>CAMRHE010000162.1:0-1497500 GCA_947044405.1 Leptodactylus fallax | reverse complement strand
CTATACAAGTGAATAGAGTAATAAGCACGCGCAGGGCCCCTCTCCATTCACTTTATAGGACAGATGGGCATCTGGTTCTCGAGGTGGATGCAAATCCCAAAGGTGAGACCCTCAACCCCTTTATCCATGACGGGCCCCTGGAAAGGACCTCCCTTCTGGACAAGAAACCTGAGAAGATAAAGACTGGAACACAATTCTACTGCTCTCAATTCATGTTTCCGCAGCAGCCAGAACGTAGGTCCTTAGCCTTAGGCTAAGGCCCCATGTAGCGAAACGCAGCAAAGACATGCCGCGGGGAAAAAAACTCATCTCTTTTTTTTTGCAGCATTTTTCATTGCATTTTCGCTTTTTCATTTCAGTTTTCTTCTGCGGACTTTCTACCCCTATTACTGTATACTTATTTCCGCAAGTATAACACATGCTGCGATTTTGAAAAACACGGGTATTTTTGAAAACAGATTTTTTTTTTGCAATGTGTGGATGGGATTAGCCAGAATCCCATTCACTTTGCAGGTACTATAAAACACGGGCAAAACGCTGCATTTTTGCAATGTGCAGTCCTCTTCCTTAAAGTGTATCTCCAGTTGCAGTCTCCCACCAGCCTGACACTGGACATAACTAGAAATCTCTATAAAATATATGTAGAATATAATATATCCTTATACTCTTTGAGCTTAGACACCTGTGACATTGTGAAAACGCTACCTAGTACTTTACACTCACAGAAATTTTGGCAACAAATCTGCTTCGTGTGAATATCTCTTTAGGTGCACAGCGCAAGGTGTGCAGAAATCATGCGTGTCACCTGTGTCTCCCCTGTATGTTTACATGCTTACATCATCACATATTCATAGGAACTGAAGAGATAAAAGATCTCCATAGTCCCGCAGCTGGTAAACATCCAAGTCATGGCATTGACAAATGATGTGACTAGACGCAGGGGTTATTAGATGTGTAACTGCTCTTCTCACTGCTTTGGTGGAAAATAAAGACCCCCGAATGTAAGTACAGATCCTCTCTGAGGTGACAGTACCAGGCTGTGATCTATCTTTCTGCTGTCACTTTTCCTGCTTAGGTTTTGTCGGAGGCTCCATTAGGAGGCTGCACAGTTTTTTAAGGAAGTATCTGATAGACCCCATTATATGACACTGGGATCTGTCAGGCATCATTGGTGTCTGTTGGATTCAGCACTGTGCTGTGCTTTCTGTTATAAGAGGAAACCATGATGCAGATCTTACCACAGTCTTAAAGGGGTTAAAATACTGATGACCTCTCCTTAGGGTCTGATACTAGGGAACACCCCAGATCAGCTGTTAGCTTCACAGGTCATGTGATGTTACATACTTCAATTATACTCTAGCATCGGTAGGCAACCTTTTTTGTTCAGCGTGCCAATTTTAATTAAAAAATCAAAGATGAGGTACACAGAGTGCCGATCAATAATTGTAAGTCTGACGACCCCTAAACTAAAGTCATATACCACAAACCATAACACAGAAGTGCTGCCACCAGATGCTTGTTTACTGCTATTTCCTGGGACGCTCCTGTACTTTCCGATTAGAAGCAATGAAAGTCCATGTGCAGCCCCCAATTAGTGGTAAATGTGTCCAGGAGCACCGTATGGCGGCATCCTTATGGTGAAAACACACTATGTATCTGGATGCAGATATATTCTTTGGCCACTGAAAGTTTTAGTTCAATGTAAAACTGCGTTCACATGGTGCATTTTTGCACAAAAAAAAATGCCTGAGTTTTCTGTGCAAAAACACATCCTTAATATAGAAAACACACCGTTATACAGAATAATGTCCCATAGGGGTTCCTACACATGGTGTTATGTCCCATTGCGGCCGCTGTACATGGTATTAGGTCCCATAGCTGCCACTGCACACAGTATTATCTCCCATAGCAGCCCCTGCACATGGTAGTATGTCCCATAGCGGCCCCTTCACATGGTATTATGTCCCATAGTGGCCCCTGCACACAGTATTATATCCCATAGCGGCCCCTGCACACGGTATTATATCCCATAGCGGCCCCTGCACACGGTATTATGTCCCATAGCGACTTCTGCACACCGTATTATTTCCCATGCGGCCCCTGCACACGGTATTTGTCCCATAGCGGCCCCTGCACACGGTATTATGTCCCATAGCAGCCCCTGCACATGGTATTATGTCCCATAGTGGCTCCTGCACACGGTATTATGTTCCATAGCGGCCCCTGCACACGGTATTATGTCCCATAGTGGCCCCTGCACACGGTATTATGTCCCATAGCAGCCCCTGCACATGGTATTATGTGCCATAGCGGCCCCCTGCACACGGTATTATGTCTCATAGCGGCCCCTGCACACGGTATAACATTCTAACTTTTATAATTTTCGCCACTCACTAGCTATTATTATACAGTGGGGTCTCTTCAGACCCCAGAGTATAATAAGTGGAGGGCCAAGAGAGGTGACAAACATAAAAAAACAATATCACTCACCTTTCCTGCGCTCCACAACTGCTCTGTTCTCTTCAGGCGCTTCTGCCTGTAGTCAGCGACCGCTGATTGGGTCTCAGGGGTCACGTCACGTCATTATGCATAATGACGTCAGACGTGACCTCAGAGGTCCTGTCTGAAGAGACCCCCGAGTATAATAACAGCAGTTTCGGCCGTGTTTGGTCCGATCAAAACTGCTGGGTGAGGACTTGGGTCGCCGTGCCAGGGAAATATGCCTCGCGTGCCGCTCTTGGCACGCATGCCGGGGGTTGCCGACCCCTGCTCTATAGCATGTTGGCAACTCAGTCTCATTCAAATGAATGGAACTGATCTGCAATACCAAGCACAGCAGGTATACACTCTATACAATGTACAGCACTTTACCTGTTAAGTTGTGAAGAGCTTTCATCTCTCTCGACTAATCGGTGGGAACATCAGGTGCCAGACCTCCATTGATCTGATATTGATGACTTATCCTAAAGATAGGGCATCGATGCTTTAGTCCCAGAAAACCACTTTCAGGCTGAGGCCCCAAGTTGCTAAAACGCAGCTTTTTTTGTTGCAGATTTTGCTGCAGTTTTTTGAGCCAAAGCAGGAGTGTCTACAAAAGGAATGGGAAATATCTAGGAAGTTCTTATACTTCCACCTTCTGCTCAATCCACTCCTGGCTTTGGCTCTAAAACTGCAACTAAATCTGCAACAAAAAAAAAGCTGTGTTTCTGCAACGTGCGGCCTCAGCCTAACATGCAGTTTCTTTCTTACACTTTGTATCTGCCCGTTGTGAATCCATCTAAAAAAAACCTGACACAAATGGTTACACGCTGCATACCTTAATCGGTCTTTTTTTGACGGATTAGTCACTAGGTATCCATCAGAAAAACTCAGTTTGTGTCTGTTTTTGGTGGATCCGTTTTTGTTTTTGTTTTTTTTTTTTTGTCGTCATTCTGAGCATATGCAAAGAAGAAGGAAGAACGGATTATGAAACGGATTACTATCCGTTGGTAATCCGTTTGTGTTCGCTTTCCATAGACCTCAATGTTAAAAAAAACAAACAAACAAAAAAATTTGTTGCCGTACATCCTTATTTTTTTAGATGGAGCAAAACTGCTGAAAGTACGATTTTTGTCTGTATCCAAAATAGCAGATACACAGAGGAAATGCTCCAAAGACACACCTGTGGATGTTTTTAAAAACCCATTGAATGGGCTTTTTAAAGGACCGTATCAGTTTTTATGGTCTTTGACAGATCACAGAGACAGATTAGGTGTGGAAACACCAACTCAGGTGTGAACCCAGCCTTACTAAGGCAATTACGCCAGTGTCAACCCCTTCCTGTTGGTGGCAGTTTTTTATTCCCCACCTTCTAAACCCCATAACTTTTTTATTTTTCTTCATAATGGTACCATTTATTATTCTGTACAATGTACTGGGAAGCTGGAAAAAAAATTCAGAATGGGGTGGATTTGAAGAAAAAATGCATTTGTGCGACTTTCTTATGGGCTTCGTTTTTACGGCTTTCACTCTGCAGCCAAAATGACATGTCACATGTATTCTATGTTTCAGTATAATTCTGGGGATACCAAATTTATATGGTTTTATTTACATGTTAACCCCTTAACAAAAATCTAAAAGTTAAAAAAAAGAAAAAAATTTCTTAAAGTCGCCATATTCTGACACCTGTAACTTTCCATGTACGGGGATGCATAGGGCATCTTTATTTGTGGGGTCAGGTGTACTTTTTAGATATGCCATTTTGGGATTTCTATTACTTTGATCAATTTTTATTAACATTTTTATCAGTGGTGAAACAGCGAAAAAATGGCCGTTTGGCACTTTTGATTTTTTTTCATGCTACGGCGTTCACCGTGTGGAAAAAATATTTTTATAAGTTTGTAGACACAGGGATTCCTAATGTGTATGCATTTCACAGTAATTTTTTAGTTTTATATGTATTCTAGGGAAAGGGGGTGATTTGAACTTTTAGGTTTTTTTTGTTTTATTTATATATTTTTTTTTAAATTTGTATTACTGTTTTATTAGCCCCCCTAGGGGGCTTGAACCTGCAGTAGTTTGATTACAACTGTATTGCAGTCTATGGGACTTTTGGTATATTATTATTGCCGCTGATCATAGACCAGCCGCAATAGTAATATCCCTATTGCAGGCCTGGAAGCCTTCAGAAGGCTCCAGGCTGCCAAAGGAACAGGTCGGTTCCCGCAATCCCGCCGCACGGGAACCAGCCTGCAACAGAAAAGGTTGATTTTTTTACTTTGGGGGGGGATCCTGTCCTCCAATGCCCACGATAAGAGTGGACTCTGGTCCCGGGCATTAGCTTCGGGTCTCCACTGTACATTACAGTGGAGACCCGGTAACTAAGGCAGCTGCTCTGCAGCACAGCGGCTGCCATCTTTAAAGACTCGGCATCTGTCGTAAAAAAGAAAATATATAAAAAACAAACAAAAAGAACTAAAAGTTTACATCACCGCCCTTTCCCTAGAACACATATAAAGTAGTTCAGTACTGTGAAACACATACACATTAGGTATCCCTGTGTCCGAAAACGCAGGTCTACAAATTTCTTAAAATATTTTTCCCGTACAGTGAACACTGTAGCGGGGAAAAAAAATCAAAAGTGCAAAACGTCCATTTTTTCACTGTTTCGCCTCTGATAAAAATTTGAAAAAAAAAGTGATCAAAGCAATCCTCAAGATGGTATAACTAAAAAGTACACCTGGCCCCACAAAAAAAGACTCCTGTGCATCCCCGTACATGGAAACATAGATAAATGTTTTATTTGCAAAGTTTTAGAGTTTGTTAAGGGGTTAAAATGTAAATAAAACTATATAAATTTGGTATCCCCAGAATTGTACCGAAACATAGAATACAGGTGTCATTTTGACTTAGTGAACGCTGTTCAAATGAAGCCCGTATTAAAGTTGCATAAATGCACGTTTTCTCCAATTCCCCCCCATTCTAAGTTTTTTTCCAGCTTTCCAGTACATGGTACAGAATAATAAATGGTACCATTATGAAGAACAATTTGTCCCGCAAACATTAAGTCTTCATATGGCTCTGTGAACGGAAAATTAAAAAAGTTATTGGGTTTGGGAGGCGGGGTGTCAAAACTGAAAATGGTGTCTTATTTATGAGTTATCCACCCCTGCCTGGTCCTCGGCTGTGTCATGTGACCAGATCTCTGACTCTCCATCTCGCACAGCATCCAATGTGTGGACAGAAAGTCAGATTCTCACCTCAGTAAGAGCCTAATTAGAATGAATAGAGGAAATGACTTCCTGTACACATATGAGACACTGTAGGGTAGTTTTACTAATGCGACAGAAAATGCGACAGAATTCTGGTGCCATTTGCACTAAAAAAAACTGGTTTACACTGTACATGCTTTGCTCCACATTTATGAACCATTTTAGACACTTTCTGCAACTTGCCTAACAAGGGAGCTAAGCTTAGTGGAAAATTGATGGGACTGGCTTAAGTTGCGACACAGTGTGCCAAATGTTTTGCATGTTTTATTGAAAACTAAGCCATCTAATACGTAGTATAGGCTTAGACTAGACAGCGTCAGGGTGAAGCCACATGTTGAAGAAAGCTAATTTTTTTGTTCTTGATTTTGCTATGTCTTTTTTGAGTTAAAGCCAGGAATGGATTTAACATTCAGCAGAAGTAAGAAGTATAAGTGTTTCCTTTATTTTTTTTCTATTCTTTCAAAGCCATTCTTGGCTTTGGCTCAATCTGAAACATGTGGCATTAGCCTAAAGATGTGCAGATTTATTATCCAGTATCAGCCACTGTGATAAATCTGTCCACTGTAAGTCTGCACTGTCTATTAGACAGTAATGGTTAAGCTTTCCCTGTGTCAGTCACATGACACAGCTGAGGACCAGAAGGAAGTAGATAACTTAAGCCACACATACAGCCACTGGCAAGAAGATTATCTTAACCTCTCCAATGGGCTAGACAATTTTTCTCTGGGAGCGCATTTTTGTAATACCGCTTATCTCAAGAAAAAACAAATATCAATGTCAAATCCTTGTTTTTCCTCGCTAGCCAGTCCCCATAACTATTAACTCCCGCCAGCTATAGGCATTGCATAAAGATGAGGAGACAAAGATATGAGGAGAGAGATAATAAATAATGTGGCTCTGTAACACTAGGGGGTTTATACTATTTGCAAAATTTCAGCGTAAATGAAGTTTAGAATTATTGCCAATGAGCATGTGGCAATGTTACTTGTGAAAACTACAGGAAACGTAATGCTGATGTGACTTCTCTGCTACGCACTGGTAGTAAATCCAAAGTTTTGGCAGGTGTAGTCAAACAGCATTGTGTTGTCATGTAGCAGTTTCCATCCATGCCCGTGCCCAGTATTTAAGCTGGCACTTCTTCCTTATACATCTCAATGTGACACTGATTACTGGGTTCATCAATTTGTAAAAACCTTGGCGTGCCATCTCGAGCAAGGTTCAAGGTAAATGAATGGCTGTTGCTGGGTGGTCTACATGTCTCCGCAGGAGATCGGGAGATTAATGGGTTTGTCATTAGGGCCAAGTCTTGGATAATGTCGTGACGATCCTGTTGAGACGGAAAATGGAAGCTTTACAAGTGCTGAATAATGTATTTCATTAATAGTTTCCACAGAGAAAGTAGAACTCGTTCTGGTTTATGATGGAGATGAACGCTTGTTTTTACCTCTATTATATCGTCTCCGCTTTGACTAATTGATGGCATCCTTTGGACTTTGTCATGGGAATGGATTGGGGCACCATTAACATTTGGGTGAGAGGACTTCATTAGTTTTTTGTGACACAGCTCATTAATCTGGCACACGATACTTGATCCTTTCCACACAGGTCGGATCATTTTGTCTGATAAACACTTACTGCTTAAAGTGGATGTCCCAATATTAAATATGAGATTTCTTTGTTAAATTGCACAAAAAATAAGCTTTTAATTAGAATTATGACTTTAGAATGCTTCTGTGGCTGGATATTGTTGTTACACACTTGGTATGGCGCCGTCTGCTGTTAATTTTTGAAGAGTTTGACTATGTGCCTATTAAAGGGGTTTCCCAGAACTATTTGATTAATGACCTTTCCATAGGATACGTCATCAACTGAAGATCCTTGGGGGTCTGACACCTGGAACCCCTATGGATCAGCTGTTGGAAGCAGTCTTGGCGATCCCTTCCACTTCACAGGTCATATGACCTCATTGATTCATGGGTCACATGGCTTGAGCTGTGGCTCAGTCCCATTGGAAATTCAGTGGTATGTCTGCCCCATGTGACCTTAACCTTCCTTTACATAAACTTTTTTTGGGGAAAATGCAGTTTTACAGGTATTTTCTTTCCCACTGGACAAAACTATGGGAAATCATCTTATAAAACATAAAGTGTGCTAGTGACATAGAAGAGTTAATCTGACTTTCTGTAGTAGGATAAATTGCTACAGTGTGATATCTTGTCACAAAAGGCAACAAAAGTCAATGAAAAGTCATTGAACATGTGTTTCAAAGACTTTCCATTGTTTCATCTTGCCTTCTATGATGAGTCCGAAATTAAACTGTTATTATTATACTCTGTTATACTGTGTGCACTATGGGACGTTATTCTGAAAGGGGTTGTCCAGGTGACGTCGCTCACATACACACGTGGACAAAATTGTTGGTACCCCTCGTTTAATGAAAGAAAAACCCACAATGGTCACAGAAATAACTTGAATCTGACAATCTGGAATTTGCAAAACTACATGTTGACAAGACACAAAGCTTCTAGGAGAATGTCCTATGGACAGATGAGACAAAAATCGAAATTTTTGGCAATGCACATCAGCTCTATGTTCACAAATGGAAAAATGAAGCATATCTTGAAGAGAACACTGTCCCTACTGTGAGACATGGAGGAGGCTCTGTTATGTTCTGGGGCTGCTTTGCTGCATCTGGCACAGGGTGTCTTGAATCTTTGCAGGGTACAATGAAATCTCAAGACTATCAAGGGATTCTAGAGAGAAATGTGCTGTCCAGTGTCAGAAAGCTTGGTCTCAGTCGCAGGTCATGGGTCTTGCAACAGGATAATGACCCAAAACACACAGCTAAAAACACCCAAGAATGGCTAAGAGGAAAACATTGGACTATTCTGAAGTGGCCTTCTATGAGCCCTGACCTAAATCCTATTGAGCATCTTTGGAAGGAGCTGAGACATGCCGTCTGGAAAAGGCACCCTTCAAACCCGAGACAACTGGAGCAGTTTGCTCATGAGGAGTGGCCAAAATACCTGCTGAGAGGTGCAGAAGTCTCATTGACAGTTACAGGAATCGTTTGATTGCAGGGATTGTCTCAAAAGGTTGTGCAGCAAAATATTAAGTTAAGGGAACCATCATTTCTGTCCAGGCCTGTTTCATGAGTTTTCTTTTTTTCAAAATTCTGTTGAAGCCTGGTTGAAAAGCAATGTCTGACTTTCATTTGTTCATTTTCATAGAATTTTTAAATATTATTACTTTTGTCAGATTCAAGTTATTTCTGTGACCATTGTGGGTTTTTCTTTAATTAAACGAGGGGTACCAACAATTTTGTCCACGTGTGCATGTCACCAGACCCTCTCCAGCAACCACAAAGGCCACTGAGTCACATGGGGCGCAGGGCTTCTGAGGCACAGTGCAACTAATGGGCTGCGGCGACGGACATTAGAGAGCATGGGACAGGTGAGTTTTTTTTATGTTACACCTTCCCCGGGCTCCTTTGGAGTTTGTCCAGTTCCTGGACAAGCCCTTTAAGCTGAGCACTGAAGTTGGGTGTACATCCCTGGCTTCTTATAATCACGGCACAGATGCTGGGGACTCTCAGTCTGACGTATCTCAGTCTGGTGGCTTCAGTGCTGAGTGGTACACATGCGCAGTGATAGTCGAGTCTAATTTTCTGACTTTCTAACTTTGCAGGTCATTTAGCATTCTGGATTTTAGATGCAGACTATGGATGAAATTTAGTAAAATCTTATACACTGTCTTACAATTGTACGCTGAAGCAGGTTAGCTATCAGCGAGACTGCCGTGGCTAACCCACTGCAAATAAGCCATGTGTGACATCACAGGGTAGGTGTTCACTTATGACAGGTTTGATGCACAAATATTACTTGCAAGCTTCAAGAGGGGTTTTGACCAAAATAATCTATTTGTATAATAAAAAAAATCAAACAATATACTTCCAATATACTTTGTATATTGATTCCTTTGGGTATGTTCACTCATCTACAAAAGAGTTTTTTTTTTTTTTTGCTGCCAGTTGTAATCTTTTACTTATTCACATGGATTTCAAGTCTAAATTGGAAAATCATTTGCACTATGCAAACTACAGTGATCAGATGTCAAACACAGTCTGACACATAAATATACATCGAAATTTGTGAAAAATACTTAATGTGAGTGTACTTGGCCTTATAGACAACACTCTATGGGAAAAGTTATGGATATTAAAGGGGTTACGCCACAAAGAGTATTTATGCTATGTCCATAGGATAGTGAATAAATAGCTGACTGCTGAGACCCCCACCAATCCTGAGAATGGGGGTGTTTTCCCCCTGTTGTGGGAGTGCTGGAGATAACCAAGTGCTCTACTTCAGCTATCTCCGACGTTCTCATTGAAATGAAAAGAAGTATGTGTCCCATTCAGCGTAGGCATGCCTACATTCAGTCTGGCTGCAGTCAGGCTGAATTCACAACAATAAAGAAAATACACCGCCTTCTCGGGATAAGTAGGGGTCTAAGCGGTCAGATGCCCACCGATCAGTTTTTCATCCCCTATCCTATGGACAGAGAATTAATACTCTTTGTGGCATAACCCTTTTAATGTCTTCTGGTTGTGCCACCTATAGGTAGCTATTCTGTAAGTCAATGTGCAACCCAGTAAAAGTATTCCTGTTATTAAAAGCTATGCCATAACCACAAGATAGGAGATACGTGTCTGATCACTGAGAGTTTGACCGCTCAGACCACCTTGGATTACAAGAACGGGGGTCTCCTGTACCCTGTATAAATGAGGCAGTACATGCTGCTGCTCTGTTCTATGTGCCTCTGGTGATAGCTGAGCTCTGTACTCTACAGCTCTTTGGCAGTCCCATAGAGATGAATAGAGTAGTAGTAAGCATCGACGACCTGCTGCATTAACAATACAGGACACATGGGACCCCTCTTTTTGTGATCGTTGAGGGTCCCACTGGTTGGAGCCCTGCCATTCAGACAGTCAGGGGATGGGGGATAACTTGTAATTACCAGAAAATCCCTTTAAAAGCTGTAACACATGACTAGGTAGGAGAGCTACAATAACTTGTATCCACTGACAGTAACAATGAGGGTTCCTATTGTATGACAGCAAGCAGAGATCTATGCAGAACTGATGCAGAACGTATATATTCACAAAAATAACATTTATTTACTTATAATAAGACATAAAGGAAGTCAAAGAAGTAGAAATGTTTCCTGGACCACTAAAGAAACCCCTAATATTATCCTCATACACTATATGAGGTTCTCTAGGCGGCTCCTTTATTGCTGAGCTCTCGGGGTGTCATACCATCAGTCTCCAGTGCTCTTCCCTTTATTTATTAGATTTACGCAGCGCTGAATGTACTGCTGGTGAGTATGAAATAAGGAATGTAAATCGCTGGTGATGCATGTTATACAGCAGACTCATGATAGGAGAGAAATGTCATAAAAACAGTGTGTTACTTGTCACCAGTGAACAATAGGGTTTATGTGCCGATTCCGCTCCTGTGAGCTTTATAAATTGCACAACAAAAACAAGAAAACCAATTAATGTAAATCTTAAGCAGACAAAATGTGCAGGATCCTTCCTAGTGAATTCTAGCTGAGAGATAAATCAGGGGAGAAATCCCATTGAGCCTGTTTACTCAGCTGCAAATACATGAAATGACAGTAATTCAGCCTGAGGTCATCGCCCTTTCTCACATTCTTACACAGATATACTGTATAATGTAGTACATAGTAGGGTGTCAAGGGCAGACGGAAGGAGAACTGTGTATATATACAATCATGTGCAAAAGTTTCAGACAGGTGTGGAAAAAAAGCAGCAAAGTAAGAATGCTTTCAGAAATAGAAGTGTAAGGTTAAAGCGCCACATTGCGAAAACGCAGTGTTTTTGCCGCTTTGGAAAAAAATGCTGCACTTTACATTACCTGCAAAGTGAATGAGATTCTGACTAATCCTATCCACACATTGCAGAAAAAATCCGCTGCGGAACAGATGCATTTTCAAAAACACTTGCGTCAATTATAACAGTGGAAACGCTGGCGTTTCCCCCACAAGTTTAGTAAGGAAAGAAAATCAGCTGAGAAAAATTCTGCAAAAACGCAATGAAAATCATTGCGGAAAAAATGTGACGTGTTTCTGTCACATTTTTTTCTGCAGTGTTTCTTTGCTGCGTTTCGCTACTTGGGGCCTAAGACTAAGGACCTACAACTTAGCCTTAAGGCCGGGGCCCAAAAAATTGCGGTGTTTTACAGTCTCTGCAAAGTAGATTCTAGCAAATCCCATCCACACATTGCGGAAAAATACACACAGCAGAGACGCTGTGATTTCCAAAACTGCAGCGAAAACGTCAGCAGTTTCCCTGTAGATATAAAGGAAGCAGAAAGTCTGGAAACCTCTGTGGACTTTCTGTGAAAAGCACTACGGGAAAAACCGCAATGCGTTGCCGCCGCGGTTTTTCCTGTAGCTCTTTTTTGCTGCGACCTGCTATGTGGGGCTTTGGCCTAATAGTTTATTTTTGTCAGTTAAGGCTACATTCACATCTACGTTACATCTCCAGTGGAGATCCATCAGGAATTTCCAGAAGAAAAAGTGCTGCAAGCCTGAATTTTTGGTCTGGTGATTTCAGTTTAAATAAATTGGACATCTGATGGACACCCAACGAACCCCTATTATAGTCAATAAGGTTCCCTCATGTCTGTCATAAAACGGATCCATCTTTACTTGTTCTTCCATCCTTCCGGTTCTTCAACAGACCAGAAAACAGATAGCCAAACATAGATGTGAACGTTGCATCACAAAATAGAAAGTGAATGAACAAAAGAGAAATGTAAATCAAATCAATACTAGGTGTGACCGCCTTTTACCGTTTCACCATGTTATCACTTCCAGGACTCCTCCCTAAAGGGCAGTCACACCAAATATCAATGGGATTTAGATTCTCTTTCCTTCATTCACTTCATTCTGTAATTGATAAAAATAAACTATTAACACTTCTATTTTTGAAAGCATTTTAGCTTTAGTATTTTTTTCCACAACTACATAAAAACTTTTGCATATAGTACTCAATAAATTTATAGATCCTTATTTATTTTTGGGCAAGTGAGTATTAAACTTTCTGTAACTGAAAAAATGGAGTGTAAGGATCTGAGCAACTTTGACAAGGGCCAAGTTGTGATGTCTAGACTAACAGGTTCAGAACACATTTGCGGGGTGTTATGGATGTGCAGTGCTTAGTAACTACAAAAAGTTTTCCACGAAAACAAGTGGTGAACCAGCGACAGGATCATCAACACCCAAGTCTTACTGATGCACGTTGGAACAAAGGTTAGCCTGTTTGAAGAGGAGATGTTGTGGAAATTGGTGAAAAAAAGTTAATATGGTGTTAGAACACACAGCGCTTTACATTGTCCTAGATATGGGGCTGCATTGTCAGAGATTGACCAAAGTGACCAAGTTGACCCTCTTTCCAAAGACAAAAATGCTTACGATGGACAGGTGAACATCAGAACCATGAAGCAATGGGAGATGGTGGTCTGGTTTGGTGGATCAATGTGGATAACTGGGGAAGAAGCACCCGTATGCACTATGAGAAGAAGGCAAGCCGGTAGAGGCAGTGTAATGGTTTGGGCAGTGCTCTTCTGGAAAACCTTACCTCCTGACATTCGTGTGAATGGTACACATACCACCTACCTAGGCATGGGGGCAGACCATGTATACCCCGTTATGGCAGTGCTAATTCCTAAATGGCTATGACCTCTTTTATCAGGATAAAACACTAGCGCAAAAATTGTTCAATAATAGTTTATAGAATATGACAAGAGTTGAAGGGGTTGACTTGACATCCAGAATCCCCAAATTAGTCAGATCGAGTGTCTGTGAGATGTGCAGGAAAAACAAGTTTGATTCATGGAGACTCTTCCTTACAATTTACAGAACTTAAAGGATCTGCTCCTAATGCCTTGGTGCCAGATGCCACATCTTCAGAGGTTTTTGGAGTCTATACCTTGACGTAGTTTTGTAGCACGAGGGGGACCTACACAGTGATAGACTGGTGTTTTTTTAATGCTGATTTTTGTATGTATGTGATAATGAATGCAGCACTATAGTCCCCATTTTTTTTTATAGAATTAGGGGTGGTGCACTTGTTTATCCATCCTTGGGTGCTCCAACATCTTGTCCAACGCTTCAATGCACATCAATGTGTGTCATGTCAATTGTCAAGGGTAGAATGACGACATAAGATCATTCATTATATACTAGGCAGGTTCCATTACAGAGGTCATGGAAGCAACAGAGGAGTTTAGGGTCCAACATAACATAACATTTAAGATTTTATTTTTTCTAAGTAACTTCCCGGGACCCGTCTATTGACAAGTACATTTGTTAGTTAACATTATGATATTATAAATCTAAAAGCCAGTATTGAATTTTCTGCGGCTGGTGAAGGTTATGACTTGGATATCCTGTTAACTACGATAAGAATCTTTGTCATCTTGACACATTTTCCTTGTCAGGAGTCCTTCTAAATGTTAATGTCACCATAAATTCATTACCTCATGCTGAATGCTCATATTAATTTTGATGGCCTTTGAGAGTTTCACATTTTTGGTCTCGAGTATCATTTTGTGCTTCTGCTGCGCTGTACGCGGGGTTATATGTAGTCGTCACAAGTGGGAATTAAACATTGTGGAAATGTATTCAATCGAGCATGACACTAGGTTTCATGACCCCGCTGTTAGTTTTCAGCCGTAGGCTTTACATGTTCCCCTAGGAATAAAGAAAAGAGGAAATTCATTACAAAATGCATTAATTATCATATAGAGCAGAGCGCTTAAGAATTTCCAAATATATTACGAGCGCGAGTCATTGCCCTTACATAGAAATAGTTAAAATGTACATTTTTGCGGTACGATCTACTGTATACTTTACTGTAGTCAAATTTGCCTTTTTTAAATGATATAGTATTAAAACATAGAAGTAAAAATTACTATTAAAATGTAATTTTCTCCATATGGGGATGGTTTGGGTTGGATACCGGGCACTTTGTAATATTTGCCTCCTATTAATTATCAATAATCAGACGTGTTCCGTCAGGCGAATAACCACTGTATATATGTCGATGTATATTAACCAGACTCGGCTTGCCGTCCCGGAGTTCAGGCTCCTACTGTTTTATCATTATACTTTACATAATTTTTGTTTTGTTATTTAATATATAATCAACCAGTTTAGTTATGCAAATGAGCCAACGTCTGATTAATAAATACACTATTAGCTGCTCACATTAGCTAACATGAAATGCCGCACAAGGATCTATTTTAATTAATATGACCAATTTCTTTATGGAAACTTTTTGCTTACTTTTTAGGTTGGCCGGCTACTTAAAAGTTTTTTTTTGTTTTTTTTTAAATAATCAGAATGATGTTAAATAATAAAAGAAGTAACAACTACCTTATAAATTGCCTCATTCTCTTTACTTCTTGGTCCCTCTCAATACAGGAATGTAACCAGTCAGCCAATCACTACCTGTAGCTATTGGGTCACAACTGTGGTCACATTTCCATATTGAGCCTGGTGTGGGATCTTGGAAGCTTCAGAATGGGAGTGTAACTTATTTTATTATTTTACACCAACTCCTGTGCTTTGCATCTTTTAGTAGGTGCCGCTCCACTGATTCTGACACAGTTTTTTTCTCTAGCCCCCACCATTCCTGAGCTATCATTTCTATTAGGTTCTGCACAAATATGCTCTCTACCGTCAGGTGTGTGGTCCCAGTCTGTCTGCTCCAGCCAAGGCTCCACCCCCCTGACAGTAGAGAGCTTAAAGGGGTTATCCAGCTTCCAAACATTATCTGCAAATACATCCACAGCAGTGCTACATACTCACTGTTCCCTTGTGTACCCTATGCTTGGTTTTATTTTACTTGCTGCTCTTTGTATCACTGTTATTTACATGTTGTGAATCTGTGGACAAACTACATTTCCCATAATTCATCTGCCTACTCTCACTCACCCTTCTCCTCTCTCTCCTGCAATGAAATCACAGGTAATAAATCACTCCCACATCCGAGGTCATGTGCTGCTGTGATGTTTCGTTTGCTGGCTGAACTGCTCAAAGGGAGGGGTAGCGAGCTTGTAAACAAAACATCACAGCTAAAATCAATGACCTGCCAAATTTAAACAGGATTTGGTCCATATTCTTTAAAAATTAGTGCCCCTTAGTGTATTGGGTGCTGAAACTAACAGCACTGATTCCTCAGGAAGGGTGGTGGTTACAGAAAAAAAAATCCAACTGCACTGGAATCTGTGGAGCAGCTGCTATTGAAGAATACAAAGAGTTGGCGTTGCTGCAGGTGGTGAAAGGTCCTCTTTAAATTGCTCCAAATAATTTACTTAAAGGAGTTGTTCTATCAAAACAACGCCAGTCCATATGTCCTACAGAGGTGTAACTTGAAGCTCCGGGACCCTAATGCAAAATCTTTAATAGCTCCATGTGCCATTTATGCTCTGTATTGTCATCTCATTTGGCAAATTGGCCTAGAGTATAATGGGCTCGGTGTAACTTCTACATTTGGGGTCACTGACTGTGGATGGGGCTTTGCTATTTGTACCTATTCAGTCAGTTGATCTCTGGGGCCTCTAGGAGTCGAATCACGACTGATCTGATTATGATCAGTCATCAATATAAAAGTCCTAAGAACACCTTTAATTCTTAGGAATACATAATATATCTTAGGAATGTACAATTGTCCCTTTTTCTTATTTCTTCAGTATTGTTTTCTATAACCAAATATGTACCTGAAAAATAGCAGTAATATATAAAGTAATAAGACTCATAACCACACATGAACATATAACTATGGTAAACTTGCTTTGTTAGGGTGAAGATGGATCTCCCCATCCATAGGGAAGTCTATTTTATGCAGAATCTGTTTTTTTCTATTTATTGCCTCATGTCAGTGTCTCTATTTTGTTGATGATCATCTGCACGATTTATGGTATGTTGTACAGGGATAGTAATAATGGACACAATTCCATCGCGGGCTCTATGATTACAATAGTCACTCGGAGTGTAAATTTTCTGTAACAGGTCAGTGAATGTAAATGTCTCCTCGATATCCCCAACCTGCGGTATTATTATGTCGACATTGGTATACTTTGTTTTATGCCAATTAAGTCTTTGTTTTGTTTTTTACGATCTTGTTCTTGCTCCAGCAGAATCAATTTCCACCGAAGAGACATATCATTCAATTTTATTGAAGTCACATTCTATTATCAAGAGGTTTTCATGACAGTCTCATTGATTCTCGACACAAAGCTTGCAAAAATGGATAAAATATGATGATGATACAGTAGAAAAGATAAGGACATGTTCTTCAATTATCAAGAACTTTTTGATGGTCTCGTTGATTCCTGAAATAAAACATTTGGTAATAATTTGATTTTGGTCTTTCTATACAGAGAATTATCATTATGTTATCCATTTTATAGCACCTTCAGGTTCCACAGCACTGTAGACATTGTCATCATTGACTTTGGAAGAATTATCAGTCCATAGTTTACTTAATGGACCATATTTGGTCAAGCAATTAAAATTTTCCACTGCAATAGAATCTCATACTTAATTTTCATATCACTAAAAATTATATGCAGTATATAGTAGTGAAAATGGTTAATGGGTACCTATCATTAAAGGGGTTATGGCATGAAAATTGCTATCCAAGGTAGAGATGAGCGAATCGAAGCTGATGAAGTGGAATTCGATCCGAATTTTAGGAAATATTTGATTCGCAATGAATCCGGATTTCCTCACGCTTCGTGGTAACACCCTGCTCCATATCTGATCGGGGGTTTTAACACCTTGGATGCCGCGGTCAAACATGACCACGGCATCCAAGGGATTCTGCCATTTTGCCACTCACCCGCCCACCCCGGCTCTCTGCAGCCAGGAAATAGCTGGTTTTTTAATGCGATTCGCCGTGATTTAACTTGGATCGAATAGAATTGTATTGAACAATTCAGCGAAGTTGCCAAATTGAATTTTTAAAAGCTTCACTCATCTCTAATCCTAGGGATAGAGGATAAATTTCTGATTGGTGAAGGTCCAACCACTGGTCGAGGTTTGACTCCCACTGATCCTGGGAAGGGAGGATGTTTATTTCTCTCCAACGCTGAGCCAGAGACAGCTGAGTGCTTCCATTGAAGCATCCACCCCTACATTCTCAGTGGGAGAGGAAAACCACCCCTGTTCTTAGCATTGGTAGGGATTTCAGCCATTAGACCCCCGCCAATCAGCAATTTATCCTCTATCCTATGAATTTTCATGGCATGTCCATTATGTACTCAAAGGGCATCCCTCTTCATCGATCCATCATGCACTGCAGTGTATGGAGGGATCTTTGAAAACGGACAAAAATTGAGCATGACCTATATTTTGATGGTCTGTTACAACAGACAGTCAAAATATCATTCATGTGAAAAGCCCACATTTACAGACAGTGAAATCAATATGGCCGTCTGACGGCCGTTAGAAATATGGCAGTCACATGGCCAATTTTCACTGTCAATTTTCACTGTCATGTGAATATAGGGTAAGTGGCACATCAGAAGTTTTGATTAGTGGGGGATCCAGGTGCTGAGAATCCAACTGACCACCAAAACAAAGAGGCAGAATCACTCAGCCGAGTCCCTAGAACTGAATAAACATAAGACTCTGGATGACCATCATGCAGCTATCTGTTCAGTGATGGGGCAATTCATGCAAATGATCCCACCATCAACATTAACAACTACACTGACCAATCGGGGCAGTTTAGTTGTTTAACCCCTTCCCTCCTCAAGCATGTTTCAATTTTTGTTTTTGACTCCCTGCCTTCCAAACCCCATAATTTTTTTATTTTTTCATTCACAGAGCCATATGAGGGCTTAATGTTTGTGAAACACGTTGTACTTCGTAATGGTACCATTTAATATTTTGTACAAAGTACTGGGAAATTGGAAACAAATTCAGAATTAGGTGGAACTGGAGAAAAACTGCATTTATGGAACTTGTTTTTACAGTGTTCATTGTGCAGCCAAAATAATATGTCACCCAGCGATGACGCTAGGCTGTAAGGCCTGCCCTTCTGACAGCGGAGAGATATTGGCGCCAAAACTAACGGCACTGATATCTCTGGCACCCGTATGCACACCGGCACAGCTGACAGTGCGCTGAATTCAGTGTTTTATTAGCTTTCTAGCGGTCCTCATTAAATGATAGTTAATGACGACCTTTCAAGTCATCATCAATGTGCGGTATTATATACCGCTAAAGGGTCGACAGTGCGCTGAATTCAGCGCACTGTCGGATTTTGTGGTATGTGCCCCGGTGCTGGAGATATTGGCCCCGATATCTCCCCATTGTCAGAAGGACGGGCCGTACAGCTTACCCCTGACAGTACTCTTCCTTAGACTTGTATTGTATTCTCACAGCCTGGCGATGAAGCTGAGCTGTAAGGCCCACCCTTTATTTATTTATTTTCAGAAACAGAACCATGCCTTTTAGTGGGCCATGTATGGGATTGTAGCTCATCCTTATTCAAGAGTAAGCAGGTAAACTGCAATTCCAGACATGGCCCAAGGACAGAAAGAGCATTGTTTCTGGATAGAAAAAAAGCAGACAACCCCTAGTTTCTGTATAACTGGGGTGGTGGGGGGTCTATTAGTAAATTTTAAGCACTTGGTGATGTACCATACTGTGCAAAAGTTTTAAGCAGGTGTGGAACAAATGCTGCAAGGTAAGAATGCTTTCAGAAATAGAAGTGTTAATTGTTTATTTTGTCAATTAACAAAATGAATGACCAAAAAATAAAATCTAAATCCCATCAATATTTGGTGTGACCACTCTATTATCAGTTCTTTTTGGTACACTTGCTTTAACGTCCATACTTGTTCAGACTTCTGCGCAGGAGGTGTGTCTGGCTATGATTTTATGCTTTTCGGTTTCTTGTACTCTGTCTGAACACTGCTCTATCCCCTCAGCTCTGCTAATCATCCTCCACCACACCCATCTCTTCCACTGTTTGTTTCCCTCTGCTCCTCAAAGTTAACCTCAGCCTTGCTTATGTGATTGACATCCTTCCTTTCCAATTCAGCCTGGGGTGGATTCCTGACATCCTATATATAGCTTTCTAACCCACACCTTAGTGCTTGCTATTAGTCTCACTTGAGCATGCTAGCATTTTCTCCTGTACCTCTGTTTTTGCAGACCTGTCTATTCTTCCAGTCCATGTTTTGTTCCTGCTGCCTGACTGTTCAGACACTTGACAATTTTCTCCTTTGTTTGTCTTGTCTGAGTTTGTGTTTACACTTGTGACATAGGAAGGGACTGTCGATCTGTTGTCCTCTACCGCTTAGGGTAGCTGAGGCAAGCAGGTAGGGACTCCTGGGTGGATCTACTATTAGGGCTCACTGTCCTTGTCTTCCTTTGTCTTCTGGGATGTTTGCAGAAGACGAAACCTAACTGGTTTCGTAACACTTGCATAATGTTTATGAAGGAACTCGGCAGGGAGGTTGTTCCAAACATTTTGGAGAACTAAGCACAGATCTTCTGTGGATGTAGGCTTGTCCAGTCCTTCTGTCTCTTCATGTCATCCCAGACAGACTGGATGATGTTAAGATCAGGGCTCTGTGGGGGCCATATCATCACTTCCAGGACTCCTCCTCCAAAGGGCAAAGGTCACACCAAATATTGATGGGATTTAGGTTTCTTTTTTCATCATTCACTTCAGTTTACTAATTGACAAAAAAAAACTATTAACACTTCTATTCTTAAAAGCATTCTGACTTATCAGAATTTTTTTCCACGCTTGCCTAAAACTTTTTCACATCACTGTACATTGCCATATATGTTCATTACCATGTGCACATAGCAGGTGAATGTCGCTGGGCAGAGATGCATTTGTATTCTAATATGCTGAAATATGGAAATCAGAAACAATTAAATTCCTATCTATAAAATTTGAATGTGAAAAAGGAAATTTGAAAGGAGAGTGAAATTTTCTGTTTAGGAAAAAAAAAACTTCAAAGGCAAAAAGCTGGAGAAGATCTGTTTTCTCGATGACTTTGCCCAAGGATAAACATGTAACCAATGGTGCCATCTACGTAAAAAAAAAAAAACACTTTTAGTGCTTTATCATAGGCTCGGTGAACTCCTTAAGGCATCTGTCTATGCAGAAGGAGATTGCATGAGGGAGATTTATTAACACAAACTACCGAGTCAAAAGGGATTCAAGCGATTTTTTTTTTTTTACAGTCATAATAGCTTTTAATACTAATTCTTGCCTGGAGGTCTAAGAAGTCTTTATGATTAGCTATTACGGAGGCAGAACTATGTTTGGTCATCGTTTTAACAGCCACCTTAAATAAATTAGTTTTACCCCCTCCTTTTCCCTGATCTTAGCAGATACGCCGTGTAACACTCTACGTTTTATTGTAGGTAATTGCCATTTAATTGGTTGTTTGCTTAGTGATTCAAAAATTAAAGCTGTTTAAGCAATTTTTGCCAGGAGCATCTTATCGTAAGAGGAAAATTCTTTACTAAATAATTAAGTTTTAATTATCACAGTATGTAGGTAAATAGAACATATGTGTAATTAGTAGAGTGCGCTAATCGTGCACTGGATACTACTGTCTGACAAAATACTGTAAGACGGGAATACAGGTTTAAGTCATCTAGTAATGGCCATTGCCTAAATAGGTGTTCCCGGCAGCATGGGTTTCTTCAGATCAGCAATGTTACTTTTGTGTGCTAATTTTTTCTCCGAAATTAGGCTTAGAGATATAAAAAATAATAGCTGTTTAGTGCACACAGTGCATCATAGTTTGCTGAGCTGAGTTTGAGGGTCCGTGTTGACCTTTGACCAGCAATGAACAAGTCAAAAATAGGCAAGAGAGCATCCAAATTGGCCAATGGAGGACTGGCAGAAGGTGGCCTGCCCTGGTTTTCTTTTACATCAGGTGGAAGTTTGTCACTTTTGCTAGGTTCACACTAAGATTTGGGTTTCCATTTTTCGGGTCTGCTTGGGAACCCAAAAAATGGAAACCCTATCCACTTAAAAAGTGGTTACCTACAGAAACCCGTGGACCCCATAGACTATAATGGGGTCCACCGATTTTCCGCCGGGTTTCTGTCAAAATTTGGCACGTATTTTAAGCAGAATGGGGACAGAATCTCCGAACGGTCATACAACGCTAGTGTGACAGCAGCCTTACTTGGAGAAGAGATGGCACCAGGATGCACTACCGCAAGTGTGCAAGTCGGTAAAGGCATTGTGATGCTCTGGAAGATGTTCTGTTGGGAATCCTTGGGTTGTGGTATTTGTGTGGATGACATATCATATACCTAAAAATTCTTGAGGTCCAAGTATTCCCTTTCATGGCAGCCGTATGTTCTAATGGCAATGCCAACAACAGTATTGTGCACTAAGGGATGAAAAAGTACTTTTTTTCACCCCCAAGTGTACACCCAAGGGTAATCCATTTTCATGGGTCCTCATAGACATGACTCTATTGAGAGATCCGTGAAATCGGCCTGAGAAATAGCAGATCATTCACATGCACTGTTAAAACAACAATCGTGTGAATAGATCCATTAAAGTTTATGGGACCGTATGCAGGCCGTTAATGCAACACCTAGCACACTAATGTTGACTCCGGTTGTGTGAATGAGTCCTAGCACCTGTTAAAATTGTTCTAGGATGGTTTGAGGAAAACTACAGAAAAGTTCAGGGTGTTTGTTGACTTGGCTTCTAAAGTTCCCAGATCTAAATCTGTGGAATGAGCTGGAAAAACAAGTCCAATCCAGGGAGGCTCTACCTCAGACTTAAAGAATCTGCTGCTAATGTCTTCTGGAGAGCTGCTCTTTACAAACATATAAATCTAATTGAAAATTGAAATGGAAAAAGTCAAGTTAAAGCAATACTCCCAACAACCTTTCTTTTTTTTATCCCATTCTATTAGCGTTGTGTACAGATATAGAAAACTTTAAAGCAACACAAAACTTTTTTTTTCTTGTTTTGCTTTAAGTACATGGGATTTGTAAAATGAAATATGGCGAGTTCATTCAATGGGTGACTGGTTTTTATAATGCTGACTCTGTTCGGTCCCACTTCAGGTCATGTGATCAGCAGAATGACTTGCCAATTTACACGCTGTCTGATGTGTGGAACGGAAATCATTTTCACTATACAAGTTTATGAAACTCACATCAAGGCTCTTACAAAGAGAAAATGACTTCTGATGCACACAGCAGGCTCTGTAAATCAGCAAGTCAGTAGCTGATCACATGACCTGTCATCGGACCTGAATGGAGCCGGCATTATAAAAAGGATGCGCTGGGTTGAGTAAACTGTGAACAGCTGACTGTGGGAGGGCTGAGTATGGGCCGATCAATATCTTTAAATTGGAAAACCCCTTAAGGCTAAGGCCCCACGTATCGAGCCACAGCCAAAAAGCACTGCGGGAAAACCCATGACGGAAACACATTGCAGTTTTTCATAGAAAGTCTGCAGAGTTTTCTTTTGCGGACTTTCTGCTTCTAATATACCTATAGGTATAATAAATACAAGCGTTTTTGAAAGCACAGCATTGCCGCTGCAGATTTTTTTCACATTAGCCACAATCCAATCCACTTTACAGGTACTTTATAGAGGCTTATACTTTAGTACACCTTCTCTTTCCTCGGACTCATGCATGTGCACAAATTCTGTATGGTAATGCCTATTCTTCCCACAGGTCTGTGTACAGTAAGGTGAGAATGTGATATAAAGTATGCTAATTTTCATTTCATGTTTGGCTCCTTATTATTCCAGGGGTTAATATGGTGGTGTACATAAGTCCATAGATAGACAGTAGTAGTTTTTTACTGTATTGTTGTATGACACTACCTATTCTCTTATGTGTATCTTTTTTCTGTATTATTATATTTAGACTGTTGTATAATTTTTGTGTCGCTGTCCTGTATGATGACAGTGGGTGCCATGTTTTAATACTGATGTATTACATATGTGCTTTAGAATAATTTCAGTGTGACTGAGAATCTGCAGGATGTGCTGAAATAAAAACACCTGATCCAGGGGCTTCACCTTGGACTAAAATAATCTGTTGGTAATGTCAAAGAGAAAGTTACTGTTTGTAAAGGTGCAGATATGGTAAACTTTAACTTGATCTGAAGGATAAGTCATCAGTATCTGCTAAGTGGGGATTGTCACCCAGACACTGCACTGATCCGCTGATCTAGCTGCAACCGGGCACTGGCGGCTACAGAGATGGACTGTGCTGTAAACAGCTCTACTCCCGTCCACTGGATATTGGTGGCGTTGAGAGCAGCTGTGGTCCTATTACTTGAATATGAGCTGAATTGCTTCTGGCTTTGTCCATCTCTCTAGCTTCTGGTGCCCAGATGTAGCCAGATCAGCTGATCAGTTGAAATCCAAGTGTTGTACCCCAATGAAAAGATACTGATGACCTATCATGTGGTTTGGTCATCAGTATGTAAAATTCAAGGGGAGCTGGAAAACCCTTTTAAGTTAACCACTTCCATACCAGATGCTTTACCCCCCTTCCAGACCAGACACATTTTCAGATTTTTTTGTATGTGCGGTTTCTGATTTCCCCTGCAACTGGGGCTGGTATGTTTAGCCCCAGTTGAAGGAGGAATACAGCCTCCTGCACGTTACTTACACAATGCTATAGAGCTGATCTTAGTCCTGTAGGACCCAGGAGCTATTGCAGATGCTGCACCCGGCGGATCACATGACCGCCAGGTCAGAGGGCAGCCGCAAGATGGCGGCGCCCATAGCGTTGTATACAACGATCGGAAAGTCAGGGAAGATAATAAACCTTCCCTGCCTTCTCTCTGGGATCTCCAGCTGAAGTTACAGCTGGCTCCCCATTTCAGCAGGTGCACAATCTCGTGCAGCTGCTGATTTCTGCTTGGTCGTACCGGTACGTCCTTGCAGAAATAGACAACCACCACTTGGATGTATATACTCAATGGGCGGTACGGAAGTGGTTAAAGAAACACTGAGAAGTTTTTTTTAACCTCGTTTTATTAGCAATGGATGTAGATACGGCAAACTTTAACTTGACACTAAGACTAAGTTCACATCTGCACAGCCGCAGAAACCGCTATAAATTGGCAGAGAGAAAAGTCCTGCAGCCGTTGGCTGACCCCATTATAGTCAATGGTGTCTGCGGGTAACCGCTGTTTTAGCAGTCCAGCTCTCCATCCCCCAGCGCATAAGTGAACCTAGCCTTAACCTTAATGTTAGACCTTCTGCACATGGCCATAATGTGTCCAGATTCTCTTGACTTTGTTCTGGCCTGGGTCAAACTCAGTCCTGGGTCAATTGTGCAAACTTACAACATCATGTCCTGCAATGATATGCTGTAAGTTTGTATCATTGGACCTGAGGTTGGATATAACAACGGGATTTGCACCCATTATATGATCTGGAAAATCTGGACTCATTACAGCCCCTTTGCAGGCCTTAAATGCAGTTTCAGCAAACAGTAAAGCAACACCCCCAAATATTTTTTTATTCTTTTGGATCTTGTAAGCTGAACTATGGTGATCTTAAAGGGTGTTCTCTTTGTTCATGCATTCATAGTAGTATAATGTTGTACCGTGTTAGCCATTGAAAGTAGTGGAAGAGTGAAGAAATCAGGCGATACCTTTTAGAAGCTAACTGAGTATATTTATAAGTAAGCTTTCAGAAGTGCAAGCTTCCTTCATCAGACATGGTGTTATACAAGAACTGAAAATTTACAGATTTCTATACACATGGTCTTCAAAGGATTTTAGAGTCCTTAAAAAACCCCAAAACAAATGCAATCTAAGTATTGAAGTTATTTACAACCGGTCAAAAATTCCAGATTGTTTTTTTGACCGGTTGTAAATAACTTCTCTACTTAGATTGCATTTTGTTTTGGTTTTTTTTAAGGACTCTAAAATCCTTTGAAGACCATGTGTGTAGGGTATATAAAAAATCTGTGAATTTTCAGTTCTTGTATAACACCATGTCTGATGAAGGAAGCTAGGCTTCTGAAAGCTTACTTATAAATATACTCAGTTAGCCTCTAAAAGGTATCGCCTGATTTCCCTTCACCCAAGACATGAATGTGGCAGGAGCTTCATAACTATAGTAGGAGCACCATGGGGAGATCTTTGTGCAATCATTTGTAATTTCACAATATGAGTGTTATTGGTTAAAATCTTTTTTTCTATTGTTTTGAAAGTAATAAATCCATTATAACACATTAAAAAGGAATCATACTAAAGGGCTAGAGTAGGTAACAAAGCCGTACAGTGCTACACGCTGCAGCAGCATCTCGGAGTGAATAGGTTTCCCGCCATCCAGTCTCAGTAGAGGTTTTCAAGTGATAAAGTTGATGAGAATAATAGTTTCTGAATTTCAATGTTGTTAGCATCTGCTTAATTGATTTTTGTCAACGTTAACAATTTCCCATTAGATCACAGCTGTTATGTTTTATTTCAGTGAAGTGGGTTTAGTAGACACTCTCCAAGGGAACATATTTCAATACAGTAGTGCATCTGTACCTGACAGTGGTGGATACGGCTAAACCCCACATTAGAAACAAGGCCGTAACTCAGACACTATCATCTGCTCTACATAATAGACCAGTCTCATGGTAGATTAAGCACATCATGCAAATGATAGCTAAAGTTTTTGCATTGATTTTTTTTTTTTAGAAATGTGCTAGTATACATAAAGTATTCATATATTGTACGCGTACTGTAGCGACAATATAAAAAATGTGCATTCGGTGATTTACCAACAAGACATTTTTTTTGTATTTGTAAGTCTTTTTAGTTGTCTTTTTCATGACAAAGCTTTTGTTTTTTTGTTATATTTTGTATCCTAATAATCTTTTCTTTTATGGAGTCGTTGCTCTTAGCATGCGGCAATACTGAACTTTTTTACAATGCAGAGCAGAGGCGTAGCTAGGGGTTCAGCACAGGGGAGGCGAACACGTCCAAGTGGGCCCCCAACTCAGGTATACCAACACTATCACTATACGGTGACCGGTGGTTCTACACAGGGCTGTGAAAACCAGTTACGTAAATACAGTACAGGAACAATGTTGTGACTTACCGGTGACATCTCTGACGGTTTATATTTATCGTCTCTTCCATCTGGACCGCCATGACCACTTCTTCCAGCTGTGACTGTAAAGTTTGTAACACAGACATCTTTGGCTCCTCACTTTTCCAGGCACCCGACCCACATTGTCCTCAACTACATAAACTCTCCATCCTGCTGTTACCCCAATTATAAAATATATGATATAAAATCCCCTGGAAATGAATAATAACCCCATGTGCCTTTTTAATTTAATAATGCTCCTATGTGCCCCATTTATTTAATA
Source organism: Leptodactylus fallax (assembly GCA_947044405.1). NCBI lineage: Eukaryota > Metazoa > Chordata > Amphibia > Anura > Leptodactylidae > Leptodactylus > Leptodactylus fallax. Next base: position 1,470,307 of record CAMRHE010000162.1, on the reverse strand, counting down.
CTGCCCCTCAATTAATAATTCCCCCTAATTAATAATGCCCTGTGTACCCCCTTAAATCAATTTAATGCCCGAGTGCCACCTAAAATTAATATTGTCCAATTCCCCTATTACCTGTATTAATTATACCCTCTTATTTTTCCTTGTATAAATTATGCTCTCTTACATAAATTCCCCTCTGTATTAATAATGCCTATTAATAACCCCTTTGTATTAAAGACGACCTTTCATGTTCTCATGCATATGCTGTTTTATATACCACTAGAACGGCTTTCCCGTTATGAGCCCCGGTGGAGGAGATATCAGTGCCGTTAGTTTCGGCACTGATCTCTCCCCACCGTTAGAAGGCCCCCAAGACTTGTACTGGGGGAGGGGGGCCTTCCTCATAGCTCAGCTTCATTGCAGGGCGGTAAGGAACGTCCCTTCTGACGGTACAAGGCTATGTTAGAGTACTGTCAGGGGGGGCCTTCCTCACAGCCCAGCGATGACGCTAGACTATCAGGAACGCCCTTCTGACAGTGGAAACAGATATGTGCCGAAACTAGCGGCACCGATATCTCCTCCATCGGGGCACATAACGGGAAAGCTAACTTTTGGCTTTCTAGCGGTATATAAAATCACAGGTTCATGAGGACATGAAAGGTCCTCTTTAAAGGGGTTGTCCAGGAAGTGGACAAATCACAGTGGAGGTGGAGTAGGTGATAAAAAAATCATACTCAGGCTGGGTTCACACCAACTCTTGAACCCCGTTGAGGGATTCTGTCCCCCATTCCGTTTGAAAAATGCGGAAAGAAAAGTCCTGCAAACAGGCCTTTTTTCTCCGTATTTTTTAGGTAGAAACCACACAGAAACCCAGCAGACCCCATTATAGTCCGCAGGTAACCGCTTACCTGCTTATAGTCTGCAGGTAACCGCTTACCTGTCCCCAGTGCTCTGGTGTCTGCCACCACTGTCTGTTCAGACATGTGCCATACGTGACTGCTGAGGCCATCATTGGCCTCAGTGTTGGCAGTAAAGGACCCAGTGATATATATGAGTGACATCACCAAGTCTTTTCCAGCCACTGCTGAGGCCAATCATGTGCAGTGCAGGACTTGCGACAGGGAAGCGGCATGCGTGTGCCTGCACAGACAGCAGCAGAAGGCTGCGGACATCAGTAGCCCGGAGACAAGTGAGTATTTTTTTTTTGTTTCACCTTCCCCGCCTCCTTTCCAATTTGCCCAATACAATCCTTACCAGTAAACTTTATTATTTCCTAGAAAACCCCTTTAATACTGCCCCAATGCCCCCTAATATTATCTCCTGTTACATTCATACAGCCCCCACTGACCTTTCACTATCATTTACATCCTTTTTTATTAAAGCCCCCTAATACCCCTTATATTAGTTATGGCCTCTTATCTAAATTCCCAATTGACCTCTTATATGTATTACCCCCATTCCCCCACCCCCAATTACAATGCCCAAAGTGAGTTAAAAAAAAAAGTCGATGCTACTCACCTACCTCCGATCCCCCGAGGAGGAGTCTCCACCGCCGGCACTGCCGCCGCTTACTGAAGAAGCAGGACCTGCGTCCTGGCGTGGACGGCGCAGGACAATGACATCATCACGCAAACGTCTGTGCCAGGACGCAGACGTCTTAGGGCAACTCGTGGACCACAGGCCTGAAGTGGCTTGTGGTTTACGAGCTACGTACGAGTAGGGAATGTATTTTAACTGTATCGGTGCCCACTAGCTACGCCTCTGATGCAGAGGTATTCACTTCGATCTCTGTTTTCGCAATGTTGAAGAGGATCATACTTACCACTTTCTGGTTGGTAAAAATCAGGACATTTAAGCATCCTCGACCCACACAATAATGCCCTCTTTGGGGACTGGGGTTACACAAACTCTACCCCTTTTCCTTTTGCTGAATTTTCTGTAATTGTTAAGGAACGTTTGTGACAATCCTGGCAAATTTAGGATTGTGGAAGATGCAACCCAAATTCCAAAAAAGTTGGGATACAGTGTACAATGTAAACATGAAAATCTCATCTAATAATATTTTAGTCACAATAGATCATAGAACACATATCAGAAGATGAAATTTAGACATTTTTCCATTTCTATGGAAAAAAATGTATTAATTTATAAACTGATGGAAACAACACATCTCAAAAAAGTTGGGACAGAGTCTTGTCTACTATATAGTGTAGCAAGCCCTCTTTTTTGTGTGAGGAGACCAATTGCTGAAGTTCTGGGAGAGTAATGTTGTCCCATTCTTGTTTGATGTAGGATTTCAGTAGATCAAGAGTCCACTCCTGGGTCTTCTTTGACAGATTTTTTTTTGTATCATAATGTGTCAAATGTTTTCTCTTGATGAAAGGTCTAGACTGCAGGCAGCCAGATCAGCACCTGGCCTTTTCTTCTGAGAAGCCATGCTGTAATGGTTGCAGTATCTGGTTTAGCATCGTCTTGCTGAAATATGCAAGCATATGGGAGCATACACTGACAAGCAAAAGGGTAACAATGTTTTGAACTTGTGACTTTCAGGCCCCATATCTCTCCATCCACTACAGCTTGGAAAGTGAGATTACCATCATTCTGTACACAATCATCTTGGCTATCGCACGCATAAATTTTACATGCAGCTATTTAGCATATGATTAGTTATGCAGATTCTTGTCATGTAACTGCATTGTTATTGTTTTGCTCCTAAAAATCTAAATTTAAATTTTTATTATTTAGTTAATCCACCTTTGGCTTTCAACACTGCCTGAATCCTTCTGGGCATGCTCTCGATTAGACTGAAGCATGTCTTGACTGAAATCTGATCCTAGGTCTTGTACACGTTCCCAATGTTGGTGCATACTGTTCAACCCACTTTGGTATGAATACAGTTTTTTTTCAACTCTACCCACAAGTGTTCGATTGGGTTAACGTCTGGGGACTGTAGGGGCCAATCCAGCACCTTTACTTCATTGTCATTGGACCATCTCTTCATTTATCTCTATGTATGCTTCAGGTCATTGTCTTGCTGGAACACTATGTCGTCCTTTTTGTAACCATAGTACTTGAGTTACGAAGTAACTCATCTTGTAGGATACTCACATATACTGTATATAGTTCAGCAATGAGACCACCATTGATCCTGGTCAAGTATCCAATTACTATGGCTGTGAAACAACCCCATATCACCAAACTTGACCATTCCTTCAATTTCTCAGTCCGTTAGCCCCTTTTCCCTTGTGTCTTCCAGACCCATTTGCACCTATCAGAGCCCAGTCTATTGGCTTTCGTCTCATTGCTCCAAATCACCCAATTTCAATCTTCTACTGTCCACTTTTAGTACTTTTTCACAAACTCTATCCAAGACTTCTTAAGACAATATCGAAGTCAAGGCTTCTTCACCTTTTTTTTTTTTTTTTAGGCAACCATTTCAGACTTGTGTAAAATGCATCGTATGGTGCTTGCATGGACGTCTGTGATCTCACTATTCACTATCTCACCTCCACTGCCATGTTTGTCATGCCAAAACTGATAGACCTTGTGATGAGCCGACTTGTTGACTCTAATATTTTGCCTGGCAATCTTGGCTTTTGAATGGATGGACGAACTTAATTTCATATTCTTCCAACTGTCCTGGCACTCACATGATGCAGTTTGGCAATTTTCTTGGCCGAGAGACCGCTATCGATGAGCTGGATGATGCTGTTTCTCTTTTTTTGGGAAATCTTCTTCATCGCTGACCAGAGATTTATAACAGGGACCTTTCACTTGGGAATCAACCCAATAACACACTGAGCCTTTAGGGGATGTGAGGACAGCTTGTAATTTGTAGTATAAAAGAAGAAAAAGATTTTTCCACCACCAGGAGAAAAACAGTAACAATGCAGTTACCTGACAAGAATCTGCAGAACTGATCATATGCTAAATAGTTGCAAGTCAAATTTATGCATGAGATAGCCAAGATGATTGTCTATAAAATGATGGTAGTCTCTTGTTGGTAGAAGGAGAAAAGGCTGTGGACAAATGTAGAGCAACAGAGCACTCAGGTCAAATTCCACACTGAACAGAGGGGAAATCACACACTCCTCAGCATCAGTGTCTGTCAGTACATGGGAGAAGAGATCCCTTATGAATTGAAGAAGGAGAAATTAGTGTGGGGATGAGGGCTGGTGTAGGCAGCAGTATCCTGTAAACACAAATCTTACATCCAGCGTGTCTTACAGGGAGGTATATGTCCACATGGGGGAAGTCTGAGATATTATTATCATTATAATTATTATTATATAATAATTTTTCTGAGATAAGGAAGAGGTTGCAAACTGCATATCAGGGGCCAGAAAATGAGTAAAAACTGCTGTTGTAACCATTAAAGAGTTGTTCTGGTCACAAGTTATTAACTATCCATATGATAGGGGTACCTTGCTGACCGCTGGGACTACCCTTGAACAGAGTTGTATTGCACCTCAGTTTGAATAGAACAGCAGTTCAAAAATGTGTGCCACCTCCCTATTCATTTAAATGGGAGATAGTTGACCACCATATTTTGGCTATCTCCAGTAGTTCTCATAGAAATGATCGGATCAGCAGCACGCATTTCCATCCTGTCACTTCATTCAAAATGGAGTTCAAAACACCCCAATTTTCTCTAATCAGTCAGGGTTACAGATCTTGTGGGGATCCTATGTATAGAGTGTAACTTGTTGTGACCGGAATACACGTCCGCATTTCACATACACACAACAATGGAAGCACGTCCTTTTTTTATCACGGATACATCACTTCAATTAAAGTCTATGGGTCCATAAAAAAACCACCCTTAGCATGAAAACTGTCAATGATCTTGACTAAACTCTCTATGACTCTTAAATCTAGAATACATATCTATGTCTTTCTCAACCTCCCCAGGAATCCAATTTTATTAGACTGAATCCCCACACTATAAAGACAGTATAAAGGGAATAGGACTCTTTATGATCAGAATTGTTAGTTATGGTCAGAGTCTGATACTTCTAGAAACCTGGTACAGTGAATTTACAGTATTGTGTTACAGCTAATGGGATGAAACCACCATTGGATACCTGAGCAGTCTTTGATATCCTTGAATACATTATATATCGGTACATGCAGCAATTTGCTTATAACCTATGGCCAAGGAGATATAATTTAAATATTTCATAGGAAATGGAAAATTTGCTCAAGGCATTTAAAGCCCAGTAAAAAATAGCATGTAAAACAGTTGACTCCTATGAAATTAAGTAGACTGTCATGGGACTAAGGTATAATTAGAGGACAATAAGGGCATTCGGTGAGCCAGTCCTTGAACATGTCATACAATATCATAGCAGGGAATATAACATAATAGATATAAGTATAGTATAATATGGTAATTATAGCGGTGAGTTCAACGTAAAAGCATTTCCAAGTGAAATAAATGGAAATGTTTAGTTAAGCAGACGCCGGATTATTCATCGGGTTTATAAGGAAACAATATGGAGAATCATTACTTTCCACATAATTGTATTTTATACGGGAAATCATTATCCTGATGTATATTACTTATGGATATGTGAATTAACTACACATAATTAAAATCTCTCACACTGGGTTACTCTAATGAGCCACTAATTAATTGATTAAAACATTGTTAATGCTTCCTATTGTCTCACAATGAATAACTCCAAAACTGCGCAAAGAACATTCATTTTCTAAAGTCTCGCTGTCAGGTCAAGCAAATGAAAGCGCTCTGGAGAGTAATTCTCTGGTACACATTTTTACTTTTATGCCACTTCACATTTACTATCATAATAAACATCTAAATAGATGAAGCTCTCGACTTAAAGGGGTTATCCAGTTTCTACTATTGTTAGTCTATTCTTAGTAATATCCCTCAATAATAGATCTGCAAGGGTCTGACATCCAGGACCCCTACCGATCAGCTATACCAAAACAGCACGACTCGTGGTATTGTTGACACGCGCCATACAAACTGTAGTCTATGGGACAGGACTGAAGTCTATGGGACAGCGCTGTAGTGCCTAGTGACCAGCATGGCTCCCGAAATGTAAACAATACTGGGAGCCGCACTGTCTTGGTACAGCTGGTCTGCAGGGGTCCTGGATGTTGGACCCCCCACAGAATGAATATTGATGGTAGCTGAATAGTAGAAACCAGGAGAAACCCATTTAAAGGCAACCTGTCAGGTGAATTTGTGAAACTAATAAATATCCATATATTAAGGGTGCCCATTGCCCAGAGTGTTTAAAAGAAAAATCCCTATGACGTCATGCACATGGCGGAACCCAAGCTGTAAAATTTGATTTGTACATTGGCTGGATTTCTTGGTCTGATCCCAGTTATGAGACGGGGACTCCTTGTATCATAGTGATCTATGACGTTAGGGGTTCCTGCCTCCACATGGCTCTACTGTCCATACTATATACAATAAGCGACAGTGAAGGCCCAGACAGGAACTCCCAGCATCATAGTTCACTATGATACAAGGAGTCCAGGTCTCCTATCCGGGGGCTGGTTGAATCCATAGTTATAATGATAAGGCTAGCCCCCATAGTACAGGTAACTGGCAGTGTATACAGGAGAGAATGGAGAAGGCAGAACGACTCAGGGGCCAAGTATTGGTTCTGATCACTTGACCTGGAGTTGGAATTAGCCCGTAGTATGTTTACAAGTAAGTACTTCAGGCCTCCCTGGAGAACCTCTTTAATAACATGGCTTACTATACTGTGAAATACAGAAGCTGGAAGTTTTTCTTTATTTAGTCGGAGGTATGCCTTAAAAAATTCTGAATTTCTATAGTATGTTTTTTCAGCATACAATAAGGAATAATTCCTGTGATTTGGCCTTAATTTATACATTGACTAAGTTATGTTACTAATTTAAATATCTAATTATATTGTTAATTGATTCAATGTTTTATGTGTCAACATCTCCGAACAAAGAAAAGACCACAGAGCGTTAATTTGCTCATTTGCCAATTAATTCTTAGTAATGAAGACGGAAAAGTCTGGGTGGAAAGAGAATGAAACCTTCAGCAGATCATTAGTTTTCATTATATATGTATTTTAAGTAGCATTTTAGTCTTTCTGATGTAAAATAGTTACATAGTTGTAAAAAATGCCATTAAACCAGACTTTATTCAATTAATCCCATTGTGGTACTTAAAGGGCTGTGCCTATCCTCACCACAGGATATGCCATAAATTCTTGATAGGTTTGGGTCCCATCACCATGTCACCCATGTGTTTTGCACCCATGTCAAGAACAGCATTGACCTGACAGCGATTTTTGAGTAATTTTTGAAGCCAAAACCAGATGTGGATCATAAAGGGTGAGAACCTATAGTGGACAGGTGGTACTTCTCTTCTGTTTTGGCTTCAAAAACTGCATGAACAAAACCTGAAAATGTGTCCTTACCCTAACATGGCCGACTATATTGTTTAGACAAATGAAATATAGGACTATTCTTTTAGTTCTTGGCTGCAGAAGTTCTCCAGAGTTTTCGTCCTGTGAGGCTCCAGTCTTAGGCTAAGACCCCACGTTGTGAAAACGCTTTTTTGTTGCAAATTTTGCTGCATTTTTTGAGTTAAAGCCAGGTGTGGATTGAGCAGAGGGGAGAAATATAAGTGTCCTCTTTGTATTTTGCAGCTCTTCAATTTGGCCCAGACACACAGCCGCAAAAACAACAGCTGTGTGTATGGGCCCATTGAAATGTACAGATCAGCCCCAATTGCAAATAAAAAGTATGGTCATGTGCATTACAATTCAGTAACTCCATGTGCATCATATTAATAGCAGTTAATCCCATCATGTTCCTCACATTAACCCCTGTGTGCCTCACATAAAGGTTACTGAAATGTGAGAGACATAGAGGCATTAATTAATTAAGTATTGACGTCCTTCATTAGTACCCCCATATGTCTCACATATTAGTAACCCTTATGTGAAGCACACAGGAGTTAATGTGAGGTGCATGTTGGGGTTAATTGGTATTAATGTGAGGCACATGGAGTTACTAAAACTAAATTAATAACCCAAAATGGCTGACATTAATAGGAATTGTAACCCCAGCATGTACCTGTTTGTTTTGTCTTACTTCCACTTTGCTGGAGGGTGCTCTCCTCCTCCTCTTCCTCCTCCTCCTCTTCTTCCTCCTCCTCCGGGGGCCTTTGCAGGAATGCACATGGCATGAACACATCACTGTAGCAGGCAGGGTCCTTGTGCTGTCCAGTGATGAGCTCTGCCTCCTGGGCTTCCTTCATCCCTCTCATTGGTGGGTAGAGAGGACAGCAAGAGAAGAGGGAGCTTCCTATACCAGTGTTGTAGGAGAACACTAAAAAGAACGCTCCCTCTGCATATAGTACTTGTAGGTCCCAGAGAGTCAGTGTGCTGGCTGCTGTGCCAGCAAAATATGCCATGCGTGCCACTCTTGGCCGACCCCTGTTCTAGAACTTGTCAGAAGATCAGCCACAACTCCTTATTGAGGCCCGGTTATCTTCATGTGTATGCTCTGTTCCTGCCTGATGTCTACAACAAGGCAAGTTTTTGACAAGTCCCAGACCATAGAAAGGTCCTGTGTTGTTATTGTATCCACTGGCAACCGATCAAGACAACTGACTGTCACCACTGAAATAGTTAGAGAAAATCTTTAAAACTCTGTCAAATTGTTAATTATTCATACTTGCAAAAAATCATACTCACCTGTCCCTGGTGCTCCGGTGTCCTCCCAGCACGGTCCAGTCCTGCTGCTCCGGTGTCTTCTTGAAGTGAAACTCCTTGACGGCTGTGACGTTCCGGATCCCTTCCGCTGAAGCCACTGATTGGCCTCGGTGGTCACGTGGTCATGTGTGGTTATGTCAAGAAGTGACCCCAGGACATCACAGGTAGTGATGTCACATGTCCTTCACTGAGGGCGCTGATTGGCCTCGGAGGTCACGTCGTCAAGTGTGGTTATGTCAAGAAGTGACCCCAGGCCTCAGTGGTCACATGCGGCGGGGACTTCCGCTGGAAGACAACAATGGACCGGCAGCACTGAACCTTTGGGAGGCACCAGAGCTCCGGGGAAAGGTGAGTATGATTTTTTTCTGTTTTTTTACTTCCCCTGGCCTATTTAAAAAATAACATTTTTGCCCGGACAACCCCTTTAACTTTTGTCTGCAAATTTAAATATGGCTATATCTATGGAAAAACCCCTTTAAATTGATTCCTTTGTTGCTTCTTCTAGTGTTCTTTCAGGCTGAAACTGTGACAGTGTATCTATAGTACCCATTAATTGGTAAGAACAGTGCTGTTGGATATGCAAAATAAGTGTATGTATGATTTTCTTCATATTTTGTGACCATGCACATTACATATATCCTGGAAATTGTTACAAAACTAAAATATCAAAAGATTAAATCTATGTAATAATGTCAAAGAAAATGATAAAATAAGCTTTGCTGTTACATTTTAGTAACCCACGGACCATCCTACAGTTAATACTATGTTTTGCAGATATGCTATGCTGTGCGCAGACTATAATCTTACTGGGTCAGTAACTTCTGTTGGGTTTTTAAGCCATGGGAATTGACTTGATTCTGGCTCATATTTCTTAGAACTGTATTTTGTAGAGTCTTTCCCCCCGCTGTGCCTATAATGCACTAATGGGAAATGTCTGGTAATCTAAACATGGCAGAATGTGCCTGTCTATTACTATTTTCAGGATTTTCTTTACAGACTGTTTAACTCACAGCCGTTTCCAAAAAAAAATCAAGTCTCATTCTCATGCTGCTCACAATTTAGCGCTCACCAAGACCAATGAAGTGCTAACAATTTCATTCTGCTTCAACACATGCTTTTTCCATTCACTACCAAAAAAATTAGCCTGCAAATGGTATGCCAGCGCTGTATTATCCCCTGTGTTATCGAGGCATCGTGGCAGGGAGCTGGTGCTTAAGACGCTGAGCCCGATTCAATGAGCTGATAAACAGCCATGTCCCTTAGTGTGATATCATGGGACACAAAGCTTCTAATAGCTCTTTCACAGTTTATTGAATACAGCCCATTTCATTTATGGCCAGGAGTGCTGCTACTCATTGAATTAGTGTATATTTCCAAGGTGCGCCATGCAAATAATACAGGAAGGTACTTATACTGAATGTAGCAAATGTTTTGACATTGTTGATGTTGTCTTTGGGCAACAAGGTCACTTTTTCTGTTAGGCAATGTACACATTTGCGTCAGAGGTTCTATTACAGATTCCGTCTAAAATGGCAGGCAAAAGGTAGGGATGACGTTCGCTTGCACCAAGTTGCAGGTAGTACACCTCTCCCCTCATCCCCTGACACAATTGCGTGCCTCCTACCCCGATCTCCAGTTATCTTGGTTGGAATATGGTCAGCTCATTGCCTTCCTCCGTAAGTTCTCCTTACTTCCCATGCTCTCATCCCCCTAGACTGACTTGGAGTCTGCTCTTTCTCGCGCTGACACCACCCCACGTGTCCTCTCTGTTCTCTATGGCATTGTCCTCAAGGATACTACACCTTGGCTCCCTTCCTATACCAGCCCCTGGGAATCTGACCTTGGTACTTGTCTTTCACCTGCCGATTGGGATCGGTCCTTCCTGTATACGCATAAGCTCCCGCTGCCTTGCAGTGCGCAGGAAAAGAATTACAAAATACTGACCCGCTGGTACCGCTGTCCTGACCTCCTGCACAGGATCTATCCTGGTGTATCGACTGGTGTTGGCGCTGTGGTTCCGAGAGAGGTACGCTGTATCACATCTGGTGGGAATGCGCTGCCCTCAGACCCTTCTGGGATGCTGTTTTTGCATTGTACACTAAAGTGAGTGGCAAATCTGTTACACCCTCACCTCGTCTAGCCCTTCTCTCCATCATACGTCTCCTGCGACATTTTCTCACTGCCGCCAGAACAGTCATTCCCAGGCATTGGCACAGTACTGCTGTGCCGACCCTGGTTGAGTTCCTACAGGAGCTTCTCCTTATTAAGAGAATGGAGGCCCTGGTGGCTGAGGACTCGCCTGACCCTTCTAAATTTGAGTCCGTCTGGTAGCCGTGGGTGATGTTCCAGGAGACTTCAGAGTCCTTTTCTTTCTTTGCCTAAACTGGGGACGCCTTGCTTTCCTTTCCGTAAGGAGTTTGGCCGTCCCCTTCTGTACAATCCCTCTCTCCCCCCTTCCCTTTCTCCTCAGTGTGCCCTATCCCATCCCGGTCTTGTATGTGGTCTTATGTGTTTCTGTTCATCCGTGTCTTCCCCATGTTCCCCTTTCCCTCCAGCATTTGTCTTTTTCTTCTGGTGCGCGAGTGGCACTGTGGTGGCCCTCCACAGCTGGACTTTTCCTTCTGTCCTATAGTGTTCCCTGCCATCAACCCCCAATGATGCATTTCCCCATATTGTTATTGTGCCACCCGTTACTGGTCTCTCTGTTGCGGGCATCGACAGCCCTCTACCCTAACTGTTCCTCAGCGACTTCTCCACGATTGGGTAGCATGCATGCCTCCTACTGCCTTATTTGATGCCTTTGTCTTGGCTTTGCTTCCTTTTGTTCTTATTTGCAAAAACCTCAATAAAAACTGATTAAACATAAAATGGCAGGCAAAAAAGTCCTGCATACAAGAATTTTTCACCCGACTAAATGACAGACAGCATAATGGACACCCAATAGATTCCATTATGATCAATGGCCTCCATCATGATCATTCTGTTTCTGTTGGGATTTCCATTTTTCTGTTCACTGTCCCATGAAAACGCACTTAGGAACATGGCCGTTTATCAGTTCCCTTTCACAATGCCTTCATAGCACAGGGGATGATACAGCGCTGGCATACCATTTTCAGACATATTTTTCGTGTGTCCTTATGGAGATCTGAACACAGCCTTAAGGGCTATTAAGCAGCCAATTGCTGGGAACAAATGCTCGTATAAGCGTTCATTCCTGACAATTGACCTGTCTAATAGTACCAACAATCACCCAATGAATGAGCGTTTGATCAGCAGATTCCAAAATAAAAGTCATGTGAATAGCCCCCATTCACAGCCCTTGAATTTGATAAAAAAAAAATGGATGTCACACGGGTGTTATTCACGGTTGTCTGATTAAAGCTTAGCTCAACTCTTTTAATGTGGGCATCAACTCCTGTAGATTTTATCAGGTCAAAGTGAGATTAGATAACACAACTTACACTAGGTTCACACTAGCGTTGAGGTTTCCGTTCTTCGGGTCCGCTTGGGGAGATTTGTAATGGCTCCATATAACCTATTAATTAACCTTTATTAACTCTTTCTGAGGGGGCATAAAAACAACAATACCACCATTATTTTTGCTCCATAACTTTTGCAAAGTTCAAAGAATAAAGTAAAGTTACTTATATTCTATGAGTCAGTACCATTCTAGTGATACCAGATATGTATAGGTTTTTTATATATTAATATTAATTAGAGATGGACGAACCAACCTGTACTGAGCGGGGTTCAACCCAAATATTCCAAATTGTTCGTTTTTTTTACGACACCAAACAAATGGATTTTAGACCCCAAAGTATAATAGGTGGAGGTCCATAGGAGGTGACAGAAATAAAAAAAAAATTCATATTCACCTTTCGTTCCCTATTATACCTATACAAAAAACGCCAGCTTTTTCGTAGGTATAATTGACATGATGCGATTTGCAAAAATGCTCACGTTTTTTAAATCGCAGCATTTCCACTGCAAATATTGTTTTGTAATGTGTGGATGGCATTAGCCAGAATCACATCCACTTTGCAGGTACGTGAGGCCCCAACCTTAAGCTATTTTAAGGTGTGGTTAATACCGAACTTTTTTGACTCAAAGCAAATCTTGGACCCGAACCACCTGAACCCAAAACAAATCAAATCCTGATAGGTTCCTCATCTCTAATATTAATGCATGTTGAGGCACTTTAGAAAATCAATTGTTTTTCTGTTACTATATTCTGAGAGCTGTAACTTTTCTTTTTCCATCAACATCTCTGTGTGAGGACTTGGTTTTTCAGGGATGAGTTGACACTTTTATTGGTACTGTATCTTTTTATGATCTCTTTGAGGTCTTTTTTTTAACACAATAAAACCTTTTCTTGGTGTATATTAGTTTTTTTCTTTTTTAAATATTTGAAACATTTTTTAAAAAACATATCTTTGCATTTATTTTAGTCTGATATAGGAACTCTAAGAGGTTAATTCTGCCAATCTCTAGGTCTGTGGGTCTGTAAAGGAGGCAGGTAGTGAACAGGGGAGAGAGGAGAAGCCCCCTTCAGTGCAATTGTCGTGCAATTACACTGCCTTGTCATGTCCTAATGCTCAATGGCTTGGGAAATAGGGTATGAAAAGGCAGCATGGAGGAGGGAACCGATTAATCTCATAGGCAGAAGTTAAAGGGGTATTGCTATTTTATAAAGTGATGGCATATTGCTAGGATATCCTGAAGGAGATACAACAATAAACCAGCACTGTGGCTCCTTCATTCTTAGGATTGGGTGGGGTTGTCAGAGGTAGCATGTAACCAGGAGACCGGAATTCTCCTAGATTAGATGCCATAGAGCACTGTTTTCCAAACTGTGGGCTGCGACTTCCTTGGGTCATGTTAAGACCTTCAGGTGGTTGAGAGCCAAGTTGAGAAATTTCTTCTCCACACTGCAGGACTGCAAACTGCTGGCAATACAGTAGGGGAAAGAACAGTGAGGTAACAATGTGGGGGGTAATGTGGGGGGAAAGTGAATGAAGTAGAGTGTGTGGGGAAATATGGATGTAGCAGAACTGAGTGTGGGGGGTGGAGGTAGCAGAGCAAAGTGCAGGGGCATAAGGGTAGAAGAGCTGAGTATGTGGAGGAAGTATTGAGTAATGAGTAAAACATGAAAAAACAGAGTTGTGGGTGTTGAGAAGAAGCACAGAAGTAGAAGACCTGTATGTGCAAGAAAACTTGGGGACAGCAGTGTTATGTGTGTGTGTGGAGGGGTAAAACATGTTGGTAGTACAGCTGTGCATGTGGAGAACATGGAGGTAGCAGAGCTGTGTGTGTGACTAAATGGTGGAGATGTGTGTACGTAACAGGCATGTGTGAAGGAAGAATAAGCAGAACGAAGGCAATATACAGCTGAAAAACATAATAGAGATTGAATATAGTTGACTTTTTTTTGGGACTAAGTAAGGTAGTTTGAGTTCCTGAACCAAAGTCTTGCCCAAAAGGGGGTCCCACTTTGAGAAAGTTTGGGAACCACTCTCATAGTGGATGTACAGTGGGGAAAAAAGTATTTAGTCATCCACCAATTGTGCAAGTTCTCCCACTTAAAAAGATGAGGCTGGCCTGTAATTGACATCATAGGTAGACCTCAACTATGAGAGACAAAATGAGAAAGCATATCTAGAAAATCACATTGTCTGATTTTTTAAGAATTTAATTGCAAATTATGGTGGAAAATAAGTATTTGGTCACCTACAAACAAGCAAGGTTTTTGGCTCTCACAGACTTGTAACCTCTTCTTTAAGAGGCTCCTCTGTCCTCCACTCATTACCTGTAGTAATGGCTCCTGTTTGACATTGTTATCAGTATAAAAGACACCTGTCCACAACCTCAAACAGTCACACTCCAAACTCCACTATGGTGAAGACCAAACAGTTGTGGAAGGACACCAGAAACAAAATTGTAGACCTGCACCAGGCTGGGAAGACTGAATCTGCAATAGGCGAGCAGCTTGGTGTGAAGAAATCAACTGTGGGAGCAATAATTAGAAAATGGAAGACATACAAGACCACTGATAATCTCCCTCGATCAGGTGCTCCACACAAGATCTCACCCCGTGGGGTCAAAATGATAACAAGAACGGTGAGCAAAAATCAAAGAACCACACGGGGGGACCTAGTGAATGATCTGCAGAAAGCTGGGACTAACGTAACAAAGGCTACCGTCAGTAACACACTACGCCGCCAGGGACTCAGATCCTGCAGTGCCAGACGTGTCCCCTGCTTAAGCCAGTACATATCCGGGCCCGTCTGAAGTTTGCTAGAGAGCATTTGGATGTTCCAGAAGAGTATTGGGAGAATGTCATATGGTCAGATGAAACCAAAGTAGAACTGTTTGGTAGAAACACAACTCGTGGTGTTTGGAGTAGAGTGAATGCTGAGTTGTATCCAAAGAACACCATACCTACTGTGAAGCATGGGGGTGGCAACATCATGCTTTGGGGCTGTTTCTCTGCAAAGGGACCAGGACGACTGATCCGTGTACATGAAAGAATGAATGTGGCCATGTATTGTGAGATTTTGAGTGCAAACCTCCTTCCATTAGCAATGGCATTGAAGATGAAATGTGGCTGGGTCTTTCAGCATGACAATGATCCCAAGCACACCGCCAAGGCAACGAAGGAGCGGCTTCGTAAGAAGCATTTCAAGGTCCTGGAGTGGCCTAGCCAGTCTCCAGATCTCAACCCCATAGAAAACCTTTGGAGGGAGTTGAAAGTCTGTGTTGCCCAGCGACAGCCCCAAAACATCACTGCTCTAGAGGAGATCTGCATGGAGGAATGGGCCAACATACCAGCAACAGTGTGTGCCAACCTTGTGAAGACTTACAGAAAACGTTTGACCTCTGTCATTGCCAACAAAGGATATAACAAAGTATTGAGATGAACTTTTGTTATTGACCAAATACTTATTTTCCACCATAATTTGCAAATAAATTCTTAAAAAAATCAGACAATGTGATTTTCTAGATATGTTTTCTCATTTTGTCTCTCATAGTTGAGGTCTACCTATGATGACAATTACAGGCCGGCCTCATCTTTTTAAGTGGGAGAACTTGTACAATTGGTGGCTGACTAAATACTTTTTTTTTCCCACTGTAATAAACCAAGCTTTCCTTCATAATTAGAATGTATAATAAACATGTATGGAATTGTTTATGGCAAAAAGGCATCATGCATCTACGAAGACTGAACATAGTAAAATGGAAGAGAAAACTGCTTTAGTCCTAAAGCCCAAAAATTTAGCCTGGCCCTATGACAACACATAATATCCCCATATTTTGGACCAGTTTAACCAGCATAAATTTACGAACTTACTGACATCATTCGTGAACTTTTGTGTTTTTGATCAAGGCTTTTGACTGTTTTTATGTTATATTTCCTGGAAAACATAGAAGATATATAAGATGTCTTAAATTCCTCTCACAAAGAACACAATAGAATCTTCTGAATCTGCAGTGCAGAAATGAGCAGAGTACAATACCTACGAAACAAATGAGAATGAGAGGCAATACATATTTATGGAGATGAAATTTGCATCTCTACATAAGGCGCACATATGGTTAGAAATTTCTAGCTGTGATTCTCTGCATGTCGTCCTGTTTTATTGTACCTGTCCCTTGATAACAGTCAGAGAACAGAACCATTACAGGAAATGCCACACATCTGGTAATTAGGAAAGTTTTCAATTCGAAATTTCATTTTAAATTGTTCCCCCCCCTCTCCGCCTCCGCCCGTCATCTCTGTCTTTAGTGTACAGAATATCTGTGATTGCAAATCAATTAAAAATATGCATCAAATCAGCAAAATTTCATCTAATTAAATCACAGGAAAATAGCTCGGCAACACAACTTAGATAAATCTTGACACAGACAAAGACACAAGGGTACGTCTGAGACAGAGGAGCGCTTTAAGTCTCCGAGGTGATTATGACTCTCACAGTGAGGATCATTACGATAAAATACAGGGGACATAACCCACTTATATTTTACACTCACTGGTTCATAAAATATGAACCTCCACTTGTCACACATCTTTTTGTTTTTTTTTTCACTTTTCATGCATATGTTAATTAAATTGTCACTATAATAAGTGTAATTGTTCCGCAATCTAAATTGTACTTTGTGATTTGTTGACTTGAGTTCTGTTTTTACAGTCGAGTATTAATAATTCATAATATATTTATGGACTTGACGGTTCTTTGCAGAGTGTCTAATGTACCTACATATAATTATAAAATATCTGCAGAGAATGTATCATCTCAGAACACAAAAAGGATTTATTTCAAAGTGAAAATTTGTAGGGGTTTACGTGACAAATTCTCCATAACCCAAGTTTATTTAATTTTGTTGTAAATACATTATTCTGAAGGTGATTGTCGGATAAGTTTGTACCTTCATTGCCAGACTGATTGTACAATATAAAAATAATCCATTTAATTTCCCAGGAAATATTAAAAAAAAATTCATCCTACAGGTTCTAAAATAAGTTTTTCAGGACTAAAGTTAAAGCAGCATTATGGTATTTGTTTTTCTTCCGTTCTGTAACTATTCTTCCAATAAACATAATTCAGTGAGTATTACCTTACATGTTAGGGAATTGCAAGTTGAGCAATTCCCCAGTAGCTGCTGCTGAAACCTGGGAGGAAGGGAATGACAGAGACAGTGAGTCCTAAACTCGACCCAACCCCTGTCCCTGCCTACTTGCCTCAACTACCCTAGGTGGTAGAGGACAACTGGGTGACAGTCCCTTCCTACAAAACAAGTGTAAATACAGAACACAGGCAAGACAAACAAACTGACATGGATAATCAGGAAAGCCAGGGGTCAGAACCAGTCGAGTAGCGAAGTACAGAATCAGAATCTAAAGAGTAGTCACAGAGAATAGCCAAAGTCAGAAATATATATATATATATATATATACAGCAAACCGTATGATAGCCAGCAAGCTAAGATAAGCTAATAGCAATCAAAGAGAGGAATGGAAAGCTATATAAAGGGAATCCGCCCTAGGCTCGATTGGCAAGGAGGAATGTCAAGCTACAAACGCCATAATAACCAGAAGACTACTAGCACTGGCTGAACTGACACACAGCAACGAATACCCAGCTGTGCTAATACAGCAGGAGCAAAGAATCATATATGGACACGTCTCCTGCGCCATAGCATGCAGCCGGAGGATGGCACAGAGGTCCGAAAGGGCAAGGATGTTACATTACTGAGTTATTCCTTTCTATCCAAAATTCATTGGATCCATCTGTTTAGTTGGCTTATGTGACTCCTTAGAATTACATGTTCTTCTATTCTTTCTAGTGGTCACCATCTTAACCACCAGAACTTTCTTTGTGATGAAACTCCATCAACTGTTCTACAAAAGGTGTCCAGTGGGGACACAAACTCTTACTACAGTTACTGCTGATGATTATACAGGCTCCTGTCACACAGTTATAATAAAGAAGATGGTAGTTTAGTCTTTTTTACTGTTTACTTATGGTAATTTAACTTATATAGGAGATTATAGAAAGAAGGATGATTATACTGCCCCCCAGCAAGCAGAGATGGTGCTGTCTCTAGCTTTCCATGCAATGTTGAGCGAAGCATCATGCAATTGATCAGAGATTACAAAGATAGAGCAATATAAAAATCAAGATGGCGACTGATCAAAAGCAGACAGGATGTAGAACTGCATGGAAATGAGCGCAATATACATAAAACATGTGATAGATCAGGTGAGGGTGCAGTGTTATCTGCTCCTTTAACCCTTTAAGGACGCAGGGTAGTTTGTACATTAATGCTTGGCAACTTTTTTCATATTTTCCTTCCCCTCCTTCCAAAAGTCATAACTTTTATCCTTTTCTACAAAACATAGCTATGTGAGGGCTTATTCTTTGCAAGACGAGTCATACTTTCATTTGCCACCATTTTGGGGTACATATAATGTTTTGATTAGCTTTCATTAATGTTTTTTGCAGTCCATGTTAAAAATCCCACAATTCTATCATAATTTATTTATTTATTTATTTTTGCGGCATTCATTCTGCATTAAAAATGACATGGCAACTTTGTTCGGCGGGTCACTACGATTACGGTGATACCATATTTATATTGTTTTTAATATGTTTTACTGCTTTTACAAATAAAGCCAGGTACCAGGCAGCATGGTGGCTCAGTGGTTAGCAATACAACCTTGCGGAGCTGGTATCCTAGGATCAAATCTGACCACATACAGCATCTGCCACGAGTTTATATGTTATTCCCGTGTTTGCAAGGGTTTTCTCGCACACTCCAAAGACAAACTGATAGGGAATGTAGATTGTGAGCCCTATATGGGATGGTGGTTGACAATGTATGTAAAGCGCTGCTATATATGTTGGTGCTATATAAATAAGTAAATAAATTTTTGAAAATGAAGGATTTTCCTGGGGTCACCGTATTCTGATGCCTATAACTTTTTTACAGTTTAGTTGACAGAGATATGTCAGGGCTCTTTATTTTCAGTACAAGTTGTACTTTTTATTGGTACCAATGTTTAGTAAGTATGACTTTTTGCTCACTTTTTATTGCTATTTTTTGGAGAAAATGAAGTTACCAAAATACGTTAAGTTGACATGTCAATTATACCTACGGAAATGCGGCCTTTTTCCCTAAAGGTATAATGGAAGCAGGAAGTCAGAGAGATACGGCTGGGGTTAGGGGTAAAATAAAGTAGCGATGCTAACCCTGGTCCTCCTTTTGGAGGGCGCATCTTCTGTTCTCTCTTGTGCTGGCACTGATTGGGTTGGAAGCGCAGACGATCAGGTAAATCCTGCTTTTTCTATTTCATCCAACTCCTTGCCCCCAGGTATTCTGGAAAACCCATTTCATTTTAGCAAACTGTGCCAAGCAACTGCTGCCAAGACTAATAAACTCATGGGATGCATCAAGAGCAGCATAGACTAGAACGGGTGCAGAGAAGGGCGATCAAGGTAGTTAAAGCGTACCTCCAATAATAAAATAGCTTTTTATCAATAAAAAAGTACGGGTGAATATAAGAAAGTTTGTACTATATCTATGTAACATATAATAATAATAACCCCCTCCCCACCTTCCCCGTGTCCAAGTAAAGTTATACACACGACATCTTTTCAGTCACTTTGTCCATATAATATTTGTGGACGTAAAAGGAAGTATCCATATTACATCTGCACCCGTAAGAATGTGAAAGGCTGTTGGACATCATGAATCAGATTCAGACTCTCTTCAGATTCTTTAATCAGATGCAGACCGCCCATTGACTTTATACATCCAGACGCTGGCCTTGCAGAGTTAAGCACCTGCATGGGATCATGCAGGATCAGAGAGCCAGCTGTTATTAACTTCCTGATTGCTGTAGACACAGCTATGGGTGCCATCAGGTTGCAGCTTTCCCCTGGGTCAGCAGCAGAGGAGCATCTTCCTTGAGGCGACCTGAGACGATGTCCTCAGTCGGTGCTTCAGGCGCTACTTATTGTGTTATTGCAATAAGCAGCGGCCAATACTTTTACTCACCTGTCCATGCTCCTGTCCTGGCTGCCCTCCGCTGCTGCCTCTAGGTGGCGCTACAGTTACATCACAACACTGAAAAACACCGGGATGCTACATACAACATCCCAGTTTTCCTCAGCGTTGGCTACACCCTGGAGGCTGCAGCAGAGGGCAGCCATGACAGGATTCTGAACAGGTGAGTAAAAATTACTCACCTGTTACCCATACTATGTGTGGGAGTGGGGGAAAAAAGGGGGTCCTAAACTTAGTGGTGGTGGGGTGTGTGTAAAAAAAAAAAAAAAAAGGGGGATCATACACTGCGTGTGGGCTTTAAAAAGGGAGTCATATATACTCATATATACTGTGTGGGGTTATAAAAGGGGTCAAAAACTATGTGGGGGCCATAAACAGGGGCATCATATGCTGTGGTTAGCAGTCATGTGATATGCCAGGTGCAGAGGACCTAGAGGATACAGATCAGCCCTGCAGTGTATACTAGGATGCTGTATTCCCTTCTGTAACTGGGGCTAATGTTCCAGTAAAAAACAATAAAAAAAATATCAGAATGTTAAAATGCTCCCAGATGTCTATTATGATGTTATGGGGGGAGGGGTTGCAAAATGTAAGGAAGAAAGTACAGATAGAAGGAAGTCACTACCATGCACACAGGTTCTAGCCCCGCCCCAAGTGACACAAAATTGTGTGTCACCTACATAAAAATAATTGTTACTGGATAATTTTTTGGACTGTTTTTTTAATTTTAAAAAGCATAATACAATCCAACAGTACAGTGAGCTGACAAATATTGGATTTCATCCATTTACCCATAGTCATACCTATCACTGTTACTTACACATTACTAAGACTTTGTTTGCATTAAAGAGGTAAAAAGGGGCTGCATAGTGTCTCAGGAGCCCTGAGAGTGTAATGCATGACTTTCTAAGGTGATTTGCATGCCTGGTTTGGAACTAAACAGTTTGGACCTGAACCAAACCAAACTTTTGGTCTGACCTGGTGACCGAACCTTTGCTCATCTATAGCTACATGTGAAGGACTGTAGCCATGACAAGAGAGTCTCACATACGACTAGAGGAAAAAAGGTTTCAATATAGTCGTAGATCCAGACTCATTGCTGGTCATTTCAGAACTCTCTTTTTTCCAGCCATTTCTGGGTGCTTTTCGAAGTGTGTTTGGGGTCATTGTCCTGCTGGAAGACCCATGACCTAGGATGCAAACCCAGCTTTCTGACACTGGGCCCTACATTGAGACCCCAAATCCTTTGGTAATCTTCAGACTTCATGATACCTTGCATACAGTCAAGGCACTCAGTGTCAGAGATCGCAAAACAACTCCAAAACATTTTTGACCCTCCCCTATATTTGACTGTTGGTACTGTGTTATTTTCTTTGTAGGTCTCATTCCATTTTTCGGTAAACAGTAGAATGATGTGCTTTACCAAAAATCTGTATCTTAGTCTCATCTGTCCATAAGACGTTTTCCGAGAAGGATTTTTGCTTACTCATGTACATTTTGGCAAACCGCGGTCTAGCTTTTTATGCCTCTGTGTCAGCAGTGGGGTCATCCTAGGTTACCTGCCATAGCTTTTTTATTTCATTCAAATGTTGATATTTTTCCACAATTTTGGTTCTCAAGTCCTCATACAGTTCTCTTCTCCTTTTTCTGTTCTCCACACTTAGTGTGGCACACACAGACACACAATGCAACTTCTGAGTCAACTTCTCTCCTTTTTATCCTGTTTCAGGTGAGATTTTTATATTGCCCACACCTGTTACTTGCCACGGGTGAGTTTGAACGAGCATCACATGCTTGAAATAAAGGTATTTACCCACAATTTTGAAAAAGGTGCCAACAATTTTGTATGGTCCATTTGTGGATTTTTGTGTGACATTATTTCCAATTTGCCTTTTTTTTCCCTTTTTTTGTGTTGTTCCAATACACACAAAGGAAATAAACATGTGTATAACAAACCATGTGTAATTGCAATAATTTTCTGGGAGTGCCAAAACTTACAGCCATGACTGTATGTAATTAACCTAATTTTTTCTTAATCTTTTGAAAGTGAACATATAATCTCATATTCTCAGGTGGTATATAATGGAACCCCTGTGCAATGTTTTTACTCTACTGTAAATCACAATTTTTTTTTTTTTTATTGAAAACCTGACAGAGTAACACACAAAAAAGTGCCCAAGGATACTGTCTATCATCATCACTCTCCTAAAAGGGAAGGGTCCCCAACTATCTTCTCCAACCCTCTGAGCCAGAAGGCATTGCAAGGGTCAAGGATCTATGATGTCCCTTCAGATTGGGAAGAACCTGTCTTGTTCCAACTTCTATCTGTATTGCCATCCCTAGTGTGGTCCAAGACAACTAATGTAAGTCAGCTTCCTGTAAAAAATAATATTCTTACTGGAGGGCTCAAGATTTCTTATAAAAACGCAGGAATTTTATTGAAGTCTTCATGAAAAGTAAATACAGTAAAATTGCACAGAATAATAGATGTCCATAGTCAGCTTTTGATCGTAGTAGTAGAGTTTATAAGTCTGAGACTTCATTCTGCCCTGAGTCTCCATCTGTGCCTTCTTCATCAAAGTACACATAATGGGTGACAACCCTCAGCATGTGTGTCTTCCGTTCATTTATACCAATAAGGAAGGTGCATCTTGGGAGCTTACATACTCTTTGTCACTTTATATGGATGATACCAATATAACTTATACCCGTGACATGTCCTCTAAAATAGAAGTATATTGTCAGCAGTGTACAAAGTTAACTCTACATTTCCTATTCATTTGGATATTGTAACCCATGATATTTAACACTCCCTGACAATGGGAAGCCAGGGGTTGAAGGGGAGAAATGAACCAATACCCCACTTAGATCTCCAGAAGGGACTTCCTATAAGTCCTCCACATTCTGATTTATCAAAAATGAGGACATATTGATTTCAATGTGTCTATTCACATGTCCATTTTTTTTTTTTTTTTTTTTTTTTTTTTTAGTACACCTCTTTCAATAGCTGTCAAAATGACCTATCATTGTCCATCAAAATGGACATAGCTGGAGCTGTGTGAATGATCCCATTAACATTCATGGATTTTATAACAGCCATGTAATGGTTTTTTTAAAAAATGGACATTGCTCAGCTGTTATTCACAACCATGTAAATAAATTCCATCCATGGACTTGAATGGGCTGACAATGGGTCCATGAAAAAAAGCACTGCTGTGTGAATAAGTCCTTAGGCTAAAATGATGTTACACCATGCCACACACTACCACTAAGCATATGGACACCATAAATGGCGATAACCACTGCCTGAATGTGAATAACAAGCTTTACCTTACTCCCTCTTGTCCCTCATTCACACCTTGCACCTGTTACTCTTCACTTCGATTGTATAAAGCGATGACTTTGGGTAAAAGGAGCGCAGACTCTGTTTGCACTTTTGAACAATTAATGGACTTTGAAAGATTGTCGCACTTTATTGTAGGGCCGATAATTGAATTCATCTTCAGATCGCTCTGAGCTGTAGTAAACTAAATTAAATACCAGATGTTGACTCTCGAGGAGGTGGAATTAGATTAATTAGTGAAGCCTAAAGTGTGGATTAAAGTAGGAGAAGCAGAAAAGCATCTGTCTGTGTAGTATTCATCATATCTGCAACTTTCTTCAGGCTGTTTCTAAAAGAATAAATACATATGCAAGCTACAGAAGAGACATCAATATTATGTGTCCAAAGATGTGATATATGGAGAGGGATTAAGTATGGGCGAACCTCTAGAGATTTGTTTTGGTTTATGTTCAGATTGTTCAGCCCAAAGATTTGTTTCGGGTCGAACAAGTTCTAATAGAATCAGAAGTGAAATTATTTAATATAGTAGGTGGTGGCCCAGGGGTGGTGTAGCAAAATAAGAAACAATTATACATTTCCTCACCTCTTCTCGGCCTCCTTGCAGTGACCTTGGCTCTTTCCAGGTCCTCCTTCAGGCTTCTGGTGGAAGAGGACCTGGAGACAGCCAAGGACGCCGATTGGAGACCCAGAAGAGGTGAAGGAAGGTAAGTATAATTGTTTGTTTTTTTATACATCTCTCCTGGGCCACCACCAGGGGCGTAACTACCGGGGTAGCAGCGGTAATGGCTGCCACAGGGCGTAGGACATTCGGGGGCCCTATTTACTTACCAATCCTCGCTCCTGCTCATGGCCGCCTGTGCTTCCCATTCTGCGGAGGCAACTGTGAGCAGGAGCGGAGATCAGTAAGTGAGGCTGTGGGCCACAAACCCCGCAAACACTACTGTCATTATATCTGGGGTCTTTTCAGAACCCCGAGAATAATGATCGGAGGGCCAGGGGAGGTGAGGGAACATAAAAAACACTGTTACTTACCTCTCTGGCGCGCCGCAGGCTTCGGGCCTGTTTGGTGACGTCACGCGGGCCGGGCTGGCGTCATTATTCGTTGCGACACCGGCCTGGCTCACATGAGATCTGGTCCAACATTGAAGATGGCCGAAGTAGCGGGAAGTGCTCCGGAGCCAGGGAGAGGTAAGTGACATTGTTTTTTTTGTTTGTATCCTCCCCTGGTTCTCCGATCATTATACTCTGGGGTCTGAAAAGAGTATATACACCTCAGAGTATATTACTTTTGGTTTGCGGGTGACGAACACCGAAAGTTTTGGGTTTGGGACAAGCTCGAAACTTTTGGAATATTTGGGTCAAATTCGGTTCATTATGAACCGATTCACCCGTCTCTAATAGTAATGTAAAGGTAAAAAAAAAACGTAAAACTGTGTCTATGTCTAGTGTTACGTCTACAGCTTGGGTTTAGTCACGTCAAAAGGATTGGTGGAGGGAAGTCTTTGCCAATGGGAGCACACTGCACAATGGGGAAAATTTATTAACCCATCTATGCCAGTTTTTTGGTGTAGGTGGGTGTCAATGTGGTGCAACTTTGGAACTCGGCCCTTTCTTGTACCAGATATGCGCCACGTTCCCCATTCTGCACTATGGGCAGACAAATTTATTGTAACTCATGCCAGAAAAATGGCACGAGTTACACAAAACATTACGCCAGTTCCTGACTGGCACAGATTTCCATTCTGGCGCACGGGATCCTGTACACCTGATTATTTATTTTTTATTTATTTATTTTAATTTATTCACCCCACAACAGTCGGGCATTTTATTAAGGCTTTTGTAGGAATAAAAATCTCCCCACTATACCCAGTGTCAGCTCTTACTAGGACCAGTATGTGATATGATGGGGACTTACAAGACTTTGAGACCTGGACGCAACTGTGATAGCTGCAGCCCATATAACCAAAGCACATAAGAGACTGAAGGCTATGTGGACATGCGGACTTAATCTACATTGCTCTGGCTACTGTGGAATTAAAAAACTGTGGAATATCTATGCAATTTTTTACATAGTTTATAAAGAATTTCAATTTTACCAATGTTCATCTGAGCCTTCCATCTAGATTTACATATCTCTATGACTTGTAGCTTTCCCTAGTATGTGATAGAGTACCAAGAAAATGACTCAGAGACAGCAAGCACTGAGTGAGTAATTGATGTCTCATATATTATATATGCCCCCAAGATTTGAGCATATGCTTCGCAAACAGGGAGGAAACCCCTCTAGTAGGATGTATATGTTAATGCAAAAGAGTGTGCAGCGCTAAAGCGAGAACAATAATCCGCTGCTATCTCAAGGCTTAGCCAAAGAGGAGCATCAATACTATTACAATCACTCACCCATAGCAGTTCCAGAATCTAAAACAGCCTTCCATAGCCTAACTTTTTACACATTGTGGTTCACATATTAAAACTTATAAAGAAGACCCCTGGCAGAAACACAACTTTCCATGTTTGCACTCCATACTGACTGAATATCACACACTGTGTTTCTTGTAAGTATACTGTACTTCTTGCAGCTCAGCTTCTTCTCTGCCTCTTAAAAGACTCTATCTTTATTATTAGATTTCCTCTACTTTCTCATTCTTTGTGCTTTGCAATAAATCCCATCATGTCTCAGCATAGCATCATATGACCAGCTAGAGCTAGTACCATCTCTGCCTGCTATATGTACACTGTGATTAGCAAGTGATTGTAGACATTTTACTCTACTGAGACTGAAGCATCTAAAAAGTAGTACTGCGTAGTTGCCACCATATTTACTAGTATTGGTGCTCCCTGGTGCGTGATCTTTGGGTCGTGATCTGTTGCCATGACAGTCAGGAGCCTATTGAAGGGTCCCAGGCCTGTTATTACTGAGCTTCTATTACTGCTATGGACATTATGTAATAAAGTGAATAGATCTTATAATATAATGCAAAACATTAATATTGCAGTATATTGTACAGGTCATCAGATCCCCAAAAATTCACTTTCATAATAAAAGTGAGAAAAAAATACAAATGACAAAATGAACATGAACTCAATAGGTATCCAGTGTCCAAAAGTGCCCAAACTATAAAGGCATTAATAAAAAGTATCCAATATGTAGCTGGTAAGAAAACAAAACAATGTTTGTTCACCATATCACCCCCCTCTTCCCCTGAAATTAAATGAATATCGCCATTTTCATACTGAAAGCGGTGGGTAGATAAGTCCTCTGTGTAGGACTTTTCTCTCCACCGATTTCTGGCACAGAAGTGAACTTGGCCTTACATAGATCTGTACATGGAAATGCCTCTGGTCTGTGCCGGTCACTACATTGGCTGCCTATACAGTACAGAATACAATATAAACTTATCACCCTCATTCACAAGGTTCTCCATAATGCTGCACCTCCCTACATTTCCTCCCTCATCTCTGTCTATCGCCCAACCCGTACTCTCCGTTCACTCAATGACCTAAGACTAACATCCTCTATTATCAGAACCTTCCACGCTCGTATAGAAGACTTCTCCCGAGTTGCACCACTTCTCTGGAATGCTCTATCCCGGACTATCAGATTAACCCCCAATTTCTACAGCTGCAAGCGCAAACTAAAGACATATCTTTTCAGACAGGCCTATCACAACTCCTAATGTAAACCCTTCCGTAGTTAGAATCCCTAAAACGTACCCTCCTCTGTTTATGCTCCAACATTACCTCACAGGATATGATGCCGTATCAGACTAACTTTATATGTCCAGGCACCATCTGCACGTTAAAGGACACGACTGGTGACGGCTCATACAGCCTTATATATGTGTAATGACAGTAACCTCTATTACAGAATTGTCTGACCATTGTATAAGCAATGCTACCTCCGATGCCGCCCCTGCTACCTCCTGTGTCACCCCCTCTACCTCATAGATTGTAAGCTCTTATGAGCAGGGCCCTCAGTCCCAGTGTGTGAATTGACTATTTCTTTGTAATGTATCTTTTTTGTCAGTACTTGAACCCTAAAAATTGTACAGTGCTGCGGAATATGTTGGCGCTATATAAATAAAATGTATTATTATTATTATATAAAAAAAAGTCTCACAATATGGCAATACAAAGAAATTATTTTATTTTTAAAATTATTGGATTTTTGCATAAACTATATAAATTTGGTATTGCTGTGATTGTGCTGACCCTCATGATATAGGTAGTGTGTGATTTTTTACTACATATTGAGCAGTATAAAAAGAAAATCCATAAGAAAATGGCACAATTGAAGTTTTTTTTTTCTTTCTAATTCCACCACATTCTCATTTTTCTCAATTTTTCAGCCTTCCCAGTACATGATGCAGAATATTAAATGGTACCATTATGAAGTACAGGTTGTCCCGCTAAAAAGTCTCATTCCTTGATCAGGCTCAAAAAACTTTATAAAACTTTATAAAAAACATTTTGAATCCCATTTACATTTTGTAATTTTTTTTTTCCACTACCTGTCAATTTTAAGATTTCGTAATCTCATTTACATTGTGTGATATTTTACAAATATCGGGGTGCAAAATCTACACCAAGACTCCAAGACTGAACATGGTCTGAGGCTTCCATGTTTCCTGTTCTTTTGCCCACAACCCGGGCATTTCCCCTGCCAGTGTAGCTTTTATTCTTAGGAGCGACTTTTTTTACACCTTAAGGAAACTGAATTAGCAAACTATTCTGCTAAACTATTTCTATATATATATATATATATATATATATATATATATATATATATTCAGGGTCAAATATATAAACCACAAACACTTTTATGCTAAGGGCTCATGAAGGAAAAACCGCAGCGGAAGCACAACGCGTTTTTTTCCGCAGAACTTTTACAGAAAGTCCACAGAGGTTTCCTCTGTGGACTTTCTGCTTCAATTATACCTATAGGGAAACCGCCAGCGTTTCCGTAGCTATAATTGACATGCTGTAATTTCCCAAAAAATGTGACGCTACGCATGGGACTGTAAAACGTTTATGCCACATGGGGCCCTGGCCTTAGGATGATTTCACACACAGATTTTCCCTGGAAAAGCTATATTTTTGTGAATGTTTTTTATAAAGTTTTTTGAGCCCAATCAAGGAATAGACTCAACAGGAATGGGAAATACAAAGAAAGGATTTCTACTGCTCCTTCAATACCTGCCACAAAAAGACTAGGAGTGATTCCAACCTGACAGTGATAAATAGTTTTTGGATAGTATATTTTACATCCAACAGATGGCAGTAGCAGCCTCTTTTTCTTTAGTCAGAAAAGTTTTCATGATATTGCTTCTTATATTTTGTAGGATGAGTTATATATGTGATACATTGT
This sequence comes from Leptodactylus fallax, assembly GCA_947044405.1. Taxonomy (NCBI): domain Eukaryota; kingdom Metazoa; phylum Chordata; class Amphibia; order Anura; family Leptodactylidae; genus Leptodactylus; species Leptodactylus fallax. Next base: position 1,441,314 of record CAMRHE010000162.1, on the reverse strand, counting down.
ACATTATTATATCCTGTATTATATACTGTACATTATGAGGAAACAACTCCATCTTTCGACTCCTTGGTGCCATGTTACATAAACATACGGCACTGGCAACTTGTGTTTAGCACCTAGTGCCCACATTTATGGTGCTGTTATTATAGGGGCATAGAAGTTGGAGAAAACTATGATCCTGGATATTTAACCCTTTTGCAACACTACAAGGAGGGGATTCTCTTTAGTAACTGATCCTCAGCAAGATCCTCAGAGATCACCAGTCTTGAGGATTTTAAAGGACATCCCTGGAGTATGGAATACTTGCAATATATGCACACTTGTGAAAATTTTGAAGATAGCTTCCAGGAGAATAGGACATGGACACGGCAGTGTTCTAGCCATGTCACTTTCACATATGCCCATGTTAGATATGAAATGAAATCACAGAAGGGTGTGGGAGAATTCCATGGGGTGTGGGAAATTACCCCTTTTTCTGGAACCTCCCAAACATTCTGGGAAAGTTGACAATACTATATGACCCAAAGTTGATGGACAAGCCCCCTAATCATGGGGTTCAGCTATTTCAGCTACATCCAGTGCAAACATTTGTAAAGTCGCTTCTGTAATGCTTAGTATTCCAATGCATTATTACCTGTCAGTGTTAGGCCAAAGAGGTTGCCACCCATGGCAGAACTGTTGGCTTTCTTTCCACCCCTGACTACCGTGATAACCCATTGAGACCACATGACTGCATCACAAGGCGCTGAGCAACCTACCTCTGTCAAACACCCTAAATGTACCCTATCTATTCACTGTTGTATGTAAGTGGGTAGACTGCCAGGATCGGCGTTATAAGCGCCACTGTGGTTAAGTCACATGTGATTTTTTTAACTTGCAATATCCCATATGCTCAGAATTCTTGATGGTGCCCAATGTTAATATAATAATTCCCAAACTTTAAGGTGCCACAGTGTTCCACGTGTCAGCAGTTTACATGCTATGAATTTTGTGTAATTATTACCTGTTTAGACTACATGAAGGAGAAAATTGTTTAAAAAATTTAAGTAAGGCACTGAAAGGAGGTCAAGGGGCGAGCAATCTTGGAAATTTTCATAGGAGTAAATGGAGGATCTATCTGAGGATAGATTCAGTTCTCAGAGGTGGGATCAGCAGGTATCTGACATTTATGGTATATCCTGTATATGCTGTGCATATATAAGGAACACCCAATTCTGAGTTTTGACCAAAATGACCTTTTAAGTTCAAAATTTTATTTTATTTTCAGCAAAATATATGATGAGTTATTTAGAAGTGAAATATTAAAATATGTTCATAATCTTTCTGGATTGTTTTTCATATATTAGTTTTTTCTTCTAGTTATATTGAATATTTCATACATGGGATGTTCTGTTTTCATGAACTGCCTCACATTTTCCATTACATTTATATGGCTAGAATTATATTAATGTGTAAGTATGTGATAGAAATCTAAACCCATATGGTCTATATCAGGGGAAATGCAGAATCTTTTTGAAACGTGATTTCAAAGTAGTCTAGCTAACTATTGTGGAATTCTGTAAACTAGCCATAAAACTAATTCCTAGGCCTGGGGTGTGTTGTTTTTTACGTCAGACCACACAACAGTTATAGACTGTATGATGCTTATGATCCGTGGAGTCAATAAAAACCAAACTCTACTCAAAATCTGACGTTATATGTGCGACTGCAGTTAACCCCAATGTTCCACTTTCTCACACTCAAGAGAGGTAGATTGGCAGGATCTCCACATTTAACCCTTTCGCTGCCAGGGGTTTTCCGATATTTTTCACCTCTGGCTGCCAGGGTAATTTTCACAGTTTTGAGATTAACAAGTAAAGCCTAAATTGCAACATTAAAAAAAAATATACTAACTCCCCCCCATACCTATATATTAAAAGTAGACACCTGCAACATTGTCAAAAAGACACTTGGTACTGTATACGAACAAGGCACCTTCATGCAATTTTGATGTAAAGTGTATGTTTTAAACATACAAAAAATGCAAATAAATTTATATTAATTGATAAAAGTGGAAACCAAACAAAAAATTACATGCACCAAACCTCCTAAAAATAAGAGTTCAACATATGCAAAGTTCATTCATATCAATAAAGCCCATATCTTCAGAAAATCACCAGAACTGGAAGGAACAAAAATCTGCTTTGAAACTGGAAATGTTAAAAAAGTATCATCCTATAAAATGTAGGGATGCACCCCTATATATTTCAAACTGAAGATTACATGTTATCAATAGCCATTTCCACCATCATGTAACTTTGTGACAAAGTAATATTTTTTGAAAAAATGCAAAAGACATATATTTGCACCTAAAACTCATATTCAATCAAATATTTACACACAAAACACATACAAAATAATAGATCAAGGTGTACTCAATTTATATATACTGCAAACATCAACTACAACAAGAGCTTGTACTCTCAAAAACACTGATACAGAAGACAAGCAATATTTTGCTGTCATTCACTGCATTCAAAATCTATACTGCACATAGCAAACTGTGATATCAAAATCAAACTTTTTTGAGATTGCACAGCATACAGTATATAAAACACAACTTAATATTTCATATATACAACCACCTTCATGCAAACTTTGCAGCAAACAGAGATTACAAACAGGGTGCGAAAGGGGAAAGCAGAATGGCAGCCGTGGGGTGAGGAAGAAGGACCATTACATACTAATAGATCTAAGCCTTGACATGCTGACTGTCTCCAGCCACCATTAGGGGAGGCTTCGGAGCTTACTACATTTTGTTTTAGTTCAATAAAAGTATTCAACAATCTTCCATCTACTGGCAGTAAAACACGCAGCCACATCTATATCATGTATATCTATGTTCATGGAAGGGAATTGGAAGTCTGTGTCATAGAGAAGGGGCTCTAGTCCTTGTAATGGTATATTAATTAACAAGGATATATTGTATTAATTAGCAGTTATATATTTGCTCTATTCATGTTAAAAAAAAAAAGTTCTAGTTTGGACTTTATCTTCTATCCAGGGAGGGGGGACACCCCTGATCTCAGAATTCAGAATCGGTGACGATCAGACCTCCACGATCACCTACTTATCCTCAATCCTATGGACAGAGGATAATACTCTGTATAACCCCTTTGATAATATTTTGTCAGGTGTAGTTCATTTACCCCTATATTTATGAGCATATCTTGTATGTTGAGTTTATTTCTGCGTGTGATCATTCAGAAGTTTATCATTTCTTTCTACTTTTATGACTCTGCCGTATAGATTTTGATATAAAACAAGCTATTCTGTTTTTAGTATCATGTCAAAGCAAATTGAGGATGAAGAACTGAAGAGAAATTGACTGTTATAGTGGTGCAAGGTGAGGCAATAATGGTCTCCATGGTCTGCTTTGTGGAAACTCTGTAGTTGACAAATCGTCTTTCAGATAATTATTGGGCAATTTTCGATCTTTCAGGAACTTTCAGGAAGTAAATACAAACCAAATAAAATATGAGAAGTGCGATGTAAAAGTTCTGGAAAGCCCTTACTCCTGCATGAGAAATACTCTGTTAGCTAAGGGGGATCATGATGGAGAACTTATGGAAAAGAAGACACTGTCTTAAAGGGGTTGTCACTGCTGGTGATCTATCCTTAGGTCTATAGTAGCTCTCACCAGCAATTGAGTCAATGATTCTCAAAAATGAAGTAATGAATGTATGCCGCAGCCTCTCCACTCCAAGGTACTGGGGGTTAGTTGCATAGTCCGTTCCCTGCAGGCAGACTCCCTTTACAGCAATTGTCCAGGATTTAGGTTTTCATGGCCTATCCTTGGCATAGGCCATAAATATGTGATTGGTGGCTCCTACGCCAATCAGCTTTATGTAACTACTTCTGATGCTCATACTATACACAACACTGGGCTGGAAACATATAGCTCCGGTCCCTGTGTAGTGGCCGAACGACAGTACTGAGCTGGCACTATACAGGACACAGAGTCCTATACAGCTGACTGGTGTGGGGGCTGGTTCTCAGCCCCTCAACAATCAGATATTTATGGCCTATCATAGGGAGAGGACATAACCTAAATCCTGGAAACCTCTTTAAGCCCTTAAGGATGCAGGGTAGCTTGTACATTAATGCTCAGTGACTTTTTTCATATTTACCCTCCCTGTTTTCCAAAATTCTTAAATTTTTTATTTTTCAGTCGACATAGCTATGTGAGGGCTTATTCTTTGCATGACTATTTGTACTTTCATGTGGCACCATTTTGGAGTACATATAATGTTTAGATTAACTTTTATTAATGTTTTTGTGGGGTTCGGGTGAAACAACCTACAATTCTATCATCATTTTTTGCATTTTGTTTTTACATCATTATGATTACAGCCATACCATATTTATGGGTGATCCGAGGGGTGTGTGTGGAGGGGGTGATCTTGTCCCTGGACCCCCTGGATGCTGTGATCGTCATTGATCATGGCATCTGAGGGGTAGTTTCAGGCTCCGGCGACTAGTCCCAGGCCTTGGCTGTGCAATAGTACAGCGCAGAGTAGAAAGGGGTTAAGAAACAATTCAGCACAAAATTTCAGACCTATAAACGTCATTTTGTTTGAAGGTGGATATTTCCTTTACATACACGATTGGCTGGGGTTGTGTGCAGTTTGGCATCAGATTTCAGATAACAATTTACAGCACACCCATAATCCAACAATCCACGCTGGGTGTGTTCTATGGAACAAGAGAGCGCACACCAATGATTGTGCCTGTATAGTGTTACACGTATTTGTCTTGTCTACATGCATATATGTTTGTAATTTATCAAGATGTGTTTATATGAAAACGTCCTCACTTCATAGAAAGCCTGATGCTCTGTTCCGTGTTGTGCCAATGTACGTGTCCTGTACTGCAGCGTGTGCATTTTGGCTTCATCAGGGGTATTTCACAGCCAGCCATGATTCTTCTTTGGCTTAGGAAGGGCTTGAAGGTCCCCACGGACTGTGTGAGCTTCTTATCACAAAGAAATACCTTCAGTGCAATTTATGGATCAGATTTAGCTCTACAGCTGCAAGTTATTTCTTCTTCATTTAGCTCACAACATGAAAGTTAATGGTTACTGAGCTATTTATTTCTTCTTCCCTAAATTACTGTTCTTCATTTGTCTGTATTATATTGGGGGTAATTTTCATGTCATTGTCATTTTCTGAATTCATTATTACAAGATGCACACCTGGCCTGAGCTGACAAAATACAGACACGTTCTTCAGGGTATCATTTCTTCCCATCATCAAGCCATCATGAGCAAACGATCACATCTATCATGTATATCTATATGTCTAAGTATCTGTCTGCTATCTATCTATCTGGCTATTTATCTATTTATCTATCATCTATCTATTATCTATAAAAAAAGACAGCACTCCTTAGATTGTAGTGAAAAAAGTGGAATGGATTTATATGTGCAATATTTCAGTTCCTATTGCAGGAACCTTTCTCAAACCAAGGCCATCTATATATCTATCTATCTATCTATCTATCTATCTATCTATCTATCTATTATCTGTCTGTGTATTATCTTATCTATCTAGATAAACAAAATAAAGTCCAGAGCAGCACCATGTGGTTTGATTAACCCCTTCCCGCTGGAGCAATTTTTCGATTTTCGTTTTTGACTCTCTGCCTTCCAAACCCCATAAGTTTTTTTTATTTTTCATTTCACAGAGCCATATGAGGGCTTAATGTTTGCTGGACAAATTGTTCTTCATAATGGTATAATTTATTATTCTGTGCAATGTACTGGGAAGCTGGAAAAAAATTCAGAATGGGATGGAATTGCAGAAAAAGGGCATTTGTGCGACTTTCTTACGGGCTTAGTTTTTACAGCGTTCACTCTGCAGCCAAAATGACATGTCACCTGTATTCTATGTTTCGGTATGATTCCGGGGATACCAAATTGATATAGTTTTATTTACATTTTAACCCCTTGACAAAAAACTAAAATTTTGCAAAAAAATTTGCCATATACTGACACTCGTAACTTTTTTATATTTGCGAGTATGGGGATGCGTAGGGCGTCTTTTTTTGCGGGGCCAGGTTTACTTTTTAGTTATACCATTTTGGGGAACGTCTATTGCTTTCATCACTTTTTATTCAGGGGGTTAAAGAACGGTTGCCTGTATTTGGTTAGTAGTCCTGCATTTAGTATCTATAAATCTCATCTATCTATCTATCTATCTATCTATCTATCTATCTAGTATCTATAAATTTAATCTTTCATCTATCTATATACCTCAAATCTAAATCTCATCTATCTATATATAGTATCTATCTATCTATCTATCTGCAGTCATGAGAAAAAGAAAGTACACCATCTTTGAATTTCTATAGTTTATATGTATCAGGACATAATAAAAAAAAATCTGATCCTTAGAAGGTATTAAAATTAGTTAAATACAACCTCGATTGTACTGTATATAGTGAGACTAATGCCTGTGTATTATCACAGGCCCCTGTACAAGGCTGTGGCTGTGGGGAAAAACTCAGAACATGACCTATACCTGTCCATTTTGCAGCTCGGGCTCTCTGAAGGAAGTGAATGGGGCCATGGATATTATACGTGTGCTGCCCAAGCTGTTAACCATGGACTTGGCACAACCTCACAATTATGTGCATGTAGCCTTAGATGTAGCCCTTGCATTTTCGCTGAGCATTGCAAGGTCTAATCTTGGAGTGACTTTTCTGAGACGTCCATTTCCTGAGAAGATTGTCGGCTATCTTCAATGTTTTACATTTGTGAATAATCTTTCTCTCTGTAAAATGATGAACTTCAAATTGTTTGAAAATGGCCTTATAAGTCCTCCCAGATGGATGGACTGCAGCAATTGCTTCTATAAAGCTGGTGTTAGGGTCTTGCCAGATGTAGCAATACCCTGACACTACTGCAGCGGTCTGGGAGGAAGGACAGAGACAAGTGAGCCCTAATCTCACCCCAGCCACTGTCTCACCGCAGTTACTATTGCCTCAGTTACCCTAAACGGTAAAAGGACAACTTGAAGACGAGCCCTATACTGAGTAAAGTGATCACACAGAACACAGACAGAACAAACGACACAAAGGGAGGTCAGGAAGCCAAGGGTTCGGTAACAGACGAGCAATGCAGTACGAAATCACAATCCAAGAGAATAGTCACAGCAAGCCAAAGGTCAGAGAATCAGGTAACAAAGCAGCAAGGGATATAACAAAGAGAGCAGGCAAAGACAGTGCAATAACCGGCGACCATGTGAGGGCTGACAACCTGTTTATAGAAAGTCTGGGCAAGCCCCAGACTGGATTGGTACACAGGCTGTCAATCACACAGGCAAGGCTGAGATAAACTATATGCGGTCCAGAGAGAAATGCTCAGATCATGGGTGTGGCTGTAAATCCATTACATTGTCTAGGACCGTGTTCAGACTGAGCAACAAGAAACCTATACAAGGAACCAAACTGAACACGCCTCCTTCGCCGCAGCGTGCGAGCGGAGGGTGGCGCAGAGACCCGAACAGGCAGAGACGTTACAGCTGGTCATTCACATCAGATTTTAGGTTGTTCGCTTGGAGCAAACTTTTGTTATACAAACGACTGTTCCAAATACACAAACAATGAACATTCCAACAAACGCTTGTTTACCCCAAACACTTGGAAAATGTACAGATGAATGTAGGTCAATGCTATGTAAGTGGTGTAAACAGGAAATTCTGTATACTTTGTGGGTGTAGTACAAATACCTGCCTACAGTACACACATTGCCCACATGACATTGGCACTGAGGATGCTGGCTTTCAATAGCCGTACTTACCAATACTGTAGCCTATCTTCCACCCTAACTCCCACCCCTTACTCCGTACCACTAAAAGAAAAGACAACACAAGGGTTGGATAAATTGGCCACAGCAGCCATTTTATTACATAAAACAATGCAAATATATAATTAACCGTTATTTACAAAAAAACAATAACTTTAAATAAATAACCTTAAACATATACAACAATATATAATAAATAACCCCCATTTTAACCAACAATTACCCAATTTTCCTGAGACCAAAAAATTGTTACTTGAGGGGGAGGTCCTTGGAGCTACATAAATCTGGCCGCCCATTTTCCACCAAAACCAATTACCCCCAGCCGCAAAACCACAGGCTCAGGGGCACCGTAAAAACCATATGGCAGATTACCACATAATCTCCAAAAAACCACTCTCCGGGACACCACCCAGCGGGAGCCCAAAAAGCAGCCAGACCAAAAACTGTATTTAATTATTGGGGAAACTAACCACCATGTTTCCCCACCCCCTTAATTTCCACCAACTCCAAGGACCCCCACCCCGCCAACTGCTGTGACAAAGTTAAGTTGAAAATCAAAGATAACAACAAGCCGGGCGGGGCGGGACTTGTCTCCTTCCCGCCGTTGAATGATCGCGGGAAGGAGAGATTGGCCCTTAAATCCCTTCCCCGTAGCAACTCCCGCCTTGCACCGCTCCCTCCCCTAACGACCATCTGCCTCCATCTTCAGGGCCCTGTCATGGCGGCCTCCCCTTAGGGCTGTGCCCCCCGTTACAGCCTTTCTAGTATGTCAGCCGGGAGACGGCCAACACAACTGATTTTGGCTGGCTGTATGGGACGAACGTTCGTAAGTTTATGTAGCTGAACGTTCACAATCTGCCACTTCAGCAGGCTCAAATCTGATGTGTATTCCCAGTTTAAGATCATTTCTGATATCTTTCCTCCTTGGCATTATTAACACATGCCTGAATGTTCCAGATTGCCAAAATGTCTGGGGTGGTCACACTTGCTGATGATCAGTTAATTAAGGGCATTTGATTAGCAGCACTTGGCTTCTACTTTCCCTCTTAATTCCTATGGATGTTATTATGTTTTTTATTATGTCCTGATACATAAAAACAGAATTCAAAGAGGTTGTACTTTGTTTTTCTCACCTCTATCATCTCTATCTAATATCTATTTACAATTGTAAAGGAGTTATGCCTTATAGTATAGAGGATGAATATCTGATGGTGGGGGTCTGACTGCTGAGACTTCAACTGATCCTGAGAATGAGGGTGTATTTCCCCCATTGTGAATTTAGCGATCCCATTGAAGTAAATAGAAGCATGGATTTGTCCTATCCACCCATTTGACATGCCTACATGCAGCCTGGCTGTAGGCTGGGTGAATATGAAACTAGTAAAAGACCCCCATTCTCACGATTGCTGGGGTTCGTAGCAGACCCCCACATAATCAGATAGTTTTCCTCTATCCAATAGAGGGTAAATGTTCAGAGCCCCTTTAAGCCACATCAAAGAATGCTTTGCAAAAATTTGTGTAAATTCATCATCCTTCAAGGTTTGATTCATGGGACAATGCAGAAAAAAAACAGGATAGTTGAAAAATATGAGAATGTTTTCATAGTAGTCCCTATATCCAGCGGTCAGTGGGACTAACTATCAAATTTGCTTATCTTTGGCAGAGGACAGATTTTATAGTACATGTGTTTTTGGATGAAAGTGGAAATTCACGTAAGAAAAGAAGAACAGACTCCATGCAGATGTTGCCCCTGGCCAGGCTGGCATATATCTGTAGTAGGGATACATGTGAACAGATCACTTGAATTGTCCACGTAATCAGATTTTTATGGGTTGCTTGACTAAACAACCTGGCAATTTTGTGTAATTGGTTCAGCAGAGACTAATTATATTGCGGAGCGCCGGCGTGCAGGTATGGGTTAATTGCTGGTTGGAAATGTTAAGTGTCCAGTAATTTTGTTTTACATGCAGACATACTGCAGGGGGCACAATCGGAAATTCTTACGATAAAAAGATCTGTAACCCCCTCACCCTTGATCCTTCCCTGCGTTACTCTTTATTGGACACTTAGGATGCTTACATAAACTATGGCTCAAGTTTAGCAGTTACATCTAGTATCTCAGTGTCGCACATTCCCCTTATCTAGCTCAATATATGTAAAAGTCCCCGCTCAGATGTCGGAAAATGAAGAGGAATTTGAGGTGCAAAATCAGTGGCACAATCCGTGTGAACGAGGCCTTTGTGTTTCATTTCCAACTTTTTTTTTATTTACATGTCTAATAAAACCAGATCATGAAATCTATCACTTTTTCTAATTTGTTTTTATTTTTTAATTGTAGATAATTCTCTATATGAATATCTTGCCTGAACTCCTTCTCTTCTCTAACAGCACTTAGTGATATGCTTTACAGTATAGTCATGGACATAGGCAGTAGTAGTCTGGAGACGACTCATTGAGGTCTATGTGTGAGATTTGTAGGCATGCTTTATGCAGGGACTGGGTGTAGATAAGTTGTGATATCATCTATTGTCAGTAGGGGATACAATGAGGGGTTAGTGGTGTTATCTACAGAGGTTTGATTTTCTATTGTGATCTGTCTGCTTTGTTTGTGATGTAAATAAGATGATTGCTGCAAGTGTCAGTCTATTATTAGGCTGAGTAGCCAGAGTGAAAATTTCAGGATATAGTTTTTTTTTTTTTTTTTTTTAATATAGATAGTGACATGGGAAATTAAACTGGGGAGTGACTGTTACTACAGCTGGAGCTCCTATAGAGATGGCAGGGATGGTTTACTTCCCATACCTGCCTTTTCGATCGCTGTGTACATGATGCGGCTCCCCTCTAACCCAGCGGCGACGTCATCCACTGGGGACCAGAGACTGTAACAGCTGCTGGGTCCTAGAGGAACCAGATCAGCTTTGCAGTTGTGATCAAGAGGCTGCCTTCCTCTTATAACTAGAGCTAATGTGTCAGTTACAGGTGAAATCAGCCAAAAAAAGTACTAAGATGCCCTCCAAAGGTCTATTATGACATTATGGGGGCAGAATGTAAAAAAAAAAAAAAATACAAATAAAAACAAAGTAAAATAATTTTAAAAAGTTAAAACTACACCCACATCACAGGATCTAGCCCTGCCCCCGGCAACTCAACACTACCGTAATGGAGAGGGAAAACTATGTTAAAAAGAAGAGATGCATATATATATATATATATATATATATATATATATATAAAAATGAAAAAATATGCAAAAATAAAAATAACATAAAAAGAAAGCCCTATGCGTCACTGAAAATTATTTGAATAACCTGAGCAAAAAAAATAGTTTTAGCTCTCAAAACCACATGTATGAAAAAACCCGAAAATGTGTCTGGTCCTGAACCAGGGAAAATAGTCGGGTACTGAAGTGGTTAAAATTTTTCACATAAAAAGCTAGGGAAGGGGGTTCTTTGAACTTTTTATTATTTTTTAAACCCTCCCCCCTGAGGGGGTTGAACCTGCAATCTTTTGTTTGCATTTTCCATAGACTACAATACAACTGTATACAGCTATAGACCAGGCTCAATTACTATACAGCTATAACAGGCCTGGGTGTTGGGGACCCACACCGGGTGCTCTGGAGGACTTTGGTCGGGGGGTCATAAATTTTAAAAATGCAGTGAACTCTGAGCACGGGCATTAGCGCCAAGTCTCTGCTCTGTAATACAGAGGAGACCCGGTGGCTATGTTGGTTGCTCTGCTTCAGAGTGACTGCCATCTTTAAAGATTCGCCTTCTGTCATACTATTGTGGTGGATGTTGGTAAAGGGTTAAAACTGTACACAGTTCAATTCTCCTATTTTTGTGTACAGACATGAAAGTAGAAAAATATACAAATAGAAAAATAAAGCAGAATTTTTGAAAAAAATCTATTTAAGTATATAGTACATTATATACAGTAAGTAAAATGCACACATATACACACACACATATATATATATATATATATATATATTGGCTTATGTGGACACTGTATTTACACTATAGCCACTGACAATATGTGGACACTTTATGGTACTATGTGCATGATTTGCCACTATGTAGGCACCATATTGCAGTCTCTTGACACTTTGCATAAAGTAATATGATCTATATATCTGGGCACTGTATAGAAGTATTCTTGTCATACTATGGTAGTGTATTTATATAGATTTAGGCATAAATATGGCAGAACTAAATTGTAAAAGGCTTGCTGTAGATGCATTGAAAGCTCCCTGTTCTGCACATAAACCTGGCAGGTATGATACTATAGGATGACAATACCCGATCTACATTAATAGACAAAATATACATTGTGCACCACAGATCTGAACAAAACAGTGATATAAAATGCAGAAAATGAAAATTGGAATTGGAAAAAATTGTAATTAAAATGCTGATGGAGTAAATGTGGCCAGAAAAGATGAATCCTACATATGCAATAAATATCTTCCTGTAAGTTCAGTAATAAAGCATATGTAAGAAATTACTGCAATTTAAGAGAATAATAAGTATCAGCCAAAGCTAATTATATAACACATTGTGTAAAAGATGGAGATGTCTCGGAGCACAAATAATGTCATTGTATTAGACATTACCGGATACTACAAATTCCAACATCTTTATTGTTACATATAAAAGTCGATTTTGAATGAACCCTCTTCTCGAGACCTGTAAAATAGATTATTATTATTGGGTCTTACGTTGGGTTCACACTAGCGTCGCCTCTCTGTCGCTCAGGTCCATCGAGGGACCCGAACAGCGGAGAAGCAGACCGCTAAAACATCAGTTACACACGGAGCCCAGCAGACCCCATTGACTATAATAAGGGTCCATCGGGTGTCCATTGTTTTTACACTGAAACCAGCGGAGGAAAGAGTCCCCCACACAGGACTTTTTCCTTTGCCGATTTTCGGTGGGCTCTGTGATGGAGTCTCCAAGAGAGACTCCGCACAGATGTGAACGTAGCCGTATACAGGTGAAGTAAGAATAAACCTGCATGGCTGTGGGTCCTTCAGCAGAATATATGGCATATACAGTACAGCAACCTATATTCTGTGAATGCACAACATTTTCTGATGGTGTGCTGTCCATGGTTAATCCGCTTTTCACAAAAGCAGATCAACTTTTTTGTTTGTCTCATTTTATATATTTTGTATGGTTCTGGGTCATGAGACACGGATGTCATCCATTTTTTTACTGACTCATTGACTTTCTTTGATGTAATGCATCTGTGAAATAAAAAAAAAAAAAAAAGTGCCTCCCTGCCCTCTCTGAATAAACATACTGAAAAGAATGGATTCGTATGGCGATCCCAAGTATATGATATGCATGTGAATAAGGCTTTATATGCCTTGCTTGGGCTTAATACTGATGTTGTTGTGTTTCTGAAGCAACAGTGGGAAATTTTATAAAGGAGGTAAAAAAAAACTCTAATTTTTACCCAATCAATGACTCAATATATTCTTGCTTGGGGTACAGATTTAAAGTGATCCTGTCTTATGCAGTACAATCTGATGATGGTAATGGCGGTCATACATGATTGACAGTCATTCCTGCATACAGTGAGTACACATTCCCTGCAGAGGACCACCCACTGGACTCCTAAAAACTAAGCAATGAATAAATGACAAGCTGTACTGGAACTTTTCTAATAAACTAAATAGTCATGACGAGTCAGGCCACAGCCTGAGGAACCTTACTTGATATGTTGGACCCAAAGTGTTTGGGTTACTGTTCAGAAGGTGAAATAGCTGAAAGGGAACCTGTCAGCAGATTTATCTACCCTGACTCATTACAAATTACACTGAAATGATGTGGAGTTTCAGAGAAAACATAATTTCAACAGGAGCTGGGCACTGTGTTTTGGTCATTAATAAAATAACCTGTTTACTGTCAAGCGCTGACATTTTTCTACTTTTTTACTTCATCCTCTGGATCATCAGTTTCGTCTGTAATCATCTCCATTGACGTGTAGAAGTCCTGCTACTACTTATGTGTTTAATAGTAGTTGTGGCTTCCCACAACCTGATCCGGTGAGAGCACATCCTGACCATATCACTATTGTCTTAGTGCACGCTCTCCTCTGAACATCCACATTATCCACTGTTGTAATACCACCACATAGAATTATTTTCTGTGGTCTACGGTTTTATGCTGTGCCGCTCAGTGTTTTTTTTTTTTTTTGTCTTTTTCACTTGTAGAGTAAAAATTTGGATTGAAACGTTGTTGTAACACCTCACTTGGCCATAAATGACCCATTGTATCTGTGTCCTAGCACCACCACCAAGCGTGACCTGAACCATTCGGCTGCTCGTTTCCATTTCCTTACACCTCTAGTCGATGAATATCTTTATTGGGACACAACTACATGGAATCTCTATGGAGAGACAGAGAGAAGTTGAGGTTTTTACATAACTATTTTTCTTGTTTGTGTACAAGGAGAAAAGGCTTTCTGTAAGGATTGTGGAAGACAGCTTAAGGGATGTAGACAATAGAAAACGGCCAGACAAATATTTTTGCAATTTGTGTTCAGTGCATTTATTCTGGAGCAATGATGATTTCTTCTGCTTGTAGTAAATGAAATCCCACTAGAACACATGGGCACTTTCATTATTCTGTCTGCTGCTCTTCTTATAAACTCCACAACCTCGGAAAGAGGATTATGTTTTATTGTTTGTCTCAAGATAATTCTGCCAAAAACAAGGCTTCATCGTGTTACTTAAAGAACGGAAGATGCTGTACTGAGTTAACCTCGTGTCTCAGGGGAAATGAACGGTAAATTAATGAAGTTACTATTATACATTAGTACAGTCTATCTACGTGGAGGGCAGATCTGTTATCCACAGCCTTATATATAGTAGAATATACTGTTTTTCTATAGATTTGTCACCAGACAGACCCCTTTGCTTCATTTACTGACTGTTGGATATACAGTAACTGAGTAAAGAAGTGAATGGTGCTTTGGTCACACATGTGCAGTGCACACAGGGGACTCTAGGACCCCTGTTCTTGTGGTTGCTGGGAGTCCCAGCTTATTCACTACTCTATGGAAATGAATAAATATTGCTAGTGGGAAACCCACTTAAAGCGGACCTTTCACCATCTCCACCAATTCAGGTTCTTAACATCTGTTAATAGGCTCTGCTCCACTGATTCCAGCATAGTTGGAATTTTCTCTCTAGCCCCCACCATTCCTGAGCAACAAATGCAGGTAGTTATGATGTCTAATGTGCTAGTTAAAGAGGTTGTCCAGGTATTTTTTGTTTTTAAATATGCTGGAGGAGGTGAAAAAAATAAAAAAAACAATAATACTCATCTGTCCACGGTGCTTCGGAGTCCACCCAGCACGGTCCGATACTTCTGCTCCAGTGCCTTCTCACAGGTCTCTTCCTGAGTTCCACTGATTGGCCTCAGTGGTCATGTGACCATTGAGGCTAATCAGCGGCCTCAGCAGGCCTCAAGTAGAGACCCGTGATGTCACAGGTGTGACATCGCATGCCCCTCGCTGAGGCCGCTGATTGGCCTCAGTGGTTATGTGTGGCTGGGACTTCCGCCACACGTCAACACGGGACTGAGAAGACCGGGCTGCGCTGGTAAGCACCGGAGCACCGTGGAAACATGAGTATGAATTTTTAAAATTTTTTTCCACTGCCCCCAATTAGACTTAAAAATTAAATGGGTTGTCCATTTTCGCCTGGACAACCCCTTTAAGCTCTGTAATGTCAGAAAGGTGGTGTCAGGCGGGGGGAGGGGGGGGCTGTTTCAGAGCTTCAATCAGAGGCAGCCAGTGTCAGAGCTAGGAATCACATTCCTTGTCTGTTCCTGCCTGACACCGCCTGACAGTAGAGAGCCTTAACAGCATTGATTGTTTGGGAATGGTGGGGGCTATAGAAAAAATTCTAACTGTTCTAGAATCAGTGGAACAGCAGCTATTAATTGGTGTAAAGAGCTTGACTTCTGGGAGGGGGTGAAAGGTCCTCTTTTGGAAAATTTCTATCCAAATGGGTTCTTCCCTACTAGTAACCAATTCTGGCCTTGTTTTCAGCAAAAAAATCTCCCCCGAAAATTCCTTTAATTCATACAGACGTGAGGAAAGATGGAGGCAGATAATATACTGTAGCAGGCAATGAATGTCATATTAAGCCCTCTCTGAGAAGGTCTACTAATGAATTGGGAACCAGTATAGCATATTGGAGCACTTAAAGAAGAACATGAGCAACATGTCTTGTTACGGAGTATTTTCCTTTCAATGTAAAAATGAAAAAATTGACTGGAAATTTAAAGAGGACCAGTTAACAGGTCTGAAAACCCAATGACATACATCATCTTATAGGTGCTGTCACCCTGAGCATTTTGGTGTTTTGTTTATCTAAATCCGTTCACGGACCAGGGGCCTGCCATGGTTGATGTTATTAGCCAGCACAGTGGCTAGGTGCGAGTTAAGTTGCAGAACCACCGGATGATTGGGCACATATTGCTGTTTCTTGGACACACATTCCCTTATGGATGACTGACATTTGCGTAGAAGAGGAGGAGGAGCTACAGTTGGTGATGATGATGATAACGATATGTGCTAATGAAGATCATGGGGAGGAGTAGGAGAACAGCCTTGCTCACTTCACCTATCAGTGCCTCTGCCAAGTCTATTTTGCCAAATAAGATGGTGATGCCTTTTCATCTGAATACATAGAGATGTCTTTCCTATATTTGCTCCTGCCCAGCCATGGCTGTTTCTGCTTCCAGATCTTCCACATTGCCATGGATTTATTGTTTGGAAATATAGAAAAAAATTCCCACATGGGAGATGACCATGTGTGGTTACTGCCGGCAACACCAGCAGCGGCGGAAAATGTCTGCCACTACCACCAACAGTGTCACCATCCTCACCCCGTGAGCTTCCCCAGGCAGCTTTTTGGATGTCGGGCCTGCACATTAGCTGCCATTGTTACTGTCACTACTGTCACCACTTTCTTCATCTGATGGTCACCTTGTCACTCTGACCCTATTGACAGGTTCTGTCAAAAGAATAATTATCATCGGCAATGTCATTGTCTTCCCCACTTTTTTCTGACATCATGGCCATGGGATTCCTGTGTACCCTTATAATTTTCACCTCTAGATTTCTCCCTAGCTCCTCTAGCAGAACCTCTACCAGTAGTAGTAGTACCACACCCCCTTCCTCCACCACCACCAGTCATGCCATCCTCCTCTACTTGTACACATTGCTGACTTTTCTCATCCAGCTTATTAAAAAGAGGAGGAAGACTGCTCTGACTAGGAGAAATAGATTTCTCAGCAGGTGCCACATCACTACCAGGGATCTGTGTCAGTGAAGAATATGAAGGAGACATGGTTGACAGTCCAGAAAGGCCCTGCAGGAGGAACACACAGAAGCCTGAGTCAAGATCACATCACTCTCGGGTGCAATATTCTCCTGTGACTGATATGAACAAGCTAAGTAACTAAAAATATTGCTTTCATTGTCAGGAAGTACAACAATTCTGTAGCTACTGGCGATACCACCAAAACCAGAAGTAGTGTTGCTGTTGCCACCCACACCCACATGGTGTTATGCTAACACCATGTCTGAAGAAGAGAGCTAGTACTCTTGAAAGCTTACCATCAAATATAGTAATAAAAAGCAGGACAGCGGCAGTCACATCAGGATAAAAAACCTCTTTATTTGAAGCCTGTAGAAGTGTAGTAGCACAAAACGGCCCGTTGCTTGTGAATCCACAGCTAAAACCTGCCTGTAACCTATTCAAATAAAGAGGTTTTTTATCCGGATGTGACTGCCACTGTCCTGCTTTTTCCTACTATATTTTGGATATCGTTATTACAGCGTGCCCCCGTGTATCCTCTGCTGCACCAACGATTCAGCTAAGTAACAAAGCCATATCATTCCATTCATATGTTCTGGTAGTGCCTGCTGTGCTTTTGTTTTTTTGTATTTGCCTTACCATCAAATATACTCAGTTAGCCTCTAAAAGGTATCGCCTGATTTCTTCACTCTTACACTATTGCACAACAGACATAGATAAAATTAGATTATTGGCAATAAAAGGGTTAAGTGTCCTTTGTCTGTATTAGTGCAGGAATGCAGCTGTCAAGCTTACACAGTGAAGATATTCTCCCTCACTCTGTCCTATGATTTGTATCACTAATCTGTAATCTGACTAAATTGTCCTATTCCTAAAATTATTTAGCTCTATTGCTTGCAAATTTGTAATCTTTTCAGAACTGAGAGCTCTGTATGATGCAGTGAGATGAATCACAGATCCTTCCCTATATCCACAATTACTACAATGCCTTGTGTTCATGCTTTCGACACCTCATATAGTGTTTATGACATCAGCACTGTAAGGTGTTCACCTACCACTGTCTATTGGCTGAGAGGTTGGCAGGTGGTACTAGAACATCACACTGACTCAAAAGATACAGGTTTCTTCTTTATTTTTGCTGTGAAACACATCTGGTGGCAGCCATTTTAGTTAATCTGAGACGAGTCGCCATTTGTTCAGTTTTCAATTTGGAATATTTAGGTTGAACCCGGCTCGTAATAAATCGGTTCCTCATCTCCAGTAGTGAACTGTATACTGTAGTTCTGGTACACTGTGGGAAATAGCTGGCAGGGATGCTTAGAGGGACATCCACTGATATGATATTGATGATTTGTCCTTTAAGGGCGTTTTACACAGGCTCATAATTGTTCTCCATCATTACCCAGTGATAAAGCCCCTTTGATCCACCTTTAATAAATGATTGCTTGTTGGCAGCATGTCTCTTCATGTAAACAGTGGATGTGCTGCTAACAACAATGGCAATGAATGACCGCAAGAACAATTGTAAGGCCCCTTGTAGACGACCGTGGCTGTGATCAGTGTACTATGCATATATTTCACATATATGGGGCAGCATGGTGGCTCAGTGGTTAGCGCTGCAGCCTTGCAGCGGTGGAGTCCTGGGTTCGAATCCTGCCAAGGACAACATCTGCAACGAGTTTGTATGTTCTCCCCATGTTTGCGTGGGTGTCCTCCGGTTTCCTCCCACACTCCAAAGACATACTGATAGGGAATGTAGATTGTGAGCCCTATATGGGTCAATGTCTGTAAAGCGCTGCGGAATATGATGGTGCTATACAAGTAAGCATAATAATAATAATAGCACACTGACCCTTTCATTTCTATGGGCCCATACACATGACCGTGAATTACACGGTCATGTTTGTGGGCCGACAGTCCAGGCAGTGAAATATAGAACAGGTCCTGTTCCTGTCATATTTTGCAGTCCTTGCTTCTGTGGCTCCTATTCATTTAATGAAATCTGAATTTTTTGAGATCTGTTCACATGGTGCGGTGCTGCATGGTGTTTGCCACTCCTGTGGTGCTGTGCCTGTGGGGTGGGGTGGCCCAGAGTCCAGCGGCTTGGTCTGGTGGCAAGGTTGTTGCTGGGCTGCTGGGTCGCTCCCCCTATGGTCGCTGCATTGCGTTGGTGGTGGTCACTGTGCACCTCCGCACCCAGTAGAGTAGGGACCCACTATAGAGGTCGCCTTGAAGTGGCTAGTGGGCTTTTACACCTTGATCGATATGCATACAAAGAACCTTGTGTTAATTTTTGTAGATTTTGCTGAGAAGCACAAGATCAATGTATAAGATTGGGATGTGCCGTCCATGTCTTTTTTTTTCTCCATAGTGCCTTAAATTATCCTGTTTGACCTTCTTAATCAACAATCGGCACTTGTTGCAGGCAAGATGTAAAAGGACCCTTATCCTTTTTGTATCGGTGAAGATCTTAGATTAGCAGCTGGTATTCTTGTATTTTGTCTGATCCTTCGGAACAAGAATCTCTATTCTACATTTTTGTTTACTTGTATTTGTTTAGAGCGAAGCGATATGAATAGAAATTCTCTCCTTCGTTTTATAGCATGCATTATCATGTCCACAATCCTCTCAGCCACTTAATAGACCCTTGTGTTTTAATGATACTTTAGAATACACATTTTATGCATAGTGTTCTGCTAAATGATATCTCATCACATCCCAATCTACGATGTTTATTTATTAGACTATTATTTCTTTTTCTTTTTTTTTATAAGTATCCCCGTGCAGGTTATTACTTTGAAATACTTGGATTATTTAGCGGCCTGTAATTATATTCATACAAAACCTCATTGGAAACAGGAAAGCAATCTCCTCCACAAGGATAAGCGGGTTCACATAATTTTTTATCTAAATTTATTAGGTTGTTTCAAATATCGATTCATGACAAACTAAATAACAAAAATAGATTAGGGACTCTCGCGAAGTGGGGGGTGTCCATAATTTTAGTGGCTATCATGAAAGAACATGAGCACTCGTTCTACTGTATATTTTGCACATTGAGAACTTTACCTGGAAGATGAAGACACAATAATGATCCAATGTGATACAGTGGGAAAAAAAAAGTATTTAGTCAGCCACCAACTGTGCAAGTTCTCCCACTTAAAAAGATGAGGCCGGCCTGTAATTGTCATCATAGGTAGACCTCAATTATGAGAGACAAAATGAGAAAACAAATCCAGAAAATCACATTGTCTCATTTTCTTTTTTTTAAGAATTTATTTGCATATTATGGTGGAAAATAAGTATTTGGTCACCTACAAACAAGTAAGATTTCTGTCTCTCACAGACCTGTAACTTCTTCTTTAAGAGGCTCCTCTGTCCTCCACTCATTACCTGTAGTAATGGCTCCTGTTTGACATTGTTATCAGTATAAAAGACACCTGTCCACAACCTCAAACAGTCACACTCCAAACTCCACTATGGTGAAGACCAAAGAGCTGTGGAAGGACCAGAAACAAAATTGTAGACCTGCACCAGGCTGGGAAGACTGAATCTGCAATAGGCAAGCAGCTTGGTGTGAAGAAATCAACTGTGGGAGCAATAATTAGAAAATGGAAGACATACAAGACCACTGATAATCTCCCTCCATCAGGGGCTCCACGCAAGATCTCACCCCGTGGGGTTAAAATGATCACAAGAACGGTGAGCAAAAATCCCAGAACCACACGGGGGGGCCTAGTGAATGACCTGCAGAAAGCTGGGACTAACGTAACAAAGGCTACCGTCAGTAACACACTACGCCGCCAGGGACTCAGATCCTGCAGTGCCAGACGTGTCCCCCTGCTTAAGCCAGTACATATCCGGGCCCGTCTGAAGTTTGCTAGAGAGCATTTGGATGTTCCAGAAGAGTATTGGGAGAATGTCATATGGTCAGATGAAACCAAAGTAGAACTGTTTGGTAGAAACACAACTCGTCCTGTTTGGAGGAGAGTGAATGCTGAGTTGCATCCAAAGAACACCATACCTACTGTGAAGCATGGGGGTGGCCACATCATGCTTTGGAGCTCTTTCTCTGCAAAGGGACCAGGACGACTGATCCGTGTACATGAAAGAATGAATGGGGCCATATATCATGAGATTTTGAGTGCAAACCTCCTTCCATCAGCAAGGGCACTGAAGATGAAACGTGGCTGGGTCTGGAGTGGCCTAGCCAGTCTCCAGATCTCAACCCCATAGAAAACCTTTGGAGGGAGTTGAAAGTCCGTGTTGCCCAGCGACAGCCCCAAAACATTACTGCTCTAGAAGAGATCTGCATGGAGGAATGGGCCAACATACCAGCAACAGTGTGTGCCAACCTTGTGAAGACTTACAGAAAACGTTTGACCTCTGTCATTGCCAACAAAGGATATATAACAAAGTATTTAGATGAATTTTTGTTATTGACCAAATACTTATTTTCCACTATAATTTGCAAATAAATTCTTTAAAAATCAGACAATGTGATTTTGTAGATATGCTTTCTCATTTTGTCTCTCATAGTTGAGGTCTACCTATGATGACAATTACAGGCCGGCCTCATCTTTTTAAGTGGGAGAACTTGCACAATTGGTGGCTGACTAAATACTTTTTTTTCCCACTGTATATGAATTCACTTGTCCCCTGTCCCTAATGCCAAGCATACCTCCAGACAATTTGTTACGTGCTTATACCAGTCATCCAATAGACTATTATTCCCATGTAATCCTAAAATAGGCTCAGTTCACACTGTGTTTGGAATGGCACATGGAATGCAGCATTGTAGCAATAGAGATTGCGGGCATAGCAGTCACACCCAGGTTAGAAGGAACTCTATAAATGGAACATTCTAAGGACTCATTACAGATTTTGCACTGGGATCCGAGACATTCAAGTAATGTCTCTGGCAGTGGCCAAACCTATGATCCAATACATATGCAACTGTATGGCAACAATTTGCTATGTCAAAGTGATATGATAACACAAAGTGAAATGCTATCTATTCTATATGTATCTAGGTGTAGCCAACTAGTGGTGGTATTGCTATTTGCAGCCTGGTCAAAGATTTTGCTAGTGTATGGTGATATTGTATTAAATTGATTTCTAGAGAAACTGGACTGCTTAAAGAGAACTTTTCATGTCCTCAGGCACATGTGGTTTTATATACCGCTAGAAAGACGACATTGCGCTGAATTCAGCGCACTGCCGGCTTTCCCGTTATGTGTCGGGCTGGAGATATCATTGCCGTTAGTTTTGGCACCGATCTCTGCCCATTGTCAGAAGGGCGTTCCTGACAGTCTAGCTGGGCTGTGAGGAACGCCCCCTTTAACAGTAGGCGTCCATAGACTTGTACTGGGGGGGGCGTTCCTCACAGCTCAGCGTCATCACTGGGTGGTAAGGAACACCCCCTCTGACAGTACAGGGCTATGGACGAGTACAATGGGGGGGGAACGTTCCTCACAGCCCAGCTAGACTGTCAGCTTTCTAGCGGTATATAAAACCGCATGTCCCTGAGGACATGAAAGGTCCTCTTTAAAAGGGTTCTCTGGCCTCAATGTGTTTTTTCATACTAATGATCTATCTATATGGTAAAACATAGGTATTTTACCTGTGGGAGTCTGCACAGATCTTCCACAGACCTCTGAGCGTCGGAATCTGCCACAGTGAATGGAAAGTGGAAGCAGTCTGCTTCTATTCAAGTGATAGCAGCGCATCTGGACTTCCCTGTACAGTGGACGGGGCTGCAGATCTGCTTCAATAGGAGTACACTGCCTCCACTCCCCATCCACTGCAGCAGCTTCTAGCTCCCGGAGACTGCCAGAACAGCTGATCAAATGGGATCCAGGTGTCGGACCCTCATAGATCAAATAGTGCTGACCTGTCCTGGATGATAAATTTACCCCAGAAAACCCCCTTAACGGTAGTAAACTGATTTCTCTTCTGTATTTGCATCAGTCACTACAGCTACAGATATGTCATTGCAGATGCAGAAAGATATAAGTATCATCATTAGTCTTACCCTCTTATGGGCTGACGAAGACTCCAGACAGGCACTCATACCCTTATACTAATGCACCTGATGGTTAGATTTCTTTCTTTTTCTTGAGTATTACTTTTCTTATCTTACTTACAATATATTACGTCTACGTAACTTTTTTTTTAATTCCCACTTTTCAACTAGAGCTTCTGTATTTTGCTGTTATTTTCTGCATTCAGACTCTGCATGTCTTTGTGAGAGCTTGCTCTTGGGGTTAGCTGAACTCTCAGCTGCCTACACACACACCCACAATTTTATTGTTCCATGGCTATAACTTCCTCAGACTAATGGACTGCATTCTGTTCTTCTTAGATGGTGTAAGAAAGGTTTCTAATGGTTAATGAATGGCATATATGCAGATAGTACATCGAACAATCCACGCATTGAGTACCTACAGAAATGAGCGTTTGTTGCTCTGGAGCACTCGGCCAAGACTGATCTGAGGAACACAAACCAGTTTTTCTATTATTTGAACCAAGAGCTATACTGAGATTGCTATTGCCGGATTCATTTATGAGTAGTACATTGTACCTTATCAGGTCAACTGAAGTTTAATATGGAATGGCGTGATAATACAATCCCGTCCCATATTAACAATCAGAACTTTCAGAAATTGTATCTTGATTATCTGGTGAATAATAATACTAGTAGTAATAATAATACATCATAATAAAAGAACTTTCTTTACATTGCACTAAAATATTCTGCAGCACTTTACAATTCAGGTAGTACAAAATACGATGTTACATAGTATTAAACAATGCAAACAATAGGACTGAGATCCCTGCTTGCAAAAGCTTATGATATTGGACAAAGCTTAAAAACCTAGCACAGCTACTACTAAAGCTAGCCATACTCATGACTTAAAAGTCTTCTGTGATGCTGCTCGATGGTGATCGATGGTGGGATTGTTGAAATGATCCAATATTGACATAACCAACTAAACTACTTGATCAGCGGGAAAGTTTAGGAAAGTTTGCGCAAAATATCAAATGATTGGGCAAATCATACTGATACTGATAGGGAATGTACATTGTGAGCCCTATATGGGACAGTGACTGACAATGTCTGTAAAGCGCTGCGGAATATGATGGCGCTATATAAGTAAGCTAAATAAATAAATAAATAATTCAGCCCATCAGGCCATAAACTAAAGTGCGGTGCAAAAGGTTTCAGCAGCTGTAGAAAAACATTGCAAAGTAAAAATACTTTCAAAAATAGGACTGTTAGAGGGATCTAAATCCTATCAATATTTGGTGTGGATTTCCTTTGCCTTCCATGAATTCTTCTAGGTACACATTTTTGAAGGAACTGGGCAGGGAGGTTGTTCCCGCCATCTTGGAGAACTAAGCCCAGATCTTCTGTGGATGTAGGCTTGTCAATCCTTCTGTCTCTTCATGTCATCCCAGACAGACTGGATGATGTGGAGATCAGGGTTTCTGCGGGGGCCGTATCATCACTTCCAGGACTCCTCCTCCAAAAGGCAAAGGTCACACCAAATATTGATGGGATTTACATTTCTCTTTTCTTCATTCACTTCATTTTGATTATTGACAAAAACAAACTATTAACCCTTCTATTTCTGAAAGCATTCTTACTTTGTAACATTTCTACACCTGTCTTAAACTTTACTAGGTCACATTCTGCATATCAGTCTTACTTTTTAGCCTTCAGATTCTTCATTCAGTTGATGATGATGATGATGATGATGATGATAATGACAATGAACTTTTTTATATATTTTGCTTGACATGACATCATGAATGGATACATGTAGGTTTTCTAACCTTTTTAATAGCTCATACCTTTAAGAAATGATCAATTCTTGGCTGTCAAGCTTTCTTAATGTTTGCTAAAAATCCTTGAAGTATTTCTTTTACCTTTTAGCTTCTATCGTTTCCCTGTAGTACACAATACAGGTTGTTTTCCACTTATACTGAAGCAGAACTTAGAAATAATCAGCCCATTACACATTTACCAGCAAGCTATCTTTCCCTTAACAGAAAGCAGAAAATGGCAGAAAACCCACACAGCTCCTTGAGTAGAATGGTATCTACCTTTTACAACAGGATCTCATGTCATGTTTTCTATTGATTCTTTGGATACATTAGCTCCCAAAATCCATTTACCTTTTATAAGTTAATGCATTTTATTAATGTACTGTAACAAGGTATAATGGAGTAACAAAGCAGTTTGACCAATTTAGAATGAATGGAAACATATTTTATGAAAGGTTCTTGTGGTTGACCTTCAGTATCACATAACCCTTCCATAACACAGGTAAGACTTTTTAGACAAATTTATTGCAGTGTAGATGTGTCTTTCCTTAACTTTTTCCTTGGCTGGACATGTTCAAATATGTGTGTCAAGTGATGACCAACTTTTAGTGATATATCACAAAGTGATATAATCACACAAGATGATATGCTATATACAGTGAATACTCTTTGAGATTACCACCCAAAATTGTATTAAAAAGTGTTTTTTCGGGAAGTGGTCTTCTCAAAGAAGAAGATGAAAATGGAAAACTGAAAATCCATCAAAGAAAATGTGGGTAAGGGGGTTGTCTTCACAAAGAGCACGTCTATGTACGACTATGTATGACTGTCTAGTGGTTGTGTTGTGAACTGCAGCCTGTCAATAGTTTTGCTAGTATTTTACAATACTGTATTAAAATCGTTTTGTGAGAAATTAGAATTCTTAACCCAAATAACGCTAAGTTAAGGATGGGCACATCTGTATGTGAAGAGTTGAGAGCAACAAAGCTGCAGAATGGCAGATTTTAATGGACATAATATGCAGGCAATATGGTAATAGAGAGTCACTTGGGGATTGAGAGTGAGCTCTTGAGGCCAGTGCATCGCAGAGACTGTGCTAAGTTAACCAGTGGTTGTATTTTGTCTGGAGCATCATCTGTGCTCAATGAGTTCTGCTTTGTAGTAGTATTGTTTGCCCCATGGTCTGGAAGTAGACCAAGTATAGACTCAGACCGTGAGAGAGCGAATTGTGAGTATAAGAAGCAAGGGAATATGACTACAGGTGACTGCATCAGTTAGAGAGTGCAAAATACCCTCCTACTACAAGTAAAGACAGGAGCAAAGAAGCACCAAGTGTCCAGAGTTGTAAATAGCAACGTTAATGTCATATTGAACTGTGTGCTCGGTTTCCCTATGGACACCCTCAAGTCAAGACCTTATTTTAGTTGATTCAAATAACTTTTGAGATTTAAATATATACTGTATATAATAAGTTTTATACCAAAATATGTTACTCTACGTAGCAAACTGCGAGGGGATTGTCAGAAGCTTGGAGAGTCTCTCTCCGGCTACTCTCTGATCTCCCTTGAACATCTGATTTATGACCAGATTAAAGCGGCCAGATTCTACTATGAGGCTAAGGCCCCACGTTGCAGAAACACAGCTTTTTTTTTGTTGCATTTTTTTGACCTAAAGATAAAAATGGCTACAAAAGAAATGGGAAATATATAGTAAGCTCTATAATCCGCAACAAAAAAACAGCTACAAAATCGCATTTTGTAGCTCTAAAAAAATTGTGCAAGTTATCTGCAACTGTCAAGCGATGTACCTCTGTAAGACTCTGTAACCTTTATGATTTTGTACCCTTAAGGGGGTTGTCCAGTTTATGCAAATGTATATAACTTTTCATTATACAAGCAATAACATTTACTTTCTGAATCTGAACCCCTTTAAAGGTGATAGTAACCACCAAGAGTGTGCCTTTATGTGAAAAAAGTACCTGTTTGCATCCAAAAATTAGACTTACATCCCAAAATCCTGTAGACACAAAATACTATATAATTTTGTTTAATGTAAATGTAACAGCATAACTAGCAATATCTGCCTCCCAAATTGTTATCAGCAATAGAAAAGTCTTTATCAACAAAACTTAGACCTAATCTCCCACTACCTGCCCGCACCTAACCTCCAATCCTCCAAAGATCTCCTACTCCGCTCTGCTCTTATCCGATCTTCACACAATCGTCTCCAAGACTTCTCCCGTGCATCCCCCATACTCTGGAACTCATTACCAAGACACATAAGACTGTCCCCCACAGTCACAATCTTCAAGAAGGCCCTGAAGACTCAACTATTCAGGAAGGCCTACAACCTCCAATAACACTATTGTCACCACACCACCTCCTGTACAGCCTCTACCCCCACCTTCTGTCTCTATCCCTCTTCCCTCATAGACTGTAAGCCCTGGCGGGCAGGGCCCTCTATCCCACTGTGCCAGTTGGTCACTGTTAGCATTATATGTTTTGTTTGTCTTGTCTACCGTATGTAAATCCGCAAATGTAAAGCACCATGGAATTAATATAATGTAAAGCACCATGGAATTAATATAATAATGTACCGCACCATGGAATTAATGGTGCTATATAAATAAACAATAATAATAATAATAATAATAATAGATTTATACCTTTTGTAAGCTTTCCCATCTAAGGGCCACATATTACAGTCACATGACCACACTACTAGTAGCAGATGGCCCAAAAAATTTTTTGCATAGTCTGGCTAATAACAATGCTGAAAGAATAAACCATACATATAGTTTATATGTATGTCCAGTGTATTCATGAGGTTGGTCCCCATCCTCTACCCCTCTCTTCAGCCTGAATACACAGCAGTCAGTTAGCTAATGTCCTGAGGGGGTGGGGGAGGGGAGAGGTCACTCCTCAAACTGCAGTGTGTCCTGAATATTCCTTCAGCACTCCTAGTAGCCAAACAACACAACATTTTTGTGCCACTTTGGCTTCTTGAACTAAGGACCTGTAACTTTAATTTTCTGCACTTACCTAGCTATCAATAGACCCTGCTGTTGAGGACTAGGAATCTTTTGCAGTGTTGGCCAAGGATCCCCAAAAAAATAAAAAAAATAAGTTTGTGCCTTGTTGTGATGTTTTCTTGGATAAATCTGGAGAACTTTGCATAACATTCCCAGGAAAATAATCTTGTAGGAGATTATCATATTAGCATTAAAAATTCCTTTTTCATTTCTACCTACAGATACGCTGAAACTTCACACATCATTTCTCTATTCATATCTTATTCTACATTGCAAAACTTTTTCAAATAATTTTAGTAAGACGTCTCCCAGGAGCCGAGCAATAAAATGAACAATGCAATTTGCTTACATTAGATCCCTGCATGATACTGTTTATCCGGCTTTTATACAATTCTTTGTAATGTACATGAATGAGAAAATACAGATGTTCATAGTTTGCTGCTTTTTTGCACTTTTTGACCCAACCTTTGAAATTCTTTGTAAACAGCTCAGATGATGGCAATTTCATCATAATAGCTGAAAATAAAATTAAACACGCAGCGTACCTGCTTATCACTCGTACACTGAAGTGCACTTAGCCTGTAGAGATTGCTGAGAATTCTATCTTGTCGATGGGATTAATAACACACCAGACTCTTACTAGCTGATGAATACGTCAGGCTGTTTAAAGAAAATACATTCTTTATTTTAGAAGTAAAAAATTCAGCTAAACTGAGGGATCACTGGTGGATACACATGGGGCAGGAGGAGCATATTGAGATATATACCGTTTCTCCAAAAATAAGCCCTACCCTGAAAATAAGCCCTAACTTGATTTTGCAGGGTTTTTGGAGTAGGCTTCAAATATAAGTCCAACTCCAAAAATAAGCCCTAGTTACAGTCAGCGCCTCCAGCACTAGGTTATGTCACGTGACGTCACAGAATAGGCACACCGTAGCTCCCAACCATCCTGGACAAGTGCCCCGCTACCCCCCGCCATGGCAGGACATCTGCTTTCGAGTCCCACTCCAGAGTCTCGTCTCCTGAGTCTCGTCTCTTCAGTATGCCACAGACACAGTCACTCCACTACAGTACCTCCCCTAGTATAAAGGAGAGCGTGAAGGAGAAGAGATAGAGGGCAGGGTGTCACTGCCTCACAAAGTGTTTAGAGAGAGAGAGAGAGAGTGCCGGTAAGTTTGTTTAAGACCCACTGACCAGTGGTGTAACTAGGAATGGCTGGGCCCCAAGGCAAACATTTGTTTTCTTCAAATTCTGCCCATTTTTTTTTAAGTTTCACACTGTGTTCCCAAGATTTATCACGTTTCCTTATTTTGAAGGCTTTGACACAAGACTCGTTAGTTTGCTTTTTGGTGGGGAAGGTGGGTGTGGTTTATCTGTGATAACATTATACTATGCATTTATAATGGGCGCCTTTTTTTAAAAAAAGGTGCAACAAAGCGTCAACTTGAGTTAATAGCAGTGGAATCACAATTTTCTTCAGGTGAATTTGCGCAAGATTTATCATGCATTTGTGCCTTTTTGGTAAAAAAGGTGCACAGAAATACCCCTCTGAAAAAAAAATGGACACAGTTTAAAAAGGACAAAAAAATGCAAATAACTAATTCCCATAATTTTTCATCTTATCTCCTCAAAAACGCCGTGGAAGAAATATTTTTATATTTTAATAGTACAGGTAACTTCAGTTGTGGCAATACCTAATACTTATACAGATTTAGCATTGGTTAACATAACTCCTGGCGCATTTCATGAAATCATATTAACTAATGTTACATCTATATACATATTGGGCATTACCATATTTGAAAATATCTGTAGTATTAAACCATGAAAATATAACAGGAGCTGTCAGTCAATTCAAATGAACTGCCAGGCAGTGCCTTCCTCCTCCTACTCCAGCAAAGCTCTGCTATGACTTTTTTTTTTTAAACTGACCAGCGATGTTTTTATTATGCCTGCACTATAATAACACTGTGACATCACAGTGGCCCCCCATGATTGGACCATCTGCCCATAGCTCCTGCTTTAACATTAAATTCAAACGGGCCAATCACTGAAGAGCCAACTCTGCTATAGTGGTGCCGGCTCTTCTGTGATTGGCCCATTTGAATTTAGCACAAAAACACCTGCTTCAGTGCTAAATTCAACTGACCAAAGGGTTGAATCACTGTGCTGCTGTTACTATGGATGGCTCTTTATCATTCCTACCATTGTATTTTATCCCACCGCCACCAATGTTTATCTTATCTCCTCAAACACAAAAGGACCCAGCATGTACAGATTGATGATACTTGACCCTTCTCTGGCCCTACATGTACTGTTGGAGGTGAATGGGGAAGCCCTCATACACATTAGATGTATATTATCCACCAACCATCTTATGTATATGGCCAGCTTTGTTTATCCACGCTCTGAGAGTTTTTTTTTTCAGAACTCTGTTCTTAGAGTTTTATCTTTCAAGATGAAGGGTTCTCTATTTCTGGACATACCAGGAAGTAGAACGGTAATTAAATAATCCAACACAATAGGATCTCTGCAAAATACATAAATGAGTCCACGTAGCAATTATAGTGAGCTGATAATGGAACCTACACATCAAAGGTTAATGATACATTGTCCAAACCTAAAGTACATAAAAATAATAGTCTCTTACTTTAGGCTTCATGGTACGCTCATTTACAAACCATGTGGGAGCTAATCTGTGCTGCCCTGGCTGCAAATTGCCCATATCCAGTTGTTTACCGGTAATTACACCGCGCTGACCATAAATAATGGTATCGGTATCTGCTCGTCTGCATATTTTCTACTCTATTACAAACAAATTAATATGGTCAAGTGTAATCCCTTGTTACAAGTGCAGGACATAAATAGCTACTCACGCTAATAGAATAATGTAGCGTAAGCTTAGGCAGGCTTCAGATTAAGGCGATGTAGCGAAACGCAGCTAAAAAAATGTTATGGAAAAATATGCAGCCCAAACGCATTGTTTTTTTTTCCATCAAATTTTTCATTGCGTTTGTTGCATTTTTTTATGCATTTTTTATTACCTTATTAAATCAATAGAGAACATGTCCGCAGGTAAAATTGACATGCTGCGTTTTCCAAAAACGCATGCTTTATTGAAAATGCAACTTTTCCGTAGCATTTTTTTTTCTGCAATGTGTGGATAGGATTAGCCAGAATCTCAATCTTTCTGTATATTTCGCATTCTATTTCTAGTTTGGCTCAATAAAAATGCAGCAAAATGCAACAAGAAAAGCAGCTTTTCTGCAAAATGGGGCCTCAGCCTTAGCCAGACACTAATGCTCCACGTTGCAGAACGCAGCTGAAAAATGCTGTGAAAAAAAGGCAGCATTTTCTATTGCGTTTTTGCCACATTTTTCTTTGCGGTTTGTCTTCCCTATAGGGAAAAAGCGAGCATTTCCGCAAGTAAAATTGACTGCTTTTCCTCAGCATTTTTTTTTTTCCACAGTGTATGGATGGGAATAGCCAGAATCTCATTCTTTTTCCTGGCATTCTAATGTTTGTTCGGGGATGGGCAACCGAAGTCCACCTAAGGCCGCTAAGGCACTTGCATGACCGGCACTCCATTCACTTCTATGGCAATTACAGCTCTGAGATTAGAGTCCCGACAGCCCCATAGAAGTGAATGGAGTGCCATTGCACTTGTTTGACCTTTCGGTCCCCCACCCTGCTGATCACTGGGGGATCTAGCTATAGGGCTCCCAGCGATTGGACATTTATCCCTTGTCCTGTGGATAGGGAACCCCTTTAAGCAGTTATAAATAAATAAAGTTGTTGCAGTACCACTTGTGCCCAACAGGTGGTGATAACAATCTTTCATATCTTTCATTGCTTATTTATGAGCTGCTCTTGCAATCTTCTACTGAGTTGTAAAACTTTTTTAGGGCAAAATTGTCCAGAATCTGAAATTTATTGTAATATAATATGTTATAACGATAATAATGCAATATTAATTTTGTATCTCTTTCAATATCAGATCATAACTTTTTAATTTCCATCTTGATCCTCATGTTAAAACTCTATTTCACTTGAGCAGCCATATAAGTGACATTATGTGACCTCTTCAGCCAATTGGAGCTCAGCCATAATCCTGCTATGTATGGTACGTAACCGCTGAGAGTATTGATTGGCTGTAATGGTCACATGCTGACAGAGTACTATGCTTAGCAACTCTCCTAGTCATGTTGTAAAAAGGGGCATGGCCAGCAAATTTTGTACCCACTTCACAAGAAAGGGGGCATGGCGATGCCCGAAGGAGACAATGCAGCGTTCTCCCACATCCTACCCAGCAGAGGTTGGCAAGTATGTTGCAAACTAAGGCTAAGGGGGATTGCTGGAGCATAAATATTTCCAGAAACCAGATAATCACTATAATAGTGTGCAACTTAAGGCCGGACCCCATGTTACGAAAACTCTGCGTTTCACATTACCTGCAAAGTACAGTCATGGCCAAAAGTTTTGAGAATGATACAAATATTAATTTTTACAAAGTCTACTGCTTCAGTTTTTCTAATGGCAATTTACATATACTCCAGAATGTTATAAAGAGTGATCAGCTTAACAGCAATTACTTGAAAAGTCAATATTTGCCTAGAAAATGAACTTTATCCCCCAAAACACATTTCAACATCATTGCAGCCCTGCCTTAAAAGGACCACCTAACATCGTTTCAGTGATTAACACAGGTGTGGGTGTTGATGAGGACAGGGCTGGAGATCAATCTGTCATGATTAAGTAAGAATGACACCACTGGACACTTTAAAAGGAGGCTGGTGCTTGCCATCATTGTTTCTCTTCTGTTAACCATGGTTATCTCTAAAGAAACACGTGCAGTCATCATTGCACTGCACAAAAATGGCCTAACTGGGAAGAGTATTGCAGCTAGAAAGATTGCACCTCAGTCAACAATCTATCGCATCATCAAGAACTTCAAGGAGAGAGGTTCCATTGGTGCCAAAAAGGCTCCAGGGCGCCCAAGAAAGACCAGCAAGCGGCAGGACCGTCTCTTAAAAGTGTTTCAGCTGCGGGATCGGGCTACCAGCAGTGCAGAGCTTGCTGAGGAATGGCAGCAGGCAGGTGTGAGTGCATCTGCACGCACTGTGAGGCGGAGACTCTTGGAGCAAGGCCTGGTCTCAAGGAGGGCAGCAAAGAAGCCACTTCTCTCCAGAAAAAACATCAGGGACAGACTGATATTCTGCAAAAGTTACAGGGAGTGGACTGCTGAGGACTGGGGTAAAGTCATTTTCTCTGATGAATCCCCTTTTCGATTGTTTGGAACATCTGGAAAACAGCTTATTCGGAGAAGAAGAGGTGAGCGCTACCACCAGTCTTGTCTCATGCCAACTGTAAAGCATCCTGAAACCATTCATGTGTGGGGTTGCTTCTCAGCCAAGGGAATCGGCTCTCTCACAGTCTTGCCTAAAAACACAGCCATGAATAAAGAATGGTACCAGAATGTCCTCCAAGAGCAACTTCTCCCAACCGTCCAAGAGCAGTTTGGCGCTCAACAATGCCTTTTCCAGCATGATGGAGCACCTTGCCATAAAGCAAAGGTGATAACTAAATGGCTCAGGGAACAAAACATAGAGATTTTGGGTCCATGGCCTGGAAACTCCCCAGATCTTAATCCCATTGAGAACTTGTGGTCAATCATCAAGAGACGGGTGGACAAACAAAAACCAACAAATTCAGACAAAATTAAAGCATTGATTCTGCAAGAATGGACTGCTATCAGTCAGGATTTGGTCCAGAAGTTGATTGAGAGCATGCCAGGGAGAATTGCAGAGGTCCTGAAGAAGAAGGGTCAACACTGCAAATATTGACTTGCTGCATTAACTCATTCTAACTGTCAATATAAGCTTCTGTTACTCATAATATGAATGCAATTATAATTCTGTATGTGATAAAAACATCTGACAAACACACATAAAAACCAGAGGGCAGCAGATCATGTGAAAATATAATATTTGTGTCATTCTCAAAACTTTTGGCCATGACTGTAGATAGGGTTCTGGCCAATCCCATCCACACATTGCAGAAAAAAATACGCAGCGGAAATGCTGCGATTTCAAAAATGCTTGCATTTTTGTAAATCGCAGCTTGTCAGTTATACCTACGGAAACACTGACATTTTCCGTATAGGTATAATAGAGACTGAAAGTCCGCAGAGGAAAACTCTGCAGACTTTCTGTGAAAACACTGCTAGAAAAAACGAGATGTGTTTATGCCGCGGTCTTTTCCACAGGATTTTTTTTGCAGTGATTCTCTGCGTGGGGCCTTAGCCTAAAGCAATTTTCCCATCTAGTGGTATGTTCATATGACTGAATTTGGAGCTGAATTTGAGGCGGTTTATTAGGATGTGCAGACCCAGAGCTGGCATTAGGGGGGAGGAAAACTGGGCAACCTAACCCCAAAGGAGCCCCCGGGATCCAGAGCCTGATGACTCCGGATCCCGCAGTCTGGACCGGCCATATCGATAACAGAAAGGTGAGTAAAAATAACAAACATTTTTACTCACCTGTCCTCGCGTCCAACATCATCTTCTGGCGTTCTGGACATCACCGCTGAAGCCAGGCCTCAGCCTTAGCGATCACGTGGGGCGTGCTCACGTCACCTCTGAGGCCCAATCACAGGCTTCAGCGGTGACGACCACAACGCGTGACGTCAGCCGCATAGAAGAGTAAGCCAGCGCCGGCGGGGATAGCGGAGCAGCGCGAGGAGGCCCAGGAGAGGAAAGGCAAGGTAAGTATAACTGTTTGTTATTTTCCCTTACCTCCCCCGGGCCTTCAATAATTATACTCTTGGGTCTAAAGAGACCCCAGAGTATAATATAATACTAGCACTAAGGGAGTCTATAGGGCCACTGTGGAGCATTATACTGGGGGCCCCCTCTGGATAGCATATTATACTGTGTGGGGGCCCTGTGGAGCATTATACTGGGGAGGGGGCCCTCTGGAGAGCATATCATACTGTGTAAGGCCCCTGTGGAGCATTATACTGGGGAGGGGGCCCTCTGGATAGCATATTATACTGTGTGGGGTCCCTGTGGAGCATTATATTGGAGAGGGGCCCTCTGGATAGCATATTATACTGTGTGGGGCCCCTGTGGAACAATATACTGAGTGGGTCCCTCTGGATAGCATATTATACTGTGTGGGGCCCCTGTGGAGCATTATACTGGGGGAGGGAGCCCTCTGGAGAGCATATTATACTGTTTGGGGCCACTGTGGAGCATCATACTGGGGGAACCTCTCTGGGTAGTATATTATACTGTGTGGAGGCAATTCTGGAGCATGCTATACTGTGTGGGGTCACTGTGGAGCATTATTCTGAGGGGGGGCATCTGCAGAGCATATTATATTGCGTGGCGCCACTGTGGGGCATTATTCGGGGGGGAACTAAGGAGCATTATACTAGGGGGCCCTCTGGGGAGTATATTAAACTGCGTGGGGCCTACTGTGGAGAATTATACTGGGGGGGACACTCTGGGGAGCATAATATATTGCGTGGGGCCACTGTGGAGCAAAATACTGGGGGGGCACTGTGGAGCATTATACTAGCGGGGGCCCTCTGGGGAGCATATTATACTATGAGCCACTGTGGAGCTTTATACTGGTTGGGGAAGGGGCAGTGTGGGGAGCCTGTTATACTTTGTGGGGCCACTGTGGAGTTTATTATATTGTGTGGGGCTTCTCGGGAGCATATTATACTCTGTGGGGCCATTGTAGAGCATTATACTGGGGAGGACTGTGGGGAGCATATTATACTGTGGGGGACCACTGTGGAGCATTACACTGGGGGAACCCCTCTGGGCAGTATATTATACTGTGTGGAGGCCATTGTAGAGCATGTTATACTGTGTTAGGCCACTGTGGAGCATTATACTGGGGGGCACTGTGGGATGCATATTATACTGTATGGAGCATATTATATTGTGTGGGGCTGCTGGGGAGCATATTGTACTTTCTGGGGCCACTAAGAGGTAGTATACTGTGTGGAGCCTTATATACCATGTCAGGCCACTATGGGGGGCTCATGGGAACATTTTATACTGTGTGGGTCCACTGTGGAGCATTATATACCATGTGGGGAAACTGTGGAGGGGTCAGAGGAGCATTTTATACTGTGGAGCATTATATACCATGTGGAGCATTATACTATGGGGGGGCTCAAAATTCCTGCTGGCAGCCCTGTGTGCTTTGTCTGCATCACAGCTCCCTCACTATAATCTTGCACATATGTGTAGTGCTCCATGGCTATGTCATTCCCCATACAGTACTGTGCATGAACCGGCCATGGAGTTATTGGGGCCTGCACAGTACTATAGGGGCTGACTATACTGGGAACATACTCAGTAACACCAGATAGTCAGCACATACGTAAGACTTCAGTGAAGGAGCCGTGGTGTAGGCTATTAGCAGGAAGCTGTTGGGTGGGGCCCCAGAACAAGTTCCTCTGGTGGGCCTAAGGCCCTTCAGTCCGACACTGTATAACGGAGAACTATTATATATAAGGGTGGGTTACTATATATAACTGGGAAACTTAAATATGAGGGGGCTATTATAAGGGAGAACTATTATTTATAAGAGGGAACTATTTATAAGGGGGGTATAATTGTTAAGTGGTCTTATTTATAAAGGGGGCTATTAGTGATAATGGGGACTATTATTTATAAGGGTAACTATTATTTATGAGGGGGCTATTATTTATAAGGGAGCAGTATTATTTTTACAGGGTGACTGTTACTGATAAGGGGAATATTACTGATACAGGGCACTATTTATCATTTATAAGGGAGCTATTACTGATAAAGGGGTAATATTATTTATAACTGGGAAACTTAAATATGAGGGGGCTATTATAAGGGAGAACTATTATTTATAAGAGGGAACTATTTATAAGGGGGGTATAATTGTTAAGTGGTCTTATTTATAAAGGGGGCTATTAGTGATAATGGGGACTATTATTTATAAGGGTAACTATTATTTATGAGGGGGCTATTATTTATAAGGGAGCAGTATTATTTTTACAGGGTGACTGTTACTGATAAGGGGAATATTACTGATACAGGGCACTATTTATCATTTATAAGGGAGCTATTACTGATAAAGGGGTAATATTATTTATAAGCAGAGACTATTATTTATAAGGAGGCGCTATAATAACTGATGACTGGGCGCAAAAATCTATTAGGTGGTACAAAGGTGCTCATTTGAATTGTGTGTGGTAAAATGGAGCTTGTAATTACTTTTTTGTTGGCAGAAAGGAGGCGTTATTATAGGGGTTGCCACTGCAAAAGGATGGCGTTGTTTGCATATCAGCATTTAGGGCCCCGCTTTTAATTTTGCCCAGGGCCTCACTTTGTCTAAAACCGGCCCTGTGCAGACCTCCCCCGTCTGGCCAGCAGCCCACCAAGAGTAATGTCTATACATTTTGGACAATGCATATATGTATCATGCTGTATATCTTTATATGTTTGTACAAGGTATATATTTCCAGTGGCCAAATTGCATTATTTTCTGATACTGCATTATGTTACATGATGCAGGACCCTTTGGTTACATGGCCTTCTGCAGGTCCTTACGCTATGTGTATAGTTTTACTTGGCTACTGTAGTAGAATTCAGGCATGTACATGTTTGCAGGGTGCATCTTTGCTGCAGAAATGTGAGGCAAAGAACTCCTGTGCATACTGCACCCATAGCAGAGTGGTTGATACTGGGGAGACTGCTTTTTGGGGAGAGAGATTGCTGAAGATAGTTCAACAAATCATACCGGTCTTCATAAATCTCCCCCGCAGTGTTTTTACAGTGCAGATAATGCACACAGTGATATCACAGTACTAGGATAAGGCATATGGTGATGTCACAATACATAGAGAATGTAAGCATTGATGATGTACACAGTGATGTTACAGTACAGGGATTATAAACACAGTGATGTCACAGTAAAGGAATAATGCATATACTGTAGTGATGTCACAGTGCACAAATATTGCACACAGTGATGTCACATTAAAGGAATAATGTTGTGTATGTAAATGTTATATTTTACTATAGAATATATATATATGATCAAAGAAAAGTGCAAAAAAAAACTGAGAAAAATAGTAACAAAAAGTAACACTTCACTCTGTGTGAGGCTACTCTTATGTCTCTTTCACTCAGCAATATTTTGGTACTTTTTTGTGCCTCTTCTGGACTGGATCCACTCTTGGCTTTGGCTTATGCTATGTTCACTTCTGTGCTGTTGTGTCTGTTGTTCCGGTCCGTTGGAGGGTGTTACAGGTTATTCAGTAAGAAATTATGAATAGCCTTACATACATGGGTTTTTTTTTTTGTTTTTTTTTATATTTTGGTGCTTTATTCAGGCATAATGAGTGTGTGTGCGTTTTTTTTTTTTTTTTTTTTTTATTCTTTAATTTTTCAGGGGATTTTTCCCAATATCTGGAAAAAAAAACATCTGAAAAAAATGCAGGAAAAACTATGAGACAGATTTATCGAGAGGGCATTTTTGAAGTCACTATTCTTTGTTTTTGTTTTTTTCTAGTGTGGCGTTTTGTCAAAGCCCACACTGGTACATAAATTTGTTGCAATTTGTGCTCCAATGTTCACAAATAAGTTTTGTAGTATTTTTGAAAACTTAGACGTAAAATGTTCTTGTGGAAGAATTTTACATTTTTGTTCTACTCTATTTTTTCTTTTCTGTCCTTTCAGATGGTAACATAGATATAGCAGAGCTGAATAGGCTACTGTAGAAAAGCTAATGCTTGTTACTTGGCACAGCTAATGATTATATCACAATGTGTTACCTGCATCATTCCATAGGATTGAATGGAAATCTAAAACCTCTCTAAAGTTCCTACCGCTAGATGTCTCCCTTCTAGCTAATTTGCTGTTCACTCCCTGTTACTAAGGAAGTCCCACCCATTTGTCTTCACACAGTGAATGGAGAAGGGAGGGGGCTGATTTCCATCACAGCCTCACACGTGCAAACAGCTTTCTCTGTGCACTAGACTGAACATTCTGCACATCTCACAGTTTACAATGTAAGAAAAGTCTTCTACAGTGGCGTAATGATCGTGGTCGAAGGGGGTGCGCCCATGGCCGGGCCCAGAGGAGTACGGGGCCCGCGGCCAGCTGGAAATGACCGGGGCCCCAGACTACTATGATAGTGGTCGGGGAAAGCCTGGTTCCCCTGCTGCTATACCTATTGTTAATGGAAAGATGCCAGCCCAGGGGAGGTGACAAAAAAAACAAACTTATACTCACCTGTCCTGGGCTTAGCATCCTCTCCGGCGCTTAGGCCCCAGCGGTGACATGAGGCGCACTGGCATAATGACGTCTTTGCGCCCCACGTGACCGCTGAGGTCCAATCACAGGCCCCAGCGGTGACCTCTGGGGCATGGGACGTGGGGACCAAGGAAGATGGGAAAGACAGCAGGACGGAGCGAGGATGCCCTGGAGAGGTAAGACAAGGTGAGTATAAGTGTTTGTTATTTTTAATCACTTGTCCTGGGCCTCTACTTATTATATTCTGGGATCTGAGGAGACCCCAGAGTATATTAATAGCACCAGCTCTGGGGGGGGGGGGGGCTGTGGAGCACCTAACAGTGTTTGGGGGCCACTGTGAGCATATAATACCATGTGGGGGCCACTGTGGGCATATAATACTGTGTGGGGGTCACTGTGGATCATATAATGCTGTGTGGGGGCCACTGTGGACCATATAATGCTGTGTTGGGGCCACTGCAGAGCATATAATGCTGTGTGGGGGCCACTGTGAAGCTTATAATGCTCTGTGGGGGCCACTGTGGGGCATATTATACTTTGTAGGGGCCACTGTGGAGCACATTATACTGTCCCAGTATTATTTACATGCCGGGCACTGTGCTGCTTTCTCACCATATTCTTGATAACTGCAGTTGTGGGTACTAAAGCTGTATCTTTTTCAAGTATCTGAGATATCGCTGCAGCACCCGTAACCGTCACTATCAAGAATTCGCTCTAGGGAGGGGGTAGGGGGCCCCGGACAAAAGTTTGCATCGGGGTCCACAATTCCTTAGTTACACCACTGGCCTTCTATGTGCTTGTATCTACTTCTATCTGCTTGTGTTATTGCTGATGTGATGTTAGTCATTGATAGTAAGCAGCTTTCCTAAGTGTTCTCATAGATTTCCCTTTTCCTGTGTCAGGAATCTTTTTTAGCTGCATCATGCCTGCATGTATTTGTCCTATATTTGCAGTTCAGTGTTCCTGGGTCTCCTATATTATAGCCACTTGGGCTTTTCTTAGCTATTTGTTTCTTATTTTACAGTTACTTCTGGCACAATTGTATGTTCATAAACCAGTAGCAGTAGTAATGGATAGGGGAGGGGGTAGACTGCTCCTTATTGCACATGCCCACAGCCTGAAAAAGAAATGTAAAATTTGCTGCAGCCATAATGTGACTATTAGCATGAGAAAAACTAGTAGGAAACCATGTGTATGAAGTCCAGAGGCGCAATGTGAATCCCCATGCAATATTCGATAACAGGACCCTACTAACCATGTGCTATGTATAATACTGTCTTATAATGTGGTAGGAACCTTTGTGCCCCATCAGCCTCCAGGGCTCAGTAGTGACTGCTAGCTTTGCATCTCCTATAGCTACACCCCTGATGAAGGCTTATACGGTTATAGAACCGACTGCCCAGCAAGACCCTGCACATATTTCAACTTTTCATGAAAACGCAGATAACCTATAAAAAGAACTAAATGACACATTTATTACTGCTACATCTTTATCTCTTCAGACTTATTGAAGCAGAACACACTAGGGGAGATTTATTCAGCCAAAGTGGCAGAATTCTGATGTATTTTGCCCCAAAAAAGCAACATGCTGTGTGCTACATTTACTTGGGTGTGGCCTACGAGGAAAAGGCGTGGCCTCAGTTGTGACTATGTGTGGCATAAATGTGCCAAAAATTTGCCAATAACTTTTAAGCCAACTAATAGGAGATACAACCTCAATAAAGTAACAGGAGACCCAGAATTAAAAAAGAACATAATACATCTTTATTAAACACCATTTATGTTAGAAACATATACAGTAGATATTCTGGAGGAAAGAAGCCACATAGATATATCAGGCAGGGAGAAAATAAATATATTATAGCGACCACAGCACTGCGCCCCAACACGCGTTTCGCCAATGCTTCGCCTGGGGGGAAAACATGTAAGCTTTAAAGAGGGGGTTCTATATTTATATCCAATCCCACTTATATGTAGCACAAAAACATAATTACATATCACTAAAGATAATCGAACCCCCCCAAGATTCATTTCGTCCTGTGTTCAGACAAAGTGAACCCACAAACTGGCTAACTTGTTCGGATAGAACCAGAAGGGAAATTATTATACTCTGGGGTCTGAAGAATAGCAGAAGACCCAGGGGAAGAGACAAAAATAATAAAAACATTTAGTCTCACCTCCTGTTACCTCTTCTGGGCCTTCTTGCGGCATCCTGCGCTCTGTGTCTTCCTCCTGGTGGTGTCTGGTGCTCTTTGGACCCCCATAGTATAATAGGTGGAGGCCCAGGGGAGGTGACATAAATAAAAAAAACATCTTTACTTCCCTTCTCTTACCTCTTCTAGGCCTCCTTTTGGCATCTGGAGATCCATGTCTTCCTTCTCTGGGTGGATGACATCACAGAAGAGCGCCAGAACTGGCCCTGTGATTGGGCCTTAGCAGTGACATGGACATGCCGAGTGTCATGACAGGCCTCAGCGGTGACCCCGGGCGCTTGACTTCACAGAAGAGCATCAGACGCCAGCTGTGGCGCTCTTCTGTGTTGTCACACACACCTGGAGGAGGAAGACATAGATCTCCAGATGCTGCAAATAGGCTAGAAAGGGTACCGGAAGGTATGAATGTGTTTTTAATTATGTCACCTCCCCTGTGCTGCCACCTATTATACTCTGGGGTCTGAAGAGACCCCAGCGTATAATAATTTACTGGAGGTGGCCATTTTAGT
Source organism: Leptodactylus fallax (assembly GCA_947044405.1). NCBI lineage: Eukaryota > Metazoa > Chordata > Amphibia > Anura > Leptodactylidae > Leptodactylus > Leptodactylus fallax. The sequence continues at coordinate 1,399,237 of CAMRHE010000162.1, read as the reverse complement.
TAGTCTGAGATTAATTTCAAATTTTTTGATTTTGTTAAAAAACTGAACAATTTGGAATATTCATTATATGTTCATATAATATATCATATAATGTTTGGTATAAGTCGCATCGCCCATCTCTACATTGTCACCCACCTATTCAACTCATGCATGTAAGGTGCTGAACAAAAAAATCTGATTCAGGCCGACTATACCCTGCGAGACCTCGGAGAGTAATACATCACAGTCATTCCGTATCACGCGATATTATGAAACCAATGTACGTAATTTGGCTGCCTTTTATCCGATCAAGGCAATATGTATTGCAATACAAATCTCCAAATAATTTATAATATCATGCAGTATGTTACCATAGAACAAAACTTAACATCTTATTATATAATACCTAATTAATGAGAATAAAGTGCTAATAGGAGGTGTAAACAAAGTCTAACACTGAACCAGATTTATGTAGCAGCATCAGGCACTTTGATAAATCTGGCCAAGTTTAACATTGTCTAGTCTAAGGCTAGGTTCACATCTGTAGTGGAGTCTCTGCGCTGCAGATTCCGCCTAGAATTGTTGGAGAGAAAAGTCCTGCAAGAGGGAGTTTTCTCTCCACCAGTTTCAGTATAAAACCGGTGGAAACCAGGTGGACCCCATTATAGTCTATGCGGGTGTCCACGGGTAACTGCTTTTTAAGTGGACAGGCTCTCTGTCTTTCGGGGCTCTATGCGCAGGGGCGCACCGCTAATGAGGCGAATTGAGGCGGCCGCCTCAGGCGGCACTGTCCGGGGGGCGGCATTTTTACTATTTAATGTAAACCAGCCCAGGACAGGCTGCTTTAAAAAAAAAAAAAAAAAAAACAGAGCTGAGCGCGGCCTGTCCTTGGCTGGTTTACAAGACGTCGCATCTCAGCGCAGGCGGCGATACAATGACGTCATCACGCCACCTACGCTGAGACACAGACGTCGCGGACAAGAAGAGGAGGCGGCGGCGGCTGCATCAAGGCATCGCAGGTGAGTATAACTTTTTTTTTATATATATAAATAGGCCGTAACCTGTTGGAGTATCCCCGGCAGGTCAGGGCCTATTTATTTACCTACCCTGCGTCTGCTCGTGGCGCCCCTGCTTCTCCTTCTGCTATGGGATGCAGAAAGGGAAGTGGATGCCGCTGTGAGCAGCCGCGGGTATCGGTAAGTTAGGCCGCAAATATTACTATTATTATACTCCGGGGCCTATTCAGACCCCGGAGTATAATAATCGGAGGCCTAGGGTTGGTGAGGGAACATAAAAACCAATGTTACTCACCTCCTGCAATCCGATGTAACTCCGAGCAGGCTTGAGGCCTCTGGTGACGTCATCAGGTCGCGTCGCCAGCCTGATCACGTGACGTGTGTGCGCAATTAAACAGGGCCGAAAGCTGCAAGGAGTGCATCGATGTCCAGGATAGGTAAGTAACTCTGGTTTTTATGTTTGTATTCTCCCCTGGGTCTCCAATCATTATACTCTGGGGTCTGAAAAGACCCCAGAGTATAATAATAGTTCATGGGTGGTCCACTGTGGGGCATAATACCCTGTGCAGGGACCACTGTAGAGCATAATACCCTGTTCAGGGGCCACTCTGGAGCATAATACAAGTGCAGGGGCCACTATAGAGCATAATACCGGGTGCAGGGGTCACTATGGAGCATAATACAAGTGCAGGGGCCACTATGGAGCATAATACCAGTGCAAGGGCCACTATGGAGGATAATACCAGTGCAGGGGCCACTATAGAGCTTAATACCAGTGCAGGGGCCACTATGGAGCATAATACTGTGTGCTGGGGCCACTGTGGAGCATAATACCGTGTGCAGGGGCCGCTGCGAGGCATAATCCAGTGTGCAGAGGCCGCTGCGGGCCATAAGACTGCGTAATACTGTGTGCAGAGGCTGCTGTGGAACACTATAGTGTGTGTAAATGGGGTGCTATAAACATGGGCTATGGCACCTGTTTATATTATATGCTGTCTGTTTATAGTGACCGTGTGATGTAATTGTAGCCTTGTCACATACTGTAGACATGTACAGGACGAGGCTGTAGTTACATGACATGGCCGCTATGAGATGAAATACACTATGTAAACAGAGAAGCAGTCACGGCGCTTACACAGGTACCATTCAAACAGCTGATCAGTGGGGGTCCTGGGTTTTTGAACCCCACTGATTAGTTTATTAATGACCTGGAAAACCTTTTAATTAGTTAACACCTGGGGTATTATTAATAAGGGGCACTATTTATACAGGGTACACACGGACATTATTAATATAAAGATGCACTTGGAGGTATTATTCATTATGGGGGGTTATATCATATATTATATAATTGGGGGTAGCAGCAGAATGGGGGCTTTGTGTAGGTGAGGACAATGTGGGTTGGATGCCTGGAAAAGTGAGGAGCCAAAGATGTCTGTGCTGCAACCTTTACAGAGACAAGTCACAGCTGGAAGAAGTGGTCATAGCGGTCCAGAGGGAAGAGAAGGGAAATGTGAAGGATTAGTCAGAGACGTCACCTGTAAGTCACAAAATGTTACTGCCCTGTATTCACCTAAATGATAGAGGATAAATACCTGAGTGATGGGGGTCTGTCTGCTGAGACCCCCACTGAGCCTGAGAATTGGGTTTTTTCCTCCCACTAGGTGGGAATCCAGCCTGACCGCAGCCATATATATAGGTGTGTCACTTGGTGGATGGACGAACCCGCGGGGCTCTCATTCACTTCAATGGGAGTGCCAAAGATACCCGAAGTCCAGTACTCAGCTATCTGCGGGGCTCCTATTATAGAGAATGGGGGCCACGTGGGCTCGTCCATCCACCAAGCAGAAGATGTGTGAAGTTACTGTCATTGTTAATGCCGTGTTGTTGATCTGATACTGAAGTAATACAGGAAGAAGAATTCTTAAAAACTGCTTTATAACTTTGTGTATTGTGTATATTGTGCGACGATAACAGTGTGTTAAACTAGTAGCATGGAAACTCAGTTTTTTTGTTTTTTTTTTTTTTTTTTTTTGGGGGGGGGGGGCGTCTTTCTATAGTCCGCCTCAGGCAGCAAAGAGGCTAGGGTCACCACTGTCTATGCGGGATTCATAAGTTTTCAATGTTTGTTTTTTCCAGACTATATTAGTAAATCTGCCCCCCTGTTTTTGTCTTTACCCTTTCATCTCTGGCTCACTCTCTCTTCTCATCTGTTGTACGTATCTTTCTTCAGGTAGACTATATTCAAGGACTTTAGATTTCATCCACCATTACCACCACAAGGTAAATATTTAGGAGGGACATCTTTCGTTCTTTTCCAGAGATTAAGCTTTATTTAGATTCTTAGGCCAGGAGACTACAAGTATGATAAACCTTGGGCAAAATAAATATGGGTGAATGTACATTAATACCCAGTATGATTCATCCATATATCTATGACTTCTCCCGTCCATGTTGATCCTTCTTTCTTGGCAGGGACACACCACCCTACAGGGCATATCCATGTGCCCTGCCTTTTATGCCATGTGACTACAATACATGTTATGTGCTGTTTTCTTTGTTTCATCTCTTTGATGACTTAGTATAGAAGAGCTGAGTTTAATAAACACATTGGCCCAGATTTACTAATAGTTGTAAATTTAGACAGAAAATGCACCAGTTTGCTAGATCAGCGGTCCCCAACCTTTTCTTTGCCGCGACCCGACAGGGGAGGCGGGGTGGGTGGTTTAGGGGCATGGCTTTGGTCATATGGGGGCGGGGTTATTCAGTATACAGCGCCTTAGACGAGAAGGGTCAGAGATCTGGCCACAGTGTTGGGGCTCTTAGCATAGCTAATGGCGGGGACTTGGTCTACAGCGCTGTACACCGAGGTCCCGCACCATTAGCTATGCTAGGAGCCCCAACACTGTGGCCAGATCGCCGACCAGCCCCACATAATGTTCCAGGAGCCGTCTTTACCGAGGCCAGCCTGCTGCAACACGGAGCAGCAAAAGACCCCCAACGGCCCGGTCCCAGTCCGCGGACCGGTGATTGGGGACCCCTGTGCTAGATGATAAATCTGGTGTATTTTTAGGTTGTCTAATCTACATTTATACCACGTTTTTGTTGACTTACTTTGAGCAAGTTGAAAAATTTTAGCCCAAACTAAATGTGCCACATTGTGCCAAAGATGCACCACGTCTACACCAGTGTCTAGTCATAACCACAGTAGTAAATCTGGGCCAATGTGATGTCCAACTCAGCCCTGCTATACAGGGTAATAGGCTTTCCTTAATTCAGGAACAGATTCAGGCTGGATTCACACTAGCGTTGGAATCTCTATAGGAGACTCCACCGCAGTATCCACCTAAAATCAGCTGTGAGAAAAGTCCTCCTAGCAGGGAGGACTTTTCTCTATGCTGGTTTCAATATAAAATCGAGCAGACCCCATTATAGTCTATGAGGTTTGCGAGTTTCCGCATGTAAATGTTTTTTAAGCGGGCAGGGTCTCTTTCTGGTCCCCAAGCATACCTGAAGGACGGAAACCCAAACGCTAGTGTGAACCTGGCGTCAGTTTGCTCCCTGAGCCCTGCATCTAAATACAGTATCACGATTAAAGCATAACTGACACCACCCAGGAATTTAACACTGGGGCACATGCCATGCCCCTTCAGTATATTACTATATCTGATTTTATTTATTTTCCTTATATATGCACTCTCTGAAATGCACAGCACTGAGGAATATGTTATACAAGTAAAAATTATTATTAGTATTATTACTATGTTTATTATAATATTTATAGGTCACCACTATTGTATATTACTAATAGAATGGCATTATTACTAGTAGTATTAGTGCTATGATTATATTACTTTTAGATCAGCATTATTATTAGTATTATTACTATTTATTCTTTGTTACTTATATAGGCCATCATATTCTGCAGCGCTTTACCGATATTGTCAGTCTCTGTCCTATATAGGGCTCACAATCTACATTCCCTATCAGTGTGTCTTTGGAAAGACCGGTGTGTGTATATATATATATATATATATATATATATAACTTATAGATCAGCATTATTATTGTTGTTATTGCTATGCTTATTAGTATATTACCTATATATCAGTATTACTATTATTATTGCTAGGTTTATATTATTTTTACATCAGCATTATCATTAGTATTATAAGGCTCAGTTCTCATCTCTGTACGGGGATTCCGTTCCCCTCTCCGCATTTTCCACGCTTTTCAGGCGGAAACCATGCGGACCCCATTATAGTCTATGGGGTTCGCAGATTTCGTAATGTAACTACCTTTTTATGCGGATTAGGTTTCCGTTTGGTGAGTCCCCAAGCGGACCTCAAGTGAACCTAGCCTTACTATGTTTATTAGTATATTACTTATAGAAAAGTAATAATATTACTATGTTTATATTTATACATCAGCATGATCATTAGTATTATTACTATGTTTATTAGTATATTACTTATAGATCAGCATTATTATTATTATATTATTATTGCTATGTTTATATTATTTATACATCAGCATTATCATTAGTATTATTACTGTTTATTAGTATATTACTTATAGATAAGTAGTAGTAATAATAATAATACTGTTTATATTTATACATTCGCATCATTATTAGTATTATTACTATATTTATTAGTACATTACTTATAGATCAGAATTATTATTATTATTATTATTATTATTATTATTATTATTACTATGTTTATATTATTTATACGTCAGCATTATCATTACTATATTTATTAGTACGTTACTTATAGATCAGAATTATTATTATTATTATTATTATTATTATTATTATTATCATTATTATTATTATTAATAATAATAATAATACTAATAATGATAAGTTTATATTATTTATACTTACACATTATTAGTATCATTACTAAATTTATTAGTACATTACTTATAGATCATAATTATTATTATTATTATTATTATTATTATTATTGCTATGTTTATATTATTTATACATCAGCATTATCATTACTATATTTATTAGTACGTTACTTATAGATCAGTATTAATATTAGTATTACTATATTTATTAGTATATTACTTATAGATCAGTATTATTATTATTATTATTATTATTATTGCTAGGTTTATATTATTACATCAGCATTATAGTTACTATATTTCTTAGAATATTACTTCTAGTTTAGTACTGTAGGGATACAGGTTGGACTTGATAGACCGGTGTTTTCCTCCAACCTCATCTACTACTACTACTACTACTACTACTAATAATAATAATAATAATAATAATAATAATAGTCCTTTAATAGTCCCACAATGGGGAAATTCAGTGTGTTACAGCAGCAAAGATAAGCAGATACAAATACAAATACAACATGTACAGGAATGTTCCAAGGTAAGAGGCATTACATTGATAGCCGACAGACAGATAGGACGTAACAGAGGAGGGGGGGGGGATTTAACAGGCAGAGAGATATTTCAGTTCTCTGTGTGTAATGATCTCCGCTTAGGTCGGTGTTGGTTGTACAGCCTAACCGCGGTGGGGAGGAAAGACTTCCGATAGCGCTCCTTCTCACACCTAGGGTGGAGCAGTCGGTCACTGACAGTACTGCTCAGCGCGATCACAGTCTCATGCATGGGATGGGACTTCTTCTGCATGGAGCTCACCACGGACAGTATCCTTCTGTCACCCACCACCTGCACTGGGTCCAGTGGGCTCCCCAGGACAGAGCTGGCCCTTCTAATCAGCTTGTCAAGTTATTTCTGTCCCTGGTTGATATACTGCTCCCCCAGCAGGCCACTCCAAAGAAGACGGCTGATGCCACTACCGAGTTGAAGAAAGTTCTAAGAAGTGCCCCCCGGATTCCAAAGGTTCTCAGTTTCCTAAGCAGGTAGAGCCTGCTGTGGCCCTTCCTGTACAGGGCCTCCATATGATCTGCCCAGTCCAGCTTATTATTAAGGAGCAAACCCAGGTACTTATAGGTGTTCACAATCTCGATGCCCGTCCCCAGGATGTCCACTGGTTTAGGAGGGCTTCTGCCTTTGCGGAAGTCCACCACCATCTCCTTGGTCTTCCCCGCGTTAATCTTCATGTGGTTCTGGTGGCACCAGTCCACAAAATCCTGGTTCAGTTCTCTGTACTCCCTGTCATCATCTGTGATGAGACCCACTATTGCAGAGTCGTCAGAATACTTCTGTAGGTAGCAGCTGGATGAGTTGCACCTAAAATCTGCAGTGTACAGTGTGAAGAGGAAAGGGGCGAGAACCGTACCCTGAGGTGCCCCCGTATTACAGATCACGGTACCTGACACACAGTCTTGGGCTCTCACGTGTTGAGGTCGATTTGTGAGGTAGTCTAGGATCCAGTTGGAGAGGTGGTGGTCCACTCCAGCAAGGCCCAGCTTGTCTCTCAGTAACCTGGGCTGTATGGTGTTAAAAGCACTGGAGAAGTCAAAGAACATTATTCTCACCGTGTTCCCTGGTTTCTCCAGGTGTTACTGTGCTACTATGTTACTATGTTATAGGAATGTGCTAACTCTTCCCAGCTCATTCCTTATTACACGTTGTCACCAATGATAGAAGATCTGTGATGCCTCATCTATCCTTGCAGATACTGCCCTGCCTGTGCACCAGTCTAATCTAATGCACTGAAAACTTCACCCTGAATCATCAAGTGAGAGCTAAGAATCCTCCTCTCATCCCTGGCAGCCAATCACAGCGCAGCCCAATGTCAAACTTTCCTCCAGTGAGATGCACTGAGAGTGGTCCCTGCCCCCAGCCCTATGCAGTGGTGCAGATGAGCCCCCATCCTGTGTGTATAGAGCCGAGCTGCCTATTGGCCGGTGTCTGGCATGTCTATTGTGTGCATGCTAATGCAGCTGCCTGTGTCTCTAGCCTGCTCGTCTATAAGGGACATATGGAGAGAGCATCCAGGAGCAAGGGATATGCTGGGCTCACCTACCCACTCCTAGGATAAGCCTTACTCAGGGGGAGTACCTGACTGGGAGTCCTGCGATGAGTTGTCTGGATGTTATGTATCATCACCAAGTGTATGGCATGCACCAGTATCTGCCTGGCACGGCAGCTTGTACATCAGCTTATTACCACCACCATAACCAACAGGTGAGTCTCTTCTTTTACTATTAGTCCAGTTACGCAGAATGTTATTGAAATGTTGTAGCATTTTACATGCAAGTTAAAAAGCTTTGGGAAGAGTAGTGGGTACATGGAAGTGACTGCCAGCTGATGGGGGGGTACGAAATACTGAGCTAATACAGTACAATAGAAATAAGGGGCCAGCTAGATGAACCTCTTGGCCTATGTATGTCGTCAAGTGTTTAGGAATAGCTTTACAATAGTAGTGTAGCAGAGCTGAGTTTGTCAGGTGGCAAAAAAACATTGTGCTATCATGACACTATATAAAATTATCTATGGTTTTACATAAGACTGGAGATATACCAGCAGACAGTTATCACCAAGCACTGATAATATGGCACCGAAGAATTAAATAATGTCTGCAAAATAATGTCTGATACTTCATTATATAAACATATCCACGGCATGTCAATCCCATATAGAACAAATAATAGGAAAGTATGAAAATAATCTCAAACTATTAAGATTGTCCGATTGACTGAGGACTAAGAGAGCCCTGCGGCAATGACTGCTACACATCTATAGTGCACAGTAGTGTCAGCTGACTATCATACCCTCCATATGACTAAATAAGTGCACTAGAGTATATCCCAGCCTGAGAAACTGTCTGCAAACTGTACTATAGGTCTGTCTGGCCATACTGTGCTGTAGTAAAACATGAATTCTAAACGTCTTTGAAAAGTTATCCCAAGGAGTTGATCATCTTAATCTGTAATCTATCTCATATCTATCTATCTATCTATCTATCTATCTATCTATCTATCTATCTATCTATCTATCTATCATGTCTGTCTATCTATCTATCTATCTATCTATCTATCTATCTATCTATCATCTATCTATTTCCTATCTATCATCTATCTATTATCTATCTATCTATCTATCTATCTATCTATCTATCATCTATCTATCTATCTATCTATCTATCTGCCTATCTATCTGCCTATCTATTATCTATCTATCTATCTATCTATCTATCTATCTATTATCTATCTATTATCTGTCTATCTATCTATCTATCTATCTATCTATCTATCTATCTATCATGTCTGTCTGCCTATCTATCTATCTATCTATCTATCTATCTATCTATCTATCTATCTAATTTATCTCAATCCACACATATTCTAGTATAAAAGAGCCAGGAGCTTTGCAGTATATCTGTCGGACTTTTGCTAACATTTGCTCAGGGATAATTCTCATAAATGGATATAATAGCTGAGTAGTGACTGACCAGGAGTTACCTCCAGTGTGCTGGAATGTACAGCTCAGCAGACATAACAGCACCTGGAAGTGACATAATAAGTGGCGTATACGGTGCACCGACTGGTAGGCGCTGGAGTTAGCATGAAGTACATCATCCAAATGTAAGTCCTCGTCTTTTTATATGTTGTTTATTGTTAAGTCATTTGAGTTATATGCAAACATAAGAAATCATATAAAATTCAGACAGTGTGGAAAGGAAATAACACACACAATTTGTGTTCTGTGCGGTTTTACAGGATTGCTACCTCATCACAAACACTGCAGCCACTAAAGTTAAATGACAAATTGAACTTCGATATTATATATGTATGTCTGTCTGTGTATATATATATATATATATATATATATATATATATATATTGTTCAAAAAATAAATTGTATAGTATTAATTGTAACAACTTTGACTTTTGGATACTTAGATGTAGCAGAGCTAAATTTGTTTACATTTGTTTAACTCTCTATACTATAGAGTCTATAGGACCTCATGATCACTTACTGAAGGTAATATAGTAGCATTACCTGCAGTCCTATGGAAAATCACAAATAATACATTATGATCCAGATACTGTAAGTTTTGCCTCAGTGCAAACTCAGATCTGCTACATCCATACAACTCAGAATTTGTTACTATTTGGAAAAGGGAAATGTTTGAGCAATTAATATGGACTTAGTGGCCATTGTTATTTCTCGTGGTCCCATATGATCACTGCTGGCCCTATGTAGTATTAGGGACAGATTGTGGCTAGAAGAATGGTGTCCTCTTATCAGCCTGACAGCAGACTAGAAGCATGCACAGAGCGTGGGCGTGAGGTGGGGCCTGCACTGACTTGGCTCAGACATCGCAGTCATTAGAGACTCCAGAATTCTGTTGTTGCATTCCATAAAGTTTTATCATTATTAAGCATGAAGATCATTCTTTACATGGGAAGTGTCTCTGAGAGAAGGAATCTCGCCAGTAATAGAGAAGTATTCCTAAGCTGTTCTGGCACTGTATGCAACTACAGGAATATTTGGCGTAGTGGATAAAATTGTGATATAGTCAGAAAGTATAAGTTTGTACATCCTTCTAGTGAGAAGTGCTGTATAGTAGTAATAGCTAGGGACTTAAGGGGGATATGACCATATATCTGGTTGGAGGATGATCAGCCAAAATTGACCAAGTTTAGACTGTAAATAGGAAACTATCTCAAATAGTGTGCATGAGGTTCAGCCTCGGACACTGGTCAGAAGAGCTGCATTCCCCATTATATTCCACTAGATATAGGTATAACATACTGGAAGTTGTTCTTCAGCAGATGGTGAGAAAGAACTGGAAGGGTAAAATCAAAGTGAACCTGACTATTCACCTGACATGTCTGTTTTAGCAAATACTTGTACTCCCCATGAAATAACAACATCTTTTCCTATAACCCTGTGGTGTGCCGCTCCTTGGTTATTCCTAGAAATTTAGGAATACATTGACAACTGGGTGTCATCATTCCCATAGTCAAAGGGTGTGTCCTTGCATATTCAACACTGACTGGACAGTATCAGAGTATGCAAGGACACACCCCAACTGGTAGTATCCAACTGTCAATTTATTCATATATTTCTACCAGGAATGACAGAGGAACTGCACAATGTTCCAGAATTATTTCATAGGATATTCAATTATTTACTAAAACCCACATTTCCTCAGCCGTACTGAGCTAGTTGGCTCTGAAGGCCATGCTTTCTTTAGGAAGATGTGGGAAAGGGTTAGGGAGCTAAGAAGCAATCACGAAAAGAAAGATGTGATGAGTCAACAGTACAGCCAGGCAGCAGGGAAGGCAAGTAGGATACTCGGCTGTAAAGCTAAAGGTATAGCCAGTAGTTTGCTCATCTGTATAGCTAGAGATATAACCAGTAGGATGCATGGCTGTATAGCTAGTGGTATAATAGTAGGATGCTTAGCTGTATAGATAGAGGTATAAACAGTAAGATGCATGGCTGTATAGCTAGAGATGTAACTAGTAGGATGCTTGGCTGTATAGCTAGAGGTATAACCAGTAAGATGTATGGCTGTATAGCTAGAGATATAACTAGTAGAATGCTTGGCTGTATAGCTAGAGGTATAACCAGTAAGATGCATGGCTGTATAGCTAGAGATGTAACTAGTAGGATGCTTGGCTGTATAGTTAGTGGTATAATAGTAGGATGCTCAGCTGTATAGATAGAGGTATAAACAGTAAGATGCATGGCTGTGTAGCTAGAGATGTAACTAGTAGGATGCTTGGCTGTATAGCTAGAGGTATAACCAGTAAGATGTATGGCTGTATAGCTAGAGATATAACTAGTAGAATGCTTGGCTGTATAGCTAGAGGTATAACCAGTAAGATGCATGGCTGTATAGCTAGAGATGTAACTAGTAGGATGCTTGGCTGTATAGCTAGAGGTATAACCAGTAAGATGTATGGCTGTATAGCTAGAGATATAACTAGTAGAATGCTTGGCTGTATAGCTAGAGATATAACCAGTAGGATGCTCGGCTGTATAGCTAGTGATGTAACTAGTAGGATGCTTGGCTGTATAGCTAGAGGTATAACCAGTAAGATGTATGGCTGTATAGCTAGAGATATAACTAGTAGAATGCTTGGCTGTATTGTTAGAGGTATAACAGTAGGACACCTAGTTGTATAGCTTGAGGTATATCTAGTAGGATGCTTGGCTTTATAGCTAGAGGTATAACCAGTAAGATGCATGGCTGTATAGCTAGAGATGTAACTAGTAGAATGCTTGGCTGTATAGCTAGAGGTATAACCAGTAAGATGTATGGCTGTATAGCTAGAGATATAACTAGTAGAATGCTTGGCTGTATTGTTAGAGGTATAACAGTAGGACACCTAGTTGTATAGCTTGAGGTATATCTAGTAGGATGCTTGGCTTTATAGCTAGAGGTATAACTAGTAGGACAAGAGAGATTATGATTCAGCTGTATAGAACGCTGGTGTGATCACATCTGGAATACTGTGTCCAGTTCTGGAGACCCCACCTATAAAAAGACATAGATGAAATAAAACAGGTGCAAAGGTGGGCTACAAAAATGGTGGAGAGTCTGAAACTGTAAAAACATAAAGTACAACTCAGGTCACTATGGGGGAAATGTATCCAAACTATCCAGTAGAAAACATGTTTTGTTTTGTTTTTTGCCCTCAGCAACCAATCAGAGCTCAACTTCATTTTTTAACCCTCTCTGGTAAAATTAAAGCTCTTCTGTGATTGGTTGCTATGGACAACGAGGACCAATCTGTTTTCGATAATTCATATGTTTACTACATTGCTGCAAAATGCTGAAAATAGTCATGTTTTTTCTTAATTTGAAATTATGGGAAAAAATTAAGATAATTTATTTAGCGGCTTAAGATAATGTCTGTGAAGATTTGCCTTAGAGCGCAGATAATTGGTAAAATATCCTGGAACTATTTTCATTTTCCACTATTTGGACATGGTTTAGTGTATTGTGCTGTAGCCATTGTCTACCAGACATCTTTATCATTCACAATATGCACAGAGGGAAACAATTTTTGTCTTTTGACATTCTCAAAGGAAACTTGTGGCCTCATAAACATAAAACGAAGGCAAGAGAGGGGATAAAAATGTAATGGAAAGTTGTAAACGTTTTGTGCGTAGCTGTGGTAGCTCACTGCGAATTACAACTAGTCAAAAAATGCAGTTCCTGAGTCAGTAGATGTTCTGCACTTTGTATTCCTGGTACATTGGTCATTTCAAGTGTCCATAGAACAATCCTATACCCCTATTAGTCATATCTTCACAAGCAAAATCAAGCCATAACTAAACTTCTCCATGCCTTCCTTTGCCTTACATTTTTGTACTGGTCGCCTACAAGTGTCCATATAACAATCCTATACCACTATTAGTCATATAGTCTCATGTAAATTCAAGCCATAACTAAACTTCTCCATCCCCTCCTCTTTCTAGTCCAAGACACTTTTTTTGACAAACATGCCCAGAATGAACTCGCGTTTAAAAAAAAATAAAAAATCTAGGGTAAAGGAAACATTTTTAGGGTAAAGGAAATTTTTACATGTTCATATAATGATAATATCCCCCTATTAGTCATATCTTTTCAAGTAAATACTAAACTTCTCCATATCGTCCTGTTTCCAGCCCCAGGGATCCAAAAGTGCCCAGAATGGACCCACATTTAAAAAAAAAGTCTATGATAATGGAAACAACCTCCCTTGCCTTCTCTTTTATGTATTGGTAATTTATATGTGCCCATATAATGATACTATCCCCCTATTAGTCATATAAGTAAATTCAAGCCAAAACTAAGAACATAAATTCTCTATGCTTTCTCCAATCTTCTTTGCCTTTCATTTTTGTACTGGCCGCTTATAAGTGTCTGTATAATCCATAGCTAAACTTCTCTATGCCTACTTCTTTCCAGCCCCAGGGAATTTTTTTTTTTTTTTTTTTTGCCTAAAAGTGCCCAGAATGGACCCAAATTATTATTATTATTGTTACTATTATTATTAATTTATTTTTATTTTTTTAAAGATCAGGGGTAAAGGAAACAACCTCCCTTGCCTTGTCTTTTGTGTATTGGTAATTTATACGTGCCCATATAATGATTCTAGCCTCCTATGTCTAAAAGTGATCATACTGGATCCATATTTTCAATATGAGGTCTAGGGGAAATTTGATAAGAAGTCAATTAGTCTAATGGGGAGGAATCCCCTGTAAACCAAACTACCCAGAAACCAATCTATCTAATAAAAATAAAACTGCGACATGTAACTACCCTATCTATATCCAAGCCTAATGCATATGTTGGCCTGGCTCTGGCATACTGTAGCTCTGTAATGCAACATAAGATATTGCCCATCGCACCACATTTATGATGATGGATTTTCATTATTATGTCACTTCCTTTTTTCCTATTAGCAGTGTCTTTTGCAGGTGTACACTGTATACATAAAGTCTGCTTTTGTTTTGTTTTATTTAGTCCAGAAGGTAAATTTACCGATGGTGGACCCAATAGGTTACATAGGTTACTTTTTTAATTATTCCTATTATTATTTTGTCTATCTGACTCAGATATGATAGGATTCCATAGAAGAGAGTGTGTTCTCTACAGACGGTAACATCAAGAGAATTTTCAAGATGTGCTGTCATTGTCCTGCTGTCCGCTGTCAGTCACCCTGGTCATTGTCCCTTTTATATGTAGGTGAGGAGGAAGTCACCTCCTGTGCATTGTCAATGAGGGGGTGGACAGGACTCACAATTTGTCTTGCTTAGTTAAAGAAACAACTCTCTATGAATGTTTAGGCTATTGTGTATACAGATGGATATTGGAGTTTTGATATGTTAAAACAACCTGATTTTGTTCTTGTGTCCTTAAGTCTGTCATGTACATAATGCAGGTACAGTACATCATGTCAGATGTGACGGGGACACAGAAAGCTTATATTAGTCCAGAATTGTCAAAGCAAAAATACTGTATTTATATTTTAGATAAATTGTAGAAATATTTGTAACAATATCTATCTATCTATCTATCTATCTATCTATCTATCTATCTATCTATCTATCTATCCATCCCTCTATCTATCTATCTATCTATCTATATCTATATCTCTATCCATCTGTATATTCGTCTATCTATCTATCTTAGGAATATTTGTAACAATATCTATCTATCTATCTATCTATCTATCTATCTATCCATCTATCTCTATATGATTGAAGTATACTTAAGTGTAATATGGGATATGGTTGCTTGTCCTCTATATGATCTTAAACATGTTATATCAATGATCAGTGTTTGCTATGGGACTCAGATCTCCCTTTCGGTTTTGATGTGCCTTCACACCTATGTAATGCCTTTTTTTAGCCCTGCACGTCTATGTTTTGGGCCTCTCAAACATTAGGGCGACTACTACACACCTATTGTATATCTAGGTTCTCTTCTGGTAACTTGATATTCATGGTCCTAAAGGGATATATTCCATATTATGTATGGATTATGATAAGCCAGTGTGACCCTGAAGACCATCCTCAAGAACCCACAACTTGATGTCCTAGGATATGTACAGAGAATCACTAGCAGTGTCTGGAGACAGAAGAGATTAGGTTTGGGATGTATGCACCGCAGATTCTTGCACATGTACTCATTTTGTTGTGGTGGAATGGAATTGAAACTATTTGGTAGCACATTGTGCCAGAATGCTGTGAGATGTCTGCACGCCTGTTTATTTTTTGGATATTTTTGAGAGTTCCTGGATTCTTATTCACCATTACTCCTATATTTCTTTATATGTCTCCTTCAAAGACTAACATGCCTGCTAGTGAAGTCAGTCATTTATTACTGAGCCTTCCTGTGATGCCCATGGTGACTTTCAGCAATCATTCATCTGGTTGTCAGGGCTAGAATAGACATAGTAATGGAGTCAGCAGCAAAACACTGACTGGAAAATGAATGACTGGTCCAAAGCTGGGACCCCCACAGATCATTAGTGCAGGGCTCCTGAGTCCCCCAGTTGTGCTGGGAGGAGGGGTTTCTCCAGAACAGTCGTCGACTATGCTCGCTTCTACTCCATATAACACTATATGTATAAGATGAGCATAGGTGCTGTAGCAGTCACACCTAGGCCAGAGAGGTAACTATAGTGGGTGGAGGGATAGCAATTGTACCAAGGCCCTGGTGTCTTAGAGTGCTAAAGGTATCTGCCACTTAAGAAGATACTAATATAATACTCTAAATGGTAGTGTTCATGGATGACTATTTATATTTGCCTCTTACTTAGAACTCTTAATGGTAGGTGGGATCCCCATTAAAAAAAAAATTGCATTGAGGACCAGGTGCTTTAATTTTACTCCTCTACTGGTTTATATACCCAAAACTAACTAATAATAAGGAGAATTCTAGTAATTTTTTGCCCCCTCTATTCATCGGTAGAATACATATATAAACAGTAACTGGGAACTGAATTGGAGCTCTCCTTCCTAAAGAAGGAGGAATCCAATAGTCTGGGGTGGACTGGCCATTTGGGCATTTAGTCAGAACCTGAAGGTCCATGGCCTGAGGGGGCGAACAGTTTAAGGGGTTTTACAGCTAGAACTTATCCCTGTGCTCTTGCAGGTCTCCGCCTTATGATCTCATCTTGATACCTGCTCAGCCAATCACTGGTGTAATTGTGATCTGCCTCAACCACTCATTGGCCGAGGGGCCAGTCCCAGCCATTTCTTGCTGTTCAGTGACATCAGTGGGGACCCGGGTAACCTCAGAACAGGAGCCATGTGGGACCAGTGACGTACACATACAGTAGGTTCTTATATTTTTAACCCATTTTGAGCCCACTGGCAATAATTTTTGTTCAGCTGCAAAAAAAAACAAAAACAACAACAACAATAAAAAATCAACACAAAAAACGCAACAAAAATGCAAGTCAAAAGTTCTTCCCCTTATTGTATTAAGGGCTCTATGATCTTTACCTTTTAGTAGCCCACATCCCTTTCAGTCCTCTCCTGACAATATCATCTGTTTTAATTATACAAGATAATAGAATTGTGAAAATTATTTACGTCACTTCACATATAGATTTGTGGCTTCATGTTTCTTTCTTCCCTTGTAGAAGAAGATTGCCGCATACAGTAAGATGCAGGAAGCCTTAGAGATGGCCTTTCCAACCAAGCAAGAAGAAGATGAAAAAGACCAGCCTGCCGAAATGGAATATCTGAACTCACGCTGCGTCCTCTTGACCTACTTTCATGGAGACATTGGAGCGGTCGTAGATGAACATTTCTCAAGGGCCTTGAGTCAAATGAGAAACTTCAATCCAGAAAATGCAGCTTCAAAGAGCAAAACAGGAACAAGTCGAGGTAAACACAAATCTTCACTTCCTGCCATTACTAAAATTGCTGCTTTATAGAAAACCATATATAAACGTTAAATAAAAAAAATTAGAAAGGACGAAAAAAAATCAGATTTTTGTTAAAATTTGAACCGAACCTCACAACTCAAAAACAAAATGCAGTCTACAGTCAGCAGGGGGAGCTGTGTGGAATAGGATATCATTTTGTGGGAAAAGATTCAGAATAATTTAGATTATTATATTATTATACTGTATCCTTTTAAATGTCTGTTATTTCTATGCTTAGGAGTCCAGTGGGCGGTCTCACTCATGAGTGAGAGCCTTCTCATAGTATGCATACAGAGATCGCTGTCGATCACTAAATAGGACCGCCCACTGGACTCCATTTTTATGTAATCAAATCTAATATACAGAATATTTTCCCACAGAACGATACAGTATATTAATCTGCACATCTCGTCCTGCTCTATAACATGCTGCCTGCAAATGAGACTACACATTCAATATGACCTGTTCCTTTAATGTTTACAGTATATAGATACCTTTAAAATATAACTAATATATACTAACTATATATATATACTATACTAACTAATATAACTAATATATTAAAACCTTTAGATAAACTGAGCAAAAATCCTAAAACTTTATTAATTTTTTAACAAATTATTGTCTAAATTCTATTGTAGATTTATAGGACATCCCACAAGTCATGGGACTTTTTCAACAATTTTAAGTACTATATCTCCCTTAAAGGGAATACGGAATAAGTGTCTGATTTTTGCAGGGCAGACTGCTGGGATCCCCTGCAGTCAGGAGAATGGGGGGCCACAAGAGCCTTCGAGTGCCCCATATGAATGGAGCATTGGTGTGCAGGCTTAGCCATTACTATGTTCCATTCTATGGAACTGGCAGTCCTATAGAAGTGAATTCAAATTGGGCACTTAACGGGGCGATTGTCAGGGTTCCCAGCAGATAGACCATCAGTGATCAAACATTTACCCCCTATCTTCTGTCCATGGTAAAAAAAAGTCAATGCAAACCTAAATATATCTAAGTTATAAACAAGGACGGACCAAACAACCAGCCTCCCGCACCAGGTTGCATTGTGTTTGTCCAGAATATTGCTTCCCGTCAGTACCACATGACTCAGGGCATCATCCTGACTTTGGAAGGTGCTGATTCACGTGCCAATAACAACCATGTATAACCTTATCTGATTCTTGGGTAGATGAAGAATTTAGAGCAACTCTTCGACTCTTGACCTTCAGCTTTAGTAGAGAAAAATTTGTAAGAAAAAAAAAAAGTTGCATCCTAGAAACACAAACAGTAACACAAAGCTTCACGACTCTTAATATTCTTTCTGTTAGACATGTAAAGGAAAATCTAATCCAGGCATCAGAGACTGTTCCCATGGGATGTTCCCTCTTAAAATAGTTGACATTTTACTTATAATTAGAAAAATGAGTGAGCTTAGCCCCGAACAAGGGAACAAACTCCAGCAAACTATTATTCAGTAGACAAATTTATCCATTCTTGAATATGCAGCTTCCCCTTTTCAGTCATGACTATAAAAGGCGTTTTAGTATGTCACAGATCGATTATATCACTGGATTTGGAGGACCCTCTTTGTGTATTTGCTTCTTGTAGTTGTCCTTGTAGTATGTAGGGTTTACGTTGGCCCAATTAGGATGGATGCTAAGGATTATGCTGTAATGAGAATGAAATGAGAAGAATCCTAAAGGTCACTTTGTAGGAATGATAGTTTATACAGGGCTAAAAAAACTTTTCCTTTTAGCCTGCCTTCCCGCTAGCTGTTCCAAATCAAGAGACCATAAACTGAGATTCTTAGACTAAGTGGACATGATAAAATTATCCTAGATGGATAAAACAAAATAATATACAAAGGATTATTAGCTCATTGCCAGTCTAGATCTGGAGGAATACTTGTCCACAAGGCTCCATTGCGATGTCAGGATTGATAAGACACCAAACCAGCTCTCGACAGTGCAGGAAGTGTCCAAATACTGTAGGATGTTAGCTCAGAAAAAAAAAAAATCTACAAAAAAATACGCACAGATTTTGCCACCAATTTGCAGCGGATTTTACTCCACTCATAAAAGAGGTAAAATCCACGGTGAAAATCTGCAGCGTAAAATAATATAGATTTAATATCTGTGTTACATGTTAATTTTCATGGAAATTTCCCATGGATTTTTTGGATAATATTTGGTATATCCACAGCCTATTCGTCCCATGTGGATTTACCCTAGAAATTAGCCTAGATATTTCTCCAGCACTGAAAAGTTTTAAAATAATATTTAAGGTATCATGTTAAAAAATATTCAGGGTGCTCATCCGGATGGAAAAGTCCATGCGTATGTCTTGTAGACCAGTTGGGCTTCTTAGTCATAGCTTGTAATAAATGTAACAAATGCAGGTATTTAAGACAATAAAAGCCACTGTTAAATACCTGCATGTGTTGCATTGCTAACATGTTATGTCTAAGAATCCACATGGTCTTGAAATGCGTAAGTGTGAAATTTTTCATCTGTATGCACTCAGTGAATTTTTTTAACATAATGCTCTAATACAAACTATCTCTGAACGTATAAATGCCTGACAACCATCTACACTGATTTCAACAGCTACTATCCTGGGTGGAGACTACAATGTGAGGAAGACTCAGGTAGACTATATAGAGGCCTTGTAGAATTCATAGGGTATACTACAACGAGTAGCTCATTAAGATTTGGTCTACACCATCTACTTTGTAATAGCTTTGAGGTCTACTAAATACTATGGTATTCATCTTCTCCTACCTAGAGATTAACTAACCAGTACCACGTTGACGTCTAAGTACAGTCTCTCTAGAACAACATATAAATAGCTTGGAAATTGTGAATTTATGTCTTACCCATAGTCAGAGATACCTGTATGGTGATCCATGCACGTATGTATTCATGAACAAATTTACAAACAATGGCTTCTGCAATTGTGAGTCTATATTTCATAAATTGAGGGGCCCATATACATTAGACTAAGGTCAATGAAAATGGACAATTTCAACCATAATAAACATTCACTGGCTGAAATTTAACAGTGAACAATTGTATAAGTCAACCAATGACAATATCGCCTGGAAAGAAGACGACCATGTTTGAAATCTTCGTCCAGTAGTCAGAAGAAAGATCTTTTGTTCTTGAATGATCTTTCTTGGACAGAATGTTCTCAGATAGTTCCCAGAAACATTGTTTTGTCTTTTCCCCCTGTGTCATTGAAAATCTATGGCCATTTTGAACAACTGTAATAGGTGATATGGACTATAATGTGTATGACTGCATCTGGGAAACGATCGTCCTCCAGATGATCATTGGCTCAACAATTGTTTGGAATATGTACAATTGAGGTTTCTGTAACATTTGTCCAAAATGATTGATTTTTGATGATTGATGTTTTTGTCCTATTTTTATTTTCAGACAGTCCATCAGTATCCTGTCAAAGGACTAGTCTACCTCCATCACTATGGACAAGCTCATATCAATCATCACCACCAGCTTGCTTAAGTGGAGCTCATCCAGACTTTACAACAACAGCCACTGGCACGTTCTCCACCCCTGACCCTAGCAGTTGGTCGGGAGAAAATGTGCATCAGACTATCCCACATGCTACACCAGAATCCTGGCATTATCCATTGGCTTCACCGACCAGTTCTACATATGCGCACATGCATGATGTTTACATGTATCACCACCATGCACATCCACATATGCATCATCACCATCACCACCATCATCACCATCCTGGATCCCACCTAGACCCGCGATATGGACCTCTACTCATGCCTTCAGTGCGTTCAGCCAGGATTCCTGCACCTCAGTGTGATGTAGCTAAAACAGAGCCAAATACAACCACAATGGCTTCAACGGCTTGGGCTGGGGCATTCCATAGCACTGTGGACATCATACCGAGTGTTGGATTTGAGACAGGTAACAGCTTTACGGCCTAAATTGTCATGTTTCTAGACCTGTAATGCGGACGGTAAGACTGCAAAGGAAGTCAAATCCAGGATATTAACATGCTTCTCTTTCGAGCCTGGGAGAGAACCTTTCTTATAGACCTATAAAGACTTTATGATTGTATTTTCTTATGTGAAACCAAATACCGATTTCCATGTAAATGTTTTGTACGTCATCTATCTTTTTTTGGATTTTGACCAAAGCATTCTGTGAATATTTCAAAAAAATAGACTGGTTTTATATTAAATATGAATGATTTCTTAATGTGTTTCCTCCAGATTGCTCCAATTTTTTGCGTGTGGTCTGTATTCATGCTTTACAATTCCTCTGGTTAAGTGATTGAAACCAGATCATTCTGGGTGAACAAAATAAGTGATCTAATCTACTTTATGGCCAAAAAACAGGTGTGACAATTTTTGCAGAGTCATTGACTGACTGTTAATAGTCTTTATATAACTAGTAGAATGGAAATCTAAAGAGAAATAGCCCATAATGAGTTATGTAAGTCTTATAAGGCATTATTTATAACATTTTCATATGTATTATTATGCATTTAGATTTTTTTATGGCAATTGCAAATACAAAAGGTGGCTAAGGACTCTCATAAGCTAGATTTACAGTCATAAAGCTAAATTCTATATAAACTCCATGTGACGTTACACCTAAACCCCATAGGCGTAAAGGCTATAAAATGCTGCCTGTGCCGTATGGTCTGTACATTACATTATAAATACATGTAGTATTGGCAGTATATGCTCTTGTATTCCAGATTTGCACTGATTTTTACCACCAGTATGTCAGATAAATATATAAAGGGTACCTGATGCTTGTAACAGGTTAAAAGTTTTTGTTATTGGGGTGCAGCTGGAGTGGAGGGACAGATGTGCTAAGCTGAGCTTTGTGTCCCCTTAGCCTTGTTTAGCTCTACAGGAAGAGATGGGGTTAACACTATTTTAGCAATATGCTAACCCTGACTGACGGAGTGTGACTGGTGTGACTTAGTGCTGCAGCCCTGTCACAGTGACATTCCTAGCCACCGAGCAAATGTTGCCGCGCTGCAGTTCCTCGCTGTTGTGCAAGTTAAAAAGCTCTGTAGGGCCTCAATGCTAGAGCAGGATTATTGGACGTTCCTGCAGTTTGACCCCCACTGATCATAAAATAACCACATATCACATCCATATAACATCACTTGTATAATGGGAAAACCCTAACCCCTTTGCAATGGGAAAATAGGTTATCTGTTCTTTTTCTTTTTTGTTGACCTATCAACAGTATAATGCCAATACCCAATACCCCCGCTGATCAGCTGTTTGAAGGGGCTGTGGGGCTTGTGTAAGCTCTGTAACCCTTTCTTTGTTTATTGCATTCCATTTTTTTTTTTTAGCAGTTTTGCCGCCTCTTCCCATTCACATCTATGAGACAAGGCTGTAAATACATTGCACAACCGCCATGAAACAGACCATGTCCGATGTAAAAGAGTCATCTCAGAGCTCACACAAGCGTCATGGTCCCTTCAAACAGATGATCAGCAGGTGTACTGGGTTTCAAACCTCCACTGATGTATTATTGATGAATTACCCTGAGGACAAGCCATCAATAAAAAAGAACCGGACAACCCCTTTAAATCCTTGCCATCCAAGTGAACACCATATAAGAATATATGCAGGTGATAGAGACACTTTTACATCATTGGAATACTTTGCTTGCATACCTTGTATAACAGGGCTGGCTGTCTAACTATTTTAAGGGAGCTATAATAATTGCCAAGTATCAGAAACCTCAGCAATGAACACACAGGAGGACAAGACAGCACAGGAAAAATCCAGGAATCCCATGCAGTATACACATTTATCATGGGATTAAGAAGTCAGATACCACAAAAAATAGGTCTTAAACGTGTATTTACATCTGTTGCCATAGTAGTCTAAGTACTGAAAGGAGGACTTTTCCCTCCGCTGTTTTTGTCATTACGCATAATGACGCGACGTAACCCCTGAGACCCAATCAGCGGTCGCTGACTACAGGCAGAAGCGCCCAGAGAGCACACAGCGGCTGCGGAGTGCAGAAAAAAGTGAGTAACATTGTTTTTTATGTTTGTCACCTCTCTTGGCCCTGCACTTAAAAGGATACTGTCCGTGGTGAGCTCCATGCAGAAGAAGAAGTCCCATCCCATGCATGAGACTGTGATCGCGCTGAGCAGTACTGTCAGTGACCGACTGCTCCACCCTAGGTGTGAGAAGGAGCGCTATCGGAAGTCTTTCCTCCCCACCGCGGTTAGGCTGTACAACCAACACCGACCTAAGCGGAGATCATTACACACAGAGAACTGAAATATCTCTCTGCCTGTTAAATCCCCCCCTCCTCTGCTACGTCCTATCTGTCTGTCGGCTATTAATGTAATGCCTCTCACCTTGGAACATTCCTGTACATGTTGTATTTGTATTTGTATCTGCTTATCTTTGCTGCTGTAACACACTGAATTTCCCCATTGTGGGACTATTAAAGGACTATTATTATTATTATTATTATTATTATTATACTCTGGGTCTGAAGAGACCCCACAGTATAATAATAGCTAGTGAGTGGCGACAATTGTAATATTATAAAAGTTAGAATATTATACTGTGTGCAGGGGCCACTATGGGACATAATACCGTGTGCAGGGGCCACTATAGGACATAATGCCATGTGCAGAGACCGCTATGAGACATAATACCGTGTGCAGAGACCGCTATGGGACATAATACCATGTGCAGAGGCCACTATGGGACATAATACCGTGTGCAGGGGCCGCTATGGGATATAATACCATGTGCAGGGGCCGTTATGGGACATAATACCGTGTGCAGGGGCCACTATGGGACATAATACCGTGTGCAGGGGCCACTATGGGATATAATACCGTGTGCAGGGGCCACTATGGGACATAATACCGTGTGCAGGGTCCGTTATGGGACATAATACCGTGTGCATAGACTACTATGGGACATAATACCATGTGCAGGGGCCGCTAAGGAACATAATACCATGTGCAGGGGCCAATATGGGACATAATACTGTGTGCAGGGGCCACTATGGGACATAATACCGTGTGCAGGGACCACTATAGGACATAATGCCGTGTGCAGAGACCGCTTTGAGACATAATACCGTGTGCAGAGACCGCTATGGGACATAATACTGTGTGCAGAGACCGCTATGGGGCATAATATCGTGTGCAGGGGCCATTATGGGACATAATACCATGTGCAGGGGCCACTATGGGACATAATACCATGTGCAGGGGCCGCTATGGGATATAATACCATGTGCAGGGGCCACTATGGGACATAATACCGTGTGCAGGGGCCGTTATGGGACATAATACCGTGTGCATAGACCGCTATGGGACATAATACCGTGTGCAGGGGCCACTAAGGAACATAATACCATGTGCAGGGGCCACTATGGGACATAATACCATGTGCAGGGGCCTCTATGGGACATAACACCGTGTGAAGGGGCCACTATGGGACATAATACCGTGTGCAGGGGCCGCTATGGGATATAATACCGTGTGCAGAGGCCACTATGGGACATAATACTGTGTGCAGGGGCCGTTATGGGACATAATACCGTGTGCATAGACCGCTATGGGACATAATACCATGTGCAGGGGCCGCTAAGGAACAATACCATAGGATCTGGTTCACTTGGGGTCACGAAAGACGGAAACCTGAACACTAGTGTGAACTTAGCGTTAGTCTGAATGCCCAGTAGAATACAGTACAGCTTCTGCTGTATTCTCAGTGAAAGAAGCCTATTCAGTTTACTTATTGCATTATTTTTATTGATGGCCCAACTCCTTTAAAGTTATATCTACTGGATATAGTAGTCAAACAGAACTGAATTTAGGAGCTGTGCACAAATGACCAGCCACTCCATCCACACAGGGCTACAAGTGACAAGTGACCCCTCTTCTTGTGATAAGCAGGTCAGTTATCCCGATATCCAGATATAATTTAGGCAGGACAAAGGCTTTTCGTCTGCTTCTCAGAGATAAAGGCCAGCATAGGCAGCAGCGTTTCTAACAGAAAAAGTGGATGTCCTATTACTGACTGCTAGAAGAGAAGGAAATAGCTCACCACTCCATGCTGCGTCATCCTGGACAATTATTCTCATCTCTGTCACTGATACGGATGAAGCAGCATGGAGTGCTGAGATGATTATCTAATTAATTCTCCCTAACTGCTTGGAGTCTGTATTAGGACATCTACCGCTTACTCCTATAAATACTGCTGAGCATACTGGGTTTTCTCTCTGAGAAGGAGAAGGAAAGCCTATGTCCAGCCTAAGGCTGTGTGTGTTCACACAGAGTTTTTTGGCAGCAGATTTTGACATGGAATGCGCCTCAAAATCCGCCTGAAAAAACGCCTCCTATTCATTTCAATGGGAGGCGTTTTTTTTTCCTCTAGCGTTTTTTTTCCGCTAGTGGAAAAAAAAAGCAACATAACCTATCTTCAGGCAGATTCCGCCTTGAAAAACCAATGGAATTCAATGGGAGGCGGAAAAAACGCGACACGATTTTTGGACGTGGTTTTCGACGTTTTTCATGCGTTTTTTGCAAAAAATGCGTCCAAAACCGCAACGTGGTTTTTTGAAAATTAGTTCCTAGGCCCACACTAAAAGGGGTGTAAACTACATCCTACATCCGCGTCAAAAAACCGCATCAGAAAACTGCGTCCCAAAACCATTTCCTAATTCCTGAAGCTGATTTTTTCTGCCTGCAAAAAACTCTGTGTGAACATAACCTAAATGATATCCCAGCTTATTTCATTGGGGTACAACAGAAGCTGTACTGTATTCTACAGACCTACATAGTATTTTGAATAACAGGGGGTGCATTCCAAGCAAATATTAACAATATTTCTGTGAGGAACTTTTTTTTATTAACAATACTTTACAACGTTATTCTAAAATGCATATTCAGTTTACTTGAAGAACGTGTTAAGTAGTGAGAACAACCTAGTTACATAGTGCAACATATACAAACTGATTTATTTTTACTCACAATCTTCTAATTTAGCATTTTCTGAGATTTTTTTAGGCTGGGTTCACATGTAGCGTTATTGGTCAATTGCAAAATGGCAAAACTGCAAACGCTTTACTATGACTTTTTGCATCGATTTTTACATTTTTTTTTAATGTTTCACTTGTAAAATCTGTGTAGACAGTAACTACATTTGAGATAAATTGTATAGGTAGATAGATTTATAGATAGATACTGTACATAGATAGATACTGCAAAAAGATAGACACATGGATAGATAGATAGATAGATAGATAGATAGATAGATAGATAGATAGATAGATAAACAGACAGTTACTGAAGATAGATGATTGCTAGATTGATACTGTAGATAGATACTGCAAAAAGATATAGATACGATAGATAGATAGATAGATAGATAGATAGATAGATAGATAGATAGATAGATACATCAAAAAGATAGACAGATAGATAGATCAATAGATAGATAGGTAGACAGTTACTAAAGATAGATTATTGATAGATTGATACTGTAGATAGATTGATACTATATATATATATATATATATATATATATATATATATACTGTACATAGATACTATAGATAGATACTGCAAAAAGATATAGATACAACAGATAGATAGTGTAGATAGATACTGTACATAGATAGATACTGCAAAAAGATAGATAGATAGATAGATAGATAGATAGATAGATAGATAGATAGATAGACACATATGTAGACGGTTACTGAAGAAAGATGATAGAGAGATAGATTGATACTGTAGATAGATAGATACTATAGATACTGTACATAAATATTATAGATAGATACTGAAGAAAGATGATAGATTGATAATGTAGATAGATACTATAGATACTATACATAAATACTATAGATAAATACTATAGATACTGTACATAGATACCATAGATAGATACTGCAAAAAGATAGATAAACACATAGGTAGACAGTTACTAAAGAAAGATGATTGATAGATTGATACTGTATATAGATACTGTACATAGATACTATAGATAAATACTGCAAAAAGATATAGGTACGATAGATAGTGTAGACAGATAGTGTAGACAGATAGTGTAGACAGATAGTGTAGATAGATAGATTGATAAATTGTATACTGTACTGCATATAGATCTAAATATCTCCTGTTTTGAGCCATAGTGTATAGGTAAGTCTAGAGGAATCCACTGAGGAAGGAGATGTGATGTGTCTGCAGTATTGCGGTCTGTGTGTGATACTAAGTCTTCATTTTCTGACTATATGAATGATGATGAATGATCACGTAACGTGTGATGGATTTTGCTATTTATTTTCCTTTCCATCCCTTCTCATATATACTGAACCATTTAGGAGCTCAGAACAGAATTCTCCTGGTGTAGAGTAAAAACACGCAAGAGACTCTGAAAATAAGCAAAGTAACCAGACATAGCTCTCCACAGTATTGTGCTGTAGGTAGGTTACCAGCAGCTAACAAAGAGATCTGCTGAGCGCTGCAGTAAAGTTTTAGCACCTCGGGAAACTCACATTCTGTAATAATTACAGTCTGCAAGACATCTCTCAACAGGAACATGCAAATTATTAGGCTGGAATTTATGGATGGCTCTAGCATTGTAACAAACAGGTTAGCAGATGGTTTCATCGGATAGGGAAAAGAAGGATCCTATTATTATATAATATTCTGGAATTTCCCATGTGCACTTTTTACTGTTATACTTTTCAATTCATTAGCAAAATCAATTACCATGGCTGTAGAAATCTGATATATCAACCCATAGAGCTAGGATGGAAGATAATCCTTATTAAAGGGAACTGTTCACATTGTAAATGCAATCTAATCTGTGGGCAGAATGTTATAGAGCAGGAGGAGCTGAGCAGATTGATGTATAGGTTTGTGGGAAAATATTCAGCATAACCTGACATTTATCCCTATAAACCTCTGCTCAGTCTGGGTTTAGGAGTCCAGTGGGCGGTCCTACTAAGTGGCTGACAGTCTTCTCTGTATGACTGTGCATACAGAGATAATTGTCAATCAATGACTAGAAGCTCCCACTGTTCTATATCGGCATACACACTTATTTGGGAAAGTTATCTATTACGGAGTAGGACCGTTGACTGGACTACTAGACCTAGAATGACCAGCTATTAAATGGATAAAGTACAAACTATTCTGAATCTTTATCAGTTTATAACATTTGTATGGAAATTGTTATTATCAGTCTGAAATGTCATAATATATGTTTTTCTTGAGATTTTATGAAAGTTGTAAATTTGGTTAAAGGAGTATTTCCTTGTTGGCATATACTCTCCCTATTCATAGGATAGGGAAGAACTTGCAGATTGGTGAGGGTCCGACCACTCACACCACCACCAATCAAGAGAACAGGGTATGCGGTTGGACCGGCCAGCACACAGCTCTAGGAGTGCTGGAGATTGCTGAGTATTATATAGAGATGGAAAAATTGGTTCGTAACCAACCAATATTCCAAATTGTTCAGTTTTTAACGAAACCAAATAATTTGGGATTCGTCTTGGATGAACTAAAATGGCCACCATGACATCTTCAGTCCCCAGTGTATAATAGGTGGAGGCCCAGGGGAGGTGACAAAATTAAAAACATTCATACTCATCTTGCGTTACCTCTTTTGGGCCTTCTTGCAGCGTCTGGCGCTCTGTCTCTATCTCCCTGGTGATGTCTATCCTGTGATGTCATACTCCTGGAGTCACTGTGATTGGGCCACAGTGGTGAGAGGATGACATCTTGATGCTCGGCATGCCTATGTTACCTCTGAGGTCCAATCACAAACCTCAGCGGTGACCCCGGGCACATGACGCCATGGAGGCAGAGACAGTGCCGAGTTTTTTATTTTTGTCACCTTCCCTGGGCCTTCATGTATTATATTTTGGGGTCTGAAGAGAACCCCAGAGTATAATAACATCACAACTTAGGACCAAACGGTCTAGAGGATCTCTTTGTCCAAACATGGGATGAACAAATCTTCAAAGGGTGGCCGATCTCTACTCTGGGACTTCCATTGAAATAACCTGTTAAGCTAACTTGTTACAATGGGAATACCCCTTCAGGCTAAGGCCTCATATTGCGGAAACACAGTGTTTTTGGCTGGCGCAAAGGCCCACCGGGGTATTGACCAGCCAGTCGAGCCTCTTGGGTCAGATTTAGTAAGCCTCTATGCCACATTTCTACAAAACTCTAGTCTTGATAAATCCCCCATCATCTTTTACAATGTCACACATGAGTGGTCTCTATTATGAGCCCCCATTATAACATATTTTGGGCTGTGATGGGACACAGCCCATTGACAAGGAGAATGGTAACATCCACTTTCCCATTTATTCAAGCATTTCCAAGAAGAATTAAAGAGGAAAGTACAGCACAGTTTTCCCAGAAGAGATATTATTACATGGAAAACACAAGTATTTATGTCTGAAGGTTTAATGGGAATTAAAAGACAAATCATATTAATCTTAAGAAATTGTGCTGTTCTTTTGCTTCTTGGTATTATGACATATAATTACTATTAGTTTCCTAATATTATTTTACAGTAATTAAACATCAGATGCCGCATTTAGGAATTTTAGTTTTCTATGTATGTGCCGTGATCACAGGGGGACAAATGCTAAAGCTGGTGATATTTCTGCATGAGCTTTCTGTGAGAGACCCCAGAACATTCCAAGAAAGATTGCCCTGCCTTAGATGTCATTGAGCATGTATAGTATGGCCAACCTGAGCAACCATAGTGGCCGACACAGTCTGAAATGTGTATGGCTTTGTCCGCCATACAATCGCTCAACAGACATTTACTCATTTAACGGGTATTAGGGTAAGTACACACATTCAGGTTCTGTTGATGCAGTTTTTGAAGTCAAAACCTGCCTTGAGGAATAAAGAAGCATCACCAGTACTTTATAGGTTCTCACCCATTTTGATCCACACCTGGTTTTGGTATCAAGAATACCTTAAAGGGGTTGTCCGGGAAGTTATAATGGTAAGGGTACAGAATACCTTAAAGGGATTATCTGGGAAGTTATAATGGTAAGGGTACAGAATACTTTAAATGGGTTGTCCCGGGAGTTGTAATTGACTTACTTGGTCCAGGGATCGCTAATGATGGACCGAGGATTCCAGCGATGTCACGACTCCCGGGTCACATGATCAAAAGCAGGTTCTGCTCCCCTGGTTCGCTCCACCCCTCCTTCACTACAGTAAAGCCAACCCCTATAGAACAGGTAATTAATTACCTGTGAGATTGGGGTAGGGTGGGACGCAGTTACCTAAGGGGCTGAGCAACTAAGGTGGTGGAACGCTACTTCTGATCAAGTGACCTGGGGGACGTGACGTGGTTGGAACCCCTGGGTTCATCATCAGTGATCCCAGACCCACTAAGTCGAATACAACTCCCCAGACAACAATATATTCCGTACCCTTACCATTATAACATCAACCTACTTCTATCTAATGTGTACAGCATGACTATATTTAACCCCTTATGAATGAACATAGTATATTTTAGACTTCAGGACATGGCAATGGTTTTCAGTTGAAAAGACAAAATATATTTCTCAGTCAATAGATGAGGTTTTGTTTTTTGAAGGACAGATTGTAATTTTCAGTGGCATCATTTTACAGTAGTGTACATATAATGCATTAACTTTTATTAATATTTTATGAGATTAGTTTGAAAAAACATTACAATTGTGATTTGCTTTTGTGCAGTTCACTCTGCAGTATAAATTACGATTACTTCATTGTCCAGGTCAATATAATTGCTATGATACCAAAATTCTATGTTTTGATGTATTTTTCTTTTGCACAATAAAAACACATTATTTCTTTTGTTGCTGCATTCATAAGACCCATAAGAATATAATTTTTCCACCCACAGAGACATGTCAGGGCTATTTTTAATTCTCTTTTCACTGCATTGTTTGTGAGGTGCAATTAAAAAAAACAACAAAAAAAACGTTTTTTTTTGTTATTGCTCACAATATGGGATAAATAATGTGTTGTTTATTGTATGAGTTATTAAGGATGCTGAAACACTAATTCTGTATATTTTTTATTTTTAAAACTTTTAAATTGACAAAAAGGTACTTTGTAAATATTAGGCAATTTTTTTTACATTTTTTTTAAACTTTTGGACTTCAACATCCTCTGATCACTCTTATAATGCACTGCAATAAGCATTGAGGATTGTTAGACCTGGAGGCCATTGTTAGGCCTCTGTCCTATCCAGGTGGTTTGGGATATAGTAGTGCAAAGCATTCTGAAGAATGATGCAATAACTAAAGATATTTCAGACTTACAGGGTTATTCCAGTTTCTACACGGAAATAACTGCTGGCAAGTCTCAACCACCAGGTTGGTATTTACAGAAACAGCATTGTTGCTCTGTGTTATTCCCAAAACTCCCATAGAGATAAATGGGAACTATGGGAACAGCGGAGCTACACCGTTACTATAGATTCACAGTTACAAAAACAGCATCACTAAATGTTGCAGACTGCTTCCTTAGCTCACATTCACTACTATGGAAATTATGGGAACATCATGGAGCAGCACTACTTGTCTGTGTCTATAAGTACCGACCTGGTGGTCGTGACTTACAATCATTTATTCCCATCTCGGCAACAATTTGCAAAGACTAAGATAGTGATGGCTTATCCTTAGGTTATCAGTATCAGATTAGCACCCCCAATGGATCACACCTGGTACACCTATGACAACATCTGCTGGATCTGCACTGTATACAGGGTACTGCTGCTCATCTCCCATTCAAGTGAATGGGAACTGTGTTGAAACAGTGTATGGGGCTGCCTGGTTTTGGGGGCAGATTGGTGGGGGTGCCAGGTGTTGGACCTCCACCGAGTTGTTATTGAAGACCTACTGTATCAGTTTGGTCTCGGACAACCCTTTTAAAAAGGACCATTAGAGATAAAAAGCTGGTAAACTGTGGTTGTTTTACATGTGAAGAAGATATGCACATATAGTTGACATTTCAGTAGCTGATCAGTTCTACTAGTGTATTTATTTTGCTTACTCATAGACACCATCATATCCCGCAGTGCTTTATAGACATTGTCATTCACTGTCTTATACAGGGCTCACAAATTCCCTATCAGTATGTCTTTGGAAAGTCTCCGGTTTATCCAATCAGATGACATATTACTATACTTTAGAGAACATATACCATGTTATCAATTCAGATACAGGGCTCACAAATTCTCTATCAGTATGTCTTTGGAGTATGGGAAGAAACCCGAAGTCTCTGGAGGAAATCCACACAAATACGGGGAGAACATGTAAACTCCATGTTGTCCTTGGCTATATTTGAACCCAGGATTCCAAGGCAGTGCTAACCACTGAGCCACCATGCTGCCTTGGAAAGTCTCTGGTTTATCCAATCAGATGACATATTAGAGAACATATACAATGTTATTAATTCAGACATTATTGAACGTAGCTATCCACCATATTGTGATGGACTAACTTAAACCTTCTAAATAATGTTATCTAAAAAATACACAGTTATAATTGTATTAAGTCACTTTTTATTTTTGCAGGTATCCAAACTGAGGAAAAGGGCAAGGAGTCTCCCTGGTTTTAATACCAATGTAGCAAAATGAACAAGTCCATTGATCCACTAATCTAGACAAGAAGATGTATGAAGGAAGACTTGCTGGGATTTACATTTGCAAAATAAAATAGATTATAAATAGTCACATGAAATAAGTGGATGGGACCACGAATGTAGCTGGGACAAACACAAGCACTAATGCACTTGTCATGTTCGGAAACATAAACTTCTACTGGAAACAAAACAGGAGGTCCAACATGTTATCTTCAGAAACCATGCCATCTGTATACCATTTATTATGGACTGTTAAGCCTATTTTAACCTCAACGCCAACGTCTTTGTTCATTTCAAGTCAAGCCCCATACACAGGGGGAGATCCAGACCAGATACATTGGACAAATTTCTCTTTCCGAACCTAGTCTTAGTGATTTATGATGTGGGGCGTCCTTCCTATTCTGTCTATACTATATACAGTATGAGATATTAGAGCCATGAGGAGGCAGGGGGCTTCTAGCATCTCAAATCACTATGTTACAAGGAGTCCTGTTTCATGAATAGGTTCACATGGGGAAATTTGGCCAATATATGAACCAGATTTTCCAGGGTGAATTGCCCAGTATGTATGGGGACTCAAACTACCTTGGCCAAACTCTTCAGACAATCCATAGTGATACAATGCAGATCAGGAAATATTTTTGTTAACTTTATTGTTCCCATCATATTTCTCAGTGTATATGCTATACTTAATCATATCTCTACGAGTTATGGGATAAGAGGTCCCTATTCATATGACCTACTGTATGGGAGCCCTAGAAGAAATGGTTGACCAGGTAATTGGCTACTATAGCTCTTGTCAAACTGCTGAGTTAAGAGTAAGTACGTCCATATGACCAGGTGACAGTTCTAATTGAAAAATTAAATTTAAGGCTAGAACGGGAACGCTCCATCTGTACCTACCATTGATTTTATCAGCAAATGTCTTTTTTTTTTTTCAGGATTTATTTAATTTTTTTTTTCTGCATGGTAGAAAAACACATCCTTCTTTATGTGTGGATCCCGTCTCTGTAGAGCACTTTGAGTGTATAATGTTGTCCTGCTGCAAAGGTGTCAAAAGTTATTCTCCACTGGAACTTCATGGAAAGCTGGTACAAGCACAATAAGCTTAGAAGCTATGGTCACTTTAAGTCGTACCGTAAGCTTTAAGGCCTTTGACAAGGTTATTGGGGCAACCAATGCTTAATACGGGCTGAACTTATTTATTGGCTAACACAAAGCTCCAGTTAAAAAAAAAAAACTGCCACTGGCTCCCTAGACAACAGTCTCTCTCAGACTTACCAGCCTGAGACTCTCTCAGAGAAATTTGAGTTACAGAACTCGTCTGTCTTTCTCACCATCCGGTTCTGCTCCTCCTCAGGCTTCGAATACTTATTCTCTCTTCCTGTATGTCAGCCCATTGTCATGTTTCTCAGTGGCTGACTCGGCCCAGATCTCTGAGCGGTCTTTCTGACTCTCATGCACTCATTTTGCACAAACTAATGCAAGACGTGCCTAACTCACCCTTTTAAGGATGCACCTCAATCCAACCTACAGACACTGCAGTGCAACACATTTGGTTCAACTCAGGGATCACAGA
This sequence comes from Leptodactylus fallax, assembly GCA_947044405.1. NCBI lineage: Eukaryota > Metazoa > Chordata > Amphibia > Anura > Leptodactylidae > Leptodactylus > Leptodactylus fallax. Next base: position 1,364,663 of record CAMRHE010000162.1, on the reverse strand, counting down.
CAATGGTCCCCAATTAGTGACACCACTTTCTATTGCAAGACGACATCAATTACCACAGAAAACAGAGATAACGTTAAAGGGAATCTGTCAGGGGATTTAGGACACTAAACCACCCACAGGTCTTTATGGGTCAGGGATTTAGTGTCCCAGATCACCTTGTTATAATGTAATCTGCATTAAAAAATTAAAAAAAAGTTATGCTTACCTAGAGAAGAGTCCGATAAGTCTCACTGCGCATACTCCAAGGTGTGGTGCACTGAAGCCAAGATTTACTCTTCTGGTTCTTCCAAAGAACTGCACCAGCATGGGGAGTACAACCGATAGGAGAGCTTAAAGCTTTTTTTTTTTTTAACGCAGCCTCAGATTGTGTTATAACAGGGTGATTTGGGACACTAAACCCTTGATCCATAAGATCCTGTGGGTGGTTTAGTGTCCTAAATCAGCAAGTAATTCTGCTTGCTAATGTTTTCTGTGTAGCGACTGATATAGTCTATTCTGCACATGGAAAAACAAACTCAAAATAAGTAATGATTACAAAGATTAATATAGATATGATAGATTATAACTTTGCTGAACTAAAGGGGTTGTCCAGGAATTACAGGTTTGTGAAGGGAGGCCAGGGAAGGTGAAAAATATAAAAAAAAAAAAAAAAAAAAAGAGGAAAAACCATACTCACCTGTTCCTGATGCTCCAGTGTTTCCCACCGGTGTCTGGCCTCATGGTGCCCTGGAGTGTGTTTTGGCGGAATTACTTGTTCGCGACCTAAGGAAAGGAAATGGGACGTCAGTCACGTACATCACCTGTGAAACCTGTCGTCCTTTCCTTAAGCTAATCAGTGGTCTCATGTGCTCCGAGGACATCTGCTAGAGCAAGCCATGGGGCACCGCTGGACCTGACAGCAGTGGGAGACACCAGAGCACCAGTGACAGGTGAGTTTGTTTTTTTTTTCTTTTTTTTTTCACCTTCCCCCTTACAGAAACCTGTAATTCCTGGACAACCCCTTTAAGGCCAATGGTAACCAATGGTGGAGCTTTAAAAATTTCCTGTGGAGTTGCTCTTGGCTGCTCCAGACGTTTACTTTGAATGTGATGGTGGGAGATGTGGCAAGCGGTTGGGAGGGAATGTTTTGCCCTCATGTTCTGTACATATATGTTTATAAAAAGGCAAAAAATATTTTTGTACATTTACACAGGACATCTTATTTTTAAAGAAAAGAATTTTATAAAATGTTCTGTTTCAAGAACTGTCTCAAAAATGACTGTCAATCTGTACTTAATGGCAGTATTAAATTAATTCTATGACCAGAACCCAGCAAATCACCCCAGCCCTGCAGATAGATAGGTTAGTGTCACCAGAACCAGCAAATCACCCCAGCCCTGCAGATAGATAGGTTAGTGTCACCAGAACCAGCATATCACCCCAGCCCTGCAGATATATAGGTTAGTGTCACCAGAACCAGCAAATCACCCCAGCCCTGCAGATAGATAGGTTAGTGTCACCAGAACCAGCAAATCACCCCAGCCCTGCAGATAGATAGGTTAGTGTCACCAGAACCAGCATATCACCCCAGCCCTGCAGATAGATAGGTTAGTGTCACCAGAACTAGCATATCACCCCAGCCCTGTAGATAGGTAGGTTAGGGTCACCAGAACCAGCATATCACCCCAATCCTGCAGATAGATAGGTTAGTGTCACCAGAACTAGCATATCACCCCAACCCTGCAGATAGATAGGTTAGTGTCACCAGAACTAGCATATCACCCCAGCCCTGCAGATAGATAGGTTAGTGTCACCAGAACCAGCATATCACCACAGCCCTGCAGATAGATAGGTTAGTTTCACCAGAACCAGCATATCATCCCAACCCTGCAGATAGATAGGTTAGTGTCACCAGAACCAGCATATCACCACAGCCCTGCAGATAGATAGGTTAGTTTCACCAGAACCAGCATATCACCCCAGCCCTGCAGATAGATAGGTTAGTTTCACCAGAACCAGCATATCACCCCAGCCCTGCAGATAGATAGGTTAGTGTCACCAGAACCAGCATATCACCACAGCCCTGCAGATAGATAGGTTAGTTTCACCAGAACCAGCATATCACCCCAGCCCTGCAGATAGATAGGTTAGTGTCACCTGAATCAAAGAGTGTTTTTCCCTTGTGAGTCTGTGCTTCAATTGCTGAGATATCGTCAGTATGCAAATTAGCTGTTTGGAGCAATGAGGGCGTCGACATTGCTCCAAACAGAACACCATATGATTCAGGTGACCCAAACCTATCTATGTCAGGGGCTGGGTTGTTATATTGGTTTATGGTGACAGAATCCGTTTAAGGACCATAGATGTAATACAATAATTGTTATGTCGCAGATGGGCATTCTCTCCTCCATAGGCACCAGGCCTGGGTACAGTTAATACCTCTGCACCCCCTATCACTACACGAATGTGTAGAGTGACTAAGTTCTATGTTAGTCCACACCACTCTTGCATTTTTATTGATACCTCAGTGATATTTTGAGAGGGAAGACCCTCCCCACATGAATTGCTTGTGAGAAATATTATCTGTTCATATAATGATTGCAAACCAAAGGTTATTGTGGTAAAAATATTCAAAAGTAGAATGTTATTTTCTTATCAAATAAATTATGTCATAAATTCAATGTCCTCCTTTTTTTATATTCTGGAATGAAAGTTCATTGATGTGAAATAAATCTACAGTAATGGGTAGTCCGGTCACAACAAGTTATCCCCAATCCATAGAATAAGGAGTGGGCATTTCATCACGAGACAACACAAGATTGTTTGAGACAGTAGTCAGAAATGCGTATCCCTGCTCTGTAACTTTTCTATAGGAGATCTCTGAAGCACAACTTATACTATTAGACCAGGGGGGCTGCCCTGCACCTTCTAAGGACACCCCACCAAATATTCTCAAACACACACAGGGTCTGAGAAATGAAATGATAAACTTGAGTATTGCTGGATATTTTCTTCAAAATATGTGTTCTTGCAACCGGCATGTGGGGTCTTATAGTCCTGCCAGTCCATAATACTGAAACAAATGCAAACTACTAAAAAGGAACTCAGATTTTTTACATAGAACTGAAAAAGTCCGTAAACACTGATGAAAATGTCTGGGATTTTGATGTTGATGACTTATCCTTAGGATACAGTAGGTACAGATCGGTGGGGATCCAAAAATGAAATGGGAGCTGATCTGAAGTAACCTGACATGGCCACTACACAGTGTACTGAGCTGTCTACTTCCAACTCTGTCCTATGTATAGTTTTGGCTGCTGAGGGCAGCTGATTGGTGGGTATATGGAAGTGTCCCCCATATAACCCCCAAAAATCTGTTATTGATGGCCTACGCTGAGGAGGGGGAAAAAAACGATAAGAAACAAATGAAAAACTATACAGTTTCGCTGTGTATTTTACCAGCGTTTCACTATGTGGGACACACATTGAAAAAAAGCTACGTTGTTTGTTGCAGACTTTGCTGTGTTTGTTTGAGTCAAGCCAAGCAAAGGAATGGGAAATCTAAAGACACGACTTATACTCCTCCTATCTGCTAAATCCATTATTGGCTATGGCTAATAAAAAAAAAAGCAAAATATGCAACAACAACACAAAAAAAACACAATTTTTCAGAAACATGTGGTCTAAGCTTTCCACAAATATCTAAACATTATCTAAACAAATATACACTATCCATCACAAATATGGGCAATTATAATGAAAAATATTACTGAATTACTTCTACAGTTTTATGTTTTGCAGGTTCTCAGATTATTGGTACATTGTACATTGTCAGTATTTTGCCCTGATAACCAGATTGTTATGGAGTCCACTTTCTAATGTTCAGTGGAAGGCCAGCTATATCTCTATCTTTTTCTAGTATTTTTCTAGTTAGACACAGTGAGAATAATAAAAACAATATTTTAAAAAATTACATTTAATGACATTTTTTTTTACATTTAATAACACAAACCTACTACACACATATTTGGTATTTGGTGATTGGTGAATGAGTAAAAAAATAAATAAAAAGGTGTTAAAAAAATCACTCTCTCTATTTTTCCTGAAAATATAAAGGCCTATTAATTTGTCACTTTACTCATAGTAAACTTTAAAGGGGTTCTCCAGAGAGTTTAACATCCCTTACTTAGTACAGGGTTTTGTATGCAACGAAGCCAAGGGTTCCGGGCTGGTTCTGACCCCAGATAGGCCATGAATATCTGATTGTGGAGGACTGACATCCGGCCCCTGCACATATGTGTTGGTCAGGCTGCTTCAGACGCCTGTACTATACAGAGCACGGAGTCAGAAGCAGATAGCTCTGCCCCCTGTATAGTGGCCAGGTACCATTACTTCAGCTCCCATTGATGCAAAAATAAAAATACCCAGACAAATCCTTAATCTGTTCATTTAATTTGTTTATAGAATTCTTTACAAGTCAAGCTGAACTTTGCTACATCTGTGCGTATCCCAAAATGGTACCAAAAAAGAACACGTACTTCAAAAAACAAAGCCTCACGCAACTACATTGACCTAAAATGAGAACAGATATGCCGAGAGGCAAAAAAAACCTAAAAATTTCTTTTAGTTCTTAAGTCAAAAATAACCTTGTCTTTAAGGGGATAATTAGATAGACATCTGGCGTTAACTGTTTTTTTGCTAAGACCCAAAAATTAGGTTGCCTTTAACCCCTTCAGGACCAGGCCAATTTTCGAGCCATAATTTTTTCATTTTTGAGTCACATGATGGCTTATTGTTTGCAAAACAAATTTTAATTTGAAATGTTACCAATCAATATCCTGTACAATGTGCTGGGAAGCTGGAAAAAAATTCAGAAAGAGGTGGAATCGGAAAAAAAAACACATTTGCACCAATTTCTTATGGTTTTAATTTTTACGGCATTCACTATGTGGTAAAAATGATATGTTCCCTGTATTCTGTTGGTCAGTATCATGGTGATACCAAATTTATAAAGTATTTGTAATGTTTTGATACCTTCTAAAAATAATTAAAAACTTTGCAAAATAGAAACATTTTTTGTGTCGCCATTATGACACTTGTAGGAGGCAAAGTGTTGAAAAAAAAAGCCATTTTGCAATTTTATTATTTTTTCCTACTACAAAGTTCACTGTATGGGATAAATATTTTTATATTTTATTAGTTTGGGTATTTTTAAGCACGGGGAAACCTAAAGTGTTTATGTTTACTTTTGTTTAATCATTTTTATATGTGATCTAGGGAAAGGGGGGTGATTTGAACTTTTATATATTTTTTTTTTTATATACTTTTAAAAATGTTTTTTTTTTTTTTTTTTTTTTTTTTTTACTTTTATTTTCAGACCCCCCTAGGGACCTTGAATCCTACGGGGTCTGGTCACTGATGTTATACACTGCAATACTAATGTATTTCAGTGTATAGAATTATTGTAATGACCAGCCTGGGAGCCTTCACTAGGCTCCCGGTTGGCATGGCAATCACCACCCTTTGATGACGTTCCGGAGAGCGGTGATTGGTTAAGGATGGCAGTGCCCATGGATGTACAGTATTATACAGCCGACATTTGCCGTGTATGGACAGGGCTCAGCTCCTGACCCTCTCTGTACACACACTCACTCTTAATCATGTACATGTATTCAATTTTGCGTGAAGGGGTTAAAACAATGGGACTAGTTGTGCAGTATTTATTGTATATAGAATGACAAGTGAGTGTGTCCTCTGGAAGTACTGTATGTGAATGAGCCCTTAGACTAAGGACCATGTACTGACCGCTAAGTTATATTTGTCGCAGACATTTCTGTGATTAGAAATTAGTTCCACGGACCTGAACAGGGTTGCTTTGCTTTGTGCGGCATTTTTTATGTATTTATTTTTTATGTATGCGCAAGTTTAAATGAAATCTCATTGACTTTGCTGGGGCTGTAAAACACAGCATTTCAAACCACTAAAAACCAAAAAAACTGGGGGGGGGGGTGTGTTTAATGGCGATCCTTACACCAGTCTTAATTGACCCCCCCCCCCCCATCAGGTGCACGACTCGCCAAAATTACTAAGAAACTTTAGCATCTTAGTAATTCTAGGGCATATAGATCACAGATCTAGATTTGTGGTATAACTCGCAACTGTTTTCAGCCATGAATTATAGTAAATCTGGCGGATCGTGCGCGTCTCCGTCCCGGCCCATCTATATTTCTGCCCCTTTCACAGTCTAAAAAAAAGGGGCAAGTGGTGTGCCAAGTTGAGGCACATCCACCTTAGTAAATGTGGGCCATTTCTGCAACATGAGGTCTCAGCTTATCAGTTGTTGCTGCAGGCTACACTTGTGGCTTTCAATCTTTACAATTTTTTTTATCTATGTCTCAAATTTATATAGCGATAAGGCTGGTTCCGCACCAATGCTTGGTTTCCATTCGGGGATTTTGAAAAATGTCCTGCTTGCATTTTTCGGGCAGAAACTCGGCAGACCCAAATATAGGCTATGGGGTTCATGGGTAACCGCTTTTTAAGCGGATTGGGTTTCTGTCTTTCAGGTCCCCAAGAACGAAAACCTAAGTGCAGATGTGAACCTAGAGTAACATATTCTGCAGCGCGGTATAGACATTGTCATTACCCTATGTTCCCAGTAGGGCTAATAATCTAAAGTCCTTATAAGTATGTCTTTGGGAAGAAACCAGAGTTTACCCACATGTGGAGAACATACAAACTCCATACAGATGTGTATTTCAATCCAGAACTCCAGTGCTGTAACACAACATTGCTGCTAACCACTGAGCCACCGTACTGCAATGCAGCAGTTGCAACTGTGCCGCAGCACATCTCAGGTGGTTTTTGCTCCTGCAATTTTCAGAGAAACACACTGCTGGATTTCCCTGATAGAAATGCCACAGCAGGTCCATCCTGTGCGGACTTAATATTGAATTCCACCTTGAATTGGTAAGTCAATGTTTAAGAACACCAGGTAACAATTCCAGCACAATCTGCCTTTCTGAAATGCTATTTTAATTTTTTTCAATTCCACTCCTCAGAACGGAGGTTACACAAATGCAAGGGACAAGTGTTTCATGAAGAGACTCCAAGACGTCTTACTCATTCCATCATTTCTATGTCTACATCCAATACATGGAGCACGTTCATATCAGACCAATGAATGCCATAAATTGTGATATGCTCTATGAAGATGCTATTTGTTATATAAAACAGCTGTGTACATGGAGAAGTAGTGCTGACATATTTCCCTGAATGTAACCCATGTGTAAGCGTGTCCATATATAAGTGAACTCTAAATAAACCCAACTTTATTCCTCCAGCGCGCTTGTTTACCTCGCCGCGCCCTTCATTTTAACCTGAAATCCTATTTATCCAGTACCAATCACAATGCTATAATACCATTAAACTTCTCATCGACCTAGACCCCGCAATATTCCATTATTGTACATGTGCAACATTCCTTTCATAAAGGGCCAGTGCATGTTTTGGCCAAAATATACCCAATAAAGCCATAAAAACGTTAAAACATTGCACATGGAGATTTTATTATCAATAAAAATGTAATCTAAACTGTATTATTGAGAAATATTTATTGTGTATATGACTTTAATAAATCATCTGTAAGTTATTTTGGAGAATATTTTCAGACTGCTTTTCGGCTTGTGTAAATACATCTGCGGGTTTTCAGTTTTCTTACATACACACAATGTTTATTCATCTGATATATACTGCAAATGATATAATATGGATAAAGTCATAATATTCCCAAAAGAAGGAGCGCATACAAATAACTAAACTGTAGACGGTTGACTAATGTGCTGTATCATTTGGCCATATCAGATTGGCCATAAATATTAGATTGGTGGGCATCTGACACTTGGTACCACCGCCATCGAAGAGGACCTTTCACCACCTCCACCAACTCCAGCTCTTTGTATATTTGTATGTAATAGGCAGCACTCCACTGATTCTGGTGCAGTTGGAATTTTTTTTTCTAGCTCCCACCAATCCTGAGCAATCGGTGCAGTTAGTTTCAGCACCCAATATGCTAATTAGGCTCTCTGCTGTCAGGTGGGCAGTCCTGGGCTGGAGCAGACAGTCTGCAACTGCCCACTTGCCAGTAGAGAGACAGTGAAGTGGCATCAATTAAAGAATGCAAATAGATGGAGTTGGTGGACATGGTGAAAGGTCCCCTTTAAGCTATGTGAACGTGTAACATGACCGCATTACTGTAATATCCAAAGCAGCTGAAGTTCTGCTGACAGTACCCCTGCACTGAACTGTTGGTGTAGTGTCATTGTGTCAGAAGGAAAAAACACCAGATGCCTTTTTACACAGGAATCATATTTTTTCTAATGTCGATTGCAGATAAGAAGACAAGTGACAAGTATATGCAGGATAAAGTACACGTGAGCTAACTTCAGTCACCCTGAGCACACACACGAGCTGGTGGGCACTACTACTGTTTCCAAAGGTGGTGCTCCCTACCACACTCACAGACTAGGCCTCCAGTCTCTTGTGATGTATTAGCTACTTTATGTCATGGCGCGGACCGACCAACCGAATGGACTCACATATTGACTCCTTCAGAAAGGCATAATGGTGTATCTTCACCATGGTGTAACCCAAACATCATGCCACAGCCAGCATATGACATGGTACAACACCTAGGTGCAACTAACATACTGCCTCTATGCATTACACCTACAAAAGGGAACACCACAATATACATTAAGCATCACCAACAGTTGCACAGCATGTCTGGACAACAGTCACAAAGGAAAAGAACCTTGAATAAACTTTGTTTCTTAGGGGATACTAATCCATTTTTGGGTGGGGCCACTGTTTGACCATCTATACCTATGGTCACCTACCTAAGGTTCGTTTCACCTCCTTATAAATAGACTGTTGTCTCTTCATGGCTTACATTTGTCTGTCTACTTGCGCTCTGTCTACTTAGCGGTGACAGTACAGGGTATAGCATGTTGGTCCTCATAGGCCATTAATATTCTACTACAGCTCTCTCTATTCCCATTCTCTTTCATGGCATCAGTAGGTATTTTCTGTTGTAAATAACATGTCATGGTCATGTGAGTGTAAGGCTATGTTCACACTATGGGATGACAACAACAGGCATAACAGTAACATGGACAGAGATGGAGCCCCCTCCATCTGTGTCCCATTGACTATAATGTAAACCACATGATGGAAGCTTCCGTCACGTTTTTTACATGGAAGTGAATGCAGAGGGACACCAGACAGAAGGGGCTCTATCTTCATCTGTCGTTTAATGTCCATTGTTCTCATCCTGTGGTGGATGAGAGCAACGAACATTAAATAACGGTAGTGTGAACCCACCCTAAGTCACGTTGGTCATGGATTGTATAGTGAGACTCATATTTGTTGAGTCAGATAATGTGGCGGGTGAGCAGGAGGACATCTGGAGAGAATTCTTCACAGCTGAAGTGTGTTTCCCCCTGGGCAAAATCTATCACTTAATTGGGGTCTTTTTTTTTTCTGGCATAAACTTATAAAACATGTTGTACAAAGTTTAATCACTACAAGTATTCCTACAGTATGTGCAGCTTTTACTTTACTTTGCTCATTCCCAACATACACAGTTTCCCATAGTAAATCTTCAGGTAATGTGAATATTTAGGTTCAGGCTACTGAGATACATTATTTGATACATTTGAATAGACCTGTTACATTGAACACAGTAAGCAGAGTGGATTGATATATAGGTTTGTGGGGAAAACATGTAATTTATTCATTAAAATCCCTGCTCTTTCTAAGTGGGGGAACCTCTCAGGATTCATTTTGTTTCAGGTTCGGCTTCCAGATTTGTTTCAGGTCGAACAAGTTTGGTATGAACCACACCTTAAAATGGCGTAAAACAGTGTAGAACACTCTTAGGGCTCCTAGGAGCCTATTTATAAAACATAGTGTAGAACACTGTCAGGACTCCTAGGCACCTATCTATAAAACATAGTGTATAACACTGTCAGGGCTCCTAGAAACCTATCTATAAAACATAGTGTAGAACACTGTCAGAACTCCTAGGAACCTATCTATAAAACATAGTGTAGAACACTGCCAGGGCTCCTAGGCACCTATCTATAAAACATAGTGTATAACACTGTCAGGGCTCCTAGGAACCTATCTATAAAACATAGTGTAGAACATTGTCAGGGCTCCTAGGAACCTATCTATAAAACATAGTGTAGAACACTGTCAGGGCTTCTAGTAACATATCTATCCAATTTCTAGCTCTCGAAGAAAAACACAGCTGAAGTTATGTCAAAGTGAAAAGTGACATTATTATAAAGAGTCTAATACAGGGGTCGGCAACCCCTGGCACGCGTGCCAAGAGTGGCACGCGGGGCTTATTCCCCTGGCACGGCAGCCCGAGTCCTCACCCAGCAGCTTCGATCGGGCCAAACACGGCTGAAACGAAGCTGCTATTATTATACTGTGGGGTCTCTTCAGACCCCCAGTATAATAAGCGGAGACTTGGGAGAAGTGAAGAAACATAAAAAACAATGATACTCACTTTGTTCCCTGCGCTACGCGGCGGCTGTGCGATCTGCCGGCACTTCTGACAGCTGACAGGGGTCACGTCTGGCGTCATTACGCATACGTCATTATGCGACGTGACCCCAGAGACCCAATCAGCGGCAGAAGCGCCGAAGAGAACAGAGCGGCTGCGGAGCGTGGAATGGTGAGTTCATTGTTTTTTTTATGTTTGTCCCCTCTCTTGGTCCTGCACTTACTGTACTCGGAAGTCTGAGAGCTATGGGACCTAATACCGTGTGCGGGGACCGCTATAGGACATGATACCGTATGTGGGGACCGCTATGGGACATAATACCGTGTGCCGGGATCACTATGGGACCTAATACCGTGTGCGGGGACCGCTATATGACATGATACCGTATGTGGGGACCGCTATGGGACATAATACCGTGTGCGGGGACCGCTATGGGACCTAATACCGTGTGCGGGGACCGCTATGGGACCTAATACTGTGTGCGGGGACCGCTATGGGACCTAATGCTGTGTGCGGGGACCGCTATGGGACATAATACCGTGTGCGGGGACCGCTATGGGACCTAATACCGTGTGCGGGGACCGCTATGGGACCTAATACCGTGTGCGGGGACCGCTATGGAACCTAATACCGTGTGCGGGGACCGCTATGGGACCTAATACCGTGTGCGGGGACCGCTATGGGACCTAATACCGTGTGCGGGGGGCCGCTATGGGACCTAATACCGTGTGCGGGGACCGCTATGGGACCTAATACCGTGTGCAGGGACCGCTATGGGATCTAATACCGTGTGCGGGGACCGCTATGGGACCTAATACTGTGTGCGGGGACCGCTATGGGACCTAATACTGTGTGCAGGGACCGCTATAGGGCATAATACTGTGTGCAGAGACCACTATGGGACCTAATACTGTGTGCAGGGACCGCTATGGGGCCTAATACCGTGTGCAGAGGCTGCTATGGGACCTAATATCGTGTGCTGGGGCCACTATATGACATAATACGGTGTGCAGAGGCTGTTATGGGATATAATACCTTGTGCAGGGGCCGCTATGGGACATTATTCTGTATAACGGTGTGTTTTATGCATTAAGGATTTGTTTTTGCACAGAAAACACAGGCATTTTTTTTTTGTGCAAAAATGCACCATGTGAACGCAGTTTTACATTGAAGTAAAAGTTCCAGTGGCCTAAGACTATATCTGCATCCAGATACATAGTGTGTTTTCACCATAACGATGCTGCCATGCGGTGCTCCTGGACATATTTACCACTAATTGGGGGCTGCACATGGACTTTCATTGCTTCTAATCGGAAAGTACAGGAGAGTCCCAGGAAATAGCAGTAAATGCATGTGTCTTAAAGCATCTGGTGGCAGCACTTCTGTGTTATGGTTTGTGGTATATGACTTTAGTTTAGGGGTCGTCAGACTTACAATTATTGACCGGCACTCCGAGTACGTCAGCTTCGATTTTTTAATTAAAATCGGCACGCCGAACAAAAAAGGTTGCCTACCACTGGTCTAATAGGTGGAGGCCCAGGGGAGGTGTAAAAAAAGAAAAAAAATATTCATACTCACCTTCTGTTACCTCTTTTGGGCCTACTCTCCCCCCAGCCTCCTCAGGGATGTCATGCACCCAGGGTCATCACTGAGGCCTGTGACTGGGCCTCACTGGTGACATGGACACGCCAAGAGTCATGACGTTATGACTCTCGGCGTGCCCATGTGATCGCTAGTGTCCCAAACACAGGCCTTATGATGTCACACGTAGAGCAGAGTGGATGAGATTGTGGCTAATCCCATCCACACATTGCAGAAAAAAATCTGCAGCGGAAAAGCTGCGTTTTCGGAAATTGCAGCATGTCAATTATACCTAAATGATGGCATTTTCTGTATGGGTATAATAGGAGCAGAAAGTCTGCAGAGAAAAACTCTGCCTTACTGTCTTTTCTGCAGTGTTTTATGGCTGTGGCTCGCTATGTGGGGCCTTAACCACAGGCGGTTTTCAGATGCAAATTTCCTCATTAGATTGAAATGGATGAAGTCTGTAAAACATTCACATGACAACCTACAATCCATGTAGATTTTTGTGCCATGTGAAAGTCTAAGATTTTGGATATCCCGCTCACATATTTTGTAGTATGAGCAGTGAATCTGCAAAATGTGAACCAGGTTTAAGAACTTCAGATTTTTTTTTTTTTAGGTGACAACTCTCATTTCCATGTTAAAATCTACAACCATTGACATTTCCTCTCCAGCAGAGTTGTGTTCCCAGTGGGTCAGGTTTAAGCCATCTGCAGCCAGATGGAAGTGTAGAGTGGAAGGATTGTGTTTTAATTTGCAGCTGTCGGGGTGTGCTTGAAATGGCTCATGTAAACTTCATTCATGCTCAGTGTGAAAGGCCAGGTCCAGAGGAGGACCACGATTATATAATACTAGCTCAGCACAACTGGAGATTTGTATTAGTGAAGTAGTCAGAGATCTCTGCAAGTGATAAAGACGTCTGTAGGAATGTTTGACAAGTGCCGTGTTCCTATGTATCATCTCTATTGGCAGAGGTGACAGAAAGCTCTTGGGGTAGACACAACATGTCCTATGTTAAAGTTTTGAAAAGGAAAGTATTCATGAAAAGAACAAAGACGGATTCCCGCAGAGTACCCCCTAGTCATTGCAGGAGTCCCAGCTTGTCTTTGAAATTCATGACTGCCAGTCTTTTAAAATGGAAACAAAAATATCTAAAATAAATATATACATAGATATACAGTCATGGCCAAAAGTTTTGAGAATGACAGAAATATTATATTTTCACATGATCTGCTGCCCTCTGGTTTTTATGTGTGTTTGTCAGATGTTTTTATCACATACAGAAATAGAATTGCATTCATATTATGAGTAACAGAAGCTTATATTGACAGTTAGAATGAGTTAATGCAGCAAGTCAATATTTGCAGTGTTGACCCTTCTTCTTCAGGACCTCTGCAATTCTCCCTGGCATGCTCTCAATCAACTTCTGGACCAAATCCTGACTGATAGCAGTCCATTCTTGCAGAATCAATGCTTTAATTTTGTCTGAATTTGTTGGTTTTTGTTTGTCCACCCGTCTCTTGATGATTGACCACAAGTTCTCAATGGGATTAAGATCTGGGGAGTTTCCAGGCCATGGACCCAAAATCTCTATGTTTTGTTCCCTGAGCCATTTAGTTATCACCTTTGCTTTATGGCAAGGTGCTCCATCATGCTGGAAAAGGCATTGTTGAGCGCCAAACTGCTCTTGGACGGTTGGGAGAAGTTGCTCTTGGAGGACATTCTGGTACCATTCTTTATTCATGGCTGTGTTTTTAGGCAAGACTGTGAGAGAGCCGATTCCCTTGGCTGAGAAGCAACCCCACACATGAATGGTTTCAGGATGCTTTACAGTTGGCATGAGACAAGACTGGTGGTAGCGCTCACCTCTTCTTCTCCGAATAAGCTGTTTTCCAGATGTTCCAAACAATCGAAAAGGGGATTCATCAGAGAAAATGACTTTACCCCAGTCCTCAGCAGTCCACTCCCTGTACCTTTTGCAGAATATCAGTCTGTCCCTGATGTATTTTCTGGAGAGAAGTGTCTTCTTTGCTGCCCTCCATGAGACCAGGCCTTGCTCCAAGAGTCTCCGCCTCACAGTGCGTGCAGATGCACTCACACCTGCCTGCTGCCATTCCTCAGCAAGCTCTGCACTGCTGGTAGCCCGATCCCGCAGCTGAAACACTTTTAAGAGACGGTCCTGCCGCTTGCTGGTCTTTCTTGGGCGCCCTGGAGCCTTTTTGGCAGCAATGGAACCTCTCTCCTTGAAGTTCTTGATGATGCGATAGATTGTTGACTGAGGTGCAATCTTTCTAGCTGCAATACTCTTCCCAGTTAGGCCATTTTTGTGCAGTGCAATGATGACTTAATGTTTCTTTAGAGATAACCATGGTTAACAGAAGAGAAACAATGATGGCACGCACCAGCCTCCTTTTAAAGTGTCCAGTGGTGTCATTCTTACTTAATCATGACAGATTGATCTCCAGCCCTGTCCTCATCAACACCCACACCTGTGTTAATGGAGCAATCACTGAAACGATGTTAGGTGGTCCTTTTAAGGCAGGGCTGCAATGATGTTGAAATGTGTTTTGGGGGATAAAGTTCATTTTCTAGGCAAATATTGACTTTGCAAGTAATTGCTGTTAAGCTGATCACTCTTTATAACATTCTGGAGTATATGCAAATTGCCATTAGAAAAACTGAAGCAGTAGACTTTGTAAAAATTAATATTTGTATCATTCTCAAAACTTTTGGCCATGACTGTATATACGTAGTAAAAAGTGAGAAATGTAATACAGAGTGGAGATCACAAATCCTACTGGTAATTAAGTAAAAAACATATTTCCGATAAATGTAATACCAATACAATTTATTTTCTTTTTAGGGTCCTTTCATGTGGATGGGATTAGCCAGAATCCGATTCACTTTGCAGGTACTGTAAAACGCAGCATTTTTTGCAACGAGGGGCTCCAGCCTTAGACTATGGCCCCACGTTGCGGAAAAGTTGCTTTATTTGTTGCAGATTTTCCTGCAGTTTTTTGAGTCAAAGCCAGGAGTGGCTAAAAAGGAATAGGAAATACAAAGGGAACACTTATACTTCTCCCTTCTGCTCAATCCACACCTGGCTTTGGCTCAAAAAACCGCAGCAAAATTTGCAACAAAAAAGGTTGCGTTTCCGCAAGGTGGGGCCTCAACCTTAAAGGCAACTGTTTTTATGGGGCCAGAAATTAATATTTCTACTCCTTTGTCTTATATCCCCATGAAGATTGGGGAACAAATGTCACAAGTTATCAGATTGCTCCTTCCACCTACAACCCAAACATTGGCAAGCATAGAAGCCATGTTCTCCTTATCGGAGGGGTCCAGGCAGGTTGGAGCTCTAGATGCATTCAGTTAACAATATGTTCTTCTGTCCTTAGTACTGTTTCTATCTCATTTATCAGAATCCACTTTAGATCCATGAATATTCTAAGTTTTTCTCATCTCCATCGCTAGTTGCTTTGTTTGGTGTTCTCTGGGCTGTTTGCTTCCTGTAGGATTTCTCAGCAGGAACAAATATCAAGTATTAATCCCGCTGTGCTCAAGTTACCCACAGCTAGTCACAACAGGCTTCACATCACTTTATAGGGATGGGAAATTGTAAAGCCTTTAAGATGGACGAAAAGCCTATGTGAATCTGTACTAATTTACTCTTTTATGTCGTGCATGATCCCTTATAAAGTTGTGATACATCCTATTAAGAGCGTTAACAGACACGACCCAACCACCAGAGCCATGTCTTCTGTAGTCAGGGAAGAATTGCACTAATTGTGAATCTAATTCACTAGTTGTGTTCAGTTTCTCTAAGGATATTGTAGTTGATGTTTCAGACGGAAGTCACATCTGTATTACCATTTCCAGGTTCTGTCACAGAACTGAAAATAATAGAGACCCAAATTCCAACCATCACTTGATGGACAACAACAGATTGGCGTCCATTGAGATCTGTCATCGTGTCTGTCATTTTACCAGAAACGTGATGAAGGCTCAAATGCAGATGTGAATATAGCCTTAAATATATTTCATTCTTTTCTATAACAAGTCATAGCTCAAGTACAAGACTTTGTAACAATGGTTCAAATAAAATAAAATGCTTCAAATATAAGATTAAAGCTGGACATGCACATTAAGGCTTTGGTCACACCTGTGTTGGGTGACCATTCTGGAACTCCATCCCCTATTCTGCTTGAAATATGTTGAGAGAAAAAGCAGGACTTTTCTCTCTGCCAATTTCGGGCGGAAACCATGTGAATTTCATTATAGTCTATGGGGTTTCTGCAGGTAACCACTTTTTAAGCAGATTGGGTTTCCGTTTTTCAGGTCAACAAGTGGACTCAAAGAAAGGAAACCCCAACGCTAGTGTGAACCTAAACGTAAAAGTTGTCAGAGATGGCCAGTGTTCTTATCCATATGGAGGCTTTTCATCTTTTCCACAATTTCAACATGCCCAGTCTTTTGTTCCCATTGGTGCTTATTCTCCTCTACCCATTGGAATATACCTACATGCTGAGGTGAGTGATACATGTCGTCTTATGGTGGAGGAATCTTGTGTATGGCTGACATCAGAGATCCCTATTTGGGTTCAGACCATGCTCTTGTCACATACCAAATAATTGGACCCACCATGCAATGATTAACCTGATGCAAACTAATCCTATGGACCTCTTAGTCCTCATGCTTAAAGCTCATAAGGAGGCTTGGACATTTCTGTAGGACGTTCCCCGGGTCACCGTCCTCAAATTCGCCTCTCATAGGTGGCAGCTGCAAACCTGTATTGGAAGTAGGAATTAGACCAGACTGAAGTCATAGTCAAGACATAGCAAGTGGTCAAGAATGCAAACAAGAGCAGCCACAGATGTAAGGATGTAACAAATGATAATTTGAAATTTAACATGTTACATGCCATTCAATTTAATAGCATATAATGCAAGTTAATGGTTGCTGAGTGAAGTTAACACTTCCTACATTTGGCTGACTTTGCCCTAATATGTATGGGGCCTTTAATCTAAGCATAAAATAATGATGGATTGTATTTAGGTAACAGATTTATGTAAAATGGGTAGAGCCAGAATATCAATAGTAACAGTGGATGTTTCATTGGGAACAACTTAGAACAGCAGCAAGTCTAGATCTTCATGAACCTTCTAGAAAGGCTGGAAAAAAGCATACAAAGCATTCCTATCTACAGGTGACATTGTTTTTTCAGATATTGCTTGCAATTAAAGGGGTTGCCCTGGTTTTTTCACAGTTTTGATACTGATCACCAATATACCGAATAGGTCATCAGTATCAGATTGGTGGGGGTCCAACTCCTGAACCGTGAACAGATCAGGGTGGGTTCACACCTGCGCTTCAGTCCGTCCGTTGCCAATCCGAGTGAAAATCTCGGGGAACGGGATTGGCATCGGATACAGACCGGTCAGCGACGCATTGGTTAAAAACCCATTCATTTGAATGGGTTTTTAAAGCAATGTGAGGGTGTGCGCTTACACCCTCTGCGCTGCGAAGCCGTTTTTTTTCGTCGGACAAGAAGTCCTGCATGTCCGACTTTGTTTCCGACGAAAGAAAAAGGATTCGCAGCGCAGAGGGTGCAATCGGACACCCTCGCATTGCTTTAAAAACCCATTCAAATGAATGGGTTTTTAACCAATGCGTCGCTGACCGGTCTGTATCCGATGCCAATCCCGTTCGCCGAGATTTTCACTCGGATTGGCAACGGACGGACTGAAGAGCAGGTGTGAACCCACCCTCAGCTGTACAGATGCCAGCCTCTGGCACTAGAAGTTATACAGTGGACAGAGCTAGAAGCAGAAGGCTCCATCCACTGTAGAGTGGCAGTGCCAGAGTACTATAGCTCTACTCCAATGCAAGTGAATGGCAGCAGAAGTGCAGTACTCTGATAACACTGCTATACAGTGGACGGCCTCTTCTGCCTCTGACCACTGTACATTGGAGGTTTGCCAGTACAGTGATCAGTGCAAGGTCAGGATGTGAATCTTCCATCAATCTCATACTGACAACCTATTGCTTGGATTGCTTGGATAGGTCATCAATATAAAAAAAACAAATGTGACAAAGCTCGGACAACCCCTTTGAATAAAATATTACCTCCTGTTCTCATTGGCATTACAGATTGCTTTTCTAAATAATGCGTAATGGATTTACTTCTAAGAGATCTAAAATTAAGAGTAATGGATCACACTGACATTTATCAGATTTTCCTTTTTGTTTACAGGAAACAACATTTATGACCAAAAAATCCTATTAAAATAAATCAGGCTGCTGGTGAACTCGATGTTCTTTGGATTTGATTGAATGGAAAATGTACAGAAAAAGATTGTGTGACCCACAATAATCTCTTCAAAGCGCTTTGCCAGCAAGTTCTCCCTTTATTCTCACCATTACCTTGGTCCTATTTTGTCTCATATTACAGTTAAATCTGAAAAAGAAAAAGAAATACTGCATTATATATATATATATATATATATATATATATATATACAGTGGGGAAAAAAAAGTATTTAGTCAGCCACCAATTGTGCAGGTTCTCCCACTTAAAAAGATGAGCTCGGCCTGTAATTGTCATCATAGGTAGACCTCAACTATGAGAGACAAAATGAGAAAACAAATCTAGAAAATCACATTGTCTGATTTTTTAAGAATTTATTTGCAAATTATGGTGGAAAATAAGTATTTGGTCACCTACAAACAAGCAATATTTCTGGCTCTCACAGACCTGTAACTTCTTCTTTAAGAGGCTCCTCTGTCCTCCACTCATTACCTGTAGTAATGGCTCCTGTTTGACATTGTTATCAGTATAAAAGATACCTGTCCACAACCTCAAACAGTCACACTCCAAACTCCGCTATGGTGAAGACCAAAGAGCTGTGGAAGGACCAGAAACAAAATTGTAGACCTGCACCAGGCTGGGAAGACTGAATCTGCAATAGGCAAGCAGCTTGGTGTGAAGAAATCAACTGTGGGAGCAATAATTAGAAAATGGAAGACATACAAGACCACTGATAATCTCCCTCCATCAGGGGCTCCACACAAGATCTCACCCCGTGGGGTCAAAATGATCACAAGAACGGTGAGCAAAAATCCCAGAACCACATGGGGGGACCTAGTGAATGAGCTGCAGAAAGCTGGGACTAACGTAACAAAGGCTACCGTCAGTAACACACTACGCCGCCAGGGACTCAGATCCTGCAGTGCCAGACGTGTCCCCCTGCTTAAGCCAGTACATATCCGGGCCCGTCTGAAGTTTGCTAGAGAGCATTTGGATGTTCCAGAAGAGTATTGGGAGAATGTCATATGGTCAGATGAAACCAAAGTAGAACTGTTTGGTAGAAACACAACTCGTCGTGTTTGGAGGAGAGTGAATGCTGAGTTGCATCCAAAGAACACCATACCTACTGTGAAGCATGGGGGTGGCAACATCATGCTTTGGGGCTGTTTCTCTGCAAAGGGACCAGGACGACTGATCCGTGTACATGAAAGAATGAATGGGGCCATGTATCGTGAGATTTTGAGTGCAAACCTCCTTCCATCAGCAAGGGCATTGAAGATGAAACGTGGCTGGGTCTTTCAGCATGACAATGATCCCAAGCACACCACCAGGGCAACGAAGGAGCGGCTTCATAAGAAGCATTTCAAGGTCCTGGAGTGGCCTAGCCAGTCTCCAGATCTCAACCCCATAGAAAACTTTTGGAGGAAGTTGAAAGTCTGTGTTGCCCAGCGACAGCCCCAAAACATCCCTGCTCTAGAGGAGATCTGCATGGAGGAATGGACCAACATACCAGCAACAGTGTGTGCCAACCTTGTGAAGACTTACAGAAAACGTTTCACCTCTGTCATTGCCAACAAAGGATATATAACAAAGTATTGAGATGAATTTTTGTTATTGACCAAATACTTATTTTCCACCATAATTTGCAAATAAATTCTTAAAAAATCAGACAATGTAATTTTCTGGATTTGTTTTCTCATTTTGTCTCTCATAGCTGAGGTCTACCTATGATGACAATTACAGGCTGGCCTCATCTTTTTAAGTGGGAGAACTTGCACAATTGGTGGCTGACTAAATACTTTTTTCCCCCACTGTATATATGTCCAAGGAGATTAGCTCTGTAAGACAACTAGCTGGAGCAGGAGCCTCCCTGCTGTGCCCTGTCATCAGTGGTACAAAAGCTTTATAAAACCCGCCCCCTTGGCTAAACCCCACCCCCTCAGTCAGTCTTTAAACATGGAGCAGACCAGCATAAGACTAACATCTTTGTTCTCCATGGGATTTATCTGTTCAGGATCATTCAGAAAACACTGTAGACAAGCTATTTGCTATTTATCATACATATATATATACACCATAAAAATATTGATGGTCACAGAATAGTCCTGTTATACTCTTATACGAGCTGCCCCCCTTTTTTACCTTGTTTAGCTCTTTTGAGACACCAGGTTGACCCATTAATTCTGACTTGGTATTCCAGAGTGAAGCCAAATGTGACTTGCAGCCTCCATCGGGGTTCACAATGCTGGTGTTTTTTTTTTTTGTTTTTGTTTTTGACAACTAGAATATAGCAGTCTGCTTCATTATCCTTTCCATCAAAAAACCCAATGAACTAAAAAGCTAATAGAAAAAATCAGGACTTGTTCAAAGTAACCTGTCTAATGGAAAATGCAGCTGTGACATAGCGGGAAATAATTCAGTAGAACTTGTCATTTATTCACCTAAATCTCTGCTCTTTCTATGTTGAGAAGTCAAGGAGAAAGTCCTACCTAGCAATTGACAGCTATCTCTCTATGACTGTACATACAAGGATATATTTAATTTAGCTTTCATTTTCTAGCGTATGACAAAAAGTTATATCAACCTAAAACACATAAAATTTCATCAAAAGCAAAGTGAATGGCTGCAATGACCCAGAGTGGAGAAAAGTAATATAAAAACATATTAAGGTGCACAGAGACCATAAAAGCACAGTAGGAGGCAATACCTCTAAAGTGTAAAAGTAGCTGCTGGGAAGAAAGATAGAAAGAAGCAAGATAATACAAACCCAAAGCAACACGCTTATAGTTGTCAGCTTTTTTTTTTTTTAGCTTTCAATTTTAATTTGTGTACATATGTATTCAGCCTTACAGTATATTGGCTCTGCAATTTACAAAACAACCACTGGGTGGCCACACATAAAGAATAGATATCTTGTGATAGAGGCGTTATGAAATCATGTTGTTTTGCAAAGCTGGTTATCTCGTGCTAAACATGTTCAGACATGTACTGAAAAACCACAAATGGTCAGGAAGGACACCTCTCTATGTCTAAAGTGTTAAAGTTGTTCCAAAGCCCATGGCAGGGGGTTTCCATTTTCATCCATTTCTTTATGTTATACAGGGCTTCACTGAAAATAAGATGATCACGTAAAATAAGAAGTAATATTCACCGATTGCTGGTTGTCCATTCCGTCATTGGGTCTCCTGTTTAACTTCCGGCTCACACCGGGATCACTGCAGCCAGTCACATGATGCATATCGGTGATGTATTAGCAGTGGCAGTGCCAGTACAAAATGGAAAATGGGACCTAACGCTGGAAGAGAGGACTGGGGATAGGAGAATATGGATTCATTTTTTGTTTTAGTCCCCTCCCCCTGGGTTTTCCAGCTTTATATATATATATATATATATATATATATATATACATGAGAAGTCAGCAGCAAGTGCTTGTTTTCCCTGCAGCGCCACTACAGGGGAAATCACGTATTACACAGTTCTCACTAAAATTAGTGTTCTGTCCTGGAAGTTCACAGACATATTGGTTTCTCTAGAGAAAGACACATAAGGGTCTAGAATGGAGGATCCCTATTTATTAACCAAGAATTTCCTTACAGGGTATTGTACAGGTGCTAATCTCATAAGAATTGTCCCTTAAAATCTACAGTTGTAGAACTACGGACATTGTCTCGAAATTTGCTTGCAACAATTTAGCAGATATAAGTCGCCAACTATATAGAGTATGTCCTTGAATCTTAAGAGGTACTTATGTGCAAATACCAAGCCAGCTAACCTGCTGAATCATAAAGACGCTCTATTAGTTTCTTTATACAATCCCATAAAACTCCCTGCAGATAGAGAACTACTACAATTGGTTTTAGTTTGCATTTTTCTTTTATTCTTTTCTATAACCTATTCACTGCCGGGGAGATCATTAATTATTTGCAGCGTCTTCCTTTTCTACCCTCTTTGGGGAAGAAGGAGTTAATGACCAGCAGGTTGTTGCCTATCGCCAGTAAATGTTCCCTACCCCTCAGCATATGTTTATTTCTCTCTCTCCATGATACAATCTGCACTTACACTTAAACTGCATGAAAGTCAACCTGTGCTAAATGAGACTGAAAATAAATAGATTCGGCTCTGCTGAGCTTTACGGCGAGTTTATGGTGACAATTTTAATATCATCAGTAGTTTTTGCCAGAGGGAGAGATGGCGTTTCAGACCAGGAAGAGTGGGATTGTGATAGAGAATGGAGATTTCATGGCAGATTAAAAGTAAATTCCCTTATTGTTTTGTAAATTGCTTCACGAAATTGCAAAGCAAAGCAAAGTCAAAGAAATCATTAGATGCATCAAGAAAGATATGAAGGCACAGACAAGATGTTTGTCGTAAATGGTGCATGTACATGTGAGTAAAATGTCAAGCACAAAGATTTTATGGTATAAATAACAGTACAATGATATATACTGAGATACTGTACACATAGTGACACAGAATAGTGACGGATATGGGGGCTGACATCTAGGACCCCCGCAGTGCTCAGGATGGTGGGGGTCTGCAAATACCCCTGAGTGTCCCATGTAAATGGAGTGATGGAATCAGAGGTGGGATTCAAATTTAGATAGATAGATAGATAGATAGATAGATAGATAGAGGGATAGATAATCGATAGATAGAGGATAGATAGATAGATAGATAGATAGATAGATACAGTAATAGATAGATAGAGGATAGATGATAGATAGATAGGCCTGTCTTGGATTAAAAAGTCACTAGTTTTTGAATTTATCTGGAGTGCTGCCATTTTTTTCTTTACTATTTAGCTATCCTTCTTTTTGGACTTGCACCTGATCTTGTTTATCTGCTTTTTCTATGCTGCTTTAAAGTTTTCATCTCTAGATAGATAATAGATAGATAGATAATAGATAGATGATAGATAGATGATAGATAGGTAGATAAATAAATAGATAGATAGAGGATAGATAGAGAGATAGATAGATAGATAGATAGATAAACAGATAGAGGATAGATAGATAGATAGATAGATAGATTGATAGATAATAGATAGATAGATAATAGATAGATAGATCGATAGATAGATAATAGATAGATGATAGATAGATCGATGGATAATAGATAGATAATAGGTGATAGGTAGATAGATAGATAGATAGATAGAGGATAGATAGATAGATAGATAGATAGATAGAGGATAGATAGATAGATAGACAGATAGATTGATAGATAATAGATAGATAGATGATAGATAGATAGATAGATAGATAGATAGATAGATAGATAGATCGAAAAATAGATAGATAGATAGATAGATAGATAGATAGATATAGTTAATCCAAGGCATGTTTAAGTTCACTTACTGTTTTTTCCCCCACATCTGCTGGACATTTGGACTACTCTTTTTTAGTAAAATAATATTTTCTGACTTCGCCTCTGATCTTCCCCCCCAAGTAACTTCCTAAAAATCAAGTACAAATCCAGCTCACTTTCAAAAAGTCAGTAGTGATATGATGAATGGTGGAGCCATCTGACCCTGGGGAAGCATAGTATTATAGGCTGAGGATCTATGGATTACAGAAAGTGTTTTTAACCCCTTGAGGATCCAGTCAATATTGCCTTGGGAAAATTAAAAATATTTCATTTTTGCCTCTTCACATTTTAAAAGTTATAACTTTTTTTTTTCTTTACTGCAGGTTGGTGTAGTTGTGTGAGTCTTTGTTTTTTGTGGAATGGGTTTTACTTTCTTGTACGGTTCCATACTATGGTGCATATACATTAATATATCATTCAATAACTAGATTGCTACAGGTCCTACATGTACTGTATAATGTCCAGGGCTGGCATCAGCACCTGGCCAACAGGGTTGATAATGGGTGCTTTTATCAAAACAGGTGGAAGCGCTCATTGCCTTATAATGGGCCGGGAAGTGTGCAGTGTTTACACAGTTCAATAGTACTTACCACTTGCAGCTCCCTGGACTGCCTGCTCCTTGCTCCGGCGTTCACATGTTTATGTGTGCAGGTGCCAGAGCAAGGAAGGGGGTGAGGAGACCTGAGAACTCTGAGTGGTGAGTACTGTTGAACTCTGTAAACACCACATGCTCCCAGGCCAATTACAAGTTAAAGGGGCCATTAAACTGTTTGGGGGTAAGATGGGGCCATAATATTGTGTGGGGGAAAAAAGGGGGCATTCTTCCTTGTGTGGAGCAGAAGGGGCCGTTATATTGTGTATAGGGAAAGAAGGGACTATTATACCATGTGTGGAGGCAAAATGGGCCCATTATACTGTGTGTAGTGGCATAAGGAGCCCATTATACTATATATGGGGGAAGAAAGGGACCATTTTACTGTGTGTTGGGGCAAAAAGGAAGCATTATACTATGTTGAGGCAAAAGGGAGCCATTATACTGTATGGGAACATACGGAGGCCTTTTTACTGTGTGTGTGGGGAAGGTGCCATTATATTGTATGGGACATATGGGGGCCTTTGTACTGTGCGTGTTGTTAAAAAAGGGGGCATTATACTGTATGGGATCATACAGGGGCCTTTGTACTATGTGTGAGGTCAAAAAGGGGGCCATTATACTGCGCGGGGGCATATGGAGGCCATTATACTTTGTATGGGGACATAAGGGACCTCTTATAATGTGTTTCAGAGAAACAGGGGGGCATTATACTGTGTGTGTGGGGGGTATAAGGGGGCCATTATACTGTTATGCTGCAGACTCACAATCAGCTATGCATATGATTTCTACATATCTCACCTACATATGGCAACTAAAACCACATCGGTTTTAAACCCACAACATATCAATTATTGCTGTGGGTCTCATCCACAGATTTCACTCACAGATTCCAGCAGGTGCGCCATAGCAAAAGCCACTAAATTGTTGCGGCAGCTTTTACAGAAACAAACTGAGACTGCGTGAGTAGTGCCACAAAGTTCCCACTGAGGCTTAGTTGCTCAAATCCGGAGCCAGCTGTGATAATGTGACAAGGTTGTCACTTGCCACGTGACACAATCAGTTGGGATGTCCCTCGATTCTATTCTTTTGAATGCTGTGATCACAAAAATATACACATTTGATATTTCCCAAATCTCTAATCCAAACTGGCAAAAGTTAGAGCAAAATATAGACATCTCCACTGGATTATCACATAAAAGTCCAACACTGAGTCTTCTTCTCTGTCTTCGCATGTACAATTACATAGGGATAACTAGAATTATCCATTTCTTCTGCTATTTTTCTTGGCAGGGAGATACAGTATAGTATATGCTACATCTGACACTGATAAATGACAGCACCAGATAGGAGGTAGAAGATCAAACATGCTGTCCCAGGCCAGGCACATGTTATGCACACAGTTTCGAGAGCATCTGTCACAAGTTAAATTCATTGTCAGGTTATAATATATTCTCTTCGGAGTTACAGTATAATATATTCTCTTCGGCATATCCAAGATTGGGATTTCTCTTTGATGTCATTTCTTTAAGAAAATGTTAATATGGTATAAAAAGTCCTTTGAATTTGTCTATAAGTTGACACTTGTATACTACAGAGAAAGCTGTGACCAATCACTGTCAACAAATCTGTCATTAGTGGTCCAAGTCTAGAGGATGTAGTTTAAGAAATCTGGTAGGGGCTTCAAGAGTGGTTCCCCATCTGCTCCTATGACTTTCAGGCCTTGCTCAGTAGAATAGTCAATTTGCCTTCCTCCAGACACGCCCCATGATTTACCAAGTCACTTTCTATATAGCTATCCCAAAACCCCATGTCAAGCCTCCCAGTTTCCAGCCCATTGCCAACTTCTCAGTGAGCAAACCACTTCAGTCACTAGTCCACCATTGTTCTTGATGTCCAAGCTTCCAGCCAATTAGAATTCTCCCAGACGTAATAGGACGTAGAGCTAACTACACAGGCCAATAGCAGCTTAATAGACAGTACCCACGGACCATCCAATTCCCTACCAGTGCTGAACCTCCCTTATTAACTACACCTTACTGCTATTCCCAGCAGCTACCTGTCACAACTTGGCGGCACAACACATCGGCATCATCACGCACATGTTTCCATTAGGCTCCTTCTACTTGCATAGACAAAGGAATAAATATGTATATCAGCTCCCTACCTTCCATCTGTATCTCCTCTGTATCCGACAGTCAAGAAGACTGTTTTTCCCACAGCCACCCACAACATCCATGTCATGAACATGCCACAGGGTATTGTGAACCATGGCCTGTAAAGGCAAATGATGTATAGTATATACAGTCAGGGACAGATCAAGGGTATCTTGGGCCCTGGGCTGTTAAGAAAGCGTGAGCCACCCCCCTACTGACGCCAAGGATCCCTGTGACAGAATCATGTCTCATATCGGCCCTCCACACACTATAATGTCCCATAACGGCCCTCCTGTAGTATAATGTCCCTGAGTGGTACTGACGCTAATGAAATGAAAAATAGCACATACATAGGGATGACTGAATCAATTCTTGTTACAAATTTTCCAAAAATTTAAGGTTTGTCCGAAACCAAATTTTTTGGTGTTCACCACCCATGAACTACTATTATACTCTGTGGTCTTTTCTGATCCCTGAGTATAATAAACTGAGGTCCAGAGGAGGTGAGTAAACATAACAGTGTTACTCACCTCCTCTGTGTTACTCACCTCCTCTGGGATCTGGTGTGGGTCCCTGTCCTCTTCGGGCCTCATCTGGTGCCCTGAACAACGTCAGGAACCACTAAAGCCCAACCATGTGGGTCAAGATATCAATGACAACATTCAGGAGGCTACAAGAGGCCCAAAGAGGACAGGGATCCTTGCCAGAGGACAAAGCATAATAGTAGTTCATGAATGGTGAAGCCCAAAAATTTCAGTTTCGGACAAACCCAAAATTTTTGGAAAATTCATAATGGGAACTGGTTCAGTCAGAATATAATAATAGCAGATCTGGTTCGGATATGTTCGGTCCCAACAAACCTTCCAAATATTCACAAGACGAATCTTGCAGGGTTTGCCCAACAAATACTCACCTGTAGTAGACTGTTGTGTCCTACAACAGTAACCAGCTATATCGGCGGATGTCAATACAGTGGATTACAAAGTTGGATTAAAGTTACGAAAATGAGCAATTACTTGCTGTTGGGCCGCCTTGCATCCTCGGGTCTGGTAAATACCTTTGTAAATATTCATGAGAGGCCATTTTGCCTAGGTATTTCGAGAAAATTCAGAATGTACATAGTGGAGCAGATTTATTAAACTGTCTAAAAATAAAACTGTCTTAGTTGCTCATAGCAACCAATCACTGCACATCTTTCATGTTTCAGGAGCAGAATACAAAATTGTTGCACAGTGATTGGTTGCTATGGGTAACTAAGACAATTTTGCTTTTGGATAGTTTTAATAAATCTGCCCCTATGTTTAGAATTATCACAGTAGAATATTATTATAATGTCATAAATGAAATAAATCATAAATAAAAAACAAAAAAATTTGATCTCATTTTAGACATTTTCTGAAACAAAAAATTGCAGTACCCACAAGTAACATGCAGGGTTGCTTTAGCCATCGGGCCAACCCGGCCCTATGGTTGCGGGGGACCCTCAGTCACCCTGGATCGAATGAGACAGTCCCACATATTAGGTGCGGTCCTGCTGTTCCAGGCGGCAGGCAGTGATTTCAACTCTATGAGTCTTTGGTTGATGATGTCTGCGGCAGGGAAGCCCAATAAGCACCGAGCCGCAGACATCATTACAGCCAAAGCCTGCAGATCCGTGGGAACGGGGTTAGGTGAGTAGTCTTTTTTTTTTTTTTGTGTAACATTGGTGGTTGATGGGGCAGGGGGCCATATGTTGGGGGATTCCATGGGGGGGCACTTACAATAATCTATTAAAACGGCCCTGGTAACATTTATATATGGAACTAGTGTCCATGCCATGACTTTAAATTATATTTTCTCCCCTCTAGAACATCAGGTCACATGATGATGACACTTTGTACAAGGCTGCGTCGATGCTGCAGAAAATCTTGTATTCTTTCTGTTCCCTTGAAAGTTATTTGACTTTTTACCATTAATTGTCTGCTGGGGTTTGGGAATTGTCAAAACAAGGTTTTGTGCCACATTCCAGTATGATTAAGTACATGATTAGGCAAAGGCAGTAACATCTGTGCCGAGCTCATTGCTATATAAGCACTACCATGGCTCCTCCGACATATGGTTATAATAAAGCTGATTATTTCTTTTAAGTGTAATTAAAACTTATTTTCTTTGGTTCTATGTACATTGTGAACACGGATCCAGCTCCAGTGATGTCTTATTTTGTCCTTCTAATTGTAGCTGATCACATTATGCCATCATCTAATGTATGGGGATGTGTTGCTTCTTACTTTATGGGAAAACGTATGTTTTGATGATTATATTGAATCACATCGGTCTCACTATGGAAGATTATTATGAAATTGTTGCCAAGAGCAACTGAATGTGACCTTACTTTTAGTTTACATTGCATGTTTAGTGTCACTATATTCCGCAGTGCTCTGGGGTGGAACTACCGCTATAGCAGCAGTAGCACCTGTTATGGGGCTCGTGGCTTTTTTTTTTTAATAGTCCATTACCTAAAGGAGGCACTTACTGCATGGGGATCAATAAACGGTCAGTATATTGTGTAGGGGGACAGTAATGGGGGCAATTACTATGAGGAAGCTAGTAAAGGAGGTAGCATACTGTACGGGTGCCAATAAAGTGGGCAATATACTGTGTGGGGGACCAGGAACGGCGGTTTTATACCATGTGATGCCAGTAAAAGGGGTGTTATACTGTGTGGGGATCTGGAAAGGGGGCCTTACTGTGTGGGCACCAGTTAAAGAGGCGCTATACCAGGAAAGGGAGTGTTATACCTGACTGGGGCTATGAAAGGGGGCATTATACTATGTGGGTGACAGTAAAGCAAGCATTATACCATGTTGGGGCTTTAGTAAAAAGTTTGCTATGTGGTTCTTCTTAGTTATACCCCTGGCATTGTTGAACAGAGATGAGTTTCTGTCCCCAATGGCTGTGTGAAAGGACTCAAGTAGTCTATATGGAATCCTCTATTTGGAATAAAAAAGAGAAAATATACCATTGGATGCCATGATATGGATGTAACTTGATGCTAGTAACATTGTCTATAGGGTAGCTTTACCCATTCCAGTTCTATGCATCCTTTAATAGGTACTGCTCCACTGATTCCGGCACAGTTGGGATTTTTTCTCCATCCCCCACCATTACTGAGCAACCAGTGCTGTTAGTGGGTGGGGTCATACAGGAGCAGGAAATGTGGTGTGATTTTGAGCTCTGACATTGTTTGCCTCTGATTGGACAGTCTGAAACAGGTCCCCTTGTCTGCTTCTGCTTGAGACTGCCCACTTGACAGTAGAGAGCCTAATTATTATATGAAGCACCAAAAATAACTGAATTGATTGATCAGGAATGGAGGGGCCTAGAGAAAAACTTCCAACTGCACCAGAATCCATGGATCTGGAGTTGGTAGAGGCAGGGAAAGGTTCTCTTTAATACATTCCTGAACAGAAGCACCATATAGGGGCACCAGTAGTGGGATGCATCCAATTTTTCCTGTTCTGCCAACGCAATTCAGCAGGATTGCAAAATCAATGGGAAGATGAGTTCTGATCCAGTTCTGATGTTAATTTTCTGACTTGTAGGCCAGGTGGTGTGAAAGGTAATTGTAAGTGCAGTATTGATCTCCCTGCTCCCTAATCCCACCTAATCCTTCCTTCTCCGAATGCACATGACACATCATAGCAGTGCACCCAAAGCAGAGAAAGAGCGGGCCTCGGAGCATTAAGTGGTGAGAACTGCACTAACCTAATACTCAACACTGTATGGGGGTTATTGATAGAGGTCACTGTATGGGAGGGGGCACTGCTGGAGACAGTGTTGGGGACCACTGTATGGGAACAGTAATGGTCACCATTATACTGTATTGAGGTGATGACGAGGACCATTATACTATATGTGGGCACTAATGGGGCCATTATATTGTATAGTTGCAGTAATGGGGGCTATTATACTGTTTGGGGCCAGTGAAGAGGGCCATTATAGCGTATGGGGGGAATGATGGGGCCTTTATACTGTATGGGCACACTGGTGGGTTACTGTATCTTGAGAGAGGGATTTAAACTGACAGCCAGAAACTTGCAGATTAGCTGTTCCAAAATGGCATGTCTTCTGGTAGCCATGCTGTATCAATAGAGGCGTAACTTGAAACTCCTGGGCTCCAATGCAAAATCTGTAATGCCCCCCGCCCCTTACCAAGTGCATTCTATAATACTTGTGTTTTGTACATCGTCCTTTGGGCTCCCTCATGCTCCAGGACCCAGTAGTGGTTGCTACCTCTGCATCCCCTATAGCTACATCCCTATGTCTCAGAACAGCTGATGTGCAGGGGTCCTGTCTGTCAGCTATGATATTTATGGCTTATCCATAGGCCATCAATATTAGAAAGGTGGATAACCTATTTAATATATGGGGACATCATTTATATGAGGAGGACAGAGAGCATAGTTTTCTGTTGATGGGGACATGACCTGAAAAATTTTCACACCACTTTGCATGTGCCATCACTCTTCTCCCCTTAGGAAGCACTGCATACAAGTGCCTGAAATTAAACTGGTGGGTAACCTTGTGAATATTTGCAAAACAAATTGTGCAAGATGTGCCCTTCCTTATCTTTCCTCTTAGTTCAACATATCCTGAAATGTGTGATATTAGATGACCAGCTTTTAAAAAAATAAAAACATGATTTTTGCAAACCTTTTAACAAGGTTTGTATCCTGTATGTGCCTACGTGTGGCCACCCAGTGGCTGTGTTGTGATTTGCAGTCTCTCAATGGTTGTCCTAGCATGTTACAATATGACAAATGGAGAACTTATGGTTTCATGACAAATGGTTTCACAACAAATTGAAGACCTTAACCAAATTTAAGGTAAGGCTAGGCACATCTGTATCTGTACATTTGTAAAGTATACAGATGTGTACAGCAGCACATAAGTTGCACTATGTTTTTGTCTCCATGAGGCCCCCCAGTGGTGTGTCCATGCTTCACACTCAAGTATAGTCAGGTGGCAAAAGATATTAAGACCCTGAATCTGTCTGAATGGGTGGGGTCTTAAAGCTTATAACATATTTGTATACTTACATTCCCAACAAGAATATTTTGAGGAACTTCTGATACTAAATTCAGCAATAAGCCCAATAATTTCACCATGTGAGTGAAGAAGATCGGAAAGAAGCCTTTCCATCATCTCCGAACCCAATATTAGCAGACACATAATTAATATTTCATTGCATTGTAAGCCCATCACATGCTTTATAGCACAGTGAGAGTAGATGAGCTCTCATTGCATGAAGTACATAAATATCACAAGAAATAAAATGTGATACATATTAGCCATTCCGTGGCGAGGGATAAATAACTTGCTGGGAGTATTATTTCACCGAGCCGGGTAATTAGGATCTCTGCTTATGTTTTTCTTACAAAATATCCGAAAACCAAATTATTGCTGACAATGTTTTACATTATGTGAGAACATAACAACAGTATATTAAGAAAATAAAATCTAATTAAGCTGCCAGAAATGACTAGAACTGGAAATCCTACTGAAGTGTGAAGTGTCATGTACTCGCAATTTATGGCAGAGACATGCCTCAAACTAAATATTATCATAAGAATCTAGAAAGTCACTTGAACCATACAGAAATGGGATTTTTTCGAATTTCCTTTTTATGTTTGTCTTTTCATTTCTGTCTCAGTTCAGGAAATTCAGATGTAGCAGAGCTGAAGTTGTCATTAAACTCTTTAGGTTCGCATAATCGGTTACTCACGCTGACTGTCTTGGTATATTCACCAATAGTGCTATATATAATACTAGCATTGTTGATACACTTGATATACAGCTACTATTCTATATGATTAGGGCCACAACCAAAGGAATGTACAGTATAGTAAACCTCACTTTGAATTATGGCAAATGTTAGATGTAAGCCCTAATATAAAGACAAAATTGATGAAATTTTAGTAAAATTCATTCTCTTTCTTTCTTCATTCCTTTCTCATTATCTATCTATGTATTAATCCAAAACAAGCAGCACTCCATCCAATAAAGTGGACTCTTTATTTCAAGTCACAACAGCAACAATTCCATCCAGTCACTTGGGACCGAAACATTGCTGCTGTGACATGGAATAAAGTTTCCACTTTATGTTTTGCATTATGAAATCCTGGAGTGCTCCTTGTTTTGGATTATTAAACAACCCCAATTCCAATGAAGTTGGGACATTGTGTAAAACATAAATAAAAACAGAATACGATGATTTGCAAATCCTTTTCAACCTATATTCAATTAAATACACTACAAAGACAAGATATTTAATGTTCAAATGGATAAACTTTATTGTTTTTTGCAAATATTCACTCATTTTGAATTTGATGCCTGCAACACATTCCAAAAAAGCTGGGACAGGGGCAACAAAAAACTGGGCCCGGGGCATGTTTACCACTGTGTTACATAACCTTTCCTTTTAACAACACTCAATAAGCGTTTGGGAACTGAATACACGGATTGTTGAAGCTTTGTAGATGGAATTCTCTCCCATTCTTGCTTGATGTACAACTTCATTTGCTCAAC
Organism: Leptodactylus fallax; assembly: GCA_947044405.1. NCBI lineage: Eukaryota > Metazoa > Chordata > Amphibia > Anura > Leptodactylidae > Leptodactylus > Leptodactylus fallax. The sequence continues at coordinate 1,331,538 of CAMRHE010000162.1, read as the reverse complement.
AGTTCGGGGTCTCCGTTGTATTTTGCACTTCATAATGCACCTGTCATTTTCAATGGGAGACAGGTCTGAGCTGCAGGCAGGTCAGTCTAGTACCCGCACTCTTTTACTACGAAGCCACACTGTTGTAACACGTGCAGAATGTGGCTTGGGATTGTCTTGCTGAAATAAGCAGGGGCGTCCCTGAAAAAGACGTCGCTTGGATGGCAGCTCCAAAACCTGTATGTACCTTTCAGCATTAATGGTACCTTCACAGATGTGCAAGTTACCCATGCCATGGGCACTAACACACCCCCATACCATCAGAGATGTATCATGGGCACTAACACACCCCATAACATCAGAGATGTGCCATGGGCACTAACACGCCCCCATACCATCAGAGATGTACCATGGGCACTAACACACCACCCATACCATCAGAGATGTGCCATGGGCACTAACACACCGCCCATACCATCAGAGATGTGCCATGGGCACTAACACACCGCCCATACCATCAGAGATGTGCCATGGATACTAACACACGGCCCATAACATCAGAGATGTGCCATGGGCACTAACACACCGCCCATACCATCAGAGATGTGCCATGGGCACTAACACGCCCCCATACCATCAGAGATGTGCCATGGGCACTAACACCCCCCCATACCATCAGAGATGTACCATGGGCACTAACACACCACCCATACCATCAGAGATGTGCCATGGGCACTAACACACCGCCCATACCATCAGAGATGTGCCATGGGCACTAACACACCGCCCATACCATCAGAGATGTGCCATGGATACTAACACACGGCCCATACCATCAGAGATGTGCCATGGGCACTAACACCCCCCCATACCATCAGAGATGTGCCATGGGCACTAACACGCCCCCATACCATCAGAGATGTGCCATGGGCACTAACACACCGCCCATACCATCAGAGATGTGCCATGGGCACTAACACACCGCCCATACCATCAGAGATGTGCCATGGGCACTAACACACCGCCCATACCATCAGAGATGTGCCATGGGCACTAACACACCGCCCATACCATCAGAGATGTGCCATGGGCACTAACACCCCCCCCATACCATCAGAGATGTGTCATGGGGACTATCACACCTCATACCATCAGAGATGTGCCATGGGCACTAACACCCCCCATACCATCAGAGATGTGACATGGGCACTAACACCCCCCATACCATCAGAGATGTGCCATGGATACTAACACACAGCCCATACCATCAGAGATGTGACATGGGCACTAACACGCCCCCATACCATCAGAGATGTGCCATGGGCACTAACACCCCCCATACCATCAGAGATGTGACATGGGCACTAACACCCCCCATACCATCAGAGATGCTGACTTTTGAACTTTGCGCTGATAACAATCCACACAGTCCTTTTCCTCTTTGGCCCGGAGGACACGACATCCATGATTTCCAAAAACAATTTGAAATGTGGACTGGTCAGACCGCATGACACTTTTCCACTTTGCGTCAGTCCATCTCAGATGAGCTCAGGTCCAGAGAAGCCGGCGGTGTTTCTGGGTGTTGTTGATATACGGCTTTCACTTTGTATAGTAGAGTTTTAACTTGCACTTGTAGATGTAGCGATGAACTGTGTTCATTGACATTGGTTTTCTGAAGTGCTCCTGAGCCCATGTGGTCCATTATCCAAAAAATAGAAGACTGGGCAGCACACCAATAAGTGAAAAAAGGGACTTTATTTTGTCCAACAATGCAGTGTTTCATTTCTAAGGCTCTGCGGTGTGCTGCCCAGTCTTCATTTTTTTTTTACATTTTTGGTTCATTGCTAGTGAACCTGTGGGAGCTTCAACTTCTTTTCTTTCTTGGCTCTAGTGCTGCTTTATTTCCCTTTTGTTCTATCTATCTATCCATCCATCTATTAAAATTGTGCTATCTATTATCGGAATTGTTTGTAACAGTCTATCTCTTTATTTACCTACCTGTCCATATATCTATCAATCTATTAAAGCTGTGCTATCTCTCTATCTATTATAGAAATATTTGTAACAGTCTCTATCTTTCTGCTTGTCCGTTTGTCCATCCATTTAACCATCCATTCCCTAATCCATCCATCCATCCATCTATGTTGCCAAATAATGTCTGTGGGCCACATTGTTACCTTACATTGTTATACAAATGTAACATTTTTTTTTCTCTGTATGAAATTGGAGACACTTCCAGCCATTGTACACTATATACCTATAGATTTCTATGGATGCAGTTTTACAAAATAGTCCAGCTCAGATCTGTAATATGACTGTGTGTATGAGGCCTTAGTTATATTGAGCTGTAATAAGACTCTCCTATAAGAGGCTGGAGCCTTCTGTACCACTATTTCCTAATCTTGCTTTCTTTCTCCATAGGAATCTGATACACAGATAAACAGTAAGTGTATCAGCAGTAAATCACTGCCATACATCCTCATGTACAGGTCCAAAACACCTTCCAGTCTGGATCACTGACATGTATATAATAGAGAGAAAATAGGAACAGAATCATCTGATTTATAATAAGGGTTGTCTCATGAACAGGATTTATCTCCTATTGACAGATTACAGGATCCATGTCTGATCCCTGAGGGTCCTATTACTGTGATCCCCACTGACCATGAATATGAGGTTCCTAAGTCTGAATAAAGCAGTGGTCGCTCATGTGATCCGGGCAACTTCATGGGACTACTGAAGAAAGCCACAATTGGCTTTTCTTCTGCTTCCCCATAGAAATAGATGGATCAGTAGCACGTATGTGTGACTGCTGCTCTATTCAAAAGGGAAAACTTAGGACCCCATTCTTGTGATCTGTGATGGTGTCCCAAGAGCTTGCAATCACCAGCACAAATGCCCTCCATACTATATTTTCCAAAGCTGCAATTATGTGTATAATAGGTTTTCTGTAAATGAGGCATGCTATTCTGTGGTTGTTTTGCGCCATATTTAATGTGCCCACATGCTGATTTACATGGTGTATACACTATAATAGTACTTATGTATATTTGACTTATACAGAAGAACGCTGGCAGGGCAGCGAGGGAAAATACAAGATTAGCTAATTGTAATATTAAACATATGTCTGGTTGCCCACATTTATATATTTAGCTTGAAAGTCACAATTGAAGAAACACTTTCCACATGTGGAGGACTGTGTACACAAATCCTAAATGCAGGGAAAACATTCATGACAAAACATTGACATGACCGAGCGATAAAGACCGCAGAATACGCCGTGGTGTTCTGTTTACAAGCGATGTACAGATAACCTGGTCATCGTGTCTTCTGTGTCCTTTATTTATGCAGTTCATTAAGTTTTCTTAAAGGCTTGTCTTACAATAACATGCGGAGATGGAGACACTTTCCTTTCTCTGCTTAAAGTGGTTGTCCATTCTCATGTACAAGGAATTGAAATGGGTTTTTCGGACTAAAAATATTAGTGACCTATCCTAAAGATATTAATATCAGATCTGTGGACGTCCAACAGCAGATGATACATAGAGAACGGAACAGAAGCAGACAGCTCTGTTCCCTGTAGTGGAGTCACTGCAGCGTAGGTGCCATTCAAATAAATGGGAGCTGACCTGCAGTACCAGGTCAGGCCACTGCACGGGGAATGGCACTGTCTGCTTCCTGTTCCATTCTCTGTGTATCAGCTGATCGATGGGGACGGTAGCTGTCAGACCCCCACTAATCTGATAAGGATGATCTATCCTTATGAATAGTTGTAGCTCAGAAAACCCCTTTAATCATTATGATAAAAGTTTCTGTAACTTTGTGATAAACTTTTTCATTGGATTTCTCCTCATTTTTAAGATCTCTGCTTGCTGTCAGGGAGAGAAAACTTTCTTGTTAGATCTCCCCAGTCTCAATTCTTGAGAAATTCTTTTGTTCCATCCGATCTTTCCAATTGCCTATCCAGATTCTTACCAGTTCCTGCTTCTTCCTATGAATAGGGGATAAGTGCCCATAACGGCTCAACTCCTTTAAATGGTAGCTGCCTAGATCCACCACTAGAGGGAGCTCAGTAGCTTTTAAAATTGAGGTTATGTATAAAGCCAAAAAATAGAGACAAAGGGGGAAATTTATCAGCGCACGCTTTCTGACCTAGATGGGTGTAATTGTGGCGGATCTTTGGTGCATGGTCCTTTTTTGGTGCCAAAGATGTGTCACATTACTTGTTCTGCTCCTTGCTTGCCACTTTTTGCAAAAGTGCGTGAAGCGGGGTAGAAAGCAAGCTGTCCGAGGAAACCCACGCCTTACAAGTTTATTATAATTCATGCCAGAAAACTAGTGTGAGATTTCCATTCAGTCTGCGGCCTCTTAATAATGCAGACATGTCTCGCACCGGTTGCGGCCTTTATTAAGGCTGGTGTAGGAAAGACAGTCTTAATAAATTCCCCTCATTCTGCTTTCTCTCTGCTATGTTGAAGTTTTATGACTCTAAGTTGAAGTTTCTGGTGCGATCAAATGGTTAGAAGTCAACTGGACCTTATCACAAAAAGCCTGGCGCACCCCATTGACTATTGGGTGTCCATCGTAGGACTTTTCCCTCCGCCCATAGCAACCAATCACAAAGTAGCTTTCATTTTTTAGGAGCAGAATACAAAATGTAAGCTACACTGTGAGTGGTTGCTAAGGGCAACTAAGACAGTTTTAGTAAATCTGCCCCAATAGCTTTGCCTGTACATAGTTGTGAATGTTTACAATGTATTTGGTCAAAGGTAAAGCGATGTATATGAGGGCCAGCACAAATCCTAGACTACGGCCATTTTAGGAGAGAGGAAACTTTTTTGAATATACAATAAAGATTCACCACTACATACAGGTGTACATCAAAGGCCAAGGATATGAGGGGATTTGTATATTTAACACCCAACAAAATATAGAAAATATGTCCATATTACTGTATACGGTTACAATAGTAGAAATCACAAAAATGTGTCAAATGGTTCTAATGGTGAGAATTATTTTTCCGTCAAACACTGTACTTGATGTAAATCTTAAAGCCATTGCTGGTAACAGGCTTGATGTCCTTTCTATAGATGTTTAGAGGACCTCTATAATAGACAATACAAGTACAGTGCCCCCCGCAGAGCTACATAAGAAAACACTATTATCATTCTGCTGCCGAAAACACAGTGTGGGATCACTTCCTTATGAAATAATTATGCAGAGGGAGGAACTGATTTACATGCCATGGCTCAGTCCTTTGTCTTATGACTTGTGTCAGGAAGGAAAAGGTTAAGAAGATAAAGGATAGAGGATGGATGGATGGATGGATAGATAGATAGATAGATAGATAGATAGATAGATAGATAGATAGCGAGATGGATCATTGATAGATATAACAAAGATACATAGACAGACAGAGTGAAAGATAGATAGATAGATAGATAGATAGATAGATAGATAGATAGATAGATAGATTTGAGTTACAGATAGATAGGTAGACAGATGGACAGATAGATAGATAAATAGATAGATAGATAGATAGATAGATAGATAGATAGATAGACTATATTAGGCAGCACTCCAAATGCATAAAAATGCAAATGTGATAGATAGTTATGAGATAGATAGCAAGATGGATCATTGATAGACATAACAAACATACATAGACATGCAGAGTGAAAGATAGAAAGATAGATAGGTTTGAGTTACAGATAGATAGGTAGATAGATAGATAGATAGATAGATAGATAGATAGATAGATAGATAGATACTGTAGTTAGATGGTAATTTACCTACTGAAGTGTCTATCCACAAGCTCCTGGTTTTCTCATTACAAGATGGCCTTATGAAGACAACCTGGGGAACTGGATGAATTATTACATTATATGGTCAGTCCTTCATGTAAAACTGCATTTTCTGGCTTCTACAGAAGTTTATAGTCACGTTAGACTATTCTTGGAAATAACATATCATAGCCCGGAGGTAGAGAAACCTGTTCCTTTTTTAAAAGGGATAGACTTCATGAGACAACCCCTTTAAAGCTTCCAAATCTTTCTTTAAAGATTTGCCAGTCTCTTAAATGGTACAAACCATAAAAAACAGAGGAGAAAAAACAAAAATTAGGAACTCCATAGCAAAATAGTTTATGACAGAAGCGCTCAGGATTATGCCTTTGCTTTCATGATGGGAGAAGGCCATGTACTGTGTTTTTTTGTACAATGTTATAGAACTTTAAAAAAAAATGGAAAGAAGGGAGAGATCTCATATTTAAAAGGAAATTAAAATATCGTTTTGCGGTTAGAGTATATTATTGGGGTTGTCCAGGAATTGGGCAAACTATGGAGGGGCTGTAAAAAAAAAAAACAAGGGACCGAGGTGCAGCACATGACCAGACACACACTGGGGACGGTAAGTATGTTTTTTTTGTGTGTTACAACCGTAATTTGTCTAGTTCCTGGGCAACCCCTGTAACTTAAAGGGGATTTCCAGGACTTTTCAATTGATAACCTATTTTTAGTATAGGTCATCAATTGATGATCCTTGGGGATAAGACATCCAAGACCTCTGCAGGTCAGCTGTTTGAGGTGGAAGTGGCACATGGTCACATGGCCTGATTGCAGTTCAGTCCTATTCAACTGAATGGACTGTGCTGTGATACAAAGCATACAGTGCCTTGCGAAAGTATTCGGCCCCCTTGAACTTTTCAACCTTTTGCCACATTTCAGGCTTCAAACATAAAGATATAAAATTTAAATTTTTTTGGTGAAGAATTAACAACAAGTGGGACACAATTGTGAAGTGGAACGAAATTTATTGGTTATTTTAAACTTTTGTAAAAAATAAAAAACTGAAAAGTGGGTCGTGCAATATTATTCGGCCCCCTTAAGTTAATACTTTGTAGCGCCACCTTTTGCTGCGATTACAGCTGCAAGTCGCTTGGGGTATGTCTCTATCAGTTTTACACATCGAGAGACTGAAATTCTTGCCCATTCTTCCTTGGAAAACAGCTGGAGCTCAGTGAGGTTGGATGGAGAGCGTTTGTGAACAGCAGTTTTCAGCTCTTTCCACAGATTCTCGATTGGATTCAGGTCTGGACTTTGACTTGGCCATTCTAACACCTGGATACGTTTATTTGCGAACCATTCCATTGTAGATTTTGCTTTATGTTTGGGATCATTGTCTTGTTGGAAGATAAATCTCCGTCCCAGTCTCAGGTCTTTTGCAGACTCCAACAGGTTTTCTTCCAGAATGGTCCTGTACTTGGCTCCATCCATCTTCACATCAATTTTATCCATCTTCCCTGTCCCTGCTGAAGAAAAGCAGGCCCAAACCATGATGCTGCCACCACCATCTTTGACAGTGGGGATGGTGTGTTCAGGGTGATGAGCTGTGTTGCTTTTACGCCAAACATATCGTTTTGCATTGTGGCCAAAAAGTTGGATTTTGGTTTCATCTGACCAGAGCACCTTCTTCCACATGTTTGGTGTGTCTCCCAGGTGGCTTGTGGCAGACTTTAAACGAGACTTTTTATGGATATCTTTGAGAAATGGCTTTCTTCTTGCCACTCTTCCATAAAGGCCAGATTTGTGCAGTGTACGACTGATTGTTGTCCAATGGACAGACTCTCCCACCTCAGCTGTAGATCTCTGCAGTTCATCCAGAGTGATCATGGGCCTCTTGGCTGCATCTCTGATCAGTTTTGTCCTTGTTTGAGATGAAAGTTTAGAGGGACGGCCGGGTCTTGGTAGATTTGCAGTGGTCTGATACTCCTTCCATTTCAATATGATCGCTTGCACAGTGCTCCTTGGGATGTTTAAAGTTTGGGAAATCTTTTTGTATCCAAATCCGGCTTTAAACTTCCCCACAATAGTATCACGGAACTGCCTGGTGTGTTCCTTGGTCTTCATGATGCTCTCTGCGCTTTAAACAGAACCCTGAGACTATCACAGAGCAGGTGCATTTATACCGAGACTTGATTACACACAGGTGGATTATAGTTATCATCATCAGTCATTTAGGACAACATTGGATCATTCAGAGATCCTCACTGAACTTCTGGAGTGAGTTTGCTGCACTGAAAGTAAAGGGGCCGAATAATATTGCACGCCCCACTTTTCAGTTTTTTATTTTTTACAAAAGTTTAAAATAACCAATAAATTTCGTTCCACTTCACAATTGTGTCTCACTTGTTGTTGATTCTTCACCAAAAAATTAAAATTTTATATCTTTATGTTTGAAGCCTGAAATGTGGCAAAAGGTTGAAAAGTTCAAGGGGGCCGAATACCTTCGCAAGGCACTGTAGCCCCTGTAAAAATGTACTTCCCAAGCATGGTAAGTCCTGAAGAGGCTTCAGGGGCCAGGTTGGACCCCTGCCAATCTCTAAAGGGGTTGTGCAGGATTTCAAAAACATGACTGCTTTCTTCTAATCAGGAAGTGACATCATATTTGTTGGTCACATGGCAATGCGCACGTCTCCATACCATGTGACCAATGAACATGATGTCACTTGCAGAGAAGAAGAAAGCAGACATGTTTTTGAAGTTTTGCACAACCCCTTTAAGTGATGACCTATCCTAAAGATAGGTCATCAGTTATTAAGACTGGAAAACTCCTTTAACTTTTCAAGAGGTAAGTAAATTAAACAGAAAAATAAAACTAAACATCATAACAACATGAGATATTATAATATTATATTATTTTTATATTTTATATATATTATAATATGTTGGTAACCCTCGTTTAATGAAAGAAAAACCCGCAATGGTCAAAGAAATAACTTGAATCTGACAAAAGTAATAATATATAAAAAATACTATGAAAATGAACAAATGAAAGTCAGACATTGCTTTTCAACCATGCTTCAACAGAATTTTTGAAAAAAGAAAACTCATGAAACAGGCCTGGACAGAAATGATGGTTCCCTTAACTTAATATTTTGTTGCACAACCTTTTGAGGCAATCCCTGCAATCAAACGATTCCTGTAACTGTCACTGAGACTTCTGCACCTCTCAACAGGTATTTTGGCCACTCCTCATGAGCAAACTGCTCCAGTTATCTCGGGTTTGAAGGGTGCCTTTTCCAGACAGCATGTTTCAGCTCCTTCCAACGATGCTCAATATGATTTAGGTCAGGGCTCATAGAAGGCCACTTCAGAATAGTCCAATGTTTTCCTCTTAGCCATTCTTGGGTGTTTTTAGCTGTGTGTTTTGGGTCATTATCCGGTTGCAAGACCCATGACCTGCGACTGAGACCAAGCTTTCTGACACTGGGCAGCACATTTCTCTCTAGAATCCCTTGATAGTCTTGAGATTTCATTGTACCCTGTACAGATTCAAGACACCCTGTGCCAGATGCAGCAAAGCAGCCCCAGAACATAACAGAGCCTCCTCCATGTTTCATAGTAGGGACAGTGTTCTTTTCAAGATATGCTTCATTTTTCCATCTGTGAACATAGAGCTGATGTGCCTTGCCAAAAATTTAGATTTTTGTCTCATCTGTCCATAGGACATTCTCCCAGAAGCTTTGTGGCTTGTCAACATGTAGTTTGGCAAATTCCAGTCTGTCAGATTCAAGTTATTTCTGTGACCATTGTGGGTTTTTCTTTCATTAAATGAGGGGTACCAACAATTTTGTCCATGTGTGTGATTATATATATATATATTGTAAGTATGTGAGCCAGAGGGCGCTGTTGAGCGACCCAGGCCAGACCAGAAAAGGCTCTCAGCCACGCCTTTGGGTGGTGGCACGTAACTCCAGAGGGGCTGGAGTGTCCTGCAGGAAGCAGGAAGTAGTGGACCAGCTAGGACAGACAGATAGGCTCTGTCCCAGAGGGCTGGCGTCCACAGAGGACTGTTGCTAGAGCTGAGTAACAGTCAGGACAGTTAGGGGCTCAAGGAGTGAGTTAGGCCCTAACTGTGGCATAGGTTTTGTTTGTTGTTTTGTTATGTTGCCCTTAAGCTGTAATAAAGCCACTTTGTTTTAAATTGGCACCGTCTGAACGCTGTCTCACCGGCGCCCAGTACCACGAACCACCGCTGTTGGGACCAGGAAAAGCCACCATTTGAGTCTAATTCCCCCAAGTTATCACAAAAAAAAAAAAAAAAAAAAAAAATATATATATATATATATATATATATATATATATATATATATATATATATAAAATACATGATATAATTATATAAAAATATTAAATACAATAATTAAACATTCAAATATTGAAACTCATTACAAGCTTTAATCATGATATTACTTTTTTAGCCTAATACTTCCAGTACCATTTTCAACTTGTTTTCTGTTGTTTTCTTTCCAAAATTATATAGCTTAAAAACAAACTAAAATTCTATTTAATAACTTTTATAAAACCCGAGGTCCTGAGATTAGAACATCCTGCACTTCAACTGTACATTTCAATAGCCAAATCTTAACAGAATTGTAGTACGAATATATATTATATAAAAAGCATAAAAAGATAAAATACATGAAACATGAGAGCTTAATGTAATGTAAAGAAATAGAAGTTTTAATATACTGTATATATATTTTTTTATTTTATTTCCGTTGAATTAAAAAAATAAACACTCTCTATACGGTAAACTTAAATACACATTGACCCTTAGCTGAAAATAAAATAAAATGATATTTACTTCCTTTATTAAACAAGCACAGGAGCATCTTACCCTGTTATCTCCACAACAGTTACTATGGCAATCCCTGAAAAGGGGATTTTTGATAATTAATTGCTTGGCTCTCCGTATAACCATTGAATGCTTAGTCAAGGATATCCATTTAAGTCAGAATCGGTAGAAAATAAAAATATTAAATAAATGCATTTTGAACAAAAGCTCTTTAAACTAATGTTCTTCTGTAAAAACCGGGAATTATACTGGTAGAATCTTTGAGTTAATATCAGTCCAATTTTGACGTAAGAGTTAGCAAGCTAAAAACACTATAATATCCATCTGCCGAGAGCAGTTTGTGAAATTACAGGCATTAAAAGTATATACCATTTAGTTATTGGAGTAGCCTAAAGGAGCGGCCATTTTATAATCTTAAAAATTTGCCCATTCCTCACAATAGCCCACATTTGATGAGATGTACAAATCTGCAGTACTAAATGCAATTCAGCTGCTGTCTTTGCTTCCGGTGTCCTCGGGGCAACATCACTTAGTGTTAGTTAGGGTTAGTGTTAAAGTTTGTCTTTTTCTTTAATATATACAGTGGGGGCAACTGAAGAGGTACATGAAACTGTGGGGACAACCTGGGTGGGAGCATGAAACTATTGTGGCAACCTGGGGGGGGGTTACAGGACACTGTAGGGGCAACCTGGGTGGACATGACACTGTGGGGGCAACCTGAGGGGAACATGACACTGTGGGGTCAACCTGGAGGGTGCAAGGGGGGGTCATGAACCTGTGGGAGCAACCTGGAGGGAGACATGAAAATGTGGGGGCAACCTGGAATGTGACATTATGAGAGGCATTATATTGTATGGGGCCACTAGTGAGGTATTATACCGTGTGAGAGCCACTAAGGGGCGTTATACTATGTGGGGGCCATTGTGGGGGCATTATCATTTGTGCAGGTCAGGTATTTCTAAGTGGCGATAGGGGGCCCCATTTATGAAACCTTTGCATAGGGCCCACAAATGTGGTAAACCAATCCTGAGGCTTATAATATATTGGGGTGTGATCCCTTGCATCTATGCGTGCAAATCTGTCAGCCCTGGGTCTGCCTTGGATTTTGCCATTATTTATTTGTTGCTGGCAATGCCCCTGTCCATGCCCCATTCCAGCCATGACCATGTTTGAAAAGTGTTGAGGACACCACAAAAATGCAACTTTCTGGGGTCTCTTCTAAGCATCACGACATGCCGGTGGATCAGTTGATAGTCACTCTGGTAGGTGGAGTCATTCACATCAATGGACTCCACTTTCTATTTTCTCAATCCCAATTCATTCAAGCCAGTATCAGGCCAATATTACATGAGATCAATACATCATCTGCATCAAAATCTAGCGAGATGCTTTACAGCTAACTACGTAAGACTCCTACCTCAGTGGCAAACTGAGGAATTTGTCTGACATTTTTGAGTACTGGCCCGAATGTGGAGTCCATTGAGATGAATGAATACTGGTTGATCACCTGCTAGAGTGACTACCACCTGCATGTCATAACGCTAGAACAGTCCCCAGAGAATAGTGGTTTGTGGTTGAGCACCAAAAATTTTGAAACATTCAATTACAGGAAATGCCAGACCACGAGTAAGAACAAGTTGTGTTCGGATGATATAACCCACAAGACGGGGTTCCCTGGTTTACAGCACGCATGCCTCGGCGTTCTTGTCTGGTGAGAGGAAATGAAATACTTTTGGAGTCTTCAACTTAGTGTTCAGCTGAAGTGATATCCATAAACATATCTTGAAGGTGGTGAGTGGTAAATATACATTGGGAAAGCCATATATAGGTGTGATGAATATCGCCTTGCCAAGCCTCTTGGCGTACCTGCGATCACCCTTCTAAACCTTCCACTCACAACCCGTGAGCGGACAGAGTTCGTAGGATAGAATGAAACGAGCTGTATAAATTTTATATATTTAATAACCCAAGTGGGTCGGTACTAATTAATTGCATATACAGAAATATACAATATTAATATGATCAAGCATAAAGCAAAAGTGCGATGATATAGCACATAAAACAAAAATGGAAATAAAGTATAGAGGAATACCAGACCTCAGTCTCTTAGCTGTGTCTCTTTCAGGCTCCACACAAAGACAAAAGACCTCTCTCTACCTCAGTGTCAGACCCTCTTCAGCCCCACCCTTCACCTCCCCCAGACAGCCCTCCTACTGTCTCCTTTGCAGAATCCTCGGAGAGATGGGTACCTTCCTAGGTGCGGGGAGGGGTGGGTGAAGATAAGGTCACTGGACCACTATCCCCCATTGCCATCTGGCCAGGGATAAAAACCAGTGAGGCATAGTGTCCAACAGGGTAACCTCAACTTAAGCACCACATTCCAACAAGTGGGGGAAGGACTGACATGAGCAAGTAAAAACACACTTCCAAGAAAGATATAAAACTGAGGGTCGGTTCATCACAATAGGTGTCCCATACATAAGGCTAAACGTTCCGTTTAAACATTTGGATATTCATAATAACAACAACGGAACGGTAACAGTGCATAAAATCTAGGGGAGTAAATTGTCGAGGGCCCTGTCATACTCAAAGACACTCAATGTTAGTATCCTTTTATTTGGTTATTATTAATATCTCTATTTTTTTTCACTATTGTTATAACTGCTTCTAGCATGGTTATTGGGGTTGTTTTATATGGTAGTGATTAAAGTGTATATTTTTTATTTAAAAAAAAAAACTAAAAAAAAAAAACTGTTGAATCCAGGATATAGGATATATAGTTTGTACAATGTATATCCATTGAGTATTGGATTATCCTGTTTTTGAAAATTAGAGGAATAATCAGATCTCAGCCAGTCGTGACTGAGATGGCAGTATGGGACTTTAAGTTCTGGTCACAAGTTTCGGAAACAGCTAAAGATGGTAGCGCTACATCCTATAAAAGTAACTAGGAGCTATGGAAATAGTTTAGTACAGCAAACTGCTTGGGAGTTACAGAAACAGTGTAGTTTTTGATACTACTCTAAACAGCATGTGGCCAGCTCTAAAAACTGCCATGGGACTTCCCTGGAGAACAGTCTGAGGGTTTTGTATAGTTAGAACTACTGTAGACGAGAAAAAGAGAGACAAAAGAGGAGAAAAAGAAAAACTACTGTAGAGAAAAAGAGAGACAAAATGTGTAGCATTTGCAGTGTTCCATGGCAAAAGTATCCATAAAAAGCCATGCCACTAACTCTGTCCAGTCCTGCCCACTCCCCTTTTGACAGTATAATGCTCCATTAGTTCCTCCAAACAGTATAATGTCCTCTTAGTGCCCCCACACAGTATAATACTTCCTAAGTGCTTTCACATAATAAAATGTACCCTTAGCTTTCCCCACATAATATAATACCCTGCAATGACCCTCATACTATATAATGCCCCTTATGACTCCCACATAGTACAATGCTGCTATGTGACCCCACACACAGTATAATGCCCCCTTGTTGCTCCCACATGGCAGAAAAATGCAAGAAAAAAAAAAAAGTAGTACTCACCTCATCCTCATCTCATTGCTCCAGAGATGTCTGCAGGTCCACTACAATCTGTGTTCTCAATCCAGGACGGTTGCTCTAGACATGACCTTATTGATGTCACATTCAAATTAACCCCTTAATGACCGGGCCATTTTTTGTTTTTGCATTTTCGTTTTTCCCTCCCCACATTCCAAGAGCCATAACCTTTTCATTTTTCAGTTCACAGAGTTACATGATGGCTTATTGTTTGCGAAACAAATTGTATTTTGTAATGAAACCATTCAACATGCTGTGCAATGTACTGGGAAGCTGGAAAAAAATTCAGAATGAGGTGCAATTGGAGAAAAACTGCATTTGCGCCAAATTCATATGGGTTTAGTTTTTACAGCATTCACTGTGTGGTAAAAATGACATGTTACCTGTATTCTGCGGGTCAGTATGAACACGGCGATACCAAATTTATATAGTATTTGTAATGTTTTGATACCTTTTAAAAAATTTTAAACTTTGCTAAATAGAAAAAAATTTTTGCGTCGCCATATTGTGTCACCTGTAACTTTTTCAGATTTACATGTATGGAGCTGGGTAAGGCGTCTTTTTATGCGGGACAACATGACATTTTTATTGATACCATTTGGGGAAAGATCTGATGGTTTGATCACTTTTTATTCAATTTTTTATAGGAGACAAAGTGTTGAAAAAAACGCTATTTGGCCATTTTGATTTTTTTCCCCGCTACACCGTTCACCGTATGGGATAAATATTTTAATATTTTAATAGTTCAGGCATTTTGGAGCGTGGCGATACCTAAAGTGTTTATGCTTACTTTTGTTTATTTACTTTTATATCTGATCTAGGGAAAGGGGGGTGATTTGAACTTTTGTGTTTTTTTTATTTTTTCATACTTTTAAAAACTTTTTTTTTTATACTTTTACTTGTATGATCAGACTCCCTAGGGACCTTGAAACCTAGGGAGTCTGATCGATCATACTATTCACTGCGATACTACTGTATCGCAGTGAATAGCAAAATGCCTTCACTGCTATTAGACGATGCCTCTGGCAATTTAGACACCGCGGTCCCATTTGACCGCGACATCTAAAGGGTTAACAGCCGCGATCGGTGCAGGCACCGATCGCTGCTGTTAGCGACGGGTCCTGGCTGTATTATACAGCCGGCACCCGCGGTGTATGGAGAGCGCTCAGCTCCTGAGCGCTCTCCATACATCGTCATGCGACTCAGGACGTACTATTACGCCCTGGGTCGTTAAGGGGTTAAAGGTAGGAGAATGTCTTCATCTGGGACAGAAGATGTATCAAGACTAGATGTTTCTATATAAAACATTTATTATGAAGATGTATTAGAAGATGTATCAAGACTAGATGTTTCTATATAAAACATTTATTATTTTTGTATTCTTTTATTGCTATATTCATATATGGATCCCCATGAGGGTCTCGCTTTGAAGATAATATGAAAACATTTGATAACATGGGTTCCATCTGATTCTCTGTAGTTTTGTAACTCAGATAAATCAACCCAACTAATAAAGAACAAGTGAAGTGCCCTGGTTCAGGACATGAACTTCTCCCTTTTGTCGTC
This sequence comes from Leptodactylus fallax, assembly GCA_947044405.1. NCBI lineage: Eukaryota > Metazoa > Chordata > Amphibia > Anura > Leptodactylidae > Leptodactylus > Leptodactylus fallax. The sequence goes on along the minus strand of CAMRHE010000162.1, from coordinate 1,315,804 downwards.
CATGCAGTGTATATACATTTTCTCTATACGTTCCTGAGAAATACAAAGCTTTCATTTTCAATGTATGCCCTCTTGATTGATAAGTGATCTGGATGGATGTAATGATTTGCTGTTGAAGGACGTTTTTGTTTTTCTTTCGTTCTCTTCTATTTAATTGCGGTTATTGGGACCCACCTGATGCCAGCCACAATAATGTCTATAGCCACAGAACAGCGAGTTCAGCAAAGCTACAATATACTACTGGATGACATTGGTGTATGCAGGACCAGATCAAAGTCTGTGGAGGGCAACGGCCAAAATACTGTGTAGCTGCAAAGAGGCCCAGTGGGTAAGAGGGCCCTCTGCCATGGGAAAAGTAGCTTTCTAACATATATTAGATGCATATAGGGACTGGGGTGTTACATTGTATTGTTAACAATTACCGGTGGATTGATAGAAAGATATGAGCAATGGCGCAATCCCAAAATCACACTAAAAAGACTTCCTCCTTAAAGCATTTTAGTTCTTGGGAAGCTGTCATGCAGTCTATATACAACCTACAAGTAAGAATGTTTTCAGAAATAGAAGGGTTAATAGTTTATTTCTGTCATTTAACAAAAGGAAGTGAAGGAAGAAAAGAGAAATCTAAATCCTATCAATATTTGGTGTGACCTCTGCCCTTTGGAGGAGGAGTCCTGTAAGTGATGATATGGCCCCCACAGATAGAGCCCTGATCTCACCATCATCCAGTCTGTCTGGGATTATATGAAGAAATTGAGCAAGCCTATATCCACAGAAGATCTGAGATTAGTTCTCCAAGATGTTTGGAACAACCTTCCTGCAGAGTTCCTTCAAAACTGTCTGTAAGTACCGAGAAGAACTGATGGAAGGCAAAAGGCAAAGATCACACTAAATATTGATGGGATTTAGATTTCTCTTTTTGTTCATTCACTTCATTTTGTTAATTCACAAAAATATACTATTAACACTTCCATTTTTGGAAGCCTTTGACATGGGCATTTGTCCCCCTCTCCATAAACTGGCCAAATTTGGAGGAGAAGACCCAAGGGTGTGTAACTTGAGCTGTCCCACAAAGTTGCATCACTTAATGCTACTAAAGGGGCAGTTTGGACACCCAGAGTGATGCACAAACTTTTTGAAAGGCAGCAACACAGTATGTAGCGGCATTTCCAAGGTTATTTGCTGAGTAGTGTTATTTAGGCCATTATCTAACTGTGTTATTTGGGCACATGTAATAATGTGAAAGCTCCCCAGAACATTCCTTTGAGAAAACACTCCCTACCCTTAACGACTTATTTTTTTCTGTGACTAGTTTTCATTCCCATTATAAACTATTGAAGCTGCTCCACTATAAGCCCCATTCCAAACAAAGATCACTTTTTTTTTAAAGTAAATTGTTCTGATGTGGATGTGGGTCTGTGCTGTACATCACTGAATTGGAATGCACGAGACTTGTAAATGACATGGAGCAGTATTGTGTCATTTCATGAGAGCAGAGAGATCAGGAGGAGCATTATCAGCACTACTGAGAGTCATAGGAGGAGGGGGTAGACTGTCAGAGAGTCATGCTGTGGAGTGTGGATTGTGTAAACCCATCCCAAAATGGGGCATTCCCGGCGTTGATCGGAAATGTCCTGATTTTAATGAATGAAGAATCAGCAACACTGGTCAAGTTTAGCAGTAAAAATGGAAAATGGAGAGTGGAGTCATATTGGGGTCAAAGAGTGAGAGAGGAGCCATACGGCGAACCAGTAATAAGAGGGGGAACCATGCTGATGACTTAGAGTGAGAGGGGAACCATGTTGGTGAGCAAGAGGGAAACCATTCTGGGACCAAGATTTAGAGGGGTGCCATGATGATGGGGAGCCATTGTGAACTAGGAAATAGAGAGGTCACCAATGGAAATAAGAAAGAGAGGTCACATATGGTTATGTTTGTGGGCAGTAGCGACTTGTACACAGTAGCATGGCTATTTTATAAGTCCTAGTCTAGGCTATAAACACTTGCTGAATCCATTAGAGAGTTTAACCTACATTAACCACCACCGCATAAAAGACCAAATTCTGTGAAAATCTGAGTGGTCGACACAAAGAGGTTTCACTGTATTTTATGCAGTATCATGGTTTGATATAAGCAGTATATGGTACACCAAAAGGCTGCATTCAGAGAAACAATGGGGATGATTTATTATTCCATTTGCACATGAATTGTGGCATGTTTTAGTGTTTTTTGATACTTTTTTCTTCATTGCACCAAAGGTATTAGGATTGTGCATCATTTTTCTAGTGTTCTGTGTCTAATATATATATATTTTTTTTTAATGCCTTGTAATGTGGGCATGACTTACATAGTTATAGGTGTAAAAAGGACCTTTGACAACCTCCAACAAGTCCAGCTCTTTACATCAATTAATATTTGCTGCTCCTCTGACTCTGTCACAGTTGGAATGTTTTCTCTACGCCCACTATTCCTGAGCAATCAATGCTGGTAGTTTTGGTCCATGATATGCTATTTAGTCTCTGTACTGTCAGGAGGGCAGTGTCAGGCAGGAGCAGGCAAGGGGTGTTATTCTGAGCTCTGACACTGGCTGCCTCTGATTGGAGCTCTGAATCACGCCTCCCTGCCTGACACCGCCCCTTCTGACAGTACAGAGTCTAAATAGCACATCAGGCACCAAAACTAATTGTGCTTGTTGCTCAGGAATGGTGGACACTAAAGAGAAAATTCTAACTGCACCAGAATCAGTGGAGCAGCACCCATTAACAGATGCTAAGAACTAGAAATAGTGGAGGTCATGAAAGGTCCTCTTTAAGTCGAAGTCACTATATATAACTTTTGAAAAAGTCGCTAACTTTCTGTACAATCGCACTCTACTTCTAGCTTGGCATGAAAAATGTACCAAAAATTGTGAACTCTGGCATCCTCCACCTAGAGAATTGCAACAAATTTATAACCAGTGTGATAAATTTGTCACAAAAATCACACTAGTAAAAAATAAGTCAGAAAAATGGGCTAAAACATCCCCTCATGATAAATTTAACAAGTGTATTTTTATGGTACTTTTATCATCATTTTTCGTGTCTTTCTATTATAGTTTGGTTTTATACATGTGTTTTTCAAACCCTACATAGAAGCCTATGGGAAAAAAACAGAAAATCATCATACCTAGATGCAATGTGAAAAAACTCCAATAACCCCAAAACTTGTACTGTTGTCCAAATATAGACCTAATGTATTTCTTATTTATTTATTTATTTATTTATTTATTTATTTATTTATTATGCTTACTTATATAGCACCATCATATTCCGCAGCGCTTTACAGACAATGACAGTCACTGTCCCATATAGGGCTCACAATCTACAATCTTATAACCAGAAACCAGGGCTACCATGCATTGTCCTAGGGTGGAGATGGCTTTTAGGTTTTAAGTGATCCTGTCTTTTAGTACAGTTCTTTTTCATTTGTAAATTAGGACATTAGAAAACCACATAGTCATAGTAAAGGTAAAATACCGTATGACTGTAAGGGCGGTATAAAGTCCCACAAAAACATTGATTCAAGTGCATGCAAACATAACTTCCAAAAAAGTGATTATTGAAGCATTAACACACGGCAGGGGTCTGGGTATTACACTATCAGCTAATCCCACCATTAGAGGGCTAATGAGGCATGAAACACAGGGGGGATAACTGGTGAAATCAAGTGAGACTGTCTTGGCTGGTTAGGATCACATAGGAACTTGTAATTCCTTCTATCCACACTTCCACAAGCCAGGCTTAGTAACTCAATGGTACTGACCATTTGCCAGTAATCCGTACACAAAATAATGTAAGTCTATTAAAATTAGGTACTGAAGGGAAATACAATATAGAGCACTTATATCAACTAGAATTTCTTTTATATTGTAAATTAATATTAGAAGATCTAAATGTAACAAAATGCTAAACAGGGAATTTAGTAATTTACAAAATGAATAATATCACATAATAATGACAAACATCTCACAAAGACTCAAAGACAGCAAGCGTTGTGGAGTAGGGGAGTTAGTGGCTGCCATACAGGCGCTCATCCCCAACACCCACAAGGGTCAGTTGTTATATGGGAAACCAGTTTACCTATCAGTATATTTTTGGCATGTCGGAGGAAACCGGTGTAACTGGAGGAACCCACACAAAGACGGGGAGAACATACAAACTCCTTGCAGATGTTGCACTTGGTCAGATCTCATCTAGGACCCCAATGATGCAAAGTGCTAACCACTTTATAGAAATAACATAGAACATACCCCTATTAGGACATATATGGGTATCTCAAATACTTCAAATTACTAGCTTGATATTATATGGCACTCTTATAAAGTTGTAACCTAGTAGGTATTGGTGGGTAGAAAGTGAAAGGCAATCTGTTACAAAGAAAGTGCAGAGTTCTCTATGAGTAGTATAGCATAGAGTGGATGGAGTAGACTGATATATAGTTTATTGGGAAATTATTCAGTAGAACTTGTATTTTATTCACTTAAATCTCTGCTCCTTCTGGGCTTAGGAGTCCAGTGGGCGGTGCTAGTTGGTGATCAGCAAATATCTTTGTATGCATGGAAGGCTGTCAATCACTAAGTGGAACTGATCATTGGACACCTAAGTATGGTAACAGCATGGACTTAAAGGGATTATCCAAAATTAGTGAATATGGCTGCTTTCTTCTTGGAATATCAGGTCTGTTGGTCACGTGGCCATGCTGCAGCTCAGTTACATATGGCTCAGTAGTTAGGTTCAAATCCAAGCAAAGACACCATCTGAAAGGAGTTTGTATGTTCTCCCCATGTTTTTGTGGTTTACTCCCACCCGCCATAGACCTACTGATAGGGAATGTAGATTGTGAGCCCTATATGGGACAGTGACTGACAATGTCTATAAAAGCGCTGCGGAATATGTTGGCGCTATATACAGTAAGTAAGAGAAATAAATAAATAAACATTTTAAAAGAGAATAATAGGTCATACTGAGTCTTTTGCCACAAAACTATATATCTATCTGTTCAACATCTTCTCCCACTATATTCTTGCAGGATATGCCATATGTATAGATGCTAAGTGGAGGTGTCACCTCTGGGACCTATATCCCAACCCTATTCTGCCACTTACAGGCTTTCAGACGTGGCCTGGTTAAGCGAGCTCAGGTCACCAGGAGAGCGCCGGACACTCCAATGGAAGGAGGACCAAAAGAGGTAACAGAAAGTAAGCAGGGGCACATCTTCCATGAGGTTACCTGAGGCCTCTACTTATTATATTATCGCAATGGATAGCGGACAATAATTTTTACTCACCTATCCACACTGCTGTCCAGGCTGGACTCTATTGCTGCCTCTAGGTGGCGCTGCACTTATGTCACGATGCTGAAGATCACCCAGACACTGGATGTAGTGTTGGATACAGTGTGTTGGGAGGTGGTAGCAGAGGCCAGAGGATAGGTGAGTAAAAATTATTGGCCACTATCTATTGCAATAATACAATAGGTAGAGGTCTAACATATACTGGGGGGTAAAAAAAGGGGGTTCCTAAACTGTGTGTGTGTGTGTGTGTGTGGGGAGAGGGGGTCATATACTTGGTACAAACCAATTCACCTCCAATGCTAAGCCAGTGTCGAACTGAGGTTTGTTGGGCCCACTGGATAAAATGACTCTGGGGACCCATCCTCTAACAACACCTCAGAAATAAACCATATTACCCTTCAGATTTGGTTCTCTTTTGCTGTACCATTGTAGTGTTAGAGGCTGAGCGCATTGCAGCAGCCTCTTCTACTATGGTACACTCATACATCCACTTATCTACGATGACGGTGCTAGGAGTTATTTTGATGTTGGCTTCAAGTTAATCCATAGAAAAAATGTGGTATCCATCACAAAGTTTTGCGCAAAGACGTGTACTGGACATTATGTTTATTTGTGAATCATATTGGGCTGTGGTTTGCAAGGTTATGCCCTGGATGACTTGCAGAGACAGGAACACAGTTACTCTAAAGTCTATTCTTAAAAAGGGTGGGACGAGAAATGATCATCATGTTAATTTTTCATCCTTGGAACATGATACATCTAACATTAGATACTTAGAATCCCATCCATTTTGCAGATACTGTAGAGCCCGGCGTTTTCACAACGTGGGGATTCAGCCTAACAATCATGGAGAAAATGGTGAATTTCTGCAGGTTATTGCGATTGAAAAAAAAAAAAAAAAAAAACAGCAGGAGGTGGGGATAGGAGAAAACATTTTTGGATATTCACACTTGATACCAGGCTCCTCAAGGAATTGAATTCTAAAACAGATTTATCACACATTTATTGACCTAGATCATATTTTAAGGTTTTTTTGCTACAGTATATTCATGAGTGAGGTTTTTGACCTGTAGATTGATTTAGCTCAGTATTCACACTTGCACAGTTTTTTTTCCTATGTATCCTGTGCCAGAAACACCTGAGCCAGGAATACTCCTTTAATTCTGGTTGATGTACATAACAGATATGACAGTGTGTAGTTTTAGATTTCTATAGAGTAATAGCAAAGAATGAGAGGGTAATATAGGATGATAAAGGTACTCTGGAAAAATCCAAAATATGGACATATTAACAACTAAAACTGCCCTCCTTCCTATAATGCTTGCTTATCCCAGGCCCCCACAATAGTGAATTGTGTTTTATTCTCCAGCGTTTTTCATTGAATTTTTGCTGCATTTTTCTCCCCTTTTTTTTCCTTCCCCTATTAAATCTATAGGGTAAACGCTCACGAATCTGCAGCCAAAATTAACCTGCTGCGTTTTTCAAAAACAAAAACGCACATTATTGAAAAAGCAGCTCAATGGTAGTGTAAACCACGGTGGTTTTCTTCCACTGCAATTCTGCAACGTGGAGCCTTAGCCATAGGACGATCAGATATTGGGAAGAGGGATGTAAGGACAGGTCCAATGTGAGATAATTTGTCCCTTTTCCTTCAGCATTTGATGGTATAACCTCTATGTTATGTAGGGTTTGCTGTATCAATAGTTTTAGACTAGTTTATGAGCTGACTTACTAGGATCATTCCTAATGAAATATGTTTGAGTTCTCTTTTTCACTTTTAGTTCCTTCCGAAATACAAAAAATTACTTTTCTCATACAGTTTATCACACGTACTCAATCATTGAGCCCAACCCGCCAGAGCCACATCAGTCAGCCTGACAATATCCCACCATGCAATACATGACAATGGCCAAAGACAAATCACACCATCCGTTCATAAGGACAATGTTGCTTCTGAATAGGAGTTGTCGGACTAAATGAATTGTCAGATTTCCATGTGATATGTTTCCTGTTTGTAGATTACAGATGAGCAGATCTCAGTCTAGTTACATATGAACACAATGGGCTCTGTACTATGAGACTGCAGGGGCTCTGTCATGTGCATAATGCCCAAGGCTAAGGCAAGTGACATGGCACAACCCATGACTTCAATGTTTCCTTTATGCTTACAAATGCACTTGCCCATGTTGTAACATTAATGTCGTGGTACAAAGATTCATCCTTTCTCCGCAACTTTTCTGCGAACCTTGTGTCTCCTTGAATCCCTATGCTAAATATAGCATATTGTTTTTTTTTGTTTTTTTTTTCCTATGTACCTTAAGGACTTCTTTTTATATAAATGTTGCATGAACATTAGTCAAAGTCAAGAGCAAAGAGGGCATCAGAGGGTTGAAAAATGGATCCAATACCCTCTTATAAATTAAGTTAAAAACAGATCAGTTTTTCTTTCCCATTGTTTTCAAAGGGAGGCAGAGATTGTGGCAGGATGCTGAAAAAATAAGTTTCCTGCTCGATCTTGCCGTGGATGCCATGGCTGATTTAGCTGTGGAGGTTTCTTCATCTTGGCCTAATCAGTGGTGGAAAGTGGTGGTATGTTCACATGACAGAATTTGCATCTGATTTTGAACCAGGTTCCTCCTCAAACTGAGTTCCAAATTCCAGAATATGACTACCATTGTTTTCAAAGGAAGACAGTGATTGATGCTTCTTTATCAGGTCGCTGTCCCACTAGATAGGTGGCACGAAACCACCAACAACTGGCCCCTTTGGTTCTGTGGCTAACCAGCAAGCAAACCCATAGCAGAAAGCCAAAGCTCTGCTTCTACTTTCCGACACGGGTTACACAGGAATAGATATTGGAGAGGAATCTGAGGAGGAAGACTGGCCCAAATTACTCTCCAAATTCTAATCTGTGAACCTGGCCTAAGATGTTGCTGCTTTATGTCACTATACCCTCTAGATCCCAAGCATGGCAGCCTGGACCTTTCCAGTGCTTGTAGTATGGAGATACAGATTGATGCTAGGTTCACACTAGTGCCAGACTCTCCGTTATTCAGATCCATTGGTGCCCCGAATGACAGAGAGTCAGACTGCTGCACACGGAGACCAGGGGATCCCATTGACTATAATGCGGTCCGCCAGGTGCCTGCCATTTCCAAACTCAAAGCAGTGGAGAAAAAAGTCCTCCATGCAGATGCCAACTTAACATTGTCAGATTAACATCACAAGCACTAAAAGATTTGCAGGAGCTGCGACTATGAACCAAACACTCTAGTTTCAGACCATGTAACAAAATGTTCTTGTTACATTGCCATAGATCACCCCTAGGAAGTATCCAGGACAGCTGTTTGCATATGTATTGTACTGCACATCCTTCAGCTAAAAAGTGCCTATCTGCTCAATATAATTCCACATGAATCTTTCATGAGACAGTAACCCAGACTGACTATAAACCGTAATTATACATAATAAGACACAAATGTGAATGTGCATTCAGCGTTTCCAGCAGTACATTATATACTGTAGACAGAGGAGGCGAGAAAATCCGTAGACGTCTTATTGTTTACAGATTGCAGAGACTTCACTGCAAAAGATGAACTCTGAGATTTATGAAAGTGTCCCTAAGAAAAAGTGGCTTTGTTACACATAGCAACTAGAGATGAACTAAAGGATTCGGCACCAATTGAATTTGTTAGGGTGGGTTCACACTTGCGCTGGAACTCCGTCTGCTGTGAATCCGACCTAATTGTCAGAAAAAAGGATTGGGACAGGATAGGGAAAGGTTTAAGACAGTTTGCTTAAAAACCCATTCGCTTGAATGGGTATTTAAAGCAATTTGCGGGTGTGCGCACCCTTTGCGCAACAAAGCCGTTTTTTTTCGTCGGAAACAAAGTCGGACATGTAGGACTTTGTTTCCGACGAAAAAAACCGTCTTCGCGGCGCAGAGGGTGTAAGCGCACACCCACAAATTGCTTTAAATACCCATTCAAGTGAATGGCTTTTTAAGCAAACCGTCTTAAACCTTTCCCTATCCTGTCTCAATCCTTTTTTCCAACATTTAGGTCGGATTCACGGCGGATGGAGTGTTGGCGTAAGTGTGAACCCACCCTTACAAATTTAATAAAAGTTTCAAATTTTGGCAAATCCAAATTTTGGGGATTTTTTTGCACATGAATTTCTGAAAACGTTACAGATCAGAAGAACACAAAGAAGGATCACATGACTCTGTTTTAAAATTTTAAAAGCATAAAAAATTTTGAAGTTTGAAATATAAAGTTTAAAAGCATTAAAAAATTTAGAAGCATAACATTTTAATTTTAAAAGCATAAAAAAATTGGACAGTGCAGAGTGCTTTAAAACTGAATTTATCTGGCAGACTGAATCAAATCTGGCAGACAGTTTGATTGAGTCAGAATTTCGAGAAATTTTCTGCCCATTTTCTGTCACCCTACCAGTCAGCTGAATGTGGGGACATACTACTCTGGTGAGCACCACATCTGCTTCATTGTTTAACAGGCACAACTTCATATACACACGTGGACAAAATTGTTGGTACCCCTCGTTTAATGAAAGAAAAACCCCCAGACCCGTACTCTCTGTTCACTCAATGACCTAAGACTAACATCCTCTATTATCAGAACCTCCCACGCTCGTATACAAGGCTTCTCCCGAGTTGCACCACTTCTCTGAAATGCTCTATCCCAGACTATTAGATTAACTACCAATTTCCACAGCTTCAAACGTAAACTAAAGACACATCTTTTCAGACAGGCCTATCACAACTCCTAATGTAAACCCTTCCTAGTTAGAATCCCTAAAATATACCCTCCTCTGTTCACGCTCCCACATTAACTCACAGGATATGATGCCGTATCAGACTAACGTTATATGTCCAGGCACCATCTGCACGTTAAAGGACACGACTAGTGACGGCTCATACAGCTTATATATGTGTAATGACAGTAACCTCTATTACAGAATTGTCTGACCATTGTATAAACAATGCTATGTCTGTTGCCGCCCCTGCTACCTCCTGTGACACCCCCTCTACCTCATAGATTGTAAGCTCTTGCGAGCAGGGCCCTCAGTCCCAGTGTGTGAATTTACTATTTCTTTGTAATGTATATTTTTTGTCAGTACTTGAACCCTACAAGTTGTACAGTGCTGCGGAATATGTTGGCGCTATATAAATAAAATTTATTATTAAAACCCACAATGGTCACTGAAATAACTTGAATCTGACAAAGTAATGATATATAAAAATTCTATGAAAATGAACAAATGAAAGTCAGACATTGCTTTCCAACCAGGCTTCCACAGAATTTGAAAAAAAATGAAAACTCATGAAACAGGCCGGGACAGAAATGATGGTTCCCTTAACTTAATATTTTGTTGCACAACCTTTTGAGGCAATCCCTGCAATCAAACGATTCCTGTAACTGTCAATGAGACTTCTGCACCTCTCAACAGGTATTTTGGCCACTCCTCATGAGCAAACTGCTCCAGTTGTCTCGGGTTTGAAGGGTGCCTTTTCCAGACGGCATGTCTCAGCTCCTTCCAAAGATGCTCAATAGGATTTAGGTCAGGGCTCATAGAAGGCCACTTCAGAATAGTCCAATGTTCTCCTCTTAGCCATTCTTGGGTGTTTTTATTTGTGTTTTGGGTCATTATCCTGTTGCAAGACCCATGACCTGCGACTGAGACCAAGCTTTCTGACACTGGGCAGCACATTTCTCACATTTCTTTTCAAGATATGCTTCATTTGTCTGTCTGTGAACATAGAGCTGATGTGCCTTGCCAAAAATTTCGATTTTTGTCTCACCTATCCATAGGACATTCTCCCAGAAGCTTTGTGGCTTGTCAACATGTAGTTTCATATATTATTACTTTTGTCAGATTCAAGTTATTTCTGTGACCATTGTAGGTTTTTCTTTCATTAAATGAGGGGTACCAACAATTTCGTCCATGTGTGTATTTTGTTGTGGCAGAGCCCAGTACTGAATTTTTTTCCAGCTAGGTCCTGACCTATACCAATAGATTGTTAGTTATCATGTTACTTTTAGATCAGGTCGTTGCCCAGCAACTTCTGGATAGCACCCAATGATGCACTAACACCCCATTCTCCTCTGACATCACAAGGCCTGGCATGACTATAGGCTTTAGTTGCCAACATTAACAGGTGGATGTCTGGGAGAATGACATAGTTTGTACATCACAAATATTTTTGAAAGTGACTACATGTCACCATGCCAGCTTTTAGGACATGCAATGCCCCATTTTTGTTGCAAGTGCTCAAGCAACGTGCTGACCATGCCCTTTTCTTGTTGTATGACTGACACATAATGTGCCTGTCTCACATACAATATGACATAGAGTCCTCATATTCCGCCAGGCCCGGGAGATTTGCCCACTCTTCTAGGACTTCAGGAGGTCACCCTTTATTTTTGGGAACCTCCTGGACACAAAGGGGAAGTTGGCCAGTATTCTGTAGGCTGCTGAGCCCCCTCCTTTCCCCAGTACAATACATTTGTGCACCCTGACACTAGGAATGTGAATTCTGTGGGGGGATTCATTTCCTTTGCAGTCTTAAACAATTCCTTCACTGGTGTGAGATGGTCTTGGAGTATTAAGACGTTCTGGCCTCTTAATAATTCTGGCACAGTCTCAGTTTTCTGGCTTGAGTTATAATAAATATGTCATCCCTGCCCCGGGCTCTGCCTACTTTCATAAAAAATGTTAAGTGGGACGCAGAATCAACAAGTGGTCCATCTCTTGTGCCAAAAAAGGGCCTTGTGCCAAAGATGCGTCACACTTACACCCATCTACACCAGAAACCTGGAATAGATGGATTCGTATATTCCCCCAATGTAACTAATACCACCAATTTATACATGTACATTACCAGATTTACCAAACATCTCCTCCCAGGACTGGTAAAACAGACACATCTGTCCTACAATATGTGATTATGTAGATGTTTTTACATTAGACTTCTATCTAGCACAGCGACAAATGTAACAGATGGAAGATGTCAATCACTACGTCACTCCGCATTTACTAGGTTTATTCATTCTCAGAGTCAGTTTTGTTACATCTCTGGCTTTTTACAAAGCATATTGTATGAAGCGTGTTATTCAAACCTGGCTGGGAATGTAGTGAATGGCAGGAATGCTGACTTAGTACTGGAAATCCAGTCCTCACATTCCTGCCTGCAATGACCCCGCCGCACTTTTTATTTCTGATATAATGTGTAACGTCACTCTAAAGCTCCGCAGTGGTCTGGCATCTGCATTGGCAGTGCTGAAATTCCTAGATGTACCTAGAATGACAATGGGCAGTGTGGGAAGGAGTGGACGGCAGTCATGATACTAAACAGATGTAAACGATCTTGCCCTCACTGTTTCCAACAGCTGTCAATCACCAAACAAGACACCCCTGAGGGCCAAAGTCAGCTACTCTGAAGGCTTGTCATCCTCATAGAGGCTTCACAGTGGGAAGCATTGTGGGACAGGTTACCTGTCAATTCACGTATTTCTGAGATCTACAGCTATAGACTTTGACTTAAACAAACAAGCAGGGAGGTTGGAAGCTTTTCTTGAGAAGCACACTCGGAATTTGCTGGACAGAGGAACAATAGGAGGGACAATGGAATTAGCATCCAATTTGTATCAAATCCCCATAGGTTCAAGCCAAACCATGTTATCCCTCTTGCTCACTGCACGCCAGAGAAAAACTAAGCCGTGTAATTCTGAAGCTTCTGACAAAGACGAGTTATCCCTTACTCCTTTAAGGAGATTACAATGGTCTCAGTTGTTCAGCTCACGGACATCTCTTTAGTATTTCCCTTCAGATACTTGATTGACAATACCCTGGGAGATGTCACTTGACTTGTCTCCGTCATTGTCGAGCCCCAATGCATGAGAGCTGCGTCCTGTGTTGTTTTTCAGGTGTTCCTCATAGTTGTCAAGGCTTGGGAATGATGGACATGGAGTAGGGATCACATTGCGGACATCTTAACACCAGTTGGTGTCTGTTAAAAGGGACAACAAAAATCATTTACAATTCCATTAGGCAAAAAGGAGACAAGACTCAAAAAACAGCATGTGTGGAATGTCAATGTAATAATGCAATTGACAGTTTTCTTCTGGTTTGCTGGTACCACAAAGCTTTCTTTGACAGCTTATGAAAGGGGAGCATTGTGGGGTCTGAGCAGCGGCACTGCATACATTTGTGAATGTTCTGCATAACTTGGATTCTAGTTAATGCCACAGTTATAAAATATCCCGTCAAACTCTTTTACCCATTGACCAAGGGCATTGGTGTATGGAGACCTAGTGAACTTACCCGATGTGAAGTACAGTGCAGAGCATTATCTGCTATTATACTGAATGCCATTGAGGACTGCATGTGCGCCTTTCTCAAACATATATTTTCATACATGCATTCTCAATAGGTCAGGGCACAATGGCTACATTGTGTTTCGGTAATAATACATGCGGGGATCAAATGGGATTTGCAGATTTTTTCAAATATTGCATAATGAATGATTGGCTAAAAATCAGTTTTAGGAGCAATCTATATTTGCATCTACATGTACATAATATGTCATATATAGAATAATACAGTATAGAATAGTAGGGCCCCTTCACACAGCAGAAATTTATGATTTTGAGACAGATTATGCCATAAAATCAGTACCAAATTCTGCCCCGATTCTGCCTCCCATGAAGCAAAACACTGAAAAAATAAGTATCTTGCTCCTGCAAATTCCACAGCTGGTTTAGCCGCAAAACCCTCAATGTGAGCCACTCCTGATCAGCTGAGGAAAGACACGGTGAAAAGGTGAAGGGGTGGAAATGGAAGAGAAATTTGAGGTGTAAGCCTGGCTCAAATTCCTCTTCTGTTTCCTACGTGTGAACATGCCCTTATCGTAAGGCTCCATGCATAGAGATGAGCGAATCGAAGCTGACGAAGTGGAACTCGATTCGAATTTCAGGAAATATTCGATTTGCATCGAATCCGGATTTCCTCACACTTCGTGGTAACGAATCACACAGCTCCGAACGGGGGTTTTAACCCCTTGGATGCCGTGGTCAAACAAGACTGTGGCATCCAAGGGGTTCCGCCATGCTACATATCCCCCTCGGCATCCCCCCGCAGTGATTAAAAATAAAAAAATACTGATACTCACCTGTCCTGGAAAATTCGGCGAATTGGCTGAATCGAATTTTTGAAAAATTCGCTCATCTCTATCCATACACACGTCCGAGTGTACCATCAGAGGGGGCGTCCGATGGTCAGAACAGATCGGAAGCCCCCATAGAGGTAAGTGCATAACAGAATGCACTAGGATGACACTCAGATGTCACTCCAAGTGTTATCCACCTGTATTTCACAGCAAATTCAGCCCCACATCGGATGCACACTCCCTTTCATCTCTATGGTCACATACACACGACTGTGTATTATCACAGGTATGCAGCTGTAAGCTCAGGGTAAAACTCAGAACAGATCCTATACCTGCCCGTTTTGCAGTCAAGGCTAACGGACTGCAGTGAATGGGGCCATGGAGACAAGGGTGGCAAACATTTTTCATCCATGTGCCATCCGTGTTATTTAGTCATTGAAAAGTTTCATAATCACATATAAGGAGTACATTACTCCATATTATATTTCCTTCAGCTACTGCAGAGCCTCTTATTGAAGAGGAATTGTAGCATCTTGCTAATTAATGATTTTACCTATATACCTTTTGTGAAGCCTATTGTTCAGGGGGTCTATAGATTATATAGGGTCTATAGCGTATATAGATTAGGGACACTTTCACCGTACCAGCAGATTTCTGTCTATTAGATTGCAGGTAAATGCCTAAGCTAATGAACTTCATGGCTAACTATTACTAGAGGATTGGAAAACAAGGGGCCCATAATTGTTCTTGCACGAGGGCCCCATACCTTTCTGTGTCCACCCCTGCTGTATATTGAACAGTGCCAGATACAGAGCGCATAGCTTCCCACCATCCCGCATCTGGTGGGACAGTCCCGATTTCACACTGTCTCGTGGTCCCGCATAGCTTACAGTTTGTCCCACTATGCCCCTGAAGTATTTTGCTGTTAAACTTTATTAGGGTAGGGTAAAGGCTAAATGGTAGATGCTAAATCCTAGTGGGCTAAAGGAGCTTTGATGATGTCATGACCATGTGATCAGACTCTTGTGTGGGCAGAGCTATTCTGGATACTGTGCGACAGACTGTGATGTTACACAGAAAGCTAGGAACAAGAGTGATCGAAGATGAGGAACAGAGAAGAAACAGCATGTGTGAGCAAGAGGGGGGAACTGGGGGCAGATGTAGGGGGCAATTAAGCTGGGGCATATATAGGGGACATTATGCTGGTGGCAGATAAAGGGGGACATTAAATTGGTGGTAGATAGAGGGGGCAATTAAACTGGGACAGATGAAGGGGGTATTAAGCTGGTGACAGATGAAGGGGAACATTAAACTGGGGGCAGATGAAAGGGGCATTACGCTGGTGACAGATGAAGGGGGAAAATTAAATAGGTGGCAGATGAAGGGGGGACATTAAGATGGTGGCAGATGAAGGGGACATTAAACTGAAGGCAGATGGAGGGTGACATTAAAATGGGGGCAACTGGAGGAGGACATTAAACTATGGGGGGTAGCTGGAGGGGAACATGTCTACCTCTAGTTTCCCCCAGTTTAATGTCCCCCTCCAACTACCACCACTGTTTAATGTCACCCTCCAGCTGCCCCAGTTTAATGTCCCCCTCTAGTTTCTGCCAGTTTGAACTGTAGAGGGAGAGGGACTTCATACTGTGAGGCAATTGGAGGTTAACATTATAATGTGGGGGCATATAATGTTAGGGTGACTGTAGGAGCATTATACTGTGTGGGGGTACATGGAAAAAAATAGATGAGAATGGGCGAAGTCAACGTAGAAGTGGGTGGAGCTAAATTTTCCACACCCATTTTCCTGTAACTGTCAATGAGACTTCTGCACCTCTCAACAGGTATTTTGGCCACTCCTCATGAGCAAACTGCTCCAGTTTTCTCGGGTTTGAAGGGTGCCTTTTCCAGATGGCATGTTTTAGCTCCTTCCAAAGATGCTCAATAGGATTTAGGTCAGGGCTCATAGAAGGTCACTTCAGAATAGTCCAATGTTTTCCTCTTAGCCATTCTTGGGTGTTTTTAGCTGTGTGTTTTGGGTCATTATCCTGTTGCAAGACCCATGACCTGCGACTGAGACCAAGCTTTCTTACACTGGGCAGCACATTTCTCTCTAGAATCCCTTGATAGTCTTGAGATTTCATTGTACCCTGCACAGATTCAAGTAACCCTGTGCCAGATGCAGCAAAGCAGCCCCAGAACATAACAGAGCCTCCTCCATTTTTCACAGTAGGGGCAGTGTTCTTTTCAAGACATGCTTCGTTTTTCCGTATGTGAACATAGAGCTGATGTGCCTTGCCAAAAATTTAGATTTTTGTCTCATCTGTCCGTAGGACATTCTCCCAGAAGCTTTGTGGCTTGTCAACATGTAGTTTGGCAAATTACTTTTGTCAGATTCAAGTTATTTCTGTGACCATTGTGGGTTTTTCTTTCATTAAACGAGGGGTACCAACAATTTTGTCCACATGTGTACATGTCAATTGCCTGTCTGAGTTTCATTGATATATACAGAGATAGCAGAGGTAACATTCACAATTAATGTGTTAAGAACTTTATGGCACAGAGTGTTATCTCGGGTGTGCCAATGACTTTTCAATAACTTTATTGTTAAGATATCACGCTGCAGCAAGTTATCACACTTCATAATGTCGCAGTCACGTTCTGCTGTTCCGAGTCACTGCTTAGGCCTGTAATTGGGCCTCAGCGGTCACGTGGAAGACATCGAGGTCATGATGCTTTCGTCAATGAATCATGGCATTGATACCACCGACACGATCCAGGTCCTTTGACTTCACAAAGAAGGCCGACAGGGACACCCAAAAATGAAGACCAGGTGACACGACAGAGCCCAGGAGAAGTGTTTTTCTGGGCCTCTGATTAATATACTATGGAAATATATACGAAAATAAGTGTTCCTTGGAACAAAAGGGGAATTTGCTCCAGCCAGCCATCACCCTACTTCGCATTGATGAGAGTCAATAACCTTGAAGCTGCCTTCTGCAGATGGGTCTATCTTCTTTTTCCACAAAAAGTTCTGGCTTGGTTTTACTCCCAGATTATTCCACTAGGTTTCAGGAAAACCAGACATTGATTCATAAGAAGATACCTTTGAAAAAGTGGCAGTAGAGCAAATTTCCCATTTCCACAAAGTAGGGTTTTTTTGCATGTTCCTTTTCCAGAATTAGCATGGTATGCATGGTCTAATAGGTCCCTGTACGCTGTGAGGTGGCCTTGGAGGGGCAACATCTACTTACCGAGACATGGAGTGTAGGTATTGCAGTGCAGCTCTATAGATTTCAATAGGACAGCATTGCAATACCTACACTCACAACTACAGTTTGTATGGCAAGTGATCGGCATGGCTTACTTGCCATACAATGTAAACAATACTGAGAGCCATGCTGTCTGGGTACTGGTGATCTGTGGAGATCCCGGTTGTCGGACCCCCGCATTTCTAATATTGATTGTCTGTCCTAAGTCATCCGGATAACCCCTTTAAATTTTTCCATTCTGGATTTCTGGGGAATCTGTGTGACTATTAGGAGACTAGAAGCAGATATAACTAAGACATGGTTTAATAGAATATATTGCATCTTTACAGGAGGAGACAACTCTACCTAATTTTGATGGATGATGTCACAAGGACAAGGTTGCTGAGTTTTTTCTGTAGAAATATCTTTTAGACTTCTGCACAGCTTCTATTCACTGCAACAGTCACAAATCTTTATATAGGTCTCTCCATGTCATGTTGTCTGTAACTAAGATGGTGATGTCTCAGCTACTGACAGAGGTATGAGTCCCTGAAGACAGGCTCAGCAGGAATGGAATTTATATTCGTGAGGTTTCTGGTTCTGGGATAGATTTCTATGGGGATTTGGAGGGAATGACTAGAAATGATAGACTATTTCTCAAAAACTTCACTAAGCTGATGGGTCCGTCCTGCTTATTGTTTTCCAATCTTTAGTAATAATTAAAATCTACAGTTAATATGTAAAATGCAATGATCCAAATTCACCAGCACTGTATACCAGGCCAATACCAGTTGTCTAAATGAAATTGTAGGCAATTAAAAGTTAAAGGAGTTGTCAGAATTCTATAAAACTTTTAAACTATTGACACCATGTTACAGGGCACATTACACTGATAAACAACAGGCTTCTGTTATGTATGTCACTTTTGTAGATTTTGAGAAAAATCTTTGAAGTCTTATGCAAATGAGGCAGTTGGTGCACTGAGGGCGAGCCTTCAGCTCCCTGGAGCACTGCTCTTGCCACACAGACCTCTACAATCCTCTGCCTGAGTTGATCCTCCCACTGCTATGATATCACCCATCATACTTGAGCAGTAAAAGTGGTGCTCCACAGGCTGAAGGCCCGCCCCCAGTGCATCAACTGCCTCATTTGCATAGGACTTCGAAGTTGTTTTTTTTATGTATCTAAAAAAGTGACATACGTGAAAAAGGTATGCTGTTTATCACTGTAATGTGCTCTGTAAATTGGTGTTGATAGTTGGATATGCTTGGGGTTGGATTTGTGCCAGGTGACTGCTGCAGCCAATCACAGGGCTCAGTGGTGACCTCTTCACAAATGGTATGTGACTAA
This sequence comes from Leptodactylus fallax, assembly GCA_947044405.1. Lineage (NCBI taxonomy): Eukaryota > Metazoa > Chordata > Amphibia > Anura > Leptodactylidae > Leptodactylus > Leptodactylus fallax. The sequence goes on along the minus strand of CAMRHE010000162.1, from coordinate 1,296,688 downwards.
GGGGATGTGTTATCAAGTGGTCACCACTGAGGCTTGTGATTGGCTGTAGCAGTCATGGGATGTCACTGCTGACATGAGGTCCTGTAGCTGGTCATGGAGGATCAGGGAGAGGTAAGTGACATTTTTTTCTTATTTTAGTTGGATAACCAAATATTTTTCCTAGTTTTTTTTTTTTAATTGTTAAAAATTTTCTGTAACCATCTTAGTAGTGACATTTTTTGTCTATATCAGTTGCTAATAGATACGACCAGAAATGCTGGAACGTTCTACAGTCTAGGATTTCTCAGCCATGATGTCCTTATTGTGGACAGATTATCAGGCAGGAAAGCTACATGAGTAAGAAGATAACCCCGTCACAGAAGGAAATCATGGCTGGCTTTCTGACAAGTCCTAGACCATAGAACGTTCCTGCATTTATGGTCATATCCATTGGAAACCGATCAAGACAACAGACTAAGATGATCAGAGAAAATCTTTAAAACGCTGCAGAATTTTTTATATTTGCAAAAATGTTCAACTTTTAATTGGCTACAAATTTATGTTCATGGGAAAACTCCTTAAAGGGGTGCATGGGCCATAGGAAGGCCAATCTCACTTTTGTTTACTAGATACTTAGCGTTCAGTTCTACTTTTTGATTTGAGATAACCAGCTTTAAAAAAAACATGGTTTCGCAATACTCTGCTACAAGATGTCTATCCTATATGTGTCTATATGTGGCCACCCAGTATTTGTGATATGGATTGCAGCCTGTCAAGGGTTTTACTCGCAAGTTACAATTTTGTAGTTAAGGAGGAATTGGAGTCTTTAACCAAATTCATGCAATTTTTTAACAATTTTACAATTGTTGTAACATTTAGTGTTACATTTATTTTTGCCATACTTTGTCATAGTATAATTAGAAAAATATTTCACAAGACCAGTTTGGCAGCAGCATGACAGTCTGTTTGGCCATCAGCTGTTAGTTCATACTCAAGGCTTTAAAGAGGTTTGCCAAGACCTTGATATTGATGGTCCATTATTAGGTTAGGCTATCAATATCAGATTAGTATAAGACTGACTCCTGGCATACCTAATGATCAGGTGACTGAAGGGCCACAGCACTCCAGCAAGCAAAGAGTCCCCCACTAGGCACAGTGTCATCCATATTGTAGTGACTGTACCTGGTACTGTAGCTCATTGTTACTCAACTTTCATTCCCATTCAGGATGAAATGTATGGCTGTGTGCTTGGTATACAATGCAAGGGACAAGGCACTGGTCAGAGCACCACAACCCATTTAGCCAGCTGATCAGTGGGGGTGCCAGGAATAGGACCACCAATCTGATATTCATGTCTTCTTCTAATGATACCGTAGGTCAGTGTTTCCCAACCTTTTCAGACTCAGGGCACCCCTGGAAAAAAAAAACCGGATAAACAAAATACAAAAAATGATTCATGTCATTGTGTTTTAGCACTTTTAATGCATCATTTATTTCCGATGGCCTCTTTAGTTTGGGTATGATGATAAAAATGATGCATACTGTATATAGCATTTATATAAATAGATTTTATAGTAACATTTTTATTGCTATACATCACTGTATATTCCTACTTTCCTTACATGTACATGCGGACCTGTATTATTACACACAATGTATAGTGATCTGCAGAGCCTACTGTATCTCCCCCTCTCAAATAGCCTAAAGTGAATTGGGAAGGAAAGACTTGTCAAGTGTGAATGAGGCCTGGAAACAAAACATTCTTGGATCCTGTTTAATTTCAACAAGTGCCAGCAGATGGAGCGTATCTCAGGATTAGAATCTGGGCGAAATGACAGAGCTCTGCTTTTACACCGCTCACGACCAATGGATGTTGTAATTGTACATTATTGTGCTATTATAACATGCAATTTAAGAGTTGGATAGAACTACTGGAATGGGATCTTTATGGTCTCTAAGCACTCACGCATTTTGGGTTGACAGGTTACTCAACACAGTTTATGCACTAGGCAGCAGGGGTCAACAACTTTTGCTACTCCAGCTGTTGTGAAACTACAACTCCCAGCTTACTCTTGCTTGGCTGTTTTCGCTGCTTCCATAGACATGACATTAAGTATGCTGGGAGTTGTAGTTTTACAACAGTTGATGGTTGTTGACCCTTGTCTAGGGAGTATATAAAGAAAATGGGTATCCAGAGCAAAAATGGTGCTAATGGTAATGGTTCCTTCTGTCACATTGACTCTACCATCAGGGATGTAGCTATAGGGGTTGCAGAAGTAGCAATCACTATCAGTTCCTGGAGCCTCAGGGGGCCCAAAGGCCTCTCTACACCAGCATTATAGAAAGGACATGGTAAATGGGGGCCCAATTGCATATTCTGCACTGGGGCCCAGGGGTTTTAAGTTACACCACTGTGTACCATCCTGGAACAGGAGAAGTCATAGCTTGACAGATTCTACCTTCATTCCAAACAAGAGAATGGTGGCATAAAATGCGTGTCTCCACCAAATTATGGTTGTCAACCTTGCTGTGATTGTGAGAGAGGAAAAGGACTGTCTAAATTCAGATAGCTATGAACATGGGATTAAGCTGACCCTTCTCATAGGTTTCAAAATGGCTGCTATCATCTTAGTATCATTGTATCATTCCTTAGACATTTCAAGCAAATAAGCCAAGAACTATAACTAAGGGTTAATTGTGTGTCATTGTGCTTTAAGTAGTTCACAAAATTCCCAAATTTCCCTTATTGAGACATAGTTTTACCTTACAGTGATACCCTTGACCAAGACTCTGGTCTGTTTTCCCTTTTACCCCGTGACAAGATTGCTCACTTTCTCATGTTATAGCCTGCACCCTGCTGTGGTCTCCATAAGGAATGGTATCCTTACCTGTCTGTCAGGTGCTGTACAGCTGCAGCTCACCCCAGTCTAGTCCTTGAGTATGGGTATATATTTGGTCACTGACATCCAAGTTACATTTACCCATTGTCATACCTTTGCTCCAAAAGGGCCATCCAGGCACTATTATCGATCTGCGGTGCACAGAGTCTTTTGGCAGTCAGCAAGACTGATGTCGGGAGCACTTATAGAGGTAGTTACTTACATTGTCCATCTGTGACGCATCATCTGCACTTCGGAGGATAGCATTGTTGGTGGTTGTACTCGTAACTAGAGATGGGTGAATCTTTCAATATTTGTTTTGCCTCAGATTTGGGAGGCTCAGGTCCAGATTGGTTTTGGGTCAAACAAGTTTGGTACAAGCCACACCTTAAATTGGCTTAAAACATAGTGTAGAACAGTATTAGGGCTCCTAGGAGCCTATCTATAAAACATAGTGTAGAATACTGTCAGGGCTCCTAGGATCCTATCTATAAAATATAGTGTATAACACTGTCAGAGCTCCTAGGAACCTATCTATAAAACATAGTATAGAATATTGTCAGGGCTCCTAGGAGCCTATCTATAAAACATAGTGTAGAACACTGTCAGGGCTCCTAGGAACCTGTCTATAATACATAGTGTAGAACACTGTCAGGACTCCTAGGAACCTATCTATAAAACATAGTGTAGAACACTATCAGGGCTCCTAGGAACCTATCTATAAAACATAGTGTATAACACTGTCAGGGCTCCTAGGAACCTATCTATAAAACATAGTGTAGAACACTGTCAGGACTCCTAGGAACCTATCTATAAAACATAGTGTAGAACACTGTCAGGGCTCCTAGGATCCTATCTATAAAATATAGTGTATAACACTGTCAGAGCTCCTAGGAACCTATCTATAAAACATAGTGTAGAACACTGTCAGGGCTCCTAGGAGCCTATCTATAAACCATAGTGTAGAACACTGTCAGGGCTCCTAGGAACCTGTCTATAATACATAGTGTAGAACACTGTCAGGACTCCTAGGAACCTATCTATAAAACATAGTGTAGAACACTCTCAGGTCTCCTAGGAACCTATCTATAAAACATAGTGTAGAACACTGTCAGGGCTCCTAGGAACCTATCTATAAAACATAGTATAGAATATTGTCAGGGCTCCTAGGAACCTATCTATAATACATAGTGTAGAACACTGTCAGGACTCCTAGGAACCTATCTATAAAATATAGTGTACAACACTCTCAGGTCTCCTAGGAACCTATCTATAAAACATAGTGTAGAACATTGTCAGGGCTCCTAGGAACCTATCTATAAAACATAGTGTACAACATCGTTAGGGCTCCTAGGAACTTATCTATAAAACATAGTGTAGAACACTGTCAGGGCTCCTTGGAAAGTATTTATCCAATTTCTAGCTCTCTAAGGCAAACACCGCCAAAGTTATTTCAAAGTGAAATTGTTATACTCTGGGTTCTCTTTAGACCCCAGAGTATATTAGGTGGAGGCCCAGGTGAGGTGTCCAGCTCCCTCTTTTGGTCTCCTCAGTGATGTCACCACTGAGGCCTGTGTCTGGTCCTCAGCGTTGACAAGGGCATGCTGAGCATTATGACGTCATGATGCTTGGCGTGTCCATGTGAGCACAGGTGGCCCAATCACATGCCTTAGTGGTTACCCGGGGTGCATCATATCACCAGGAGAGTGCCTGACAGCAATTTGTGGCTCAAAACAGATAATGGAAGGTGAGTATAAATATTTTTTTATTTTTGTCACCTCTCCTGGGCCTCCACCTAATATACTCTGGAGTTTGAAGAGACCCCAGAGTATAATGCAGCTGCCATTTTAGGTCACCTGAGAAAACAAACGGGAATATTTGAGTTGAACCCGGCTTGGTATGAATCAGTTTGCCCATCTCTACTCGTAACCCTGCTGGACCCAGACACACTCCAAGAGAGGCACGCAAGCACTACTTATAGAGTTCTGACCATGCTGTAAGACCCAGTGTAAAGCCAAAGCTATGTAAAGTCATATCATATAGTGTGTCAGCTGAAAATAGTCTGTGATATAACACCCAGATTAGGGTATACTAGGCAAGTGGGTGGTAACATTATGGTTTCTCTAGGGGTGGGGACTCTGTGTGCTGTGTGCCATGTAGTGTTACCACCCACTTGGCTAGTATGACCTAATTCACATCAACACTAAAAGGGCTTATATCTTTGGAATATCTGAATATATTTGGATTAACAAAACACCTAAATGCTCAGGGTGACAGCGCCGATCATATGGTGTATGTCATTAGGCTTTTCAGACCTGGTGACATGTCCTCTTTAACCATCTAACCAACATATCCCATATAACATACTCTCGTAGATAGATAGATAGAAAGATAGATGGATGGATAGATATGCAAAATTTATGAGGTTAAAAATGTAAAAACCCTCCTAGATACATACAGTAGGTACCTGGGCTATTCCGCTGTATATTATGACACTAGGATTTAGGCTTTCTATGTATGTATTAGCTGCTTCTATGGTTCTTGCAACTCTTTGAATTGTTTTTACATATAATTCTTTCACTTTTGCTTGGGGCATCTCACATGACATTCCCAAATATGGTCTCACACTACGAGGCTGTTCTTATTGCTCGCAGTGACATAACAGCAAAGGAATTATAACAATATAAATAGAAGCAGTTTGCACTGTGAAACATTAAGATGCTCTAAAAAAGCACAGACATAATAAAATGCATCAAAAAAGTTTCATATTTTTAGCAAATCGATCGGGGCTGACTATGGCTGTGCATCACACTACAGGCCAGCAGTTTATCAAAGTAGGGAAATTCTGATGTGATTAATAGCAACAACATGTAATAGGAAGACACATGGTGGGTCATACATCACATTGTCTTCGGGGCGTTAGTTTTTGTCTTAGACATATAAGATATACTGTACAATAATGCAAACAGCAAAATAACTATGTATACCTTAGCAGCTACCAAGAGGTTTATAGAGCTGCCATATACTGTGTCAGATATACTGCACAAAAAGACCCACATAGAGGCGCTAGACAACAGAAAAGCCACCTGCTAATTCTTTGACGCAAGAATGAATGGCGAGAAAGTGCAGCACTACACCTACCCTGGGCCCTGTAACATCTGCCTAGCTGTTTTGGCCAGTTAAAACCGTGCATTTGGCCATGGGTTATATTTTTCTTAAAGGGGTCCTCTGCTTTGGATAATCTCTATTTCATTTCTATTTCACTTGATGTTAAGCAGATCCCCCTGGGACACCACTACAATGCTCATAACAGCCACTATAAAAAGATGCTACACCTCTCTGCATTGCTGCGATCCCATCAAAAAAGCTAATGGGTGGGAGTTTCATGGTAGTCTGAACCCCCAATCTAAAATTGATGACCCATCTTAAGGTTACCCATGAAGTAGATAATTAGAGATGGGCAAACCGCTTTGTCATGAGACGGGTTGGACCCAAATATCCCAAATTGCTATTTTTTTTTTTAGCAAAACCAAACCAGATTCGTCTCGGACAAACTAAAAGTGCTGAAACAGTATTACTTACCTCTCCTGGGTGCTGGTGCGCAGGTTTCGGTCCTCTTCTGGCCTCCTGAATTATATCAGGGACTACTGAGGCCCCTCACTTGGGTTATGCCAGCACAATGACACACGGATACAAGCATTGTTACGGTGGTGTGACCCACCACTGAGGTCTATGACTGGGCCTCAGTTCTCTCTGACGTTATTCAGATGACTGGAGGAGGTCCGAAGGGGACACACCGGAGCCCAAGTGAGGTGACTAACACTGTTATGTTTACTCACCTCCCCAGAGCCCTCACTTATTATACTCTGGGGTGTGAAGAAACCCCAGAGTATAATAATGGTAGTTCCAATTTGGACGTGTTTGGTCCAAATGAAACTGTTGGGGCAAACTTTGAACCTTGTGAATATTTGCAAGATCTTCTTGCCCAACACATGCTTGCCTCCAGTAGACTCCCATGTCCCATCAGCTGTATTGGTGGATGCTAATACAGGTTGGATTATAATGGGGGCAAATGTGCAGTTATTTGCAGCTGCACCCCCTGCAGCCTCGGGTTGCAGACCACCACACATTTCACTCTTTATTACAATCTGCCTCTTGTGATGGGGAGCAGTCATTCCCATCTCAACAGCAATTTATCAAAATTGTAATATCGCTTTAAGCATTACACAGTGCCTACTCACATCATTGTGTTGTTTGTGTAAGATGTTTTCTATAACTGCTGTTTTTGTAATTCGGGCTCTCCCTTCTATTAAAGGGGTTTTCTGGACTCAGATCGATTTTTCGGACCGGATTTTTCATCCACAGGATATGCGATCTGTGGGGGTCCAACATCCAGACCCCGAACAGATCAGCTGCTGCAGTAGCTTCTAGGTGCCACAAGCTGCTAGTGAATGGGCAACGTGTGCAGTGACCACTTATACCAGTCTAGATTTCAGTGTATTTGAATGAGGCACCTCCTCTGGTGGGATGGAGATTATCAAGACCTATGAGAAGCAATGCTGAGATATTGGATGAGACTGGATGTAGTTTAGGATTAGGGTAAGGTAAGTAACATAATGTATATAAAAAGTGATAGATAAAGTGGTAAAATAAAGTACAACATAATGTAGACGCTAAACTCAAGCATGAACTTTAGTGTCGATGGTGAATGCCTTCATGTCACTGCTTTCTAATATTATGTAGTGATCTTATATAAAATCTCCCTGAACAAATGCATGTGATGAACAGAAATATCTAACAGGGGCAGATCAAATAGCTTGATTTTCACCCAAAATGTCCTAAAGATGTCATGTCTGCGATGAAGGAGAGGATGTGATGAATCATTCGCTTCTACTGATGATCTACTTTTGTGTAGTGGATGAGGTCATTGCATGTAATTGTTAATGGGAGGTAATGAGGACAGAACACAGAAGACAACTCAGAAAAAAAAATTCAATTAAAAGTTAAAAAAAAATTACAAAATGAACTCTCGTCCGAGTTCAGATTTCCATAAACAGTGACATCTTCTCTGTAATGAAGAACCCTACTCCTTAAAGAGGGCCTTTCACGTCCTTATAGATGTGCGGTATTATATACCGCTAAAAAGCCGACAGTGCGCTGAATTCAGCCCAGTATGTGCCCCGGTGCTGGAGATATCATTGCTGTTTCGGCACCAATATCCCTCCACTGTCAGAAAGGCGGCCCTTACAGCCTAGCGTTATCATTCCTTACCACCCAGCGATGACTTTAGGCTGTAAGGCCCGCATTTCTGACAGTGGGGAGATATTAATTTTGGTACCGATATCTCCAGCATCGGGGCATGTACCGAGAAAACTGACAATGCCCTGAATTCAGCACACTGCCGGTTTTATAGCAATATGTAATACCCAACATCTATGAGGATGGTCCTCTTTAAAATATTTAAATTTGGATGACCTCAAGCTATCATGCGAGGGGATATGAGGAGTACCACTATATCTGCCCATTATATGACTTGTATTCTGCATTTTAGTAGTTTTCCCCTCTAAAGGCTTTATCTCTAATTCTCAGTTTTCCCTGAGCTAGTGGGTGGAGAGTAGCTGTGTTGACTCCCATAAACTGTACATGGAGAAAACTCTCGATCTCACTGACTCAGAAGCAGCGATTCCATACCGGATATTATAGTAAAGTACTTTGTAGTATTGATGTGAATACAACACTTGGGGGTGAGATAGAAAACCTACTATTAGCTGCAGCACCATGACTGTGTGTGTCTCTGCTTCTCTCCTACTATGTTCCTCCTCTTTCCCCTTGCCCTCTCCATAGACTTTTAGGGGCAGTTGTAATTTGATACTACAGTGATCAAACTGTCAGTCTTGGAGGCCAAGAAGGATTCATCAGATTTCAGAGTAGAAAGGAGGAGGAAAGGAGCTAGACAAGTAAAGAAAGAAGCATTTTTCTCTGATAAACTATATTACAAATCTTACATATGTTACATTCATTTGTACTATCGATTTATTGTATGCAAAGTTTGGTGACCATGTAAGATGTATTCCCCATTGTAGTATTCTTTTATGTTATTTTCCAGTCTTCACAGTATTTTTGGTATTCTATTCATGACTTTTTGACTTAGTCATGAAGAGAATATTTAATAGAGAACCTGCCAGCTTGTAGACTATATTTGGGTCTGCCCCTATAATGGGTGTCCATGCAGGACTTTTCTCTCCGACGATTTTTGGAGGTTTCTGCAGATGTGAACCTAGCCAAAGGCCCCATGCACACAGCCACAATTTGGTCCGCAATATCCCATAAAAGTGCGTGCCCATGCATTTCAATGGGCCGTAGTTTTTGCGGCTATGTGTCCGGGCGGAATTTATGAGCCGCAAATACTAGAGTAGGTTCTATACCTGTCCACATTTGCGGCTCGGCCCATTCAGTAGAGTGGATGGTCAGTGAAGGCCTCGGGTGACACCTGGATACCAACCCGAATGTCATCTGTGCCATTTTCACTGACCCGCAGACTGCACACGATCGTGTGCATGAAACCTAAGTCTTACTTTAATATCATGTGACCTATAATATAGAAGGGACTGCTGCAAAAATGGGCAGAAAATGCACCAGTTTAGAAACCTACTGAGGTAGCAGAGCTGGAAATGTTGTGGGTGCAAAACCATAGCAAACACATGAGATATACAGTATAAAATGACATACTCAGCTCTGCTACATCTCTTCTTGCATAGCAAAATAGTTGCAGAAGCGAAACAGCTCTATAGACAGCCAGAGAGTTATTGGTGTCACCGAAGTGTAAGGGCAAGTAACAGGAGGGTTCCCTGTAATGTTTCCTCTGCTGGTCTCTTAACATGAGGTTATTTTTCCTGTTTATTTCTTTTCTGACAATGCTGTTCCTTGTGAGCGACAAATCCATTCAGACGTAATACACAAAACAACATAAAATATTAACATAATAATTAGTAAGAAGGTTTAACACACAAGAAGTGCTATATACTGCAGGAATGAATGTCTAGCGCCACCCAGTGGATCGGTTCAGTTACTGCAGTATGCAATTCTTTTGGTATATAAAATTATAGCATTATCTTTCTTACTATATTACACAGAGTCTAAAATCAGTCTGAAATATGGAATATGTCGAGATTTCCCAATGTATACTTCTGACTGAAGATGTCAATGTACTGTATGCCACTGTATATACCATAGCATAGGTCACCTATTGGCATCAATGTAAAAAGTATAGTGGCCCACTGTATAGGAAGGCACAATCTACTGTACTTTACCAACATGGCAAATATGACACTATTATACATAGGTGTAACAGGAAGCTCCTGGACCCCAAAATGTGTAACAGGCCCCCCAATTATAGCGTATCATTTATAGGACTGGTCTCCCCATATTAGGAAAATACCCTAAGGCTCCCTCTGCACCCCTCAAGTCCCAATTGCACCTGGCCTGCAAAATGTACATGATCTGACCATCTGTCCATGTGGAAAAATAGTCATGTGACTGACCCATTGACTATTGGGGGCCCATGTCTACTAGGGGTCCAGCTGTAGAAACGGGCACATACAGACCAAGATTATGGTCATGTGTACCAGTCCTAATAGAGAGGGGTCCTCAAGCTGTGGATCATCCCCTTTGACATCCATACGCCCTATTAAATAAGACCTTTCATGTCCTCTATAACTGGGTATGTTATATACTGTTATAACGCTGTCGGTGCACTGAATTCAGCACACTTAAGCTTTTGTTGGTATCTTCTCCCGATGAAGAGATATCAGTCTTCTTAAAGAGTTATTACAGTATGTTGCTGGGACTCCGAGGATGAAAGATAACTATGCTGCTAGGGGCCCCTCTCCTGAAATATGGCCAACACACGGCCCAAGTTTTATAGTGTGAATGCGGAGTAAGGGCATGTTCACAAAGAGCCAAAAACCCATTTTGGCTTATGTTCTGAAGATGTAATTAATAATAATAATAATAATAGTCCTTTAATAGTCTCACACCATGGCCGTGGGACGTTCTGATTCTCACTGGCAGTGATTGTGGCACTTTGGTCAGTTCCTCTGCTCACTGAGCCAGCTGTTCTGTACTGAATGTGATGGGAACTTACTCTAAATTAAACTGACTGGATCTGACCCTGCAGTAAGGGAATTCCATACTCACCGACCCTCCCAGAATGTCCAGGAGGCTCCCAAAACAAGGGGAGACCTCACAAACCTCTTGGGCCTAGGTGGCTCTCTGTGTTCCTGAGATCCAGGAACTATATCACACAGGAACTGTATTAAATCACCCCCCTGGTTGTATTATAACCTTATGGGGTCACATAACATGTTCTAGCCCTGTCCCGCTACACAACACTATGGTTCACATAAAAATTACATAAAAGTAGCACAAAATTCATTCTGGGAAATGTGGGTGATATCCTGCATTTTCCTGACTGTATCTGTCCATGTGCATGTGGCCTAAACCTTTCCTAGTGGCTGGACAATGAAATTGCAAAGGTACGGTATTCAATTTACATGACAGTGCAACACACAAGCAACACGTCAAATAACACCCATCATTTTAGGGTGTATTCTCCGTAACCCCTCGCAAATGCACAACAATAGTGCACATACTCTACATTAACCCATTGCACAATAAAGATAGAGCTCCATGTGATGTGCAAGACAATGGGAGATGACAGACTGAGTGTCCTATACAGCACAAAGGTACCCCAGCAAAGTTATCTAGGGGAGGAAATCAGCAATACAATACAAATCAGTTCAGTGGCACAGAGTATTTCAGGAATGTAGTATGCTGATTGTGTCATGCATGTAACAAAGTGTCATAAAAGTGTAGCATGATGGAGGCAAAGTAATACTCAGTTATTTGGAGGATGAGAAGAGTTTTTTTGTGATCAGCAGCTTATTACTACAGCATTGTAAATCCTAGAGTGCCGCCTAGTGGCCATATTGATTATTGTCTCTAAATGTTCATAAATTAGAAAAATTGCGGCCTCCTGCACACGACCGCAATAGATTCAGAGGGTTTTAAATGGTTTTATATAAAGAACAATCAATTATATTAAAAAAAAAAAAAAATTAAAATCTTGCAATTCCAACTCTTGCCACTAAGCCGAAAATAGTTTGTTACTTCCTGTCTCCTGGAGATGGACCCCATGGGCCATAGACACAATGGTCTGGAGCAGATTCTATTGACTTGTATGGAAGAGTTTTCTAGGTGTGCTCTGTGACCTGTACAGGAGTCATTTTGTAGAGAGGGGATTATATAAGCTGTGACCATCACCTATTGTGACTAGTGTCTTATCTACATGAAAGGTATCTTATATACATGAAAGGTGTGATCATTAGTCTTCTGCAAAGAAATCTCCTACAAAAACAAGAAAGTCTCAGCATATTATTTGGCTTAGTGGCCGAAGTCACAACTGCAGGATTTTTAGAATTTTTTTATAATAAAGATAATAGCATGGGAAATTTTTAAATCCTCACCAAAAATTCTTTACAAAATATGTTAAGCTTAAAACTTGATAAAATTAGGTCATTTTCTAGCGACACATTCCCTTTAATAACCCTATATCCACACAAGACTTAAATACTATTACACTTTCACACAGAATTTTCATCCACAAGCTGCTAAATAAATCTTCCTGACATATATTCTGAAACAGACTGGCGGGGTGGATTTTATATGACATGTGATCTGTCTGGTCTCGGTGTCTTGTAAACCAGAGGCCTGAAGTGGCTTGCGGTTTACAAGACAGTTAAGTTGCAGAATGGGTATTAACTAGATCGATGTCTGCAGACATCAACCTAGTTAATAGTAAAGCATGTATTAATGACAGCCCTATACATAGGGACAACAGACTCAAGGACATATTTCCAGTCCCCCCTCTCCTTTCCTTTCAACAACCACCAAACCTGAGGCATATTATTGTCTGGAGTGCCCAGAAGGCCCCACTGAAAATGGCACCTCACCTTGCCTACATAAAAGGTGCATGACCTGCAAGCACATCCACACCGCTGACAGTGTACCTATCCCACAGTCACAACAGGTGCACAGAATTAGGGGGACATTCTCCTGCAGGTCTTCCAATGTGGTGTACCTCATAATGTCCCACCACAGGCCTCTATGTGGGGGAAACAGGGCAGAGACTCAGTCAACGAATGAACTCACATAGATCCAATATTAATAACAGCAGAACAGATCTCCCAGTGGCCGCACATTTCTCCGGAGAAAACCACTCTATCGAAGATTTGCGGATTGTGGTTTTAATGGGACATTTTAAGAGGCAGGAGAAAAGGAAAGAATCGGAGTACAAATTTATGCAAAAATTTCAAACTCTGCAATTTGGACTTAATATTCATGTCCGCTTCATGTCACACTATGTATGAACTGTGAGGGTCACAAATCACCTCCTGATAGCAAACAGATAACAGATCCCTCTGTCACGCACCACAACTTTCCAGATTGTTTTTTTGACCTATTGTAAATAACTTCTCTACTTAGATTGCTTTTTGTTTTGGTTTTTTTAAGGACTCTAAAATCCTTTGAAAACCATGTGTATAAAAATCTGTGAATTTTCAGTTCTTGTATCACACCATGTCTGATGAAGGGAGCGAGTACTCCTGAAAGCTTACTTATAAATATACTCAGTTAGCCTCTAAAAGGTATCGCCTGATTTCTTCACTCTTCCATTAATGACAGCCCCACAGAGTCAGTGGGCCCGGGGCAGCCGCCCCATCACTAGCTACGCCTCTGACTTGATGACATTGTGTTAAATTTGGTTTCTTGTTCTTTTAGTGTTTTTCCCCTCTTAATAAAGTCACACAGAAACAGAAAAAACAATAGTAAATCTGTATCAGAAAGAAATGCAGGATAATCTCTTGATGTGGTCAGTGACAATCCTCTGTGAGCTAAACATCTGCAACACGTTCCCCAAGTAGTCACACATGGCTTCTTGGTTTGTCGCATCTCTAAATACTATTGTGCCCTGGTCAGGGCCGGTTTTAGACAAAGTGGGGCCCTGAGAAAAATTAAAAGTGGGGCCCCAAATGCTGATATGCAAACAACACCATCGTCTTCCAGTGACAACCCCTATTATAACGCCTCCTTTCTGCCAACAAAAAAGTAATAACAAGCCCCATTTTACCACACACAATTCAAATGAGCACCTTTGTACGACCTAATAGATTTTTGCACCCAGTCATCAGTTATTATAGCGCCTCCTTATAAATAATAGTCCCTGATTATAAATAATATTACACTTTTATCAGTAATAGCGCCCTTATAAATGATAAATAGTGCCCTGTATCAGTAATATCCCCCTTATCAGTAACAGTCACCCCGTAAAAATACTGCTCCCTTATAAATAATGGCCCCCTCATAAATAATAGTTACCCTTATAAATAACAGTCCCCATTATCACTAATAGCCCCCTTTATAAATAAGCCCACTTAACAATTATACCCCCTTATAAATACTTCCCCTCTTATAAATAATAGCTCCCCCCTTATAATAGCCCCCTCATATTTAAGTTTCCCAATTATATATAGTAACCCACCCTTATACAGTTGCATCTCAATAAATTAGAATATCTTTGAAACGTTCATTCATTTCAGTAATTCAGTAATACAATCCATAATCAGCGTCTTCCATGATTGTGTGTCCTACTGAACCAGACTGAGGGACCATTTAAAGGCTTAGGAAACCTTGGCAGGTGACACTGAATTTACAATACTGAACTGAACTTACAATATTCTAATTTTCTTAGATTTGGGTTTTCATTACCTGTAATCCATAATCAACATTTACAGAAATAAAACACTTGAAATAGAAGACTCTGTGTGTAAAGAATCTAGAAGATATAGAAGGTCACTTTTTTAATTTAATTACTGAAAGAAATAAATGTTTAAAAGGTATTCTAATTTATTGAGATGCACCTGTAGATAATAGTTCTCCGTTATACAGTTTCGGACTGAAGGGCCTTAGGCCCACCAGAGGAACTTGTTCTGGGGCCCCACCCAACAGCTTCCTGCTAATAGCCTACACCACGGCTCCTTCACTGAAGTCTTACATACGTGCTGACTATCTGGTGTTACTGAGTATGTTCCCAGTATAGTCAGCCCCTATAGTACTGTGCAGGCCCCAATAACTCCATGGCCAGTTCATGCACAGGACTGTGTGGGGAATGACATGGCCATGGAGCACTACACGTTTGTGCAAGATTATAGTGAGGGAGCTATGATGCAGACATAGCACACAGGGTTGCCAGCAGGAATTTTAACCCCCTCCCAGTATAATGCTCCACATGGAATATAATGCTCCATGGTATAAAATGCTCCCCTGAGCCCTCCACAGTTTCCCCACATCGTATATAAGGCTCCACACAGTATACTACCTCTTAGTGGCCCCAGACAGTACAATATGCTCCCCAGCAGCCCCACACAATATAATATGCTCCATACAGTATAATATGCATCCCACAGTGCCCCCCCAGTATAATGCTCCACAGTGGCCTAACACAGTATAACATGCTCCACAATGGCCTCCACACAGTATAATATACTGTCCAGAGGGGGTTCCCCCAGTATAATGCTCCAGAGAGGTCCCCCACAGTATAATATGCTCCCCACACTCCCCCCCAGTA
Organism: Leptodactylus fallax; assembly: GCA_947044405.1. Classification (NCBI taxonomy): domain Eukaryota; kingdom Metazoa; phylum Chordata; class Amphibia; order Anura; family Leptodactylidae; genus Leptodactylus; species Leptodactylus fallax. The sequence goes on along the minus strand of CAMRHE010000162.1, from coordinate 1,281,148 downwards.
TAATGCTCTACAATGGCCCCACAGAGTATAATATGCTCCTGAGAAGCCCCACACATTATAATAAACTCCACAGGGGCCCCACACAATATAACAGGCTCCCCACACTGCCCCTTCCCCCCAATATAAAGCTGCACAGTGGCCTATAGTATAATATGCTCCCCAGAGGGCCCCCACTAGTATAATGCTGCACAGTTCCCCCCCCAGTATTTTGCTCCACAGTGGCCCCACGCAATATATTATGCTCCCCAGAGTGTCCCCCCCAGTATAATGTTCCACAGTAGGCCCCACACAGCATAATATACTCCCCAGAGGGCCCCCTAGTATAATGCTCCTTAGCACCCTCCTGAATAATGCCTCACAGTGGCGCCACACAATATAATATGCTCTGCAGATGGCCCCCCCCTGAATAATGCTCCACAGTGACCCCACACTGTATACCATGCTCCAGAATGGCCTCCACACAATATAATATACTGCCCAAAGAGGTTCCCCCAGTATAATGCTCCTCAGTGGCCCAAAACAGTATAATATGCTCTCCAGAGGGCCCCCCCGACAGTATAATGCTCCACGGTGCCCCACACAGTATAATATGCTATCCAGAGGGCCCCATCCGCAGTATAATGCTCCACAGGGGCCCCACACAATATAATATGCTATCCAGAGGGCCCGCTTCCCAGTATAATGCTCCAGAGGGGCCCCACACCGTATAATATGCTATTCAGAGGGCCCCCTCCACAGTATAATGCTCCACAGGGGCCCTACAAAGTATAATATGCTCTCCAGAGGGCCCCCCCCAAGTACAATGTTCTACAGTGGCCCGACACAGTATAATATGCTATCCAAAGGGACTCCCCCAGTATAATGCTCCACAGGGGCCCCACACTGTATAATATACTATTCAGAGGGCCCCCTCCCCAGTATAATGCTCCTACAGACTCCCTTAGTGCTAGTATTATATTATACTCTGGGGTCTCTTCAGACCCCAGAGTATAATTATCGAAGGCCCGGAGGAGATAAGGGAAAATAACAAACAGTTATACTTACCTTGTCTTACTTCTCCTGGGCTTCCTCGCGCTGCTCCGCTATCCCCGCCGGCTTCCTCTTCTCTGCGGCTGACGTCATGCGTTGTGGACATCATCACTGAAGCCTGTGATTGGGCCTCAGCAGTTACGTGAGCACGCCCCACGTGACCGCTGAGGCCAGGCCTAAGCGGTGATGTCTAGAACGCCAGAAGATGACGTCGGACGCAATGACAGGTGAGTAAAAATGTTTGTTATTTTTACTCACCTCGGAAAGGGGCCCTGCTGCACATTATCGATATGGCCGGTCCTGACTCCGGGATCCTAAATCATAAGGCTCCAGATCCCGGGGCCCCTTTGGGGTCGGGGCCTTGGGCAATTGCCCAGTTTGCCCCCTCCCCTAACGCCGGCCCTGGCCCTGGTGGCATCACTACCACTTATCACTGGAGTACCAGACTTAAAATGTTGCCATATTTTCACACACATGTCAGTCTCCTGACTTAAGATGGGCGAACCTTCCAAGATTTCTTTCATTTCATTTTGGGTGGTGCCGGTCCTTGATTCATTAAGGGTCGAACAGTAGTGAAAATATTAGGGCAAGTTCACACATAGGAATTTGATTCTGAATTTGCCAAGCAAAAAAATTCTGCTCCAAATCCACCTGAACAAGCAGGACACTTATTTTTCTGCTAGCTGAAAAATCTGCTACTGCCTCCTATTGCAATGAATGGGAGGCGGATTTCAGGTGGAATTTGAGGCAGATTCCATGTCAAATTCAGCGCCAAATTCCTATGTGTGAACTTACCCTTACACTCTGGAGTCTCTTCAGACCACAGAGTATAATCGGGGAGGTGTAAAAAATAAAAAACATTTATCCTCACCTTCCCTCACCTCTTTTTGGCCTCCTCACAGTGTATGGCACTTGGCGACATACTTCTTTGGCCCAGTCATAGGCCTCAGCGGTGTCTCCGCGCACATGACATCACGGGGAGAGCGATGGACACCGCAAGGAGGCCCAAGGACTATAAATGTTTTTGATTTTTTTTCACCTCCCCTGGGCCTCTGAAGAGACCCCAGAGTATAATAAATTACCGCAAAGCATGTCACAGCGGCCATTTTAGTTCTGAGACAACTCCCGCTTTGGCATGAGTCTGATTCCACCACTGTTCGTTGTTTAAGGAAACGGAACAATTTCAGTTTCATTAAACAACAAACAATTTGGTTTATTCAGGTCGAACCAGACTCATGCCAAAGCGGTTCCCCCGTCTCTACTCCTGACATGTACAGATGTAGCAGAGTTAGCCCGAACTTCTGCAACTGGTAAAACTGCTGCAGCGTGATATCTTATCACAGAAGACAACAAAAGCCAATGAAAAGTCATTGGAAAAACATTTTTAATGACTTTTTATTAGTTTTGGTATCATGTTGCAACAGTTTAAACAATTGCAGAAGTTCGGGTTAGCTTCATACATCTGTATGTCTTAGTAAGTACATCACCCAAATATGTTCTGGAACATCTTTTCTCATAACTCTGCATTGTACCGTCCCTCTGATGTGTGCTGTTGGTATGACGGGCAAGGGACAGGTGAGTATGAGGTTGTTTTTTTTATTATTATTATTTTAACCCCTTTCCTGCCTTCTAATAATTTTTGTTTGGGGTCTGAAAAATCCATTTACTCATCTTTCAGCAGATGATTCTTGTGCAGAAATGATGTGGGCAGTTGTAGGATGCAAAATCTAGTGGCATATGAAGTGCGGTTTGATTTAGGACTACAGTAAAATGAGTTTTATCTATGAACACACCACAATTTTATCTGTGTTAGGGTGACATCTGGTGGACACTTTTGATATTACAATTAACTTTCAAAAATTGAAAATCCCTTTTATTGAAGCAAATTATTTTCTTTTATTATTCTATTTAATGACTGTATCCAATATCCAGAGACAGATCCAGATTATAGAATTGTATCTAGCAGGGCTAAGGTGTTGTAAGTGTATGTTTACATGTAGTTTTGTGTAGGCTGAAAAAATCTGCTTCAGGAATTAATCATGTAGCTTTATTTTTTCCTCTAGCTGAAAAAATCTGCTACTGACTCCCATTGAAATGAGGCAGATTCCACCTCAAAATCCTCCTGCAAAAAAACTCAGTGAGTACTCCGTGTTCACACGGAAGAAATTTTCCTAGCTGAAAAGTTCAGCTTCAGCAATTTGTAGCTGATTTTTCCGCTTGTCCAAATTCCGCAGCAAAACTTCAAAGTGTTTTGTGTTTTCCATCTTGTTACCAGTTAAGATTCCCATACATGCTTATATGTAAATAGATAAAAAATATCCGATAAATGGATAAAACAATTTGACTCCTGAGGAAACAACAACTGGAGCCCATAGTAAGACAATAAAAAGCTGTGGCTGCAGATACTGGATAATAGTCCACAATCGTATCTACAGCCATCATCATCATAATAATAATAATAATAATAATAATAATAATAATAATAGTCCTTTAATAGTCCCACAATGGGGAAATTCAGTGTGTTACAGCAGCAAAGATAAGATAAGATAAGCAGATACAAATACAAATACAACATGTACAGGAATGTTCCAAGGTGAGAGGCATTACATTAATAGCAGACAGACAGATAGGACGTAGCAGAGGGGGGGGGGGGGGATTTAACAGGCAGAGAGATATTTCAGTTCTCTGTGTGTATTGATCTCCGCTTAGGTCGGTGTTGGTTGTACAGCCTAACCGCGGTGGGGAGGAAAGACTTCCGATAGCGCTCCTTCTCACACCTAGGGTGGAGCAGTCGGTCACTGACAGTACTGCTCAGCGCGATCACAGTCTCATGCATGGGATGGGACTTCTTCTTCTGCATGGAGCTCACCACGGACAGTATCCTTCTGTCACCCACCACCTGCACTGGGTCCAGGGGGCTCCCCAGGACAGAGCTGGCCTTTCTAATCATCTTGTCAAGTTTATTTCTGTCCCTGGTTGATATACTGCTCCCCCAGCAGGCCACTCCAAAGAAGATGGCTGATGCCACTACCGAGTTGAAGAAAGTCCTAAGAAGTGCCCCCCGGATTCCAAAGGCTCTCAGCTTCCTAAGCAGGTAAAGCCTGCTGTGGCCCTTCCTGTACAGGGCCTCCATATGATCTGCCCAGTCCAGCTTATTATTAAGGAGCAAACCCAGGTACTTATAGGTGTTCACAATCTCGATGCCCATCCCCAGGATGTCCACTGATTTAGGAGGGCATCTGCCTTTACGGAAGTCCACCACCATCTCCTTGGTCTTCCCCGCGTTAATCTTCAGGTGGTTCCGGTGGCACCAGTCCACAAAATCCTGGTTCAGTTCTCTGTACTCCCTGTCATCATCATCTGTGATGAGGCCTACTATTGCAGAGTCGTCAGAATACTTCTGTAGGTAGCAGCTGGATGAGTTGCACCTAAGCTACAGCTATATACAGCTATATACAGATATACAGCTTCTTGTCCTCTGTCCTTTGGTGTTGAAGTACTAGGCTGAGTCCCGGGAAGGTTTTTCTGCTTAGATAAATCACCACACACTCTGAGTTAGGGCAGTTGAACTGATGTCCCCCGTGTGCTGCCTGTGCACTGGCCATGCTTCCATTCAATGAATAGGATCCGCAGAAGCACGGCTACAAAAACAGACGGGAATAGGATATGTCCTGAGTTTTACGGCCCCGACTTGGGACTGTGTAATTCACGGTCGTGTGCTTGGCCAACAGAAATAAATGGGTCAATGTGCTATTCGGGGCAAGATCAGTGTGCTGCTGGATAGCACACTGACCCATTCATTTCTGTGGGCACAAGCTCACTGCTGTGTATTCCATGGATCAGTATGCGGGCTGTGAGTGTGTGCCGCAGAATATGGACCAGGTCCTACTCTGTTCAGTGTTTGCGGCACGGACTTGTCCATGGAAGCCTATGGGAGACTAAAAACCACGGACGGCACATGTACTCCATGTGTCATCCATGTGCTGTCTGTATTTGTGGGACATGGAAAGTAGGCACTTTTGCGAATCCGCAAACTTGGATCACGCACTGATGACACTGCCAATTTTTGCGGACATACGGTACTGATGCTGAAGAAACACTGATGACACACGATCTGCAAAAACGGAACAGTGAATACTAGTTTGCGGACCTCAAAATATCTGTGGTCGTCTGCAACTAGGCTTAGGCTGAGGCCCCACGTTGCGGAAAAGCAGCTTTTTTTGTTGGAGATTTTGCTGCGTTTTTTTGTGCCAAAGCCAAGAATGTCTATAAAAGGAATGGGGAATATCTAGGAAGTTCTTATACTTCTCCCTTCTGCTTAATCCACTCCTGGCTTTGACTCAAAAACAGCAGCAAAATCTCCAACAAAAAAAGCTGCGTTTCCGCAATGTGGGGTCTCAGCCTTAAAGGGTTTTTCCCATGAAAAGCGTTTATGGCATATCCACAGAATACGCTGTAAATCTGTGTTGTATATCCTGTGTTAAGGGTCAGACTGGCCCCCAGGTGAATCCCCCGGTGGGCCCCTGAGCTATTGGGCCCCCAGTTCACCCTGACAAGGCACAGTACACTCATTGTATTCCAGACAGATACTCATCTTACAGCATCTCAACCAGGTTATGTGCTTGTATAATATACTGGATAGATAATTTAAGAAATTACCCAGTTTATTTTATATACTGTAGACACATTGGGCCTCTGATATAACATCCAGGTGCAGAGTCAGGCCAACCAGTACCCTACCTCCCCTCCGCCCAATTATCTCAATCACACTGCAGAGGCCCCAGATACCAATACTAATAAGAGGGCCCTAATTCAAAGCAAAAGCCAGGCAGCAGCTACTGACAGGACCAGGACAGAAAGAATCAGACACAAGGACTAGGCAGCAGGCTACTACTAAAAAATAAATTTATATTGGTGAAATTTTAGGGATTAGCGAACAAGTGTAGAAAGGATTTTACTGGTGGGCCCTAAGCATTGCCTGTGTTTGTACATAACCTTTATATGGTTTGCATTTGCATGTAATGTATAGTTTCCCCCTTAGGTCTTATTCACACAACCTTGAAAAATGGTCGTGTAAGGGCATTTTTTACAATGGCCGTCACAAGGTCGCTTTAACGACAAATTGAATTCAATGGGGGTTATTTATCATCTGCCCCTTTTTTGGCCATACTTTTCACGGGTCGCTTTTTTTTAGACTAGTTTTACTGTGGTGCTGATTTATGATGTCAGCGCGACTCCGTGTTATGCATGTGTAAGTTAGTTTAGATTTGCCTTTTTTGGCCATTTGGACTTTGCGCCTTTTTTGTGAAAAAAGGCGTAAGTGCTGAAAAATGGGTAAAACTCTCTCGATGAGAGCCCAAGGGTGCTCATTTACAGTTCAGGCACTCGATGTGCCTATCTCCAGTTTCTTCTCCCCCCCCCGGCAGACAGCCAACAGTCTTCTGAGAGTGATGCCAGTTCCAGCCAGCCGGCACAATCCTGCACTCCACCGGCACTGACACAGGACCTGCAGCCTGAGCTTCCCCGGCACAAGCAGCCACATTCACCTGCCTTCCTCCGGTCCTGGCACTGCTTTGGGGAGTGATACTACTCTCCCACCGGAAACTCCTCCATCCTCTCCGACTGTGCCTTATTGCCAGCAGCCCTGTTGTTCACCGCACATGCCGAACTACTGGACCTCGCAGGTGCAGCTTTTCAGCTGTCCCCGGCTACTCCACTCACTGCGACCTCTACATATGCCCTACAGTGCGCTCCACCCAGTATCCCATCCAGTGGTGTAACTAAAGTCTTGTGGGCACCGGTGCAAACTTTTGCCCAGGGCCCCCTACCCCCTCCCTAGAGTCAATTCTTGATAGTGGCGGTTACATGTGCGCAGCAATATCTCAGATACTTGAAAGGGATACAGCTGTAGTACCCACAACCGCAGTTATCAATAATACGGTGAGTGAGCAGTGCAGCAACCAGCATGTGAACATTATGGGGACAGTGTTACGTGCTTCGCAGTGGCCCCCACACAGTGTTATGTGCTCCGCAGTGGCCCCCACACAGGGTTATGTGCTCCACAGTGGCCCCCACACAGTGTTACCTGCTCCACAGTGGCCCCCATGCAGTATTATATGCTCACAGTGGCCTACACGCAGTATTATATGCTCACAGTGGCCCCCACACAGTGTTACCAGCTCCACAGTGGCCCCCATGCAGTATTATATGCTCACAGTGGCCCCCACACAGTATTATATGCTCACAGTGGCCCCCACACAGTATTATATGCTCCCAAGAGCCCCTCCCCCAGAGCTGGTGCTACTATTATACTCTGGGGTCTCCTCAGACCCCAGAGTATAATAAGTAGAGGTCCAGGAGAAATGATTAAAAATAACAAACACTTATACTCACCTTACCTCATCTCTCCAGGGCATCTTCGCTCCGTCCTGCTGTCTGCAACATCCTCTTCTGTCAGGTGACTGAGGTCTCGTGCTCTAGCGGTCATGTGAGGCGCGATGACGTCATTACTCCGGCACGCCCCATGTCACTGCTGGCGTGATCTCAGTTACCGGCAGGAAGAGCCCCGGAGCAGATGCTCAGCCCAGGACAGGTGAGTATAGGTATTTTTTTTATTTTTATACACCTCCCCCTGGAATTGGCAGCAATTGGCCGGGCCCCTTTTCATTAACAATATATATAGCGGTCGGGGAACAAGGCTTTCGCTGACCACTATCATGGTGGTCAGGGACCCTGGCCATTTCTAGCTGGCCGCGGGCCCCGTGCCCCTCCAGGCCCGGTCACAGTCACACCCCCTGCGACCAAGATCGTTACGACAGTGATCCCATCTTCTCCTCCACCTCACCTGCCAGCAGAGGCGAGCACCAGCCACGTACTGCAAGCACGGGACTAGGGCGCCAGTCCCCAATCTAAAAAGTCCCTGCTCAACTCTTCTACTATCCAGGGCTCTTTTATGGACTGGAGTGCATTTGCGCCAATTTTGCCCCTTTTTAAAAAAGGCGCAAGTCATAAAACAGGGTAAAAAGGATCTCCATTTAGGCCACACCCCCTTTTCTCACCAAAAAGCAAAAGTGGCAAGAGCACCATAACAGCGTGAAAAAAGGTGCAAATCCTTCATAAATGAAGCCTAGCGTGGAAAAAGACTTCAAAAAGGTGCCCTATAAGCCAAAAAAAGGCGCAAGTATCTTAATAAATGTGCCCCAATGTGTATATTTACATGGCTCTTTTTTTGATGGCCTGTTTTTCACGGCCATGCACTATATTTGTCCATGAAAACTGGGTTCTATAATGGACATGTGAATAAGGTCCATCCATTTACTTGCACCTAATGTCTGTGAAAAATGGCACGGCTGTGTGCATAAGGCCTTACGTAGACTATACCACTGTATTGTGATCTCTGTCATTGGTATGACCCAGGCAGCTCAATCTGAAAAGGAGGTGGACACCAAGAGTCTTCTTCTAGGCTTTGGAGAATGAGGAACAGAGAGAGACTGAACTAGGCCCTTCACTGGTCTGCAAGTTATCCAGCAGATCCAGGCTGTACCTGAGAACTAGACAGGGGGAATAGACTCACCCCTACTAGGCTACATTCATGAAGGAAGTACATCTTGCACCCGAGGGACATCTGTTTTCACGGATCGCCCATACATTGAGTGTATGGAAGGATCCGTGAAAACGGCCAAAAATAGGACATGACTTATATTTTGACAGTCTGTGACAATGGACCATCAAGATAACGGTCATGTGAATAGCCCCCATTCACTGGCATTGAATTTAATGCTGCCATGTGACGTCCATTAATAAAACGAGCATCAGACAGCGGTTATGTAAATGTAGCCTAAGGCTGAGAAAAACACGATAAGAGGGTACAATCTTGGAACTCAAAAAAAAAATAGAGCATGCGAAATTGTCATCCTACTGTCTGTGCCACAGGCTATTAGCTTCAATAGCCTTTTTTTTCTCATACCAAACTTTAATAGCATTGTACTGTCTCTACATCATGTATTGGTATATAAAGATATCTATATATGCCAGTACATCATATGCTTATAGCCATTGTGACAAGTCCAAGTACTACAACTCCCAGTCTCCCGGCTTCCTCTAACAGGTTTCTGCATGAATACCGCCTATGGATCCCATCCCTTGGATGGAGTTTTACTGTGGTGCTGATTTATGGTGTAAGCGCGCCTCCTCGTGTCATTGTGTATCACCATACGCTACAATTGCAAGAAATACATTGCAAAATAACATATAAATAGGTATTCATATAACAATAAGGACATCCATGTGTGGAAATTATTGGCCCCCACTCACAATACATCTTAGCATTTGGTGATGTGGATGACGATCATCACAGCACATGCGCCACAAAAAAGTCAAGAAGTGCACATGTAAAAGGCAATACAACCACAAAAGTGCACAAAACCAAATACATAAGAATTGTGCAAGAGGGAGCGCTGATGCCACCTAGTGGTAGATGACTAGTACAATGACAATAGTATTGTGGCTAACCCTGAAGAAGGCTCAGTCTGGGGCGATATGTGTGAAGAACTTGTCCAGCTGCATAAGGATATTCTGCTGCTGCATCCATTTATATAGCACTAGTGTACAGTGATGAAGAACCAGGGACATTAGATATAGTAGTAGAAGTATACAGCACACACATCACTCATATAGAAGTATACAGCACACACATCATTCACATATTAGAAGTATACAGCACACACATCACTCACATAGTAGACATGTGTAGCATACATGTCACTCACATACTAGACACATACAATAGACACAGTTACATCACTCACATGCGAGACTTATACGGCATACACATCATTCACATGTTATAAGTATACAGCACACATATCACTCATATAGTAGCAGTCTACAGCACACACATCGCTGACATATTAGATGTACACACGTGGCCAAAATTGTTGGTACCCCTCGTTTAATGAAAGAAAAACCCACAGAAATGGTCACAGAGATAACTTAAATCTGACAAAAGTAATAATATATAAAAATTCTATGAAAATGAACAAATGAAAGTCAGACATTGCTTTCCAACCAGGCTTCAACAGAATTTTTAAAAAAAGAAAACTCATGAAACAGGCCTGGACAGAAATGATGGTTCCCTTAACTTAATATTTTGTTGCACAACCTTTTGAGGCAATCCCTGCAATCAAACGATTCCTGTAACTGTCAATGAGACTTCTGCACCTCTCAGCAGGTATTTTGGCCACTCCTCATGAGCAAACTGCTCCAGTTGTCTCGGGTTTGAAGGGTGCCTTTTCCAGACGGCATGTCTCAGCTCCTTCCAAAGATGCTCAATAGGATTTAGGTCAGGGCTCATAGAAAGCCACTTCAGAATAGAATCCCTTGATAAATTTGAGATTTCATTGTACCCTGCACAGATTCAAGACGCCCTGTGCCAGATGCAGCAAAGCAGCCCCAGAACATAACAGAGCCTCCTCCATGTTGCACAGTAAGGACAGTGTTCTTTTCAAGATATGCTTCATTTTTCCGTCTGTGAACATAGAGCTGATGTGCCTTTCTAAAAATTTCGATTTTTGTCTCATCTGTCCATAGGACATTCTCCCAGAAGCTTTGTGGCTTGTCAACATGTAGTTTGGCAAATTACTTTTGTCAGATTCAAGTTATTTCTGTGACCATTGTGGATTTTTCTTTCATTAAACGAGGGGTACCAACAATTTTGTCCACGTGTGTATATGCTGCAATCCAGATGGAGGAGACCGGAGGATGGGGGTTGTAGTGGCGGATGCTGTGCCAACTAGCAGGCCGAGCACACTCACCATCCACTCCAGTTACATTCCTGGGTCGGACAAAGTCGAAGGGGGTCCTGCAGCACTCCCGGATGGTGGTGATTGTTTCCCCCGGGGCGCTTTCAGTTGGAGAGGAGCACTCTCCTCTCTGAGCCGGTGTGGTGTTGATCAGAAGGGCCCTGATGGTGATGCAGGCACGACTCATGAGTCAGCGGTGTAGGTGAACCAGAACAGCCTTTATTTGGCAACAGGAACAGAAAGGTAATGACTGCTTTTGAATGGGGGCAGTAGTTCAGTGTCCAATCCCCAGCCTTGGTTCTAGGAGGGTGCCCAGGGATGATACAGGCTCTGCAGTAAAGTTCTCCACTCCTCCTCCTCTCTGCCTCTCCCAGCTAGATATACCAGGGATGAAGTAACAGGGAGCCCTGACAGGGATCTGGTTACCTGAAGACTAGGCCTGAATGAGTTCCTCCTGTCAGGGTCCTCTCCTGCTCCTCCTGGCACGGCACCAAATAAGTCCAAAAGTCCTAACAGCACTTCTCTCTTGCTCTGGGCTGTCTTTTGTTGAGACCGGGGGATGATGATATCCCTCCTGGGGATGTAAAGGCGATCGTTGACTCTAAGTCCAGAAGCTGTGGTAGGCAAGCTCTGCACACCTTCTCCAGCTAACTGCACACACTAGACTGAGGAAACCAACCATAGCTGGGGAGACGAGGTCTCCCTACAACCCCATCCAGTGGCCTGTGATAGGCCAGGGCTGAACCAAGGCAAGGTTTGAACACTGCAGGGGGGAAAATATAGAGGATAGCCGCATAACAATCACATTTAACATAGAACAGAACATACCAACATAACCCAGAGGCACAAAAGACAAACAATTAAAAGCAGCAGCCTCTGGGATGCTGCATATACAGAACACACGTCACTAATGTATTAGAAGTATACAGCACACATGTCACTCACATATTTGAAGTATACCGCACACACGTTACGTATATAGTAGAAGTATACAGCACACACATCACTCATATAGAAGAAGTATACAGCAACATAAACATAGTGTAGAACACTGTCAGGGCTCCTAGGAACCTGTCTATAAAACATAGCGTAGAACACTGTCAGAGCTCCTAGGAACCTATCTATAAAACATAGTGTAGAACACTGTCAGGGCTCCTAGGAACCTATCTATAAAACATAGTGTATGACACTGTCAGGACTCCTAGGAACCTATCTATAAAACATAGTGTAGAACACTGTCAGGGCTCCTAGGAACCTATCTATAAAACATAGTGTAGAACACTGTCAGGGCTCCTAGGAACCTATCTATAATACATAGTGTAGAACATGGTCTGGACTCCTAGGAACCTATCTATAAAACATAGTGTAGAACACTGTCAGGGCTCCTAGGAGCCTATCTATAAAACATAGTGTAGAACACTGTCAGGGCTCCTAGGAACCTATCTATAAAACATAGTGTAGAACACTGTCAGGGCTCCTAGGAACCTATCTATAAAACATAGTGTATAACACTGTCAGAGCTCCTAGGAACCTATCTATAAAACATAGTGTAGAACACTGTCAGGACTCCTAGGAACCTATCTATAAAATATAGTGCAGAACACTGTCAGGGCTCCTAGGAACCTATCTATAAAACATAGTGTAGAACACTGTCAGGGCTCCTAGGAACCTATCTATAAAACATAGTGTAGAACACTGTCAGGGCTCCTAGGAACCTATCTATAAAACATAGTGTAGAACACTGTCAGGGCTCCTAGGAACCTATCTATAAAACTTCAGATTCACATGGGGGGGTTAAAGAGTGAATACTAGAGATGGTTGAACCTTGTGAGATTCGTTTTACAAATATTTACAAAGTTCGCCCACCAGTTTCATTTTGGTTTGAACCAGATGTGCTTTTACTACAATCTAGGGAGGTGTAGTTAAAACAGTCGCGTAACTGCACACACTATTATGCCCCATAGTGGCCCCTGCACACACTACTATGCGCCATAGTGCCCCTGAAAACAGTATTATCCCCCATTGTGGCCCCTGCACACACTATTATGCCCCATTGTGGCCCCTTCACACAGTATTATGTCCCATTGTGGACCACTCATGAACAATTATTATACTCGGGGGTCTTTTCAGACCCCCGAGTATAATGATAGCAGTGTTTGTGGGGTTTGCAAGCCCGGGGCCTTACTTACCGATCCCCGATCCAGGAGCGGGGATCAGTAATTAAATAGGGCCCGTTACCTGCTGGGGTAACTCCAGCAGATAACAGCCTATTCAAAAAAAAAAAAAAACATCAGGGGCCCACCGGGCCCCCTAATATCACAGGCCCTGTGGCAGCCGCTACCACTGCTGCCCCAGTAGTTACACCCCTGGCCTAAGCCTAGTTGCAGATGACTACAGATATTTTGAGGTCCTCAAAATAGTATTCACTGTTCCGTTTTTGCAGACCGTGTGTTATCAGTGTTTGTTCAGCATCAGTACCGTATGTCCGCAAAAATTGGCCTATTAAAAAAAAAAAAAAAAAAACATCAGGGGCCCGTTGGGCCCCCTAATGTCCTGGGCCCTGTGGCAGCCGCTACCGCTGCTACCCTGGTATTTACGCCACTGAGTTAAATAATAAACACAGATACTCACCTTCCCTCATCTCTCCTAGGCTTCCTTGTGCCATCTGGCACTCCTTCATGATCCTCTCCAGTCACCCTCTGGCCTCCTGGGTGGCATCCTGGGTCTCAGAGGACTGCTAAAGTCTGTGATTGGGCCTCAGCCATCAAGTTTATCACTTATGTCATGAAAGAGATGATGTAGAGTCATTATGATGGGGCACCCCATGTGACTGTTGAAGTCCGTTCACAAGTCTCAGCAGTCACCTAGGGCCGGTAACATTACTGAGGAGGTCAGAAGAAGCCAAAAGAGAATCACAATTGAGCACCAAAGGCAGGGTGAAGAAAGGTGAGCGTCAGTGTTTATTATTTTCCCACACCTCCCTGGGCCTCTGCATATTATACTCTGGGGTCTGAAGTAACTGCAAAGTATAATAGTGATTTGTAGATGGCAAACCCCAAAAATCTTGGAAAATTTGTAACAAACCTGACTTGTTATGAATCGGTTCGCTCATATATAGTGAATACCAGGTAGGTTACTTAGTCAATGCTCTTTGGTAACATAGGCAGCCCACAACCGGATGGTCATTTGACCCCCACAATTACCCAGTGCCCTATTACACTGTCATACTGCTCCTTATAGTCAAAAATATGGATCAGCACAAATATTGACTTGCGTTACCCTTGTCTTTAAAGACTTGTAGGCAAAGATTCTTTCTCCTTCATTTGGGAGAACAGTTTAATGAAGATTAAATGAGACTATGCCAAGAAACAGATGTCAGGTCTTAATGATATGTTCAAGGGATTGACGCTGGTGGTAACATAATCTATCACATCTGAATCACTGTGGCATCCAGAGGCTCTGGCGGAGGATTTACTGTACATGATCCATAGCGTCTTCCTCCATGCTAATAACAATGTTTATTTTTGTTGCTCGCGATCTGTTTCCGCAGCAGGTGATATCTCTAATGTACAATTATTGGGATGAACATTTTTTTTTTTTTTTTTGCATTCTATAAAATCTCTAATTATTTCCGGAACCAATTGTGTGGAATAGAAGAAAGATGACTGACGCGTGTCTCTTACCACAAAGCATCCAGCAATTACAATTAATTACTGACAAATGAGATAAGAACAAAGCTCTGTTTTTGTCTATTTTTGGGTCTTGTCACTTTGTCACCGGTGTAGACAGGAATGGATGGGATTTAGCAATAACAATGAAGGGCAGGATCATTTCCTTGTGTAGAACTTGAACTTTGTTGAGCCTGTAAATCTCATCTCCTCGGACACCATACACGCAGGCTTTAAGGCTGCAATTCCACCGCTACACCACTTCTTCTTCCATTATTAATGACATCAGCTATCGGGGAATTGTCAGTCTGTATTGATTGTACATTTAGCTGCTTGACAACTAATGATGAGTATGGTTGTCATGAATAGGAGGTAGCCTAGTGCACCCGTAAGATCCGGAGCAGATCAATGGTGGTAATACGCAGAGGCAGCCATGCTTTAATGCAACCTCTGATCTTTGCTGCTTCAGCCTTACTATTCCGCAGTCAATGCTATATGGGCAACCAGTCCAGGGTCAATTGAATGACCTCTGGGCTGTCTGACTGAATTCTGAGTTATTAAAGCATATACTCTAACAACTGCCTATGTCCTGCTAGTACACAGACTAACATATTGGCATATAGCAGAGATGTAGCTTGACTTTCCATCACCCAGGGCAAAGGTTCATTTCACTCCCCTTACTCTGTATATAAATACATATAAATGGCTTGTTGGGCATATGCTCTTGTTACCTCCACAACTATACTCCTGCTTATAGAGATAGTGTATAGTATACAATACGTACATTGTAGCAAGGAAATATAGATCAACACTAAAATTTCTACTTGGATTGGAATTAATAAAGGAAAAAGTATTAGAAATATATATTACATATTATATTACAGATATATATATATATATATACACACACTTACAAGAGCTTACCTGACTGAAACGCTTGTGATGCCACCGGAGCTTCCACAAGGGCAGACACCAGTAATGGGGGAAGAGCAGTACATGGGCCTAGATTTCAATATGGGCCTAGATTTCTAATTTGATAGCATTGGGATGCTAGTCGCAGAGCAACTCATTCATGGCTCTCAAGAAAATACTTCATGCTTATTACTAGAGAGGGGCAAACTTCCCAAGATTCATTTCAGGCTAGGGTCCCTGATTCGTTTTGGGTCGAAAAAGTTTGGATAGAACTGGAAGTGAAATTATTATCTTCAGACCCCAGAGTATAATAAGTGTAGGCCCAGGGGTGGTGTAAAAATTAAAAAAACATTTATACTTACTTACCTTCCCTCACCTCTTTTGGGCCTACTTGCGGCGCTCTCTCTTTGCACCACACAGTTAGTTTTGGTGCCCGATGTGCTATTTAATCTCTGCAACGTCAGGTGGTTGGTGTCAGGAAGGGAGTGTGATTCAGAGCTCCAATCAGACACAGCCAGTGTCAGAGCTCAGAGTCACACCCCTTGTCTGCTCCTGCCTGACACCGCCCTCCTGACAGTACAGAGACTAAATAACATATCAGGCACCAAAGATAGCAGCATTGATTGCTCGGGAATGGTGGGGGCTAGAGAAAAAAATTCCAACTGTGCCAGAAACAGTGAAGCTGAGCCTATTAACAATGCTAAGAACTGGAATTGGTGAAGGTGGTGAAAATTCCTCTTTAAACACACAGTTTCAGCATACATAAATCTGACTTGTTCAATGGATTTTGTTAAAGGGATTACCCAATTGATTATATTTTTTTCCTCATTCACAAAATATGGCATAAATGTCTGGGGGTCTGAACTCTGAATGCCCAGTGTGAATGGGACAATGGTGTGCATGCTCAGCAAGTGCTCCATTCACTTCTATAGGACATCCAGGGATCGCTGTCTAGGAAGTCACATAGGAGTCTATGGAGCACTGGCCAGTCATATGCATTCCAATGGAGCACTTGCAAACCCACTTTATCCCGATTGATAGGGACACACACCTTTAACGTAAAATTTTCCTAGAAGTGTAGTATCACCTACTTTTTTGGATACCTTCTTTAATCTTCCTCTGACTCTCTATAGACCCAGAATACAATACATTTCCTCAGTAAGGTCAATAATTCTAATTTATCATCCTGAAGTTGAAAAATGGTTAAAGCAGTGGTCAAATACATCTTTCACTATTTGTTAAAGTAATTGGTAGGATAATTAAAACCCATGGGAGAAATCTGCCTGCCTTTATGACGCTTTTATCTAATGTCACCAAGCGTAGGGAAAATAGACCTGCCCTTTACCAGTCAAAGTCATGGTATAAAGGGGAAATGCCATTCACTTTTTTTTTCTCGTTTGATCCTGTAACAAGAAAGAAGAAAGGGCACTGCACAGAGCATATACCTTAGTATATTAAAAAGACGTTAATAAAGTGTTCCTTGCCTTTAATCTCAAATTTGCTCTTTCAAATTTCGCATTCAGCAGAATTTATTCAAAAATGTACAAAATCCCTCAAACCATGTTAAATATGTATTAGATAGGCACAGTGGAAATCATATTCATGGGGATAATAATAATGTCATGTTATCACTCAACAGGTTATCAGGAGTCAGCTCTATGCCCCAGCTCCGGCTCCTCTTAATAAGTGCTGTGTTTAATCTGCACTTAAACTCTGACATGAGTCTTATGCCGAGATGTGTGAGCCTCGAGCGTCAGACGCTTAACTTATTCACTGTGTATCTATATGCAATGTCAAAGTTAATAAATATATATATTAGGAAATATCACTCCCAGGAAGGGGTGTACTCGGGCGACAACAAGGTTTAGGTAGACAGTACGTGTCAAAGTAACACCCACATGAATGCAAAGACCAAAGGTTTCCCAGCAGAACGTTGCCCAGAGCATCGACTTACCTAATCATAGTACATGCTAGGACCAACACTTCTGCAGGTAAGTGACACCCACACGCGCGCACACACGCCATTCACATAATGTGAGAGAAAACACAATTCATTAGACCAGACTACTCTCATTGCCTTATGTCTCAGTTCTGTTGTTTACATGCCCATTGTAGGAGTTTAAAGGGTTACAGTCTAATCTCCTTAAAGAAACGATATGACTATAGCGGTTTTCAGGCCCAAAATCGAATTTTATCACTGACGACCTATCCACAGGATTCTTGTATGTGTTCTGTCGGGGTCTAACACCCGCATCCCACACTGGTCAGCTTTTCTAGTAGCCGCTAGTAGACGGGCGGCGTGTGCAGTACCTCTCCTATACAAGTAGTAGGAGCGGCGCTGCAGTTCACCGGAATCCACCACTATGCAGTAAATGGGGCTGCTATGCTACTACTATTACTTGAATAGGAGCGGTCCTGCACAAGATCTCTGCCACTTGTAGCTTCCAGCACCTGAAGGCTTCTAGAACGGCTTATCTTTGTGGACTGCAGGTGTCGGACCCTGACAGTTCACATAATGATCTTTTGGCCTTCTCTGTGATGTCACCTCTGAAACTTGTGATTGGGCTTTTCAGTGGTCAGGTGCGGGTAGTCGACTCCTGATGTCAGTGTCAAAACGTCATAACATTGATGCACTCCATGTGACCACTGAGGTTCAATCACAAGTCTCAGCCGTGAAGTGACCCAGGGCCCACTGATGAAATGGTTTATAGCATTATATATAGAGATGAGCGAATTTCTCAAAAATTCGATTCGGCAGCTTCGCCGAATTTCCCAATTTTCCGAATTACCTTGCGGCAAATCATGTTAAAAACAGCTATTTTCCTGGCTGCAGAGAGCCTGGGGATGTGCATTTTAAACTAAGGACACGTCGGAATAGCCTTTAGAAAGGCTATTCTATTCCTACCTTTGCCGTTGCATCACGCCCCGGTCCACCAGGCATGCGCAGAGCCGCTCGGAATAGAATCAAGATGGCCGCCGGACATGCGCAGAAACGGTCTTGTATGGGATATAATCAAGATGGCCACTGGACATACGCAGAGCTGCCTGGAATAGAATCAAGATGGCCACTGGACATGGGCAGAAACGGACTTGTATGGGATATAATCATGATGGCCACCAGACATGTGCAAAGCCGCTCGGAATAGAATCAAGATGGCCGCCAGACATGCGGAGAGCCGCTCGTGCAGAAATAGGATGAAGATGGCGACCACGAGCAGCTCTGCGCATGTCCGGCAGCAATCTTGATTCTATTCCAAGCGGCTATGCGCATGTCCGGCGGCCATTGCACCACAGGATGAGCTGTTTGGGCACATCCCTTGGAATGATCCTGCACTGGCTGTGGCGTTACTTTTGGGTTATACTGGGGCTGTAGTTATCGAGTGGCTTTTGAGCCTTTTCGGAAAGCAGAGACCCGGGTGGAGTATACAAAAAGTTCATTTCATTTGGTTGGCCAGTGTCAAGCTATCATTGCAAGGAGGATATACTACACCATATATGCAACCTGTTCGGGTGCACATGCCCTGTGCAAGGAATGACAGACTGCCGTCTTAAAATATAACAAAGGTTCCTACTATTAATAAGACAGTGGGTTGTCTTCCTTTCATTATTACAACAGGGAGGTACAGTATTTTCTTGAGAGCCTCAAATGTGGTGGTCTATGGATGGCAATCTGCTGTTATCAAATGAGGACCTGCATATAAAATTGCCCATTTACAGCTTTTGCCCTGTATTGTTAGTGTGTGCTACTATGACATCACAAGTGAGATTTTCTGTTATGTAATTGTTGGTACATCACATGTGTATTTTTGTCAAGCAGGCTACTGTGACACCACATGTGTATTACTGTCAGATAAGCTCCTGTGATGTCACACCTATTGCTGTCTGGTCAGTTACTGTGACATCACATGGATATCACTGTAAAGTATGTTACCATGATAACACAAGGGAGTATTTATGTTATGGAACTGCTGTGACATCACATGTGTATTACTGTTAGGTAAGCTAATGTGACATCACAAGTGAATATTACTGTTATGGATCTGCTGTCTCATCACTTGTGTATTAATGTCAGGTAATGCTGTGACATCACAGATGTGTAGGGTAGTAAGGTAATTGATATCACAGCTAGTCTTAATAAAATAAGCAATTGTGACATCAGTTTTTTCAGGTATCTGTGTGATCACTACTCTGTAAACTGCTTTGACATCAAACAAATGTGGCAAGTGTCTATGAATTTCCAGAATAATTTTCAGTTCTCCTTCAGCTGGTGGCTGGGTACTAGCTGCTAACGTTTTCTCCTATAGACAGCACAAGGTAGAAAACAGGAGAATCTGCTCCCTAACTCTCCCTGACTCAGAAGCAGCAGCAGCACTCTACTTCATATTATAGAGAAATTCTAAGCATTAGGGTGAGATAGAAAACATCCTATTGTGCTGCTTTAAGTCCCTTGTAGCTCTCCTCTGATCACCTCCCTCATTCCCCTTCTCCTTATGTTGTGACCTGCAATCTGACATCTCTGTGACCTTCTGCCCATCTTTCTCTGAAAGATGGAATTTAGTACATATTTCAGAGTGAAAGTCTGTTTAGCTGGGGTGGGAGGGGAGAAGGAAAAGAGACAGATACGTGGAGAAAGAGGAATTATTGTTTAATAAGCTATATTACAAAGTCACTTATATTATCTTGCACTATTGATTTAAAGTTTACTGAAAAGTGAGTGTCCATTTAAGGCCTGTAAAATGCTAGGTGTGGCCTCCGTATTTTTCCAGCACATCCCACGGATGCTTAAGGATTCATGTACACGTCCAAGAGTGCTGTCCAAGGGTCCGTTCCCCTCTGACGAATATAGAGCAGGTCCTATCCTACTCCGTTTCATCAGAACAGAATGGATCTGAAATCCCCATAGAAGTAAGTAGATAACACAATGCACTCGGATGACACAGTCGGATGTCACTCCAAGTGTCATACAACTGCATTCTGCTGCAAAATTGACCCCAACTCAGATGTCATGAGCATGGGCTTTTTTATATGGCCAATCCATGGCCCCAGTTTGGATTAGTTATTCTGGGCCGTATCCAGTCCCTGTATTATACAGCGCAGATAGCTTCCTGAACTGTATAATGGCTGGGTGTCGGTACAGCAGCTCTTATTGATGTCCTTATGTAAATGTAAGCCGTGTACCGGGGTGGGCTCCCCAGGATACAGCGAAGTCACGAACAAAGGAAGCAACTCCAAGTCAATTTAGTGAAAACAAGATTTTACTTAGTGTAATAACACCCCTTTGCCAATAAGAACACTAGATATTTACATACACTCAGCCAGTAAGCTGAGGCCCTGGTGTTGTACAGCGCGGTGCCCTCTAATGTGTGGCTCCAATACACTCCAAGCTTTTACCTATCTGCAGGCTGCAACTAACCAGTCACAGGAACAATTCAGTGACTGCGATAGGGGCACCGGCGGTATAACACAAGAGCTTACAAACTTATCAAAATACCACTATTTCCCCCAAACAAAGTACAACCAAGTAAATATAATAGTAGTTCAGCTTGCAAGTCAAAGAAATGTGACATTGCATAAAAGGTCACTTCCATACTTCCTCAGAAGCTCCTCTCTGAGAGTTACAACTCTATAGAATTCTCTTAGTGCTTACTACCGAATAGGTAGCTAATTCACCAGTAGTGTGGCCTGTGAAGATGAGGATGTCTAACTAGTCTAACTACAGGCCCTTACTCAGTCCCAAGGAAAACATTGTAATGTGGTGCATGCACAATTACTTCTCTTACTGATCCAGGTTTGTTGGGTACCTTTTAGCCTTGGTGTGGAACAGCTGGAAGTGGGGCTCATCCAGAAAACATGCAGTCTCACTGACAGGGCCACTTCTCAGCCGGGTCCTTGATAGCAATTTTCAACTTAGGATGCTGTCTGAACAAACCCTGGAACAGTCTCTTCTTCAGCACCACCTTGCTAATTTCTGATCCCTTAGGAATCCTTCTCTCACTTCAGTCCTTCTTCTTCTAAAAGCTCAAAGCACACTCCTAAGATGGCTGCCATACACACTCTCCTCCTTCTAGTTCCACCTCTGCAGAACAGGGTCTCCACGTCACTACTCCAGGGAATTACAGAATTACAGTCCTTGCCATTTCTGAGGTAACAGTGGCCTCTTGTGGTCAAACAACCAAATGTCAGTTTATAAAAAAAAAAACTTATTTACAGAAACAGGTACATTCATAACATGAGGGCTGTTTCCCCATCTTACACTTACATAGACCCATTTTCACTGCTTTCAAGACATCAACCTAAAGAACTGACTGTTCGCCTGTTGCCTAACATATCCCACCCCTTGACAGCTGCCATTGTCACCAGATGTTATTCACTTCATCTATAGATACCGATAGATACATAGATAGATACATAGATAGCATTATACACTTTTCTGACTTTTGTATGCCACATGCCATCACCGTTGTGTATATAATACGTGGGGTTAAAGGGGGTTATTAGCTCTGAGGCGGGAGACAGAATCAGGTCACGTAACTTAATACAATAGTTTTCAGTAAACCTTCTGCCAGGCTGCCGTCTCTCATCTTTGGCTGGTCTGGGATCTGAGCGCTTGCTGAATGCTTGTGTATTGCTGCACAGACTCTGCTTTCTATCAAAACACTGCAGGCTGTTAAGCCTTTAAAGAATCCGCTGTTTGTTTGTCTGCGGCTGAGGACAGGCTTAGCTGACCACAACTACAGGCAGAAAATACAAAAGATGGTGCAGAATGTTTATTTTATCGGAACAATTCTAGCACCGAACATGTGTGAGATGTAGGTTATAAATGTATGGTGTGTCTATAGTCACACTGCATGGTATTGTATGGCAATGCAAAAGAAAGAATTATGTATCAGGCTGTTTAGTGCAAAGGACTAAAGAATAAATACTGTGATATATATATATAGTACAGTATAGTCCAGGTTTAGTGACTTTGTTACAGCAAAGGAACATTCTGGGTTAAAACAAATAACGCTAGTGCAGACTTAGTTTTGAGGTTACAACTAGACAATGGTGTAAACCTGGGGCATCTTTGGGGCAGTGTAGCACATGTTTGACACATCTTGGTACATTTTAGTTTGGGCTAAAAGTTTTCGACTTGCTAGACATGTGGGTGTGGATTCTCAGAAAAAGGGGGAGTAGCTTAAATGTACGACAATGTGCCAAAATTCCACCAAAATTGTTTCAGAAAAATTTGGCTAAAGGTAAGACTATAAAAGGTGGTATAAACGTAGACTCGAAAGTGTAAAGATACACCAGATTTATCATTCAGCATCAACTACTCTGATAAATCTGGCGTTTCAGACTACCTATGTGAGTTTACGCTAATTATTAGTCAATCTGGGCTCTCTAGGGTTCTGTCTTTGATGTTTCAAAGCAATCTTCTTAAACTCTTCCCGGAGCATGCATCTAAGCCAGTGGTCCCCAACCTTTCTTATGCTAGGTTCACACTTGTACCTGGTATGCGTCTGCTTGCAAACCGTAAAAAAAAAAAACCCACAAAAAACAGTTGGATACAAAGAGGATTCCAAACGGTTACATAGCAGATACCCTGTGAAGAATATCGCCTTGCCAAGCCTCTTGGCGTACCTGCGATCACCCTTCTAACCTTCCACTCACCACCCGTGAGCGGACAGAGTTCGTAGGATAGAATGAAATGAGCTGTATAAATTTTATATATTTAATAACCTAAGTGGGTCGGTACTAATTAATAGCATATACAGAAATATACAATATCAATATGATCAAGCATAAACATACGAGCAAAAGTTCGATGATACAGCACATAAAACAAAAATGGGAATAAAGTATAGAATAATACCTCAGCTAAGTCTCTTAGCTGTCTCTCTTTCAGGCTCCACACAAAGACAAAGAAAAACTCACCCCCACCTCAGTGTGAGACCCTCCCCAGCTCCACCCTTCACCCCCGTTTTGGACATCTGGGATATCACACTGACGATGGTATGCACATAAAACCATTGGAGCGAATTGACCACCAATGTAAACACAGCTCTACATTCCTACAGATATGTGACTGATACGAATGAGGAATGATACATGTCCAAGAAAGATATATAAATTGAGGGTCTCATCATCACATACCCAAATCCGGATTAGTCAATTGGTGTCTGTTCAAAAAAAACTGACCATGTGTGTCAGTTTGTGTCCATTTTTGACCAATCCATTTTTTTTGTTCCCCTTCTTCATTCTGAGCATGCACAGAGGCAAAAACGGATTGGAAAACGGACACAGACTGATTACTATCCGTTTGTAATCTGCCTTCCATAGACCTCAATGTTAAAAAAAACGGATTGGTTGCTGTCTGTCTGGTATCCTTATTTTTTGGATGGAGAAAAAGTCCTGCAAGTCCAACTTTTTTCACCGCCCAAAACAGCGGATACCAGACGGAAATTTGAACCCACATTCAGCACTGAGAGAGGGCAAAGACTTATGTTCATTATGAAGAGATCACAGAAATCATAGAATTGTATAGAACTTGGAAAAAGTGGAAACTGTTTCATGTTAAGGCCCCATGTGACTGAGTGGACTCTGACCGTCACTCCACTCAAATGGTGATTACCAATTACCACCGTATAACCTTAAATGAAAACATTAAACCTGTATGTGGGTAAATGTGGGGTTGGCCATAGATTTATTAACACCAAAACTTTTAACAAATAGAATACCACAAAAGATAACCATGCCCATGACAAATTTTCCAGTCCTCCAAGAACTCTTCTCCGAATGCCCTGCTGTGAAGCAGCAGGCATGTGGGACCTACTTTCATATTCCATATTTTTCTCTGGGCATGTTCTCCTGCCATGCTGTGACAACTATAACAAAAGAAAGAGAAAAACACCAACGAACCGAATACAATAGAAATAATAATAATAATAATAATAATAATAATAGTCCTTTAATAGTCCCACAATGGGGAAATTCAGTGTGTTACAGCAGCAAAGATAAGCAAATACAAATACAACATGTACAGGAATGTTCCAAGGTGAGAGGCATTACATTGATAGTAGACAGACAGATAGGACGTAGCAGAGGGGGGGGGGGGGGGATTTAACAGGCAGAGAGATATTTCAGTTCTCTGTATGTAATGATCTTTGCTTAGGTTGGTGTTGGTTGTACAACCTAACCGCGGTGGGGAGGAAAGACTTCCAATAGCGCTCCTTCTCACACTTAGGGTGGAGCAGTCGGTCACTGACAGTACTGCCCAGTGCGATCACAGTCTCATGCATGGGATGGGACTTCTTCTTCTGCATGGAGCTCACCACGGACAGTATCCTTCTGTCACCCACCACCTGCACTGGGTCCAGTGGGCTCCCCAGGACAGAGCTGGCCCTTCTAATCAGCTTGTCAAGTTTATTTCTGTCCCTGGATGATATACTGCTCCCCCAGCAGGCCACTCCAAAGAAGATGGCTGATGCCACTACCGAGTTGAAGAAAGTCCTAAGAAGTGCCCCCCGGATTCCAAAGGCTCTCAGCTTCCTAAGCAGGTAGAGCCTGCTGTGGCCCTTCCTGTACAGGGCCTCCATATGATCTGCCCAGTCCAGCTTATTATTAAGGAGCAAACCCAGGTACTTATAGGTGTTCACAATCTCGATGCCCGTCCCCAGGATGTCCACTGGTTTAGGAGGGCATCTGCCTTTACGGAAGTCCACCACCATCTCCTTGGTCTTCCCCGCGTTAATCTTCAGGTGGTTCCGGTGGCACCAGTCCACAAAATCCCGGTTCAGTTCTCTGTACAAACTGTCATCATCGTTTGTGATGAGGCCTACTATTGCAGAGTCGTCAGAATACTTCTGTAGGTAGCAGCTAGATGAGTTGCACCTAAAATCTGCAGTGTACAGTGTGAAGAGGAAAGGGGCGAGAACCGTACCCTGAGGTATCGCCGTATTACAGATCACGGTACCTGACACACAGTCTTGGGCTCTCACATATTGAGGTCGATTTGTGAGGTAGTCCAGGATCCAGTTGGAGAGGTGGTGGTCCACTCCAGCAAGGCCCAGCTTGTCCCTCAGTAACCTGGGCTGTATGGTGTTAAAAGCACTGGAGAAATCAAAGAACATTATTCTCACCGTGTTCCCTGTTTTCTCCAGGTGAGACAGAGCCCTGTGCAGAAGGTGGATGATGGCATCATCTACCCCAATGCCCGGCCGATAAGCAAACTGGAGAGAGTCCATAGTGGGGCTCACTAGAGGGAGGAGATGTGTGAGAACCAATCTCTCTAAGATCTTCATCAGGTGGGATGTCAGTGCTACAGGTCTGTAGTCGTTGAGGTCCATAGGGTGGGGTTTCTTTGGAACTGGTACCACACAAGAAGATTTCCATAATTCAGGGACTATTTCCTGCCTCAGGCTCATATTATACATATATGTAATTATACCACACAGCTGGTCCCCACATGTCTTAATTAGCCTTGCACTGATGTCATCTGGCCCTGTGGCTTTCCTCGCCTTGATCTTTTGACCCAGAATGGCCACTGAGGGTTAATCTAGGGCCCTCCTGCTCCTGTGGCCATGGACATCCACCTGGGCGCTGCCAACAGCACTTCCCCTATGTTCCTCTGTCATTTTCTGGGTTCTGAAGTATATTGTGTATTACATGTACTAAATGGTTAATACTGCATTTCCTCCTTAAGAATTTCACATGTGATATTGTACATTGCTACCTTAAGTTGGTTCCACCAATCACCAGTCTATCTCCACCCCTAGGGAGGGGCTAGTCTCCCCCTGTTGTTCAGTGTGTGGACCTAGAGTCCAAGGAGGACAGATCCTGTACTCTGCTCTCAGGCCTGTACAGGCCCCAAAACTACTACTACTACTCTCATCATCCTTTCTGAGCGTTCTTCTTCGATCCAGAAGCTGCAGGTCCCTTCCAGGTCTCAGTTGAGGTCTGGTTGCCAGTTGTACCTTGGGCCAGGAAGCTGTATCCCGCCAGGGCAACTGTACTGAAGTGCCTGCACTCCACCAAGGGTCTGTCCAGCCAAGTATCTACTCTAGCCCCGCAAGCTGAGGATTATCTCTTCCAGAACCTTCTACCTGCCTTCCAAAGGTTTCCTTCCGCAGACAGAGAGGATTACGCTACTTCTTCTGGGCCTCCCTGCAAGCTGGTAGCCTTTAATGAGTCACTCAGCTACCGCACCCCAAGGACTCTGCGCAAAACCGTAAGTCCATTTCCCCGTGGCGAGCCAAACCACGAAGCCTCATGCTTGTTGTAACCCACAAGGGCTGGAACTTTGTTTTTCTTCTATTTTCAATCTCCTAATAGACTCTCAACTCTGTCGTTGCTATTGGCAACCGTCCAACTACTGCCCCCAACATCTGCCTTAAGGGGAATTATAGACTTGGTGCATTGGTGAATCACATACTTGAACGTGCCTTGAACTGCATAAGATTTTGCACTACTTGACAAGCTGCTGAAGCACTGTATTGTTGTAAACTGACTTTTGCACTAAGTAAAGACTTTACCTGGTTATCCTAACTCTGTGTAGTCGATGTTCCTGCACACTGCACCTGGGTAACACAGATGAGTGAAAGGGAGTGGAGAATCAGGGACTACACCGGGACTACCCCTCGAGCCAAGTGACACTACACTACCCGTTGCCCCTGGTTACCACACTTTTTCATCTCCTTCCTCACCTGGGCCCGTGTGAAGGTCAGACTGTGGTCAGATAAAGACGGATTTCTGGATTTACTGGTCTGTTGGGAAGTAGCCGCATGGGGTGAAGTCATTGTGGTGGGGGGAGCTGAAGGACATGCTGGGGTAGGAGGAGCTGGTGTGTGATCAAATCTGTTGAAGAATAGGTTTAGTTCATTAAGCCAATTAACATCTGCCTCAATCTGGCAGACAGACTGTTTATGACCCGAAATTGACTTAAGCCCCTCCCAGACCCCCCTTATGTCTTTTCTTTCCAAAAAGGGCAGGGTGGGCGGGTGTACTTCTCACCAAGATGGCAGAAGGTAAGAACCCCGCCTACGTGCACTCCAAGACTTACAGTGGGGAAAAAAAGTATTTAGTCAGCCACCAATTGTGCAAGTTCTCCCACTTAAAAAGATGAGGCCGGCCTGTAATTGTCATCATAGGTAGACCTCAACTATGAGAGACAAAATGAGAAAACAAATCCAGAAAATCACATTGTCTGATTTTTTAAGAATTTATTTGCAAATTATGGTGGAAAATAAGTATTTGGTCACCTACACACAAGCAAGATTTCTGGCTCTCACAGACCTGTAACTTCTTCTTTAAGAGGCTCCTTTGTCCTCCACTCATTACCTGTAGTAATGGCTCCTGTTTGACATTGTTATCAGTTTAAAAGACACCTGTCCACAACCTCAAACAGTCACACTCCAAACTCCACTATGGTGAAGACCAAAGAGCTGTGGAAGGACACCAGAAAGAAAATGGTAGACCTGCACCAGGCTGGGAAGACTGAATCTGCAATAGGCAAGCAGCTTGGTGTGAAGAAATCAACTGTGGGAGCAAAAATTAGAAAATGGAAGACATTTACTCCCTAACCCCTCCCGTCTCTCACATCCTTCCCATGTTACCATTTAAAAAAAATAAATAAATAATGTATTCCCGCCACTTAGTCCCTGGCCCTTACTTTATACAATTCAGGACCTATCATGTGGAATAATAATAATAATAATAATAATAATAGTCCTTTAATAGTCCCACAATGGGAAAATTCAGTGTGTTACAGCAGCAAAGATAAGCAGATACAAATACAAATACAACATGTACAGGAATGTTCCAAGGTGAGAGGCATTACATTAATAGCAGACAGACAGATAGGACGTAGCAGAGGAGGGGGGGGGGGGGGGGATATAACAGGCAGAGAGATATTTCAGTTCTCTGTGTGTAATGATCTCCGCTTAGGTCGCTGTTGGTTGTGCAGCCTAACCGCGGTGGGGAGGAAAGACTTCCGATAGCGCTCCTTCTCACACCTAGGGTGGAGCAGTCGGTCACTGACAGTACTGCTCAGCGCGATCACAGTCTCATGCATGGGATGGGACTTCTTCTTCTGCATGGAGCTCACCACGGACAGTATCCTTCTGTCACCCACCACCTGCACTGGGTCCAGTGGGCTCCCCAGGACAGAGCTGGCCCTTCTAATCAGCTTGTCAAGTTTATTTCTGTCCCTGGTTGATATACTGCTCCCCCAGCAGGCCACTCCAAAGAAGATGGCTGATGCCACTACCGAGTTGAAGAAAGTTCTAAGAAGTGCCCCCCGGATTCCAAAGGCTCTCAGTTTCCTAAGCAGGTAGAGCCTGCTGTGGCCCTTCCTGTACAGGGCCTCCATATGATCTGCCCAGTCCAGCTTATTATTAAGGAGCAAACCCAGGTACTTATAGGTGTTCACAATCTCGATGCCCGTCCCCAGGATGTCCACTGGTTTAGGAGGGCTTCTGCCTTTGCGGAAGTCCACCACCATCTCCTTGGTCTTCCCCGCGTTAATCTTCAGGTGGTTCCGGTGGCACCAGTCCACAAAATCCTGGTTCAGTTCTCTGTACTCCCTGTCATCATCGTCTGTGATGAGGCCTACTATTGCAGAGTCGTCAGAATACTTCTGTAGGTAGCAGCTGGATGAGTTGCACCTAAAATCTGCAGTGTACAGTGTGAAGAGGAAAGGGGCGAGAACCGTACCCTGAGGTATCGCCGTATTACAGATCACGGTACCTGACACACAGTCTTGGGCTCTCACATATTGAGGTCGATTTGTGAGGTAGTCCAGGATCCAGTTGGAGAGGTGGTGGTCCACTCCAGCAAGGCCCAGCTTGTCCCTCAGTAACCTGGGCTGTATGGTGTTAAAAGCACTGGAGAAATCAAAGAACATTATTCTCACCGTGTTCCCTGTTTTCTCCAGGTGAGACAGAGCCCTGTGCAGAAGGTGGATGATGGCATCATCTACCCCAATGCCCGGCCGATAAGCAAACTGGAGAGAGTCCATAGTGGGGCTCACTAGAGGGAGGAGATGTGTGAGAACCAATCTCTCTAAGATCTTCATCAGGTGGGATGTCAGTGCTACAGGTCTGTAGTCGTTGAGGTCCATAGGGTGAGGTTTCTTTGGAACTGGTACCACACAAGAAGATTTCCATAATTCAGGGACTATTTCCTGCCTCAGGCTCATATTATACATATATGTAATTATACCACACAGCTGGTCCCCACATGTCTTAATTAGCCTTGCACTGATGTCATCTGGCCCTGTGGCTTTCCTCGCCTTGATCTTTTGACCCAGAACGGCCACTGAGGGTTAATCTAGGGCCCTCCTGCTCCTGTGGCCATGGACTTCCACCTGGGCGCTGCCAACAGCACTTCCCCTATGTTCCTCTGTCATTTTCTGGATTCTGAAGTATATTGTGTATTACATGTACTAAATGGTTAATACTGCATTTCCTCCTTAAGAATTTCACATGTGATATTGTACATTGCTACCTTAAGTTGGTTCCACCAATCACCAGTCTATCTCCATCCCTAGGGAGGAGCTAGTCTCCCCCTGTTGTTCAGTGTGTGGACCTAGAGTCCAAGGAGGACAGATCCTGTACTCTGCTCTCAGGCCTGTACAGGCCCCAAAACTACTACTACTACTCTCATCATCCTTTCTGAGCGTTCTTCTTCGATCCAGAAGCTGCAGGTCCCTTCCAGGTCTCAGTTGAGGTCTGGTTTCCAGTTGTACCTTGGGCCAGGAAGCTGTATCCCGCCAGGGCAACCGTACTGAAGTGCCTGCACTCCACCAAGGGTCTGTCCAGCCAAGTATCTACTCTAGCCCCGCAAGCTGAGGATTATCTCTTCCAGAACCTTCTACCTGCCTTCCAAAGGTTTCCTTCCGCAGACAGAGAGGATTACGCTACTTCTTCTGGGCCTCCCTGCAAGCTGGTAGCCTTTAATGAGTCACTCAGCTACCGCACCCCAAGGACTCTGCGCAAAACCGTAAGTCCATTTCCCCGTGGCGAGCCAAACCACGAAGCCTCATGCTTGTTGTAACCCACAAGGGCTGGAACTTTGTTTTTCTTCTATTTTCAATCTCCTAATAGACTCTCAACTCTGTCGTTGCTATTGGCAACCGTCCAACTACTGCCCCCAACATCTGCCTTAAGGGGAATTATAGACTTGGTGCATTGGTGAATCACATACTTGAACGTGCCTTGAACTGCATAAGATTTTGCACTACTTGACAAGCTGCTGAAGCACTGTATTGTTGTAAACTGACTTTTGCACTAAGTAAAGACTTTACCTGGTTATCCTAACTCTGTGTAGTCGATGTTCCTGCACACTGCACCTGGGTAACACAGATGAGTGAAAGGGAGTGGAGAATCAGGGACTACACCGGGACTACCCCTCGAGCCAAGTGACACTACACTACCCGTTGCCCCTGGTTACCACACTTTTTCATCTCCTTCCTCACCTGGGCCCGTGTGAAGGTCAGACTGTGGTCAGATAAAGACGGATTTCTGGATTTACTGGTCTGTTGGGAAGTAGCCGCATGGGGTGAAGTCATTGTGGTGGGGGGAGCTGAAGGACATGCTGGGGTAGGAGGAGCTGGTGTGTGATCAAATCTGTTGAAGAATAGGTTTAGTTCATTAAGCCAATTAACATCTGCCTCAATCTGGCAGACAGACTGTTTATGACCCGAAATTGACTTAAGCCCCTCCCAGACCCCCCTTATGTCTTTTCTTTCCAAAAAGGGCAGGGTGGGCGGGTGTACTTCTCACCAAGATGGCAGAAGGTAAGAACCCCGCCTACGTGCACTCCAAGACTTACAGTGGGGAAAAAAAGTATTTAGTCAGCCACCAATTGTGCAAGTTCTCCCACTTAAAAAGATGAGGCCGGCCTGTAATTGTCATCATAGGTAGACCTCAACTATGAGAGACAAAATGAGAAAACAAATCCAGAAAATCACATTGTCTGATTTTTTAAGAATTTATTTGCAAATTATGGTGGAAAATAAGTATTTGGTCACCTACACACAAGCAAGATTTCTGGCTCTCACAGACCTGTAACTTCTTCTTTAAGAGGCTCCTTTGTCCTCCACTCATTACCTGTAGTAATGGCTCCTGTTTGACATTGTTATCAGTTTAAAAGACACCTGTCCACAACCTCAAACAGTCACACTCCAAACTCCACTATGGTGAAGACCAAAGAGCTGTGGAAGGACACCAGAAAGAAAATGGTAGACCTGCACCAGGCTGGGAAGACTGAATCTGCAATAGGCAAGCAGCTTGGTGTGAAGAAATCAACTGTGGGAGCAAAAATTAGAAAATGGAAGACATTTACTCCCTAACCCCTCCCGTCTCTCACATCCTTCCCATGTTACCATTTAAAAAAAATAAATAAATAATGTATTCCCGCCACTTAGTCCCTGGCCCTTACTTTATACAATTCAGGACCTATCATGTGGAATAATAATAATAATAATAATAATAATAGTCCTTTAATAGTCCCACAATGGGAAAATTCAGTGTGTTACAGCAGCAAAGATAAGCAGATACAAATACAAATACAACATGTACAGGAATGTTCCAAGGTGAGAGGCATTACATTAATAGCAGACAGACAGATAGGACGTAGCAGAGGAGGGGGGGGGGGGGATATAACAGGCAGAGAGATATTTCAGTTCTCTGTGTGTAATGATCTCCGCTTAGGTCGCTGTTGGTTGTGCAGCCTAACCGCGGTGGGGAGGAAAGACTTCCGATAGCGCTCCTTCTCACACCTAGGGTGGAGCAGTCGGTCACTGACAGTACTGCTCAGCGCGATCACAGTCTCATGCATGGGATGGGACTTCTTCTTCTGCATGGAGCTCACCACGGACAGTATCCTTCTGTCACCCACCACCTGCACTGGGTCCAGTGGGCTCCCCAGGACAGAGCTGGCCCTTCTAATCAGCTTGTCAAGTTTATTTCTGTCCCTGGTTGATATACTGCTCCCCCAGCAGGCCACTCCAAAGAAGATGGCTGATGCCACTACCGAGTTGAAGAAAGTTCTAAGAAGTGCCCCCCGGATTCCAAAGGCTCTCAGTTTCCTAAGCAGGTAGAGCCTGCTGTGGCCCTTCCTGTACAGGGCCTCCATATGATCTGCCCAGTCCAGCTTATTATTAAGGAGCAAACCCAGGTACTTATAGGTGTTCACAATCTCGATGCCCGTCCCCAGGATGTCCACTGGTTTAGGAGGGCTTCTGCCTTTGCGGAAGTCCACCACCATCTCCTTGGTCTTCCCCGCGTTAATCTTCAGGTGGTTCCGGTGGCACCAGTCCACAAAATCCTGGTTCAGTTCTCTGTACTCCCTGTCATCATCGTCTGTGATGAGGCCTACTATTGCAGAGTCGTCAGAATACTTCTGTAGGTAGCAGCTGGATGAGTTGCACCTAAAATCTGCAGTGTACAGTGTGAAGAGGAAAGGGGCGAGAACCGTACCCTGAGGTGCCCCCGTATTACAGATCACGGTACCTGACACACAGTCTCGGGCTCTCACGTATTGAGGTCGATTTGTGAGGTAGTCTAGGATCCAGTTGGAGAGGTGGTGGTCCACTCCAGCAAGGCCCAGCTTGTCCCTCAATAACCTGGGCTGTATGGTGTTAAAAGCACTGGAGAAGTCAAAGAACATTATTCTCACTGCAGCTAAAAAAACACTACCAAAATTTGCATTGCATTTTTACTGTGGTTTTTCTTCGTTTAGCAAATCTATAGGAAAAGCGTTTCTGTCAGTAAAATTGACATTTGTAAAATTCCACATTGTTTTGTTTTTCTGCAAGGTGTAGATGGGATTAGCCAGAATCTCATTCACTTTGCTGGTACTGTAAAACTGCTGAGTGGGGCCTTAGCCACAAAGAGGTTTTATATTTTGATTTCAGCACAGTTTGAATTTTTTCTCTAGCCCCCTTCGTTCCTGGGCCACCAGTGCAGTTAGTTTTGGTGCTTGATGTGCTGCTTAGGCCTCTACTGTCAAGTGGGCAGTGCCAGGCAGGATCAGACAAGGGGTGTGATTCAGAGGTCCATTCAGAGGCAGACAGCATCAGAGCTCAGAATCACCCTTGCCTGCTCCTGTCTGACACCACACTAGCTGATAGGGATATGGTTGGGCAGTCAGAAATTGAGGAAAATTTTTGGTAGATTTGTAATAACATACAAAAAGTACATAGTACTGGGCAAATATTTTAAGCACGTGTGGTAAAATACTGCACAGTATCAATGCTTTAAAAAATGGAAGTGTTAATAGTTTATTTTTATCAATTAACAAAATGAAATGAATGAACAAAAAAACAAACAAAATCCCATCAATATTTGGTGTGACATTTGCCCTTTGCCTTCCATCAGTTCTTCTCGGTACACTTGCACACAGTTTTGGAAAGGTTGTTCCCGCCATCTTGGAGAACTAAGCACAGATCTTCTGTGGATGTAGGCTTGCTCCAATCCTTCTGTCTCTTCGTGTAATCCCAGACAGACTGGATGATGGTGAGATCAGGGCTATATGTGTGGGGGCCGTATCATCACTTCCAGGACCCCTCCTCCAAAGGGCCTTCACACCAAATATTGAATTCTGTTTTGTTCATTCACTTACAAGGGTTGTCCAGAATTTGCAGCAACCACTGGGGCTGTGGGTATAAAAAGAAAAAAAAAGACATACTCACCTGTCTTCAGTGCTCTTTTGTCTGCTCCCAGTTCCCTTTCCTTTGCATGCCAGGGCTTTCAGCGGCAGAAGTCATGAGGCTCCTGTGAGCACTGAGACCAATCAGTGGCCTCATTAGTTGCTGTAGTGGGACCAGTGACATCACTCACATACGTCACTGATTCCATACCAGCAACGGCTAAGGACAATAATTGAGCTTCGTGGCTTCCTGTGCTGTGAGGCCCAGCAGGCAACAGAAAGAGGACCTGGAGTAGACAATGGAGTGGGGAAAGTTAAGCATTTTTTTTTTTTTTTTTTACATTCACCCTGGCTACCCCTGAGTTTGCTCTCTCATCTAAGGCTAAGGTCCCACGTTGCGGAAACGAAGCTTTTTTGTTGCAGATTTTGTTGCAGTTTTTTGAGCCAAAGCAAGAATGGCTACAAGAGGAATGGGAGATATAAAGGAAATTCCTATACTTCTCCCTTCTGCTCAATCCACTCCTGGCTTTGGGTCAAAAAAACGCAACAAAATCTGCAATAAAAAAAAGCTGCGTTTCCGCAACATGGGGCTTTAGCTTAAATCCATTTTTCCACACTTGCCAAAAACTTTTGCTCAGTACCATACCTGCCCTTGTATGATGTTAATATACCATAAAAAAATGCATCTGCTTTGCAAAAAAACATTTGTCTTTTATAAATATTTTTTGTATTTCAATATATTTTTTATTTATAAGTCATAATAATTGATCCATCTGCATTCAAGGACAGATCGGAGTTTAATATTTTCTGTATATTTGGCAATTAATTCAGTTCTCTTTCATGTTAGTAGGACTGGTCTGTCAGCTGATATGTGTAGAGCATCAAACGACACAAGAAAATCAGCCATTGTATGGCGGATGGATGGCAAGTATTGAACTTTTATTTTATTTTCAGTATGTAAATAAAATTACCTTATGTTTTCTTGGTGAAAAAGTTTACAGTTCCCAATGTGATTGACAGAGCGAAGTCGTGAAGACGCTCCAGAATAACCGCTCTGAGACATCTCTTCCGAGCTCTCAGGACGCAAGAACATTTATTTAATTACCTAACAATCAATCCGTAAAAGCAATACAAAAATGTTGACCTTTCCAAAGTAAATGTCAACATCAATATTTGTGCTTTATTTAATGTAAAACATCGTTGTGAACACGAAACCCAAATACCTGTCAGAGTACAATGGTAAAACAGTGCGCATTGCGGGTTACATTATACAATAATATTAGTATGAAAACAAACAGCGACACATCACTGTCAAATCCACAAAAAACACAGCGAAATCCTAAAAGAGAAGTTTAATTACAGACTAATTCCAAAGTAAACATGTTCTACTTACCGGTGACACAAGATACTGTATGTTAGTATTAACCCCTTCCTAATATCTGTCATAATAGAACGGTCGGAAGCTGGGTCTATGAATATGGCAACCGCTCCACTGTTTTAGTGATTGAAAATTTTACCCACACAGTCCTTTCTGATGTATATGGCTACCTTTTCCTCCTTCCTCCCACCCAGTGCTGTCCCTCCCACTTACTTTGAGCTTCCAGTATGGCTACTGCTCCGCAAGATCACAGGAGCCATCTGGTTACTATGGCAGTCTGAGTATAAAAATGTAAAAAAAAAAATTATCCTGTATGGTGAACACTGCAGAGGTAAAAAAAAATAAATCTAAATAGCCAAATGGCCATTTTCTCACCAAAAAATTAAATAAAAAGCGATCAAAACATCAAAATTCACCAAAATGGTATAAATAAAATCTAAATCTTGTCCCACAAAAAAAGTTACGAGTGTCAGATAGCTAATGCCAGCTTCACACTAGCATTTGGGTTTCCATTCTTTGGGTCTGCTAAGGGACCCAAAAAACAGAAACCCTATCCGCTTCAAAAGCATTTACCCGCGGACCCCATAGACTATAATGTGGTCCCCCGGATTTCTACCCACTTCCTGCCCGAAATTGGCGAAGTGAAAAGTCTTTTCTTTCCACATATTTTAAGATGAATGGGGGACGGAGTCCCTGAATGGCCACAGACTAAAATAATTTTTTGTAATTTGATTTTTATAAAGGTATTAAAACATAAAAAACAATATAAATTTGATACTGCCATGATCATACTGACCCATAAACTATAATAACCCAAATACATTGTTTTTTTTTTGTTTCTAATTTCACCCCATACTGATTTTTTCCCAGCTTGCCAGTATATGAATTGGAATATCAAATGGTGCCATTAGGAAGTACAATTTGTCCCACAATAAATAAGTTCTCTATGGCTCTGTGAATGCAAAAAAAAAAAAAAATTATGGTTTTTGAAAGGAGGGAGTACAAAATTAAAATACAAAAACAAAAATGGCTGCGGCGGGAAAAGGGTTAAAGAATATGTCCCCCTAAAACTCTCCATAGTGTCATCTATAGCTGGACATCAGTGTGATCCTTTAAAGCATCAGGAAAATCAGTATCAAACTAATGACAGTATCTTGTAGGGCGGCTTCTTTACTTTCTCAAGATTCCTTTCTTATTCTGAATTGCGGCTCCTTTTTCATTAAAATCAGTGTTTTATTCTAATGTAAATTAACTGAAAAGGGTTTTAGGGACATTCCTTCTCCTGCTGGGGCTTCACTCTGTGCTCTAGTTAATCACCCCTAGCTGCCACCCACCTCTACCCCCATTACATGAGTGACATCTGCCACTTTGTCACACTTTGCCTGCATTTAGGGGCAATAATCTAGAGTGGAGAGCAAAGTCCTGGCAGGAGAAGAAACACCTCTTGAGCCCTTTTCAGCTAATTTGCATAGGAATAAAGCACTGATTTTTATGAATATACAGTGCCTTGCAAAAGTATTCGGCCCCCTTGAACTTTTCAACCTTTTGCCACATTTCAGGCTTCAAACATAAGGATATAAAATTTTAATTTTTTGGTGAAGAATCAACAAGTGGGACACAATTGCGCAATTGTGAAATTTATTGGTTATTTTAAACTTTTGTTAAAAAATAAA
Source organism: Leptodactylus fallax (assembly GCA_947044405.1). NCBI lineage: Eukaryota > Metazoa > Chordata > Amphibia > Anura > Leptodactylidae > Leptodactylus > Leptodactylus fallax. The sequence continues at coordinate 1,244,058 of CAMRHE010000162.1, read as the reverse complement.
AAACTGAAAAGTGGGGCGTGCAATATTATTCGGCCCCTTTACTTTCAGTGCAGCAAACTCACTCCAGAAGTTCAGTGAGGATCTCTGAATGATCCAATGTTGTCCTAAATGACTGATGATGATAAATATAATCCACCTGTGTGTAATCAAGTCTCCGTATAAATGCACCTGCTCTGTGATAGTCTCAGGGTTCTGTTTAAAGCGCAGAGAGCATCATGAAGACCAAGGAACACACCAGGCAGGTCCGTGATACTGTTGTGGAGAAGTTTAAAGCTGGATTTTGATACAAAAAGATTTCCCAAACTTTAAACATCCCAAGGAGCACTGTGCAAGCGATCATATTGAAATGGAAGGAGTATCAGACCACTGCAAATCTACCAAGACCCGGCCGTCCTTCTAAACTTTCATCTCAAACAAGGAGAAGACTGATCAGAGATGCAGCCAAGAGGCCCATGATCACTCTGGATGAACTGCAGAGATCTACAGCTGAGGTGGGAGAGTCTGTCCATAGGACAACAATCAGTCGTACACTGCACAAATCTGGCCTTTATGGAAGAGTGGCAAGAAGAAAGCCATTTCTCAAAGATATCCATAAAAAGTCTTGTTTAAAGTTTGCCACAAGCCACCTGGGAGACACACCAAACATGTGGAAGAAGGTGCTCTGGTCAGATGAAACCAAAATCCAACTTTTTGGCCACAATGCAAAACGATATGTTTGGCGTAAAAGCAACACAGCTCATCACCCTGAACACACCATCCCCACTGTCACACATGGTGGTGACAGCATCATGGTTTGGGCCTGCTTTTCTTCATCAGGGACAGGGAAGATGGTTAAAATTGATGGGAAGATGGATGGAGCCAAATACAGGACCATTCTGGAAGAAAACCTGTTGGAGTCTGCAAAAGACCTGAGACTGGGACGGAGATTTATCTTCCAACAAGACAATGATCCCAAACATAAAGCAAAATCTACAATGGAATGGTTCACAAATAAACGTATCCAGGTGTTAGAATGGCCAAGTCAAAGTCCAGACCTGAATCCAACCAAGAATCTGTGGAAAGAGCTGAAAACTGCTGTTCACAAACGCTCTCCATCCAACCTCACTGAGCTCCAGCTGTTTTCCAAGGAAGAATGGGCAAGAATTTCAGTCTCTCAATGTGCAAGACTGATAGAGACATACCCCAAGCGACTTGCAGCTGTAATCGCAGCAAAAGGTGGCGCTACAAAGTATTAACTTAAGGGGGCCGAATAATATTGCACGCCCCACTTTTCAGTTTTTTATTTCTTACAAAAGTTTAAAATATCCAATAAATTTCGTTCCACTTCACAACTGTGTCCCACTTGTTGATTCTTCACCAAAAAATTAAAATTTTATATCCTTATGTTTGAAGCCTGAAATGTGGCAAAAGGTTGAAAAGTTCAAGGGGGCCGAATACTTTTGCAAGGCACTGTACAGTCATGGCCAAAAGTTTTGAGAATGACACAAATATTCTATTTTCACATGATCTGCTGCCCTCTGGTTTTTATGTGTGTTTGTCAGATGTTTTTATCACATACAGAAATAGAATTGCATTCATATTATGAGTAACAGAAGCTTATATTGACAGTTAGAATGAGTTAATGCAGCAAGTCAATATTTGCAGTGTTGACCCTTCTTCTTCAGGACCTCTGCAATTCTCCCTGGCATGCTCTCAATCAACTTCTGGACCAAATCCTGACTGATAGCAGTCCATTCTTGCAGAATCAATGCTTTAATTTTGTCTGAATTTGTTGGTTTTTGTTTGTCCACCCGTCTCTTGATGATTGACCACAAGTTCTCAATGGGATTAAGATCTGGGGAGTTTCCAGGCCATGGACCCAAAATCTCTATGTTTTGTTCCCTGAGCCATTTAATTATCACCTTTGCTTTATGGCAAGGTGCTCCATCATGCTGGAAAAGGCATTGTTGAGCGCCAAACTGCTCTTGGACGGTTGGGAGAAGTTGCTCTTGGAGGACATTCTGGTACCATTCTTTATTCATGGCTGTGTTTTTAGGCAAGACTGTGAGAGAGCCGATTCCCTTGGCTGAGAAGCAACCCCACACATGAATGGTTTCAGGATGCTTTACAGTTGGCATGAGACAAGACTGGTGGTAGCGCTCACCTCTTCTTCTCCGAATAAGCTGTTTTCCAGATGTTCCAAACAATCGAAAAGGGGATTCATCAGAGAAAATGACTTTACCCCAGTCCTCAGCAGTCCACTCCCTGTACCTTTTGCAGAATATCAGTCTGTCCCTGATGTTTTTTCTGGAGAGAAGTGGCTTCTTTGCTGCCCTCCTTGAGACCAGGCCTTGCTCCAAGAGTCTCCGCCTCACAGTGCGTGCAGATGCACTCACACCTGCCTGCTGCCATTCCTCAGCAAGCTCTGCACTGCTGGTAGCCCGATCCCGCAGCTGAAACACTTTTAAGAGACGGTCCTGCCGCTTGCTGGTCTTTCTTGGGCGCCCTGGAACCTTTTTGGCACCAATGGAACCTCTCTCCTTGAAGTTCTTGATGATGCGATAGATTGTTGACTGAGGTGCAATCTTTCTAGCTGCAATACTCTTCCCAGTTAGGCCATTTTTGTGCAGTGCAATGATGACTGCACGTGTTTCTTTAGAGATAACCATGGTTAACAGAAGAGAAACAATGATGGCAAGCACCAGCCTCCTTTTAAAGTGTCCAGTGGTGTCATTCTTACTTAATCATGACAGATTGATCTCCAGCCCTGTCCTCATCAACACCCACACCGGTGTTAATGGAGCAATCACTGAAACGATGTTAGGTGGTCCTTTTAAGGCAGGGCTGCAATGATGTTGAAATGTGTTTTGGGGGATAAAGTTCATTTTCTAGGCAAATATTGACTTTGCAAGTAATTGCTGTTAAGCTGATCACTCTTTATAACATTCTGGAGTATATGCAAATTGCCATTAGAAAAACTGAAGCAGTAGACTTTGTAAAAATTAATATTTGTATCATTCTCAAAACTTTTGGCCATGACTGTATATGCAATGCAGAATAAGAAAGGAATTTTTGGAAAGTGTAGCAGCCGCCCTACAAAGTCCTGTCCGTAGTTTCATACCCATTTTCCTGCTGATAGACCTCCTTTAACCTTTCAAACGCCATGTCAAGATAAGCTGATCTGTGTACATGATGAATAACACCAATTCTGGTCAATATGTGACTTGCATTCTGCATTTTTAGCAGTTTTCCTCTGTGCAGTCTCTCTCTAATTCGCAGTTGTCTGAGCTGGTAGATGGAGACTGGATGTCTCCCATACACTGCACATGACAAGTCTCTCACTCACTCAGAAGTAGCATGGAGGGCATCATACTGACTGGCAGCACCATGTTTCTGTGTGTCTCTGGTTTTATCTCTACCTTCCATCTCCCTTTGCCGCAACCCAGATGGAGGAGACCGGAGGATGGGAGTAGTGGTGGCAGATGCTGTGCCACCTGCTAGGCCGAGCTCGCTCACCAACCACTCCAGTCCCACTCCTAGGTCGGACAAAGTCAAGGGGGGTCCTGCAGCACTACCGGATGGTGGTGGTAGTAGTTCTTTCCCCCGGGGCACTTCCAGTTGGAGAGGGGACCTCTCCTCTCTGAACCGGTGTGGTGTTGGTCGGAAGTGCCTTGATGGTGAAGCAGGCACGACTCAGGAGACCAGCAGTGCAGGTAACAAGTAACAGCCTTTATTTAGCAACAGGATCAACAGGCAACAGCAGCTTCCGAATGGGGGTAGTAGTCCCACAGTGTCCAGCCCCCAGCCTTGGTTCTAGGAGGGTGCCCAGGGATGGTATAGGCTCCACAGGATGGTTTTCCACTACTCTTTCTCTCTGCCTCTCCCAGCCTGGTACACTGGGGATGGAGTTACAGGGAGTCCTGACAGGGATCTGGTTACCTGTATGCTAGGCCCGAACGAGTCAGGGTCCTCTCCTGCTCCTCCTGGCACGGCACCGAATAAGTCCAATAGTTCCAACAGCACTTCTCCCTTGCTCTGGGCTGTCCTTAGGTGAGCCTGGGGCTGATGATATCCCTCCTGGGGCTGTAGAGGCGACCATTGACCCACAGTCCAGAGGCTGTGGCAGGTCAGCTCTGCACACCTTCTCTTGTCGACCGCACACACAGAACTGAGGACCAACCGTCGCCGGGGAGATGAGACCTCCCTACAACCCCGCCCAGTGGCCTGTCATAGGCCAGGGCTGAACCAAGTCTGGGTTTTGAACACTGCAGGGGGAAAGATGCCGAGGGAAAAGCTGCATACACATAACATATAACACTTAACACAAAACGGGATGTACCAACATAAAACCCAGAGGCACAGACACAAACATTAAAAACAGAAGCCTCTGGGATGCTGCACCTTTATGTAGAATATGAATGGCACATGTAATTTGATACTTCAGTGAGTTCGACTTGGTAGACCAAGACTGATTTAGCAGAGGTTTCAGAGTGAATGCCTGATTAAGAATGAAAGAAAGAGGAGGAAAAAAGGCTGATAAGTAAAGAAAGAAACACATGTGAGTAACGTCACAGGGTCCTTTCCAGCCACTACTGAGGCCACGGACTGGCCCCAGCGGTTATGTGCGACATAGGATTTTCAGCAGCAAAGACACCTTCTCTGTGATATGTCCAATTTTTAGAAAACCCCTTTAAGTCTCAGTGCTCAACTAGAGATGTGCATTAGCCACAGGTATTTGTAATAAATTCTTCCATTCCCGGTGCCCCTTTAGTGTCCAGTCTAGTTGCCCCTTTAGTACAGTGTCTGACTTCCAAGCAAAACCTGCAGTGTCTGACTGAGGAACCTATTCCATTTCAGTCCCAGCTGCCCTCTTCAAACAGTCCACATGATTCATGAATGGGACATCACAGCCCATCCCCAAGTGCCACTTCCATGATACAGACCGGTGATGTCATGTTCATGAGTCACATGGCCTGTTTGCAGCTCAGTTCCTTTCAAACTAAGAACACGGTCACTATAAAAGTACTGCACTTAGCAAGCATTGAACTTGCGAACACTGCAAAATATCAACATGGTCATTCAATATTACGATTCACCGGTAACGTCCTAGTTCAGACCCCTAGACTTAAGAGTATATATGTACACATGTGCTCACAGCAACTGTAGAGGCTCTGAGAAACAATTCTTTGTTGTGTATATGACATGACATGTGAGTGTTCTTTTCAGTGTTTATCCTTCATTGTTATCTTTGCTCTATGTATTTGTGTTTTCAATATTTACTGCGGCTAAAAAATCAATTCATACCTACTCACTTGTCAGGAAAAATTACAGTAACAAAAGAGCATTTCCCTCAAGGAAAACATAAAAACAGTGAAATCCTGATGTCCTCTTCTGTCAGATTGTCAAAATTTCTGCTTTTGCCTAATTTCATCTGATCCGAAAATAACTCATAAGGCGTTTGAACCTTACTGATATCTTTGCCCTTTAGGTGTTATGTCTTGGGACCTGCTCAAGGATGTTAGAAACACAGAGACAGACACAGATAGTGAACTTAAACAAGACTACTCAAAAAGAAGCAACTGGCACAATGGTTACAGTCTTACCAAAGGCCACTGGCTTATAAATTACACAGGCCAAGGGAGGCAACTGTCATGGTGGTTACAGAACGGTGTCTCAAAGAGAGCACAGTTTACAAAATAGAGTCATTACACAGAACAGTCTTAGTAACACACAATTCTTTGCAGGGCCCTACTTATTTAGATGGGTGCCCACATAGTTGTAATTCATATGGCAGGAGCCCACAGTCTATTGAAATCTATTGGGTGGATGTCCACAAGACAAAGAAAAATAATCATTACAGTCTTTACAAATAATTCATTGTATTTATATTGTAATCCCATGGCATATATGTATACTGCTAATTCCTTTACTGCTGACATTTTTACATGTGGCTTTGTGATGTTCACCTATGATCTAGTTACTTGGATCCTAGAGAGTCCTGGAAATATTGTTTTAGGTAGATAAGTTGATAACAGCTGCCTTAAAGAAAGACATCTCTGATGTTTAAGACATATAATGTTCTTTAGAATTAACCTTAAAGTGGTTGTCTGGGATAAAATAAAAATTAACCCTAAACTAAACCCCTCCCCCTGCCTATCTTCTAATTTACTTACTATAAAAAAAAATCTATAATTACCCACACTTTCTGATTTTCCGGTGATGTTCCTTTTCCCAGAACGGAACGTCACGAATACTCACCCCCCCCCCCCCCGTCGCCATCATACTTACCTGTCTTCATTATTCTGAGACTGAATTGTCACTTTCTTCTTTTCTACCTACGCGTGTGCAATAGAGCCTATTGCGCAATCACCGGCAGACAAGAAAGGAAGAAACCTGTTGGCTTTATTGCGCAGGCGCCACAGAAGTCCGCAGAAGAAGAAACCAGTGGGACAGAAGAAAGTGATCTCCAGGACACAGAAGACAGGTAAGTATGATGGGATGGGGTGGGGGTGGCCTGACTTAGGTAGGTAGGGCTAGTAGTCCGCGGGCTAGCTAGAGAAACAGAGAGGGTGTGAGGGAGAGAGAGGGGGGATCTGAGTGAGCAACAATGCATCATGGTAGTTGTAGGCTAAGACAGCAGGAAGCTACTCATCTAAACAAATGCAGAAGATGTCAGGAGCTACCAGAGAAACTCACAAATCACTCAAAACACTGCTAAAGGTATTATGGTGTACACAGTACCCCATTAATAGCACTAAAATACCTTTAGCAGTGTTTTTTTGCCTGGAGAATCCCTTTAAGTTAACCAAAAGTCACATATATAATTGTGCTAATAATCTTATAAGAGTGATGATTTTAAGGCGATGTTCTGATGGCTGTTGCCAGAAATTTAGCTTAAGAACCCCTGTTTAGGGACACATGCCATATCTCTGCTATATCAGAGGTCTCCGTAGCTATATTTCATTTATTATCTCTATCTATAATACTCTTTTTGCTGTAACCTCACATGAAAATAAACTTCAACCTGCTTTATCCACCTGAGCGACAGTTTATCTCTTGGTTTTGTGTAAAAGTTTCCACAACACTTATAATCCACAGAGTGGATGCCCAAAGCAACAGAACAGTCTTTACTCCCTCTCTTTCTAGCCAGGTCCTCCCCTGTACAGTCTACTTTAATGCTGCCGCCTGGGAACTGCACATGTAATCTGGTGGCTGGTTCTCTCCACTGCACACACTGCAACAACTTCTACAGTTGTACCTGTAGTGTGTCAATGGGAGCAATACAAAACATTTTTCCTTTTGTGTTCTAGAGATGGGCAAACCTCTTAGGATTCGTTTTGTTTCTGGTTCAGGTAGCTTGGGTCCAAGATTCAATTTGGGTCTAACAAGTTCGGGACAAACCACACCTTAAAATGTCTTACAACATAGTGTAGAACACTGTCAGGGCTCCTAGGAACCTATCTATAAATCATAGTGTAGAACACTGTCAGGGCTCCTAGGAACCAATCTATAAAACATAGTGTATAACACTGTCAGGGCTCCTAGGAACCTATCTATAAAACATACTGTAGAACACTGTCAGGGCTCCTAGGATCTTATCTATAAAATATAGTGTAGAACACTGTCAGGACTCCTAGGAACCTATCTATAAAACATAGTGTAGAACACTGTCAGGGCTCCTAGGAACCGATCTATAAAACATAGTGTAGAATACTGTCAGGGCTCCTAGTAACCGATCTATAAAACATAGTGTAGAATACTGTCAGGGCTCCTAGGATCCTATCTATAAAATATAGTGTAGAACACTGTCAGGACTCCTAGGAACCGATCTATAAAACATAGTGTATAACACTGTCAGGGCTCCTAGGAACTGATCTATAAAACATAGTGTAGAACACTGTCAGGGCTCCTAGGAACCTATCTATAAAACATAGTGTAGAACACTGTCAGGGCTCCTAGGAACCGATCTATAAAACATAGTGTAGAACACTGTCAGGGCTTCTAGGAACCTATCTATAAATCATAGTGTAGAACACTTTCAGGGCTCCTAGGAACCAATCTATAAAACATAGTGTATAACACTGTCAGGGCTCCTAGGAACCTATCTATAAAACATACTGTAGAACACTGTCAGGGCTCCTAGGATCCTATCTATAAAATATAGTGTAGAACACTGTCAGGACTCCTAGGAACCTATCTATAAAACATAGTGTAGAACACTGTCAGGGCTCCTAGGAACCGATCTATAAAACATAGTGTAGAATACTGTCAGGGCTCCTAGTAACCGATCTATAAAACATAGTGTAGAATACTGTCAGGGCTCCTAGGATCCTATCTATAAAATATAGTGTAGAACACTGTCAGGACTCCTAGGAACCGATCTATAAAACATAGTGTATAACACTGTCAGGGCTCCTAGGAACTGATCTATAAAACATAGTGTAGAACACTGTCAGGGCTCCTAGGAACCTATCTATAAAACATAGTGTAGAACACTGTCAGGGCTCCTAGGAACCGATCTATAAAACATAGTGTAGAACACTGTCAGGGCTTCTAGGAACCTATCTATCCAATTTCTCTAAGGCAAACATAGCTAAAGTTAAGTCAAAGTGAAACTTACATTATTATACTTAGGCATCTCTTCAGACCCCAATGTATAATAGGTGGAGGCCTAGAGGAGGTGAAATAATAATAAAAAAAAAACATTCATACTCACCTTTTGTTACCTCTTTTAAGCATCTTCGCGGCATCTGTCATTCTGTCTCCGCCTCTTTGGTGACACCTGGCCCTCTCCTGTGACGTCATGTGCCCATGGTCACCTCTTGGACCTCAGCAGTGAGATGGGCAAATCATGATGCTCAGTGTGTTCATGTGACCACTGGTGGCCCAATCACAGGCCTCAGCATTGACCCCAGGCACATTATGTCACAGGTAGCACCAGACAAAACAAGGAGGCTCAAAAGAGGAAGCGGAATGTGACTATTAATGTTATCTCTACATATTATATTCTGGGGTGTGAATAGACCCCAGAGTATAATGTGGTAGCTATTTTAGTTCCCTGATAAGAATCTCCATTTGTTCATTTTTGTAAAGAATGGAACAATTTGGAAACTACTGAAGAATGGGTGCTGAGTTGAAGGTATAACCCTGACTGAGAGAGTTCTGGGTAGGAATGGAGGAAAATTGATATTCTCTTCCTGCAGTTGAAAGAAGGAAGGCGTGTGAAGAGAAGTTAGTACTCTGAGCCAGGTTAGGCTGGAAGCTACCAGCCTAGAGACATGTATTGTTCAGCAGTCAAGAGATGGGATTTATTCCAGCATGCAAGATCAGTGTGTGTGTGTGAGGGTAAAATAATATGGGCCACATACAGTAGTTACAACCCTGTCTGCAGCCTCAGTTCAGGTAGGGTATCCTTAAGAATCTAAACCCTGCAAACTGGGAACTTGTAGAAAAGTTTTGGATTTTAAGAGTATGGCACAGAAGTTTAATGGAAGATTGTCCAGGAAGGGAAATGCAGCTCGGCTCCAGCCCTCAGTAGATACTCTATATAAAATGTACCTTCAGTATCTGAGTGGTGTTGCATTTACCCTGTTCTACTTCAGGGAACACTGTGAGTTACCTTATTCTGCAGGCCCTGTCTCCTGAATCTGATTCCTGCATGACCATCATGGGCATGCCAACCACCAACAGACTCAGGGAGGCTTATAACCATTTAGACAGGCCTCATGGGAAAACATTGCTACTGCCATGAGAAACCCTGCAGGCCCCCTCAGCACTTAACTAACCTAGGAGGAGAGCTGTAGGATTTTGTCAAGTTTCTTGCCACAGTGACTACAATGAATACTACTATTCCTAACCATCTGGTCTCACACTCAGCATAGTGCACTCACATGTTTTCCTGGGACTCACACCACTCAACCCTTTCTGTATGGTCTGACAACAATTTCCCAATCTTTCTTCCAGACTTTGGTTCTGCCTCTCTCTGCTGTCTACAAAATGGTTCTGGCAACCTTTGCTGGCAGACATGGGTACCCAGGGAATGCTTCAACATCAGCTCTTACAAATCAGTTATATACTGTATATTATATACTGTAACAATAAAATATTTTCTGTTGTTCCCATGCCTTACAGCAGCACATGTTCGCTATCTCTTACCAGTCGGGGCAATTTATCCCAGTACCCAGGCACCAGAGTTGCTCTTTCTATTTGAGACCAGGCCAGTAGACAACTTCATAGTCAGACAGGGGTTCCCATTGTCTTGCAGCTCCAGGGTTACTACATGCTTTGGCCCTTTGCACAAATCAACAATCTCAGTACAGATGGGGGAGACACACCGACAGTCACTATCTGGCTTCAACCCTCTTACAAGATGACCACAAGCAATAGGGTCAGGTCTCTTTTTTAGTTGACGTAGCAGTTGACCCCCACCTTTCTCAGGTACCTGCATAAATACCTCCAAAGGCTTTTTTATTGTTTGTCATCCAAATGGCTGTTTAGAGTATTTAGCAATTTCACAGAAATGGACAACTCAGCGAACTACCTTTATAAGTAATTTATTATATTTTGGGCAAATGGTCCATAATTCACAAATGTTGACTAAATCAATGCAGAACATTAAGTTATTGTTTCCCATGAAGATTCTTTTCCCTGGATTTGCAGCCAGTCATAATTCACATTTATCTCGGTCTGCTATCTGAGCTCTTCCATAGGCCCATTAGGCTCCAGAATATCAGACACGGAGATTACAACTGCACTTTGAGATAAGGCACCATCATTATTTCATGGAGAGAACATTTTACCGCTACCTTATAAAAGAGCAAAAACAAATAATTTTTTCCTGGAACATTTATCATTTATTTAATAAAAATTGTGATGTTTATTAAAACATTTATATAAAATAATCATCTCTCCATATGCTCAGCAAATATATGCTTTTTGCTTTGCACAGGATAGCAACAGCGAGGTCTTGCTTTTACAAAGCAGTTTGTTTGATTTGTTTTGTCAAAACCTGGAGATGATGTTAAATTTCCTTCTCTTTTTTGGAAAAAAAAAAAAATTTAATGCTTTTAAAGGGGCCTCATCAGGTCCAAACTGCTTTCCCAACCAATAAAAGTGCCATGTTTGAGCCTTTAATAGTAGCAAAAAACATTGCTCTAAGGTTACAAATCGATGAAGCAATGCAAAGATAATCAGCTCTTTATGGATATGCAAATCAGTCTGCAAATGCACTGGGGGCGGAGCCTGATTTCCCAGATTTGATTACAGTTGGCTGTGTCTAAGGCTGAAAATCTAAATCACAGTTAGGCTCCATTCACATCACGTTTTTTACATCCCTTTAGAAGATCAATTTGGTGTATGCAAAAAATGGAGGTAAACTGATGCAAACGAAAGGACATCCATTTATATAGACATCAATGCTAAAAAAAAAAAAAAAAAAGATCCACTTCTGTCTATTTTTGTTTTGATGGACACAGACGTATGATATACTACGTTTTTGTCTGTTTCTTGCATCCTTTTTTTTTTTTTTGCATACGTTAAAAATGGATCTACTAAAAGGATGTAAAAAAATCTTGATCTGAATGAAATCTTAAAGGGACAGTGTTGGGCAGCAATTCCAGGAGAGCTGGAACACTTACAGCTTTATATAGGCACATCTGGTAAATCAGGCCCCCCCACGGTGCACTTGCAGGCTGACTTGCATATCTATAAAAAGATGATCATCTTTGTATTGCATCATCTGTTTATAGGCACAAAGGAATGTTCCTGCTACTTTTATAGGCCCCTACCCAGTTAGAGAAAGGGCTAAACAAAGAAGCAAAAACTGCACTGTGTAAACTAGGTTTAAGACCAGTTTTTTATAAATGGTTTATAAAACTCCAGGATTTACTAAGGAACCCTTACCCAGATTGTCAGCTCCAGGCATATTCAGATATCCATGGAGGAACAACAGTTGAGATGAAAGCAGTATCACAATGGCCACTTAAGTTGTTGTATTAGGCTGGGTTAACACTACCGTTGTTAATGTCTGTTACTGTCTTCCGTCATGGGATGACAGCAACGGACATTAACTATGGCAAAGACTGAGTTTGTGTCCGTTCCCACTAATGTAAACAACATGATGGACGTTATCTTCTCTCATGTTTGTTTACTTTTGTAACAGAAGAAAAAGTCCTGCATGTACAACTTTTTCTTCTACTACAAACATAAACAAGCATGACAGAAGATAACTTCTGTCATGATGTTTACATTAGTGTTACTGGGAACTGACACAGACTCAGTCTCAGTTCTTTGCCACAGTTAATGTCTGTTCCTGTCATCCTATGACGAAGACAGCAAAAAACATTAACAACGATAGTATGAACCCAGCCTTAGCAACAGTAAATGGTGTCAAGAAGGAGGCCACCTAGTGCCTAAGACTAGAGACACAAGAGCAGTGATTACAGCAAGTTAGACTGGATGATCTACAGTAGATTCAATGGTTAAAATGTGCAGGAGACCTATAGTGATGCCTGTAGGTGTGATACAGCCAAAAATCGTCAGCATTTTTGAAGTATCTGTTCCCAGCCTTTGGGCTATCAAGACAAACGTATTGTTGTCTATGTATTTGAGAGTCCATGTTATGGATCTGAATTCTGGGCAGACTGTGGGTCTACTGACCCGAATTTAAAGCATCATACTGATCTATCATGTGCTAGATTTAGGTCAGTAGATTTGTTACTGGGCCAGAATGCAGATACAGTGACAATACTTTCATCTGTGATTAAAGGGAGTCTGTCACCATAATCCAGCATATCTCCTTAGCCTTGCAGATAAATAGGTTAGGGTCATCTGAATCAAACAGTGTTTTCTCCTTGTGAATAGGCAACATTATTATCAATATGCAAATAGTCTCTTTGGAGCAGTGAAGGTGTTGCCATTGCTCCAGAGAGGTAAGCAGCCACACCCTTGTTGCTCCAGAGAGCTCATCTGCATATTGATAAAAAGAGTGTGATATTTCGTCAATGGATGGGAAACCACTGTTGGATTCAGGTGACCCTAACCTATCTATCTGTGTGGATGGGTTGGCATGCTGGGGTCTGGTGACATACTCTCTTTAGGTGCTATCACAGATGAAAGTATTGCCTCCTTATTACAGCTCTGCATCCCATCTACCTACAGTATCTGTTTGGCTGGATTGATACGCTGGGTTCTGGGGATGCCGTTAATATAAAGATTAAAGTTAATATACAGCTTTTATCTTCATTTTGTTTTTGATGTTTTGATCCTAGATATTAGTTTAAGAATCCATAATTGTTTTAGGTTAAGTAAGGACGTCTACATAAAACATGCTCAAAGGGAAAACCTCACAAGTACCTTTAAATAGCTAGAGCGCTGTACTGTACACTAGCACAGGGAACAGGCGGCACAATATAATTAAGACACATTGTTTACTTAATGATATCTTGTAAGGAAAAATACCATTGTCAAACATCCATATACTAGCTGACTCCGAAACATAATTTATGGAAGAAAAGGACATATTTACTTAGAACGTAACTGTCTATAACCATTTTATATATACATTAGAAGTAAAAGGACAGGCAACAAACAATGTGTAAATGTAGAGGGTGTTGTCATATTTTAATAGACATTTTTTCAGTGTTCAACCCCTTAAAGAGGACTTGTCACTAAGGTGGTGCTCTGGGACACTTTACCCCGGACAATCCGATTAATCCCCAACTACAGCAGCTTCAAAACTGCCCTAAAATCACATCAGTATGGTCAGGCTTATCCCATGACCTGATCACAGTGTAGTGTGCGGAGGTGGAGAACAATAACACCTTTTATCCTTCCTCCGCTGCTCCTCAGATCCTGTCCCCTCCATCTAGAAGTTACGCTGCACTACTTGCACTTAGTATATGTTTATTCACAGATACCGGCTGGTGATGGCTCATACAGCTTCAGTTACATAACTTTTTCTATTAAAAGATGGCTGGACCATGGTAGCAAACAAGCCCTCTGACCTCTTATGTCCCCCTATCTCCTCATAGAATGTAAGCTCTTGCAAGCAGGGCCCTCACTCCTATTGTGTGATATGTTTATTTCTTTGTCACATTGTAATGTCTCATATTGTCTGTTCATGTGTCCTCTGATTTGTAAAGTGCTGAGGACTATGCTGGCGCTATATAAATTAAGTTATTATTATTATTATTATTATTATTATTATTATTAATAAGGCTAAAAAGGAAGTTTTGAGAATTTTGGTGTTTTGTTTATCCAAATCCATTCAGCCATTCCAATGATATAAGCCCTTTTATTACTGATGCAAATTAGTGCATACTGGTTTATCTGGGGGCGGGGTCTCTGTGCGCTGCATGTCATGCAATGTTACCACCCACTTGACTAGTATACCCTAATTTCCATCAACACTAAAAGGGCTTATAACTTAGGAATATCTGAGTAGATTTGAATAAACACAACACCAAAATGCTCAGGGTGACAGTGCCGATCAGATAATGTATGAGATTAGCCTTTTCAGACCTGGACACAGGTCTCCTTTAAAGTGGACCTTTCATCACCTCCACCAAGTCCAGTTGTTTGCTGTGCAGGCCTTTGGAAATGTCATCAATATATGATTGGTGGAGGTCCAACTCCCGTGACCCCCTAAAATCAAATGGTTTAAGAGGCTGTAGCATTTGTCTTCACTGACTACCAAGCACATCCAGGGTCTATGCTTGGTATTACAGCTCAGCCCCATTCACTTGAAAGGAACTGAGCTGCTGTTGTGCCATGTGACCAATGAATATGACGTCATTTGCACAGGAAAGAAGCCACAACACTCAGGAGCACCGCAGGGTCTTCACAAAGCTTATCTTTTGGGTTGTTGGACCATCACTGATAACATATAGATTACTAAAGTACCTAAAGATAGATCATCAATATATAAGTCGACAGAAAACCTCTTTAAAATACTGCCAGAAGTCATAAACCCCATTCTATATATATTTTAAGAAAACTGAACAATTGAGGATTTGTCTCGGACAAACTAAAATGGCCACCTTGATATGCATTGTGGTACGGTGCTCTCCTGTTGACGTCATACAACCGGGTCCAATCACCGCTGAGGCTTGTGATTGGGCCAAAGTGGTTATATGGGCATGTTGAGAGCCGTGACGTCATGATGCTTGGCGTGCCCATGTCACTGCTGATGTCCAATCACAAACCTAAGCCATGACCCCGAGCTCATGATGTCACCAGGGAGCCCGAGAGAGAACTCCGGACACTGTGAGGAGGCCCAAAAGACGTGAGGGAAGGTGAGCATAATTTTTTAAAATTTTTTACACCTCCCTTGGACCTCCACCTATTATACTCTAGGGGCTGAAGAGACCCCAGTGTATAATAATGTCACTTCCGATTCTATCCAAACTTGTTTGACCTGAAATAAATCAGGGACCCAAGCCAAATCTTGGGAGGTCGCCCATCTCTGCTCCTGGAGTATGTATGTGAGTCTTGCCAACTCCTTCATCTTTCCTTTCAGTACCTGTAATCCGCCGCACGCAGCTCATGAACACTGTTTCTGTTTTACAAACTCTAAAATTTCAGTCTTGATGTTGCTTTGACTGCCGAAAATATTGTTATATTGTGCATGCTGTAATTCTGAAATCAGACATCTGTAGATTAGGAGCTTATGATACTTTTCATTATACAGCTAGTAGGACGGCTAACAAACAAACAAGTGTAAATGGCAGCAAATGACTCACGCCGCTCACACGGGGAGTATAATTCAGCCTCATGGTAAGATAAATACTCAGATTCAGGTGTTCCTAGCCGGAGCCGTGGATTTATTTTAGCCCGTCTGGGCACATCTGTGTTTTCCTGCTCATGAAATATTAATACTTATTGATTATTTCCTTATTTATTTATTTCATTAGTTGTAGCAGAGAATCATTCAGCAAAGCATTTCCCTGCAAATCCCTCTGCGGGGCTGGGTATAAATTTACAATGGGATAATGATGCCCGCTCCGCACATGACTTGCAAATCAAACTTGTAATCAGAGAGCAGTTGTATATATCACAGGAATGAACTAATGCCAGGCTGCAGTGGAAAGGGGCATAAAACTACATTTAATGTCTGGACATGGACTGTTTTGGGTCTCATAGATTTAGTCGAAATTCATTGGTGCTATAATTACGTGGGGAATTAAAGTGAGAGAAAATAAGAAATTCTACATTTAATGGATGTCACACTTTAAAATGTTTTTTTGTATAGTTAAAGGGGTTTTCCAGACTTTCTTTAAGGGGTTATGCCACAAAAATTATTTATCCTCTATCTGATCGGTGGGGTCTGACCACTAAGATCTCCTCTGATCCCAAGAACAGGGGGTCCTTTTCCCCACCGCACAGCCAGACTGAATGTAGGCGTGTCTAGTGGGGGTCAGTGCTCCCATTCACTTCAATGGGAGTACCGGCACACACACTAAAGTGAATGGGAGGGCTGTCTACCATTAGACATGCAATCTCTGGATTGGTGGGGGGTCGGTCTCAGTGGTTAGACCTCCACCGATCCAGTATTTATTCTCTTTCCTATGGAGGAGGGTAGGGTAGTTTTAGTGTTAAGGCTTAATAATGTTTTTCTTTTCCACTTTCCAAAATTGATAACTTCTTTAATTTTCTGTTGAGATAGCCATGTGAGGGCTTATTGTTTGCATTTTTAGTTGGCACAATTTTGATGTACATATTATTTACTTTTATTAATGTTGGAGGAGTGGTTGGAAGATGACTGAAGAGGACCGCTATAGAGCACCAGATGTCATCAGGGAGCCTAGGACAAGTGAGGGAAGGTGAGT
This sequence comes from Leptodactylus fallax, assembly GCA_947044405.1. Lineage (NCBI taxonomy): Eukaryota > Metazoa > Chordata > Amphibia > Anura > Leptodactylidae > Leptodactylus > Leptodactylus fallax. The sequence continues at coordinate 1,227,253 of CAMRHE010000162.1, read as the reverse complement.
ATCAGTGGTTATGTTCTAGCACCTCCCTTGGGTCTCTGCGCATTTTACTCTGAGGTCTGAAGACATCAACAAAGTTTCAGCAGAGAGTTGTAGTTCAATCCAACTTATTACCCTGTTGTGGGTAAAGTTCGGCAGTTCACATCTACAGTGCTGGCCAAAAGTATTGGCACCCCTGCAATTCTGTCAGATAATACTCAATTTCTTGCAGAAAATGATTGCAATCACAAAAGCTTTGGTAATAATATCTTCATTTATTTTGCTTGCAATGAAAAAACACAAAAGAGAATGAAAAAAAAAAGTCAAATCATTGATCATTTTACACAAAACTCCAAAAATGGGCCGGACAAAAGTATTGGCACCCTCAGCCTAATACTTGGTAGCACAACCTTTAGACAAAATAACTGCGAACAACCGCTTCCGGTAACCATCAATGAGTTTCTTACAATGCTCTGCTGGAATTTTAGACCATTCTTCTTTGGCAAATTTCTCCAGGTCCCTGAGATGTGAAGGGTGCCTTCTCCAAACTGCCATTTTGAGATCTCTCCACAGGTGTTCTATGGGATTCAGGTCTGGACTCATTGCTGGCCACTTTAGAAGTCTCCAGTGCTTTCTCTCAAACCATTTTCTAGTGCTTTTTGAAGTGTGTTTTGGGTCATTGTCCTGCTGGAAGACCCATGACCTCTGAGGGAGACCCAGCTTTCTCACACTGGGCCCTACATTATGCTGCAAAATTTGTTGGTAGTCTTCAGACTTCATAATGCCATGCACACGGTCAAGCAGTCCAGTGCCAGAGGCAGCAAAGCAACCCCAAAACATCAGGGAACCTCCGCCGTGTTTGACTGTAGGGACCGTGTTCTTTTCTTTGAAGGCCTCTTTTTTTTTCCGGTAAACTCTATGTTGATGCCTTTTCCCAAAAAGCTCTACTTTTGTCTCATCTGACCAGAGAACATTCTTCCAAAAAGTTTTTGGCTTTCTCAGGTAAGTTTTGGCAAACTCCAGCCTGGCTTTTTTATGTCTCTGGGTCAGAAGTGGGGTCTTCCTGGGTATCCTACCATAGAGTCCCTTTTCATTCAGACGCCGACGGATAGTACGGGTTGACACTGTTGTACCCTCGGACTGCAGGGCAGCTAGAACTTGTTTGGATGTTAGTCGAGGTTCTTTAGCCACCATCCGCACAATCTTTCGTTGAAATCTCTTGTCAATTTTTCTTTTCCGTCCACATCTAGGGAGGTTAGCCACAGTGCCATGGGCTTTAAACTTCTTGATGACTGTGCACGGTAGACACAGGAACATTCAGGTCTTTGGAGATGGAATTGTAGCCTTGAGATTGCTCATGCTTCCTCACAATTTTGCTTCTCAGGTCCTCAGACAGTTCTTTGGTCTTCTTTCTTTTCTCCATGCTCAATGTGGTACACACAAGGACACAGGACAGAGGTTGAGTCAACTTTAATCCATTTCAACTGGCTGCAAGTGTGATTTAGTTATTGCCACCACCTGTTATGTGCCACAGGTAAGTAACAGGTGCTGTTAATTACACAAATTAGAGAAGCATCACATGATTTTTCAAAGGGTGCCAATACTTTTGTCCACCCCCTTTTTTATGTTTGGTGTGGAATTATATCCAATTTGGCTTTTTGACAATTCTTTTTGTGGTTTTCCATTGACGACAAATTAAATGAAGATATTATTACCAAAGCATTTGTGATTGCAATCATTTTCTGGAAGAAATTGAGTATTATCTGACAGAATTGCAGGGGTGCCAATACTTTTGGCCAGCACTGTATGACCACCTGTATCCTTCCACTATCTCTGAGAAAGGAACCATTCCACCACCGGGCCAATGGGCCACTAGAACTGCAACCCTTTTACACTCTTATGTTATCTATCTGTCTATATACCATTTTTATACTAGATACTGCTGTATACTATACCTTTGTCTGCCCTTTTTTGCATCATATTGAAGTATACCAGCTTGATAAGGGCCAGAAGGTAACTCTTGGCTTTTGTGGGGTTAATAAAACTCTATGGACACGCTCAGCAGTTTCTCTTGGAATACATGCTAAGCGAAGTTAGTATATATGAAAACAACTTTAGATATGTTGTAGAGAATTTTAGTAAATTTTACTGGATTAAAAGTAGCACTTTCTTGGCACTCGCACATTTTGCGCCAAAAAATACACCGCTTTGTCCTCTTTTTCACTGTGCTTGCCACTAGGACGCTAGGGTTGGGATGCTTCTGCCTGACAGATTTACTATTAATTGAACCAGAAAAGTGGTGCAATTATAGCTAAAATCTACATGAATTCCTGGATGGCGTACATTTTAATTCTGATGCATGGGAATTCCTGAGATGCACCAGAATTATTAAGAAGAAGGAGCCTCTTAATAATTCTGGGGCATCTCATGCCAGTAGACGGTATCACCTCTCTACTCTAAAGGCCCTATTAGATGGGCCAATATTCAGGGCTATTATCAGCAATGATCACTCATAAGGGTGGGTTCACACTTGTGGCGGCACTCCGTCCGTCGCGAATCCGACCTAAATGTCAGAAAACTGGATAGACACTGGATAGGGAAAGGTTAGCAACGCTTTGCTTAAAAACCCATTTCCGACAAAAAAAAACTGGTTTCGCGGTGCAGAGGGTGTAAGCGCACACCCGCGCATTGCTTTAAAAACCCATTCAAGTGAATGGGTTTTTAAGCAAAGCGTCGCTAACCTTTCCCTATCCAGTGCCTATCCAGTTTTCCGACATTTAGGTTGGATTCGCGGCGGATGGAGTGTGAACCCACCCTTAGAATGCTCATTGCTGATAGTAGCCCTGTCTAATAATCCTGCAATCACCTGAGCAGTGAGCAAACGCTGGATAAAATATATGCAGTATAAAAGATTCAGATCATCGCCCTGTGTAATCCGGACAATGCTGCCGATAATTCATGCAGCTGAATGGGAAGCAGCAGAGTCTCTTTCCTCCTCCATTCAGTTTGCATCGGCCACCTGTATAATAAAGCCGATGCATCCTATGGCCTTAGTCAACACATTTCTCATTCACCTGAGATCTGGCTGTCTTATACAGTTTTAAGCTCTATCACATCCATATAATATAGGTTATCCAAACCCTTTAGAGTCATGTTTGCACACAATTGCTGTGATTTTGTGAAATGTATTTCGTCACTGTACTCTACTTTTTACTTTACAATGAAGGAGTAGAAAAAGAAATAAAAGCAGAAAAGAAAGCTTCTCTCTTGGAAATATTCTTTGTTTGGCAAAATGAAACATGGGCAGAACCATGCCATGGCAACCCTCTACTTTTTTGTCTAACTGAAGACAGGCAAATACTCATGTAGCAAAGTTTACCTTGACACAACTATCACAGTGCAGTGTGATATCTTATTACACAACACAACAAAAGCCATTGAAAAGGTCGAGTTCAAGTTTGGTACCACAATGTAGTTACCACCTTAAGGATCAAGATAAACTTTTCTACATTGGCATGCCTGGGTACGGGTATGTTCATATAGCAGAAATAGAAGTAGTATTCCACCTCAAATTCCTCTTCTGTTTCTGCCCCTCTGGATTTCCTTTGTAGCTTTTGCTCAGATGAGTAAGTGAGTAGCTCATGCCACGGTTCTGTGGATGCATCCGCGTCAGGATCGACCAAGATGCTTATTTTTTCAGTGATCTACTTCAATCTCTGCCTCCCATTGAAAACAATGAAAGGCACATTCAGGACACAGATTCTGTCTCAAATTCAGCACCAAATTCTGCCACTTGAATGGCTCTAACAGTCCAGTAGGTGTCTCTGATTCTACTGCAGAAGGCTAGGCAGTATGTATGGATTGGCATCTCCAGTTCTTCTGGGTTATTTGTTAGAGAGAGGAACATGGCTACCAGTTCTCAGCACTCGGTCATGAAATCTTAGTATTTTTCAACAAATTTTTGAAAAATGTGACCAGAAATGACGAAGGCTTGAGGGGTAGGTGGAAAGTTCAACTTTGGATAAGCCTTCTTTCTGTTCCTTTCTGTTGCTGGAGTTCATTTGGCGCCAACGACTGTCAACCATCCAGCTTCGATTGTTGTGTTCTGCTGAAATTACATTTTGTAAATCTTTTTTTTCTGTCAAATCTATGACTGGTCCCGCTCTTATTATCTAAACACAAAAAGAAAACTAATTATATGTTTCTGTGTTTGAGCTGGCAATTACATTCAGTGTAGCACTTGGATAGTTTGCTTATTACAGGCAAGATAGGAGCTGAACCTTATGACCGCTCTACAGCGATAAGATAGAAATTATTTGGTCTCCTATAGTTGAGAACATGGGAAATCAGACTTTCTTATCTCAATACAATCAAGGTAAGTAAAAATACAATACGTGAGATTATTAATCAGTGTCTTGCATTTGATGAATTATATTATTTGGGGTTTTATTAAAAGGAATACATCGTGACATTCTCTTTTGCTGTCATGTGGGTCGTCTGTGTTTTTTGTTTTTTTTAATCTTTTCTTCTTGTCTGATATCTTGTTTGTTCTATCACTAATAAAACAAAGCAACTCGAAGCTGGCACTGAGAAGACAGGGCTTGTTTGCTGAAAGTCTTACTTTTTTCTAAAAATTCTAGCCTAAATAGTAAAAGATAACTTGTAATCATTTTTATATATTAAATAGACAGTGGCCCTACTAGAAAATTTGATTTAATCTACAGTATACAATTATGGGTAAGATTTATTTAATATAATCTTACGACTAAGTGAACCGGATTTGTTACAAATTGTCCAAAAATTTCGGGTTGGGCTGAATTTGAAATTTTGGTGGTTTTCCACCCGTAAGTTGTAAATATAATTGTAAAGTATAATAATAAATAACTTGTACATTCTTTTCCTGGGCTCCACTGTCGTGTCCAATCTTCTTTCCCAGGCATCACTACCCTCTTCCAGCCTTATCACTGATGTCAGCAGCCCCTAGTCAATCACGGGCCCATCACAGGCATGAGTGGTCATGTGGGTGGCTTCAGCATCATGATTAGAGATGAGCGAATCGATTCTGCAGAAGTGGAATTAGATCTGAATTTCAGGAAATATTCGATTCTCCATGATTCCGGAATTCCTGATGCTTCATGGTAACAAATATTTCATAAGGACCTTTGTGACATCAGACGGTCACAAGATGTTCTCTAGTGATGTGATTGGGTAGGCGTGTCTTTGCTTGTTAGCAGATCCTTCCACATGAATAAAAGTTGTCCGTGCTGAAGAGAGAGAGAGACATGACCACGGCATCCAAGGGCTTCTTCCATTTTGCCGCCCATCCCGGCTCTCTGCAGCCCGGAAATATCTGTTTATTCGCCGCGAAGTAATTTGGATCGAAGCAAATTTTTTTGAAACTTCGAATCAAACTGCCGAATCAAACTTCTGAGAAATTCGCTCATCTCTAATCATGATACTTCATTGAAAGCATCAAGACATTAAATCATACCTTCAGTTATAAACATCTTTGCACGAATGAATAATTCATGTGAAAATAAGAAACTTTGTAAAGTAGCTTATTAAAGAAATATGTTTTCTTCTACACTTTTCAGGCAGTTACTTTCCACATATTAGCCTATGAAGAGGGGGAGGGGTAAGAGAAAAGATACCCTATATAATTTATGCATAATCAGTACTTCTCTCTATATGTCCTGCATGATACTGGGTCTGTTTCTGAGTGAGAGAGAGACAATGTATAGCAGATTTCTCCTGCAGTGTATAGCGGCTAATCTCAACCCACCAGTTTAGAGAGAACTACATGTTCCAGATATAACATGCAGAAGGGAAATTATTTGCATTGAAGGGCATTAAAAACTCGATCATGACTCTATTATATATGAAACTTCATAGTGTGACACTGTCTTGACCTTTCAGCAATCTGTTTGGAGCGATCACTAATTAATACCATGAGAGCGGAGAGAACATGACACATTCCTCAATACATTATAATCTCAGTAAATACTTCAGACATTTATCTTTATTAAAAATGCAAACATTTCAATTAAATAGAAATTAAATTATTTAAATGATATCTGGAATATTAATTAGTGATGATTGCAATTAAACTATAACAGAGATGTATATTTTGATTGACTTTTATGTCTATGATCCATCACTGTCCATCATCCCTTCATTAAAATGGATACATATGGGATAACATTAGTGGCCATTATTATAGAATCTTCATTGGGCTGGAAAATCATATATTGTTGGACTAATAGTATAGCTGAAATGCTTAAGTCTCAAGTGGAAAAATCTTTTTACTTACAGATGTGTTTTTCCTTATCTTTCCTTTTTGCTCAACATACAGGTATCCTGAAATATATGGCGCAAGATAACCACAAAAAAAAACAAAAAACATGATTTTGGGACACTCTGTCACAAGATATTTATTCTATATTAGTCTACGTGTCCACCTAGTGGCTGTGATGTGGGTTGTAGCCTGTCAAGGGCTTTCCAGCATGATGTATCAAATTTGAGTCCTTAACCAAATTTGAGCTAATGTAAGGCTGGACATATCTATCTATCTATCTATCTATCTATCTATCTATCTATCTATCTATCTATCTATTACATATGTATCTTTATTAACCTCTCCCCACTGGTGGCATTTTTTGATTTTCGTTTTTTGACTCCCCATCTTCCAAAACCCATAAGTTTTTTATTTTTCCATTCACAGAGTCATATGAGGGCTTGATGTTTGCGGGAGAAATTGTTTTTCATAATGGTACCATTGATTATTCTATACAATGTACTGGGAAGCTGGAAAAAAAATTCAGAATGGGGTGGGATTGGAGAAAAAGTGCCTTTGTGCAACTTCATTTTTACGGTGTTCCCTGTGCAGCCAAAATGACATATTACCTGTATTCTATGTTTCAGTACAATTCCGGGGATACCAAATTTATATAGTTTTACTTACATTTTAACCCCTTAACAAAATTCCAAAACTTTCCAAAAAGTACAGGGATAGGGTATTTTGGTATTTTTATTTATTTTTTTTTTTTTTTAAAGGCCAGATTTACTTGTTATACCATTTTAGGGAATGTCTATTCCTTTAATCACTTTTTATTCAAATTTTTATCAAAAAAGAAACAACAAAAAAATATTTGTTTGGCACTTTTGATATTTTGTTTACTGTACTATTGCGGCAGATTTCAGGAAGAGGTTAAATTTACACTTAGTCCAATCATTAAAAGTTGTTTCCAGTCTAACCCCTTTTAGTAAAAGCTATTAATTAAATTTGTAATGCCACCAGTTGCATTGTGCCACTTTTCCAAAAATGGGCATGGGGGATTTGGCCGGAGCCACTGTCCATGCCATATACACCAACATTTGTGGCCTAGGTGCAAGTGTACCAGGAGAATGTGCCTAATTCACGATGAGGGAACATAAAATATGCTGGTCTTGAGGAATCTCCCTTATTGATTCATTGATTTCAGTACCAAAAAAGAAAGGTGGACACCTACAGTATTTAATTTCTCCAATCTTTGCACGCTGCTGCCGCTTGAAAGGGTCTTCTAGTTCAGGAATTTTTTTTTCCAAGAATAAGAGGATGGATAACACCATAAATTGGCAAAATAAAAATTGTTAACATGATAAATCCCTACTATATCCTTAGGACAAGCCTTCCATACATTGTCGCTTAGCAGTAGCAAAAGTTCGCAACTGTCCAGAGACTTCTGGACATTATGTAAAACTAAAAAGTATAAATTTTGTAGAGTTGTAGAGTGTTTCTATCTGCACATCGTAGACTGCATATGCTTCTACAGACAGCACCATATAAGAGTGGTACACTCTACAACTTTATCCATTTCAACTCCACATGTAACCACCTGATGAAGGCCCCACAGGCCGAAACGTCATGCTTATATTATATGTGGACAACTTAAATTAAAGCATAACTTCATCATACTACCTTGGAGTGCTCCAGTTTCTTTGTATATATCCTACTGGGAGCTCCCTTAACCTTTCTTAGTGCTGCACACACCATTATTACTTTCCATTGGGGAATAGGTACAGCATGAAGGAAAAAAAAATTACCAAAGAGTCACTTTAAATCCCACCGCACAATTTTGATGTGATTTAGATCCACATTTGTCTTGCAAGAACGCCCCATTTTTGCACATCCATCATTCCACTTTACTTTAGGCTCAGACATACTTGTTGACATGACTAATATCATCCATATACTGAGCAAAAAGGAGGGCGACGCAGAGATCACTTCAATTGTTTTTGGTGAAACCAATTTATTGGCAATGAAACTGATTGACGTGTGATTGGGTTTAGTTATTCCCATGAGTGGACATCACTGATTTTATGAGATTGGAATCTGGGAAAAGGAATTGTACTTCGATAATAAATGTTTTTTTGTTAATAGATGGAAAACAATATATACCTGGATATGGATTGCTGAAAATGTGTTCAGTACTGCTGGCGTGTTTCAAAAGACATGATTTTGACAGTACGGAACAAATGGCTTCTTATATGAGATGAAGCAGGCAAGTGGCCAGGTTTTCAGTATTAGCATTACACAATGACAGCTCCGGTATACTCATCCAAAATTGTATTTAGTTTCTCTGACTCATGAAACACATTTATTGAATTTTAGAAAGCTGCGGTTTGTAATACTCTGACACAAATACGCATCCATGAGAACATTTTTGTTCATTTCCTTGACACCATATTATATTCAAGAAATCTAATATCAATCATTTTGCCATTAACCTCCTGTGCAATGCTTATCGAGTTTCCATGCAGCATTAAGCTTTGTCAAATGACTAAACCAAGTGTACTCCCCATTATCTTAAGATGATTCTGCAAAGGTCATTCATCTCAGCGATTGTGTTGTCATAAGTTTTAGGTTGTTGGCATATTTTACAATGGGAGAAGTCAGAATGCAGTTATGTAATCTGTCTAAGTTTAGTGTAGTTGTTACCTTGATATTAGACGTACTGTCTGGAAACTTTTAAGTGCCTGGAGAGGTGCAGTGTAAAATTACTTTAATATACAATACAGGCTATGGATGGGCTAAGTAGAACCTGCTGACTTAGGGGCAATTCAGCTGAGGTGCTCCAGGAAACAAGGTATATATGACGGCTGCATTTCCTGGATCTCATGCAGATCAGCTGAATTGAACTCACAGCATAGGGAAGCACGGCTGGTGTCAGCATGGCCCATAGTACCTGGGGAGCCCATAGCATCCAATGAGTTTCCATTAATGCAGATGGAAGCGTTCACTGGAACAGGCACCAGAACAGAGAGAAGCGGCATTGGGCCATTATACTGTGTGGGGGCATAAGGAGCTATTATAGTTTGTGCGGGCATAAGAAGGCCATTATAGTGTCTGAGGGCATAATAATCCCATTTTACTGTGTGTTGGCATAATAAGGGGCCACTATACACTTTGTGGGCATAAGGGGCCATTATACTGCTTATCTGATGGCATCAAGTTGCCTCGGTGACCTTACATTGTGTCTGCACCATCCCTCATCTCACATGCTTGTGAATGGAGCACAGCACACTATATTATTACACAGGTAACAATATGCTAAATGTATAGGTTACTTTCTTATCCATACCCATTTGCTATTATGAAAATATTATGGGTATGTACAGATGTGGCAAAGTTTAACTTGGCACCTAATGCATTAAATACAGATGTACATTTTTTCTTACTCTGAAATGGATTATTAATTTATGGTGTCTTATGCTCTATATTTGTGTAAGGCTCTGCTCACAGCACAACATCTGTATATGTATGTTGGCCATTAACCACAATGTTTAAAAAAAAAAATATTTATATATCTATACTGCTGAAAAATGACACACATTTGGTCAATGGGTGCCTGTGGTTATGGAATTGTAACATATGCAATTCCCAGGTATTCCCTAAAACACCCTAGGAACAGATTTGGTCTGAATTCTGCAAGTAAACCTCTACCTATTATCTGACACTATCCTGGAATAAAGAGTCTAAGACACCCCCAGTGTTTTCACCAGAGCCCACCGCAAGGCAGGATTGACTTGGCTGGTTAGGACCTAGGTCACAAAGTCAGGACAAGTATAAGACAACAGGTCCACTTGCAGATATAAAGAACAAAATCATTTACCTTTAGGAAAACCAAGGATGTAAGAAACAAGTCGAGGCTGAACTAGGCAAAAGTGTGGGTTGTGAAAGCTTCACATAAAAAGGGACTATAGACCTCTGATGAAGGAGTCTTTACTCCAAAACGTGGAGCCCTTAATCTGGCTATAACAATAAAGACTTTACAAAGTCTTTGCCTGGCTCTCCATCCTGAAGCTTCATTTACTTTACATCACTTGAAGCTTTCACACCCCTCACTTTGGATTGAATTACCCTGGCCTTCTATTGTCCCAAGGGTTAGGCAATGACTCTGCAGCAGGTATAGTCCCACCCACACCATGGGGGGAAGGGGGTTGGATTTACACCAAATTGAATATGAGTTAAGGTACTGTCTCTCTGTTCAAGGTTGTACCAGGAGTGTGAGCAGATGCCAAAATGAGTATCAGAGGAATGTCCAAGCTGCAGTTGAATACAAGAAGTCACAACCAAACCCAAATCAGAGGCTATGGGGGTTAACAAGGAGAACAAGCCAGAACTCAGAACCAGGAGATAAGTCCTCTCTAGCAGAGAAAAAAGAAACAAATATCCCACCTGAACTCTGAACTGGAAGATGAAGCAGATCTCTGATTGGGTCTACGTCTTTACGTTCTGACAGGCTTTGCAGACCCAAACAGAATTTGTTTGGTGGTCATGAAAATCCTTAAGTGACTGCAAACAGGAGCTAGTGTGCTGGAATTCCAGACACAAGTAATACAGCTTAGGATAGAGACAGTGGCGTAACTAGGAATGGCTGGGCCCCCAGGCGAACATTTGACATGGGGTGCCCCCTGAACCGCCGCCCCCCAACCCCCCCCACCATACTGCCCCCTCCAAACCCCCCCACACTAACTGCATTCCTGCACACACTATTATGCCCCATAGTGGCCCCTGCACACAGTATTATGGCATTATGCAGCATAATGGTCACTGCACACAGTATTATGCCCCATAGTGGCCCCTGCACACAGTATTATGCAGCAATGTGGCCCCTGCACACAGTATTATGCCCCCATAGTGGCCCCTGCACACAGTATTATGCCCCATAGTGGCCCCTGTACACAGTATTATGCAGCATAGTGGCCCCTTCACACAGTATTACACCCCCTAGGGGCCCTTGCACACAGTATTATTCAGTACAGTGGCCCCTGCACACAGTATTATGCCCCATAGTGGACCACCCATGAACGATTATTATACTCTGGGGTCTTTTCAGACCCCAGAGTATAATGATTGGAGACCCAGGGTAGGATACAAACAAAAAAAACAATGCTACTTACCTCTCTCTGGCTCCGATGCACTTCGGTGTGCTACTTCGGCCATCTTCAATGCTGGACAAGATCTCGTGTGATCCAGGCCGGCGTCGCGACGCATGATGACGTTGGCTGGCGTCTGGGACGTCAGCAAACAGGCCCGAAGCCTGTCGGAGCGCAGGAGAGGTTACAGTTACAGTGTTTATGTTCCCTCACTTCCCCTGGGTCTCCGATCTTTATACTCCGGGGTCTGAAAAGACCCCAGAGTATAATGATAGCAGTGTTTGTGGGGTTTTCGGTAGCGGTTGCCACAGGGCTACGGGCCCCTTAATGTCCTGGGCCCTGTGGCAGCCGCTACCACTGCTACCCCGGTATTTACGTCCCTGGATAGAGAAGAGACAATTGTCTCCAACTGTATGCTTAATATTTATGCAGTGCATATACAGTCCTATATCAATATTATTAATATTACATTGTGCTATTGGTGCATGTTCTGTAACCCTGGTCTATTTAAAGATGTAGCAAACCTTAACTTGACTCAGCAAATGTTAACTTGACTTTTCACATGTTACATACCATTCAATTCTATGGCATTTATCGCATTAATGTTAATATTTTTTTTGAGTCAAGATAATTGCTACATCTGCACACTTTTTTTTAATATGATTGTCGACATGTCTTTTGCATACTATATGTCAATAATACCCTGAATCTTGTATTAGACAGCGATTGACGTGAACAAGGACTGAAATATCAGCAATTTGATGTGCAGATGATTTTCTACATATAAAGTGATCAGTCAGTGTGTAAGTGGTAACACTAAATGAATTATTTTGCATGAAGTTGAATACTTTGGTTTATCTGAATATGTGTTAGCTAAAACAAAATACATTCCATAGGGTAAACCAGGGGTAAGCAACCTTTAGCTGTTGTGGAACTACAACTTCCAGCATGCATACTTGCTCTGCTCTTCTTGGAGCTACCCATAGAGGTGAATGGAGCATGTTGGGAGCTGTAGTTCCACAGTAGCTGGCGTGCCAAAGGTTGCTGATGTCTGCGCTAAGCTCTATAAACTTCCAATAGGTTAGTGATAAAGTACACAAAAATTATACTGGGAATCTAAATGTGGATAACATGATGTGTTACTGTACAGCACTCCAATTTAGCTAAGAACCCCAATTTGTCTTGAAACCAATTCAATGCAATATCACAACATGCTAACAAAATCCTTGAAAGTCTGCTATTCCGCCTCCCCCACAGATATAGGATAGTTAGCATATCTCTTTGTGATAACTTGTCACAAACAACATATCTGGACATGTCCAGCCAAGAGAGCAAGTAAGAAAGGACACATCTGTATTAAAGTGGATCCAATAATGGATTAACCTACAGTAAGCCGGTGCCTATAAGAAGCCTTGAGGATAGAGTGTCTGCCGAATTTAACATTTATTTTACAGTATATGTTTATTTGTAAGTTATATATATTTACATAAAGAATCAGTTCTCACCGCCCGTGCTGTAAGAGTGAAAGGAGGACACTCGTAGGACCAAGGTGAAGACTCCAGAGGTTATAAGCAGTGCCCCACTTTGTTTTCTTTACTATGTAAGAGCAAACAATCTACATATGACTTAAGATGTATTCCAAGCTCCGCAGCATTTTTCATACTGACGTATCTGCAGGATAGGTCATCAGTATCTGATCTGTGGTTGTCCACGCAATGATCAGCTTATCTGGTGACCTCTCGGTGCCGGAAGCAACTAGGCCAGAGCTGCAGTACCCCAGTGTCACCACTATACATTAGATTGGCTGAGCTCTACTTCTTGCTCCATCCATCTATATAGCTTCTGGTACCTGGTGGGTCAGCTGATCTGTGCCGGGCTGAGTGTCAGACCTCACCGATCCAATACTGGTGTTCTTAACCCATTCTTGACTATTTTGCCTTATTCATGCTGAGCATCTTTGAGCAGAGAGAATTAAGTGAAAGTTGATTTTTCTGATATGCTGTACCAGAGACTGGAGACTGGGGTCCCTATACATACAGTACTATACTGGAATAAGGATTGTAACCGCTAGAGTAACTGGCACTGTTTCCCGTGAACAAACCATATTGTCCTCAAGAGCTTCCTCCATTCCCAGTTCCTGACAGTATATGCAGTGTCTACTAGAAGCTATTGTCTTCCAAATAGACAGTGATCCCCCAGTTGATAGTGCCAGACAGTGAGTGTCCCATACACAGTTGTAGGGGAAGTGTTTCTCAAGTGGATCCCCTTTAAGAAGAAGACAATTGCAAACCAGATTAAGTACAAGCAATTCCAGTTTACAATACACAATTGCAAATACAGTAACACAAAACTTTTGTGGTTGTGGTCACTTTAAGGAGACATAATACTCTTAATAAGGCATAGGATCGTATATGTTGTAGTTACATGCAAAGTAATGACATAACTCAAATGCTGCAAGGTTTAAATGGGTTTTCCCATGAAAGGAAGTGATCCCTTATCTATAGGCTAGGAGCTAACTTGCACATCAGTGGGGTCCGACCGCTCCGAAGCCCACTGCTCCATTCATTTAAAGCGAGCCCCGAAGATAGCCCTGCATTGTACTTCAAGTATCTTTGGCACTCCCATTGAAATGAAAGGAGTGGTGTGCACACTGCGCCAACACTGCTCCATTCACAATAGGAGTCACCTGTTATCCTGATCAGTGGGGATCTGAGCACTTGGACCCCACTGATCTTCAAGTTATTGCCTCTCCTATGGATAACTTCCTTTTGTGGGAAAATCCCTTTAACTGAACAGTATATAATATAAACATGCTCAAAACCTCGTAAATCTGAGTACTGTTAACTTCACAAGAGTCCCTCTCAATGGTGTTTCTTCACATAGGTCCAATTATTATCAGATCCCAATGAATTTCAAGAAGTTGTTGTTTGCCCCTCTCTAAGTAGCTACATGTCACACCATTATGGCATGTCACAATGGCATAACTGTGCACCTCATCCCCATTTTAGGACCAGGTTCTTCCCAGTCCGTCCCTTTCCCCCTCATCAGCTTGTCAATGACCAACAGCAAAGCAAATGCATAAAAATAACCTACAGATATATCCGCATTCTTCGATTTTCATTTTTTTACTCCTCGTCTTCCAAACGCCATAACTTTGTTATTTTTCTGTTCACAGAGCCATATGAGGTCTATGACCAGCCTCAGTAGCTGTAGTACAATGACAACCCTGAGAACCTTCATATGGCTCCCAGCTGTCAAGGAAACAGGACGGCTCTTGCAATCTCGCTGCATGGGAGCCGTCCTGCACCAATAATGCTATAGGGCCGGTGGGGAATGGCGCCAGGGGGCAATTGATACAGAAACTATATTGGAAAATTGTATAACTTTTTATTATACAAACAATAACATTTATTTCCTGAAACTGGACAACTCTGCTAAACACTGCTACATCTGTACATAAGACACACACAAAATAAACTACTGAGCAATCTCTTTAACCCCTTATTGAACAGCCGAGCTAGGTATTTAATGACATGCTGATATTTCTTTTCCTTTTATTTCATAGAAGTTTTTCAAAATTCATACAGTAATTGGTATCCATATCTGTCAATTTGGAGGCGAGTGTTAGGCTCCTGGCTGCCATGGCAACTCCTTGACATTCTGCAATTGCATTAAGAGGGGCTGAAATGGATAAACGTGGAGTCCCTTAGTCCCTTTAACCCCTTAGATGCTGCTGTCAACATTGAGCATGGCATCTAAGGAGTTAAATGCTCAGGATTAAAATGCTATTTAATTCAGCCGAAACCTGTAATGTATATATATATATATATATATATATATATAAGCTAGAGATCCCCATTTTCAGCCAGAAAGCCTCTGCACTATCTAGGAAAAAATGAGCCTCCCAGTGCCCAGTTCCTGCACAAATGCTATGGCTGCCGCTAGGTTCACACCTGCGTTCAGGTTTCCCCAATCGGAACCAACGAACGGAAACCTAATCCGCTTAAAAAGTGGTTACCCGCGGATCCCATAGGCTATAATGGGGTCCCCAGGGTTTCCGCCAGGCTTCTGCCTGAAAAAGGCAGAAAAATGAGGAGAGAAAAGTCCTGCTTTCTGGACTTTTCTCTCTGGATTTTTTAAGCGGATTCGGGGATGGAAACCCCGAACGGAATACAGGCACAGGTGTGAACCTAGTCTTAGTGACCTACAGGTATTATACAATTCATCCAAAGGCTACAGCTACTATTCAAACAAGTTACCATGACATTGTATGCCTGTTGGAAGGTGAGGAAAGTGCCCCTACTGCGAATATAAGGGTCTGCCTGCCTGAGGTATGCTATATTTTACAACACCATCAAACTTGGCAGCCAACTTTCTGCATCACTTATGTTTTAGTGTTATTTATCCCACAATAGACTTTAGTTATGATGCCACAATGTTGTATCCCGCATTGCCCAGCTTCATAGAAATTCACGACCTCTTCTTATTCTTATTCCCTCTTTACTCCTCTTTCTTTTGTGAATTTCTGGTCTTACATTAAAGTGACTCCACTACTAGATCTGTGCCAGCAGGAAGTAAGAAGAGCTTTTTGCTCCTGGGCCACAATGCAAAATCTGTAATAGGGCCCCCACTTATTATGTGTCATCATACTTGTGTTAAAGGTCCCCACAGACACCAACCCCCATATTTTGATACAGTATCCCAAGTAGAGCTCTCCATTAAAGGGAATCTGTCAGGGGAATTTGGGACACTAAACCACCCACACATCCATATGGACCTGGGGTTTAGTGTCCCAAATCACCCTGTTATAACGCAATCCATGGCCGCATTAACAATAAAAAAGCTTTATACTCCCCCTGCCGCTGTACTCCCCGCACCTGCGCAGTTCTTCAATGAAGCCAGAGGAGTACACCTCGGCTTCAGTGCGCATGCCCAGCAATTACATAGTGAAGCCAGAGGGGACCATCTTTGGCTTCACTGAAGAACAGCGCAGGCGCCGGGAGGTGTGCCAACAAAGAATCTCATGAATAAGCCGGACTGTTCTCGCCAAACAGCGTCGATCGGACCCTTATCTAGGTAAATATAAAGGTTTTTTTATTTTTAATGCGCCAGCGTATTGCATTACAACAGGGCGATCTGGGACACTAAACCCCAGGTCTATAAGGACCTGTGGGTGGTTTAGTATCCCAGATTGACCTGACAGATTCCCTTTAAAGGGGTGTTTCAGGATTTTATATTGATGACCTACCCTTAAGTGTAATGTGGGTCCACTGTGCTAGCTAACCAGTTTGGCTTAGGGCCATTCCTAAGGGTGTTATCTTAGTAGCTTCCTCAGTATTCACCCTTTAACTGCCCTGTATGGAGATCTGGTCTTCGCTGTGGGGAGATTAACCTGGTCACTACCTCTCGGTAGGTATATAGGTGATATAGATATAGGTGGCTGCAAACCAAAGGCTAGTGAGATGTCAGCGTAAAGCATCAGAGGGTCAAGCAAAGAGTGATCAGTTGTGGACCAAAGGTCTGTGGCAGGCAGTAGGAGAGCAAGGTTATAAGCAAGCCTAAAGGTCAGGACAGGCAGCTCAGGTTCACAGGTCGAGGACAGGCAGAGGGTCATAGTCAGAAAGTCGGGGATAACGGGAATAAAACACTTCTTTCTGATTGCTGAGATATTAGCTTTTTCCCTGATATGCTAATAAGCTATTTGGTGCAACGAGGGCGTCACCATTGCTCTTATCTCACCAAAAAGCTATACTTTCCAGCACCCTGTCCCTGTTCCTCCTTCCCTCCCTGCTATAACTGACATGTTTTCCACCTGGCCCTGTCAGTCATAGCAGGGAGGTAGATCCTTGATGTAATGGTGATTCCCTTGTTGTACCAAACAGCTTATTACCACATCAGGAAAAAAAGCTAATATCTCAGGAACAGAGGCACCTAGCGAGAAGCAGAAAAAAGCGTATTATTCACAGGAACCCCAGCTATCTGACTGTACACATAGTTCAATAAGAATTGTTCTGGTGACAGACTCCCTTTAAGGTAAAGGTCCACTTTAAAGCGACATTTTGCTTCCTTGCATGTGTTTACATGTAAACCTAGGAACATGGCTACTCTCCAAAAGTTTATTTTTTGTAACTCTAGTTCTAATAGGCATAAGGAAACTTAAAATGCATATAAAAAAGCAGTCTTGTGGATGACACAACGCATTATTTAAGCCTGTGTAGAAGTGTATAAAGTTTATGATTCGCTGCCTCTTTTCTCATTATTGTCACACTTCAGTACTGTGATATCATTACATTTAAATTCTGCCTGGATACCTTCATGTTTCTAGCAAAGCCACTAATCCAGTTCACTGCCACCATGAATTTATCAGATCTGTCTTTTTGGCATTCAGAGCTGAAGTGAGACCGTCACTGGACCAGTCTGGCCAGAAGAGGGCGCTATTGTCAATCTAATGCAATACTGAGACTAGAGAAAATACATATTAAAATCACAGCTGTTCCCATAATCATTATTTAGGGTTCTCTTTATAGACTGCCAGCAACGTCAGTCAATGCTTCTTTATATTACAAGAACCAGAAGCCATGGCTTCATATCATTTATAAAGGACTAGTGAATGCAATTTTTTTCACATCTAGCTTCACAGTTCACAGTATCTCTTGACAGAATGAGAACATGCTTTATTTTTCAGTGTTTCACATGTTTTATTTTTATGCAGAAATAATTGTATCCTGTTTTGTATAGTGTATGTACATGAAGGAATATCTAGGTATATGTAGCATGATACATTAGTTATAGACACTTTCAGTTTTTTTGTGCAATTTTTAAAGATTTTAATATTATTACTGTATATTAAACATTTAACATATTCTATGAAGCATGATATTAGTGTTTCTTTTCATTAAGTAAAGATCATTTCAAAATTCCACAGCACATAGAATAGCCAGGCTTGTACAAAGGTCCTTGTCAGAGATCAGGGGTCTCCGCCCAAGATATATCCACTCACTGTATACCAATACTGGGTGTTATCCGTTCACCTTACTCACATTTGACCCTAGAAGCGATCATAAAAGGGAACGCCACTTTCATACTCCCTTCCAGCTCACCTGTCACACTAAGCTACACAGGAGTGAAGAGTCCTTTTACATTTATGCATCCACACAAAGCTGCCACCACTCGCCACTTACGGTAAGGCGAGACACCAATATACCCACACCATGCATAAATTGCACCCAAAAGGGGTAACACGGCTAGCGATACTTACTCTTTGGAAATGTTGGGAATGTTATGGCCAAAGGACAATCTTATTATATTTTCGATTTAATATATATAAAAAGGTACAGTGCGTTACAATGAAACAATGGAATAGAAAAGACAAATACATATAAACAATGTGAAATAAAAGGAATAACAGGAAGAACAGGCTGGACCTTCAGCATAAGAAAACAGACTGTTCCCATACTAGATGTGGTACTAAAGAATCTGACCTGAAATCATGAACCTCATCACACACTACCACCTGTGATGTCATAATTTCTTTTGTTATAAATATAGGGCTTTTGATCAGCAAGCTCTCAGATGATGTCGCAATGTCTGCGATGGTCAGCCCGCCAGACTTTCTGTACTGAATTCACTTCCTGGGACTTATTAACTACCTCTAGCCAGGCTTGTGGATGGAAACTTCCATACAAATTATAGATACTGACACAGGAAGCTCAGATTTAACACTTAGAAGTACACAAAGGCCCACTCTCCTAACCACACCCTTAAATGAAAATATATATATGTATATATATATATATATATATATATATATATATATATATATATACTCTTATACATATAAAAATGAGTTCCTGTCTGTCTGTCTGTTCTTTATGCGCGACCAAACAACTGGACCGATCCTCACCAAATTTGGCACACATGTACATCAGGTGTCCGGGAATATTATAGACTGGGTCTCAGCTCTCTTGGACGTACCGTTCCTGAGGTACAGTATTCCCAAAAAATGACCAGCATTAGTCTATACAAGCCTGCAAGTCTTTCACTTATATTCCAACTGCCATACACACGGTCACATGTCCCTTATCAGCCAATAACAGCTCGCAGGCGCTTACTCTCCTCATGCACACAGGTTTCCATAGCAACCAAGCTATGTATGACCTGTATTAGTGAATAGAAGTTCACAGGACCTTAAATATTCAGTCATATCACTTGTATCAGCCAATATAAGTTCACATTTAATTTACCAGGTTTCCATAACAACACAGCCATAAATAGACTGTACCTATACTGGACTTAGTGGCGTAACTAGCAATGGCAGGGCCCCAAGGCGAACATTTGACATGGAACCCCCCCACACACAAACTGCATTCCTGCACACACTATTATGCCCCATAGTGGCCCCTGCATACACTATTAGGCCTCATAGTGGCCCTTGCACACAGTATTCTGCCCCATAGTGGCCCCTGCACACAGTATCATAGTGGCTCCTTCATATAGTATTATGCGCACTTCCCGCTACTTCTTCAATGTTGGACCAGATGTCACGTGAGCCAGGCATGTATCGCAACGCATAATGACGTCGGACTGGCCCACCGACATCTGGGACACCACCAAGGAGGCCCGAAGCCTGCTGAAAAGACCCCACAGTATAATGATAGCAGTGTTTGTGGGGTTCACGGCCCACAGGCCTTACTTACCAATCCCCGCTCCTGCTTACAGCCGCCTCTGCAGAAGGTGAAGCGCAGGCGGCCGTGAGCAGGAGTGGAGATCGGTAAGTAAATAGGGCCTGTTACCTGCTGGTGTTGAAAAAAAAAAAAAAGAGGCCCGCCGGGTCCCCTAATGTCCCGGGCCCTGTGGCAGCCGCTACCACTGCTAAATCGGTATTTATGCCACCGACTGGACTGCCATACTGGATTTCAGCATTCTTATAAATTGAAACGTTTTTTAAACTACTCATGTCCCCTGCAGCAAAACGCATGGCTGCTGCTTGAGCTAATGAAAACTCTCAGCAGACCCAAGCCCATCTCCAATCTGACAAAGCATTGTCAGCCACATGCACACAGCTGCACTCCAGGTTTCAATAACAACCCAGCCATTTTTCTTCACTGCTGTAGGTCAGCTTTAAAGGGGTAGGGCGCTGTGGATGACACTGTTACACAAGGTCACATACACACAGCTTTACTCCAGGTTTTCCATAACAATCGATGGCAGGTTTTTCACTGATATCCAAACTGAGATGCACATGATCACATGACACTTATGGACCAATGGAAAATCGCAGGTTCAGTCTTGACATACACACAGCTTTACACCAGGTTTCAATAGCAACCAAGCTATTTATGTCCTGTATGAGTCAATAGCAGTTTGCAGGTCCTTAAATATTCAGTCATATGACGTGCATCAGCCAATATAAGTTCACATTTCATTTACCAGGTTTCCATAGCAACACAGCCATAAATAGACTATACCTATACTGGACTGCCATACTGGATGTCAAGTGCAAAACTGGCCAATTCTTATGGGGTCACTACACAAACAAAAAATGAAATGTACCCGTGCGAAGCCGGGTCCTTCCTCTAGTATATATATAAAAATGAGTTCCTGTCTGTCTGTCTGTTCTTTATGCGCGACCAAACGACTGGACCGATCCTCACCAAATTTGGCACACATGTACATCAGGTGTCCAGAAATATTATAGACTGGGTCTCAGCTCTCTTGGACGTACCATTCCTGAGGTACAGTATTCCCAAAAAATGACCAGCATTAGTCTATACAAGCCTGCAAGTCTTTCACTCATATTCCAACTGCCATACACACGGTCACATGTCCTTTATCAGCCAATAACAGCTTGCAGTCACTTACTCTCCTCAGGCACACAGGTTTCCATAGCAACCAAGCTATGTATGACCTGTATTAGTGAATAGCAGTTCACAGGACCTGTTCTGACTCAATAGCTTGGCTGCAAGTGTGAGGTTGTGAGAGTGTCCTGTAGTCTCTATGCTAACCAGCAATTTACACCAAGATATCTATCAGATAGTGTTCAACTCAACTGAGGAGGCGTAGATAAGATTCCAGATGCTTTAATCCAAGTAAATCTTGTAGAACCTCATACAGCAGTAGGTGAAAAATGATGAAATACCAGGAGCTGAGCAGACATGTTGCTTACAAAGAAGTGAAACTAAACTGAGGGGGAGAGAGGAGGAGCTACAGCATCACAGCTAAGGATACAGAGAGAGAGAGGGGACAAACTACAAAGACACAGTATCACAGATATATGTCAGTGAATTAAACCAAGTCCTAGGACATGACACTCCCCGCCTGAAATCTTTAGATTTCACTGAAAACAAACATTAAATGTCCTGAGATGTCCATAAGGTCCTCTTCAAACCTGAAAAACAAAAAAGAAACATGCACAACAAACAATAATCAACAGTTAGTCCAAATAAACCAATCTTCAGGTCGGGAAGCCGCAATTTGCCAACACCTCCACCAACCCACACTGTAATCCACAAGAACACGGTTGTAGTTCATAGAAGGAAGCTCCCCGCCATGAGCTGTGAATGGTGTCCTTATCTTCTTTTATGTGACGTCTCCTCTTGGAAGAAGAAGCACCAGTTCATTAATTGGGCGGAAGAAAACTCGCACTGAGCCTCCCTTGGTTACCTTGACCTCCACTTTCCGAGTCTTCCCATCATCACTAGGGACAACTTTAGTGATGAGACCCATAGGCCATTCATTCCGATGGACTTCTTTATCCCTTAGAAGGATGAGGTCACCCACCTGGAGATTAGGTTTTGAGGTCTGCCATTTGTGACGGCTCTGTAGCATGTGGAGGTACTCTGTTTTCCAGCGGTGCCAGAACACATTGGACAGGTGTTGAACTTGTTTCCATTGGCGTCTGTAAATGTCACTGTGATCTAAGGTACGTGGAGAGTTAGCAGCAGTACCAATTTTCTGAGTAAGAAGCGTTGCTGGGGTTAAGATAATTGGAGATTCAGGGTCTGAAGATACTGGGACAAGTGGCCTTGCATTGATTATCGCAGACACTTCAGCAAGAAAGGTTATTAACGTCTCATGGGTAAGCAGTGTCGACTTGTGGTCCATCAACATAGAGTCAAGGATTCTGCGTGTGATCCCAATCATACGTTCCCAGGAACCTCCCATATGGGATGAATGTGGAGGGTTAAACGTCCAAGTGCACCCATTGTTGGATAAGAAGTTGTCTAACTGCAGTTCTTTGCAGACTCCAACGAAGTTAGTGCCACAGTCAGACCTCAGTTGTTTGGCAGGTCCACGAATGGAGAAGAATCTTCGGAGGGCGTTGATAAAGCAAGATGAATCCATAGATTCAATTACTTCAATGTGTACTGCTCGAATGCTGAGACAGGTGAACAGCACAGCCCACCGTTTACTGTTTGCAGCTCCACCACGGGTTCTTCGTGTGATAACTGACCATGGACCAAAGACGTTCAACCCAACATAAGTAAAGGGCGGATCAGTACTTAGACGGTCTGGAGGAAGGTTTGCCATTTGCTGCTGTTGGTGTCTTCCCCTTAACTTGTGGCACTTAACACATTTATGGATCACAGAGGAGATGTGTCTCTTCATTCCCACAATCCAGAAGCCGGCTGACCTGATGGCACCTTCAGTAAAATGTCTTCCTTGGTGCTGTACCTTCTCGTGGTAATGTCGGATCAGCAGAGCAGAAATGTAATGTCCACCTGGAATGATCACTGGGTTCTGTTCCTTGCTACACAAGTCAGACTTTCCAATCCGGCCGCCCACTCTCAATAATTCGTGGTGGTCGATTACGGGGTTTAGTTTGTAAAGTGCACTGTTCCTGGACAGATCGATGCTCCGTGAGATACTGTCAATCTCTTGATGATATACCTCTTGTTGAACACTCCAGATGATAACTTGCTCGGCGTGTTCAATGTCCGCTGTGGTAGGGTGTTTCGTACACATATGCCAGCCATGACACTCCGTTGATCTGTCCTTCGCAAAGCACTGAGCGATGTGAAACAGTCGGGCAACAGCTCTCACAATGGATGACCAGGTTGAGAAACGTTCAAAGCGATGTGGCTCCAGCTTCGCCTTTGGAATCACAGAAGTGTAGAGTGTGGAGGTCATAGGCCTGATTTCCTTGTCAGACTCGAGATCCACTAAATTGTAGACAGCATTGTTAGGAGTCAAGCAGGGATCTTCATACAGGAAACTTGGAGGCGACAGCCACATATGGTCTAAAAGGTGCACTGTCGGTGCAGGCCTTGTACCACGGTCAGCTGGGTTAAGTTGTGTGGAGACATAATGCCACTGATCAGGGGCAGAGAAACTTCGGATACGTTCCACTCTGTTTCCAACATACACATAAAATTGTCTTGTTTGATTGTGTATATAGCCAAGGACAACTCTGCTATCAGTGTAGAATGTAAATGAATCAATGGCAATGTCCATTTCATCTCTTATTGCTTCAGCAATTTCTACTGCAAGCACAGCTGCACAAAGTTCGAGTCGCGGAATGGAGTGTGCAGGTTTTGGGGTCAGTTTGGCCTTACCAAGAACAAATCCACAGTGTAGCTCATGATTGGCTCCTAATATCCTCAGATAGGCCACTGCAGCTATAGCTTCCACTGACGCATCAGAGAAGATGTGGATTTTCTTCCTTACTGCCGCTGAAAGGGAGCTGGGTACATAACAACGTGGAACCTGGAGTTGTTCCAATACTTGCAAAGAGCTTTTCCATTTTTCCCACCTTTGTTGTTTCTCAGCAGGCAGTGGAGTGTCCCAGTCCATGTTCTCAGTGGTAAGCTGTCTTAGTAGTATCTTGCCTTGAATGGTGATGGGAGCAATGAAACCAAGAGGATCATAAATGCTGTTTACAACAGATAAAACTCCTCGTTTGGTGAAAGGTTTGTCACAAGAAGACACTTGGAATGTGAATGTGTCTTGTTCAGTGTTCCATAGCAATCCTAGGCTGCGTTGCATAGGAGGAGTATCAGAACTGAGATCAAGATCCTTCAAGTTGATTGCATGATCATCAGAGGGAAATGCCTTCATTACCTCCATATTGTTGGAGATGATCTTGTGAAGTCTGAGGTTAGCTACAGACAGCATTTCCTGTGTTCTAGAGAGGAGATCGATCACTTCTTCACTTGCAGGTAAGGATTTAAGACCATCATCAACATAGAAGTTCCTCTCAACAAACTGACGAGCATCAGAGCCATACTCTTTCTCACCTTCTTGGGCGGTCCTTCTCAGTCCATAGATCGCTACTGCGGGAGATGGGCTATTGCCAAAGACATGTACCTTCATCCGGTAATCTATGACTTCATTGTTGACATCATTGTCCTTATGCCATAGGAACCTGAGATAGTTTCTGTCATCATCCTTAACAATGAAGCAATGAAACATCTGTTGGATGTCGGCCATCACTGCAACTGGTTCCTGTCTGAAACGGATTAAGACTCCTATGAGGCTGTTGTTTAGGTTAGGACCAGTGAGGAGCAGGTTGTTGAGAGAGACGCCTTCATACTGAGCACTAGAATCGAACACGACCCTGATTTGGTCAGGTTTGCGAGGGTGATACACGCCAAATGATGGAAGGTACCAGCATTCTTCTCCTTCCTTTAGTGGAGGTGCAGGTTCTGCATGATTTCTCTCAAATACCTTCTGCATGAAACCTACAAAGTGTTCCTCCATCTCTGGTTTCCTCTTGAGGGTACGTTTTAAAGAGGAAAATCTAGAAACTGCTTGCTTCAGATTGTTTGGTAGTTTTGATCTCGGGGAGCGGAAAGGTAAAGGTGCTACCCAGCTGTTGGAATCATCTTGAATGAATTCCTTGTCCATAAGTTTGAGAAATTCTTTATCAGCTATAGCCGGTGCCAGCTTGTTGTCATCACTTGTTGTATTGAACACTGTTAATCCAAGGGTGTCGTCCCCAGGCAGGAAAGTATTCACGTTGTCTCGGTGATTATGTAGCCACTTACTATTGCTTATCTTCTCTTTCATTTGGAAGTGATGTGGACATGGCTGAAAACAAGTGCTGCAACCATTTGGTAACATATGCGTCTTAAATGAAGAAATATTGGTGGGCCTTTTCATCCTACCTATGCAGACGTTGCCAATGATAACCCATCCTAGATCGAGGCGCTGGGCAAATGGTGCATCATGTGGTCCATTAATTTGCTGGCGTATTTTGTGCAGTCTGAGAATGTCTCTACCTAGCAGAACTAGAATGTCTGCATTTTTGTCAAGGGATGGTATTTCACTGGCTATAGCCCTTAGATGAGGGTGCTGGAAAGCCGCCTCTGGTGTGGGTATCTCTTCTCTGTTTGATGGTATCTGGTTGCACTCAACAAGTGTGGGCAAAGGTATCTCTAGATTGCCCTTGAGAGAAGCTATTACGAGACCACTGGCCCTTCTTCCTGAAACCTCTGATATGCCACTACAAGTACCCAAGGTATATGGATAAGTATCACCCTTTAAGTTAAACAGATCAAAGAGTTCTGACCTTGCAAGTGAGTGGTTGCTCTGGTCGTCCAAGATGGCGTACACCCTCAGAGCCCTTTCTGGTTGGCCCTTGGGGTATATATTGACTAGGCATATCCTTGCACAGGACTTGTCACAAAGGTCTTCTCCGCAGACTTCTGTACATGAGGAAGATACTGTGGTAGTATTTGCTGATTGATCTGTGTTCTCCCTGCCATGCTTAGTTGGGGAAGGGGAACCTCTAGGTGGTGTGGCACTAGGCTGGGATGGATGAAGAGCTTGTACATGGTTCTCACTGCCACACTCTATACACTTAATAGCAATTTTACAGTCTCTAGCAACATGTTCAGTAGAGGAACAACAATTGAAACATATCCCTAGTTTCTTAAGAAACTCTCTACGTTCCTGGATTGGTTTCCTCCTGAAGCCAATACACTTCTTGAGGGGATGAGGCTTCTTGTGAATAGGACACAGACGGTTAGGATTTTCTACCTTTTCGTCTTGGTTGCTGTTGCAACTGCTTTCTTCTGGTGCTGATGTAGGTATAGGAAGAATATCAGTCTTTTTCACCGAAACTGGGCCTCTGCGGTTTCTGTAGTTAGAATGTGAGCTGTCATACTTAATAGGAGGTGAACCAGGAACACTGGGATCCCCATAGGAAAAGCTTGGGTCATTCTTGGATTCTGCAATGTTCTTGATAAACTCACAGAAGTAGGAAAATGGAGGAAAGGAGACTTGATTCTCATTTTTGTATCTTGACCCAACTGTGGTCCACCTTTCTTGAATATTATATGGCAACTTGGTGACTATCGGGTTTACCCCACGAGCAGTGTCCAGGTAACTGAGGCCCGGTAGGAGAGTGTCCGCCTTAGCCAGTAGGAGCTCCATGAGTAGGTCACTAAGTTCTTGAAATTTCTGATGATCCTTACAAGATATCTTTGTAAACCCTTGCAACCGTTTGAACAGAGCATTCTCTATTGCTTCGGGACTGCCATAGGTTTTCTCCAGTCTTTCCCAAGCAGCGGTAAGGCCTGCTATGGGGTTGTAAATGTGGACGGATCTGAGTCTTTTAGCACGTTCTGTGGACTGTGGGCCAAGCCACCGGATAAGCAAATCTAATTCTTCAGCTGCAGTAATGCCAAGATCACTAATTGCAGTTTTGAAGGCACATTTCCAGCCTCTGTAGTTCTCAGGTTGGTCATCGAACCTTGTGAGTCCAGTCTTAGTAAGCTCACGGCGAACCATGTACCTTGCAAACTCTGACATGTCTGTTCTCTCTGACTTTAAATATTGAGTTGCTGGCTGAGTAGCGGTGATTACGTTGTTAGTGGGGTTCTGGTTAACAGAGGTAGGTAGCGTAGGGGCTGCGTAGGCATTCAGCCTAGGAGCTAGCTTAAAGTCCATAGGTTTAGCCACATATGGATGTGAGACTGGACGGTTGTTTGCAGTCTGGTGGTATGGTGTCACATTGGTGTTTACCTGAGTATCAGTATATTGCATTTGCTGAGGTGCAAGGCTTTGGGAATCCATGAAGGAAGAAGAAACTGGATGCTGGACAGGCAGGGCATTGTACTGACCTTGAATGCGGTGTGCTGCAGAAGATACTGTGCCCTGTTGCTCAGGAGAAATGTCGTCCCTGACAGGAACATTTGTGGCAAATAGGGATTCACTGCTTTGGCTTAGTACATAGTCTCTTGTGCGCTTGAGGGGATCCTCTGCTTCCACATCACACAAACTGGTGCTGTCGCTTTCACTTCCACTGATAGCCTGTTCTAAAATGCTTAACCTTGCCATGGCTGCAGCGTGCTCATTCTGTTTCTCTAGAGCCTCTAGTTCTGCCCTTTTTTGAGCTGCATTAGCTTCCATTGCTGCTGCATTAGCTTCCATTTCTGCTTTCTGTTGAGCTGCCTTAGCTTCCATCACTGCTTTCTGTTGAGCTGCCTTAGCTTCCATCGCTGCTGCATTAGCTTCCATCTCTGCTTTCTGTTGTGCAAAGGCTGCCTGTATCTTAGTAGCTTCCGCCTCTGCACGTGCTTTTATAAGTTGCTCACTGAGTGTGGAAGATTTTGAGGAACGTGACTTAGATGTACGCTTTGAACGCTTGGTAGACTCAGAAACGTGGGATGCCATTTCCTGCAGTTGCGCAATTCTTGCCTCTGTCCTTAACTTAGTTTCATGTACTAAGCTGTCTCGTTCTGAATTGAGATGCTGGAAGCTTTGCAATTCAACTAAAGAATCGTCTGTATGAAGTTTCCTCAATATGCTTTCATACTCCTCAGCTTTCATTTTATAATGTCCATGCATAGAACAAAGCTGTCGCAGAGCTCCCTCTAGTGGTGATATATGGTATGCAGGCAAGCACATGGCAGATATCTTAGTCTGTATTTCCTGCCACCATTTTGAGAGTTCACAGGAAAGTTCATGCTTTAAACCTTCTAGATTGTCTCTAACCTGTTTAATTGAGCGTCTAGCCTTCTCACTGGGCTGCAGACTGAGGTCCATGCTACCTTGTGCTTCAGGGTGCCCTTCAGCCATGATGCAACTCAAACAGGATAAATATAACTTTGCTGGAGTAAGATGGCTGCTTGCTAGAATCTTCTTATGCTGAGGGAGTCTGAGCTGCAGATGCAACTTACGCAATGCTGATTCCTTCTGGCTTCAGGTAACTTGCTGTGACTGACTGTATGTCAGAAGTTGGTGAACTGTCTTACAGCCGTATCTGGCAGTCTTTATGCATCATTTTTCACTGTTCTGACTCAATAGCTTGGCTGCAAGTGTGAGGTTGTGAGAGTGTCCTGTAGTCTCTATGCTAACCGGCAATTTACACCAAGATATCTATCAGATAGTGTTCAACTCAACTGAGGAGGCGTAGATAAGATTCCAGATGCTTTAATCCACGTAAATCTTGTAGAACCTCATACAGCAGTAGGTGAAAAATGATGAAATACCAGGAGCTGAGCAGACATGTTGCTTACAAAGAAGTGAAACTAAACTGAGGGGGAGAGAGGAGGAGCTACAGCATCACAGCTAAGGATACAGAGAGAGAGAGGGGACAAACTACAAAGACACAGTATCACAGATATATGTCAGTGAATTAAACCAAGTCCTAGGACATGACAGGACCTTAAATATTCAGGTCATATCACGTGTATCAGCTAATATAAGTTCACATTTAATTTACCAGGTTTCCATAACAACACAGCCATAAATAGACTGTACCTATTCTGGACTCAGTG
The DNA here is from genome assembly GCA_947044405.1 of Leptodactylus fallax. NCBI lineage: Eukaryota > Metazoa > Chordata > Amphibia > Anura > Leptodactylidae > Leptodactylus > Leptodactylus fallax. The sequence goes on along the minus strand of CAMRHE010000162.1, from coordinate 1,198,136 downwards.
GCGTAACTAGCAATGGCAGGGCCCCAAGGCGAACATTTGACATGGGACCCCCCCCCCGGCAACCCCTAACGCACAAACTGCATTTCTGCACACACTATTATGCCCCATAGTGGCCCCTGCATACACTATTAGGCCCCATAGTGGCCCTTGCACACAGTATTCTGCCCCATAGTGGCCCCTGCACGCAGTATCATAGTGGCTCCTTCATATAGTATTATGCGCACTTCTCGCTACTTCTTCAATGTTGGACCAGATGTCACGTGAGCCAGGCATGTATCGCAACGCATAATGACGTCAGACTGGCCCACCGACATCTGGGACGCCACCAAGGAGGCCCGAAGCCTGCTGAAAAGACCCCACAGTATAATGATAGCAGTGTTTGTGGGGTTCACGGCCCCACAGGCCTTACTTACCAATCCCCGCTCCTGCTTACAGCCGCCTCTGCAGAAGGTGAAGTGCAGGCGGCCGTGAGCAGGAGTGGGGATCAGTAAGTAAATAGGGCCTGTTACCTGCTGGTGTTAAAAAAAAAAAAAAACATCAGAGGCCCGCCGGGTCCCCTAATGTCCCGGGCCCTGTGGCAGCTGCTACCACTGCTAAACCGGTATTTACGCCACTGACTGGACTGCCATAGTGGATTTCAGCATTCTTATAAATTGAAACGTTTTTAAACTACTCATGTCCCCTGCAGCAAAACACATGGCTGCTGCTCAAGCTAACGAAAACTCTCAGCAGACCCAAGCCTGTCTCCAATCTGATAAGGTATGTTACAGACAACAGCGAGCTGCTGAAACTCCCCAGCAGACCCAAGCCCATCTCCAATCTGACAAAGCATTGTCAGCCACATGCACACAGCTGCACTCCAGGTTTCAATAACAACCCAGCCATTTTCTTCACTGCTGTAGGTCAGCTTTAAAGGGGCAGGGCGCTGTGGATGACACTGTTACTCAAGGTCACATACACACAGCTTTACTCCAGATTTTCCATAACAACCGATCGCAGGTTTTTCACTGATATCCAAACTGAGATGCACATGATCACATGACACTTATGGACCAATGGAAAATCGCAGGTTCAGTCTTGACATACACACAGCTTTACACCAGGTTTCCATAGCAACCAAGCTATTTATGTCCTGTATGAGTCAATAGCAGTTTGCAGGTCCTTAAATATTCAGTCATATGACGTGTATTAGCCAATGTAAGTTCACATTTCATTTACCAGGTTTCCATAGCAACACAGCCATAAATAGACTATACCTATACTGGACTGCCATACTGGATGTCAAGTGCAAAACTGGCCAATTCTTATGGGGTCACTACACAAACAAAAAATGAAATATACCCGTGCGAAGCCGGGTCCTTCCTCTAGGTATATATATATATATATATATATATATATATATGATATTTACATATTTCATAACAGTCCTAAATACAAGTTAAAGGGTTTATTCAGGGACTTACTTCCTCCAGAGTTTTATTTGGGTCAAACCTCAGGTTTCCAAGCTTGTTCTGAAATGGGACCATGTGATCAGACAGCACAAGACACCCAAGGCAATCCTGTTTATTATGGGGGCTGACATTACTGTTATGATGATGTATTTTGTCAGCCTCCATTGTACAAGTAAAGACCAGTCAGCATGGGATAGGAGGGGGGAAAATGGATCAACTTGGGTTCCAGGTGCTGGTTCTGATGACGTGACACAAGATCAGAGCCAACCCCAGAACATGAGATTCATTTCAATTATCAACTCAGGGGAAGTAAGTGTTTAAAAGGTCACTGCTAATCCCTATAGCCCTTTAAAGACACAGGGTAGTTTGGAAATTAATGCTCAGTGACTTTTTAAATATTTTTCTTTGATTAGCTATTATTAATGTTTTTGGGGGGTCCGTGTGAAAACCCCCAAAATTCTATTATTCTTTTTTGCGTTTTGTTTCTACTCTGCATTAAAAGTGAAATCACAAAATAAATTGGTTTTATTATGTTTTACTGCTTTTACTAAATAAAACATCATTTTTCAAAAATAAACAATTTACCTGGGTTCACCGCCTTCTGACACCTATAACTTTTTTATTGTATTGTTGATGGAGCTAAGTCAGCATCCTTCCTTATAACTGTGCTGGGTTGTTTGTCTGCAATTTGCCCTGGAAATTTATGAATAAGTAGCCATTGAGTTCTTGACATGTTTCTTGGTCTCTTGTCAAATGGGCATGTTTGGCACTGACTGGTCAATGTAGTGAGACATCCCCTAATAGTAACACCCTGTTGGCAATTTAACAGAGTTGCAAGAAAAGATGCTCCAGAATTGTTATATTTTTGGGAATGCAATTTTTCACAAAAAAATTCAGGAGAGGTGACAAGTCCTTTATAAAGGGGTTGTCTGAAGATTTAAACTTATACTGTGTCTACAAGATACGTGTCTATTAGATACGTTATAAGTGTCTGGATGGAGTCCGACCACTGGGACCTCCACCAACCATGATAATGATGGTCTCATGTACCCCTGTATAAGAAAGGGGAGCTTCCCTTTCATTTAAATATATGGGACTAATGGAGATAATGAAGCACTGTACTTGGCTTCTTTTTATAGTCCCATAGAGATGAATGGAGCCGTAGAACACATGTTCAACCTCCACTTCTTTCATACAGGGGTACACAGAACTCTCGTTTTCATGAGCAGTGTGGGTAGCAGCTGTTGACAAATCCTTATGAATAATACATACTGGATGTGAGTTTTTGTGGATCCAATCATTGGGTGATGTTTTCACTCTCTACATGGATTCTGCGTTGGGTTCTCTCTTCTCTCATGCTACTTCCTTGCTCTTGGAGACTCTGGCACTTTCCTACCTATATAAACTCCGATCTGCTTAACTGCCTCTCCTTCCCTGCTGATATCAGTAAAAATCTGTTTATATCTCTTTAGGAGCCTCAATCACAGATTCTGTCACATTTTACAGAAAAATTAAAATACCTATAAAATAATGGACACCATGACAGAACCCATTGGGTGCCACTGGGATAAGCTATAGCTTGAATTCCATTCTTCTGCTCCTATACAGAGCAGAAAATGTGTGTCTCTGAGAGGTAGATCAGATGATGTCAGCATCAAACTGACAGCTGAAGGAGGTGTCGTGTCCGAGGCAGCAGGACAGCCAGCTATGTAAAGAATATTGTACAGTCTCTACAACAGCAATTGATAGGAAATAATTGATGAAGACTATTTAGAAAGTTTCTTAACTTGGCTTTCAAGTAGAAATACTAAAAACATAAGGGATCCATTGCCTTTTGGACTATTGTGATTAATTTACAGGATAACTACGATTTACAACATAACATATATGTTGCTGGCCATGGTCTTGCAATGCTTATAATGGTTGCTTTCAAATATTCTCACTAAAGGATAATTACAGTTGCAGGTAGAGTATCCCCATGATTTTACAGTAACTTGCAGGTGTTGCCATAGATCCTAATGGGGCTCCCAAGAGATTTTTGAAAATGGTTCCAGAAAGTTAAATGGTTTTCCGCTACATTCATTAAAAGTAGATACATTAAAGTTCTAGAGTTTGTGGTGCACATCGTAACATCATAATGATAGACTTTCATACACATAGCAAAAACTTCAATCGAGTCAATTAACCACGTCCCATATCTTGTCAATTAATTTGTTAGTGAGAACGCTGTTGTGATAAATGAATTTCAAACAAATATATTACCTGTCATCCTCAGCATGAATGGAGCCGAGGGTTCACGTCTATCCAACCTTACTGTATAATTTATACTGATAATAGGTGTCTGTCATGCATCGTATAATTTGCATAACTTATTGTTCCATCTTCATTGAGATCATTATGACAATTAAATGTAAAGTCTATTCATTGTAAATTATAATATAGCAAATATCAAATAGAAATATAAAGTATGGACAGGACAGAAGCAGCAGGGACAGCCATTGAGTGCTTGGTGCAACCCTTTGATTTTTCCATAGTGCAAAAAGGATAAGGACACAACACTGAATGGTTAAATGCTTAATTGCAATTAGGTAGATAAGATAAAGAATTTGTCATGGTTACAGTCTATTCAATGGGCTTTTTCAAAATAAACTTTAGGGACCTGTCAATCAATGGGAGGGATAATAAGGCCATGTTCACATTTGCATTGAAGGCTCTGCCTGTGTCTCTCATATTTGGTGGGAAAAATAAGTGCAACATGCAATGCTGTTCTTATGGAAAATGATGGACACAAAGACAAAACTCAGCTGTAAATCAGTAGGGTCCATCGGTCGTTGTTGTTATCTATCCTATAGTGGCTCTGGCACTGTGTTGTGGTATTCAATACAAAGGCATACTATAGATGGGAACAGAGTCAGAGCATGACACTTAGTGATTGTCCCCCTAGTATGACTTCTACTACAGATGTAATAGGGTTAACTAGACTTTCTGCAGTGTGATGACTTGCTAAAATGTGATTTTTTTTTTTATCACAGAAAACAACAAAAGTCAATGGAAAACCTTTGAAAAAAAATGCCACAGTGTATTTAGCAAGTTAAATATGATTTTAAATTTCGGTACATCAGTAGGTGTCTGACATAAAAAATGTTTCCTCAAATAACCTTAAACCTTTTGACATCCCCTTATAAAGATGTCCATTAGGACTTGCACCGTCCCATCGATTTGTTATATGGTAATATATAAAAATATTTCCATATGGGAGATGACTGCACGTAGCTGCTGCTGCAAAAACCATCATCAGTGGAAATGTGCATGAAGAACCACAACCACCACCACCGGAGTTTACCTTAGATCTATACCAGGCAAGGCTTTTGGAAGTTGGGGCTGCACATGAGGTGGAATTGTTACTATTGCAGCTTCCACCACCCTCTTCCTGTGATGTGACCATGTCACCCTGACTTGTCTGCCAGGTCTTATCTGTAATAGAATCATCATTCGAGTCAGTAATGTAATAATCTTCCCCAGTTTTTTGTGACTCATCATGTCAATGGGATTCCTCTATGACCTCACAATTCCTAACAGATTTCCCCCTCATGCCCCTACTAGCATGACTACCTGTAGCACATCCCTTGCCACTACTGCCTCCACCAACACTCATATCTTCCACCTATATCTCCTTCACATTCAAAAAACATTGGCTGTTCTCATCCAACTCATCAAGAAGTGGAAGAAGAGGAATTCTTGGACTATAAGGAATATCTCTAGCAGCCGATGTCACATGACCACTAGATGGGATCTGTGTACAGATTGAGTGGTAAATTACATGTTACAACAGAGGAGGAGGAGGAACACAGAACTCTGACTTTTCATTTGTCTTTCACTGATTTCAAAAACATCTTTATTCTCAGGAAGCATGAGAACACTGCCGATACTGGTGGGGCTGTGAAGACCAGAAGTAGTATTGCTGTTGCCATCCATATTCTTATTGTACTTGCACAAGTGTTTCCTCTTAGCTCTCCTTTTGCCTATCCTCCGCCTTGTTTTTTTCCAATCATTTTACTACACACTGCTTAATTATAATAGTGATTGGCAACAATTATGACTCTGTGTGATCAAAGATATCAAAGCACTAAAAGAGTGACATGGTCAGTGAATATTATGCTAGAACTAGAACTGTTACAATGGTGTCAGTTAGTATGTATATTGGGTAACCCAAAAAAAAATAATACCCTTAAAAAATGGAGATTTTTCAGATTAGCAGGCTGCATCATACTGTTTATTAGGTGAGCAGAAAAAAACCCTTAAGAAACAGATTTTTCAGATTAGCAGAGGTGGAATCAGTGTTTTACTTTTAGAACAGTAGTTTGTATGTGTTTAAACTTTTGCCCCCCAAAAAATCCTTTAGAAAAATTTTTTTCATTAACTGGACTGACTTTGTCAGTAAAAGCAATGTAAGACACTGTGGACAGTCACAGATCAAACTGCTCTATTGTAAAACAGACTTAAGAATAGATTTTTCACTAACAGAACTGACTTTATCAGTAAAACAATAATGTAAAACACTCTGTGTACAGTCACAGATCAAACTGCTGTATTGCAAAAAAGACATTGACAAAATTAGATCACAGAACATCACAGCGACTCCAGATACATGTCTCTTTTGTATTTTTAACGTGCAATGCATGTCACAGCTGCCATTTTAATTCATCCGAGACACATCACCATTTATTTAGTTTAGTTTTAAAACTGAACAATTTGGAATATTTGGGTCAAACCTGGTTCAGAACTAATCTATTCGCCCCTTTCTCAAGTTACAATACACAGTAGATGTACTGTAAGCCAAAAGCATTGTTTTCAGTAGGACCATACTACTTTTTAACACATAATGGGTGTTCTGGATCTCTCCAGACATCATATGTCAAGGCAGAGAATGATCAAACATGTTGAACTCAGCATGTTGAACCTCAAAAACCTGAGGCTCTGGCACACCTTCATTGCACTTAAGCCTCATTTTTTCTTTGAGGAAATGGCACATCTCTTGGCCAATCTAAAGGTATGATGATGCTCAGCATAATGTCCCCTACAATGCACTGTGACTGATATGATATTGAATTTCCTGGTGTACACCAGATACAAGAGCATCTTAAGAGTTGCTTGCAACTTGCATTACCTTGCCTTAAGCAATCCTAAATAATATACAACATATAGCAATGGCGTAATAGATGGTGTCTACTGCATCTCATTTATGAAGTGAGAACTCAATCTGCCATCCACTTGAACGCAGACATTTCCTTCCATATACAAATACCAGTTTGTTAGTACAATAATGGCTTATATATTTGTTTTATCCCACAGAATAATTCCAGTATACACTGAATAAATTTGTGTCAGCAAGTAAACCATATTATTTCATTTTATGTCATTTCCTCTGGTGTCTGCATAAACTTTAAACATATTTAAGTCTTGTGTCTTTGATGCAAATGTTGTTACCATAAATTCATATTCAAATGATGTCCTTGCGCCAAACACGGCAAAGCAAAAATGAAAAATAAGCAGAAAATGATCCATGCAATTATAGCATGTGGCTGAAGTAATTTGAGCTCATTTTATTGATCTATAGATCCACGTTCAAAATAACATTCTCTAGCAAATGAAGCAAAGCAGAATGAGAGGAGAGTTGTGTACTGATTTATAGCTGAAATGACTATGTATATTAGCCTAATGTCACTGTATACGGCCCCGTCTGTGGCACATACTTGGAGTGCAATGATGCAATTTAAAGTAATGCTGTACTAAAATAAAACCTGTTTTTAACAAAAAAACAATTCCAAGAAAATTTGCTTTGCGGGTATTTAGACTATGGGTGAGTTTTGCTATTACTGAGCTGTATTTCTTTATACATTATAAGATCAAAAGTATGTGAACACCTTTCCTACTTATTGGGTTCAAGGGTTTCAGTCACATCCACTGGAAACAGATACAGTGCCTTGCGAAAGTATTCGGCCCCCTTGAACCTTTTGCCACATTTCAGGCTTCAAACATAAGGATATAAAATTTTAATTTTTTGGTGAAGAATCAACAAGTGGGACACAATCGTGAAGTGGAACAAAATTTATTGGATATTTTAAACTTTTGTAAAAAATAAAAAACTGAAAAGTGGGGCGTGCCAAATTATTCGGCCCCCTTAAGTTAATACTTTGTAGCGCCACCTTTTGCTGCGATTACAGCTGCAAGTCGCTTGGGGTATGTCTCTATCAGTTTTGCACATCGAGAGACTGAAATTCTTGCCCATTCTTCCTTGGAAAACAGCTGGAGCTCAGTGAGGTTGGATGGAGAGCGTTTGTGAACAGCAGTTTTCAGCTCTTTCCACAGATTCTTGGTTGGATTCAGGTCTGGACTTTGACTTGGCCATTCTAACACCTGGATACGTTTATTTGTGAACCATTCCATTGTAGATTTTGCTTTATGTTTGGGATCATTGTCTTGTTGGAAGATAAATCTCCGTCCCAGTCTCAGGTCTTTTGCAGACTCCAACAGGTTTTCTTCCAGAATGGTCCTGTATCTGGCTCCATCCATCTTCCCATCAATTTTAACCATCTTCCCTGTCCCTGCTGAAGAAAAGCAGGCCCAAACCATGATGCTGCCACCACGATGTCTGACAGTGGGGATGGTGTGTTCAGGGTGATGAGCTGTGTTGCTTTTACGCCAAACATATAATTTCGCATTGTGGCCAAAAAGTTGGATTTTGGTTTCATCTGACCAGAGCACCTTCTTCCACATGTTTGGTGTGTCTCCCAGGTGGCTTGTGGCAAACTTTAAACAAGACTTTTTATGGATATCTTTGAGAAATGGCTTTCTTCTTGCCACTATTCCATAAAGGCCAGATTTGTGCAGTGTACGACTGATTGTTGTCCTATGGACAGACTCTCCCACCTCAGCTGTAGATCTCTGCAGTTCATCCAGAGTGATCATGGGCCTCTTGGCTGCATCTCTGATCAGTCTTCTCCTTGTTTGAGATGAAAGTTTAGAGGGACGACCGGGTCTTGGTAGATTTGCAGTGGTCTGATACTCCTTCCATTTCAATATGATCGCTTGCACAGTGCTCCTTGGGATGTTTAAAGTTTGGGAAATCTTTTTGTATCCAAATCCGGCTTTAAACTTCTCCACAACAGTATCACAGACCTGCCTGGTGTGTTCCTTGGTCTTCATGATGCTCTCTGCGCTTTAAACAGAACCCTGAGACTATCACAGAGCAGGTGCATTTATACGGAGACTTGATTACACACAGGTGGATTATATTTATCATCATCAGTCATTTAGGACAACATTGGATCATTCAGAGATCCTCACTGAACTTCTGGAGTGAGTTTGCTGCACTGAAAGTAAAGGGGCCGAATAATATTGCACGCCCCACTTTTCAGTTTTTTATTTTTTACAAAAGTTTAAAATAACCAATAAATTTCGTTCCACTTCACAATTGTGTCCCACTTGTTGTTGATTCTTCACCAAAAAATTAAAATTTTATATCCTTATGTTTGAAGCCTGAAATGTGGCAAAAGGTTGAAAATTTCAAGGAGGCCGAATACTTTCGCAAGGCACTGTATATAATATCAAGCACACAGCCGTGCAATTTTCACAGGCCAACATTGTGGGTAGAGATGACCAAAACCATTCTGAAGGAACCAGGTTCGGCCTGAACTTTTCAAAAATTTGGGGCTTGAAAGAATTGACACTTTGTGCGGTTCAATTCACATGAAGTGGCCAAAAGGGAGGCCAACATATGAAGGAATGGAGAAAGTTGAGAAGAATAATCACATGACCTCAGAGATTAGGCGGGTGTCACCATTATGCCATACAAGCAACCCTCACGACATGGGGGAGCTTATCATGAGGAACTGTGGGTTAGAGGCCATTGACGGCTCATAGACAGTATAAAAAGCCTAGGAAGAAGGAGAAGTGGTCCATTTTGTGGGGAGAGATTAGAGAGATATGTTCTTAGACAGACTGAGACAGATAGCAAAATATACAGAAAATGTGGGGATTCTGGAGAAGTGGAATATTAGGACTGTAGAAGAAGGCTTTGATTTAATTGTTAGAGATAGAAGTCTCACTGCTATGTTATTGGTACAGTCTCTATTAGAGAGCTACAAAGGGCTTAGAAAGATTCCCACAGTCCTTAGAGTCTACACAACTTTTTAAAACAATGTATTTGCACTTCCGGTCCAAACCGAACCAGTTCAAACCAAATCAAACTTTTGGCACAAACCCAAACCCAAATCTAACCTTATAAGTTTCACTCATGTCTAGTGGTAATTTGCATTATACTGAATAGTGTCATTAGTTATAGGATGCCACTTGGGTACAAGTTAGTTTGTGAAATTTCTGATTTGCTAGATCTGCTTCAGTCTACTGTAAATGCAATTATTGTGAAGAGAAAACATCTAGAAGTAACAATAACTCAACCATAAAGCAATATTCCATGCAAATGCACAGAGCAAGGCTGCCTAAAGCTATCGCATGCGTTGTTAAAATTACCTAGCTTCTGTTGCGTCATTTACTACTATAGTTCTAGACTCTTGAATTCACATCAATCAGACTTTCTTAGTCAATTCTTCTAGACAATTCTTCCAGTCACAAGCAACGGAAGTGGTGTTTGCCCATCATTCCCTCCTTTAGTTCTCTGTCCCTTTCCACTAGGATGAATAAGGGGCAATCTTAGCTCCAAATCCTCTTTCCCAAGCCACCATCTTGGTCCTGTCTTCTTGCCACTATTGCGTGAATGTAGGGCTTATTTTGGTCATGGATACAAGTTTCCTAACTTTTGACAATGGAGATCTTCCTGCAGCATAAAGATTACTTATGTGAGCTTCTGGGATCCAATGTTGTGGGACAGCTTGTTTAAGGGTCACTGGCTAAGGGGTAGCTAGGCTACTGGCTGACTCCTTCCACCTTCTAGAAATAGCGTAGTGGATGACACTTCCGTGTACCTAAATGATGCAGCAGAAATGGAGTTACATGTTTTCTCTTAAAGGCACAGTAATAAACTAGAACAGCACAAAACATAATAAAACATTATTGAACATTAAATACCAGCATGTTACCACTAGGGGAGTTCTTCTGGGACAATACATACTTAAGGATAGTGCAAACACATAGGAAGATACTGAGGATGAATTTGAACAAGGCTTTACTTATGAAGCAGCAACTGGTGTGATACAAAGGTTACAAATGCTAAAAAGAGGTAACTGATGATTATGGAGCAATCTCTCAATGAGAATACAACATCAAGTACAGAAGAGAGACCGTGCACAGAACTCTCTTTCTACAACACTAATAGCCTTGTCGAACTTAATCTAGAGGGCCTTTGCTTGTAACAACAGCTGTAATCCAGTGAAAGGGTGGATGCCCATACAATTATAATATATGGGGGTGAATGCTCAGAGTCACTTGTAATCCACTGGATTTTGCTACTGTATTTCTACAGAAGTAGGGTTGCAGGTGGTGTCACAACATAGCTCATCCTTGCTCATGACTTATAATATTGCTCAATGGTTTACATATTTTTAGTCAGCTGTTGCCCTTACTTCTTACATCTTTTGACTGCAGGCTGGCTGGTCTCTATATACAGTACTTCCTTATGCAGGTCTCCCATGGGTGTCACTATCTCTCACCAGTCCTCTTAGCTTTATTCACTACTAGAGCAATAGACTTTGTGTCTCTGTGTTGTTGTTGAGGTTTGCTCTTTGTTACTACTTTTCTGCAGTCACGTGATGCATCCTAGATAACTTGTCCTGATGGAGTTGCACCAATCTACTTCTCTTGTTATCTATCATATATTTTGAGGCTACACCTAATTTTCACAAGAAATCTTCTTTCCACGTAATATCTGTTTAGTTGAATTGCAGAAAAAATATTTTATCAGCTTTATAACCTCATTACATTTCCCTTTATTTTAAGTGAAATGTTTATCAAATTCAGGTAATATGTATGGAAACATTATTGACAGCTTTACAAATATTATTCATGTCATTCATTCATTTATTTTTTTTACTTGTCATTACTTCATTTAGTTTCCAAAACCCACATTTCCTCCCAATTAGAGAGACATTTGTATTGCGGTATTATTCTCCATACCAAGCGTAGCTGAAAAATGTACACTGTTGGGTGCTTTCGCTCCTTGCTTTATTCTTGCCAGCAATTGTCTGTCACTGTTTGTTATATGCTTGTTTGGAAAATATGAATAACTCTGCTAATTAATCTAGAAGCTCGACATGTATATCAGGAAGGAAGGAGTATAATGAAGTATTTTAGGGCTCAGATGCAAAACGAATACACTGGGTATGAATTATTGTAGATTGAGCACATACCGCTCCCAACGCAGATAAAACTGAGCCGTCTTTTCTCCTTGTCAATAAACTGGATGAAGTTGCAAATTCATTATGCCACAACACACAGCAGCTTAAAGAGAACTCGGTTTAATCAATCTCAGATTTGTTTATCACCCCATTGTCAAGAAGTTCTCCAGTAAATGTCTCAATTAAAGATAAAACTATTATAATGTATTACATTGTTGCCTATATAGATGTTGGCCAATGTACGTTTTTTTAGAACCTAAGGGTGGTGATAGGCTTTACAATTGAAAAGAGAATGACGGAATCTTTAATTAAAAGCCTTCATTTTATATAAATTTAGAAATTGAAGTTGTAAGGGAATTGCTAGAAGAGCAATTCCCCAGTAGCTGCTGGAGAACTGTGGGAGGAAAGGAATGACAAAACTGTGAGTCCTAAGCTGAATCCCTCCCCCTATCCCTGCCTACTTGCCTCACTGCCCTAGGTGACAGAGGACAATTGGGCGGCAGTCCCTACTTATGATATAGGGGATAACACAGAACACAGACAAGAAAAACAACAACAAACGGGAGGTCAGCTAGCCAAGGGGCCAGAACCAGTCGAGCAATGAAGTACAGAATCAAAATCCAAGAGAGTAGTCACAAGAAAAGCCAAAGGTCAGAAATGTAAATACAAACAGTAAGAGTATAGAGCAAGCACGCACAGAAAGGCAATAGCAAGCACTAAGGTGAATGTGGGAAGACAATAAATAGGAAGAAAGAACCCGCCCCAAACTTGATTGGAAGGAAAGATGTCAATCACACAAGTAAGGCTGAGATTAACTATTTGAGGAGCAGAGGGAAACAAAGGTGTAATGGATATGGTGGAAAATCAATTACAGAGGTGAGGGAATAGGACAGTGTTCAGACAAGAACCTAAAGCAAGGAATCACAGCCGGACACACCTCCTGCGCCGTAACATATGGCCGGAGAATGGCGCTGAAGTCCGAACGGGCAAGGATGTTACAGAAGTAATAAGTTTAAAATTATCTAAAATGTACAGTATATTTCTTTACAAGCAGTAAATATCAGGCTGCATTCACATCTTGTTTTGACCTACACTAGGGCTTTCCATTGGTGGTAAAGATTTTAATGCCACAAAATGGCATTCAGATTCATAACGGGACAAATTCATGAACTTAAATGGGTCAGAAGAGTCCATGTGCACTCTGTTTCACCTGCCCCCCATTAAAATTTATAGGGTGTGGAACAGAAGTCAACCATGCCTTTCAGTCCCAAGATAAAGCCATGATAAAGCTGGGGAGCCCATAGAAAATTAGCAGAAATAATACCTGTAGAAGCACATGAAAGACCACCAATAAGACACAATGAGCATAATGGAAAAAACTAATTCAAAATGAATGACAGACCTGTCAAAAATATCACAATGCAGAATAATGTGACATCTCAATCATATATAGAAAAATAATACCAATACAGACTTAAAGAGAGTCTATCAGCATATCAACCCATCCCTGCAGATAGATAGGTTAGGGTCACCTGAATCAAACACAGTTTCCCCCCTTGTGAATTACTGCCTCCATGCCTGAAAAATCACCTTTTTTTGTCAATATTCAAATTAACTATTTGGAATGAGGGTGTCACCATTAGTCCAAAGAGGTAGATAGACAGCAATGCCGTCACAGAGTTGCTTTTTTTTTATATATATATTTATTTATTTTTATGCTTTCTTATATAGTGCCATCATATTCTGCAGCGCTTTAGAGACATTTACAGTCAGAGTCACTGTTCCATATACTGTAGGGCTCACAATCTACATTCCCTATCAGTATGTCTTTAGAGTGTGGGAGGAAACTGGAGTACCAGGAGAAAACCCACACAAACACAGGGAAAACATACAAACTCCTTGCAGATGTTGTCCTTGGCAGGATTTGAACCCAGGACTTCAGCACTGCAAGGCCGCAGTGCTAACCACTGAGCCACCGTGCTGCCCCTAGTTGATGTGCATATTGACAAAAACAAGAATGGAGGCAGCAATTCACAAGGGGTAAGCACCTTAACCCTAACCTATTTAGCTGGGTTGATATGCTGGTGATAGACTCCCTTTAAATAGAAGGGTTTGATCCCATAGCAAAGCACTGGCATCCCACAGAGTGCTGTACTCTTGTCTTCTATAGGAAAGCACAGTAGACTAGGCATTAATTTCCTATACAGTGATTAAAAGGCATGGCATACTGGTAATAGAGAGTTGGTGCGTATTACCATATCGTAGCTGGTGCATAATTTTATATACTGTACATTGTGCTGGGTCTAATATTTAAGGGTATGAATGGTGCATTACATAAATAACATAGATGCACCAGTTTAACAGACAAGTATAGATTACGTTATAGATGTTAATCTGTTTTCCCTTAGTCCCAACAGCAACACAATATTGGGGTATTTCTGCCCCGTGTGTTGGTAGGACTGAATGGAATTTTTAATGAACAACAAATAGTTAACCATAACCCCTCCCCCTCCTGAATATAAGGAAGGAAGTACCAACCCCCCAGCGTGTAATTATAAAGACAAATACATAACACATAGGGAGGTAGCCTTGTGCTGCTGTTGGGACTAAGGGAAGACAGATTAACATCATAATCTATACTTCCCTATCGTCCCACCAGCAGCACAATATTGGGGATCTAGCAATAAGAAGCCTAGGGCGGGCCCTCTTGAAGAATTGATTTTAACACGGAATGGCCAAAAGAAGTATCCTCTGTACCCCGGGTGTTAAATCTGTAATGATTAACAAAGGTATGGAGAGAGCTCCAAGAAGCTGATGAACAAATTTGTTCCCAAGGAACAGAGCTTCTTTCCACTTATTGTAGAATGAGCTCGAACAAACTCAGGGGGGTCTAACCCTTGTGAAGTGAAGGCCAATTTTACGGCTTCATTGTGCCAAGGAGGCTTTAAAAGCCTTGAGCCCATTGTTTTTCCCAGCAAATGGTAGAAAAAAATTCTCTGACCGTCTAAAAGGCTGAGATCTCTGAATATAAATTCCGAGGCATCTGGCCACATCCAGGGTTTAACTTCCTCCGGAGATGACGGACTGGGATAGAAAACTGGTAATGAGATAACCTGGTTTAGTTTAGAATATGAGGGTACCTTATGGAGGAACCCTGGCATAAATCTTAGTTGTACTCACCAATTCTCTGAGCTGAGGTTATGGCCAAAGAAAACACTGTCTTTAGTGTGAGAAATTTAATCTCAACCTCCTCTAGAGTCTTCAAGCCTAGGGGTAATCACATAACCCCTTAAAAACAGTAGATAAATCCCATTGAGGGATGGGGTGGGTAACAGGCGGACTAAACCTGAATGCACCCTTAAAATATCTTTTAACCAGCGGGTCTGCAGATAGCTGTTTATCTAAGCAGGCTGACAGGGCAGTAACCTAAGCTTTCAAGTGAAAGGGCTAAGGCCCTTGTCCAAGCCGTCCTGAAGGAATTCCAGCATCTTTGGAATGGAAGGATCCAAGCTCTCAATTCCTCTACCTGATGCCCAGGAGATGAAGATGATTCCGATCCAGACGTAATTTTTATTTGTAGACTCTGCTCTAGCAAGAGAGTGCTTAAGACGGCTCCTGAGAGTCCCTTAGATCGTAATAGGGACAGGTCAATCTTCAGACTGACAGATTGAAGGATTTCAGATCCTGGCAGAGCCTGGTCCCTTGACACACCAGGTTCTGAATCGGGGGAAGTCTCTAATATATCCCGTGACTCATTTGAATGAGATGGGAAAACCAAGCTCTCTTTGGCCAGACTGGAATGATGGCGATTACAGAGACTTGGTCCTGTCTGATTCTCATCAATACCCCTTGGTATCATGGAGATTGGAGGGAATATGTATGCCAGCCTGAACCTCCATGGGATGGACAGGGAATCCACAGCCAAGGGATTGTCCTCCTTGTATAGAGCAGAACTTCTCTACCTTGGCATTGAATCTGCTTGCCATCAGGTCTATCTCTGGATGACCCCATTTCAGGGTGATTGCTTGAAACACTTCTGGATGGAGAGACCATTCCCCTGGAACAGTGATGCCATGACTCAATTGATCCGACCACTACATTGAGTGACACTCGGATATATATGGCAGAAAAATGGTTAAGTTCTTCTCTGCCCAACTCAAGATCTTCCCCACTTCGCTTAGAAGAGGTTGTAACTCCCTGCTTGTTAAAATAAAGGACGGTCGTCATATTGTCTGATCTTACACGGACTGCCTTGTCCTTCAACTGGTCGGCAGAGTGAAGCAGTGCCAATCGTACTGCTCGGAGTTCTCTCCAATTAGATGACATCATCTTCTCGAGGGAATTCCAATGCCCTTGGACCGGAAAGTCGTTCAGATGGGCTCACCAACCCGTGAGTGATGCATCTGTAGTCAACAGGGTCCAGCGAGACTGGACCGCGGACTTTCCGTTTTTTAGCTGAATCCACCGCTTGAGGTACGAGCAGGCTTCCTGAGACAGGAAAAAACTGTCTAGACCGCTGGTTTTGCGATTCCAGGATGACAGGACTTCCCAAGGGACTGCTTCTGCAGCTGATAACATTAATCTCAAAACTTTATGCCTGTCCTGATGGTGATTGGCCGAGGAACCAGCAGGAATTTTACGACCTTGATGATTCTTTCCCTTCTGGAGGGAGAAGATATTTTCATTAGGCCTGAAGCAAGTATGAACCCTAGAAATGTTTTCTGGGTTGCTGGTAATATTTGGGACTTTCCCCAATTTATAATCCACCCCAATTGTTGAAGGAAATTGATCGTGATGAATAGATGCTGTAGTCGACTTTCTCTTGAGAGACTTTTAACAGCCAATCTTCCAGATAAGGAACACACGTAAACCTCTGGATTCTCAGTGACTCAGCTTCAGTGGATACTACCTTGGTGAATACGTAGGGTGCTGACGTTATCTCGACTGGAAGTGCGGTGAATTGGAGGTATCTTCAGCTGACCCTCTACAACCACTGCAATTCTTAAGTATTTCCTGTGAGCAGGAAGAATAGGGACGTGGGTGTGCACGTCCTTTAGGTTCAGAGTGGCCATGAAATCTCCTTGCTGGAGAATGGATATCACAGACGTTACCATACGGAAATTTTTCCCAAGATAGCTCTGCTGAGGTATCGTAGGTCTATTATCATCAACCAGTCTCGTAAAGGTTTTGGAACCAGAAACACTGAAGAGTAAATTCCAGACCCTTGACGTTGTGATGGACAGCAGGGAGGTGAGAGGTCTGTATAATACTGTCCTGGGGAGGCACAGAAAAAACTATGCCGAAACCGGACTTGATTATCTCCAAGACCCATGATCTGTTATCCCCACAGGAACTTCATGTCTTGGAGGAGGGAGAATGTAATAGTCAGAAATTTGGCTTTCTGATTTTCCTGTCATCACGGAAAAAAAGACGATTGCCCAGTGGTTCATGGGGTCCTGAAGGCTAGATCCGTCCTCAGAGGGTACAAGTGTTCACCTGGACAATTTGGCGACTGCCATGACAAGCTTAGGTGGTGGACCCAAGTCCCAACTCGTCCTCAGCTATTGGGAAGAGTGTCTTGAACCTCTTGGATAACACACAGGTCTTCTCTGGATGTTTTTTTACTCGGTGGACATAGCTCTTTTAAGCATGTCGTCCACATTGAAGGCCCTAGGCCCCCTAGAGATGGAACTAGAGGCTTCCTGATGGACTTCCGTAATTTCTGAATTTTCTCCACAGGAAAAAGCAGTTTTTCTATATTTGTATCTGAATTTCTCTTCAGCTTTTTTTTTTTTTTTGAAAGAAAAAAGCTGCCCCGCACAGATTTTATAAAATAAATGGCGGAAGTTAAGATAAAAAAACATTATCTAGTAGCTCACCTGAAGGAGGTTCAAAGATGTCATCACGTACGCAAGCCAGCGTACTCTTGACTCTGGCGCCCCCACACACGGGAGCTGGAGAGAATTAGCAGGAAACGCCCTGCATCGCAATAAAACAAGGAATGCAAAGCTTACATAGCCGCAAAGGGTTCAGTGTGGATACTTAAAGGCAGCAGACCTGTCTGGCCGCACATTATAAGCAACAGCTGAAACAAGGCCTTTCACTGCAGCTAAGCAGACTAAGCAGCAGAGGCAGGAAAGACAGACAAGGAGTTTTAACCTTTGAATTTTGTTCCAACAGGAACCAAAGGCAAAAAAGAGTCCTCACAGGAGGATAGACAAAACAAACTCAAACAGGAGAGAGGAGGGGAAATTCATGCAGAAATCTGAATAATCTCACTATAGGGAAGGTATAACCTTCCCTCCAACTGTCCCACCAACACAGGACAGAAAAAAACACGCTGGGGGGTTGGTACTTCCTTCCTTATATTGAGGAGGGGGAGGGGTTACGGTTAACTATTTGTTGTTCATTAAAAATTCCATTCTGTCCTACTAGCACCCAGGGGCAGAAATACCCCAATATTGTGCTGCTGGTGGGACTATAGGGAAATATGCAATGGCCATCCATTTATTGAGTGCTACATCTATATGGCAAAAGGACACACTTTTAACATATGCTGGGTGCATGGAAGTCTATGGACACATTTGGGGTTTATGTTGTGAGCAGTCCCAGTGTATTCACCTAATGTGAAACAAAGTGTGAACAGTCCCAGAATTATAATATTATTGTCTTCTTTCTACACCAAAGTCTTGGACGTTGTTGAACTGATTTTGACATGCTTTATTATGTTTGCATAAAACCCTTTTTTGCAGCAATTGTAAATTATAGTATTTTCTATTTATCATAGAGTGTAAATGCTAAGAACACAGGTTAATGAGGTACCATTCTAAATTATACAGTAGGTTTGCGCCGTTCCCTGTAAATTGGCTTTTGCCTGTAATTTTCCCATTAAAATTTCTTTTTTAAATATTTACAAATTTTATAACTACACAGAAATTGTACAATTACAGAATGTAAGCCTCACTGAAATATTTGTCCTTTGTCCCGATAGTCTCTATTATATTTTTGAGAAGCTGAATATTTAATGAGCTTTAAACAAAATGTAATAATAGATAAGAGGAACCTGAGCAAACACATAAAACAGTATTTTCATTAGTATAGTATAATAATATAATATAGGTATTTTTCGATTTTCAATTTTTGTTTTTGACTCCCTGCCTTTCAAAAGTTATAACTTTTTTATTTTTTGAGAGCTCAATTTTTACCATTTAATATTCTGTACAATGTACTGGAAGGCTAGAAAATAATTCTAAATGGGGTAGAATTGGAGAAAAACTGTGTTTGTGCAACTTTCTTACGGGCTTTGATTTTATGGCATTCACTATGCAGGCAAAATGACATGTCAACTGCATTATATGGGTCAGTATGATTCCAGAGATACCAAATTTGTATAGTTTTTTTTTTACATTTTAACCCCTTAAAAAATCCAAAATGTTGCAAAAAAAAAAATAAAATTCTTTTGGAGTCACTATATTCTGACACCTGTGACTCTTTTTTATTTTTGTGTTGGGATGCATAAGGCATTTTTTTAAAAAAAACTGCGGTCCAGCTGTTTTGATTTTTTTTTATCACTATGGAGTTCACTGTATGGGAAAAATAATTTTACAGCTTTGTAGACTGGGTGTTTTTGGACACAGTGATACCTAATGTGTATATGTTTCACTTTATTTTTTTTTGCTTTTATATTTGTTCTATGGAAAGTGGGGTGATTCACTGACTGCGGGCAGTGCTGCCGGGTCTTCACTGTATAATATATCAGAAACCTGGCGGCTATGACGGCCACTCAGCTCCTGAACATCCACCATATTTAAATACTACAGATGTTGAAAAGTCCCCTTTAACCGTTTCCAGCAACTCCAGTTCTTAGCATCTGTTAATAGGTGCTTCTCCACTGATTCCAGCATAACTGGAATTTTTTTCTCTAGCCCTCACCATGCTCAAACAATCAATGCAATTAGTTTTGGTGCCTGATATGCTATTTAAGCTCTGTAATGTCATGTGGACAGTGTTAGGAAGCAGCAGGCAAGGACTTTGATTCAGAGTGCCAATCAGAAGCAGCCAGTGTCAGAACTCAGAATCACACCCTTGCCTGCTCCTGCCTGACACTGCTCACTTGACAGTACAGAGCCTAAATAGCATATCAGGCACTGAAACTAACAGCATTGATTGCTCTGGAATAGTGAGGGCTAGAAAAAAATTACAACAGTGATGAGAATCAATGGAGCAGCAGCTATTAAATGATGCAAAAGCTCAAAAGAGGTGGCACCCTAACCTAACCTAAGCGCAGTTAGTTTGGGTGTTTGATGAGCTAGTTAAGCTCTGTAATGTCATAAGGGCGGTGTCAGGCAGGGGGTGTGATTCAGAACTCCAATCAAAGGCAACCAGTGTCAGAGCTCAGAATCACACCCCTTGCCTGCTCCTGCCTGACACCACCCCCTGACAATGCAGAGACTAACTAGCATATCAGGCACCAAAACTAACAGCATTGATTGCTCAGGAACGGTGGGGTTGGACTTGTTGGAGGTGATGAAAGGTTCTCCTTAAGTGAAAAAGTTCATCTAAATCCATAATACCCATATACCAAAATTGCTGTCCCCTGAGATTGTACCATTTACTTTAACCCCTTAAAGACCAATCCTATTCTAGTGATAAGAAACACTAGCATTTTTGTTGTTATATTACCAATTTCCAAGAACTGTACTTTTACTCTGTTGCACCCTGCCACCTAATAAAACTTTGGTAAATAGACAATATACTTCAAAACAGAAGTATTGCAGCATATTGTATGAATAATCAAAGTACTTATTCCATTGGATGAATGTTGTATTAGAAAAATAATCTAAATGAGGAAATTAACATTTTTAATATATTATAACTTTTTTATATATTTTTTTTATAAAAATGTATATTTTCATATATTTTTTCTGCCTTTCTAATACATAGTAAGAAATAGTAAATTATGACAATGGCAATGAAAAGGGGATATAAAAGCCCCGCATGATAGATGGAATGTTTTAAAAAAGCAATGTTTTATTGAATTAAAAGCTGGCTAGATGTTTTACAGTCCTGGCTATACTTTTAATGAAGTTCCACCACACTTTCTGTTCTATTTGATTCATTATATCATGTTTCTATTTCAATAGAACTTCATTAATTAGTGTGAAAAAATAGTAAGAAATGTAGTTACAGATCTAAAAGATAAAAACTTCTACATTACAGATTTTCGCATCTCTTGCACAGGCGATGTTTGTGAGAAACTTTGGGTCATCAAGTATGACTTTATATGTATGAAAAGGTCATAAAGTTCATTGTGCCACCTCATGACTGTCAGGAGTATTGATTTGAAAAGTTTTAATGATGTGGAATTTCTGCGATATGATTCATTTCTTTAAGAGTCCTTATCCTGTCTGTCATTACAAAGACAACAATTACTGTACATTATCCGATGATTCAGTTAAACAGGACATTGCCATAGAGAGTTGGTTGTAATGATAATTAATGATAATAAAGGTGCCTATTGATTCTGAAGCAAAGCTCGTGAAGGATATATATGATATTTTTAATCATAATAAAGATGTAGTGGAGCTGACAGTGTCATTTGTACAATTCATATTGGTGCAGATAAACTATTACTGTCTAATTTTTAGGCAGTGGCAAATTAAACTAGACAGTCCTAAACTGCACCAGATATTAGTCTCAAATATTGTTTGAAAACCTGGCATACCTTTAGACTTTCTAGTCTAAGCTCTTATTCACACCACAGTTCTGTTTTTAACAGATCCAACATGTGTAAAAAACCGACATGTTTTTTGTCGATGGCCTTTGTGCATCCACTCCGTGTCTGTTTGTCCCTTTTTGATGGCTGAATGTCATCTATTTTACATCTGTTTTTAACGGACCTCTAAAACAGATTAATTTTTTACCAACCCACTGATGATTTTAATGGACGTCAATCTGATTTACATTGATTAAAAACTGATCCATTGATTTCTGTTGGGTAAATGTGTTCATCAAAAGATAGAGCATGTCCATTTTTTTAATGGATCATTTTGTCTGTCTTTCAAAAAATGGACATGTAAATACAATCATTCACTTTCATTGTTTTTAAGGCATCCATTAAAAAATGTTTTCACTGTTGTGCGTATAAGGCTTAATATGTACTTTGTATTAGTTGGTTTAGTTTCCAGCCGAAAATCGGTACAAAATTTTGGCACATTTTTTGACACACAGTCAAGTCCTATCCACCTCTTGGATGAGGCACAGAAACTTTCAGAAAGTGTCTAAAACACATAGAAAATTAAGTATAAAATTATGGAATTATAGAATTCTGGTGCATTTCTATTAATTTATCTGCAGGACATTTTTCTCTGTTGATTTCTGGAGGTTTCTGTGGCAGAATCTCCAACGGAGAGGCAGATGTGAACTTAGCCTCACTGAGTTTGTTTGTACAGTAATTAGGACTATGAATTTATCCAAAAGGGTTTTCCTGAGATTTTCATTTATTAACTGTGCCGAGTATTACAGGAAAGGCTGGAATGCTCCATAATCATACAAAGTCCTATGCTAAAAATAGGCCAATCCCTGAAAATGTCAGAAAACACCTTCGAAATAGTACCACAAGTGATCTTTATAGCATATGCAAGAAGGTTCTTATCTAGAATCAGAAACAAAGGTACTCTAGTATGTTTTTTAGTTTCACTCAATAGAAGCTCCCAAATAAATTAGAGAAAGGTCAGTTGAACTAATGGGACTGGATTACTGTCTAATGTTTATGGGGGCCTCCAGATTTTCCCTGGATATATGTTGTTCAGGGATAGGATTAGGAATGTTGAATATACTCCGAGTATAGATACAGTGGCATGCAAAAGTTTGGACACCCCTAGTCAAAATGACTGTTATTGTGAACAGTTAAGCAAGTTGAAGATAAACTGATCTTCAAAAGGCATAACATTAATACATTCCCAATGTATTTTTTGGGAAAAAAAATATTTTCATATTTTACTTTTTCAAAATAACAAAAAATGAAAATGACCCAATGCAAAAGTTTGGGCACCCTGCATGGTTAGTACCTAGTAGAACGCCCTTTGGCAAGTATCACAGCTTGTAAACGCTTTTTGTAGCCAGCCAAGAGTCTTTCAATTCTTGTTTGAGGGTTTTTCATCCATTCTTCCTTGGAAAAGTCTTCCAGTTCTGTGAGAGTGCTGGGTCATCTTGCATGCACTGCTCTTTTGAGGTCTACTCACAGATTTTCAATGATGTACAGATCAGGGGTCTGTGAGGGCCATGGTAAAACCTTCAGCTTGTTCCTTTTTAGGTAGTCCATGGTGTATTTTGACGTGTGTTTAGGATCATTATCCATTTGTAGAAGCCATCCTCCTTCTCCTCCTCCTCATCATCCTCCTTCTCCTCTTGTTTTCAATTTCAGCTTTTTTACAGATGGTGTTATGTTTGCTTCAAGAATTTGCTGAAATTTCATTGAATCCATTTTTCCCTCTACCTGTGAAATGTTCTCCGTGCCATTGGTTGCAACACAACCCCAAAGCATGATTGATCCACCCCCAAGCTTAATGGGTGGAGAGATGTTCTTTTCCTGAAATTCTGTGCCCTTTTTTCTCCAAACATACCTTTGATCATTGTGGCCAAAGAGTTCTATTTTAACCTCATCGGTCCACAGGACTTGTTTCCAAAATGCATCAGGATTGTGTAGATGTTCTTTTGCAAACTTCTGAATTTTATGGTGAGGACACAGGAGAGATTTTCTTATGATGACTCTTCCATGAAGGCCATATTTGTGCAGGTATCACTGAACAGCAGAATAATGTACCTCCAGGGTCTGCTAAATCTTCCTGAAGGTCTTTTGCAGTCAAGTGGTGATCTAATTTGCCACTCTGGCATTCCTACGAGCAGCTGTCTCTGAAATTTTTCTTGGTCTTCCAGATCTTATCTTGACCTCCGCTGTTCCTGGTAACTGTCATTTCTTAATTACATTTGGAACTGAGGAAAGGGAAACTTGAAAACACTTTTCTATCTTCTTATAGCCTTCTCTTGCTTTGTGGGCCTCCACTATTTTCATTTTCAGAGTGCTAGGCAGCTGCTTATAAGAACCCATGGCTGCTGTTTTTTAGAACAAGGTTAGGGGAGGTTGGGTATTTATAAAGCTGTAAAATTTGTATCACTTGGCCTTTCCTAACAATGATAGTGAACAAGTCATAACCCTAACTGGCTAATGAACTTGGTCAAAGTTATCTGAGCACACAAATCTACAAGGGTTCCCAAATTTTTTCAAGGTACTCCTTTCCCTTTTTCACTCTATAATTGTACTCAAACATAATAATACACTGACATTGCTTAAAATTATAGACAAGTGTGTTTAATCTTTAACTTTATGCCTTTTAAAGATCATTTCATCTTCAACTTGCTTAACTGTTCACAATAACAGTCATTTTGACCAGGGATGTCCAAACTTTTGCATGCCACTCTATGCTTACTCCCCTCACCCCATCCAGCCATCTATTTTTGTATATGGCCGGTAGAAGTGGGAGGAAAGACTGTTGGCTGAACCAGTGCATGGCTAATGGATAATGGTTTACAAAATACACATTGTATTAATTTTAATTTGTGGCAAAGTGGAAAATGTGAATCACTGCAGTCCTTTACTTACACCCTGCTGATGTTAGCTGTAGGAGCTAGGAGAATACTGTATTTAACCCAAAGAGTGAATTGTAAGCTGCCTGTGCTCAGAGTCAACTTTTTAGCATAAACTTGTGATTACAGCAGCTTCAACACTGATTAAAACAGTATATATGAGTAGGGTAACAGAGGAGATAGGAAGTCTAATGTCTCAAGTCTAATGTGAGTCTGCAACCTTGTAGAATCAGTGAGTTCCGGTTTGCAGTTTCAAGGCTTCTGTAACACAGCTATCAATGATAACAATACCCTGTTGTGAATTATGATGAAAAATGTTCAAGAACCCTATCAATGAATTCTGAACTAATAGAGGAAAGCTCTCTGTTCAGGATATCTTCTGCTTTTGAGGACTTGTTCTGTCCTGCATTACACAAGACAACCCATTGATTTGAATGAACAGTGTGTAATGCTCAATTAATCCTGTGGTGGCACTATAGGGAAATTGAACACTTACTGCCAGGTTTTCTCACAGATTACAGATTATCAGTTTGTTATCAAGGGAACCTTCTAACAAGTAAGGTTGTTCAAAATGGAGAACCCCTTGCCTCAGCTATCGCAATGCACAACCAATGGAGCATCAAAGTATAAAATTGCAATAGCATATGTATATATTTTATCTCTGGTTGTGAAATAGGGTGTAAGAATGGGTTATACAATCTTTATTGACCACTCTTGACCTTAAACTTTGGAAACCATATGAAGTGACTGACCGTCTGTCGTATCATATGCTACCAGTGTTGTCAGTACATAATCAGTTTAATACCGCTATACGATAACAACATAAGTCACAAATATACTTCATCACCTAAGCAGAGATGAGAAAACGGGCAGTGATTACATCTAGTAATGAGTTCATTATTAAACCATCATTGTTCTTCTCTTAGTGAACCAGTCAAGTGAACCGATAACCTTGGCTGAATGTACAATATTGCAGAGAGAATTTGCATCTGCTAATGTAATTCTCTCTTTTATACAGTATTTCGCATTGTTACTAGGTGAGTTCTGAGAATTGTACTTTGTATTGTGTTAAAGTGTATGAAGTAAAGAACCTATACAATCTAAAGGCTCTTGTGCATGGATGTACTACATATACAGTATGTTGTACAAACCCAAGACACATTGCTCATATAGTGCAGTAAGATTCATACCTTTATACAAAGGCATACCAAGGTTTTACTCATGAATACTAAAGAAATTCCTAGCATACATCATGGGATGATGGAAAGGAGTAAAACTATAGATTCCAACTACAGAAGATTTAGTTGTAGTCTATATTCAGTGTCGGACTGGGATGTCTAGGGCCCACCAGTGGAATTGTTTCTAGGGGTCCACCATCAGAACCCCTGCAGATCAGCGGTACCGAGACAGGGAGGCTAAAGGTAATAACATGCCGGGAGTCATGCTGCTCACCCACTATACCATGTGCACCACTGCACTACCTAAACCTACTGCTACACCTTGTATGGCAAGTGAACAGCGTGGCTCCTAGAATTGTTACCTTTACCTGTAGCCGCATTGTACTGGAAAAGCTGATCTGCAGAGGTCCTGGCTGTTGTATCATCGTAGATGTAATATTGATGGCCTATCCTAAGGACAGGCCATCAATATTAGGAAGATGGATAAATCCTTTAAAGAGGTTGTCGAAGGAATTGGAGCAACCCATGTAGCTGGCGGGAGGTGTAAAGTAAAAAATAAGTAAATTAAAAAGCATACTCACCTGTTCCCGGCGCTCCGTTGTCTGCTGCCAGTGTCCATTTAGTCTCATGCCGGCGACTCCTTGCTGGGAGTCCTGCACCTCATGTGATCGCTAAGACAAATTAGGTACAGGATTTCCAGAAATGAGGCGCCGCCATGAGACCAAACAGACACAGGCAGGGGACAACGGGGTGCTGGGGACAGGTGAGTATGCTCTTTTAAAAATTTTCTTATTTTTACACCTCCCTGGCGGCCGACACAGTGGTCGCTCCAGTTTATGGACATCCTCTTTTAAGGGGTTGTCTGGGCCAAATTTTTCTATGGTCACTTCACTGGTCCTCCCACATAGTGGCCTCTTCACTGGTCCCCCATACTGTATGGGGAATAGTGATGGGGTCATTATATTGTGTGGGAGCAGTGATGGGGGCTAACATCCTGTGGGGGGGACATTAAACTGTGTGGGGCATATTAAAGGGGTTGTCCAGGGTTAATCTTTTTTATGGCCTATGCTCTGGATAGGCCATAAATACCTGATCGGTAGAGGGCTGACACATGGCCCCATCAGCTGTTCGGAGCCACTTCCGGCACCTGTTCTGTACACAACACAGGGCCGGAAGCAGAAAGCTCCATTCACTGCCCAGCGCCTTCACTGCAGCTCATCTCCTACTGACTTCAATAAGTGCTGAAATACAGTGAAGGTGCCTGGCTAATACACAGTGGACAGAGCTTTATGCTTCTGGCCCTGTATTGTGTACAGTACGGGCATCAGAAGTGGCGCCGTACAGCTGATCGGTCCGGGGTCAGTCCCCTACAGATCAGGTATCTATGGCCTATCCTGAAGATAAACCATAACAAATTATGCCTGGACAACCCCTTTAATATACACCCCTAATGTACCACACTTTAAAGAGATTGTCCAGTATAATTTTTTTCTTTTTTATAATTAGTCTGGGGGAGGTGAATCCCCCCCTCCCCTCCCCCCCCCCCCCCCAAAAAAAAAAAACATGCTAAACATACTCACCTGTCTCCGGTGCTCTGGTGTCCTCCCAGCACGGTCCGGTCCTGCAGCTCCGCTGTCTTCTTTTTGCTGGAATTCCTCACTGGCTGTGATGTCCCATGTCCCTTCCCTTAGGCCGCTGATTGGCCTCAGGGGTCACATGATGTCACAGATAGTCATGTGCAGGGGGAACTTCAGCTGGAAGAAAACAACAGAACTGCAGGATCGAACTGCGCTGGGAGACACTGGGGACAGGAAAGAAAGTTTGTGGGGTTTTTTTTTGTTTTGTTTTTTTCACCTGCCCCTGCGTAATTAAAAAAAAAAATGAAGGAGCCACTGTATGGAGTATAAGCTCCACAGTGGCCCCCACCCAGTATTATAAGCTCCACAGTGGCCCCCACCCAGTATTATAAGCTCCACAGTGGCCCCCACCCTGTATTATAAGCTCCACAGTGGCCCCCACCCTGTATTATAAGCTCCACAGTGGCCCCCACCCAGTATTATATGCTCCACAGTGGCCCCCACCCAGTATTATAAGCTCCAAAGTGGCCCCCACCCAGTATTATAAGCTCCACAGTGGCCCCCACCCTGTATTATAAGCTCCACAGTGGCCCCCACCCTGTATTATAAGCTCAACAGTGGCCCCCACCCAGTATTATAAGCTCCACAGTGGCCCCCACCCAGTATTATAAGCTCCAAAGTGGCCCCCACCCAGTATTATAAGCTCCACAGTGGCCCCCACCCATTATTATAAGCTCCACAGTGGCCCCCACCCAGTATTATAAGCTCCAAAGTGGCCCCCACCCAGTATTATAAGCTCCACAGTGGCCCCCACCCTGTATTATAAGCTCCACAGTGGCCCCCACCCAGTATTATATGCTCCACAGTGGCCCCCACCCAGTATTATAAGCTCCAAGGTGGCCCCTACCCAGTATTATAAGCTCCACAGTGGCCCCCACCCATTATTATAAGCTCCACAGTGGCCCCCACCCAGTATTATAAGCTCCAAAGTGGCCCCCATCCAGTATTATAAGCTCCACAGTGGCCCCCACCCTGTATTATAAGCTCTACAGTGGCCCCCACCCAGTATTATAAGCTCTACAGGGGCCCCCAACCAGTATTATAAGCTCCACAGTGGCCCCCAACCAGTATTATAAGCTCCACAGTGGCCCCCACCCAGTATTATAAGCTCCATAGTGGACCCCTCCTAGTATTATATGCGCCCAATAGCCCCCCTCCGCTCCGCTTCGGTGCTATTACTATACTCTGGGGTCTCCTCAGACCCCAGAGTATAATAATCGGAGGCCCAGGGGAAGTGATTAAAAATAACAAACTCTCATACTCACCTTGCCTTACCTTTCCTTGGCATCCTCGCTCCATCCTGTCGTCTTCAGCGTCTTCAGGCCCTTTTCCGACGACGCTGCTGAGGCCTGTGATTGGGCCTCAGCGGTCACGTGGGGGCGCACTGACGTCATTACGCGGCCGCGCCCCATGTGACCGCTGAGGCCCAATCACAGGCCTCAGTCACATGACAGAAGAGCGCCGGAGAGGACGCTGTGCCCAGGAGAGGTGAGAATATGTATTTATTATTTTCAGTCACCTCCCCTGGGTGCCCTGCCCTGCCATCTATTGGAAAGGGGCCTGCAATATGCCAGGGCCCTTTTCCAATAACACTATGTATAGCGGTTGGGGAACCAGGCTTTCCCCCGACCGCTATCATAGTGGTCCAGGGCCCCGGCCATCTCCAGCTGGCCGCGGGCCCCGTACACCGCCGGGTCCAGTCGTGGTCGCGCCCCCTGCGACCGCGATCGTAACGCCACTGGTCAGGGGCCCGATCGGGATGGTCAGGATCCCGATCGGGCCCCCATGACATGAGAACTAATAGTTGGGGCTCGGGGCCGACCCTGTCTATATTAATAAAGACACATGGCTCAGAATTAGATCTGTATATGCAGAAACCTGTTTGGAGAAGTCAGGACACTGTGAAAATCACATTGGTAATGGTCACAGTGGTTAGAACTTAATCAATGCCTCCAACTCTCCACCTGGGCTGGTGCAGTGCTGCGGGGGCCTGCAGGGTGTCTGATGGTCATAGTGTTTTCCCTGGGACAAATCCTTATTGTGGTCAGCCTTACTGAGCCTGATGGAGGATGCAGTGCCCATGATGGTCATAAAGGAATAAGGCTCAGGAGACAAGAGGTTTGTAGGTATAGGGTAACTTGTGTTTTTACTTTAGGTAGAACAAAGTCAAACTGCATCCAATTTTGGAGGTACAGTTGTTATAATGTTACCGATGTAGGCTGAGGCTGATCTGGCAGTTGGTACACCCGTTGGGTAGTCTGTGTTTCCCTTGCTGAGGTAATCTCTACTTCAAATTGTGTGCAACACTCTCTCACAAAAGTCCATCAAACTTCCACAGTTTCCCACTGCGGGGTGTAACAAAATTGTTCCTATTTCCTCTCTTCTGGGATCACACTGTACTGTGCTGGCTGGATGGTATCAAGGTTAGCTTAGGTTTTGACACAAGGTTCCTCTCACTCTACACTGCCTCTCTTCTCAAAGTACAGGAGAAGACTCCAGGTCTCCATCTTCTTTCCAGGACTCTCTGGGTGGTTTGTACCAAACCTCATTCCACAGGCATTCAGTCAATTAAAATTGGGTAACTACTAACTACACATTATGTACATGTTACAGTACAAATATATAATACTAAGCACAAATAAACTATAAACATTTGCTTACTCCTTATATACAGTGCAGCAGGAAGACATAGAAGAGATATCATTTACTGTAATTGAATGGTTATAGGGAAAAATAAAAAATTTTTTACTGTTCTCTAAGAAGATATTAAAGGGGTTCTCCAGATAGTCTATTATCTATTACTTTTCTTTCTCTGGGATTTTATATGCGACAAACCCAGGGGTTTTGGGCTGGGCCTAACCCCAGGTCATGTGATCAGAACCAATATCAGGACCCCATGTCGCTCCACCTGCTCCCCCCCTCTCCTGTGTTCACTGCTAGTTACCTGTATGATGAGGCAGAGGTCTATTATTATAATGTAGTCAGCCAGCCTCCATGATATTTGTAACTAGCAGTGAGCACGGTAGAGCAGCTCGGGGCTGGGTGCTGGTTCTGATCACGTAATCTTAGGTCAGGCCCAACATAAACCCCTGAGTTTGTTGCATACAAAGCCCTGGAAGAAGTCAGTGATGATAGATTCCCTGGACAATCCCTTTAAAGAGTACATGTCACCACTCATAACATATGTGTTTTTTGCAAATATTTGTGTTCCCCATAAATAAGAATTCTGGAGCATCTTTTCTTATAAATCTGTGTTGTCCTGTTTTTCTGTTATGCCTTCTAGCAATGTATGCACAAATTGACAACTAGGTGTTACCATTCCCTTGAAAAAGGGTGTGTCCTTATTGTCAGCACTGGTTGGATAGGATGAGATTGTGCAGGGGCAGACACATTACTGGTAACACCCACCTAGGCACAACTCCAAGTTATACAATAGGATCCCTCAAATTGTTACATTGCATTATGAATACATATACAGGAATACAGGAGCGGTGACGTGCTGGGGAATTGTTGTCTAATATATAAAATGAAGATTATATGTAAGACATGTTGTTATGTTTTCCCATGAAAAAAGGATGTTAAACAGCATTAAAAGTATTCATCATGTATATTCTATAGGGTTGGTAATGCATAGCAGGAGAACTGTGTATTTAATGGCCAGCTACAATAGCTGACAACAGCGTGACTGAGATAAATGAGACTGTGAATGGTAGCACTGATAGGTGACACCGCTCAAACTCCCTCTCCTTCAGTAAGAAACGCTGACCCTGGTGAAGGTCACTAGGCAGCCCAATCAAGACACATAGAAATTCATGTCACGTGCCCGGCGAGTTCCCAAGATTTCCACATAAAATGATTAGTATAAAAGGAAATGAAAAGAAAAAAAAATCATTTATTTACATGGAATAGAAACGAAAAAGATGCAGGTTAAGGTTCAGTGTAACTCAGCGAGCAAAATAAAGGGTTTTATGTGCAGCACTCTTTTTTATGTATATTGCGTTTCTTATTTTATATGGTTAGATGTATTGACAGACACATTGCACTTAATAAAGTTATTAGGGAAAATTAATTAAAAATGGCACATGGTGCGCTGGTCTTAAAGGGGTTGTCTAGGATTTAAGGCAGGGGCAGACAGGGTGGGTGTAAAACAAAAAAAAGAAACACTCACCTATCCCCAGTGCTCGGTTGTATAGTCCTGGTCCCCTTTCCTTCCTGTGCTGGAACCCCCTGCACCGGATGTAGAGAGGCTCACATGACCACTGAGACCAATCAGTTTCCTCACCAGTTTCTGGTGATGTACAGGAGCATCTCAATAAATTAGAATATCTTTGAAATGTTTATTTATTTCAGTAATTAACTTAAAAAAGTGACCTCCTATATTTTCTAGATTCTTTACACACAGAGTGTTCTATTTCAAGTGTTTTATTTCTGTAAATGTTGATTATGGATTACAGGTAATGAAAACCCAAATCTAAGAAAATTAGAATATTGTAAAAAAGTTCAGTCTTGTAAATTCAGTGTCACCTGCCAAGGTTTCCTAAGCCTTTAAATGGTCCCTCAGTCTGGTTCAGTAGGACACACAATCATGGAAGACGCTGATTATGGATTGTATTACTGAATTACTGAAATGAATGAACGTTTCAAAGATATTCTAATTTATTGAGAGGCACCTGTATGTGAGTTATGTCACTGGTCCCTGTCCTGGTCGCATTCCAGTGAACGCTAAGGCCAGTATTTGGTCTCAGTGATCTTGTGTGCCTCTTTGCTTCTGGGGCTGAAGCAGAAGGGAAAGGAGACGGGGACTAGACTTACACCGGCCACTCCTGAGTTTGCAGAAAATCTTGGACATCCTCTTTAATATTGTGATTGATGGCAGCAGATGCACCAGAACTATAAAGAGGCTCCAGCGTGTTAATAATTCTAGCGCAACTTTGCAGGTCTGTATGTCAAAATTGAGTGTATCAAATATATGCCACTTTTGGGCTGGAAAAACATCATGGTTACTTTAACAAGTTCCCACCATTGTTTTAATACTTTTTCAGTCTCTAGATTTAGAAAAAATGAGAAAAGGTGTGTGTGGGGGGGGGGGGGGGCATGCTGTAGAGTAAGCTATCAACTACCCATCTTTCAGATAGTATGTGCTGTACCCTGGAAAAAAAACCTATCAAGTTGAACAGATTGATATACAGTTTTGTAGGGGTAGATTCAGTATAACATGTTACAGGTGCATCTCAATAAATTAGAATATCTTTGAAACGTTTATTTCTTTCAGTAATTCAGTAATTTCAGTATATATATTTTCTATATTTTCTAGATTCTTTACACACAGAGTATTCTATTTCAAGTGTTTTATTTCTGTAAATGTTGATTATGGATTGCAGGTAATGAAAACCAAAATCTAAGAAAATAAGAATATTATAAAAAAGTTCAGTATTGTAAATTCAGTGTCACCTGCCAAGGTTTCCTAAGCCTTTAAATGGTCCCTCAGTCTGGTTCAGTAGGACACACAATCATGGAAGACGCTGATTATGAATTGTATTACTGAATTACGGAAATGAATGAACATTTCAAAAATATTCTAATTTATTGAGATGCCCCTGTATTTATTTATTCATAGTCTTGCTCTTAGGAGTCCTATGGGCAATCCTATAAGTGTCTGATAGGCTACCACGTTTTAGAGTTCACAAAGATAGCTGTCACTCATTTTTTCTGCATTGTATGGATGTGAATAGCTAGAATCCCATCCACTTTGCACTGTCAAAAGGGGCCCTGGGCTAAAAGTAGAATGCACTCTGTTCACTATGCCACTAAGGCTATATTCACATCTGCTTTGGGGCTCCGTTCGGAGTCTGTGGAGCAGAATCCACCTAAATTTTTGCCAAAAAACTTCTGAAAGCACTTTTTAACTTCACAGAGAAAACAATGCACACCCTGAAAAACCCCATTATAGTCCATGGTACCCCTTGGGATCTGCTGTCCTTCATCATTAGCAGATCTATCTTTATTGTTTAATCCATTTTTCTGGTCCTATGATGGAACAAAGGAATGGCTTAAATAACGCAGATGTGAATCCACCCTAACTGCCCCTACAACAACATGGAAGTGGTTTTGACAAGATTTTGGTGGTGGTAGACCCCCTTTAAGGACAAACTGAATCTAATCCTAGAAATGACAGCAGTTAAATTACCTGTCACAAACTTTTTTAAAAAAAAGTTTTCTAATTAAGTCACTGTTACAATTATCTTCCTGTCTCACCTAAATAATTTTACCAGATTTCCTTTATCCACTCTTCATTATCTTCACACAATTCATCAGTACAAGAGAAAAAAAAAACAGGTAAATAGTTAAACGCTGTTCTAAAATGAAGTGCACGGAAAAGGTTAATAATGACTTTCACCTCAATTTACTTTCTTCATGGTAAAAAACTGACCTTCCTTATCTTGACATAGGAAGGCTGAGATCAATGTCTATCACAGCTTGTAAACTGATAAGAAGCATTGCCTATACTTTGTTGGTAGTAAACAAGAATTCAAACAGAATTTGGCTCTGTTTGTCCTGTAGGGGATTTCACACAAGACATTGTCTCTTTGTTGAATCTGTAAAGGGTTACTTTACTTTCTATGCACAAGTCTATAAAAAAAAGCACAAAAAGCACAAAAAATAAATAACATAAAAAACTTTTTTCCCCAGTGTTTTCCCCAGTCTGACAAAATGTTATGTTGCTATGTCAACTGCTTGTAATTTATACCTTTCTTATTTCTACTGACTTTCTATTTGTGCAAGAAGTAAAATTCGCTCTCTTCCCTGGCAACGTAAAGCAAATAAAACAGTGACTTAGTCTTGCATGGAAAGTAAATTAGGTTTTTGGGGGTGGACATTGACTTCGAGATGAAGGGTTTGTTTTATGTTGTCTTAAAAAATGATGTTGAATCTTCTTTCGCTCTGTGCCTCCTAAATGCAGAAATATAAAATCTCTGTGTTCTAGCGATGCATTCTTTGATCCAGAAAGATTTCGCACACAACATTTCCTCCATTGTTCTTGGCTGTCTTCTGTAAATGTAATTTTGCTGTGACAACCGCAAAATAGGATGTGTGGAAAGCGCAGTGAAAATAAAATACCTTATAAATATTAACAGGGACCTCTGGTGTAACAACTGCCAGAGCCTTCCATTGCCTGCAATTAACAGAATTTAGCTGTGCGGCAATATCTGCAGTGACCCTGGGTCAGAGGTTTAGAATATGACATAATAATATATAAAAAATGTATACGGTAATATTAAAAAGTCCCACTCGTGTATGGATGAACTACACGTATATGAAGTTATAAGTGTCCTTTGTATTGGATTCTAAACAGATTGCAGCCTAAAAGGTAACATAAAACCAATTTTCAGGAAACTGCTGTATACATAAATATTGAGTTTTTATTTTTATTTTATTTTTTTAAAGTTGTATTTGTGAAATATTAATGTGGATCCGCTGGGGAAAAAAATAAGTTTGCTAGCATACTATAGAAGAAAAGAAAAAAAATGTATTTAAAGGCAACTTCATCAATTTTTCTACCATACCGTATGGGTTTAGCACAGAAGCTGCTTCTATTCTTACTGGTGGTGTAGTCTACATCCATCTCACTATGCTTCGCCAACCATCAGTTCACTAGGTTTTGTTACCCATATCCCCACTGGTGGAGGGAAAGGTGTCTTAAGTCACCAGGGGTAGAGCCAGTGGAGGGTACTTCTAGTCCAGTTGTTGGGGAACACTGCCTCCAAGTCAGTGGTTGCCATACTCATCCCCAACACCCATTATACACTGTTTTTCGGTTCCCCTGTTGCAGAGATAGCAGCCTTATATCATCACTAGGTTTTAGGGAATGCCCTCTGACAGTATACTTGTATAGTCTTGTACTGTAAAGGGGCCTCTTCCACTGCCCAGCAATGTCACGAGTCTCGACTCCCCTGACAGTACAGTGATATTGACGGTACAGTGATATTGATTGGTAGCCGAAAATAACAGTACCAATATCTTTGCAACAGAGAAACCTACAAACAAAACTGAAGGTGCACAGAATTCAGCACATTGACAGCTTTGTAATGGTATATAACATGCCCTGTCTTAGAGGACATGAAAGGTCCTCTTTAAATTTTCCTAACAATATTGAATATTGCAGAGTATTTCATTGAGCAGATGTAATCCAATGTTTACTATGTCCTGAATATTCTCTATGTGCAGGACATAGAACATAACTTATCATAAGGTCAAAGCTATTCAATTTCAGGTCTTGTTACCCTCTATTCCTATGTAAACATCATGCGATAAACAAGCTGTCTATAAACATAGTGTAACGTGTATAGATTCACTTGTGTTCATCTTGTAGAGAGGGATACAGACTGTATCTTCTTTGATTTATGAGTTGGATTCCGCTGTCAATCATATGTCACCAAGGCAGAATGTATGTACTCATGCAGTTCATTATGATATATGGCTTATTCCAGCGTGAGGGGCTCAAGAAACTGTGGATGACACTTCAGTTTTATTTGACGATGATAGGCTTTGCAGAAAGTTGATGTAAAACTAAAACCCATTTTCTTACTTGTGAGAATGGCACTTATTAGGAGACTTAGACATAATGTTGTTGCATTTACCACTTCTCTCATGCACATATTCCAATAGTCATATACCTGAGGCTTTTATTAGATAAAATGTATGAGACCGTGCGATGTAGCTTTCATTACACTGTCTAAACCAAATTGCTAAATTCTAAAATCTGGCTAGATGCTATGCATTATAGTATACTATTACTATTTATATTCTTCTACAAGAGCTCATGTATAATATTTTGTACCCTCAGGTGGAGGTCTTCTTATATTTAAAGGGGTTGGCTGCATGTCTGGCCCTTCAGTACCCGTGCTGATGCTTTCCGTGGTCCCCTGGTGGTCTTTGTTTACTCTGCAGCCAGTCATAGTCAGTGGCTATGACATCTTAACACCACTTGGGTCACCACTATGGCGAGTTATTGACTACATATCTTGTCAACTTGTCATTGCTGGATCCAGGTGAACAAAGACTGGCATAGGATTAAGAAAGCGTTGGCACAGAAGCGACAAGGCTTTGGAAATTAGTGCATTACCCCTTTGATACTTTGGCATGTAGACCTTGAAAATCCCATTTAACACATAGCTCACTATAAGAAAAATATTTTTAATAAATATGATGTTTTAATTTTTATACTTTTTTATACTTTTATATTTAGTAAACGCAAAAAAAGTTTGTTCTAAAATAAATTATTGATGCATATTAAAGGCAAACTCCCTTTATCTTAAACAAACTCTTAAAAAAGAAATTCCTAATGTAATCTCATCCTCTACTTTGACTCTATAATAATGTAATAAGGTATTGCGTGCCGATAATTTATAATTATAAAGACTAGGAGAGTCACCCACCAGTATCCAGACGCATTAAAACATAATTTTATTATAATATAAATATTAAAATACACGAGAAAGACTACAACATAAATAAAGAACTTATATGAAAGAGGGGAAGGTAGGTCAAATATAGGACCTGTTTAATATCTCACTACTATTGTGTATGAGGTATATGGATATATAAGCCTATCCCAAATAACCCTTTCAATTCCACATGTTAAACTAGCAGCAATTGGAAATTACGGTCATGTTTATAACTTGAAAAAGGGGAGTTCTACCTAGCATCAACCATTTAAAAATATCAAACTCCTAATGCCACCTTCGTAACACAGCGGCCATTTCAAACCGTAACATCCCACTAAAACACTATTTGGGCTATTTAAGGTAACCTTTTAGGACTAACAGAAACTCTACCTAGCAACCATACCAACACTTAGCATATCGGCTGGTTTAAGCTATAGTGTCCCATTAAACACCTTATATCACAGCAGCTACCTTTCACCAAGAAATCCCACTCACACGCCTAATAGAGTGTTATAAGTAATATCTCAGGACTAGAAAGCGCTCTGCCCACTATCCACAGTGTTATAGTGTCCAATGCTTTATGCTACCTCCATATCACAGCAACTGATTTTTAGCCATGATATACTACTAACACCTATATACATAACTTGTATACATCATCAGTTCAAAAAAGTGGTGTGCACTGTTTATACAGTGATCAGGAAGGCAGGGATGGTAATAAATAAATCATCCTTGCTTTCTCTATGGGGAGGCCAGCTATCACTGACATGATCTCATATAGATGCAAATATGCAATGATGTACAGATGTAGCCATCTTCAACTTGAATCTGGTAACTCGCTATGCTATAACTGACAATATAAGCCATTGAAAGTAATGGACCAAAGTTGAGTTAAAGTGATTAGCAACTGTTTATTTAACATTATTTAAGTTATATAGTCAAAGGGCAGTTGGCAAGTACAGTAGTTGTAGTCTATGGACACACTATGGAAACATAATTTTTACATATAGTATGTTAGTAGCTATTCTTAGGTAAAAGAATTGCGCTAAATTTCAGGCTGCAATATTCATTTATTTTCAGATTCCTGATATACAGTGTGGAACCTGTTCCTTGTCTTAGGCTTTTCCTATTTGGATGTATCTCTCCCAGTAATACATGCTGGATCCAGGGTGCAGTTGCCTTTATTAGTTTTCTGATATCAGCATAGACTACAAAATGCCTTGTGTAAGGGAATTGTTAGTTGAGCAATTCCCCAGTGCTGCTGCAGAACCCTGGGGGGGGGGGGCACAACAAGGCAGTGAGCACTAAAGCTGAAGTCCCCCACTGGCCCTGCCTACTTGCCTGACTGTCCTAGGTGACAGCCGACAACTTGGAGCCGATCCCTTCACTAAATAAGTGACACACAGAACAGGACAAGACAAAACAACACAGAATCAGAGTCAGCAAGCCAAGGGGTAGGTAACAGTTGAGCAATGCAGTACAAAAATGAAATCCAAGAGAGTAGTCACAGGGGGAGCCAAAGGTCAGAAGTCAGAAATACAACAATAGCAGAAAGAGGAGCTAGCAGGGACAAAGTCACAAGACAGAATCAATAGCCAGTGACCATGTGAGGGCTGATGACCTGTTTATAGAAAGTCCAGGACTTGCCCCAGACTTGATTGGAAGACAGGCTGTCAATCACACAGGCAAGGCTAAGATTAACTATTTGAGGAGCAGAAGAAACAAGGTGCAGGAGACGAGTGTGGCTGAAATTCAATTACATAGTCTAGGACAGTGTTCAGACTGAGCAACAAGAACCTTAAGCAAGGAATCAAACTGAACACGCCTCCTTCGCCGCAGCAGGATAGCCGGTATTGTGAAGAAGTTATACTGCATATAACTAATAAAGACCATTTAGAAAGTGTACAAACAATAAAAAGTGCAAACTTTAAATATTGTATTGACCTTCTTGGATTTGACCGTAACACAGGAATATTTTTCATTGCACTTAACAGTATAAACTATTTTTATTTACTATGACTTAAGTTCATTATAGGTGCTACATAAACTACTATTGAATGCTTTTGGCAGCCTTGAAGTTTTTGAGTCCCATTTATCCCAAGCAACAGCTAGGTTAAAGTGTAAAACATTTCACAGAGGAGAGTATACTTAGGAAGTGACAAGATTTTTCTTTTGAGTGCTAAACTCTTTCTTTTCTCTCCTGTAGCTACAATGTTGCCAAATGACCCATCAGTAAATTGTCAGACCTTCACAAATGTAAAGCACTGTTCAAATGATGAAGAAAAATAGAGAGGGTCTATCTGCAGAGCTCACACCAGTATAGTTTTGACTCTCAATTTTTATAAACAACATTTTAATTCATCGATCCTTTCAGTTCTGCCTGCTTTTAGGGTGCTTCATAACAATAGCACTCTACAAGAAATATTGTCAACATTTAACAGATGAGACAGGTCACTGCCACAAATAAACCTTCATGTTTTCCTCCATTGTGTCCAGACCATTTGTCACAGCAGGTTCATATCTACAAGGTGTTTAAAAATTGAAACCATACTAGTACAGTACTTGCAGCATGTGTCAGCCTCTGTGCAGGATAAAATATATCAATTTCACTGCGTCTTCTCGGAAAAGAGGGATAAAAATTGCTACAGTTTCTTCTTATTTTACTTTGAGTGCAAGTTTATAAATTCTTTGTTAGAAATATAGGAAAAATGATAGTCATTGGGGTCACTGAGAAGCTTATTTCATTACATATACTTACATTACAGTTAATAATTGTTTGATATTATTATTATTTATTACTATTATTATTATTATTATTATTATTATTAGCATTTGCATTTATTGTATTATTTATTATTATTATTATTTTTATTATTATTATTATTATTTATTACTGCTATTATTATTATTATTATTAGAATAAAGGTTTACAATAACAGTTTATCATTCTGTCTACATTCTTTTTCAGTCTTTCTCACATGATTCCTATGATGTCCAGTTCCATTTCTGTAAAATGGCCACCAGCTTCTTGGTCTATTTTTTGCACACTATACCGATCGGGGAGATTTAACACCTTGGATGCAGCGGTCAAACATGCCGTGTGCGCTTGCGAAGGGGTTAAAAGGATGTGACATCACAGGGCTGGCTGCTGATTGGCTGCACGCATGACATTGTGGGTAATCCCGCGTTCCCAGAGTTCCTTGCCCCATTTAGAGCAGCTATTTTGAACTAAATGCGAATTGTTACCACAAAGCGTGAGGAAATTTGGATTTGATGCGAATCGAATATTTCCTGAAATTCGGATTGAATTCCACTTCTGCAGCTGACCAACTGCTATTCTTTGCCATGAAAGGGTTCATTTCTGACAGTGGAAGGCTGTGTACTATAAATCTTCTCACTCGTGCACCAGAAGACAGGGGAAATAAACTTACAATGCATAGACTGCCAGCCATCAACGGAAATAAGAAAGGAGACCAAAGACATTTATTCAGCCCAAGTGTGTTAAGAGTGACCTGTGAAGGTGACTTGTGACCACTGCAACAGCTACAGTTACATGAGTGCTTATACACAGTGTACTAAGAGTAGTCTGGTGGAATCAGATGAACTGTACCAGGAAAAGTAAATAGAGGGGTACTAGGTATTTTACCTTTGTATTATGTATTTATTGTAAAAATTTTACCGTGAAGCGGAGAGTCAATTATATTTTACTTTACTTTTACTTGTCTACAGAGTAAATATAATTCTTTTTAAATCTGTTTTTATTTTTCTGATTTTGCGATTTTTTTTTTTAATGTTATTATTTAGTACATGGTTACGGGAAGACCATCTTTTTCTGAGCTTCTCCTCTGCTGTTTTAACAGCATTTAGTGCTATGGCCATAGGCAGCAATAGTATGTAATTGACTCATTGAGGTCTGTGGGAGAGTTTACTAGACATGCTCTATGTAGGGAGGGGAGTAGATATGCTGTGACATCATCTATTGTCAGTAGTGGGTGCAATAATGGGTCAGTAGTGTTATCTAAAGATGTGTTATTTTCTATTGCAATTATCTCTTGTCTGTGATGTGACTGAGGTAATTGCTGAGTGTCAGTTTTATTCTGTCTGTGTATTATCTATCTATTTGTACAATATACTTTTTGTACTTTTTGTACTTTTCAACTTTGACCTAATTTGTTTATGTTCTTTTTGAGTGCTGTGCACATTAAGATACTGAGAAAAGTCAGCACAATATGTTTGTCAATGTTTGTGAACTGTTAAAATAAATGGTCAGATATCTTGCTGATGTGATATCGACCTAATAAACATTTGTAATTGATGTGAGAATGAATTCCTCAAGGCACTCTAAAGTTTTTTTTTTGTGGCAAGACATTACAAACCTCAGCATTCTCCCAGTATTCAGTATAACATATGTACACAGGGTGGAGAATGTCTGGAGACCATAACTACAGTATTTGTCTATAAATTTCACCTTTGGCTGTAACTTTTTAATTTATCAGATTGAAGACCAGGAGCTTACACTAGGTTCACACTAGCGTTAGGCTTTCCGACATTTGGGTCTGCATGGGGACCCAAAAAACGGAGAGCCTGTCCACTAAAAAAGTGGTTACCTGTGGACACATGCTGACCCATAGACTATAATGGGATCTGCTGGGTGTCAGTTGGGTTTCCGCCGGTTTTATACAGGACTTTTCTCTCCACTGATTTTAGACGGCATTTAGGTTTTTAATTGTAGGTTATACTTAAAGGGGTTGTCCAGGCAAAAAGTTTATATTTTAAATCGGAGGGGGGAGGTGAAAAAAAAAAAAAAATAGTAGTTACTTTTCCCCAGTGCTCCAATGCCTCCCAGCATGGTCTAGTCCTGCCAGTCCATTGTTGTCTTTCGGTGGAAGTCCCTGCTATACGTGACTGCTGAGGCCAATCAGCGGCTTCAGCGGAATGGATCTGGGATGTCACAGCCAGGGAGGAGTTTCTCTTCCAGAAGACACCAAAGCAGAAGGACCAGACCGCGCTAGGAGGATACCGGAGCACTGGGGACAGGTGAGTATGATTTTTTTTTTTTTTTTTTCACCTATTTTAAAAATATTTTTTTGTCCGGACAATTTCTTTAATCTTTTCCAACCAAGCTAAATCTCAATCTGCTCCACCTCAATAGGAGAGCATGTTTTAACTACCTTTGTGAGATGCAGCGTTTCTTAAAGAGAATATTTCACAACCTCCACTCCCGTTATCAGTATCTATTAATAGGTGCTGCTCCACTGATTCCAAAGCAATTAGAATTATTTTTTTTAGCCCTCATCGTTACTGCGCAAAAAGTGGTAGTTTTGGTGACTGATATGCTACTTAGGCTTTGTAGCATCAGGTGGATGATGTCAGGCAGGAGCAGGAAAGGTGCTGGGATTCAGAGCCCCAATCAGAAGCAGACGGTGTCAGAGCTCAGAATCACACCCCTTGTCTGCTCCTGCCTGACCTTGCTCACCTCAGAGATCAGAGCTTAAGCAGCATATCAGGCACCAAAACTAACAGCACTTATTGTTCAGGAACGGTGGGAGCCAGAGAAAAAATACAACTGCACCAGAATCAGTATTTAATCGGTATTAAATGATGCAAACAGCTGGACTTGGCAAAAGTGGTGAAAGGTTCACTTTAAGGTTTAAGGGGGAACAAAGCATATTAATGCCTAAGGGGGCCTATATACCTTTAACAGCTGTAGGTTGAATGCTCCTTTTGGCCAACTGTTATTTCTTCTGATACCTCCCATTGCCATGCAACTCTCCACCAGATACCTCTGAAGGTGGCATATCTCCCATGAGGACAAAAGTATAGGACTTGGTGAAATCCAATATGCTCAACCTTCTTATCTCTTGATAAAGCCACTGTGATAGCTTCCATTCCCACTGATGGTGTCTTTAGCAGGATTGCATATCGACAATTTGGTTTTCTGTTTATCTTGTTACCCCCGATCTGCTCCTTGATACAGTATTATTGACTTTGAGTTATTGTTGTTTATTTTCTTTGTGTCAAGGGAGACAGGGTGTATTTTAGGCTCCTTTCCCCTTTTTTTGAAAGGGGGTATTCGGGTATTGCTTTACTGCTGGGATTTTTTGTAATTTATTTATTTATATATATTTGCACATATTATGTGGGGTCTCTGACCTTATTGTAGGTTAGGGCCAAGATATATAATATTGTGTGAACGCTTGTGGCAGGTGTGAAATAAAATGATGCAAGGTAAGAGCGATTTCAATAATGGAGATGTTAATAGTTTATTTTTGTCAATTAACAGAATTAAGTTCAATGAACAAAAGAGATATCTAAATCCCATCAATATTTGGTGTGACCTTTACCCTTTGCCTTCCATCAATTCTTCTCGGTACTTGCAGACAGTTTTTGAAGGAACTCGGCAGGGAGGTTGTTCCAAACATCTTGGAGAACAAAGCACAGATTTTTTGTGCATGTAGACTTACGCCAATCCTTCTGTCTCTTTATGTAAGGGTAGTAACAGACATAGACAGAGCCCCCATTGACTCTAATATAAGCAACATGATGGATGCTGTCCTAGGTCATAAATGTTTAGTTTTGTAACAAAAGAAAATTAAAAAAAAATTATGGAAAAAAATTTCCATCATGCTTTTTACATTGGGTTGAATGCAGACAGATACCCATCGAATGCTTTGTCTGGATCTGCCAATTAATGTCCATTTTTCTCATTCTCTGATGGGTGAGAGCAACGGACATTGAATGATGGTATTGTGACCCCACTATTAGAGTATTGAATAGGGCCCTGTCTTACAAAAACATTTCCTCATACATCAATGTCAATTTATTATTAGAATGTACTGTATTCTCGTTTGTACATATAATATCTATAATAATATCTGATGTTCTATACAATTATAGTGCAGAGACAAAGCCAATAGCAAACTGTTGGATTTACTGATGGCAATGATGGAGAAGACAACTGCTCTATACAATAATAACCTTATATATTGTCACATAGTAGTTATATATTAAAAAAAGTATTGTAAAAAAAAAAAAA
This sequence comes from Leptodactylus fallax, assembly GCA_947044405.1. NCBI lineage: Eukaryota > Metazoa > Chordata > Amphibia > Anura > Leptodactylidae > Leptodactylus > Leptodactylus fallax. Next base: position 1,154,391 of record CAMRHE010000162.1, on the reverse strand, counting down.
ATAATAATAATAATAAAAGTTCTCTTTAGTGTCCAAACAAACTTCTAATTTTCACTCCGCAGAGAAATTACACAGTCCGTGGACCATTCCTAAACAAAGGAGGAAGAGGCCGTGTAATAAGAACTGAAAAGAGTCTAGGACCTTCAATCCTAATAATCTCATGTGATGAAGAAAGTACTGAGGAAATCAGACAGAAAGCAATTAAATTGTGATAACTGTGGTAATTCGCCAAGAATGTAAATTAAATTCTGTCTATTGTTTTTATCTGTTTAACAGAAGTAGAAATGTTGTGGAAATATTTGTTTCGAGCAGTGAATAGGTATTTAAATCACAAAGCTCCAGACAAAGGTAGCCTAACAATGTAAATGTGTAATGAAATTTACTGCAAAGAAACACTTAGCAATAAAAAGGCAAACAAAAGGAATAAAAACAACAAAACATTCAATATATTGAAATAAGATAACAAGGATAAATTTGTAAATTTGTATTATTTAGAAAGTATTTTTGAGATAAAATGTGAACTAGAGCATGATATATGTAAGATATTCCTGAAAGCATTTTATGAATAACAGGGCAAATAATAAAATAAAGAGTTCTTACCCCTGCCATAGCACAGTACTGATTTTTTTTAAAATTATTTTATAAAATTTCACACCATTGCTTGTGTTATCTTTAAATGGTTATGTCATCAATAGGAATGGAATTAAGAAACTGAATATGCATTTTAGAGTAACTTTGTGAAGTCATGTTTTTTTAAAAATAGGTTTCCTCGCATAAATATGACAATTATCTGCTTATAATAGCCCCCCCCCTCCGTTGTACAAAATGTATAGGTCTGTGCATGTCATTCTAATGGGGCTCCATTAGTCATGCATACCCAGTAAAGTACAGTACAGCTTCTGCTGTATCCTAAGTGTAAGCAGGTATATTATTTAGGCTGTACATAGGCTTTCTTAATTTGAGAAAGTCCTGCATGGTCAGCAGAATTTTTTACAGTAAATGATACACGTCCTCATATACACTTCAATCTGTTAGAGGAGTCTGTTGTATAAATAAATTTTATGTTTTCTTAGCAGATCAACTAGTGACTTAACTTTTACCCCTTGTCCAAAAAATTCATTAATTGTATAATCAAAAGTTATACCAGGGGCATGACAAATATCTATGTGAACTCACAGCAAAATTCATTCAGCTTGTGATCATTTTGGTCTCCAGATACACAGGGATAAATAAATCAGTGATATTAGTAAAGGTAGTATGCACACAGTGATGTCATGGTAGTGGTATAAGTATATCAGTGCCTGACTTTCAAAAAGCTTTGTGACATGACTTGAGATATATACCAGATCAGAAAATCTCTTTCAAAAAGGAAAAGACACCCATCTGCAGACAGCTGTTTTGAGGCTCTTGCCCTTCACCAGTGCAAAGCAGAGAGCTAGTTGTGCAGGTAAGAGGCCACTGGAATAGGTCAGGAGGGATGGAGACTGCTTTGTGCAGACTCCCTTTGCAGGCCACCTTTGCAAGTATACACAATTAAGGAAATCTTATATGAATATTATTATTCCTAGTGGAGTATGCAAGATTCTGTACACCTGCAAAGGTAATCTCCATAAAGAGACATGCTGTAGTACCCCTCCTGATGTTGGAGAGATAAAGCACAGTGACATTATGGCACAGATATAATGCCACATTACCGGGGTAATCTACTATGTGATGTGACTATACTATATTACCATAGCACAGAAAAACACATACAAACAAGGTCACCGTGTACTGTAAAATAATACCATAGGAATAAAAAAAACAGATGTGTCCTTCTTTACTTTTCCTCTTAGCTCAACATATCCGGTGATACTGTAGATGTTATGTGATGACCAGATTCGAAAGACAACATAGTTTTGTGATACTTTATCAGGAGATGTACAGTATATACTATATTTGTTTATATATAGTATTAGTCTATATATGGTGAATTATAGCCCCTCAAGGGTTTTGCTAGTATAGTTGTGATATTGCATTGTAAGTGAGATATCTTAACTAAACTTGAGTAAAGAGAAAGTGGTATTCCCATCTGAATGATCCTATCTAAACTGCTAGCTTATGTAAATTAAAGAGTTTTCCTAAATATATTTCTATAGAAATGACGCATCATTTATCTTCTATGTGAAATTATTCCTCCCATTGGTCCCAGCCTGTTATCTCACCTTAGGATGTCTGACATGAGTCACTGCTCTCTGGAGGGGAGGTGGGCTGAGTTGTACAGATTATGCTTGCTCTCACACCTGTTATCTCCTGCTCTTGTCAGGTCAGCTAATTGATTTTTGCTGAAAAGGGCTGGGGCAGGGGTCTTGATTAGTGCCTGCTGTCTTGCAGAGATAAGTGTTGAGATGAATGCAATCCCACTTGGTCTTGGCAGTATGTGCATTTTTTTCCTCGCCAACCCTGTGTAATGTAATACACATTTATTGTGCATATTATTTTATCTGCATTATTATAGATTATAGATATAGTAATCATAATAAATAATCTATCATGGTAAAGGAAATTTCTATATCTAGTGAGGTACTTCATAGTGTCTTGTCCATCAAACATCCAAAGCCTGCCCACCATCATGTTGAACAATATTACAAGCGAGAAGAAGAGATAGCAGGCAAACTGGTGAGAGAGGGAAATGGGAAAACATATTTAAGCATCCAAAAAATCTGTATAATGATATCCCATGCAGGCATTATAATTTTCCAGTACAGGGATAATGCAGTAATGTCAAATCACAGAAATATTGCAAAAAAGTAATGCTGCAGAAAAGAGATAATTTACACAGCAGGGGTAACCATGGGGCTCCATGTCAAACTCAGTGGATTTTGGACTGACTTTGTCATGTAACTGGTTTGGGTGTTGTCTAGGTAACCTCCCCAGTTTCACCCTTTAACTCTAGTACAGGGATCTGGTCTTTGTTGCAGGGAAGCTACCAAGTCGCTACCTGTTGGTGTAGGTCTCGGTGTAGGGGACAGCTAGCTAAAGACCAGACATCAGTATGCTTCACTGAAGGGTCAGGAAGAGAGTGCATGTTCTCCCTATGAACAGATCCAGCAGCAGCAGGAAGTTCATGTGCATGGCAGTATGGAGGACCAAGGCCCACTTGCTGTGTAGCAAAGGAAACCTGGTGGTTACCTAATATGCTGCTGGTGCAGACAGCTAACATTATACTCCATAGTAATTCTTTTTCATATCTTCTTCCATTATTTATAGTTATCTGCACCTTATACTTCATTGGAAATTGGCATCTTTATTTGCTGTGCCCCATTTACAATCAAAGCAAATTTTGTATGGAGGTGGCAAGAATTCCAACAGGTAGCACAATAGATGAGACACCACATGCAAACATTACCTGCTAGCCTTTTCTACTGTTCCATGCTACAGTAATAGGTCTACATGGACAGTACTCAGGGTCCTTGTGTAGATTGCAGTCGTATTGTATTATAAGTATTGCAGGCAGAAATTGCTTATTAAATGTGGCGTAACGTTTAGCTATTCCAAACAATCCCTCCATAGGTCCACAAGGCATTGCTTTATGCAACACTATTATGCTATATTCTAAGAGGTTCCTTTACAATAGCCCCTTAAAAAAGTGATCACATTGTTTATTTGGTAATTTCACGGTAATCACTTTATGATAAATTCTGCTGAGATTTCCAGAATTTTTTCTTAGTAATTTTATGTGCAATTACTTTTCATTCTTCACAACATAAATAGCTGTGTAATTACCACATGTTCACAAAACACTTGGTTATTTCTTTGCATTCTGAATATCCGAAAGCTCCATTATGAGGAGTATCATCTCCTTGGTGGGTAAATGTTAGGCAACAGAGACACAGTTATGGTCTTGGCTTATTCCAGAATTTCCTATAATTAGCTGGTATGGGCTGTGGTCATGAAGCCAGTCATAGTTTTATTGCAATTAGAAATATCAGAAAATCTTACTGGGATTAGAATGTCATGGCTGCTATGTATTTAATATAATTAACTAAGTGTAATAATTATTTTCATTAGTCATGCACAACTGTAAGTACATAAAGTGCATTAGGCATGGAACAGAACTTAGAGCTCCTGGGACCCTGGGCAAGATCTGTAATAGAGCCCTCCGCCTAGCATGTATAAAGCTAGTATCTTCTGGCAGAGGGGCATTATGGCTCCAGATGTGACTGCTACCTCTGCATATATGATTTACCTATAGTAGCATGCAGGGGCGCACCGCTAATGAGGCGAAGTGAGGCGGCCGCCTCAGGAGGCACTGTCCGTCACTGTCTGGGGGGCGGCATTTTTACTATTTATTTAATGTAAACCAGCCCAGGACAGGTCACTTTAAAAAAAAACAAAGCTGAGCGGGGCCTGTCCTGGGTTGGTTTACGAGACCTTTGCATGTCAGTGCAGGTGGTGATACAATGACGTCATCGCGCCTCCTACGCTGAGACACAGACGTCGCGGACAAGAAGAGGAGGCCGCGGCAGCTCCATCATGGGATTGCACGTAGGTGACAATAACTTTTTTTTTATATATATAAATAGGCCGTAACCTGCTGGAGTATCCCCAGCAGGTAACGGCCTATTTACATATTGATCCCCGCGCCTGCTGTGGCCGCCTCCGCTTCCCTTTCTGCTATCGGACGCAGAAGAATCAGAAGCGGCTGTGAGCGGCAGCGGGGATTGGTAAGTGAGGCCAATTACTACTATTATTATACTCCGGGGTATTTTCAGACCCCGGAGTATAATAATCGGAGACCTAGGGGAGGCGATAAACATAAAAACCAGTGTTACTCACCTCTCCGGTGATCCTATGTTACTCCCAGCAGGCTTCGGCCTTCTTTGGTAACGTCCAAGGCATCACGTGAGTCAGGCCGACGTCATTATGTTGCGACGCCGGTCTGTGCTACATTGAAGAGGGCCGAAAGCAGGGAGTGCACTGGAGCCCAGGTAAGTAACACTGGTTTTTATGTTTGTCACCACCTGGGTCTCCGATCATTCTACTCTGGAGTCTTTTAGACCCCAGAGTATAATAATAGTTCATGGGTGGGTCACTACTGTATGGAGCAGAATACTGTGTGCAGGGACCACTATGAGGCATAATTACGTGTGCAGGGGCCACTATGGAGTATAATACTGAGTGTAGGGGCCACTATGAGACATAATACCATTTGCAGGGGCCACTATGGAGCATTATACCAAGTGCAGGGGCCACTATGGAGCATAATACCGAGTTCAGGGACCACTATGGAGCATAATACCGTGTGCAGGGGCCACTATGGAGCATAATACCGAGTGCAGGGGGTACTGTGGAGCATAATACCATGTGCAGGGGCCCCTATGGAGCATAATACCGTGTGCAGGGGTCACTGCGGGGCATAATATTGTGTGCAGGGGCCACTATGGAGCATAATACCAAGTGCAGGGGCCACTATGGAGCATAATACCGTGTGCAGGAGCCGCTGCGGAGCATAATACCATGTGCAGGGGCCGCTGCAGGGCATAATACCGTGTGCAGGGGCCGCTACGGGGCATTATACCATGTAATACTGTGTGCAGGGGCCGCTGTGGGCCATAATACCGTGCAATACTGTATTTAAAAAAAACACCAACTCACCTGTCCCTTGTGCTCCGATGTCTCCCACCGCAGTCTGGTTCTTCTGCTCTGGTGTTCTCTTTTGGCGGAAGTCCCCACCGCACATGACCGCTGAGGGGAAGAAAACACCGGAGCAGCAGGACTGGAACACCCTGGGAGACACCGGAGCACCTTCCACAGCCTCATATTAAAAAAGTGGTTATCCTGGACAACCCCTTTAAGGTGGCACTTGGGCTTTATTAAAGGGTCTTTCCAGCTCATTTTTATTGATGTTCTATCCTTAGGACAGATTATCAATAAGAGATCAGTGGATCCCGCCCCCGCCTCTGATTAGCTGTATGGGGGGCTATGGCGCCTGTTTATATCACACGCTGTCTGTTTATAGTGACTGTGTCATGTAATTACAGTCTTGTCACATAGACATGTATAGAACGAGGCCGCTATGAGATAAATGACACTATATAAACAGAGAAGCGGTCACGGCGCTTGCACAGGTAGCACAGTTCATTCAAACAGCTGATCAGTGGGGGTCCTGGGTTTTGGAGCCCCACTGATTAGTTTATTAATGACCTGGAAAACCTTTTAATTAGTTAACAGCTGGGGCATTATTAATAATGGGCTCTATTTATGGGGGTACAAAAGGTCATTGATAAGGGGCATTATTTGTACAGGGTACACACGGACATTATTAACATAAAGATGCACTTGGGGGTATTATTCATTATGGGGGGTTATATCATATATTTTATAATTGGGGGTAGCAGCAGGATGGGTGTGCAGGTGAGGACAATGTGGGTCGGTGCCTGGAAAAGTGAGGAGCCAAAGATGTCTGTGTTGTAAACTTTACAGAGACAAGTCACAGCTGGAAGAAGTGGTCATGGCGGTCCAATGGGAAGACAAGGGAAATGTGACCTTATTAGTCAGAGACATCACCTGTAAGTCACAAAATGCCCTGTATTCACTTAAATGATAGAGGATAAATACCTGAGTGATGGGGGTCTGTCTGCTGAGACCCCCACTAAGCCTGAGAATTGGGTTTTTTCTCCCCACTGGGTGGGAATTCAGCCTGACCGCAGCCATATATATAGGTGTGTCACTTGGTGGATGGACAACCCCCCGTGACTCTCATTCACTTCGATGGGAGTGCCAAAGATAGCCGAAGTCCAGTACTCAGCTATCTGCGGGGCTCCTATTATAGAGAATGGGGGCCACGTGGGCTCGTCCATCCACCAAACAGAAGATGTGTGAAGTTACAGTAAAAGTAAACAGACCAGTAAATCCAGAAATCCGTCTTTATCTGGGCACAGTCTGACCTTCACACGGGCCCAGGTGAGGAAGGAGATGAAAAAGATCAAGGCAAGGAAAGCCGCAGGGCCAGATGACATCAGTGCAAGGCTAATTAAGACTTGCGGGGACCAGCTGTGTGGTATAATTACATATATGCATAATATGAGCCTGAGGCAGGAAATAGTCCCTGAATTATGGAAATCTTCTTGTGTGGTACCAGTTCCAAAGAAACCCCACCCTATGGACCTCAACGACTACAGACCTGTAGCACTGACATCCCACCTGATGAAGATCTTGGAGAGATTGGTTCTCACACATCTCCACCCTCTAGTGAGACCCGCTATGGACCCCCTCCAGTTTGCTTATTGGCCGGGCATTGGGGTAGATGATGCCATCATCCATCTTCTGCACAGGGCTCTGTCTCACCTGGAGAAACCAGGGAACAGAGTAAGAATAATGTTCTTTGACTTCTCCAGTGCTTTTAACACCATACAGCCCAGGTTATTGAGGGACAAGCTGGGCCTTGCTGGAGTGGACCACCACCTCTCCAACTGGATCCTAGACTACCTCACAAATCGACCTCAATACGTGAGAGCCCAAGACTGTGTGTCAGGTACCGTGATCTGTAATACGGGGGCACTTCAGGGTACGGTTCTCGCCCCTTTCCTCTTCACACTGTACACTGCTGATTTTAGGTGCAACTCATCGAGCTGCTACCTACAGAAGTATTCTGACGACTCTGCAATAGTGGGTCTCATCACAGATGATGATGACAGGGAGTACAGAGAACTGAACCGGGATTTTGTGGACTGGTGCCACCGGAACCACCTGAAGATTAACGCGGGGAAGACCAAGGAGATGGTGGTGGACTTCCGCAAAAGCAGAAGCCCTCCTAAACCAGTGGACATCCTGGGGACGGGCATCGAGATTGTGAACACCTATAAGTACCTGGGTTTGCTCCTTAATAATAAGCTGGACTGGGCAGATCATATGGAGGCCCTGTACAGGAAGGGCCACAGCAGGCTCTACCTACTTAGGAAACTGAGAACCTTTGGAATCCGGGGGGCACTTCTTAGAACTTTCTTCAACTCGGTAGTGGCATCAGCCATCTTCTTTGGAGTGGCCTGCTGGGGGAGCAGTATATCAACCAGGGACAGAAATAAACTTGACAAGCTGATTAGAAAGGCCAGCTCTGTCCTGGGGAGCCCACTGGACCCAGTGCAGGTGGTGGGTGACAGAAGGATACTGTCCGTGGTGAGCTCCATGCAGAAGAAGAAGTCCCATCCCATGCATGAGACTGTGATCGCGCTGAGCAGTACTGTCAGTGACCGACTGCTCCACCCTAGGTGTGAGAAGGAGCGCTATCGGAAGTCTTTCCTCCCCACCGCGGTTAGGCTGTACAACCAACACCGACCTAAGCGGAGATCATTACACACAGAGAACTGAAATATCTCTCTGCCTGTTAAATCCCCCCCCTCCTCTGGCTACGTCCTATCTGTCTGTCTGCTATCAAAGTAATGCCTCTCACCTTGGAACATTCCTGTACATGTTGTATTTGTATCTGCTTATCTTATCTTATCTTTGCTGCTGTAACACACTGAATTTCCCCATTGTGGGACTATTAAAGGACTATTATTATTATTATATTATTATTATTACTTTCATTATTAATGCCGTGTTGCTGATCTGATACTGAAGTAATACAGGAACACAAGAAGAATTCTTAAAAACTGTTTCATAAGTTTGTGTATGTTTATTGTACGAAAATAACAGCGTGTGACGCTAACAGCATGTAAACACAATTTTATATGTATATTTTTTTTTTTGGGGGGGGGGCGTCTTTCGATAGTCCGCCTCAGGCAGCAAAGAGGCTTGGTTCACCACTGGTAACATGACAATGAAGTGCAGGTATACCCTCAGGCGAACAATAAAGAATTGCATAAATATCAATCCTCTAATAAATAAATACTTTATATCAGAATTCTCAGAATTCTTCCTTCAAAGTCAACTTTTTAGGGTCTATCCTTAAAGCTGTATTCTGGGTTTTTTTTTTTTATGGCCTATCCTGAGTATAAATATCTGATTAGTGGGGGCTGCTCCAATCATCTGTTCATGATGGCTGTCAGGCCTGGCACTATATAGTCTACAGAGCCAGAAGCATATGGTAAGGTACTTTGTATAGTGGCAGAGCTGTGCTATTACAGCTAAGTTCTAATTCACTTCAAGGGCCGCTGAGCCGCAGTAATACCACTATACAATGTACAGAGCCTCTGCTTCTAGATCTGTACACTGTATAGTGTTGAAATGAATGCAATCCCATCTACACACTGCAGAAAAATACACATAGTGCACACACTGCGATTTCCAAAAACGTCACAGTTATGGAAATCGCAGCATGTCAGTTATACTTATGGAAACGCTGTCGGTTTTCCTATAGGTATAATGGAAGCAGAAAATCCGCAGAGGAAAACTCTGCAAACTTTCTGTGAAAAGCTCTGCGGGAAAAAAACATGATGTGTTTCTGCTGCGGTTTTCTCCTGCTGTGCTTTTTAACTGCAGCCCTCTATGTGGGGCCTTAGCCTAAAGCAAATTCACCTTGTTACAGAACACATTACAGTTATAAACATCATACCTTTGTTATGTAGGTCATTTTTGCAGATTTGGAGATAAACAACTTTGCTGTGTTATGCCAATTGAGGCAGTTTTTTGGATTGAACAAAAGCTTTTATTTGCATCCAAGTCTTATACAAAAAATAACAAGGTACTGCGACGCAGCGCATAACTGTATTACAATACCACAATTCAGTCTATATCATTCATCCTTAAGGGATGCGGCGCGGCATACGGCGACAGGAAATACATCCTAACACTACATGCTGCACTACAAACCTAACTGACATACTTTTGGTCAATGCAATAAACACAGACGAGTGACAAAAACAGAGGGACGAGGGGGAGGGAAGGTCACAGGCCCGAAGCTTTATTGATTGACCACAACACACATGAGGGGAGGACAGGCAATGCAAGAAATAATATACTTCCTATACTACCACTACTTCCTACCCTAACTCTAAACAAAATGGTTAAACAGCAAAAGCATCGAAACATGTGATGGGATGGGGAAGAGGAAGGAGGGAAAGAGGAGGGGATGATCACAGGCCCGAAGCTTTATTTGAGTAACACGACAGACATGAAGGGAGGACGGGGAAGGGAAAAAAACAGACGTCGCCGAAGACTCAGTCCTCTTCTCCCTCCTCTTCACCGGCCAGGCTATCCAGAATGGCATAGTCCCGCTGCAGGCTGCGGATCAGCCTGCAACAATCCTGAAAAGTGATGTCCTCTCTTCGCAAAGTCAGTTCTTTTCTGGCGAACCAGATAGCGTCCTTGAAACAGTTCACAAGTCGCCAGGCCTCCAGAATGTCACTCTCTCTGTGAGTCCCCTGGAAGAGCCCATACAATACCGCGTGGTACGTCAGGCCCCTCCTGGGTACACAGTCCTCAAAGTCATCTTCCAGCTCGTCCAACAGGCCTTGAGCAAAAGGGCACTCCCAAAAGACGTGCAAAGATGTTTCCTCCTTGTAGGGGCACCGTGGGCAGTACCTCGTCTTGCTCAAGTTGCGGGCATGCATGAACGACCTGAGGGGCAGCCCCCCTCGGATAGCCATCCACGACAGATCCTTGTGCCCGTTGGTCAGCAGACGTGAAGAGACGTTCTCCCAAACGACCTTCGTGGCGTCCGCTGTGAGTCCTGGAACCTCCTCCATGCCATCCCTAGCTCGGATGAGCTTGTGGATGGTCTTTGGCTTCCACAGATCCGGTTTAAGACCCTCCAGCTGGAACTCCCTCACGAACTTGGGCACGTCCTTGTAGAACCACGGGACGGTCCAGTTGTAAGGGACGGAGCTGTCCCATTTCTCCCAGCCGAGCCCTCGCCAGAGGGGGAGCAGGAACAAACGAGACATGGCCTTCCCCGCGGATCCGCTGACTGTACTCAGGGTTCTGCGAACACAATCACAAACAAAAGCCGATCTTAGAAGGGTTGGAATATCGGGGACATTCTTACCTCCCTTGAGCCGGTCCTTGTACATGATGCTCCGCTTCACCCGGTCCATTTTGGAGCCCCACACAAAGTGGAAGACGGTCCTGGTGATGGCCCGCGCCACCGTTGCCAGTGGGGGCCAGGCCTGTGCGGTGTACTGGAGCACAGGCAGGATCTCATTCCTCAGGACGAGCGCCTTTCCCTCGATGGTGAGCTGACGTAGGCTCCAAAGCCCGATTCGCTGATTGATTTTCTTGAGTCTTTCGTCCCAAGACCTCAGAGCGGCGCCTTCCTTTCCGAACCAGACTCCCAAGATCTTGATGAAGTCCGGTTGCACTGTGAAAGGAAAGAAAGCAGGGGAGGCCAGGTGCCACTCTCCGAAGAGCATGGCCTCTGACTTTCCACAGTTCACCTTAGCCCCTGAGGCTCGGCCGAAGCGTTCGCAGGTCTGGACGAGCGTTGACACCGACGACTGGTCAGCGCAGAAGACGGTCACATCGTCCATGTAGAGCGAACACTTGACTTCCAGATTTCCTGAGCCCGGTGCGATGATCCCTCTGATCCCTCGATTCTGCCAGATAGATTCTGCGAACAGTTCTATAACACAAACAAAAAGGAGGGGAGAGAGCGGGCAGCCTTGTCTGACCCCGGAGCGAACCGAAAAGGGGTTTTCCAGCCGTTCACCATCACCGAGCTGTGGATGTCAAGATACATGAGGTTAACCATATGACAGAACCACTCACCCACACCAAGTTGGCGGAGGGCTTTCGCCATGAAATCGTGAGAGACACGATCGAAGGCCTTCTCCTGATCCAGACTGACCAGGGCCGCGTGTGCACGGCGGTCTCCGATGTAGTGCAATGTGTCTCTCACCAGGGCTAAGCTGTCCGCGATCCTCCGACCAGGAATGGCGCAGGTTTGGTCCGGGTGGATGACGCTGCCGATGACTGCCCTCAACCTCGTTGACATCACCTTGGCCAGGATCTTGTAGTCCACGTTGAGGAGCGAGATGGGACGCCAATTCTTCAGGTCGCATCTTTCCCCCTTCTGCTTGTACAAGATCGTGATCAAGCCTTCCCGCAACGACGGCGGCATCGTCCCCGCCACCACCATCTCCTCGTAGAGATCTTTCAGATCCGAGCAGATCAGGTCCCCCAGAGCTACGTATAGCTCGGCGGGGGAGACCGTCGCTACCCGGAGTCCTTCCGACCTTAAAGGATTTAGCGGCAGCGAGGACTTCGGCCACCGTCAGAGGGGCGTTCAGAGCCTCAGCACCTGCAGGATCAAGAGGATTCGTGATACCTGACAGGAACTCTTGCGCTGCATCTTCGTCGGTGGGTTTCGGGGAGTAGAGGTCGCGGTAGTAGTCGCGGACGACGCCCATCACTTCCTTCTTCCCCCTTCTCATGTTGCCGTCTCCATCCCTCATCTCTGTGACGGGCGTGTGGCCTGAGTGGACCTTTCTGAAAAAGAAAGAGTTACATTTCTCACCCTTCTCCAGATGCTCCACCTTGGAACGGAAGATGATCTGCCGCGATTCCTCCTCAAAGTGCCCCTTGAGACCCTTCTTGGCGTCCTCCAGCATATCCCTGACGTCCCAGCCACAGCGCTCGAGGTCCTGAAGGGAACGCAGCTCGCGCTGCATCTCCCTCAGGTCCCCCTTGCGCCGGGCCGCCTGCTGGCGGCCTCTCGCCTGGAAGAAACAACGGATATTGACTTTAACATATTCCCACCAATCCGACAACCTGCTAAAGGAAAATTTGTCGTTACGAAGGCACACGTAAACATCTCTAATCTCCTCCAACAACTCCTCATTTTCCAGCAAGGAGCAATTCAGCTTCCAGGAGCCGGGGCCGGGTGGAAAACCGTTGCCCACGGCGCCCTCAAAGAGAATACCCCTGTGGTCAGAGAAGAAGCAAGGGATCATAGAGTGGCTTACCTGTGCTACTGACCGAGAGGTGAACACGAAGTCAATCCTGGAACGCAGTGAGCCATCGGACCGACACCAGGTGTAGTTGGCTGATGCCGGCCCCATAGAACCCACCGCGTCCCTGAGAGAGGCCTCGGTCACCATCTCGATCAGCAGTTTAGATGTTACATCAAGCTTCGCTGACGCAGAAGAACTCCTTCCGTCACCCTCCACAGGGCAGTTGAAGTCCCCGGCCAGAATGACCGCCCTGGTGGTAGCGAGCTGAGTGCGCAGGATCTGGAAAAGCTCCAGGCGCTCGTTCTTCATGGGGGAAGCGTACACGTTGATGAGCCTAATAGGCTCCCCCGCCCAGGAACCGTCTATGACCATTAGCCGGCCACAGACGAGCTCCCGGTAGGTTTCAAGCGTGAAGGCGTTCCCCCTGATGAGAACGGCAATACCTGCGGACTTGCAGTCGCCACCACCCGACCAGTAAGACGGACCGTGGCTCCACTCCCTGCAGAGGTGTCCGTAGGACCGAAGAGAGGGGAGGCCGCACTCCTGCATCATCACGACATTCGCCTTAGCGATGTTCTCCACGAACGACAAAGCTGTCTGACGTCTACTCCTCTCCTTGATGCTCCTCACGTTAATGGTAAAGATAGAGATCCCAGCCATAGTGAGAGAAAAAAGAAAAGATTAAACCTTCAAGACAGGTTTTCTAGTTACCGCTCCCGTCGGGGGGGTTTCTCCTCCTTCTTGTCCGCAGGCAAGAGTTGCTCCAAGGAGTCGTCAATCGCCTGCAGGGCGTGGGTATCGAAAGCCTCCACCATCTCCACCGCCTCACCGCCGAGGATCTCGGTGATGATTGACGCCGGGGGTTCGGCCAACAGGGTATCCACGTACCGCTCGAGTTCTAAGTCCACCGGGATGGCGTCCTCGGCGGGCTCCACTGCTAACTTTTTGGAGACCTCGTCGTCTTCGTCGGGGCCTTCGCTCTTCTTTCTTTTCCTTTGCTCTGTAACAAGACAAGCGGGAGAAGGGAGGGGGGGAATTCCTCCAAGGAGGGGCCCACAGCAGCTGGAGGGGGAGGTGTTAGTGCTGCTGGGGGGAGGGAAGCCGGGGGGGAGGGGGAGGGGGGGCAGGGGTGGCCACTGAGGTGATGGGGGGAAGGAGAGGGATAACCTCAGTGGGGGGAACACTGGGAGGGGGGGGGAGTCGTCCGCTTACCCTGCTCAGGATTTTTCTTGGGCTGCTGCGGCGGCTGCGGCTTCTGCTTCTGCTTCTGCTGCTGCTGCTGCTGCTTACCCTTGCTCTGCTCCGGTTTCTGGGGATTCCGGGGCTTCTGCGTGTCTTTGGGCTTGGTCGCTGGCTTCTTCTTGGCCGGCGCGGCGGGCGCGCCGGCCGCGAAATCCGCCGCCACCCTCGCCCAGGATCTCTTCGGGCACCCCTTGTAGGCGTGGTCCGCCTCCCCACACAGATTACAGGTCTTCCGTGTGGGGCAATCCTTCGTCTCGTGCCCCACCACACGGCAGTTCCTGCAAGCGTTCTCCCTGCAGGCCCTTCCTTCGTGCCCCTCCTTACCACACTTGCGACAGCAGTGCAGCATATCGGGGTAAAAGATGAGCCCGTAGGAGTTCCCGAGCGAGAACACCGGCGGCAGATGCACGAGGCCGTTGGAGTTGTGGGGGTCCCTGTGGAGGCGGACTACGGCTGACCACTTACTGTTCCAGAAGCCGAGACTGTTCAGGATCTTGGACGGCTCCTTGACCACAGTACAGTACCTGCTCAGGAACGTGGCTACGTCGCTGCCTGGGGTGTGCGGATTCCTCATCGCCACCGTGATCCGTCTCTCGTTCTGTTGCACTGGGCAGCTGCCCACGAACATCCTGAAAGGGGATCCCGGCAGCGCTTACTTCACCGCATCCCAATACCTCCTGCATATGTCCACGGAGGCAAAAGTCACAAAGAAAATCCCTGTGACAAAGGCGTGGACTGCTAGGGTCTCGGCTTTGGAAAAGCCCTGCTCCAGGACCATCTTTTGACAGAAAATTTTCTCTGTCATGTTTGGACGCTTTCCGTCCACCTCCTTCAGCCTCAGAGTCACCGTTTGCCTCATCCAGGGCTCCAAGGTTGGAGCCCCCTGAGTCGGCAGCAGGTTTCCCGTCTGGCC
The DNA here is from genome assembly GCA_947044405.1 of Leptodactylus fallax. Lineage (NCBI taxonomy): Eukaryota > Metazoa > Chordata > Amphibia > Anura > Leptodactylidae > Leptodactylus > Leptodactylus fallax. Next base: position 1,139,367 of record CAMRHE010000162.1, on the reverse strand, counting down.
GGCGGAAGCGGACGGAGAGACGTCCGAGATGGCCGCCGGAGCCTGGCTTACCTTGGTCTTGCCCCCGGCTGGTCTCCCCCGCCTTCTTGGGGATGGTTCCTTCTGTGGCCATTACCTCCTGGCACCGGGCTGTCCCACGAAGTCTCTGGGCAGAGAACTGTCCCTCGGCGCTCCTGAAGTCTTCTCCTGGAGTTTCAGCTAGGCTCCGCCCCCTAATCTGAATATCTCCCGAAGCTCCGCCTCCCGAAGTCCAAGTCGTTCTCTCTCCCTGAGCTTCCCGGGATGTGCTCACGGTGGGTTGTCAGCTGCTTCTCCCTTGCTGGCGTCGGTCTTCGATGGCGAAGGTCTCGAAGGCGCTAGAGGGCTCGCCCTCTCGGTCTAAAGGCAGATCAAATGCAGCACTGCTCCCCCGTCCAATAAATGGCACTCGGTTTATCCTGGAAATTTCGGATATGGGCGTCCGAGCGGATCCGCTTTCTGGCGTCCCAGAAGTTTTACCGGATATTGCTATCCGAACGGTTCCTATTCCAGTTCCCCTCGCACCAGATATTGAACTGATAAGAACAGATACTACACTTGATCTTAGGCAAAAGGCCGAGAAGCAGTTGGTGCACTGGGGACGGGCCTTCAGTCTTGGGAGCACTGCTTTTGACACTCACCCCCACCCGGGAGTTGATATTCCCACTCCTATGACATCGTCCATCTTACTTGAGCAGCAAGAGCATTCCAGAGCTGAAGACCGGCCCCTAGTGCACAAATGGCCTCATTTGCATAACACAGCTTTATCTCCAAATCTAAAAAAGGGACATGCATAACAGATGTATGTTGTTCATCTTGTTCATCATTGTATTCTGCTATGTAACACTCTGGTAGCAGTTGACAGTGCATGGAGCCACCTGCTTCTGGCTCCTTACACTGGGAAGTATCAGGTGATCCTGGGAGTGGCACCTCCTTAACATGTTAACTCACAATATGGCATAAAATCTTAATTTGACCCTTTCAATAGGTTTTGCTGCATATTGTGATAAGATTTCACCCTTAGACAATTTATCAGTTTTGAGTCCCTTGCAGATGACCATGTGCAAGGTCAGTGTGCTATCTGGGTTTTTCCCGGATAGCACACTGACCCATTCATTTCTGTGGGCCTGTGCACATGACTGTGAATTATACAGTCCCATGTGCGGGCCACAAAATATGCAACAGGTCCTATTCCTGTACGATTTTGTGCCCGCGGAAGCATGGCCGGGGCACGGGAGGCAAAGGATGACATGAATGTGAATGAACAGATTGACAGGAATGAACAGCCGGCGGCTAGTACAAGGTGGTGTGCTTAATGTAAGTTAAATTTCACAATATCTGTATGCTTTTGGGTAACCTGTATTTTATGTACATCACAGTAAATACCCCAATTCAGACTGTAATGGCGGCTGTTAGTAGTTGACAGTTTAGTAGAACAGAAAGGAAATAATGGCTATGGCAACTGGACAAAAAAGGACATCTCAAAGACAAATATTTGGTGCATTTTTTATTTTTTTTTATTTTCGATGGACGTGTTTAATAATGGCATGTCCATTATAATGGTCTTCATTAATACACTTTACTGCAATGCCCTTGGATTAGTCAGTCATAAATCAAGAGCCTTAGTGCACAGTGACTAATATAACAATATAACTTTTAGAACTACAAGTACTGCAAAAATAAATAAAATTAGCGCCGGTAAACATTCATTATCCATTTTTCGAAAGTACAATCTTTATAGGAAACTGGAATTGATAGGTTAAATGTAATCAGTGTGGAAAGAACAGCACAACACTCTACACTAATTGAAGATGGATTGCACTCACCTCCGTATGAAGCCACTTCTTCAGGTCTGATTAAAAGTTTCCTTTGTACAATGTAATTTATTACTGTAGAGTTTGCTAGCTGCCATTTCGAGATATGAATGAGCGTGCAGAGCTGTAGGACACAGGAAACTTTTTTTTGTTTTCGAGATAAAATAAAAAAAAAGCACATTTCTGTGCTAAGCATGAATTGTAAGAACAAAGCCCTTTCTAAAACTTAAGGAGCCCGGAGGAAAACTTAGGAATAAAAGTGAAAAAATAAAGTTGAATTTTTAACGAAAAAAATGAAAAAGTTTCTCTTGGGTAAAGCACATCAAAAATCTATTTCACTTAATACATAGATCTACAACAATATAGTAATAAAATTGTAAACTTCTACATTTAAGATATCCTCCGGCCAAAACAAAAAACTGCCCAACGTAGCTTGTGTGCGATAGCGGAGTGAAGTCTATGCAAACTTTAGCTGTTTTCTATGCATACAGATGTGTCCTCCTTTGAGGGATGAGCAAACTGGTTCATTTGCCACCCATGAACCCCTATTGTACTCTGGGACTCTACAGGCCACAGAGTATAGTAAACAGAGGCCCAGGTGAGGTGAAAAAACAGAATAAGTAGTTTAACTCACCTCCCCTGGGCACTGTCATGGCATTCACAGTGGGTCTCTATCTTCTTTGGGTCTCTCTCAGCTTCCTTAATAACATGAGCAGACCCATGGGATTGCTAAGGCATGTGGTTGGGCCTCAGCAGTCACATAAGGTGCACCAACATCATGAAGCTTCAGGCCTCAAAGGCCTCAGCAGTCATTGACGTCATTCAGGAGTCCAGAAGAAGCCCAAAGAAGATGAGGACCTGTACCGCACTCCACTGTGGAATCCAGAGAGGTGACTAATACTGTTTCTTATGTCACCTCCCCTGTGCTTCCGTTTATTATACTCTAGGGTCTTAAGGGTTCAAACCAACTACTAAACTGCCAGGCAAACTTTGTGAATATTCACAAGACAAATCTTGCGAGGTTTCCCAACATTGCCTTGTCATCTTGCCTGGCTATATCTAAATATGCATCACCAGATAAATAACACTTATGTTAGTTTAGCATTTAGTCATGTTGAGAGCACGCCCCATGTAACTACTGAGGCCTCAGCAGTAACCTGGGGCCAATGACTTCACATGGTAGAACCAAAGAAGGCAGGGACGCTGTGGAAAGAACACCAGACAGCAAGTGGGAGCCCAAGAAAAGGTGAGAGAAGGTGAATATGAGTGCTTATTAGTTTTCTGCACCTCCCCGAGGCCTCTGAAGAGACCCGACAGTATTATAATGTGGTAACCAGGGGCAACGGGTAGTGTAGTGTCACTTGGCTCGAGGGGTAGTCCCGGTGTAGTCCCTGATTCTCCACTCCCTTTCACTCATCTGTGTTACCCAGGTGCAGTGTGCAGGAACATCGACCACACAGAGTTAGGATAACCAGGTAAAGTCTTTACTTAGTGCAAAAGTCAGTATACAACAATACAGTGCTTCAGCAGCTGGTCAAGTAGTGCAAAACCTTATGCAGTTCAAGGCACGTTCAAGTATGTGATTCACCAATGCACCAAGTCTATAATTCCCCTTAAGGTAGATGTTGGGGGCAGTAGTTGGACGGTTGCCAATAGCAACGACAGAGTTGAGAGTCTATTAGGAGATTGAAAATAGAAGAAAAACAGAGTTCCGGCCCTTGTGGGTTACAACAAGCATGAGGCTTCGTGGTTTGGCTCGCCACGGGGAAATGGACTTACGGTTTTGCGCAGAGTCCTTGGGGTGCGGTAGCTGAGTGACTCATTAAAGGCTACCAGCTTGCAGGGAGGCCCAGAAGAAGTAGTGTAATCCTCTCTGTCTGCGGAAGGAAACCTTTGGAAGGCAGGTAGAAGGTTCTGGAAGAGATAATCCTCAGCTTGCGGGGCTAGAGTAGATACTTGGCTGGACAGGCCCTTGGTGGAGTGCAGGCACTTCAGTACGGTTGCCCTGGCGGGATACAGCTTCCTGGCCCAAGGTACAACTGGCAACCAGACCTCAACTGAGACCTGGAAGGGACCTGCAGCTTCTGGATTGAAGAAGAACGCTCAGAAAGGATGATGAGAGCAGTAGTAGTAGTAGTTTTGGGGCCTGTACAGGCCTGAGAGCAGAGTACAGGATGTGTCCTCCTTGGACTCTAGGTCCACACACACTACAGGGGGAGACTAGCTCCTCCCTAGGGGTGGAGATAGACTGGTGATTGGTGGAACCAACTTAAGGTAGCAATGTACAATATCACATGTGAAATTCTTAAGGAGGAAATGCAGTATCAACCATTTAGTACATGTAATACACAATATACTTCAGAACCCAGAAAATGACAGAGAAACATAGGGGAAGTGCTGTTGGCAGCGCCCAGGTGGAAGTCCATGGCCACAGGAGCAGGAGGGCCCTAGATTAACCCTCAGTGGCCGCTCTGGGTCACTGCACACCCCCACACTATGAAGGAAGCCGGCCTCGGCGCAGGGCGCGAGGGCGACTGGTGGACATGGGTAGTCCACAAACGACTATACAGGGGTTTCTGACATCATCTACACTCAGGGTTTGGTGAGAGCAGGCAATTAGAGAGGCCTGCAGGCAAGGCCCGAAATAACCTGAGGAGGAAAAATGTTATCAAACACAGATAAATACTTTAGTGTGAAAGAGGCAGGATATAAAACACATTTTTGTAAATGCAGCAGTATATAAAACAGTGTACAACTGTAACAAAGATATAAAATACACAAAAGCAACAAGTGGGGCTCAGCAAATAAAGAGTCCATGTATCTGCTGTAGCAGCAGGGGCATTGTGGGCAACGTCCATATCCTGTGGTAGCAACAGGGGTATAAATTCACTTGTTGGGGGGTGCACAACAGCAGAGCTGCGGGGTCAAGGTGCACCACAGGGCAATATAAGAACACAGTCCATAAAACAGTCCATATATAAATAACAAGGGGGACAAAGTCCATAAAGTGCTTTTAGGGGCAATATAACTTAGGAGAAGAAGGTGTAGAGAGTTCATGGCAGGGCCAGGCACAGTTCTTGAAACGTTGCGAACAGTAGCCAACAGGCTAAGGCACACACAACAGTCCCTTCAGGGGTAGGCCAACAGGGCCAAGTCCTTTGTGGCTCTGGTATGTGAGAGTCCATAAAATATGCTGCAAGTTTCAGTCTCTATAGCGTGCAGGAGGCACGCCTTTAGTGCTCCTCTCAGATCTTCTGAGGGAGATATCTGCAGCGGGAGGAGGTACAGTCGAATCTGTAGCAAGTAGAGGTGGCTGAGTAGCCGGCATAGCTGGCAAGGCAGGAGGCATGGCTGCAGGCGGTGGAGCAGCTGGGTAGTACCCTGTCAGGAGGAAAGGAGTGTCCTGACGTAGCTCACTGATAGGAACGATAGTCCTGAAGGGTGCGGGAATAGGCACTTCAGGAGCAGGTATGGCATACCTGATGGGGATGTCAGATGGCGGAAGTACCGGTGGAGTGAAGAGTTCTTCCCGGATACAGGGTTTGAGGCGGTTTCTGTGTACCACCTGAGGAGCTCTTCCCTCTTTGAAGACCTCACAAACATCCGGATACGGGATGGCCGTCAAGATGTAAGGCTCCGGTTCCCATAGCGGCTCCAGTTTGTGGCTCCAATGCTCCTTCTTGAGCCAGACCTTGTCTCCAATTTGGAGGGGGACAGCATGTGCACGGAGATTGAACTCCTCCTCCTGTCGCCTCCGAGCTTCGTCCATACGAAGATTAACTATCTCTTGTGCCTCTGTGATCCTCCTCTGGTGTTCTGACACCCAGTTATCCCTTGGCAGGGGATTGGTGGAGTCCGGCACTTGAATCCCTAAAGCCCGGTCTCTGGGCAGTTGGCCTTGTCGCCCAAACATCAGGTAGAAGGGCGTGAAGCCAGTGGAGCAGTGCACAGTATTATTATAGATCTCCACCAGCTCATCGAGGAGAGTAGGCCATTCTGCCTGTTTAGCCACTGAAGCAGTTCTCAACATATTTATGAACACTTGGTTGACTTTTTCGCACAGTCCATTGCCTTGAGGGTGGTAAGCAGTAGTCCGCAGCTTCTTGCACTCATGGTATTGACACAGTTCTTGGAATAGCTGGGACTCGAAAGCGGATCCGCGATCCGTGAGAACCTTCTCTGGACACCCATAATGCTTTACGTACTCCTGGTAAAAGACAATGGCTGTGGTGCGTGCGGTGAGGTCCTTGACAGGGACAACAGCAGTCCATTTAGAGAAATGATCAACCATAGTGAGGGCGTAGGCATAGCCAGAACGAGTGGGCGCAAGCTTTACATGATCTAAAGCTACAAGTTCGTTGGGTCTCTGTGTTTGGATAGGGTGAAGTGGTGCTCTCTGATCTCTTCTTCCTGCTTTAGTCAGATTGCAGGCTGTACACTCCTGACACCACTTCTCAACGTCGTTTCTCATCCCGATCCAATAGAACCTTCTGCGGATGGTGGCTTCGGTTTTGTAGACCTCAAAGTGACCGGACTGATCATGGTAGGCATCTAGCACCATTTTAGCATCTCTTCTAGGGATGATGATTTGATGTAGTCTCTGGTTGGACACGGGATCTAGCGTGTTCCTCAAGACCAGTCCCTTTTGCAGGAAGAGACGCTTGCGTTGTCGCCATAAGCGAAGAAGTTCGACGTCTGGGCAGGACTGGCGCAGACGGACAGGAACTCTCCCTGTGAGGAGAAAGTCGTGGATTTCGCCTAAGATGCGACTTTCTTGTTGCAGCAGCAGCCACTTGGAGTTTTCCTGTAGATGGTCAGCTGAGTCGTGTGGGGCTGTTTCAGCATCTATGGCAGCAGAGATGACATTTTGCTGGGCGAACCGATCATAGAAGGGAGGCATTTCAACTTCTTCCCATTCATCTGGGGCAGCAGACTCTTCTCCATTTTGGAGGCGTGACAGTGCATCTGCATTGACATTAGTCTTTCCACTTCTGTATTTAATAGTGAAGGTGTAGTTTGCCAACCTAGAAGCCCACCTCTGTTCAAGAGCACCTAGCCGTGCTGTGTTCAGGTGCGCTAATGGATTGTTATCTGTGTAGACAACGAAGGACGAGGCAGCAAGATAGTCCTTGAATTTTTCCGTGATAGCCCACACGAGTGCCAGCAGTTCCAGCTTGAAGGAGCTATAATGGTTGTCGTTTTTCTCGGCTCCTCTGAGACTTCGACTGGCATAGGCAATTACTCGCTCACAGTTATCTTGTACTTGAGACAGGACAGCACCCAGTCCTTGAAAGCTGGCATCAGTATATAGCCGGAAGGGTTGACTGTAATCCGGATAGGCCAGGATAGGAGGTTGGGTGAGAAGTGCTTTTAGCGCTTGGAAGGCGGTTTCTTGTCGTTCAGACCACTCTACTGGCAATCTACGATTGTATTGTTCCTTAGGGCATCCCCGAAGCAGCTCTGTCAGAGGTTCAGCAATTTGTGCGAAGTGGGGAATGAATCGGCGGTAATAGCCTGCGAAGCCCAGGAAACTTCTTACTTCCTTCACAGTAGAGGGCGTCTTCCAATCTGCGACAGTGGACACTTTGTCTGGATCTGGTAACACACCTTCTGCACTGACGACATGCCCTAGGTAATTAACACGAGGTTTGAGGAGATGGCACTTGGAGGGTTTGATTTTAAGTCCATGCTCTGTCAGCACCTGGAACACTTCAGAGAGGTGGTGTAAGTGTTCTTTGTAGGATTTGGAGTAGATGATGACGTCATCGAGATATAACAGCACATGTTGAAAGTTCACGTGACCCAAGCACCTTTCCATAAGTCTCTGGAACGTAGCCGGTGCGTTGCAAAGTCCAAAGGGCATGCTGTTGAACTCATACAAGCCCATGGGGGTGGTAAAGGCCGTTTTCTCCCGGTCTTCATTTGCCATGGGGACCTGCCAGTAGCCACTGGTCAAGTCCAGGGTAGAGAAGTAGGCAGCTGAGCCGAGAGCAGTTAAGGATTCTTCTATGCGTGGTAGAGGATAAGCGTCTTTGTGGGTGACATCATTGAGCTTTCTATAGTCCACGCAAAACCGAATGGAACCATCTTTCTTTTTCACCAGGACCAGTGGTGCAGCCCAGGGACTTTGGCTTTCTCTAATGACGTTTGCATCCTTCATTTCCCTGAGTAACTGTTTAACAGGCTGATACATCGCAGGGGTAACAGGTCGATGTCGCTCTTTAATAGGCGGATGGTCACCAGTAAGGATGCGGTGCTGGATCAGGGTGGTCTTTCCATAATCCAAGGGGTGCTTGCTGAAAGCGTGGTGATGACGCTTGGCCATATTGATAACACCGTTGATACATTCAGGAGGGGTGTTAGCGTCTCCCACGTTAAGTTCAGTCCACCAGGGTGACGGGTTGGCCCTATCAGTGTGATGTGTGGTGGTAGCAGACCGTTGAGTTGCCGTAGCTGTGTCAGCAAGTACGTCTGCAGGGCACAGCTGGTGCAATTGGCCGACTGGTGTGAACTTGTAGAGGCTCACAGGTGTGTCACTCATGTTGATGAGGCGTACTGGTATCTTACCGTTGGAGACGGTCACGAGACTCCGTGCAGCTTTTACCAGGGGTTGTGCCTCCAGCTGGATAGGTTCCAGGAGAGCCTGATAGTCTTCATTCTTGACACCAGGACGAGCGTGGCACCAGACGATCGTCTCTGAGTTGGCTGATAAGGTCACAGGATGAGTGTCCCGAATCCGGACACGGAAGATCTCTCCGTTGCGGTTAACGAACCTCTGATGCGCCACCAACACCTTGACATGGTGCTGAATAGCTTTCCTGTGGAAAGAAGAAGCGGTGGAGAGAGAAACATGCAGGGCACTGATTATGTCATCAAAACAATTTCGCAGGACATTCATGCCTAGCACCAGGGCAGCGGAGCTCTCCTCTTCTACCCCTGTGACAATTACGCCTTGTTTAGAGAGACGACAGTCGCCAATCTGGATGGTGGGTTCCCAGTAGCCCACTTGTGGGACAGGTTGGCCGTTACTAGCCAGGACACACAGTTTCCGGTCATCAAGGTCTCTGGATAAGTCTCTGATGTCCCAGTGCTGGAGAAAAACATGCTTTTTGAGGGTAGTGACTTGTGATCCGGTGTCTACAAGGGCTTCAATAGGGACACCGTTGATCCGCACAGTTATATACGGGCAGGGCGCGATGAATCTGGGCGCTTTGGAGGGACCTCTGCATATTCCTCCCGAGGGGTGGTCCTCTGCCTCGGGGGCATCCCGTTTAACTGAAAGCACTGGGATCGGTGATGGCCAAACTTTTTACAGTATGAACAGACAGTCCTACCGGCAGGTGGAGGCCTCTCAGGCGGAGGTCGTCTGGGACGTGGGTAATACTGTCGTGGCTCAGGTGAGGAGGAGCGTGACAAGGATGGCTCCCGGGAGGGAGGAGCGACTTGCAGGGTCAGTCCCTCTAATTTCTTAACAGCACTTTCAACAAATTTGTCCATACAGTCTTTTAGGCAAGCCACTAAGTCAGGAGCAGAGGCTTGGGCAGCCTGAGTGACAGTAGGAACAGTGGCAGCAGCAGGCACCAGAGGTGCAGGTGTGGCAGCAAGTCCACTCTCTAGGCTTGGAGGGTGAGGATACATAGTGGTGGAACCACAGGGTGACTCAGTCCCTAGTACTCGTATGGCTAGCGATTTAAAATCGGCAAAGGAAATGTTCTGGTTTTGGACAGCTAGCATACGTAACTGGCTCTGCACTAGCCGGGAGTCCACACCCTCAATAAATCTGTCCAGAATCATTTTATCGGCTTCAGCAGCACTAACAGAGTCTACTTGTTGGACGGCCCTGAAAGCTGTTTGGAGAGCTAAGGCATAGTCTCTGAGGGTCTCACCTGGATGCTGTCTTCGGTTGAAGAAGCCGAGTCTCACCTCTGTAGGGGATTGTGTTTCAAACTCCCGCTTTAGCCTGGCGAGGATCTTCTCCACTGACTCCTTGTCAGATGTGGGCCAGGAACGTACTTCTTGGAAGGCGACTCCTTCCAGCTGACCCAAAAGCACGTTCACCTGCTGCACAGGGGATAAAGGTAACAAGTGAAAAGCCCTGAGCAACTTCTCACGGAAATCTGCCAGTGTATGGGGGTCCCCTCTGTAGCTGGGTAGGTGTGGGGCCCCTAGAAGAATATTCACACCCGCTGCTGCGGCAACTGGAGCGGCTGCGGTTTCTGGAGCAGGCGCCGCTGCAGCTGGGGGAGGTATGGCAGCTTGTTGGGCTGAGTCCGTGTCAGACATGATGTTTTATAATAATGGTACTGTCCCTTTAAAGAATCTGGTATGCACTGTCTCTTTAAGTGCTCCTCTGAAGCGGTGCTGCGCTGGAGTGACAGTCTGCAATCACCACTACTTGTTGCCAGCACCGCTGGAGGTACTCACTGCGTTTCCCTTGAAGGGGAGTCTCTGTGTAGGGGCTGTCGCAGCTTCCCTGCGGTAGGGACGGCGTGTCCGAGTGTCGGTCGGCGGCTCCGTGCAAGGCCGCGGCACTTCCGGGTTCCCTCTTCGCTTCACTAGAGCCCTAGTCAGCAGGCTGGGCTACGGCAAGATGGCTGCCGGAGCTGCGGCTTCGGGGGGCGGAGCCTGCACGGAGGGATGAGCAGGGCCCAGGCAGTGGGCGTTCCCAGCAAAGCCCGGGGTTTTTTTGGCGCCCACAGGGGGGGGGTGGAGTCAGCGGCAGCAGTGCCAATATAGTTGTAATCCACAGAGGGGCTGTCCATGCGGTAATGGCGGCCAAATTAAAGCGACAGTACACAATTTTGCCAAACAGTCCTTAGTGTGGTTTTAAGTGGCTGACAGCCCAGGATGGCGACAACAAAGCCCAAAAACAATGTCCAGCAAAGAAAATTTTGTAAAAGGTACACAGTATATAATCCTGTTCGTGACGCCAGAAAAGGGCCTTGTGGTAACCAGGGGCAACGGGTAGTGTAGTGTCACTTGGCTCGAGGGGTAGTCCCGGTGTAGTCCCTGATTCTCCACTCCCTTTCACTCATCTGTGTTACCCAGGTGCAGTGTGCAGGAACATCGACCACACAGAGTTAGGATAACCAGGTAAAGTCTTTACTTAGTGCAAAAGTCAGTATACAACAATACAGTGCTTCAGCAGCTGGTCAAGTAGTGCAAAACCTTATGCAGTTCAAGGCACGTTCAAGTATGTGATTCACCAATGCACCAAGTCTATAATTCCCCTTAAGGTAGATGTTGGGGGCAGTAGTTGGACGGTTGCCAATAGCAACGACAGAGTTGAGAGTCTATTAGGAGATTGAAAATAGAAGAAAAACAGAGTTCCGGCCCTTGTGGGTTACAACAAGCGTGAGGCTTCGTGGTTTGGCTCGCCACGGGAAAATGGACTTACGGTTTTGCGCAGAGTCCTTGGGGTGCGGTAGCTGAGTGACTCATTAAAGGCTACCAGCTTGCAGGGAGGCCCAGAAGAAGTAGTGTAATCCCCTCTGTCTGCGGAAGGAAACCTTTGGAAGGCAGGTAGAAGGTTCTGGAAGAGATAATCCTCAGCTTGCGGGGCTAGAGTAGATACTTGGCTGGACAGACCCTTGGTGGAGTGCAGGCACTTCAGTACGGTTGCCCTGGCGGGATACAGCTTCCTGACCCAAGGTACAACTGGCAACCAGACCTCAACTGAGACCTGGAAGGGACCTGCAGCTTCTGGATCGAAGAAGAACGCTCAGAAAGGATGATGAGAGCAGTAGTAGTAGTTTTGGGGCCTGTACAGGCCTGAGAGCAGAGTACAGGATGTGTCCTCCTTGGACTCTAGGTCCACACACACTACAGGGGGAGACTAGCTCCTCCCTAGGGGTGGAGATAGACTGGTGATTGGTGGAACCAACTTAAGGTAGCAATGTACAATATCACATGTGAAATTCTTAAGGAGGAAATGCAGTATCAACCATTTAGTACATGTAATACACAATATACTTCAGAACCCAGAAAATGACGGAGAAACATAGGGGAAGTGCTGTTGGCAGCGCCCAGGTGGAAGTCCATGGCCACAGGAGCAGGAGGGCCCTAGATTAACCCTCAGTGGCCGCTCTGGGTCACTGCAATAATAGCACTTGTTTTTCAGACTGCATGAAACAAAACTGGTAAGAGACCCTTGCAAATATACTCAAAACTAGTCTTATGAGCTTCACCCATTTCTGTTCATTACAATGGTTCAGTGCCGTAGCTAGAGGTTCAGCACGGGGGGCGAACATGTCCAAGTGGGCCCCCAACTTACTATCACTATACGGTGAGCGTATAGTGGTATATAGCGGCTCTATACAGCGCTCTGCAGATGATTTAGGTGAATACAGGGCAGTAACATTTAGTGACTTACAGGAGACGTCTCTGACTAATCGTTCACATTCCCCATCTCTTTCATCTGGACGGCCATGACCACTTCTTCCAGTCTCTGTAAAGTTTGCAGCACAGACATCTTTAGCTCCTCACTTTTCCAGGCCCCTGACCCATATTGTCCTCACCTACACAAAGCCCCCATCCTGCTGCTACCCCCAATTATAAAATATATAATATAACCCCCCCCATAATGAATAATACTCCCAAGTGTATCTTTAAATTAATAACTTCCCTGTGCACCCCTTTAAATAGTGCCCCTTATTAATAATGCCCCAGGTGTTTCCTAATTAAAAAGATAAAAAAAAACAAGGGAAAAAAATTATTGGGGTTCCAATACCCGGGACCCCAGGATCAGCTGTTTGAATGGTACCTGTGTAAGCGCCGTGACCGCTTCTCTGTTTACATAGTGTCATTCTTTTCATAGCGGCCATGTCATGTAACTACAGCCTCGTCCTATACACGTCTATGTGACAAGACTGTAATGACATCACCCGGACACTATAAACAGACAGTGTGTGATATAAACAGGCGCCATAGCCCCTTCATACAGCTGGTCAGACGGGTGTTCACTGATCTCTTATTGATGATCTATTCTGAGGATAGATCATCAATAAAAATGAGCTGGAAATGCCTTAATGCTAAGGCCCCACGTGGCGTCCCGCAGCAAAAGAGCTGCAGGCAAAACCGCAGCGGTGACGCATCGCGGTTTTTCCTGCAGCACTTTGCACAGAAAGTTCACAGAGGTTTCCTCTGCAAACTTTCTGCTTCAATTATATCTATAGGGAAACCACTGGCATTTCCGTAGGTATAATTGTGCAGCAGACACACTGCGATTTCCAAAACCTTTGCGGATTTGGAAATTGCAGCATGTCAATTAGGCGGTTTCCATATAGGTGTATTGAAAACAGAAAGTCCACAGGGGAAACCTCTGCGGAATGTCTGTGAAAAGCTTATATAAATAAGCTTTTATAAATAACCCTTATATAAATGACCCCCCCATCGTCATAATGCCCCCTAATGAATCCTCCGTTTATAGTTATAATTCCCCCTCCTAACCACCCCTTATACTATTAATATACCCACAACTGCGCTAAAAAAACAAAAAAAAAAGTCATACTCACCTACCTGCATTCCTGATGAATGGAGCTGCTGCCTCCTCCCTGTAAACGCACAGGACGTCTGTGTCTGAGCGCAGGCGGCGCGATGTTGTGACGTCATCGCGCCACCTGTGCTGAGAAGCAGACATCCATCTGGGGTTTCAGCGTCTTGTAAACCGCAAGCCTGTTAATTTGCAGGATACGTTTTAACTCCCCCCCCCCCCCCCCCCCTACCTACGCCTCTGCAATGGTTGTGAAGTCATGCCCTGATCTGGACCAATTTGTGGTTGTAATGCTGCACTATAAGGACACATAAGGCAAACTTTCTGGCATCATATTCTCCTGAATACTTTTTGCAAAACAAAACCATATAATTGCTGTTTACAGCCGAGTAGAGACTATCTTCTAAAATATGATTTCACATCTAACTCTTAAAAATCCTCTAAAAAGAATAAAATAACCTATACCTATTATGTTTTACGGATTCTGCAAATGTCAAATTTATGAAATCTATCGTGGGTATAGTCTTTCATACATATTCTATTTTCATTAAGAATAAAACCTCCAAAAGAAGCAAGCATCTGACACAATTCAAAGAGTTATCTAAGATCATTCCCTAATATGTCTCTACACCCGTGGTTGCACATAATAAGCTTGATTTTTCCTTCTTTTTTTATTTTATTCCAACTGCAAAGGTAATAAAACCTGATTACACACTTGCTGTTACAATACTACATCAATCTAGCGTCTTTGCAGAAAGTCGATTTGTTTTGCTAATTTATTCCGCTACTTTTTTTTTCCTCTTATACTTTGTGTACCTTTTCCATACTTGGCCATTTTAGGCTGTCATTTGGCAGCGCTCCTCTTCGCTGTCATTATGGCAGTAACTTTAAAATTAGATGCAAAACTTCTATATGAGCGATGCTGCTTCAAGGACGGAGTGAAAGAAATTCCATTCGTGGTTCATTAGGACAACTTTCATCAACGGCATCATTAGATAAGAAAAATATAGCTAATAAGAACAATTACAGAGCGGAATGTATTATGGATGTGTTGATCTGTATGCTGGTAGCAATTTGTCACTGCATGCAAGTCCCGGAGTAATGATGTCTTACACATTGTGAGAGGCAATCCCGGGGTGTCACATTCCAATAACTGCACAGTTCTGCGCACTGAAACGATAAACACAAATCAGAATATGTTAGTTCTCAATTTATTTCCAAAGTGTTTTCAGCAGTGCAGACCTCACTGAAATCCCTTTTGTCAGCTGCTATGAAATGTAACACAGACATTGAAGCATATTAATAAATGGAGGATTTTCTTTAGCACTTAAAGTGAGCCACTAGTGAGGAGAGGACTATTTAATGCATGGCCAAGCAGCAGACATTCTCCTGTTTATAACATTAACTTGTTGCCGCTCTCATTTACAAGTGGGTCAGTTCGCTGGCTTTATCTGTGCTGGAGAGGAAATTTTTGCTTAGTATACTAAAGCCTGGAGACTACGCTGTCTTTGAGGAGACACACTCTCACACACTCACCTTTCCAGGACTGCCCACTGTCTTCTGGTCCCCGCTGTGCCATCAGCGACCTGAGGTTTGTGGTTTGTATTTGGTCAAGAACTCCAATTTCTCATTAAACCAAATAAATACAATATAGTGACATGCTACTCATAACCCTTGACAGACAGTAGTCCACAACGCAATCACTGGTTGGATAAACATAAAGACATATAGCATATCACTTTGTGGCACAATATCACAAAATCACTGGATTTTCCAGGCAAAATGGGACTCATACTCACCTTTCCTCATCTTTCTTGGGCTCCCAAGTATCTTCCGGCCGTTGATGTCAGTGGTCCCAAGTCATGACTGAGTCCCATCCACTCAGTGGTCAATCAGTGATGGGAGGGCATCAACATGATGAAGTTTTCATCAAAGCCTCATGATGTTGGTGCTCCCCCATGTGACTCAGGAGCGCTGATGAGAGGAAAGATGCATATGAGCTGTTTGGTTTTGCAGCATGTTCCCTGGGACTCTGATTATCATACCTTGGGGTCGGAAGAGATCCCAAATTATAATAATAGCACTTCAAGTTCGGACCTAACAAGTCTGCAACTAAACTTGTTGTGAGTGAAACTCATGAATATTTGCAAAGCTGATCCTGTGAAGTTCACCCATCAATGGGTCAGAGCTTTTATGGCATGAGGTAGAACCAATACAATATTGTGTAGTTTTAATGTTTTGACTGATTGATGTACATATGTGTCCACCCTTACCTTAGCTTGAATCTGATTTAGCACTCCGATTTCTCATGAAATAAAATCAATACAATATTGCGCATGCTAGCAAAAGCCCTTGACAGGCAGTAATTCACAAGACAATCACTAGTTGACTACACATAGAGACATATAGCATGTCACTTTGTGACACAATACCACAAAATCATGTGGTCAGCTAATGTCACATATATCAGGACATGCCCAGCTAAAGTGAAAGGTAAGGAAGGACACATCTGTATCCTTCAATTCAACAGTTTTTAAACCTTAAGCTTTTCCAGCATATTCTGGTTATATTATTTGTTCTGATGGTTTTCTGCCAGTCCACTCCCTCCCAAGCCCTTTTATGTGTCCTCAGTAAAAACATTTCTTGTCTCAATTCCTAAGGAAAAAAAAAAAACTGTAATCCAACCCTACTGAAAATAACTAATCTACTTACCCCAACACTAACCATTAACTAGTCTTACTCCTATCCTTCCTCTTTCTATATGAGAAATGCATTGTGTGATTATTACCTTAACAATAGTCAGAAACAACTCCTCATGACCCCTCGTGGGAGAACTACACAGCAGGCTTCCAATTACATCTCCACTAGAAGTGGCCTGCTGAGCAGGAGTCAAAAATTTCTCCTCCGCAGTGTGTTGCCTTCAAGGGTGGGATGTTGATTCTAGGTCATTAATGCTCAGCCTTGTATTCTGTATCTCAGTCAATGGGGAAGCTATCCTTGGCATAATCATATACTATTTCTGAAAAAACGGTACGCAGAGACAGAGACGATATAGTCACTTTTAACGTCATCAACAGAGGGCAGAAGACATATCAGTGTTAAGATTCAGATTGTCTCTTGAGCCAGTGACAAAATTAGAAGAGATAGGACCTTTTATTCGCTTGTTTTGCATGAACATTAGGCCAATGTGTCATCTTGCTTATTTCTTAACAATATCTTTGCTGTAAACAGTTGAGCATTGCACAGGTTCTCGCCAACCAATAGCAAAGGGAACATGACTAAACTGTATTGGATCTCCTGTCTTAAGGACCCAAAAGCAGCTGATGACTCACATTAAGACATGTATTATCCTGAGCCCCAGGCTTAATGGTGCTATATATATAAATAAACAATTATAATAATAATAATAATAAATAATAATAATTACCTAACATGTAGCTTTTAGAATAACTTATGTTATACAAATATATACATTATATCAATTTAGGAAATTAAAATGATCGGCAGCAAAAAGAAAATAATTTACAAATTCATTCTATTATGAGTTTATTTTTACCACACCCAATAACATTGTTTAATTAAAAAAAAAAAATGGGACAAAAACTTAAATAAATAATCACAATTATATTGCATGGTTTTCACTTAGTGCCATCAAGTAGGATATGTAGGGATGTTTGCCAATTATTGAATGCTAAAATTGCACATAGTTATTACTGAATCCTCATTGAGCTGACCACCCAAAATTGCATGAAAAAGTGGTCTTCTAGAGAGGTGGTCCTTTTGAAGAAGGTAGTTAGTATATAAAATTAAAAGTCCATCACCAAAAAAGTGGTCTGATTAAGGTGGTGGTCTTCTCAAAGAGATGGTCTTTTGGAGAGGTTTCACTGTATCATGCTGCATACTTTTCAGTTATAGTGTAAGGGTCTTGCCAAACGTAGCAACCCTGAGACTACTGCAGCGGTCTGGGAGGAAGGACAGAGACAAGTGAGCCCTAATCTCACCCCAGCCACTGTCCCTTCCTATTGCCTCAGTTACCCTAAACGGTAAAAGGACAACCAGAAGACAAGCCCTATACTGAGTAAGTGACACAGAGAACAGGACAAGACAAAAACAACACAGAAGCAGAGTGAGCAAGCCAAGGGGTCAGTAACAAACGAGCAAAGCAGTACAAAGTCAAAATCCAAGAGAATAGTCAGGGGCGAGCCAAAGGGTCAGAGAATCAAGTAACAAAGTATCAAGGAGTATAGAAAGAGAGCAGGCAAAACACAAGTGTAATAACCGGCAGCCATGTGAGGGCTGACAACCTGTTTATAGAAAGTCTGGGACCAGCCCCAGAGCTGATAGGTACACAGGCTGTCAATCACTCAGGCCAGGAAGAGATTAACTCTATGCAGTCCAGAGAGAAATGTTCAGACACGGGTGGGGCCGGAAATCCATTACACTGACTAGGACCATGTTCAGACTGAGCAGCAAGAAACTTACATAAAGAACCAAACTGAACACGCCTCCTTCGCCACAGCGTGCGAGAGGAGGGCGGCGCCAAGACCCGAAACGGCAGAGACGTTACATATAGGCGAAATAATTACCTCAAAGACATGTAACATCATCCAATATTTTATGCAAAATACAGTTGGCAATTTTGTTATTATATATATATTTTTTTTGTTTTCTCAAGTTCCTGGGCTCCAGGAACAGGGTCTTTCCATGTCTTCTCACAAGGCACAGAATATGGTTGGCTAGGTTGACATAGTTCAGAGGGTACTGAGAGGATAGTAGAGCAGAACTAATTAGCATTTCTTTTCCCAGAATCCTCAGGGGAACATATATGGCCTTTCAGTCTCCCATCAAAGGTAGTGTTAGGAATCTCAGTGTGCAGCACTGCTAGGTCCCCAGGCCAACATATGAAGCTTTCTGCAGCTATCAAAGCTCCAAGGAGGTATATTTAAAGTCTGTTCAGAATGCTTGCTATTAGTTTAAAACTTGATATACTGATGAAAAGAAAATTTTGTTTTTGGACAAAAGCTTTCAATTGTTTTAAAGGTATTAAAAAAACAAAGATTATATGTATGACATAATAAAGGTAACCTGTCATTTTTATTACACAATGAAAACTGTTAAAAAAAAACAAAAACCCATAAGTTAATAGTGAAACTGAGTTTTTCCAATTTGACACCCTTTAAATTTGTTTACTAGCTTCTCAGTACATCATATGAAAAATTAAATGGTGCCAATAGGAAGGACAATTGGTCCAACAGAAAACAAACCCCCATATGGCTATCTGAACAGAAAAAGTAAAGTAATAGCTTTTGGAATTCAGGGAGAGAAAAAAAAGAAAAAATAGAAAAATAAAAATCTCTAGAGCAGCAAAGGGATAATCAATGTAAGCATTTTATTACTGGAGATTTCTGTTTTCTATAGTGTGGACATTTGTGCTTTTATGAAAGAGTGTACAGATAGAAGAATCCCTAAAACAAACAAAACAAGGAAATTTTTCATGCCTCTTCCAAGACAGAATGGAATGACGACTGGATACTTTACTATATTTGCTCTCAAGGGAAAAATATCTGCATAGCCCTAGAATCGGTTTGCTAACATTGTGGAGACCTCACTTATCAATGGGGAAAATATATTTTCTACATATGAATTTCTGTTTTATTATTTAAGAGCAAAAAGTAAAAATTAGCATCCCTAAAGTTCAACTCAAGAAGAGGAGAACTGAAGGACTCAAAGACTTTCTCTAACTGAGGTTAAGATAGAAAATTTTGGCATTAATATGTATTGTATGTATATTTAAACATGAATTATGTATTTACTAAAATAATAAAAATAAATATATATATAATATAAATACAATAAATATATATATATATATATATATATATATATACAGTCATATGAAAAAGTTTGGGCACCCCTATCAATCTTAATCATTTTTAGTTCTAAATATTTGGGTGTTTGCAACAGCCATTTCAATTTGATATATCTAATAACTGATGGACACAGTAATATTTCAGGATTGAAATGAGGTTTATTGTGCTAATAGAAAATGTGCAATATGCATTAAACCAAAATTTGACCGGTGCAAAAGTATGGGCACCTCAACAGAAAAGTGACATTAATATTTAGTAGATCCTCCTTTTGCAAAAACAGCCTCTAGTCGCTTCCTGTAGCTTTTAGTCAGTTCCTGGATCCTGGATGAAGGTATTTTTGACCATTCCTCTTTACAAAACAATTCCAGTTCAGTTAAGTTTGATGGTCGCCGAGCATGGACAGCCCGCTTCAAATTATCCCACAGATGTTCAATGATATTCAGGTCTGGGGACTGGGATGGCCATTCCAGAACATTGTAATTGTTCCTCTGCATGAATGCCTGAGTAGATTTGGAGCTGTGTTTTGGATCATTGTCTTGCTGAAATATCCATCCCCGGCGTAACTTCAAATTCGTCACTGATTCTTGTACATTATTCTCAAGAATCTGCTGATACTGAGTTGAATCCATGCGACCCTCAACTTTAACAAGATTCCCGGTGCCGGCATTGGCCACACAGCCCCAAAGCATGATGGAACATCCACCAAATTTTACAGTGGGTAAAATTGTGGGTAAAGTGTTTTTCTTGGAATGCTGTGTTTTTTTGATGCCATGCATAACGCCTTTTTGTATGACCAAACAACTCAATCTTTGTTTCATCAGTCCACAGGACCTTCTTCCAAAATGAAGCTGGCTTGTCCAAATGTGCTTTTGCATACCTCAGGCGACTCTGTTTGTGGCGTGCTTTCAGAAACGGCTTCTTTTGCATCACTCTCCCATACAGCTTCTCCTTGTGCAAAGTGTGCTGTATTGTTGACCGATGCACAGTGACACCATCTGCAGCAAGATGATGCTGCAGCTCTTTGGAGGTGGTCTGTGGATTGTCCTTGACTGTTCTCACCATTCTTCTTCTCTGCCTTTCTGATATTTTTCTTGGCCTGCCACTTCTGGGCTTAACAAGAACTGTCCCTGTGGTCTTCCATTTCCTTACTAAGTTCCTCACAGTGGAAACTGACAGGTTAAATCTCTGAGACAACTTTTTGTATCCTTCCCCTGAACAACTATGTTGAACAATCTTTGTTTTCAGATCATTTGAGAGTTGTTTTGAGGAGCCCATGATGCCACTCTTCAGAGGAGATTCAAATAGGAGAACAACTTGCAATTGGCCACCTTAAATACCTTTTCTCATGATTGGATACACCTGGCTATGAAGTTCAAAGCTCAGTGAGGTTACAAAACCAATTTTGTCCTTCAGTAAGTCAGTAAAAAGTAGTTAGGAGTATACAAATCAATAAAATGATAAGGGTACCCAAATTTTTGCACCGGTCAAATTTTGGTTTAATGCATATTGCACATTTTCTGTTAGTACAATAAACCTAATTTCAATCCTAAAATATTACTGTGTCCATCAGTTATTAGATATATCAAATTGAAATGTCTGTTGCAAACACCCAAATATTTAGAACTAAAAATGATTAAGATTAATAGGGGTGCCCAAACTTTTTCATATGACTGTATATATATATATATAAAACAAAGATTACATTCATTTTCCTGTGCTTTAGTAATGTACTTTGTTTATTTATATTGAATCTCTAAGCCAGTCTGCTATATTCAATATCAAAAGGTTGTAATACTCAGGTTACATGGCCACAAATTAAAACAAAAAAACTTAAATCTTTCTATTCTGCAATTATACTTCTGGCCAATAATGTATTCACAGCGATGATTCCTGTTATCCCCCAGATAATATCAATGCACAGTAAAATAATAATAATAAAACTATCTGTCTGCAAATTAGACTCAGAGACTAGGGGAACACACAGTAAAAGTGTAATATGTAAAACATAGTGGTGTGTGACAAACATTTTTGTTGGATAAATACAGAGATTAGAAAGGAACGCGTGATTAATGGAAGATCACTTTACTGGGAAAATTAAAGAATAAGAAAATAATCTTAAAATAATTACATTCTTTAATTAAGATAATTCACCAGTGAACGCTTTCCTGTCCTGAATGAGCACAAAAGTGACATCCTCATTTTTCAGACAGTCTTGCTGTAGAATGTTGAAAACTATATTTAGCTTCCTTTATTATTGCTTCTCCCTCTTGCAACAGGATTTTGTGAATTTTGAGATGAATATTTGTTACTGAAACTGTTTTCCAGTACCTACAGTATTGTGAAAGTTTTAGGTAGGTGCAGAAAAAATAAGAATGCTTTCAGAAATAGAAGGGTTAATAGTTTCATTTTGGTAAGTAACATAATCTAGATACACTTGCAGACACTTTTTGAAGGAACTCGGCAGGGAGGTTGTTCCCGCCATCTTGGAGAACTAAGCAGAGATCTTCTGTGTATGTAGGCTTGCTCCAATCCTTCTGACTCCTGACGTAATCCTAGACAGACTGGATGATGCTGAGGGCTCTGCGATGGCCATATCATCACCTCCCAGACTCCTCCTCCAAATATTGATGTTGTTTGAACCGTATCTACCTTCTCCTGAGTTCTTTAATCCTACACCATCAACATAAAGGGCTCCCCAACCACCATCAGGCTGGAGGCTATACCATGTTTGGCCCCCGGGGAACCTACTACTACCATGAACACCCATATTGCAGGTCCTTTTTATACTGCAGCAGCCCTGAGAGGTATTGCTAGACCCAACTATGTGGCCATTTACAAGCACTCCCATCCTCTCAACACTCTCCTAGATCTGTACTGACTCTCACAGTATGTTAAGAGTTTATATTAAAATATTGATATTTGGTTTGTTTTATTTATTATATATAACATTTATGAATCTAATATAAAATTAAAAATATATTTCTAGAGCATCTGTACTGAATAACCAACACAATTCTTTCAAATATGTTTTTCTCACTTCAAACTTTTCCTTAAAACTTTGAGCATTACTATTCTACATGCATTGCATTTCTAAAAACACAAATTTCAATCAATAGCAGAATAAAAAAAAAGTTGATGTAATCTCCAAGCAGTACACTCAATCCCCTTGTGTTTGCCGGAATATTGCACATCACAGGGACAAATGTAAAGCAGAGAATGAAGGACGACATCTCAATACCCAAAGTAAGACCTTGCAGGGAAATATTGAATAACACCGTAGAACATGAAGTAAAATTAAATCTGTTAATATTAAGAATGTCTCCGAAGCAAGTTGATTCTTGTAGCTTATTGTGCTTATCCTTTTTACCTATTTAAGTCATTTTCTTTTTAATTTTCATATCTCACATTTTCATATAAAACTTTCTCATAAGGGGAATTTTTAAAGTCAGTTTTTCAAAAGTCTGTGTTATATGGTGTAATATGGGAGACATTTATCAAATGTCACATGATAATGTTGTGTGTTGATAGATCTAACACTTCTATCCTGAGATGTTACTCCACTTTCTATGCCACCCTCTTACTGAAGTACATTTGAGATAATGTTGCGCTTTTGTATAAAGTCACAGGGGGAGATTTATGAAGACGCCCTTCAATGTTGTTTGAACCGTTTCCACCTTCTCCTGACTTCTTTAATCCTCACCATCAATGGCACCCCAACCACCATCAGGCAGGAGACTTTACCATGGTTTGTGCCCCAGGGGAACCTACTACTACCCCCATCACTGTCAAAGGGTGCCAATGAGGTGTACTCTCTGCTGGGCAATGTTCCTGCAAGGAAATCTACATCAGCTAATAGCTGGCATAGATTTCATGCATCATTTATGCCTGATTTTGGCTGTAAATGATAAGAAGTCTGCTGGGGCTGATGGCCCCGTCCCCTGCACACCCATTTTTTGGGAAAGTTGTGAGGATGGAGCAGAACTGAAAAATTCTCAATTTGCTCAAAAATCTGTATAATGCATAATCAATCTTCCCCGCAGTTGATAAATATCAAGTAGATACAATTTGTGTCCACGTTCTAACCTACTTTTCAAAATCAAAGTGGTGCAAAAATGTAAAATATCGTAAAGTTCCTTGCATATGTGCTCACAAAGTTGCAAATCTCTAATTTATGCCAGAATTCTGTATTGTAGTATTTTATAAATTTCCCCCTATAGGTTTTAAAGTGCAACCTTTTCACTGATACTTGAAGGTTGGTGCATAATGGTGCTTTTCATCTTCAGACTGTTACCAAGACAATTGTGTGCAATCCTTACCTATGCAGTTCCTCTTTAGATGAAAGACCAGCTCAATTTTTTGTCACCCATTTGGTATGGAACCAAACCAGAGCTGGATCCTCTCTATCCAAGCACCACATAACATTTCATGGTCTGTTTCTGTGGTGTGTACTGGTGTGTACTTGACAACTAGCTGGTGTGTATATTGAGAGCTGTTTAAGCTTTGGATATTAATTGTGGCTTTTCTGTGTACTGTAAGCACATTCATCCTGATTTTCTAATAGTTAGACAATGTGCAGATGTATCACAGTGGATGATGAATTTGGGGTTCTTTAGACTGTCTCATCAAAGTTATACTATTATATATACTATTATTAGTTGGCTTACTTTGAACCAGAATTTTATGACATATTATCGGGATGCACATTAGTTCATTTTAATGTGGATTTTAATCTTTATGTTATATCATATCCTTATTGTTAAGTTAGCTTTAAAAATGGTCTAAATATACTGTAGATGGTCAAATGTGCCTATTTTAAACTACAGTTCATTGTGTTTTGGTGAAATAGGAAAAAAAGGAGAGAATAGGATAGTAGATATACAGTGTCCCCCAAAAAGGCCACTGCTAAGGACTAAACTGTATTGGAATGCACAATATGTTTTACAATGTTTGGTACCATGTTACACTGTTTAACACTAGCTTTTTGCTTTTTCCAGCTGGAAAATCAAGAGTTAATCAGCCATTTCTCTGCTTCTGCGGAAACAGTAGTGGCTTGTGCTCTGAGTTTCTAGAAGTAGAGATGGCTGAACCAACTCTAACCGAGCCAGATTTGATCCAAATATTCCAAATTGTTTGTATTTTATGAAACTGAACAAATGGAGATTCATCTCAGACAAACTAAAACAGCCACTACATAATACCAGACCCCAGAGTATAGTAGTTGGAGGCCCAGAGGAGTTGAAAAAAAAAATAAAATAAAATAAAATATATATATACTTACCTTCCATTACCTCTTTTGGGCCTCCTCATGGTGTCTGGTGCTCTCCAGTGATATCATGTGCTGGGGTCACCTCTGCGCTGAGGCCTGTGATTGGGACAACAGTGGTCATATGGGCATTCTGAGCATCATGACATCATGGTGCTCGGTGTACCCATGTCACTGCTGATGCCCAATCACAGGCCCATAGGCGCATGATGTCACAGGAGAACACAAAGTAGGTGAAGACAGAGAGTCCCTGTGCCACGACAAGGACCAAAATGCGAGTATGAATAGAGGTGAGTATGAGGCCGTAGCATTTTACAGTAACTGGCTAATCCCATCCACACATTGCAGAAAATAATCTGCATCGAAAATGCTGCAAATCGCAGCATGTCAATTATACCTACAGAAAAGCTGGCGCTTTCCATATAGGTATAATGGAAGCAGAAAAGGAAAACTCTGCGGACTGTCTGTAAACAGCACTGTGGGAAAAATTGCAATGTATTTCTGCTGCGGTTTTTCCTACGGTACTTTTTGGCTGTGGATTGCTACGTGGGGCCTTAGTCTGAATGTTTTTTTATTTTTTACACCTCCTCTGGGCCTCTACCTATTATACGCTGGTTTCTTAAGAGACCTCATAATATAATATTGTGACTTTCAGTGAAAGGGTGAGAAAGGGAGAAGAAAGTAGAAAGAAGAGAGAAGGATAGATGGAAAAGCAAAAAAAAGAGAAAGAAAAGGAGATAAAAAAAAAACATGAGTGAGAAGAAGAGAAACAGAGAACGAGAGTGAGAGAATAAAGTACTATAGACCCTGTAAAAAAATAAAAAAATATTGGAAGGCACTTGAAGCACCATAGGGCTGTTGTCTAAACTTCACTCTCGATTACTATTATCTTTTTAAGAACATATACCATTCTGCTTATTAAAGGAAATGACAGACTGTACAGTGTATCATAGATGGGCTGGTAATGCTATGACTGCATAATGCATAAATCAAGGTGAAGTGTCAGCAGTTTCCTGTTCAATTGATAATGTGGGGCTTTGAACATATGCCATCTGCAATTTGTCAAGCTTCTTTGCCCCTATTTATTCCCATAAGAATTCATTTTGGAAATTGCAGGAGTTAGGATGAAGTTACACAATGCAGCATTACAAAGAAATATATCAATTTATGCTTGCCGAGCTGTCATCTCTCTGCCTTTCCTGTGTGTCAGAAAGCCCTCAAGGTATATAGTGTTTAGAAATATAATAGCCTTAAGAAATATATTTATGAGTATCACTTAGAGAATTGAGCTGAATAATTCTGGTTCACATTCACAGGCATTAAAGTAAAATCTTGTTCAACCTGCATTCAAGGATAGAATATGAAGTGATATTCTTAAAGGTGAATTTAACTTACCTATAGATGAAGCACCAAGAAGAAGTTGTTATGTTTTGGTAAGATGTCCAGGTATGAGAATAATAACATATAATGTAGAATATGATAACAACACAAATTATTAATTTAATATACTGACTAATACAATAATGCCAATAATATAAAAAAAAAATCTATTAGAAAGAGAGAAAATACCATGCTGATATTGCTATTAGAAATTCAAGTTCCAGTACCGAGCACTAGTCAATATCTCTCACCGCATGATGAGTAGTTAAAGGCATATAGATAGATGTGCCTTTGCTTATCTCTTCTCTTGGCTCGACATACTTGGAGATAAGAGGTGCAAAATAACTAGCTTTGGAAAAAAACATGATTTTTTTGTTGCTCTGTTGGGAGTTTGCGTGGCCACTTAGTTATTAGAGATGACTGAACCGATTTCTAACAAACCGCAAGTTACTGCAAATTACTTGTGCTCTCAGTTTCTTGAAGAACCCCCACTAATGACTTGTGGGAGTGAAACGCGTAATGAGCAGATACCCCATAAATGATATATATGAGTTGGAGTAGAGTGTGTGGAGTAGTGACATTATATCAATTAGTAGCATCTTTGGATATGTTTGAGTGCAGGGCTATTCACACTAATGTATCTTTGACACACTTGTTCTTGGGAACCTAAACACATTCAAAGTAGATATCTATATACCAAGGTCTGAACTGTGCCTAGATTCTAAGTGAAATAATAAATGTTATGTTTTAATTATTTGTTACCTTTCACACTGTGCAGAAGTAAAATCACAAAACAGTATTGTCTTGAAATCTCAGTGATTCTTTGGAAGCTGGGTGATAGTCAGTGTTATCTTATGGAGATGAAATCCATGGAGCATTTTGTAGTAAAAGGAAAGTTTATTGATAACATGCTTTGCGTCTGCTCCGGGAGCTTTGTCAGGTGAGGAAAGATAGCTTATAATTGATGCAAGCGCAAGTCACTCCTCTTCCCTCACCTTTGCTAGGCTCCCTTGTGGTATCCAATGATTCACGCATCTCCCGGCCTCTTCCAGCTTGCTGGGTGGCATCAGTAGCCCCGGGAAACCACTGAGACCTATGATTAGGCCTCTGGAGTCATGTGGGACTTGTCAATATCGATTGTTCTTCCGCACCTTCCCTGCTTCTCAGATTTCTGATTAATAATAGCACTTCTAGTGCTGGTGGGCAAACCTCTTGAATATTAAACAAAACAAATCTCGCAGGGTTCACCCATCTCTAGTCACAAATCAGTTTGTGAAATTTCTCATTGATACTCTGAGTCCCAGTGAACTGTAAGTACTATTATTTTGAAGTAGAAGTATATAGGAGTAATATTAGCTCAGTCACAAATTGGCAGACCATGCAAACTCACAGAGCAGAGACTATTGCCTATCCATTTTGTATGATTCTAAATTGTCTAAGGAAGTGACATCAGCATGGGAACCATGTGTAATGGTCCGGGTCTGGTTCGGAGTCTTTAGTTGCTACTACTTGGGGTAATTGCAAGGCTGATAACCTAGTCAGGAGGAAGCCAGTGGTCGATGCACAAGATGAGAGTCAGTATTAGAGGAGAAGGCAAATACCGTAGTTAGGAGGAATCCAGGGGTCGATGCACAAGATGAGTATCAGTATTAGCAGCTGAGCAGGAGAGGCTAGCTAGATTACAGGCTGAGAGCACAATAATCACACAAGGCAGGAAGTGCAAGGTTGGGTTTAAATAGGATGTTCAATCAGAGAACAGGGTGGAGCAAACCAGAGAATAGGGAACTGAAACTAGATGCACTGGGAACTAGGCCCAGGAGTTATCCAGCAAGTTGAATAGCTCAGCTGGAAGAGCTGCAGTCTGGGATACCAAAGTCCCTGGGTTCAAGTCCTGACACCATGTGTCAGG
Organism: Leptodactylus fallax; assembly: GCA_947044405.1. NCBI lineage: Eukaryota > Metazoa > Chordata > Amphibia > Anura > Leptodactylidae > Leptodactylus > Leptodactylus fallax. The sequence continues at coordinate 1,111,622 of CAMRHE010000162.1, read as the reverse complement.
CGTTTCATGAATTGGGTTTCTGCTTTTTAGCAGCCACACATATTGTAAGTCCAATATTGCCATGTGTAGTGCTAAGCATTGCCTAAAGTAGTGTGAAGGTCACAACGAGCTCAGCTCCATATTAATGACCATGACTTTGGAGTGATATGTCTCCCCAATTTATATAAGTGTGATGGTGAGCTGTTCACATCTTTTTGGTAATAGGTTATAATTAACTAAATGGGGTTACAGATCAAGAATCCTGTGCACAGTGATGTAACAGTATATGGAAAACTCACAAAGTGATTATACAGGACAGAGATAATCTGCTGAATGGAGTTGCAGTGCATAGAGTATATAAACAGTAATCTTACAGTATAGGGATAATCTCCTGCATGTAGTTGCAGTGCAGAGATAATCTATTAAATGGAATTACAGCACATACATTATACATAAAATGATGTCACTAAAGGAATTATGCACACAGCAATGTCAGAGCAATTAGGCACACAATGGTATCACTAGAGCAGAAACATTGCAAACAAATTTGTCTCCATGCAGACAATGATATTCCAGCCTGAGAATAAAACACATAATTATGTTGCCATGCAGTATCACAATGTAGAAATAACACAAAAACAAAAAAATAGAAAATAAAAGAAATAATGTATGTGTATATATATATATATATATATATATATATATACAGTACAGACCAAAAGTTTGGACACACCTTCTCATTCCAAGAGTTTTCTGTATTTTCATGACTATAAAAATTGTAGATTCACACTGAGGGCATCAAAACTATGAATTAACACATGTGGAATGATATACTTAACAAAAAAGTGTGAAACAACTGAAAATATGTCTTATATTCTAGGTTCTTCAAAGTAGCCACCTTTTGCTTTCATTACTGCTTTGCACACTCTTGGCATTCTCTTGATGAGCTTCAAGAGGTAGTCACCTGAAATGGTCTTCCAACAGTCTTGAAGGAGTTCCCAGAGATGCTTAGCACTTGTTGGCCCTTTTGCCTTCACTCTGTGGTCCAGCTCACCCCAAACCATCTCGATTGGGTTCAGGTCTGGTGACTGTGGAGGCCAGGTCATCTGGCGTAGCACCCCATCACTCTCCTTCTTGGTCAAATAGCCCTTACACAGTCTGGAGGTGTGTTTGGGGTCATTGTCCTGTTGAAAAATAAATGATGGTCCAACTAAATGCAAACCGGATGCAATAGCATGCTGCTGCAAGATGCTGTGGTAACCATGCTGGTTCAGTATTCCTTCAATTTTGAATAAATCCCCAACAGTGTCACCAGCAAAGCACCCCCACACCATCACACCTCCTCCTCCATGCTTCACGGTGGGAACCAGGCATGTAGAATCCATTCGTTCACCTTTTCTGCGTCGCACAAAGACACGGTGGTTGGAACCAAAGATCTCAAATTTGGACTCATCAGACCAAAGCACAGATTTCCACAGGTCTAATGTCCATTCCTTGTGTTCTTTAGCCCAAACAAGTCTCTTCTGCTTGTTGCCTGTCCTTAGCAGTGGTTTCCTAGCAGCTATTTTACCATGAAGGCCTGCTGCACACAGTCTCCTCTTAACAGTTGTTGTAGAGATGTGTCTGCTGCTAGAACTCTGTGTGGCATTGACCTGGTCTCTAATCTGAGCTGCTGTTAACCTGCGATTTCTGAGGCTGGTGACTCGGATAAACTTATCCTCCGCAGCAGAGGTGACTCTTGGTCTTCCTTTCCTGGGGCGGTCCTCATGTGAGCCAGTTTCTTTGTAGCGCTTGATGGTTTTGGCCACTGCACTTGGGGACACTTTCAAAGTTTTCCCAATTTTTCGGACTGACTGATCTTCATTTCTTAAAGTAATGATGGCCACTTGTTTTTCTTTACTTAGCTGCTTTTTTCTTGCCATAATACAAATTCTAACACTCCATTCAGTAGGACTATCAGCTGTGTATCCACCTGACTTCTGAACAACACAACTGATGGTCCCAACCCCATTTATAAGGCAAGAAATCCCACTTATTAAACCTGACAGGGCACACCTGTGAAGTGAAAACCATTTCAGGTGACTACCTCTTGAAGCTCATCAAGAGAATGCCAAGAGTGCGCAAAGCAGTAATCAAAGCAAAAGGTGGCTACTTTGAAGAACCTAGAATATAAGACATATTTTCAGTGAATCTATAATTTTTATAGTCATGAAAATACAGAAAACTCTTGGAATGAGAAGGTGTGTCCAAACTTTTGGTCTGTACTGTATGATGTGAAAATTTTTGGAGCATGCTCGTCTTTTGTCATCTATATACTTCCTCACAGGAAAAATAATAGGTAACCTTGTAAAATATTAGTACGTCAGCTGTTATAAAGGAGTCTGTCCAGGGATCTTAAACTCTTTATGATACCAATGTTTACAAAAAAAGATTGCTTGGTTATAATTATGCATACACTACTTCTAAGGCTGGGTTCACACTAGCGCTCGGTCTCTGTTCAGGGATTCCATTCCCCACCCCGTGTGAAAAATGCCCGTATTTTTCCGGCGGAAACCCGGCAGACCCCATTACAGTCTACAGGGTCCACAGGTTTAAGCGGATTGGGTTTCAGTTTTTTCGGGTCCCCAAGCGGACTCGAAGAACGGAAACCCGCACACTAGTGTGAACCTAGCGTAATGCTATTTTGATGTTTTTTGGACATTACACCATGAACTAATTCATTTTGGGGGAGCTTTCAGCAATGCTATCTCTTTATTGATTTGCAACTTCTTTAAGTCTATATGTTCTTCTTTGCCTCTGCTATTTATAATTGTCTGTTTTGTTCAAGATTATAACCTTTACTGTTATAGCATTTCAGAAGCATTGGAGCTTATAGAGAACACAAACACTCCACAAACAATCAGTGTAACCTCTCGAACTGTACAGGGTAGAAATAACACATTGATATGTAACTACAACCAAAACTTGAATTAGATACTTTCTTATTCTGTTACTTTTACTTTACATTGAACTTACAGAACTTTGACTGCAGAAGTATCCATGGGATCCTATAGCAAAACTTGTAATGGGGCCCCTCTCTACCATGAACATTTAAACAGCAAGTTCATAACGTGAAAAGTGTACGATTATTTTGGTCGGAAAGGACGGAAACCTAAACTCTAGTGTGAACCTAGCATTACTGAATAAAAAGCAGAGTACATACAGACAAAGTGCATATACTGATACAGAGAGAGCTGTCAATCATTCTGTGGGCGAGGTAGGCAGGGCTCCCACTGTTTCTCCTAGGAGTCTTGTCAGGATTTACTCTACTTTTACTTAAAAATCCTGCTCTAGCCTGGGAATTCACATGAGATATGGAGTCATGTGTATACAAGGTGATTAGGTCAGCAGCAGTAAGAGAACCTGGTAAACCAATGCTGCAACTTAAGTGTAAGATCAAGAGGCTGTGACCCAGATTTACTAATATTTAAACAGTGTAAACTTAGACAATTAATCAGAAAATGTGGCAGATTTATCACAGTGGCTGATGCTGGATGATAAATCTGGCATAATTTTAGACTTGGCTTACCTTAAACTGGAATTTTCCAACACAATTTTGCCACATTTTGGTGTGTGGTGCATTTAAGCCATACCCCCTTTTCTGATAAGCCACAGTTGCAATTCGTAAAAAATTTAGCTTAAACTAGATGCGCCAAGGTGCACCAAGTTGTATCATGATGTGCCCGAGATGCACCACATTTAGGCCAGAATTTAATCGTAACCACAATAGTAAGTATGGTCCAGTGCTGTTAAATTAAGTTCAGAGACTGTGGTAATGACTCACAAAATGACTCACAGAGTCAGGTTCAACCCAAATATTCCAAATTGTTAGTTTATCTACAAAACTGAAGAAATGGAGATTTGTTTCAGACATACTAAAAATTAAATCTCTTTTGGACTTTCGCGCATTGTCTGGCACCTTCTTGGTGACGTTATTTGCCCAGGGTCAGCACTGAGGCCTGTGATTGGGCTGCAAGTGGTCACATGAGCATGCCAAGTGTCCTGCCGTCATGACACTTCTCATGCCCATGTCACTGCTGAGGCACAATCACAGGCCTCAACGGTGACCCTGGGAGCATTACGTCACTGAGGAGGTGGAGAGAGAGTGCCAGACACCATGAGGAAGCCTTAAAGAGGGGTGAGGGAAGGTGAGTATAAATGTTTTTTTTTTTTATACTGGAACACCACCTATTATACTCTGGAGTCTAAAGAGGCCCCAGAGTATAATACTGTCACTTTCCCTTTGACAAAACTTCGGCTGTGTTTGCCTTAGAGATTGGTTTTTAGGAGCCCTGACATTGTTATACACTGTTTTATAGATAGGTTCCTAGGAGTCCTGACAGTCTTCTACACTATGTTTTATAGATAGGTTCCTAAGAGCCCTGACAGTCTTCTACACTATGTTTTATAGATAGGTTCCTAGGAGCCCTGACAGTGTTCTACACTATGTTTTATAGATAGGTTCCTAGGAGTCCTGACAGTATTCTACACTATGTTTTACAGATAGGTTCCTAGGAGCCCTGACAGTGTTCTACACTGTTTTATAAACAGGTTCCTAGGATCCCTGACAGTGTTCTACACTATGTTTTATAGATAGGTTCCTAGGTTCCCTGACAGTATTGTACACTATGTATTATAGATTGGTTCCTAGGAGCCCTGACAGTGTTCTACACTATGTTTTATAGATAGGTTCCTAGTAGCCTTTACAGAGCTCTACACTATGTTTTAAGACAATGTAAGGTGTTGTTCGTACTAAACTTGTTTTATTTCAAAACAAATCTTGGACCTGAGCTACCCGAACCCAGAACAAAACAAATTCTGAGAGGCTCACCCATCTCTAGTTATCACATTATTTAGTCCTAGCACCCCATTTGTACCAAAGAGAGTGTTGTATTATAGTTCTGTTCCCAGAGCATTATAATCGACTGTTATTAACAATATTTTTTGAGTTATTTGACTGGAACTTGTTCAAGATTTGTGCCTAGTGGTGCAAGGAATTGTGTTCTGTAAAATTTCCATGTCTGCAACATTCCTTGTCAGGGCATCCGCCTCTGTTCACCTCACATACCATTACTGTGAGGGGGAAAGGGGAGCAGCAATGGGGAGACATTTGATTTGTTCATAGTGCTGTTCTCAGAACTATGAGATATGGGAGCTAAAGGAAGCTCCACCATCATAAGGGGAAACATCACGCCATGAAGAATCAGGACATTATGTTTTTAACATAAGTATATAGTTTAATAGACAGCAAATATTAAGATAATGATAATATGATGATGACAAGATGTTATCTTGGTATATATTTTATGCTTTAGCTGTTGCTTAAAGGGATTCTGTCAGCACAACCCAGTATATCAACACAACCCTGCAGATAGGTAAGAATCAAAAGGTCTTTTCACCTTGTAAATCGGTTCCTCCTTTACTGTGACATCACTGTTTTTGTCAATATGCAAATTATCTCTTTGGAACAATGAGGGATTTGCCATTGCTCCAAAGAGGTAAGCTGTAACGTCCTCATTGCTCCAAAAATCTCATCTGCATATTGACAAAAACAATGATATCTCGGCAACGAAGACTGATTCACAAGGGGAAAACATCTTTTGATTCAGATGACTCTAACCTATCCATCTTCTGGCTGGATTGATATGCTGGGCTCTGGTGACAGACTCCCTTTAAAAGGTGCTCCTATTCTCCATCACTTGGAGTGATCATGGTATTCACTATGAGATTAACCCTGTAGTTATAGATTTATTTTCTGTATTCTGTTCTATACTGTACTGTAGGTGGAGCAGTTTTTTACATTCACAGTCAGGGCTTACTGGATATACGGAATACTGTAATATTAATATAAATAGTTATTTTAATATAGCAGAGTGAGCTCCCATTAAAGAATCATTCTGGCTTTCTAAGATCAATAGGTCAGCGGCACATCACTCTCAAGTATTAAGCATGCATTCTGTAAGTGACTTATGCAAATGCAGTGTCTTAAAAGACCTAATTCATAACCTTACCATCTTCTCTGAAAATTACAGCATAACACAGGAGTCAATTGGCTCTTACTTACAATGAATCAAGGCCACTATCTGAGTTTATTGATATACATGGATGTCACTATTCTTTTTACAGTCTGGTGTTAAAGTCAAAGTTTTACAATGATTAGACTAAGGTAACAGCAGTGATAATGTAAAGCTGATATTACAAATGGATGAAGACCAACTTATGTGACATTGAGAGGCAGGAGTGTAGCTGAATGCCAAAGGGGATGCCACCCAGTCACTTTGCCTTGGTCACAGTACTTAAAGGGATTTTCCAGGGAATCTTTTCAGATTTAATTACTCTGGTGGTTTTTCGATGTTGTATCTAGGGGTTCTAGGCTGGTTCCAATCCTGAATCATGGGATTGGAACCTGAATCCAACTAAGGGGTCCCTCCCTCTCTCCCTCCCTCCCTCCCTCCCTCTCCTCTCTCTCCTCCCTCCTCTCCCATGTTCAGCACTAGTTAGTTACCTATGCTATGGGGGCTGGCAGACTATAGTAAAACCACCCCCCATAGCACATAACTAGTGTTGAAAATAGGAGAGGAGAAAGGAGGCAGAGTTTTGGATGTTGGTTCTGATAATGTGACCTAGAGTCAGAACCAGTCTGGAATCCTGAGCTATAGCATCTAAAATCCCTTGGAGGGATGATGGAGAGCCTGACCACTTAAACAGTAGTTACTCACAGACACCTGCAGGACCCTCTATGCAGGACTTTTCTCTCTGCCGATTTTACGGAGACTGACGTAGGTGTAAACGATGTCTAAACTTAACCTTCGCCCCTGTTGCAAAGAAAGTCTAAATCTAGCTCTGGTGAGGGGGTCAGTCTTTTTGAAGGATACCAAAGGCAAAGTCGAATTCACACATTATAGGTAATGGAAATGTTACAGCAAATGTAAAGCAAATTATTTTGGTGTTATGTACTGTAAAGAATATGGCTAGTAATAATCTTCAGTCAATCACATTACTGTGGTAGATACTAAATATTCACTCTTAAATATAACATTTTACTACAGTAGTCTGAATTTAGTCTGATTATTTTTTCTACTTCCCATTTTTTTTGGTTTTGTTTTTCTAATACTGAGGTAAAAATCATCTGTATAGATTAAAAGTGAAATCATAAAATTTTACCTGCCTGCAGTTGCCCACTAGAGGGGCTTTAGGAGCTTCCTGTGTACTACTGTATTGTTGATTTTAACATTCTTTTTACTCTTTAGCAGCCCATGGTAAAGTTATATGAGATGGCCAACCGTCTGTTCATCATCAAGACGTACATTTTCATTATGGTACCTTGTGGGTGTTCTTTGTTCACATTATCAACAGCAAGAGGCAAGGGACAAATCCCTGCTCCTGACATAATGTCTAGGTTTGGAGAAAACTCTGTACCTGGCAATTTGACCTATTAGTTGCTGAAGACAATAATGACAATGTCTTTGACCTGATTTCAGGCTACTGATGGGTTACCAAAACAACCAAGGTCCTAAGGAAGGCACCTAGATCTGCAAACAATATTTGTCTATTAGGTCATGACTGAGGAACAATTAAAAAAAAACTTATGACTCTTGGAAAGTGAGGATGAAAAAAAAAAATCCTTGACACTTAAATGTTTCATATAAGACAAAAATGGCCACTTTCTTCAAAAAATGCAACATACCAGTCAAACTCATTTCCAGTGGCTGAGCTGCCATACCACATAGAGCCATACTGCCAAACACTGGAAACACCTTTAAGGCCCAAAGTAGGCAGGTCCTTAAAGGCGATATTCAGGATTAGAAAACATGGTTGTTTTTTTTTTTTTTAGGAAAATGTGCTACTTCCTCTTCCCAGACCATGATATCACGTTACATGGTCAAATGGCCATGCTACAGTTCAGTCAGATTCATAAGAGTTGGACTGAGTTGGAGTATGGTTCGGTGACTGTTTAAGGGTTTACTCTACCTATAGTAGTGGATACAATTGAAGATTAATCAAAAAAAATGATGGACCTCAAAACTAAAAAGTTGCAAAAAGTAAGATAGAAAGAAGATAGATAGATAGATAGATAGATAGATAGATAGATAGATAGATAGATATTTGTTAGTAAAGTCACTTTCCATAAGAGCCATATTCCAGGTGTTTATATACACAGTACATTTACTGTACTAGAAAGCTACACAACAAAGCATATCAGCAAACAGCATCAGTAGCTCCCACATGGGATTCCTAGCAATAAGATGATGTCAAATTGTTTCATAGTCTCTTGACACCATTTTAGATGTGTAATAATACTTTTAATAAAGGTCCTGACTTGTGTGTACGGAGAATTTCTTATCGATTATCTAGTTAAACTTTTACGACTCAGTAATTACTCTCTAAAAATGATTGGATTCATCTCCGATCTCTCCACCGGCAAACATTTACCACGGCCAAAATTAATGGAAAGCGCCTTTCTCAGAACACGTTTGTTCAACTATGAAGTTTGCGCCGGGAAGTGTTTAGATCAGTAAAAGCGGGGACAAATTTATGTTTGCCACCCTTTCCAAACACTAATATCACTTTTACTGTATATCTGAGGGCAGCAGGCCCATAAAAATAGTATTATTAAGCATGGAAGACTTTTATATACAGCTCCTGAAAATGAATCTCCAGCACCATATTACTTTTAGACCCAACATTACAGTATGTGCTGATTAATTTCTTACTTTATCTTCACAGGGGTCAGATCCCCCTTTTTAATACATATCTCAAATCCCCCATTACTGTAGCATATATAGCAGCAGGGCTCTACAGACAATGACAACATACAAGTTAGTCCATTCCCCCATGAAAATCACAATCTAATTTCCGAAAACTAGACACACAAACACAAGGAGATCATAAAATCTTTATACAGATCTTTCCTTGATTGTCACAGATTTAGATGGTATCACATCTATAGCTACCACCTTAACTTAAAAAAAAAATCCTTATCTGGGGTTCTTCTATGAAGCCTCGTGGGTTCTCAGGATGTAGTGATCTACTGCATCCCCCATAGAAAGCAATACTCCCCTATACAGATGATCTGAAAATTGATGACATCACTGCAAACAATGACAATTACGCTAGGTTCACACTAGCGTTTGGGTTTCCATTCTTCTGGTCCGCTTGGGGACCTGAAAAACGGAAACCCTATCTGCTTAAAAAACAATTACACATGGAAATCTGCATACCCCATAGATTATAATGGGGTCTGCGTTACACCAGCGTAGTCCCAACGCTGGTGTGACGCAGCCTTACATATATTGAAGGAAGCAGATCAGAAATATTCCTGAAGAGTAAGCTTTTATGAGGTGTTGGAGTTTTAGTTTGTCTAAATCCAAATTTACTTTTCATAAAAGTAAAAGAGACCCAGTAGGTGAATGGGATCTACATGTGCATCTCAATAAATTAGAATATCTTTGAAACGTTCATTCATTTCAGTAATTCAGTAATACAATCCATAATCAGCGTCTTCCATGATTGTGTGTCCTACTGAACCAGACTGAGGGACCATTTAAAGGCTTAGGAAACCTTGGCAGGTGACACTGAATTTACAATACTGAACTTTTTTACATTATTCTAATTTTCTTAGATTTTGGTTTTCATTACCTGTAATCCATAATCAACATTTACGGAAGTGTTTTATACAAATAAAACACTTGAAATAGATCACTCTGTGTGTAAAGAAACTAGAAAATATAGGAGGTCACTTTTTTAATTCTATTACTGAAATAAATGTTTCAAAAATATTCTAATTTAATGAAATGCACCTGTAATTTACAGGCAAATCCCGTGTGAAAAAAATGGGATGTGACACTTAACAAATACAGTATAAGTTGTCAAAAATGAGGTCTGAACATAGTCTAAGAGGTGGTAATTCACATTTATTAAAATACCCTTTGTGAAATGATTGGTTGAGAGGCCAAGCTAATGAGCCTACCATTGATGTCACATTGTGTCTTTATATAATGATAATAATAATAATAACTATATTTTTATAGCAAAAACATATTCCATAGCACATTACTAATCAGAGGACACATGAACAGACAATATTAGACATTACAATGTGACAAAGAAATAAACATATCAAACAATAGGAGTGAGGGCCCTGCTCGCAAGAGCTTACATTATATGAAGTCAAAGGTTTAATAATTTAGGTCTGAGATTTTTTTCAAACTTCAAGACCACAGTTTAGACTTTGAGGCTAAGGCCCCATGTAGCGGCTGCAGCAAAGAAGCGCAGTGGGAGGAACCACAGCGGAAACGCATTGCTTTTTTCCCGCAGCACTTTTCACAGAAAGTCCAGAGAGTTTTCCTCTGCTTCCATTATACCCATATGGAAACCACCAGGTGTAATTGACATTTCCGCAGCAGGTTATTTTCTGCAATGTGTGGATGGGATTAACCAGAATCCCATCGACTTTGCAGTTAATGTTTATGCTACGTGTAGCCCCTGCTGGAGACTTTTTTTTAGTATGGGCACTTGTGAAGTTTGCAGAACTTTTTTTGTGATTAGCGCAGCTTTCTTTGTTTTAATTATATTGATACACATGTTTTTTAGAATTGGATTAAAAAATTGCTACAAAAAATATGCTTTTTAAATACTAGTTAATCTTTGTCATTTTCTATCATTATAATTGTTATTTTATCATAACAATATAGCAGTATCCTTCAGGAGGTAATTTAATTGTGTTTGTCACGGTCTAATATTTATGATGATAAACAATGCTTACTATTCAGTTATTAGGGGGGATTTATCGAGACCAGTGTTGTGTGCACCAGTCTTGATAATCCCTGTGCTGCTAATTTATGTTGTGGCACACACCTCTTTATATATCAGATGCATCCCCTGATACACTAAAATCTACACAGAAACCTAGACAGCTGGTAGCCTCTCCCGCACCATGCCTACTTTCAGGAAAGTGGCAAAGGCAGCATAAAAACACCAGTTGCTACAATTTTTGTACAAGTGTTGCTAAAAAAAGTTGCAAACTTCATTTTTGTGACTTTATTACACCACTTTTTTTGGCATAGGGGCATACTAAATCTGCCCCATTGAGTCAGGAATAATACAACAATAAAAAGTGTTGGGTGTATTTGAGGGGTAGCGACTTTGATGTATATTTTTTAATTTTATCTATTTATTTATTTTCCTTTTTATTTTTGTATCCTGGTCTTCATAAAAGACAACGGAAAGAGCGACTTTAAATTTTTTTATAGTTAATTTTTTATGCTTTGCTTTTTCATTATAATGGAGGATGCGTGGATCTTGAACAATGAAATCTTAAGGGTCAATATAACAGGCAGTTACAAAGATTACAGGGTTTTGCTTACTTTATGTTTCTATATTTCATTTATTTCACTTTGTAACATTTGTCTAAACACTAAAACTTTTTGCTTTCAGTAAAACATAAAAGCTATAGTAACAAAAGTAATTATTATGTACTTATAGAAACATATTAACGAGCAACATAATTAATCAGGTTCATATGAAAGGAAGCTCAACAGGGAAGGTTTTCAAAAGGGCAGACTGGATGTGAAGATAAGTTCTGAAAACACAGATAGAGATAAAATATGTTTTACTAATGTTCAAGTGAGATTAAAAGTTTTCCACGGAAGGCATTAACCCTGAAATACAAATTTGTGTAAACTGTGTTTGTATATATAAATCGATATAGCTATATATTATTATAGTGATGTATAGAAAAAAATTAACATATGAAAAATATGAATTTGCATTTGCTATTAAAATCTTCTGGAAATATAAAGCTTATATAAGGGGAATAAAACTGAATTAACCTGAACGTGACTTGTTCTATCTGTGGGCAGAATGGTATAGAGTTGGAGGAGCTAGGCTAAATATATGATATATAGTATTTTGGGAAAAGATTCCAAATGAAATGTACTTTTTTTAAGTCCCTGCTGTGAGTCAAGTAGGCGGTCCTAGTCTGTGACTGACAGCTATATCTATTATCTATTATTATTTATTATGCTTACTTATATAGCGCCATCATATTCCGCAGCGCTTTACAGACATTGACAATCACTGTCCCATATAGGGCTCAAAATCTACATTCCCTATCAGTATGTCTTTGGAGTGTGGGAGGAAACCGGAGTACCCGGAGGAAACCCACACAAACACAGGGAGAAAATACAAATTCCTTGCAGATGTTGTCTGTGTATACAGCAATACAAATAGGCTGTCAAACATTGGATAGGGCCAATTACTGAAATGTAAGCATCAAAACAACAGGCGTAAATGAATAAAAAACATGTTATACTGAATATATTCCTACAAAACTATATAGATAAAGTCATGTTTAAGTTGAATCTGATATCTCACTGCACTGTGATAATTCACAGCAAAAACCATTGACAGCAATGAAGAAAAAAGTGAGTTACAGTGATTAGTAACTGGTTACTTAAAGGGTTGCTCAGGAACTTGAAATTAAGGTACGTGGTCAGGGCATTTGTTGCAGTTGGACCTGGGAGTCCAGGACTGGTTGTAACCCCAGGTTATGTGATTGTAACTAGTCCCCGCCTCCCAGGTCACTCTGCCCCCTCCCTCCTTTTTTGTTTGCACAGTTAATTACATAAGCAAAAAGGATAGTAAGGAGGAGGTGGAATGATTCGGGGAATGGGGGTTGTTTTTGATGATGCGACCCAGGGTCAGAACCAGCCTGGAACCCCCAGGTCCCGTTGTAACAAATGCCCAAAACAGGTAAGTTAATTTGAAGTCCATGAAAAACCCCTTTAATGCACTAAAAGTAAAGTCAAACTTGTTAATTTGTTCACTAACTCCTGCTCTATAACATACTGCCTGCAGTTTAGGTACCATTTTCAGAGAGACAGGATCCCTTAACTTATTCATTGACACTGCTCTCAAGGACTTCAGCTGCAGGTAGTGATAACGTACAAGTCATCGAAATTTTTATGCGGTAACAAATCAGTGTATTTTTACCATTTCTGTTGTTTTTCTACTTTAATTATAATTATATTACACAAATAATATTATCTGTAACATCAACTATATTAATGATATTGATGACCCTTAGAGCAATATCTGAGAAAGTTAATTTTATGTTCTTACAACTATCCAATTATATCTTATTATATAAAATATATATTATTAACCCCTTCCTGATGGCAGATGTCAGGTCTTTAAAGATAGCGGCTGCTTTGCAACAGCAGTAATGTACAGCAGAGACCCGGAGTCAATGCCCACAATACCTGTGAGCCCCCCGAAAGAGTAAATTTCATCCAAAGAGCCAGTCCCCGTTGCCCCCATATCTTTACTGTTGCAGAATGGTTTCCATGTTGCGAGATTGTGGGAGCCGCCCTGTTCCTATGGCAGCCTGGAGCCTACTTAAGACTCTCTGGCTTGCCAAAGGAATATAGATATTGAGGTTGGTCTATAAGTCCCATAGACTGCAATACAGTTGTATTGCAATTCACAGAGTGTAATAACCATTCAAGGATCAGAAGTAGCTTCACAGCGGAGAATGGTCAAAACGTAATAATGTAAAAAAAAAAAACTTTTATTAATATTAAAATAATAATACTAAAATAAGTCTCTGAATAAATTCTGGACATCTGCCAAAGAAAAATAAATGTATAAAAAGCACACCCTTTCCATCTTGTAGGTCTATAACCCAGGATGGTGTTAGCTATATTGTGAACTAATATCTACAGTCCTCTTTCCCCAGCTGGTCACCAATACAGAGTGACCTAACCAATTGTTGTAACGGGCATAAGGTACATCATCCCTAGCTTCACCTCTATTTCAATCGATATGTCTAGTGGGTATAGTCCTATAGTCCGATATGTCAAGTTCACTTACTATCCCTATATTAACATGTCCAACCAAGAGTAAAGGTAAGGGATGCCTCTGCTTATTATACCATGGAGAAACCCCAGAGTATAATTGTGGTTAGTGATGGCAAACTCTAAAAGTTTCAGGTTTGGCCAAACCCAAACATTTTGGAAAATTCTTAACAAACCAGGCTCGTAAAAAACTCTTTTGCTCATCCCAATTAAAAATGACTTGAATGTCTTCAATAAAAAGCTCTGTGTAAACCCAACTATAGTCCTTGCAACCAGCCAACAAATGACAATGTTCTTTTATCAGCTGATTACAAATTTAATGATGACCACAAAAAAAAAAAATCATCATTGTATCATTGCAGGAAGCACATCTTCCTATGTCAATGACGTAATGCCAACATGATGCAAATGATCACTCGTAGCCCATACAGTTTACATTGGATAGTAAAAAAGACTATACTGCAATGTAGTTGATCGGCACTCAATTGTTAAGGCAAAGTCTCTCCCAAGAAGCAAATTTTAATAAGGTGAAAGCGTTCTAATGGAAGAACTTCAATAAGCCAAGAAATTTCAATAAGCCAACAATTAGTGTAATAAAGAACAGCATTAAATATAAATGACCTGCAGTATAATGGCCTGAGAATTTGTGTTAACCAACAATATTTAGCACTGAGCTTAATTTGTAAGAAGGGAGCAGCGGCTTAAAAGTTTTACAACTATTGGGTTAATGACTTTCAAAGTTTAAATCAAGAGTGAAATAGCTCATTAAAATAATAGGGAATATCCCTGACAACTTGTGAGAAGCTAAACAGAAAACAGTCAAGCATAGCAAATCTGCTCAGCTTGATGCATCCTCATTGTCTTTTCTTAGGTTCTTTAATATTGCACAAAAGTAACAAGCTGGAAAGCTTTACACACTGTTCCACCTACTTCAAGAAAATAATGGAACAAATAACATCTGTTACTTTTCCTGATACAGGTTGGGAAGAAAATCAGAGCTGAGATATCTCTCCTGAGCTGTAGTGGGTGATGCCTCAAGAATGTGAAATGAACTTTGGAATGTAATGGTCTGTGTAACCTCAAGAACTGTCAAATCTGAGGCTTCTCGAGAGTGATGAGTCCTTTATGGAACATTTTCTTGCAACTTCAATTTAAATCATAAACAAGTTAAAAGAAAGGTGATCCGAGCGCAATTCCTTTTCATGTTTTATTTCAGCTAAATGTGTTTCTTTATCTGTGAAGAAGATAGCAAAACATTGACCTGCAAATTCTGTTAAAAATGAGAAGCTACAACAAAAATAATCAGACATTTCCTTTCCCTGGTCAAACAGTGGAGGAGAACCAACTGTTGGTTTGGATACCACAGATGTTCCTCTCTTAACTTTCCTCTTGATTGGACATGATCATATACACATGTGGACTACAGTGAGTATCTGTAGCCCTATATACAGGCCCACTGACTGATTACAAGATTGTAGACACCTGTGATGCTAATTAGTGGACACACCTTGATTTAACATGTCCCTTTGGTCACATTATTTCAGGGATACCATCATTTCTGTCCAGGCCTATTTCATGAGTTTTCTTTTTCTAAAAATTCAGTTGAAACATGGTTGAAAAGCATTGTCTGACTTTCATTTGTTCATTTTCATAGAATTTTTATATATTATTACTTTTGTCAGATTCAAGTTATTTCTGTGACCATTGTGGGTTTTTCTTTCATTAAACGAGGGTTACCAACAATTCTGTCCACGTGTGTATGTGTATCACAAGTAGGGATGAATGAACTGGTTTGTAAACATTCAAGTTCATTACGAATTTCTAAAAATTCCAGGTTTGGCCGAAATTTTTTTTTTTAAGTTTACCACCCAAGAACCTCTATTATACTCTGGTCCCGTCAAGCCCCAGACTATAATAAGCAGAGCAGAGAAGGTGTAAAAACATTCACACGCACCTCTCCTTAGCTCTGTTGCAGTGTCTGGTGCTATTCCCTTTCCCATTTGAGTCTATTCCAACCTCCTGAATGATGTCAGCAGCCCTGAGAGTTCTCTGAGACCTGTGAATGGAACTCAGAGGTCACATGGGGCACTCTGACATCATGATGTTTGAGTACCCATGTGACCACTGAAGCCAATCACAAACCTATATGTGTGTGTGTATCTCTGTATATGTATTTACGCACCTATATATATGCAAATGTTTGTGTATGTATAGTATATAAGAATATGCATGTGTATCTCTCTCTCTCTCTCTCTCTCTCTCTCTCTCTCTCTCTCATTGACTGAGAATGTGTGTAAAACATAATCACACAATCTGGTCCCATGATACAACATTTCCCAGTAATACTGTGTTCATATGGTTCATTTTTGCTCAAAAAACACGTGTTATCAGAAAACCACAAATGCATTTTTATAAACAGCATACATTGTTTAAAAACGCATGCAGTTTTCTGATATATTTTTGGCAAAAATACACTGTGTGAACACAGCAGGAGCAGGACTGTGCATGATGCTGATGATCAAGCATTCACATCTATTGCATGAGTTGCTCATTTCCTCCACTTCCCCCATGCATCTACCATGCTGCCAGCCCATCAGCGTCCATAAAACCCTCCCCCCATTCATGGAAGTCTGTCTATCCAATGGAAGTGGGGGAGATACTTAAAGAATTAAAAAAAAAAAATGTGTTTGTACCTGTCCTTGCTGCAGCTGCCTGCCTGGGTAAGTCCCTTTAAGTCCATGGGGTTTTAGCATTGCATCATTGCTTAGGATATTGGACGACTCACTCCTCCAAACCCATCTTCCACCATCACTTTAATACTTTTGGCAGGACAGTATAATTAATTCAAATTCTCTGCAAGAATGGATAGTTTTGATTTTTTTTTTCCATAACTCTAAAATACAAGTGAAGAAAATAAACTTTGTAGTGAATTTCACTATGGAATGCCCTTTATCTACTGATCATTCTTTCCTTCTTCCCTGCCTACCTCCTGAACTGATCAGTCTCACTAAATTCACAAATAAATCCATGCATATACAGATGTCCACACTCTTCTAATGTCAAACTTGGTTAGGATGGAATTCCAATTTGTTATTCAACACAATATAGCAACATGCTAACACACTCTCCTGTGCTGGGTGGTCACACACAGACACTAATAGGATAGTTAGCATATCACTTTGTGATAACTTGAAATAAAACCGTAACAAAAAAAAAAAATCCCCCGTCTTGAAAAAGATGCAAACTTCTTTACTGGAGGAAAACACCATGTATCAACCCTCACAGGGGTCTTTGTCAAGTTCAAAACCATGTTATGTTGAGAAAAGCTGCTTAACAACATACACATATCTGGACAAGTCCAGCCAAGGGGACAAGTAGGCAGGCAACAGTAAGAGATCATGTTACATGATGCCCATAGATGTCTATGGAAAGGGGAGAGGTTGAAGGAAAAGGAGAAGCTGCTGAAGAGGCACAGGCAATAAGACACAGAGAGGTGGCTGCAGCACCTAGTAATTGTTTTATCTGACTAACAGTAACACTTTTCAGTACTGCTGTATATGGTCATTGTCATCCATGCTGTTGCTGCTGCAAATAAACATTTAGGGGAACAGAATCTGCTCTTCTGTATGCCTGGTACACATCCTAGCAGCCAGGTTCTCCTCCTTCTTAAAGAGGTTGTCCAAAACAATTATTTTTAAAATAGGCCGGGGAAGGTGAAACTTATATACAATCCCATAAAAGATTCTAAAAAGTCATTCAAAAGCTTTGTTATACTCTAACAATATGCCCATGATGAAAAATCCTGGTGAACAAGTATAGTATTTAGTATATTTGCATGTAAATATGAAAATGTCCACTTAATTAAATATGCTTTCCGGCTCCAATGGTGTCCATCATTAACCCTAAATGAGCAGTGATTTTGTTTCTAGTTTCAGTTATAGATGCAAATACCAGTTTTCCATTATCCTAAATACATCCTGAGTTTCCTTTGCAGAAATTAAATAGTTCAGGGCATTAAGTTTGGCTAGGGAATCAAAGAACCCCCCGCAGTGCAACAACAACTAAAATGTGAGTCACGGCTGCAGTAACCACATTGCAGCCTAAGCTTTAATTGCCTCTAAATTAACAAAGAAGTGCAATACATTTTACTGTGAAAGAGGGAAGTGGCTTTCATTCCTGCTGTTACCCAGCAATGCAAAGGCTTCCTTTTAACATGCTTTTAATTCTGCAAGTTTTAAATGCTACCTCTGACTGACATATTCATATTGAAATGGGTCCACTAAGTCGTCCATCATTTGGCAAACTATTCAGTTATATTTCGGAACAGCTCAGCCTTTCATTCAATTTACCCTTAATTATAGATTTCAGGAAAAAGAAAATGCTATCTATCTTATTGAAATTCAAGGAAATAAAAGGAGTTATATATTTACTATTTTGTTGGTAATTATTAGCTTTCTCGCTGTTACTGTTTTGTAATAACAGGCCATATTGTGAGTTATTTCGGCTTTTGTTCTCGAATAGGTGACTTTTAATTAAAGGTATGGTGCAATAAATCTTATGTTGACTCCTCGATGGAGCATAATGATTTGTTGTTCTGCATGATATTTCAAGTACTAGAGGGTTTAAAATATGTTATTGATTGCCCAAAAAGACCTCTACAAAAAGTAGAACATAATGCTGGAACAAAACAACTACATTACTTTGCACTTAGGCTCTAGGCTGTGCTTTTATATGTTACTGTCTTTCGCCTTATTTCGCAAGACACTAAGCCGCTAATAGTAGGCTTTGGCTTCTCAAAACACAATTGAGTCATGTACGAGCCAAAATGCAGGAACTATATAATGTTCCTAAGATTATTTTTTGATAATGGAAAGTATAAACTTTTCCTTTACCTTAGCTTAGTTTATTAAAGGGGTTGTCCAGGTTTTATAGCAACCTGTTGTCTGGCACCAGTTGCAGTGCCTTCTCGTGCTTGGACCGTGTTGCCAGAAGCCCCGAGTGCCAAGACCAATCAGTGGTCTTGACGGTTGCTTGGGAGGGACAAGTGACATCGCTCACATATGTCACCGGTTCCTTATCAGTGACTGATGATTTAGACCTTGAATATCAGTCGAATATGGCAATTTTGGTAGACAGTCTTGACAGAGGTAGACAGGGATGTTCCTACCCAAGTTATACATGAAACTAAAGGTGAACATACATATTTACAGGAAGGTAGGGCAAACCCAACCCAATTTAATGTGTATAGAGATGTCCCAATTACAGATATTAAGTGATGATGAAGGATTTCTACATCTTCTACAGGAGACAAAGTGTTATACAGGGTGATTCACAAAGAATAGTACAAAATTATAGCCTCAGGATTCGTAACCGAGAAATACAAATTTCTTAACATGACAAGACGCATAATCCAAGTTTCATCTATAACTACATATGTACAATGTGATTTCCATTAGTGATAGGGCAGATTTTTATATGGTTCTGTCCAAACATATGCCAGTTTCTTCTCGGATAAAGACTCCACTATAGTGATGCATTGTCTTGGGTTTTTCAGATCCTGTGGTTATGGGGGAATCGATATATTGAGTCCTAGATGTAGCCCCACAAAAAGCAGTGACAGGTTGTTAAGTCTGATGATCGTGGACGCCAGCGAACAGTTGGTGAATCATTGTTTCTGGCCTTTGCTTTTGCATCATCCTCTTTGAATCTGCTCATTTCCTAAGCCAGTATTGATCATTTTCCCAGTACTCAAGATGTGCCTCAAGTATTAAGAGGCTTAGCCTCCAGAATTGAATACTACACCAGTCAGGTACTGGTGTAGATTTCAGGTATAACTCATATGAGCTTTCTGGCGTGAGTTATGGTAAATTTGTCAGGTTGAAGTATTACTGCCCCCCACCTGCCTTGGTCTCCATCCTGTTCTGCCCACTTTCGTAAAAAGTCCCAAAGAGTATGCAGAACCAACAATAGGCCATGTGCCAAAAATGAGTAACTTATACACCCATCTATGTCGGAAAACTGATAGGGAATGTAGATTGTGAGCCCTATATGGGACAGTGACCACAATGTCTGTAAAGCGCTGTGGAATATGATGGAGCTATATAAGTAAGGTAGATATATAAGTAAACTAGATAAATAAATTGGCCCCCACTGTGATAGTCTATGTGAAACTAAGTATATAAATTCAGCCTGATACCAATAAAAAAAGTAAATATTGTATTTAGGCAGTTTATGAGTTTTGCATTATGTCTTAAATGATCATGTCTCATTCTTCTCTTCTGCCTTCATTCTTTAAGTCAAATAACTCAAAGCCGCCTTTTCAGAACATAAAAAAGGTTAAAGTTACTCAATAGCGTCTTCATCACTTTATAGCACAAATGAGAACTCTTGTCATACTTAAAACAGGTGAGCCTTTCAATTGGCAGAAACTAAGGATATGACATTTCTTAGACTTTTTTATCTTCAGTTTAGCTGCTTTTTTTCCTTCTCTTTTTTTCCCTTTTTCTTTACACCTTTCTGACTACAGGATTCAAATTCCACCTCATAATTATTCCAGAGAAGTCACATCTGCTTCAGAGAATGCATCATTATGTAGCCTTGATATGACACGTACTCAAGCTGAATTGACATCTTCCAGGAACTACATTTTATGCTGCAAAGATTTTAGTGTGGGGGAAGTTTGAAAAGACATAAAAGAGAATTTTAGGGGAATAAACGTATTTACTTAACCTAAATGTCTGCATTAACCTTTGATGGCTGCTTTCATACCATGTTTTTATTTTAGGCAGGGAATCCAGCATAGAAACTGATCTGCTAATCCATTTGCTTCTGTGGTGTGAAAGCAGTCAAATTGACATGGTAAAGTTATTTCCAGAGTTGACCATCTTTGCGGCAAAGCCATTGTTATACAGTATTATGAAATTGGATCCTACTGTTATATTTATAACCCATACATATGTCCTTCCTTATACAGTTGTATCCACACTTATATAATCCTCAACTTGGTTATCCAGGGAGTAATAAAGCTTACCAGTGCATTACCTGCACTGGTTAAGATGTATGACTAATATCCTTGGTCCCCTGGAGCCATGAAGTTATCTGTGCTAGGAGGACACTTGGGTTTAACAAAAATCCATATTCATGTTTTAAGGTTTTCTGATTGATCAGACACTGACTTATGAGATAGCCACTTGAGACAGGAAAACCTCACAAGATTCAAATACTTTCGAGGTTGGTCTACCAGGTTAGTTTTGGAATGAACTTTTTTGGTATGAGCCTAAAGGGCTATTTCTTCAAACCCCAGAGTATAATAGACAAAGGCCCAGAGGACATGTGGAAAACAATAAACACTAATACTTATCTTCCCTCACCTCTCCAGGGCTCCCTCGTAGTGTCTGGTGCGTCTTTGTGGGCATCTTGGTCCTTATTCAGAATAATAATGATTCCTGGAAGGCAAACCCCAAAATTTCAGAATTGGCGAACCCCAAATTTTTGGAAAATTTGTTATGAACCCGACACGTTATCAACCTGTTTGCTCATCTCTAGCAACTGGTTATGAGTTCTACTAGCAAGACAGTTTTCTGAAAAATAACTAATTTGCATGTCTTTTGCCAGGGAACATTGCATGTAAGGCTTCATATACCAGCTAGCATCTTTTTTTTCTTCTTTTTTTCTTCTTTTCTGCATCCTCATGTTTGCTAAAGACAATTAACATTGAAATTCAAGTACCCTGCAAGTTTCTATGGAAAATGTTGTGGCTACTAAATTGTGTTAATAGTCAAGTATGTCGTATTGCTCTCAATAAAAGAAATAAATTAGTAGTTTTGAGATTATGATACCATTTAATGACTAACTGAAATAAAAGATGTAACAAGTCAAGCTTTCTCAAGGTTATTTTTGGAACCGAAACATCGCTCATGGATTAACTCCTTAACTCTGAGAGTATAGTTAACGTTTAGCGCCGTAATAGTATGGCATTGTAATGCCTCGGGGAACAGAAGTAGGAAGACACTCCAACTCAGATGGATTAACCCCCTAGATACCGTGATCAATAGCAATCACAGCATCCAGGGGCAAGTTTGCATCCCCCATCACTCTTCGGACCCCCCGCGATAAGATAACGGTTCCGAGGGGTTGTCATGGCCTCCTAACTGCCTATGCATAGTTCCAATAGGAGCTACTATGCAATCTTCTGCAGTACTATGCATTGCAGTACATTGCACAGGGGATCAGAGATCCCTGCTTTAAGTCCCCTTGTGGGACATGTGACAATTGAAAAAACACAAAAACACATAATAAAAATATACAAAAATAAATAAACAAATAATAAAAAGTAAAAAAAAAAAACCTCCTTTATATTTAAAATATACATAATGTAAGAAAAAAAAGATAAACAAGCATGTTAGGTATCCCCTACTTGCATATAAGTCCCCACTATCTAAAAATAGTGTTAATTATCCTGTACATTGAACGTCGTAAAAAAAAAAAAAATTACTGCAATGCACAAATTAACATGTTTTGGTCACTTAACCTTCCTCAAAAAATAACAATAAAAAGTGATCAGAAAGTCAAACATACCAAACATTGGTACCAATAAAAAGTACAACTTGCTTCCCAAATAAAGAGCCCTGACAAATCTCCATCAATAGTACAGTAAAAAAGTTATATGCGTCAGAATACGGTGACTCCAGGAAAATCCTTCATTTTCAAAAATTGATGTTTTATTTGTAAAAGCAATAAAACGTAATAAAAACCAATATAAATATGGTATCGCAATAATCGTAATGACTATAGATGAGTGAAGACTTCAAAAATTAGATTTGGCAACTTCGCCGAATTTTCCAATACGACTCGATTTGATCCGAATTAAATTGTGGTGAAGCTCGTTAAAAAAACAGCTATTTCCTGGCTGCAGAGAACCAGGGTGGGCGGGCGTCAAAATGGTGGAACCTCTTGGATGCCACAGTCATGTTTGACCGTGGCATCCAAGGTTCTAAAACCCCCCATCGATCGGGGTTTTAACACCCTGGGTGCTCGCGAAGGGGTTAAACGGCTGTGACATCACAGGGCTGGCTGGCTGCTGATTGGCTGCACACATGGCATTGTGGGTGATCCCACTTTCCCAGAGATCCTTGCCCCATGTACTAACATGTGCAGCAGCCATTTAAAAAAAAAAAATGCGATTCATTACCACGAAGCGTGAGGAAATCCGGATTCGATGAGAATCTAATATTTCCTGAAATTCGGATTGAATTCCACTTCATTAGCTTCGATTCGCTCATCTCTAGTAATGACCTGCTGGACAAAGCTGCCATGTAATTTTTAATACAGAGTGAATGTTGTAAAAACAAATTGCAAAAAATTATGAAAGAATTGTGCGTAAAAGCTAATCAAAACATTGTATGCACCCCAAAATGGTGTCAAATGAAAGTACAACTCGTCACACAAAGAATAAGCCCTCAGATGGGGAGGGGAAATATGAAAAAAGTTGTCGGGCATTAACATACAAACTATCCTGCGTCATTAAAGGGTTAAAGAGACGCTTTTGCATTTTTTTGAATATCTGGAGTGCTGTCTTTTTTCTTTTTTTTCTTCTTTCTTATCTACATTCAGTAAGATGTTTAGGAACTTTTTAGGCATGCACCTGTGACACAAATGGGCTTATTATATGCTGCTCTTGATTTTCTTTTCTTTTTATTCGCTATGATATAAAGACATTCGTGCAAAATGAATGTTCATTACTGTGATAAAAATTTCTTTAACAACTGCTACATTTGTATATACCTGCTTTTTAAGTAAATAGAGTAGATAGATGGATAGACAGACAGACAGATAGATAGATAGATAGATAGATAGATAGATAGGCTAGAAAAATGGAAGAGTATTTTGCACAAATGGGTGAATAAAGGTTTATACTTCCTTTTTCCAAGCTATGTAGTGTTGCCATTTTTTTGGATTTTATTTTATATAGATAGTAGTAACCATTTATGGGTTTGTGTACAAGCCTCAGGATATTACTACATAATCCCATATAAATAAACAAAAAGTAGGCAGAATTCCAAAAACTTCAGTTAAAGAAGCAGATGATTTTATTTCAAACAGTGATGTTTAATTCCTCAAAAAATAGGTCCTTTCTCAAGATGTCTTGAGCAAGGTCCTATTTAGTGAGGATGGAAACGTTGCTTTTTGGAATAAATCCTTCAGTTTTTTTAAATGAAAGTTTTTGGAGTGCTGTGTATTTCTTGTTTAGAGTAGATAGATAGATAGATAGTGTTAGGGAATTGCTTGTTGCAATTCCCCAGTAGCTGATGCTACTTGCCTCACTGTCCTAAGGACAGAGACAACTGGGCGGCAGTCCCTTCTCTAGATAAGTGTAAACACAAAACAAGGACAAGACAACACACCACAGAAGAGGAATCAGCAAGCCAAGGGTCAAAGCCAGAGAGACAAATCGGTACCAAATTGCAATCCAAAAGACAATACAATAGCAAAGAGAACCACTTAGCAAAGTCAGAGACACAATAGCCAGCAACCATGTGCTGGCTGATGACCAGTTTGTAGGAAGTCCAGAACCTGCCCCAGGCTTGATTAACAGATAAGCTGTCAATCACAGAGCAAGGCTGAGATTAACTATTAGAGGAGCAGAGGGAAACAAAAGTGTAAGAGATGGGGGTGGAGGAAAATCAATTACAGAGGTGAGGGAATGGGACAGTGTTCAGACAGGGTACTACAAGAACCTAAAGCTAGGAATCATAGCCGGACACGCCTCCTGCACTGTAGTATGCGGCCGGAGGATGGTGCCGAAGTCCGAACAGGCGCGGACGTTACAGATAGATAGATAGATAGATATTTAGATACATAGATAGACAGTTTTCTACCAAGGTTGAATATAAAGTATTAATTCTAGAGATGAGCGAATCGAAGCTGCAGAAGTAGAATTTGATACGAATTTCAGGAAATCTTCGATTCGCATGGAATCCGGATTTCCTGATGCTTCACGGTAATGAATATTTAGTAAGGACCTTTGTGACATCAGACAGTCACATGATATTCTCTAGTGATGTGATTGGTAGGCGTGTCTTTGCTTGTTAGCAGATCCTTCCACATGAATAAAAGTTGTCCATGCTGGAGAGAGAAATGACCACGGCATCCAAGGGCTTCCGCCATTTTGCCGCCCACCCTGGTTCTCTGTAGCCCGGAAATAGCTGTTTATTTGCCGCAAATTAATTCGGATCGAATAGAATCATATTGGAAAATTCGGCGAAGTTGCCAAATTGAATTTTTGAAAACTTTGCTCATCTCTAATTAATTCCAAAGTTGGCTTGAGAATGGTCCTAATTTATGAGGACTAAAACTTTGCTTTTTGGAAAAAAATCTGTTTTGAACGAAAGTTTTTGGAGTTCTGATTATTTCTTGTTTAGATAGATAGATAGATAGATAGTTATGAGATAGATAGATAGATAGATACTGTAGAGTTGTGCTGCTTCTGAAAAAAAAAAGTTCTTAATTGAGATTTATTTGTCTTGTAACAAGTAGTCCAGCAGTCTAGTCTAGCTGCACAGTAGCTTTAGTGCTTTATACAGATGCTGATTAAAATGTGCATTGAAGTGGGAAACAATGAGAGAGAACTGTCTCTATCTCTCAACTCACATCTCCAGCACTTCATTAGAGAAAGTTTCCAGTAGCCCGAAGGTAACCCTGCAGTCCTCCAACAACTCAGAGGAAATCACGACAACAGGACTCAGAAAAGTCCGCTATTATGTAGATTAGTGCAGATTTCTGAACTGCCTCAAGTTACATCTATGGTTCATCTGTCTGTTTCAAAAGTATTTGGAAAATGGCTTCACACAATTTTCTCTAAAACAGCAAAGCTGTGCAATCTTTTCTACCCAAAGAACAACCTAATTAGACGACTTCACCTCCAGGGAGGATATCTGTAACAATTTGTGAATAAACAAGACTGACATTTTATTTTAACTGCATCCTCCGCCACGTCCTCAACATGCACAGTCCAATACTTAAGAGGTTTTTGTGTTAGCAGTTGGTGTGTTTCGCTGTAAATGTTATGGTAATGAATTAAAGCTAAACTCGGCAGTCAAAATGTTTCTCAGACCCGTAACGATTCCCCTGCTAGGTCTCATTGATTCAACAGAGATCTGGACATTATCCTTGAATTAATGCAAAGTTTTGGTAACAACTTGGTATTTAAAAATCCGGAACAAATATTCTTGCTTGTAAGAGTCTTGGCCCCTTCATGTTTCCAGATAATAACCAGCGATCTGCAAATTTTGAAACTGGCACTAGAACACCGCGGAGTAAACAATTATTTCATTATCTGCTTTGTTGTCTCTACGTCGCTGATGAACTTTATGAACTGATGGGGATTTTGCTGCCATGTCATTAATTCTGAGACAAGAGTAATTATGTCCACAGGATAACTGCCTAAACCATTAAAGGAGTTTTCTGGCGGATTTAATTACTTTTATGGCTAAAACATGAGAATAAGCCAAATTGTAAAATGTCTACCTTAGTAAATCTGTGTCGTCCCCTCATTGGCGATACTGACCTGTAGCTCATCACTCTCTAATCTTCATCTTCCTTAAACGATAATGTGACATCCAAGATACAGCCAAATAAGGCTTACCACTAGAGATTGGTGAACCTCTAGAGATTTAGGATTCACCCATCAGTTTCATCTTGACTCATCTTCAACTTTTTCGGTCTGCATCTGACGTGCTATTATTATAATAATATTAAGTTAGAGACCCAAGGAAGGTGTAGAAAAAAAAAAAATAGTCATACCGGTCCTGTCTTCTACTGGCCTCCCTCATGGCATCTGGTGCTCCTTTGCAGGTGTCTTCAGTCCATTTCTGGATTCCTAGGTGGTGTCAGCAGATTCAGAGACCACAGAGACCTGTTATTGGGCCTCAGCGGTCACATGGACGTGTTGACATCATGTCTCTTGCATCAAAACATCAGAGTATAATAATGATTAGTGGGTTTTGAATCCCAAAAAATTTCAGGTCCAGTCAACCCCAAGATGAGAATTCGTACCAAACCTTGCCACTATGACCAGACATCCATGGTGACATCATGTCATTAAGCAGTGATTGGCTGCCATAATCACATGGCATCTCATGTCTTGTTATATCATATTTATGATAAACAGAACCAGGCACAGGTACATACCATATATCAATAGTTATAACCCACTATGAAATTACATCTCCCGACATGAAATATTTCACCACTGCAGCGTACAATGCTTAATGAGAAATGTATACTATTTAATATACAGGTGCATACCAGCAGAAAGGAAACAGCACAGAAATAAGGTCTGTACACATCATACTGTATTTCCGCTGTACATTCAGTGCAAGCACTGGAGAAGCTCCCAGCGCAGTGACTACAGTATACACTTTACAGGGCTCTATAGAAAAGCACATAAAAGCTATAACTTTTCTTTTGTTGGATTAGTCAAGAGTAATTACATCCACAGGATAAATGTTTAAACCATTATAGGAGTTTTGTGACATATTTAATTACTTTTAACATGGCTAAACCATACATTGAATGCCATAATGAAAAAAATTCAAAATGTCCAAACTGCTGCATTTTTGCCATTTTGCCTCCCAATTTTTTTTTTTATGAAAATCAATTAAAATGCCAGACATTCCCCAAAATTGTATAAATAAAAAGTACAAATGGCCCCTATGGAAATAAAAAGTTATGGGCGTCAGAAGATGTCAAAGCCAATAAAATTTTTTTGCAGCATTTTGGATTATTGGTAAAGTGTTAAAACATTATGAAACTATATAAATTTGGTATCAATTTAATCACAACAACCCGCAGAATATAGGTAGCATGTTATTTTGGCTGCACAGTGAACTCTGTAACAGAACTAGTAAGAAAATGGCACAAATGGAGTTTTTTTCAAAAACTTTTCAAAATTTTATTCAACTTCCTAGTACATTGTACGTAATATTAAGAACAAAGAACAACCTGTCCCACAAATAATAAGCCCCCGTGGAAACATTTTTTAAAAATGTGTCACTTTTGGAAGTAAAAAACAAAAATCAAAAAACGAAATATAGCTACAGTGGGAGGAGGGTAAATTAATTTCCCTGTTATTATATACATTTCTTTACATAGACAAAAAGGATAGCTTGTGATAACTTGT
Organism: Leptodactylus fallax; assembly: GCA_947044405.1. NCBI lineage: Eukaryota > Metazoa > Chordata > Amphibia > Anura > Leptodactylidae > Leptodactylus > Leptodactylus fallax. The sequence continues at coordinate 1,083,569 of CAMRHE010000162.1, read as the reverse complement.
TGCAAAATCATGATACGTTTAGAAAAGCTGCTTAACTTGTGATATATATATATATATATATATATATATATATATATATAAATTGTGACAATTGGGGGTGAATTTAGCCTCAAAGGCGGCAGCCTCCTGGACTCCACAGAGGTGTTGGTGGTACTAGGTGCCAAACAAGCAGCATATCAGGCAGTGGTAATCCAAAACAAATGGCTTTATTCAGCTTGTGAGTAAAAACAGGAACAAAACAAAAAAACAGCCTAGCCCACACACACAGGGCAATACCTCACTACTTGAGCCCTGACTAACATCTGGGGGCAAGAAGCTTTACTGAGGCTTCTCCTCAGCAGTCTGACTCACACTTAGCTCAACCAGTCCTTTCTGGAATCCAGAAGATGCTAGATGCTGTATGGGAGAGTGATGCGAAAGAAGCCGTTTCTGAAAGCACACCACAAACACAGTCGCCTGAGGTATGCAAAAGCACATTTGGACAAGCCAGCTTCATTTTGGAAGAAGGTCCTGTGGACTGATGAAACAAAGATTGAGTTGTTTGGTCATACAAAAAGGCGTTATGCATAGCGTCAAAAAAACACAGCATTCCAAGAAAAACACTTGCTACCCACTGTAAAATTTGGTGGAGGTTCCATCATGCTTTGGGGCTGTGTGGCCAATGCCGGCACCGGGAATCTTGTTAAAGTTGAGGGTCGCATGGATTCAACTCAGTATCAGCAGATTCTTGAGAATAATGTACAAGAATCAGTGACGAATTTGAAGTTACGCCGGGGAAGGATATTTCAGCAAGACAATGATCCAAAACACAGCTCCAAATCTACTCAGGAATTCATGCAGAGGAACAATTACAATGTTCTGGAATGGCCATCCCAGTCCCCAGACCTGAATATCATTGAACATCTGTGGGATAATTTGAAGCGGGCTGTCCATGCTCGGCGACCATCAAACTTAACTGAACTGGAATTGTTTTGTAAAGAGGAATGGTCAAAAATACCTTCATCCAGGATCCAGGAACTGATTAAAAGCTACAGGAAGCGACTAGAGGCTGTTATTTTTGTAAAAGGAGGATCTACTAAATATTAATGTCACTTTTCTGTTGAGGTGCCCATACTTTTGCACCGGTCAAATTTTGGTTTAATGCATATTGCACATTTTCTGTTAGTACAATAAACCTCATTTCAATCCTGAAATATTACTGTGTCCATCAGTTATTAGATATATCAAATTGAAATGGCTGTTGCAAACACCCAAATATTTAGAACTAAAAATGATTAAGATTAATAGGGGTGCCCAAACTTTTTCATATGACTGTATGTTATTAACTATCCATCTGATAAACTCAATAGTCCAATAGTTTGGTGGAAGGTGGAAGTTAGTTTATCCCATCATTATTTCTCTAAGTCTGCCCTTTGTGGGGACAGTACACAGGAGTCCTTCTCACAAATTATATAAAGACTGAGCAATAGTTTGTTAAAGCAGTTGGGAAAGCCAGCAGAATACTTTCTATTTGGGTACATTTACAGTTATTAGCATTAAATTGGGTTTTCCAAGACCCCAATGAGCACCCACCACCCCGCTAATCATTTGTTCTCAGCAGCTGATACACAGAGCATGGAACAAGAAGCAGACAGCACTGTTCTCTTTGTAGTGGTCAGATCAGGTACTGCAGTTCAGCTCCTATTCACTTGAAAGAGAGCTAAACTGCAGTGACTAAGTTCTCCCACTATACAGAGAACAGCACTGTCTGCTTCCTGCCCCATTCTCTACATATTAACCACTAAGAACAACTGTTTTGGTATTGGGTATTGGACCCATGCCAATCGGATATTGATGACCTATTCTAAAAGCAAGTCAGCAATATTTTTAACCTCAAAAGCCCCTTTAAAATTATGCAGATCATTAACAAGGCCTAATCCTAATCCAGTGTGACTGCAATTGTATTATATTGTTTTCAGTATATTGATGATAAATATACTGGTGATAATATACAGACCCATTCATTTCTATGGCCCCATTCACACACACTTTTTACAGTGTGCAAATCATTCACAAAATATTGAGCAGGTTCGCTTGCTGTCCCTATTTGTGGCACAGACTCACCCATACAAGTCTTCTAATGGATCTGTGGCTGAGAATGACATAGCATTGCAATGCCAACATGTTTTTTTGGAAAGACCACTACAGACATGTGCATTGGGTCTTATTATTAAGTGTGATAGATCTATTGAGCAAGTTTTATTGCCTGGCCAAGATTAACAGATTACTCCAGAATCGCAGCAGAGCTGATTAGGAAATATACAAAATATATATGCACACTATGTAGGTACAATTACTTTCTTCAATATAGCCACCAATTGTAAAGAATTTAATCTAAAAATAAAACATATTACTCTGCCCACTAAAAACAATAGAAATCCTTTCAATTACAGCTCCTTCTGACTGTCATTCCCTCCACTGCTTGCCATGCATATAGTAATTAAGTGAATGTTATCCGTTCATTATCGCTCATAGTGATGGAGCTATTGACAAAGTGACAATACTATTGTACTGCTTTTCCCAGATAAACAGCTTTCACACAAATCATAACAGAGCATTGTGTGTATATTCACTTTTTCATTACTACTATCTGCTGATCTTAGAATTAAATAGGAATTGGTGAGAGAAAGGATTTTCCCATAACCATATAGAAATTTGTAGACAATTAAAAGTTCATTATTTTTGTAAATATAAATAGGTAAGAATTTTGTAGAGTTTTTTTCTAATTATCTTAGTGGTGACAATCTTTTGTTTTGATCAGTTTCCAATGGAAATGTCCATGACTGCAGGAACTTTCTATGATCTGGGACTTGTCAGAAACCCATCCATGATTTTCTTATTGTGGACAGGTTATCAGGCAGGAAAACTACATGTACAAGAAGATAACCCGACCACAATAAGGACATCATGGCTGGTTATCAGGAGGACACTACATGTATGAGAAGATAACCCGGCCACAATAAGGACATCATGGCTGGTTATCAGGAGGGACACATGTATGAGAAGATAACCTGGCCACAATAAGGACATCATGACTGGTTATGAGGAAGGACACTACATGTATGAGAAGATAACCCGGCCACAATAAGGACATCATCGCTGATTATCAGGAGGGACACTACATGTATGAGAAGATAACCCGACCACAATAAGGACATCATGACTGGTTATCAGGAGGACACTACATGTATGGGAAGATAACCCGACCACAATAAGGACATCATGGCTGATTATCAGGAGGGACACTATATGTATGAGAAGATAACCAGGCCACAATAAGGACATCATGGCTGGTTATCAGGTAGGGACACTATATGTATGAGAAGATAACCTGGTCACAATAAGGACATCATGGCTGGTTATCAGGAGGGACACTACATGTATGAGAAGATAACCCGACCACAATAAGTACATCATGGCTGGTTATCAGGAGGGACACTACATGTATGAGAAGAGAACTCGACCACAATAAGGACATCATGGCTGGTTATCAGGAGGACACTACATGTATGAGAAGATAACCTGACCACAATAAGGACATCATGGCTGGTTATCAGGAGGGACACTACATGTATGAGAAGATAACCCGACCACAATAAGGACATCATGGCTGGGTTTCTTACAAGTCCCAGACCATAAAAAGTTCCTGCATTCATGGTTGTACCTGATCAAGATAACAGACTGTCAACACTAAGAAGGTTAGAGAAAATCTTTAAAACTTACATTTGCAAAAATGTTTGACTTTTATCTACAAATTTAAATCTGGTTATGTTCATGGGAAAACCCCTTTAGGCTGAGGACCCACGTAGGGGGAGAAGCAAAAAAGTGCTGTGCAAAAACCGCAGCGGCAATACATCGTGGTTTTTCCTGCAGAGCTTTTCACAGAAAGTCCGCAGAGGTTTCCTCTGTGGACTTTCTGCTTCAATTATACCAGTGTTTCCGTAAGTATAATTGACAAGCTGAGATTTCCAAAAACGCAGAAGTTTTGGAAATCAGAGCATGTCCACTGCACATATTTTTCTGCAATGTGTGGATGGGATTCGATTTGCAGGGACTGTAAAATGGTGTGGCCAAACTGCGGCATTTACACCCCACAGGGTCACAGCCTTAAAGCTAAGACTCCATGTTGCGGAAATGCTGCTTTTTTTTGTTGCAGATTTTGCAGCAATATTTTGAGCCAAAGAGTAGTTTGAAAAGGAATGGGAAATATAAATGAAGCATGTATACTCCTAGCTCTGGCTTAAAAAGTAGCTTTTCTGCAATGTGGGGCCTTAGGCTAAATTAGGAAAACAGCCGGAAGAATTGCAAAATTGCTGTAGGTAGAATAGTCCAGGAGCTTAAAGGCAGCAGAAAAAAAATTAAAGTAGGCAATTTCTGTGACACTTTTGTGCCTATAATTATGGGTAAGACAATTTAAGACACTGAAAGGCTATAAGAAAATCTTAATAATAAGCAAATTGCCAAACATAAAAGTAAAACGTCAAGAAATTATAGAAAACATTTTAAGAATACATCCATATTTAGCAAAAATGTTATTTTCAACATTTTACCTGCTGGTTTACAATGGAGTGATTTCCCTAGCACATTGTTACCTGATAAATTGATGGAGGGACTGTGGTGTTTGGTAACAGCTATAAATGTGATTCACTTGCAGCCTTCTATCTACTGAGTAATTAGGGCTCATATGGAGAGGTGTCGAGGGAGCACTGAGGGATGGAGGAGAGTCTGGAGATAAATCTTATTCCTCTTCATGTTAAACATTATGGCAGCCTGGAGGTTGTGAGGGACTTATGAACCTTAGAGCTGGTTGGATGTTTTAATTTATTTTTATTATTTTTTACATTTGCCCTAATACAAATAAACTCTTACATTACTGTAGGTTAGAAATTTTTTTTATTTTTTCAAGTATGAGCAGCCACTTGTAACTTTGTAGAAGTCATTTGTGAACTTCAAACGTGTGAACCTCACCTCTGTCTCATCTTTTTTAATAGATCTCATGCATCCTATTTTCATTTTTTATGACAGTGCATCAAATTGCCCATAATAAAGCGGGTTAATGTAAAAGTTTATCTTGATGTATCTAACTGCTTGTGGTTCATGCTTCAGTTAATAGAAAATGTTCTTTTTTCTTCCCAAAGGAGTTCTATATCAGAGAACTGTGTGCTATAATTTGGTAATTTACTGCATAGTGTGTTAAGTTGCAGAGAGCTAATGATCTTGATATGCTCTTTGCAGGAAGGGGTTTGTATGTATCGGCTTCTTGCATGTTTGTAGATTTTTGGCAATTTGATTAGCATGTGTATCAAAACATAAGTAAATTCAATAGCTGCAGAAAAAGTACACTCAGTTAAGATGGAAACATGTTTATCTTTACATGAGTTAAAGCTTATTATTCAGACTCTAGATTATAATAGGTGGAAGCCCAGGAAAGGAGACAAAAAAAAAAATCATACCTTCTGTTCTGTTACTTCTTTTGTGGCATCTGGCGCTCTCCTGTGAGCCCTGAGGTCACTGCGGAGGCCTATGATTGGGCCGCTAGTGGTCACATGGGCACGCCGAGTGGTATGACACAGCACTCAGCAATGACCACGGATGCATGATGTCACAGGGAAATGCTAGATATTAATAATAATAATAATAATAATAGTCCTTTAATAGTCCCACAATGGGGAAATTCAGTGTGTTACAGCAGCAAAGATAAGCAGATACAACTACAAATACAACATGTACAGGAATGTACCAAGGTGAGAGACATTACATTAATAGCAGACAGACAGATAGGACGTAGCAGAGGGGGGGGGGGGATTTAACAGGCAGAGAGATATTTCAGTTCTCTGTGTGTAATGATCTCCGCTTAGGTCGGTGTTGGTTGTACAGCCTAACCGCGATATTACTGAGGAAGCGGAGATAGAAAGTGCTGGACACCGCAAGGAGATCCAAACTGGGTAACAGAAGTTGAGTATGAATGTTTTTTTTTTTCATTTTTACACTTCCCCTGGGCCTCCACCTCTCTTCAGACCCCAGATTATAATAATGTCACTTTCACTTTGATATAACTTCAACTGTGTTTTCCTTAGAGAGCTAGAAATTAGATAGATACATTCTTAGGAGCCCTAAGGCTGAGGCCCCACATTGCGGAAACACAGTTTTTTTATTGCAGACTTTGCTGTGTTTTTTTGAGCCAAAGCCAGGGGTGGATTAAGCAGAAGTATAACTACTTCCCATATATTTCTCACTCCTTTTGCAGGCATTTTTGGCTTTGGCTCAAAAAACCGCAGCAAAATCTGTAACAAAAAAAAAAACTGCGCAACCTGGAGCCTCAGCCTATATTTTCACCCAATTTAAGGTATGGTTCGTACTTGTTTGAACCGAAACAAATCTTGGTCCCTAACCACCTGAACCCGAAACAAATCTTGAGAGGTTTGCCCATCTCTAGTAGGGAACCCTCAGAAGTCTAAGGATAATGTATTATGACTAAGTACAAATTGGAGGTTTTTTGGAGCGAGTTACAATATGGCCATGTCCGTGAGCTAACAGATAAGCTTCCTGGCTCTAGCATTCTTTTACCAAATTGATATTAATGCCATTTGCTAGTATTCTCAAGATAGTAACTTTGTAGACAGAGGAACTTCATAAATTAAGCAAAAAAAAAAAAACCCTAGACCATAAAAACATGGCCCTTGAGAAATGATTATTCTTCAATATATAATAAATTATTATAAAATATATGTACTATGTTCTCCAGTTATTAGCAGCCTGCTGGAATTTCTGAAGCCACAGCAACAAAGTCTCGACCCCACAACTAATCATTCCTTGAAAATATTAGTATATATCGTTTTATGTTACTTTTCTTCTTTTGCTCATTTTTATAGAATTTTCTGAAAAATCCAATTACAAAACTGACACCATCCAGCCAGTGTAATTTGCACTTAGAAGATACAGAGTAATGAATTAAAAATCTAAAAAGTAGGCAAAATTGAGCTTTATAGGGAGCAAGGGGGTTTTAAAAACATTGAAGTCATCGAGTTAAGTAGCTTGCTTGATTGTGATAAATGGTACTTATCTGCTCCCAATTTCTGTTACTATTATTCCATACGCGTGATTACCGCAGAATAATTGGATGATTTTAGATGCTGTCTTCCAGAAAGGAAAACTCAGGAGAGATAAGGGAGAATGCTGATTAAGTGTACTCCATCTCGGCTTGACTACTATTGGGCTGCGTAAAGATCAGTTTGCTACGTCTCTAAATAGACATGATACATCTTTCTGCTAGGAACTTCCATCTCTCCTGACAATCGGCTGAGTGTCCATTTTAGAATTATGACAGCTAGCTCTGAATACTATGTAACTATAAAAGAGCACCAACTTTTAAAACATCATTCAGAAAGCCTTGCCAGGAACTTTATATTGTAGCGCATAAAATGTGATAAAATTATAAGCCATTACTATATCTGCCAGTGACTATAAAAAATACTTTAGGTGCTTAGAAAATAATTGTATACTGGCTAATGTATAACATTTCAGATAGATAGAGAGAGATGGATGCTTTTATTCTGCTCTATGAATTCAGCTCTACTGTTCTGCATGTATTTCAGCACTGCCATGTTCCTGTGTTCTTCTTTTTTCTTTACTCAGACACAATGTGTTAAACCACCAAGGCAATAGTTAAAGCAATCCCTCCAGTTATAAACAACTTTGCTTAAATGAATAGTACATGTTAACAAAAGAAAGTTTTAATATATCTTTTTAAAGAAGCATGTTTTATTCTCCACTTGTCAGGCTTACTTTATACCTATTAGTCTATGAAGAGGGGAGGGGTAGGATGAGGCTACTAGAAAAGACACTCAAATAATTGTTGCTATTACACACTTAGTACTCTGAGCTCTTTTAACAATGCTAGACTGTAGATAAGAGGCTACCAGTGCACAGAATGAGGCAATAAATCAATTAACTAGCCAGGGGCAGCAGATTAAGAACCAACTCCTCTTTTCTCAATAGAGCTCGGGTGTGAGGCTGAATATAGGAACAAATCTAATGTAAATTAGCAGTCAGACTGAAGATAAGGAAGAGGAATATAGCTTAATAAGTGGTGAAGGAAACAGAACTCCTTTATATCATACAGTACAGACCAAAAGTTTGGACACACCTTCTCATTCCAAGAGTTTTCTGTATTTTGATGACTATAAAAATTGTAGATTCACACTGAAGGCATCAAAACTATGAATTAACACATGTGGAATTATATACTTAACAAAAAAGTGTGAAACAATTGAAAATATGTTTTATATTCTAGGTTCTTCAAAGTAGCCACCTTTTGCTTTGATTACTGCTTTGCACACTCTTGACATTCTCTTGATGAGCTTCAAGAGGTAGTCACCTGAAATGGTTTTCACTTCACAGGTGTGCCCTGTCAGGTTTAATAAGTGGGATTTCTTGCCTTATAAATAGGGTTGGGACCATCAGTTGTGTTGTTCAGAAGTCAGGTGGATACACAGCTGATAGTCCTACTGAATGGAGTGTTAGAATTTGTATTATGGCAAGAAAAAAGCAGCTAAGTAAAGAAAAACGAGTGGCCATCATTACTTTAAGTAATGAAGGTCAGTCAGTCCGAAAAATTGGGAAAACTTTGAAAGTGTCCCCAAGTGCAGTGGCCAAAACCATCAAAGAAACTGGCTCACATGAGGACCGCCCCAGTCACCGTAAGGTGCACACTGCAAAAATATATAGAAATAAAATAACTTTATTGAGAAAGTCAATTGCTGTATATCATTCAATTAAAATCAATTAAAGAACCACCCCCAAATTATGGTAGTCGTAAGAAAAAGACGTATTCAGGATATACAACGGACCTGTCAAAAATATCACAAGACAGAATAATCTGACATCTCAAATGAGAAAAATAATGCCCATACACACTTATATAGGATAGAATGATCCCATAGCCCAGCACTGACACCCTACTTGTATTGTTGCCCTTCGCAGCTTCTACAGGAGTAATATCACTGCAGCCAATCACTGACTGTGGGTCACTGCCACTGTAATTATCATTGTGGCCAATGATTGGTTGTAACGGCCACCTGGTGGCTAGAGAACCCCCTTAACTATAATCAGACAACTGAAAAGTAGGAGTCTTTCTGAATGAAGCTTCTTATTTTTCGAGCTGGCTGGGCCATGTCCATTGGACTTCCAACTTACAGTAGCTTTAGTGCCAAAAAAAAATCTACATTGCTGAAATTCCAGAAATTGATACTGGCTACTTGGATTGTAACAGCAATACAGTAAGTCAAGTTACTATGTCACTGAAACTTGCAATACTGGGATGGTTTCAACTTTTAATATTCCTGTCAAGATATTTGCAGATGGTAAAGCACAGATGTTCTACTTGTCAATGAAATAACATTAGTAAACAGCATAAAGGAAATAATTCCCATGATTCACTCTGCAGCATAACAAAACAAATACATTTTGCCCATTGTGACTAACTATATTATTGAATTTTCATTTTTTCTCTGTTAAAGGGATTCTAAATTTGCATATTGAGAATAACATTCTTATAGCAGGAAAATGACAGCTCAAGTTTTATTTTTTTGTTGTGTTGCAACTAAAAGTTTATTGATGCAGAAATTAAAACAGGAAAAGTTTTGAAGACAGATAATGAATTTCCATAATGGTAATAAAATTGCACACTAAACAAGACTAGCTTCACATTGAGATTATGTTTGTTCATTTAATGTTTCTTTTGGTAATTCCAAATGCTTGTTCTTATTCTATTCTGGAATCCCTGTTCTGAAACTCTATACCCATTTACAATAAATCAAACCCTAATTTTATAATCACATCCTAGTCTACTGTCCTAATCCATAAACTACACAGAGTTCTAGCCAATGTCAGTAAACTAGAAGAAAGATGACAAGCTCTGTCCACTGTATGATATCATAAACTGCACAGTTTATTGGACAACATAGACAAGTTTTATTTTGTTACTATATGGCAGCATTTAGACTATATAGCTCGGCCTATTCATAGCTCAGTATAAAATACTTGCAGAAATTTGAACACAATGAAAATTTTCTTAAAACGTACCTCCAATTATACAACAACTTTTCCTAAATAAATAGTACAGGTGAATATAAGAAACTTTGTAATATGTCTTAGTAAAGAAATAGGTTTCCTTCTCCACTTATTAGTTTGTTTTTGTACTCAGCTCACACACAGAAGTCTATGGAAAGGGGAGGGTTACTTATCTGCCAGCTGCTAAATCGATTTATTGCCTCGTTCTGAGTCTTATCTTAAAAGATTTAGCAGTGACAAAAGTGTTGCAGAGTTTACCCGCTGCAGTTTTTTCCAACAGCTTCCTCCTCCCCCTTCCATAGATATTTATGTAAAAAGTAACTCAGCCTGATAAGTGGAGAAGGAAACATGTTCCTTTAATAGGATATATTGCAAAGTTTTTTATATTCACCTGTACTTTTCATTTTTGAGAAGTTGTTTTTGAATCGGAGGTGATCTTTAACCATTTTTAATTCATGTTGTTTATAAAGTGCCAATATAGTCTAATTCACATGTATTACAGAGATTTTCGTCACTTACATCAATCCCTGTCTACTGGTCCTTCTAAGCCATGGGACTGTTCAGCTAATAAGTTTTCTTTTCTTACAGAAAGTCTAATCATGCTCCTTTTTTTACTGTTTATCTCTGTAATGTGCCCTGTAAGATGGTGGTGTTCAATATGCAATTCAGTATACTTGGGAAGGTGGCAGATTTGATTTAATTTTTATTTGTTTTCAGAGTGGAGAATGTTTTTGATGAACTATATAAGGAAATGAATTGAATATTCACAAAAATCTCAAAATTAAGACCTAAAAGATATTAATGTAACCCTTTTTAACTTGTCATATAGCAAACTAGGTAAACAATTCTAGTGCTCTTTAAAGGAGTTATCCACTTTCTTAATATTGATGGCCTATCCTTAGGATAGGCCATCAATATTAGGTCTGTTAGGGTCTAACAACCGGGTCATCTTCTCCAGTCTTCTGGTAATGTTTACATGCTGTGAGCTGTACTGCTCCATCGCCATACAGACTTTAGGTGCTGCAGAACTGCCCCATAGACTTCAATGGAGCAGCACTGTAAGACCTATAGTTGCCGCTACAGTGAGATAGCATTACTGGCAGCTGACAACGGGGTACAGACAAGCCATCAGTATTAAGGAAGTGGATAACCAACTTTAACTTGTCTTTTTTCAATTGCTTCAATGGCTTTTTTTGTAAATGACCACACTGTAACATGTTATCAGATTTGGGTCAATAAGGGCTATATGTGTACATTGGGAGAAACAGCTTAATGAATAATTATAACAGCTTACTTGGTGCCATTGTCTAGGAAAGCATTGGCATAGTACTGTATATAGCTGCACTTCAGGATAATATAAGATCGCCTCTTCAGAGCAATCAGGCATTTACATTCTTCTCTAGTTAATACTTAATTAACAAATGAACATATCTCTAATTATCATTGGAAAATTCTATCTGAGAATGTTGACTGTTGATTGCACACTCTTCAATTTAATTCCAGTGACAGCTACTTCAATGAGATGTACAACAGAATTTCTGCAATATTGTTCAGAAAATACATGAATGCACTGAGTTTCAGTTTATTCAATGATATAAAATTACATAAAATATTCTGCCTTGTATAGCTATGTGTAGCTACCCACTGGTTATGCTGTGAATTGCTGCCTACAAAAGGTTTTGCTAGCATTTTGCAATATTGTTTCAAAATTCTTAACCAAATTAGCTAATAAAAGGCTATGGCTTCTTGGTACATGGCATTGACTGTAACTTACAGGGCAATGAAATCATTTTTGCTGCCCTTGGTTAACACTGAAGATGAGCAATTGTGACAGATACTAATTCAATACACTGTCACAACATGCTAGCAAAATTCTTGACAGGCTACAATTCACATCCCAACCACTGTATCAACCACACATAGATGCATACAGCATAGACATCTCATCTTGGAAAATTTTTTCCTAACTGGTTATTTTACACCACAAATCTTAGTATATGTCAAATGTCACAAGTCAACCAAAAAGGTAAGGAAGGAAGCATGTGTATAGCTAAATTTCTAAAAAGTTCTGATCTGTACAATTTTGCTAAGTTTTTATTCCATAGAGAAACACAATGCAGACTATAATTTTACCAAATTTTTGGGGGGTGATGCTATGCTGCCATAGATCCCCAGCCCTAAAACTATTCTCTGATATTCTCCTCCTTACATTATACAAGAACCCACTTATCCACTGAAAAGCGCTGTACAGATTCGGGCTGACAACAGGAATACAGATAGAAAGTGGCTTCCAGCACAGGATTTCAGAGAAAGCAGACAAAATTTGCTAATATAGTATATTAACATTTATTAATGACACAAATGCTGGCAGAAAATCAAGTTGTTAAAAAGTTTAGGTTTGCTTTAGGCATCTTTTTTCTAAAAGCAACATGATCGGATAAGTTAACACAAATGGATCTGCTAACTATCCTGTTTATATCTATGTGTGGGAAAGTGTGAATTTGTTGGCATGTCATGATATTTTGTTAAATTGGTTTAATGAGAAATGCTTTGGTTACCTAAACTGGAGATCAGTTATGTCTGGTTACAGCAGTACATCATAAATACCTACATTACCTGCTATATCCATGTAAATAAAAAGAATCACCGGGCACTGTTAACAAGGATTATGTACAGTAATAAAGACTACAAAAAAACATGGTCACAACATTTATTGCACATAGTGAAAACTGTAAATCCTGTATCTGTATTTGTCCATGTGATTAAAATAATGCTCTTAATATAGTCTTACTTAAAACAATTATTGATGGAGAATCAAATGTGCAATGCATCTAAAAACGAAGTATAAAATGTGCTTTATTCATGTGGTTCAAAAAGTGAAAAAAAAAAACATTTCCATAGATGGGTCCTTCTGTGCTCTTCTCTCTTAGATGTGTGGTGGGAGATAACCAGATTTGAAAAAAACATGGTTTTGTGATACTCCGCCACAAGATGTCTAAGCTATATGTGTCAATGTGTGATCAAATGATGGTTAGGTTTAGCTAGCACATGACAATAATGAATTGAAATTATAGCTCTGTTGCTCAGAGCCCTATTATCTCCTGCCTGTGGCTCCCTGTGAGAGTTGATACTCCCACTACTTCACTACTATGATATCATATCACCCACACTTCTTGAACAGCAAGAACAGTGCTCCCAGGGCTGAAGGCCCTCCCCCAGATCACCAAATGCCTCATTTGCTTAAGACTTCAAAGTTATTTTTCTCCATATCTACAAAAGTGACATATATAACAAAGGTAAGTTGTTTATCACTGTAATTCGCTCTGTAATAAAGTGGTAACAGTTGAATATGCTTGGAGGAGGCGGGAGACTCCCTTTAAATACAGTACAGTTTGCATATACCACAAACTCCTAATATACAGTAATATAATATACTCTCCATATATTCTCCAATCTACTCCTATTATACATCAATATACTTTACATAGACTCGATCCACAAAAGATTTACAGTATCTATATTCTTTTTCTAGATTTGCAGGGACATGGAGGATATTTTCTGCTATTCCCCAGCTCTATTATCCCACTGCTCTAGTTCTTGATTCCTACAAGAGCAGTATATTATGAAGGCGCTGTATAAATAAGAGTAATCTCACCATGTAAGTAATGGCCAGAGCAGGTCACATACTGTATTCTCCTTTTATAAACAGAATGTAAATTGTACTGCCTTACACCCCATTTCTGATAACACGAAGACCTTCCGAATGGAGTGACTACATTTAAATGTTTAATTTTTGTCCTCTTTAAATTCAATTAAATTCCCCGTTTTCATTATTTCCTATTTCCAATAAATTATGAACCATGCCGAACTAAGCAGTCACTGCAAATTCACAACCAGTACAAAATGTATTGCTGGTGTGACAGCATGCCCTACCATGTAATCATATGCTGTATCAATTATTCAATAGCTCTTTCAAGAAGAATTCTTTATTTACTCTAATGGATGGTACTTTGTGACAGTTGTCTTGGTTATCTCAGCAATCTTTCTTTTTATACTTCACTAGAAATTTTTTTTCCTCTCTTCTTTTCCTTCTATCAAATGTATTACAAAAGAATCTACATTTAAACACTCTAGTCGGTCAACTCTTTGTGATGTTAGCTTATAAAGCAAAGAGAGCATTTGACATAAGAAAGGAGATTATCACAAATAGAACAGTATAATTTTTTTTTTCACTCCAATTGAGATTTCTAAAGCATTTTAATTTCAATGTCTTTACACGTCTTAATGTACGTGCCAAAGCAAAGACAAGGCTTATTTTATTAATAGCATTATAAAAGTAAATTACCTGGCACTGAAGTGCAACCGATGAATTCTAAAATGTGTAATACAGACTGAAGTGGAACCGTAAATACCAGCATATGCTTTATATCAGTAAAATGTACCATTAGTAGGCAGACAAAAAATATTAATTGCAGATAAATGTATAGACCCTGTGTATTATGCTGTAAAAAGCTTAAATACAATATGCATTGCAAAAAGTTCAATAGTAAGAGTCTAGGCTCTCAACTATAGCAATTATGCCAATGCTGAATGACAATTCCTATTATTTTGTACTCTTTTACCGGAGTAATGATTGCAAATGTAATAGTAAAAGCCACACTCCAGTGAACTGTGCCATAATTATATATACTGTCTATACACACTGAATATAGGCTAAATGTAAAATCATTTTTTATTAAAAAATGCAAAATAAATGCGAAAAAAAAACAAACACCATAACAGAAATACTTGGCACCTCGATCCATGGAGTTTTCCTCAAACACCAGCCTCTACCCACCAATCTGCTTATACTGTATTTCATCTACAGGGCCTTGGAACAATTTACAGTTAGAAATTGGATAGATAGGTTCCTAGGAGCCCTGAGAATATTCTACACTATGTTTTAAGCCAATTTAAGATGTAGTTCATAACCGAACTTGTTTGACCCGAAACAAATCTGGACCCAAGCCACCCTAAACTAAATAAATTCTTAGAGGTTTGCCCATCTTTAGTCCCCATACAGGAAACAAAATATCCTAGTTTGTACTTCTTTCAACAAAAATGTTGCCAAAGAGATAGAACAATCTTTCCAAGGGAAGGCACAATGCATAAACTTAACTAAAGTATAAAATCTTCAAAAATAGCCTCTATGTGTAAAATTTCAGAATTTACTCATCTGTCTAAGATGGCCTCCCCTGTGAGTGGTTCTATATTAATAGTGTCTACTTTCACAACCTACATCCATTTCTCAATTATCTTTAGGTAAACTCTGTTTTTCACTCATTTCCATGTTATCTCTGTATATATTAAACATCAGTATATATTATTGGTCCGCAGTGGTGTATACTCTTGTGTTAATGACCATTGAGCTGCCATTGGTTTATACCCTTGTGTTAATGATCAGTGAGCCGCCAATGGTTTATACCCTTGTATTAATGACCATTGAGCTGCCACTGGTTTATATCCTTGTGTTAATGACCATTGAGCTGCCATTGGTTTATACCCTTGTGTTAATGACCAGTGAGCTGCCATTGGTTTATACCCTTGTGTTAATGACCAGTGAGCTGCCACTGTTTTATACCCTTGTGTTAATGACCATTGAGCGGCCAATGGTTTATACCCTTGTGTTAATGACCATTGAGCAGCCAGTGGTTTATACCCTTGTGTTAATGACCAGTGAGCTGCCATTGGTTTATACCCTTGTGTTAATGACCAGTGAGCTGCCATTAGTTTATACCCTTGTGTTAATGACCAGTGAGCTGCCATTAGTTTATACCCTTGTGTTAATGACTAGTGAGCTGCCAATGGTTTATACCCTCGTGTTAATGACCATTGAGCTGCCATTGGTTCCTACCCTTGTGTTAATGACCATTGAGCTGCCATTGGTTTATACCCTCGTGTTAATGACCATTGAGCTGCCATTGGTTTATACCCTTGTGTTAATGACCAGTGAGCTGCCAATAGTTTGGGGGGGGGGCACATACAGCTGATTGGGAGCACTAGTGTGTAGAGTATGACTAAATATATAATTTATGCTGCACAATATTGAGTAAATTGTCTTCTAATCCAACCATGAATACATTTGCATACTATGGAACTATTTTGCTACCCTTTTACCGTTCCTTTGACTTTCATTATTGTAAACTAAAGAACACCAAGAAATTTAGTTCTCTCCTAATATGGTGACATCCACCTTGCTTGGACCATTGCAGTAACTTTAGCTATTGTTGTTCTAAAGTATTGAATGAAGGTAATGGACTATGTAGTGCATGTACATAGCACAGACTGTTGAATGCTAAGCTTAGGGTCATTATTTATTTAAGATTTAATTGTGATTTAATAATACAAGATGGATGCTCTTTTTCTCATCCTCTTTGTGATAATCTATGTTAATACTACTATTTAAAGAGTGATATATTGCTCCTCTATGAACAAGGGCTTGAATAAATTTAGTAGAGAGCAATTAACATGCCGCACCGCACTATAATTTACTGCACTTTAAAAATAAAATACAATTAAAGTTAATAAGCTATAGATTAGATTTAGGGAGTCATCTATTAAACAAGTCCATGCAAGCAACATATTATATACGAGGAGGCTGTTTTTCAAAACCAGACAGATATAACTAGGATACCCGTGCAGACGTATTCTTTGGAGTTCTCCAGTAAAAGTTAGTGTAAGATTTCTTTAATAAAACCTTAAAATAATGCTGTTTGCCATACCTTGCTATATCTCGCCTTTTTGCGTTACTAAATTGGTGTGGAATCCTATCATGTTCTTGAAAATGATCTTTGATGAGAACTGAGACCACTTTTGTGCTGCTTGGGCTCTTCTGTAACAAGTGACTGGAGAACTGAATGGCTGCTTGCTTTTGTTAATTTGTACTTGGCCTTGATATTCAGATCTGCGTGGAATTACCCTTGTTACAGAAAAATTGACGTGTTAGTGAAAGCCTCCTGGTACGAATAGTGAAATCTTGAAGTCTTTCTCAGCAATTTAAAAAAAAATAAAATAGGCTATACAGTAGACTGGTCAGTTTTAGTGTTTTACTTGGTATATTGCAATTTAACAAATTCACATTACACCTAATTACATGGTTGGTGGAATTGAAAAACAGAAGAGTCCTTCATGTTCGACCTATTCCATTTACAACCCCCAGAAAAAGGCAAAAAACACCCATCAATGTAATCTTTCATCGTTTTATATAAGATCATTATATATCATGTATTACTTACACATATAGCAAGGTTTAACATTACACTGATGACATGCTGTACCGTGATATCTTGTGACAGAAGACAACAAAAGCCATTGAAATCTGTTCAAAAAGTGGAATTAACACTCTGTCCTACTGAATAGTTAACACATTACCGTAAATCTTCGATATCCACATTTTCATTATCCACGGTTTTACTTAACTTAAAGTGGTTGTCCAGGAATTACAGTTTTTTTTCCAGTAGGCCGAGGAAGATGATAAATAAGAAAATACCCAATACTTTCCTGTCCACGGTGCTCCAGTGTTCCAGGCTGCTGTCCGGTCCAGTAGTGCTCTGGGGCTTGCTCCGGCGAAAGTCCTTGCTGCACGTGACCGCTGTGACCATGACAGCAACCTGGGACACCGGAACGCTGAGGACAGGTGAGTATGTTTTTTTTATTTTTTTATTTTTTTTCACATTACCTGGTCTCCTGGAAAAAAAAGCTGTAAGTCATGGACAACGCCTTTAATATAAGATCATTGGGGTCCACAAGTGGCTCCTGCACCGATCAACTGTTCTCTGAGCAGGTGACTTTGTGCTGTACAGTCACTGGACACTGAGCCATCTGCTTCAGGTTCTGTACATTGCATTTGATGCTATATACGGTTTTCCGATGTCTGTGGGTAGGCTTTGAATCGTGGATACCAGGGTCTTACTGTATTTGTAATGTTACACTTTGCTAAACCTGTATAAACATATTTTTATGCTAATTTATTTTTTTAAGAAGTGATACCTCCAGGTTTCTACTTTTTTATCTCTGTGCACGCCACTTGTTTTAACCCATGTTAGCCAGTGGTTTGCTGAGTGGTGACCACCAAGTAGAGACTAGTCTAAACTCAAGAAGTATCAGAATAGGAGTAGTGGGCTACCAGTGAAATTACTTACTATTATTATTTTAATACAATTATGACCCACTGTACAGTTGTACTGTATACTTCCTTACCTTTTATTGTTGTTCAACACATCTAAGATGCAATGACTGACCAGTTTTTAAGAAAAATAAAACAAAAAACCCCACAAAAACATGATTTTTTCAATACTTTGTCAGGAGATTAATATGTTATATGTGTCTATGTGTTGTCACGCAGTGGACATGTGATTTTTAGTCGGTTTTGCTAAAATATTTGCATATTATATTGTATATTGTATATAAATAGTTTTATGAAAAATTCCTGTCCTTAACCAAATTTGTGATAAGCTAAGGGTGGATCCATATCAGATCTTGCTCACCTATACTCATACCTGGACATATCCAAATATTTGCATCAGAAATATTGGATACTGACAATTTCTTTTAGGCACTTAAAGGAGTTTTTCCATATCAGGGTTTCACTTGCTCTCCTGTCATCTCTCCCCTTCACTTCCTGGTTTCAGTGTTAAGTTGGTGGGTGGGCTTAGCTTGTGTGATACATATCTCAGACCAGCAGCTGCTCCTGAAACTAAACTGCACACTATTATCCCCGGGTTTACATACAGAGATAACAGAGGCACAGATCAAGCACTGTTCTAGCCTTTATCAAGATTCAGTAGCTAGATGCACGTTGAAGAGCTGGCGTCATCAGCACGACCACTACACCTACATGGCTGAGGTGGACTGAAATATAGGCAAGGAGCTGTAAACACCGAGGAGACATATTTAGATGTATCTGACAAATGGAACAAGATCGATGAAGCAATGTAATGGGTAAAACACTTCAGTTAGCTTAAACTGCAAATTTAAATAAGATCCTGGCAATAGGAATACCGCTTTAAAGGAGTCTATAAG
This sequence comes from Leptodactylus fallax, assembly GCA_947044405.1. NCBI lineage: Eukaryota > Metazoa > Chordata > Amphibia > Anura > Leptodactylidae > Leptodactylus > Leptodactylus fallax. Next base: position 1,064,399 of record CAMRHE010000162.1, on the reverse strand, counting down.
GGCTTCCTAATATCCTATCCTTAGAATAAGCCATCAATATTAGATAGCAGATCAGCTGTTTGGTGAGAGTGCAGCTCCCAGTAATGTTGAAGTCTATGGGCTTGTAAACACTACCAAAAGTGACACTGTCCCCGAACTGCTTATCTGAGGGGTTCCTGATGTCAGACCCTCGCAGATTTAATATTGATAGTTTATTCTAAGGATAGGATATCAATATTAGAAAGTGTAAAACCCCTTTAATGCTCAGACAGGCACCCATTATTTGATACAGAAAAGTTGATTGATATATATGACATGAAATTATCAAGTAGAAAATTACAAGACAATATTTCCCCGTCCTCTACATTCTGCCTGGTTTGCACACGAGGTAAGTAAACCATTGTACAATTAAAAATTTTTAAAAAAAACATGGACCAGCTGAATAGTGGAACTATCTATTCTTATGTAACTCCATTTCAGAAGTTACTATTGTTACGGTATTCCCATCTGCTGTTATTTTAAAGTGACAGTATAAGGCTGGATTCACACCTGCGTTGGAGTCTCCATAGAAGACTGCACCACAAAATCCGCTTAAAATTGGCATTGAGAAAAGTTCTGCAAGTAGGACTTTTCTGTCCGCTGGTTTCAGTATAAAACAAGCGGAAACCAGTCTATGGGGTCTCCATGCAGACCCGAACGTCGGAAACCCGAAAGCTAGTGTGAACCTTGGGTAACTAGTCCACCTCTATATTTTTATTGGACATTTGGTTTTGTGAGCAATTTGCTCCCTGAGTTCTGCTTATTTGCTGCTGTAGTACAGGACTCACATTTCTTCTTCTGATCAAGTTTTGATATTAACCTAGATAAATGTGCTCATGAAATGTTCTCAGACTTAATTGCTTTGTGATGAGCAGGGAGAAGTGAATATTAATTAAGAAGGACTAATAAGCCATGCGGCACGCTGTCTAGTACTGTTCTAAACATTTCTTTACTAGTTTTCAATTAAAATTTAACTTAAAATACTACAAAAATAAACAAGTCAAATTACAAAAAAAAAAACTTTTTTCATCAAATTACAAAGACAAGAAAAGTTGATAACTTTTTTTTTTTTTTACATTAAGTTCCCTGGAACATTTCGTTCTCCTTCCATTACAGCATATTCCTGTCTGATATTCATAGGGATTAGATGTGATGGTACTTGGCAGTTTAGTTAGCTAGACATGCAATGCATCTTCACAGCTTCACTTCAGCTACAGTTGCCTCCTAATTAATATTACTTGTTTCTCGGCAGAGCTTTCTTCTAAATGGTGGAATTGAACTATTTATAATGAAAACACAGTAATATCGAGGGAATGCTGAAAACTGTCAAACTTGCAATTCGGTCTATATTTTTACACTTAATTTTCAACATTTACAGTACATATTCCTCTAGACTTGCTTTGCCACCTAACTGCCTTCATTGAGTGTTTGGACACATTTGCGATTGCCGCTTTTGGATTCCATGACATTTCAAATAACATTATAATTTTTTATTTTGAAGAACAGACCTGAAGCAATGATAATAAGACAAGTAAAATCTAAATTGGCTTATATACCATAAATAGCTGGGGCACCAATAGGTGACAGCCGTACCAGTATGGTGGAGGACTACCATTATATAGCTGTCATGTGACCATAAATAAATTACTACTGATGTGTCCAGTTTAGTTAAAGATTCCAATTTCTCAGGAAACCAATTCAACACAATATCACAACATGGTAAAAAAAAGCCTTGGAAGTCTAAAATTCATACCCCCACTGGGTGAACACATATGGTATAGTTAGCATATCACTTTGTGATTGCTTATCATATCACCATTAATGACATGTGAACCCTGAGCTGACTCCTGCCTGAGGGGCATAGGGCATCAAAAGTTAAACTTGTCCACTACAAAGTATAAAAGCAATCCAAAAAAAAGCATAAAAATATAGTCCAAAGGCAAATTGTATTAAAAGTTTAGGAGCTGATCAGAACCCTTCTTCCTGTTTTGACCCTTGTTTCGCTGTAGATGTATAATACCCTTCACTTGGGGTGCGATGGTTCTTCTGCATCCTATACCACCAGAGCTCCATAGCATTGGTTTCAGCATTCTAGTGAGACTCTGCGCTTTCAGAATGGCGAGCCCCGACACAAGAAAGAAAGAGGGCTGGGACTGGACGACAGAGCATCAGGGATAGGTGAGTATGTTCTGGACAAATCCTTTAAATTATAGGACTATTTCATTAATTATTGCTGCTAAAGAAGGTGAAGTAACAGCTTAAAAAGAAGAAGATTTTTTTTGCATGGTCAATATAAATGCATCTTAAATAAATTTAGTATTAACATTTCATATTTACTCTAATTCCCAGTATAAAAATCTAATTTTGTTAATGACAATCCAATCCAATAAATGTGCAAACTGTATAGTGATAGGGAACATATGGAAGGGGTCAAATATTTTTTTTTTACAGCACTGTGAACATATGTGCCCTTCCTTACCATTACTTTAGGTGTGAGCTGCTGAAGGTGAGCAGAAAAAAAATATAATTTTAGGATACTCAGGAGATATTTATGCTGTATGTGTCTACAAGTGGCTACCTGATGGTTGTGGTATGAATTGTAGTCTATTGAGGCTTTTATTAGCATCTTGCTAAATTATTTAGAAATTTTCATTGTTAATAAAATTCATGGAAAGTTAAGGACAGACACATCTAAATGAAGCACTGTTCACATTACCCTTATTATAGTCCGTTGTTGTCATTAGTCTTGACAGCAACGGACATTAACGGTAATAGGGTAACTAACACAGATGAGGCAACCTCCATCTGTGTTCCCTCCTATTGACTCTAATGTAAACACGCTGTCCTCCATTATGTGGATGCACATGCGGGACTTTTTCATCTGCATCTGTCATTTAATGTCCATTGTTCTCATCCTGTGACAGATGAGAGCAACGGACATTGAATAACGGTAGTGTGAACTCACCCTAATTTCTATCTAGTGTAATATATGAATTAATAAATAAAGCAGAAAAGTATTCTTTGACAAAATGTTTCATTATTTTTAAGACTAACATGGCAGAAGAATGTCCGATAAATGTGCATTTTATAAATTGAACATTTCTCTCTTTGTTTTTAGTTTTTCTAAATTACGTTTTGTGTTCATGTAAACCTAGATATGAAAAGTCTATTTCATTTTGGAGAAAACTACTATAATAAGTAAAATTATAAAAAATATGATGATTGCTCCCGTTAACCAATAAAAGCTCATTGTCAATATCCTCCTGAGAGGGAACGTCTATTCTATGATAAATAGTTTTACCCACAATGTACACTCTTGAAAAGCTAAGCTGTAATTTGTGACACAAATCTCCAATATTTCAGAGGAAATCTCTCTTTCCATTTATGTTTGAGAAGCTGAAATATCATACCAATCAATAACAGCCTATGTGATGCCCTGCAGTTTGCTATTTTTCAGCAGTTTGTGCCACACAGACATCGGAGGAAACTAATTCGAGGCTGTATAGTTCAAATAGTCTGATTGTTTTAGAAAACTACACTGTCAAATTACCACTCAGAGCAGAAAACTAATAGTAACGCCATTGGGAAATAGAAAAACACTCCCTATATTCTATTTGTACCAAAATATTGTTTTTCATGTGAAATTTGAGGAATTTTGAGAAAAACAAACATGCTTAAAGAGAATGTATCATCTATATTTAAAAAAAAAAAATACCAATAATACATAGTGTACTGAATCATTTTGAATATTTTAGTTTATAGTATTAGTGACTCAGGAACCCACCAAATGAAAATAAAGAAAATAAAAGGAATAATAATATAAAAAAAAAAAAGTACAAAAACTTTGCAAATACCTGACTCAATTTTTCTGGTCTCATGGACCCCATATTCTATCACAATCGGAATGTACTGCCATCTTTAAGTGATTGATAGTGCATCCAGGGTTTTAATCCACATTTGTTGAGTTAGTATTTGTTGCCCAGTAACATTGCAGTAAAAACAACCTTAAGCAAGAACTTTTTTTTTTTTTATATTTCTTTTCATTGATTCCCGTATCTGATCTAATACACATACTTACAGTGGGGAAAAAAAGTATTTAGTCAGCCACCAATTGTGCAAGTTCTCCCACTTAAAAAGATGAGGCCGGCCTGTAATTGACATCATAGGTAGACCTCAACTATGAGAGACAAAATGAGAAAACAAATCCAGAAAATCACATTGTCTGATTTTTTAAGAATTTATTTGCAAATTATGGTGGAAAATAAGTATTTGGTCACAATTGGTGGCTGACTAAATACTTTTTTTCCCCACTGTATAAAGTTTCTGGAAAATAAACGACCACAATTTGTAATGTGGTGGCTGAGTTGAGGAAAAGCCTGCCTGTATCTGCACAGTGACCAATATGTATAGTGTCAGTTACAAAAATACTTAAAGGTTTCTGAAATCTGGGAATCATATTGTGCCTAAAGAATCTTTTCTAAATAATCTGAGCCTGCATTATATCACTTCACTGTATCCCCTGAAAGGCTATACCACCAAACACATTGTTGTTACCAAGGGTCACAACTTTTGACTGGGCACCATACACTAAAGTGCAAATTCTATTTCAGCCATACACCCCACTCCTTCATGCTTATACAATATGGCTGGCTAATGTGTACCAGAACTGTATTATACCCCAGGCTATTCTAATGCAGGCCTATTAGCCAGAGGAGGTTATCACTACCTCCAATGTCATTTAAAATTACATATGAAGAATATCCTGGAACAGCTCCCTTAATTGTTTTACTTTCCAACCTCCTATTTTCCTACAGTACATACCAATTCAGGCTAGGTTCACATCTGCACCAGAATCTCCGTTGGAGACTCCAGCGCAGAAACCTCCCAAAATCAGCGGAGAGAAAAGTCCTGCACAGAGGGTTTTTCTTTCGGCCAAGTTCAGTATAAAAACGATGGATACCCGACGGACACCTGGTGGACCCATGGGTATCCACTGTTTTAGCGGTCCGGCTCTCCGGACAGCCAGGAGACCATGTATCAACAACCTCAATCATCGGCCACTCCAGGGCTTAAAGAATTCACTTGAGACCTTACTAGTAATAAGAAAAGATCAACTTCTCTGTCAAAGTCCATCATGGAAAATGTAGCAGAGCCCCAGTCAGAGCCCTAGACAACCCTACTCAGAACAGTTTCTGAGCATCATATTAACTTGTAAAATTTCACTCACTGGGAAAACAGGGCTTCCCTAATTATTATGTTTGCAAGTTTCAAGGTTTTGTAGTGTAGCTATTTTTCTATAGATTAGCATAATACACTCAAAAACTCATCAAGCCAGTGATTATGTTTCAGATATATATTATTGTAGTAAAGTTATTAGCAATGCAAATGACCCTACAGAGTACGTTAAATGGTCCTAAACTGATTATGTATGTAAGTCTGGCTGTGGGAGATGTTTTTTTTTTTTTTTTCAGAAAATATGATTATATGGGTCCTTCCTATGACCTATATCTGTATAACTACCAGTACTTTGGTATGTATGTTACTATCATTAAACTTTTGATAAAAACGATTTAAAGCCTAAAACTTTATTTATTTTGCCTTATTGTCCTAAAACCCCTCAGCATCTCTGTAGAGCAGGGGTTGGCAACCCCCAGCACGCATGCCACGAGTGGCACGTGAGGCTTATTTAACTGGTACGGGCAGCAGAGTCCTCACCTAGCAGTTTCGATCAGAACAAACACGGCCGAAACGAAACTGCTATTAATATAATCTGGGGTCTCTTCAGACCCCAGAGTATAATAAACGGAGCCCCCAGGGAGATGATCAAAAATAAAAAATAATGTTAACTTACCTTTCCTGTACTCCGTGGCGTCTCTGTGCTTTGCAGGCGCTTCTGCCTGACGTAAAAGACCGCTGACAGGGGCTCAGAGGTCACGTCCGGCATCATTACGCATAATGACGCGACGTGACCCCTGAGACCCAATCAGCGGTCGCTGACTACAGGCAGAAGCGCCCGAAGAGAACAAAGCCACTCCAGAGTTCAGGGAAGGTGAGTAGCATTGTTTCACCTCTATTGGCCCTCCGCTTATTATACTCTGGGGTCTGAGGAGACCCCACAGTATAATAATAGCTAGTGAGTGTCGAAAACTGGAATATTATAAAAGTTAGTATATTATACTGTGTGCAGGGGCCACTATGGGACATAATACCGTGTGCAGTGGCTGCTATGGAACATAATACCGTGTGCAGGGGCCGCTATGGGACATAATACCGTGTGTAGTGGCCGCTAGTGGATATAATACTGTGTGCAGAGGCCGATATGGGAAATAATACCGTGTGCAGAGGCCGCTATGGGATAAATACCATATGCAGGAGCCGCTATGGGACATAATACCGTGTGCAGGGGCCGCTATGGGACATTATTCTGTATAATGTTGTGTTTTCTGTATTAAGGATGTTTTTGCACAGAAAACACAGGCTTTTTTTTTGTGAAAAAATGCACCAAGTGAACACAGTATTACATTGAAGCAAAAGTTCCAGTGGCCTAAGAATATAGCTGCATCCAGATACATAGTGTGTTTCCACCATTAGGACGCTGCCATCCCAATCCGAAAGTACAGGTGCGTCCCAGGAAATAGCAGTAAATGCATGTGCTCTGAAGCATCTGGTGGCAGCACTTCAGTGTTATGGTTATATGACTTTAGTTTAGAGGTAGTCAGACTTACAATTATTGACCGGCACTCTGAGTATCTGAACTTTGATTTTTTAATTAAAATCGACACGCTGAACAAAAAAGGTTGCCTACCCCTGCTATAGAGTATACATTGTGGCATCAGTGAATACATTGTATCTGGCGTAGGGATTTATCACTCATATTCGATAACTGCCATTGGTTTTCCTGGGTGTAAGGACTTGGAGACCTGCATTGCAAATGGTGGCAGGGAATGGAAGTGGAGTTTTTTTCTTTTATACTGTGTGAGAGACACTGAGGAGAGATTATACAGCATGGCCAACATTATATTCTGTGAGGGTGCACTGAAAGGCATTATACAGTGTGGGGCCATTGAGGAGCATTATCCTATGTGGAGGGCACTGAGGGGTATTATACTGTGTGGAGGCCACTATGGGGCATTATACTGTGAGACGGGCATGGAGGAACAATACACTGTATAAGGGGCCACTGAGGAGGAGGCATTATACTGTGAGGGTGCATCGTACTGTGTAGTGGACACAAGGGACTGGATCGAGTCAAAGAGGTATGGTCAAAGTTAGAGGGGTTACTTAAGATAAATAAATGTACAGCTGCAGTGTTATATCACTTCCTGAAGTATCCCCTCCCCCTTTTTTACCCTGACTGAAATTTTTGGGAGTAGCAGAAAGATGGAGAAACACATGTCCTGTCTTACCAGCTTCATTCACATCTATTCTGTTTAGCACTGCTAAAACCAGGTAAAAAACTGCTAAAAAAAAAAGCCCTGAATTTAAAATGCTTAAATTATCCAGTGAAGTCAGGTGAATTTGGTTGATGACTTCAATTTTGAATTAAACTAATTCAATACATTATTACATTCTAGCAAAACTCAACGCAATCATATAGCAAAATCATGTTGTTTGGTAAAGTTGCTCATCTTGTGTCATACTGTATCTGACCATTTCCAGTCACGAGGAACCGTAAGGAAAAACACATCTATAATAAGTGCAGACATGATTTTTGCAATTTTTTGTAGAACTTCGAATGGCAATACAATGGGAAAAATTTGTGTGAGGCAGAGATGAAAAGCTGTGTGTGCATTTAGCCCAAGTATAGTTCTTTAAATCACTCTGGGAGTCTGTCAGCAGCAAAAACATTTTTTATAACATTTTTGTGCTTAAAGACTCCCTGAAAACAATGCTCCCATGTGGTTTTACCACATTTTGGTACACATTTCAAATTGGATGTTAAAAAGCACCTATCACCAAGTACAAATGGTATAAGTTAGTCACACTGTGCGCAATATGTTTCTACCCTTGCTATTTCATTCACTTCTGCTTCAATGTAGACTTTACAGCACTGAGTTCAGGTAAGTATATTATAGGTCATTAAGTAGGTTCAATAATTCACTATCTTGCCAGGTACCATAGATTTATATTACGGCTGTAAAGGGCAGTAAAAAATTTTTTAAAAAATCGGGCCACCCCAGTCCATAGGTTGTGTTTGGAAGTGTAGCTTGTGTAGCCCTTTCACATCAACAGAGCTGCGAAACTGGACACAACCCATGGACAGGAGTGATGCTGGTTCTGGAATTAATCAGCTATATTATTCTAACCCTCTGCAACACCTGATATTGATATAGCCAGTTTAGCAATGATGACCATGCCAGTTGTGTGAACAAAATCAGACATCTAACATTTTTTTGCTGTCAAAAGCCAGTACACAATTTGATATTTATCGTGAGCTTGCTAGCTGAAAATTGAGTCAGCTCAAGAAATTGAAGACTTGTCTCTTTGAAGTATCTGGAACAGTGATTTATTGTGTACCATGGCACAATATGGGACAGTTGTCACGACCATTTATGATATAATATGCAGAAAACTATATAGCAGATGGGCACATTCTGAAGCCTGGACTTGGCATCCTCAGATTTTTAATTTGTTTAGAAGTTATAAAAGAATAACTTGTAGAAGAATAACTTTGACTCTTCCACCTCCAGGTGATGAGATAATAAAAAAGAAATTACCAAGATAAATGTCTTACCAGCAGGTACTTGATTCCTTGACCTACCACTTTTGCGAAGTTGACTTAAAAAATATTGCAGAGGACCTGTCACCACCCCTGACATGTCTATTTTAGTAAACTCTTGTATTCTTTATGAAACAACAATTCTAGAACACATTTTCTTAAAACTCTATGTTGTGCTGTCCCTCTGTTATTCCTACTACAAATGTATGAATAAATTAACAAGTGGGTGTTATAAATATAATCATATTGATAGTAAAACAAACATACCTGTTAGTGATTGTGATGTTTTAGGCCTTAATGACCGAACCATTTTTTATGTTTTTCCGTTATCAATAACAAGACCTATAGCTTTTTTTATTTTTCCATCAATATAACTATATGAGAGCTTGTTTTTTTGTGGGACAAGTTGTAGTTTTTAATAGAACTATTTATAGGTAGATACTAATATCTTATTAACTAACTTGTATTATTATTTGGGGAACATAACACTTTTTGTAATGTTTTTTACAGTGGCCTACAGACAAAAAATTGCAAAAAATTATTGCATCATTTTTTTTTACTCTGTTCACCATGTGGGGAAAATATCATTACAGTTGTATTGCTTGGGTCATTACAGATGTGGAAATGCAAAATATGTGTGTTATGTTTTTATTATTTATTAAACATTTTGGGACAGTAGGATTAATGTGTTATTATGATTTTACTGCTTTTTTTTACTTTATTTCATTTTTTTATACTTGCGATCTTCTGATCACTTGTATTATACATTGCAGTACCTATGTAGTACAATGTATTATATCCTCCTATCATATAACAACAGGCATTCTGTTAGGCCATGTTTTTTGGCATGACCTAATAGGACTATACAGAAGTCAGCCCTGGGGGACTTCTTTAGACCCCCAGCTGCCATGGAAAGCCATCGGACCCCTGCAATTTTGTTCACAGGGATGTCAATTCCTAGAGGAGGAAGCCCCCTACCTCCAAAACCTTTTATATATGGCAGTATTTAAAGGGTTAAACACCTGGGATTGGATGTTATGAACAGGTGCCCGATCTTTTACGTACCTGCCTTAGACACTGTAGGAGTCCCTGCATTATTCTGGTGTAATTGCTATAGAAAGTCTATTGTATCAGAATAAGACACATTAGTGACCAACGAAGACAGTCTATACTCCAGTCACTTATGGGTTAGAAAGGTCCTCTCAGTTCTCCTGACATGTCTATTTTATTAAATACTTGTATACTCCATAATATAATAATTCAGGAGCATATTTTCTTAGATCTCTACATTATGTTATTCATCTTAGAAACTTATAAATATATTTACAGCTGTGTATTACCAGCTTGGGATGTGTCCCTGCACAGTCTGACACTGCCTTATTAGTTTGCCTTTTGTCTGTATAGGGAAATACCCCTTATGCAGAGTTAACAGGAAATGCAGAGTTATCAGGAAAGGGGCCCGAGTATAGTTAAATTACAAGGAATACATGTATTTCAAATTCAGCAAATATGGATATCGCTCATTAAACGTTACATTTATTATTCATTAATAAAAAATATATACAGTGCTTAAAAACATTTAAAGACTACAGACATCTAGATGGAGAAACTATCGGCATCATAGTCCAAACACACAGTGTGGCAATAAAGAATCATATATATCCAAACAGTGACATGGGTGAATCTTACCACTTCAGTCGTGCAGAGCAGAAGTCATTAGTCCACCTGGGTCTCTTTAGTCCCTCCAAGACCCATAGGTGTTGCTTTCAAGGGGAAATTGCAGACATCCCATAAGTACCGATCCTCAAATTTTTTTTTTTTTTTTTTCAGCGGAACCAAGGATTCCCAGCCAGTCTCCCACACTGGTACTTGTGAGGCCTTAAGCTGTGTAGCATCTGCGATCTGACCAGGGCAAGCATATTCAGCTTAGAATGGACGTCCAAGCTAACCCTTACAAACTATCTCTATCTCTTTGTCCCTACATGATTTGTCAGCCATAGGGTCCAACTCATCAGGGAACGCTTGGATCCTCAGATATCTGGTCTCTACTATTACTTCATCACAGCATGCACTGGAGCCAAGATAGCCTGAACTCTGGTGGGTTCCCTTCTTGGCTATGTTTCCCCAGTGTGGAAGCTGAATGCTGACAGGTCCTTGCAAATATAGCCAATTTGCCATCAATAAAATATACACATAAATAAAATGATATGAAAAGGTAGAATCTGTCCAAAATCTGATAAACTACATGTCACATACAAACCTTTGTCCATATGGCACAGAGTCCATCTAAAATTGTGGACAACAAATTCCTGCAAGCATGACTTTTTCATCCGATGATGTGGCTTCAAAAACAACAGATACCTAAAGGACTCCATTATAGTCAATAGGGTTCCTTGGGATTAAATATGGGCTAACTCCAGAAGATACGTTTCGTCTTGTGTTCGGATGCAACAAACCCCCTGATCGGTCCAAGCTTGTTCAGATAGAACCTAAAGGGAAATTATTATACTATGAGGTATCTGCAGACCCCAGAGAAAAACAGCTGGAGGCCCAGCGGAGGTGACAAAAATAAATCATTTATACTCACCTTCCATTGTCTCTTTTGGGCCTTCTCACAACGTCATGACTTCAGGTGCCTAACACAGAGAAGAGCGGCAGACACCACAAAGAGGAAGACACAGAGCACTGTATGCTGAGAGGCCCAGAACAGGAAACGAAGGTGAGTATTTTTTTTTGTCTCCTCCTATGAGCCTCCAGTTATTATACTTTGGGATCTCTTCAGATTTTAGAGGCATCAGCCATTTTAGTTTGTACGAGAATAATTCCAAATTTTGTTAAAAAACGAACAAATTGGAATATTCGGGTCAAACCTATTTCAAGGTGAACCAATTCGCCAACATCTCTTCTTAAGATCCATTGACAATAGCTATCTTATCACAGAATACAACAGAAGTCATTGAAAGAGTTTAGTTAATATTCTGTATCTCAGTGTAAACTTTGTTACATCTGTATTATAAATGCAGTGGCGTACAGGTTAAACTTACACTAGACAGTCTGAGCATGTGCCAGCTTTATCACAGTGGCTGATGTTACATTTGGTGCATGTTTAGACTGTCTAAGTTTATACCACCTATAAGTCCTTATTCACAAATGAGTTCAGTGTCGGTCTGTTGAAGGGGTTTATTCATTTCACAATTTCGAATGGCCGCTTTAAAAACCATGAATGTCTATGGGTCTATTCAGATAGCTCTATCTATGTCCATCAAAGTGGACAAAGTTAGAACATGTCAGTTTTTTGTTGTGAAAAATGGTCACTTAAAAAAACCATACATGTGAATAGACCCATAGGCATTCGTGCATATTAAAATGGCCGTGCGATAGCTATGCAAAAAACAGCAATTATTCACTGCCATGTGAATAAGGCCTTATTTAGATTATTTTGGGCTTGAATTTTGCTTCAAAATAGAAGCCACAAACCATTTCCCTTTCCAGTGAAGCCAAACCCCCTTCATTGAGAAAAGTCAGAGTCAGAAAAGTTTGGTCTAAAACTAGATACAGCAAAAAGCACCAGATTTTGGCACATTTTTCGCTAAAAGTAAGTCTGCCCCAGGTTTATAGTTATGAGCTCTGCTACATGACATACACATGTAGCAAACTTTGACTTGCATCTCATAACATGTTGCAGCAAGATAACTCACTACAAAAACCATTGAAAAGCCAAAAGTCAAGGTATAGTTTGCTGCAACTATTTATTTAACTCACTAAAGATACATTCACATACAGTATACATCAGAAAAATCTATTCGAAGCCTCCAGATCAGAGTGAGTCTAAAATCGTAGACAAAAAAGTTCCGCAAGCATGACATTTTGGTCCAGTGAAATCACAGAGAAACCACAGAGACCTGAAGGACCTCATTATAGTCAGTAGAGTCCCTTGGGATCCTTTGTTGTCTGTTATTAGATAAATCCATTTCAATGGTTAGTTCTACAATAGAACAGAAAAATGGACCACAATGATACAGATGTGAACATAGTCTTAGTGTCAAGGTGAACTTAGCTAGTGCTACTGTACATTTGTACATCTATTGTATATCTCATCTATACTATGAAAGAAGTTTTTGTAAGTTGCTGTAAGAAACTATATTTATCACATGTGTTAAAGGCACAGGATTTATTATCACAGGTCATAATAATATTACCGGCTTTCATCAGCTTTGCATTATCAAATTATACTTAATCACATCATGTGCTGAAATTAGTGACACAACCCCAATGATCACATGGTTTCAAAGAGCACACAAAGAAGGAATCCCAACGCTTCAGGCATAATGAATAATAATAATAATAATAATAACTTTATTTATATAGCGCCAACATATTCCGCAGCACTTTACAAATCAGGAGACACATGAATGGACAATATGACACATTACAATGTGCTCGCAACAGTTTACAATTTATGAGGAGATAGGGGGACCCAAGAAGTCAGAGGGCTTGTTTGGTACAATGGTCCAGCCATCTTTTAATAAATAAGGTCATATAACTGAAGCTGTATGAGCCGTCACGAGCCGGTATCTGTGAATATACAGATACTATGCAAATGGAGTGCAGGGTAACTTCTAGATGGAGGGGTCAGGATCTGAGGAATAGAGGAGGAAGGATGGAATGCGATAAGAAATGTTAGCTTAGTGTGCGGAGGTGTAGAACAATGGGATCAGGTCATGGGATAAGCCACCTAAAGATATGTATTGTTAAGGCATGTTTGAATGCTGGATATTAATCTGCTTGTCTGGGGTAGAGCAATCCAGAGCTCAAGAAACGTGTTGGAGATGGGAATGGGATGTTCAGATAACAGAGGATACAAGTCTAAGGCATTGGCGGAAAGTAGAGGCTGCTTAGGGCCGTAGACAGTGACGAGAGAGGAGATATAGGGGGGCTCAGCGCTATGGATGGATTTGTGGGTGAGGGTGATAATTTTATATTGTATTCTGTGATGAATGGGACAGATTGTAGAGGGGAGAGTTTAGTAAGAAGAACACTTAGAAGAGAACAAAGGCCCGTGAGTGACATCATAGACTTTCTATTAGGACCTATTAGATATTCTAATAGAATGACTGTTACAATTAAGTAACAGGCCCAATACACTGCAATACAAATTTATTGCAGTGTATTGGACAGGTGATCAAGCCCACAAGGGGTAAAGTTACCCTAGGGGTACTTGAAAAAAAAAGTTAAAAAAAATAAAGTGAATAAAAATTTTAAAAAAATAGCAAAAAAAAAAAACTAAGATAAAATAAACACAAATAAACTATTTTAAAATATTTTTCATGTTTTAAAAAATAAAAATGAAAAAAAAAGTAAACATATTTGGTATCGCCACGTCCGTAACAACTTGATATATAATATTGTTACAATATTTCACAAACATGATGATTGGCATAAAAAATATAAGTAAAAAATAATGCCAAAATCACCATTTTTGTTTATCCCGCTATCCAAAAAACAGAATAGAAAGCGATCAATAAGTCGCTCGAATCATAAAATGATGCCAATGAAATCTTTACGTTATCCCGCAAAAAAAAGCCATCGCACAGCTCCATTGATGGAACAATAAAAAAAGTTAAGGGTTTCAGAATATAGCAACTCCAAAACTAATGATTTTCTTTAAAAAAGAGTTTTTTAGTGTCATAGTAGTAAGACATTAAAAAACCTATACATATTTGGTATCGCCATAATCGTACTGACCCACAGAATAAATTAAGCATGTTATTTTTACCATAGAATGAACAGCGCCAAATTTATAGTGCAAAAATCAATGGCAAAATTGCTGTTTTTTCCCATTCTCTCCCAGAAAGAGTTAAAAAATTGGTAATTATTAAATGATTTGTTAAAAATTCAACTAATCTTGCAAAAAATAAGCCTACATATGTCAACATAAAAATAAAAAAGTTAAGGCTATTGCAATATGATGATGAAAAGGTGAAAAATAATGCTGTATCCTTAATGCAAAATTAGGCTGTGTCCTTAAGCGGTTAATATTCCATGCAATGTATTAGGAAGCCATTCTAAAGGGGGTGGAACTCACTCTTGTCATTTTCTTAAAGGTGTTCACTGCGCAATAAAAGGTTAAAAGGTTACAACAGCTCATAAACTTTTCCTCCTTTGGTACCAAACCCAGTTTGCAAATATCTCAAGTTGCTTCTGCAGTGTTGGCGAGGCTGTGGCCAAATCGCCTTTTATATTCTCTCTTTCTGCTCATATCCACTGTAACACTTTACAGATCTCACCATTAGCCCCCCTGGCTTTGTTTTTTATTGCTTCGACAAATGTCCCTAAGGCAGAAAAACTGTAGGCCTTGTCATTTTGGCATCATCTGAGCCTCTTACTATACCAGAGCTTACCTAATTACTTCAATCTGACAATACCATGGAGATCGAGCTTGGCAACGTCTTACTTTTCCATTGGGACTTGTGGCGTGCCTTCATCCACCCTGGGCGTCCTCCTTCACTCACCTTCACCTGTCCTGCCTGCTGTACCTCGGTAGGTCAGAGATGCTCCTGATGTTCTATTATGTCCTGATTTAATTCAATATCCTATTACATTATAGGCACCATGAAAGATCCATCTCCAAAGTACAGACTGAATGATGTTTAGTACACTGCTTAAATATATTCGGCTTCAGTTTATTCAGTTGTATCTTATGCGTCCTCTGGTGCCATATATTGATATAGCAGGGCTGTTTATGTCCATACTTGTTCTCTATTTGTTTGCTCTGTTTGATTTGTTTTCAGCTGTTTCTTTACTGCTGTTTGTATAATCTGAATAATTCTAATAAAATCTGAGAATTGAAAAAAATGACAGGTTACCTTCATTCTGCAGATAAGTATGTTCACTTTAATACCAAATTTACATATATATCTATATATATATATATCTATATATATAGATATATATATTCGATAAAAAAAATATAAAAAAAAAAATCTTCTTAACAAAATTTTCTTTACATCGCAAATTCTGACTCCCATAACTTTTTTTTTTGTAGGACGAGCTGATTTTGGATACCTTTTATTCATTTGGGGGTGACCAAACAAACAATTTGTTTGATATCTTTTTTCCGTTACAGCTATCACAGTGATAAATAAATACTTTGATAAATATTTTAATAGTTCTATTTTTTGGCATGGGGAAACGTAATATTTTTATTTCTTTATTTATTTTTATATGTGATGCAGGGAAAGACCATGGTTTTTGTATTTATTTATTTTTATGTATTTTTATTTGTATTTTATTCTACTCTTAAATGTTATTTTATGTTTGTTTTTGGGTTTGAACCTTAAATATTTTGATCACTTATACAATATACTGCAGCACTTTTGTATTGCAGTATAGTGTACATATACCGCACTTACATTATAACAAGGGATAGCTGTCCCTTATGATTTTCTTGGGGGGTGGCAATAGCTCCAGTATGGTGGACCCCATGTACTGACACTGCTTAGTTACTGCAGCATCTAAGTGGTTAACAGTCATGATCGGTGCTGTCACCTGTTAGCAGCAGCTGCCTGCTTTGTATTATAGCCAACAACTACAGATTATGGAGATGGATGAGCTCTTGAGTTCTCTTCCATACCTCCTTACGGATACCGTGATCTATGGTTATGTCATGTATCTGGAAGGGTTACAGGTGGGCACATCTGCATAGTGGAGGAGGGGTGTGAATACTTCTTACAGGCCCATTGCCTAGCGTTATTAACCTCTTCCACTCACAAATTCTCCTGCTTCCTCTAATAAATAGAAAACAATGTTGTACTCCTTACACAAAGACTAATGCCAGCACATTAATTCTCATTATATCACTGCTTATAATGCGGACACGGCGAACACAAAATCACCATTGGCCTGTATGTGTATGGCTGCTTTATTGAGCAGGTCCATGAGCTATTCACTATTCACTGGAGACTCTTCTACTCCGATACTGAGCCGTAACACCAAGCATTGTGCAGTAAAGCAATGAGCACATGAATCTATTGTCCTTAACACGGTGAGCCAGACATGAAGGATGTGACTTACAAGCGATAATAGGCCATATTCCTTACAAAGCACACCGGGATTATTTTAGCCATCCACTCATGGAAAATATTAACATTCAGCAGCTGATCCTTGGGTCAGAAACAATTAATCAGTGTAGTAGTATTTGCCAGCCTGTATGCTGGGAGCAGGTTGAAGTAGTAGATAAAATTGCTTTACAAAGTTTGTTTTGAGAGATTTAAAGTTAGCGGTGTTAATTGACATCATTACAGTCCAATTGTCAGATTTATTAGCTCCTGTCTGTGAAAAACAGGGAGGGAGAAAAACGAGAAGGGTGACAAGATCTACAGTAAGTACGTGATCAGCTTCTGGGATGTGCTCCTGCACTTCAGCAAGCTTCCAGTAGGGGGAGCAAAAGCACAGCAAATCCGAAGAAGTAAGTTTCTAAGTTGTACTTTCAATAACTTTCTGTCACTTTACTGTTCTTTTGTGGCTGGGAGACAAAAAAAAAAAGCAACGTCCTTAAGCCTCTAACAGGAACCTAAAGCAAATTTTGATAAACACTTTGCCGTGTTCATAAAACAATTCTCGACATGTCATTTGTTTGAGTTTTGCATGTATTGATTATTGTATTTCGGCAGTATCCTCCCAGGTGAAACAACATAAAAGACGAATAAAAGGGATTACACATCTCATTGCATCAGATATTACTAGAGAGACTGTATCGGTTTATGGTGATAAATATTAAGATGAAGGACATTAGGAAATACTGATACACAATGGATAAGACAGGGGGGAAGGGGATGCAGGTAATAAAATAAAAGGCAGAAATAAGAATTGGTATTTACAGCTCTATAAAGCGTGCTACTGACTATACAAACTAAATACAGTACAAGGAGTGAATGTGTTGGATGCAAAGGATTCTCCAAGACTCATCACTGATCTATAGGACAGGTCCTTGGTGATTAAAGACTTATGATAGGTCATCAGTTGGCAATCTGGCGGAGGTCTCATAGCCGGAACCCCTGTGTATCAGCTGGTTGAAGTGGCAGCAACACTCCCTGAGCTGTGCTTCCGCTTCACAGGCCATGTGACATCACATTCATAGGTCACCTGACCTGGTTGCAACTGAGTGCCCTTTAAGTGAATGGGTTGAGCTGCAATACCAAGTACAGCTGCTATACAAACTACGAAAGAGGAAGCAATGCATACTCAGTGCTGCAGCCTCTTCAAACAGCTGATCTGCCAGAATCCCTGATGCCAGACCCCTGACGAGCTTTATTTGATAACCTGTCTGAAGGATAGGTCATCAACTATTTAGCCGGGAAAATCTATTTAAATAATACAGGTAGTGTCCATCACTTAAAGAGGTGCAAGAAACTGCTCCCCGGCTGTGATGTCCTGGATCCCTTCCACTGAAGCCACTGATTGGCCTTAATAGTGACCGCCAAGGTCAATCAGCAGCCTGAGGAATATACACCAGGACGTCACAGGTAGTGATGTCACATGTCCTTCAATGAGGCCACTGATTGTCCTCAGCAGTCTTGTGTGGCGGGGACTTCCGCCGGAAGATGATAATGTAGTGACAGGACCGGATCACCCTGGGGAAAGGTATGATTTTTAAAAAAAAAATTTCACCTCCCTCGGCCTATTTAAAATATAAAAAAAACTGCCTGGACAACCACGTTAAGGACCCTCGCCGATCAGCACAATGAAGGAGACATAGAGGAGACAGGAGTGCTGCACTCCCTTTAGGCTAGTTTGACACAGTGGAATTTTTGCTCTGGAATGCAACACAAAAACTCCAATTCAATGGCAATTCAATAAGTGTTGTGTTCGATCTTTGGGTGGGTTCTACCCAAATCTCCCATTAAAGAGAAAAGAAGTCGGAAGATGTTTGCTAGCAGAATTGCCTGGTAGGTCACTCTGCAAAATCTGTAATGTGAACCTAGACTCATTGTTTGCACAAGTACAGTGACTGGTCTGTATGAGTGGCTGGTACCAGTTTGTCCCATTGAAATAATATAAGTGCATCTCAATAAATTAGAATATATTTGAAACGTTTATTTCTTTCAGCAATTAAATTATTAAAGTGACCTCCTATATTTTCTAGATTCTTTACACACAGAGTCTTCTATTTCAAGTGTTTTATTTCTGTAAATGTTGATTATGGATTACAGGTAATGAAAACCCAAATCTAAGAAAATTAGAATATTGTAAGTTCAGTTCAGTATTGTAAATTCAGTGTCACCTGCCAAGGTTTCCTAAGCCTTTATATGGTCCCTCAGTCTGGTTCAGTAGGACACACAATCATGGAAGATGCTGATTATGGATTGTATTACTGAATTACTGAAATGAATGAATGTTTCAAAGATATTCTAATTTATTGAGATGCTCCTGTAGGATGGGCTACAGTACCAGGCACAGCTATCTGTACGGACTAACCACTGTGTCTGTGAATACAAACAGCAATGATCATGAGAGCTCCCAGGGAAAGGAAGAGGGGACCTGCCAAAGAGTATCTTTCACTCTCATACATGGCCCATCACTAAATTGCATGGAGGACCATGTAGAAATGTGACCATCCACACCTTTCCTCTTCTCTTGACATATCCTGAGAGGACTAACACAAGATGATCAAAGCATGATTTTTGTGATGCTCTGCCATGTCTATATGTGGCCACCCAATGTGATGTTGTTTCAGCCCATCAAGGTTTTTGTTAGCATGTCACAATAATGTATACAGTCATGGCCAAAAGTTTTGAGAATGACACAAATATTATATTTTCACATGATCTGCTGCCCTCTGGTTTTTATGTGTGTTTGTCAGATGTTTTTATCACATACAGAAATATAATTGCATTCATATTATGAGTAACAGAAGCTTATATTGACAGTTAGAATGAGTTAATGCAGCAAGTCAATATTTGCAGTGTTGACCCTTCTTCTTCAGGACCTCTGCAATTCTCCCTGGCATGCTCTCAATCAACTTCTGGACCAAATCCTGACTGATAGCAGTCCATTCTTGCAGAATCAATGCTTTAATTTTGTCTGAATTTGTTGGTTTTTGTTTGTCCACCCGTCTCTTGATGATTGACCACAAGTTCTCAATGGGATTAAGATCTGGGGAGTTTCCAGGCCATGGACCCAAAATCTCTATGTTTTGTTCCCTGAGCCATTTAGTTATCACCTTTGCTTTATGGCAAGGTGCTCCATCATGCTGGAAAAGGCATTGTTGAGCGCCAAACTGCTCTTGGACGGTTGGGAGAAGTTGCTCTTGGAGGACATTCTGGTACCATTCTTTATTCATGGCTGTGTTTTTAGGCAAGACTGTGAGAGAGCCGATTCCCTTGGCTGAGAAGCAACCCCACACATGAATGGTTTCAGGATGCTTTACAGTTGGCATGAGACAAGACTGGTGGTAGCGCTCACCTCTTCTTCTCCGAATAAGCTGTTTTCCAGATGTTCCAAACAATCGAAAAGGGGATTCATCAGAGAAAATGACTTTACCCCAGTCCTCAGCAGTCCACTCCCTGTACCTTTTGCAGAATATCAGTCTGTCCCTGATGTTTTTTCTGGAGAGAAGTGGCTTCTTTGCTGCCCTCCATGAGACCAGGCCTTGCTCCAAGAGTCTCCGCCTCACAGTGCGTGCAGATGCACTCACACCTGCCTGCTGCCATTCCTCAGCAAGCTCTGCACTGCTGGTAGCCCGATCCCGCAGCTGAAACACTTTTAAGATACGGTCCTGCCGCTTGCTGGTCTTTCTTGGGCGCCCTGGAGCCTTTTTGGCACCAATGGAACCTCTCTCCTTGAAGTTCTTGATGATGCGATAGATTGTTGACTGAGGTGCAATCTTTCTAGCTGCAATACTCTTCCCAGTTAGGCCATTTTTGTGCAGTGCAATGATGACTGCACGTGTTTCTTTAGAGATAACCATGGTTAACAGAAGAGAAACAATGATGGCAAGCACCAGCCTCCTTTTAAAGTGTCCAGTGGTGTCATTCTTACTTAATCATGACAAATTGATCTCCAGCCCTGTCCTCATCAACACCCACACCTGTGTTAATGGAGCAATCACTGAAACGATGTTAGGTGGTCCTTTTAAGGCAGGGCTGCAATGATGTTGAAATGTGTTTTGGGGGATAAAGTTCATTTTCTAGGCAAATATTGACTTTGCAAGTAATTGCTGTTAAGCTGATCACTCTTTATAACATTCTGGAGTATATGCAAATTGCCATTAGAAAAACTGAAGCAGTAGTCTTTGTAAAAATTAATATTTGTATCATTCTCAAAACTTTTGGCCATGACTGTAGAATTTATAACTTGAGTAATTTGAATCTTAAATAGGAATGTATCACTATTTTTTATTTTTTTATATTAAAATCTGAGAGTAAAATATAATATTTTTGTATTC
This sequence comes from Leptodactylus fallax, assembly GCA_947044405.1. Classification (NCBI taxonomy): domain Eukaryota; kingdom Metazoa; phylum Chordata; class Amphibia; order Anura; family Leptodactylidae; genus Leptodactylus; species Leptodactylus fallax. Next base: position 1,043,217 of record CAMRHE010000162.1, on the reverse strand, counting down.
TGTTTTCATTTTCTTGACTGTGTTTTTTCTATTTTATTTTCTGTACAAAATTATTGAGGCTGCCATATTAGCAATCTTCTCTTCTTATCTGGTAACAGTATTTAGTGAAATGCTTTACAGCATAGTGATGGCCATAGGCAGCAACAAACTGGAACTGATTCATTGAGGTCTATGGGAGCATTTTCTGGACAAGCTCTGTGCAGGGCGTAGATAAGCTGTGGCATCATCTATTGCCATTAGGGGATACAATCATAGGTTATCTATTGAGGTATTAACTTCTGTTGTAATTTTGTCTTATCTTACTTATATGTAAATTAGGAATTTTCCTCCCATTATTAGGCTTAGTGGTCAGAGTAAAAATACCAGGATTTAGTACTTATTTAAAAATATTTTTCACTTAAAAGCTTGGTTTACAAAATTGTTGATTTTCTGGTGACACATTTCTTGTAATTAAACTTGAAGAAAGATAAGGGTGGATACATGTGTAGTAAGATATAGAGAGAGGAGTAATGATAAGAAGCTAAATCTATTCTAAATACTGGATTATCAGAAAAATATGAGAACATTTAGTGCATTTATGCTCTTAGTCATGTGAAAATTTAAGGAAAAAAATATCACAGATTCTCACAAATGTCCCATAGCTGGTAACCCATAGTAACTAGCGCGATGGTAGCTTAGTGGAATGATTGATTGGTTACTATAGCTTTTACCATGCAATGTACGCTATTAGTCATGTCATTAAGTAAGTCTTATGTAAACAAGTGAAGATGACATCCATCATATAATGAGCAGACGCACAGCGGGAAAGGCACAGCTTTAAATAATGTACTTTTTCTTCTCCGAGCAGCGAGTACGGGCTGAGTATGGTACATTGTAAGAATGCGTCATCCTACCCAGATTGCTGCACTAATAACAGGAAAAGAAAGATGTTTGAAGACCTGCTATTAAGTTGTCATGGTTCTGGAGATAATAACATCTCCTTACCATCCATGTGTTAATTGTGTCACATTTTAAGCTGAACAGGATCTAAGTATTCCTCTAATTTCCTTCCAATTATATCTATTTTCTGACATATTTGTATGTATAGCTCTGCATCTCTGTAAGCATCCAGGCTCAATTACCAGTGACAATATGAGATACCTACACATGAATGTCCAGTAAGTCATCAAACTTCTTATACCTGGTGTTATCCTCTAAATTACATAGCCCGTCTATGCTATTATGTTAAAAACAGACCTGTCACCTCTCCTGATATGTCTGTTTTAGTAAATAATTGTATTCCCTATAAAACAACGCAATTCTAGAGCTTTTTTTTTTCCTTAGACCATTGGAGAAATTTATTAAGACTGGCTTATCGTACGCCATTGTTAATAAATGGCCCAACTGGCGTAAGAAGCAGAGATTTGTGAAAAGTCTGACGCCTCTTCGTAAATCTGTCAGATGTTCTGGTGCTAGGAAGGAAATCTACGCTAGGTAGGGACTGGCATAGATTTCCATTCTAACTCATGCCAGAAAATTGGCGTGACTTATAATAAATCAGTCAGGACTGGGGGTCCCTGTCTCAGCCCATCCCTTTCGCCACCCCACTTCGCCCATGTTCACGCAATGGAACCAGAACTTGTGATGAATGTTTGGCACAAGAGGGGGCCTTCTTGGTGCATGACCCTTTCTTGCACCAAAAATGTGCCACATTCCTGGTTCTGTGTCTTGCTCATCACTTTCTATGAATATGGGCGTAAGAGTGTGAAGAGTATGTTGCTGCGGAGTGGAGAAGCCTCGGCCTGACATATTTATCTTAACTCACAACAGGAATAACAGATATATGCTATGTTCACACTAGCGTTTGGGTCCCCGTCATTTGGGTCCGCACAGGGACCCAAAAGATGGAGAAGCCTATCCAGTTAAAAAGATGTTACAACCATGGACCCCATAGATTATAATGGGATCTGCCAGTTTTCTGCTTGGTTCCTCCTTGCAGGATTCTTTTAGGAGAAATCTGCAGCAGAGTCTTCTATGGAGATGTGAACCTAGCCATAAAGAGAGAATCTATGCCAGTTCCACTGGAAAGATCTCCATCATGGCACATGGTTGTGCACCTGATTTATTCGGAGGTTGGAGCCTCTTGATAATTCAGGGGCAGCTAATATTAGTCGGGGCTTTTATTAAGGCTGGCGTATAAAACCGCTGTCTTAATAAATTCTCCCCCACTGTGAATATAATGTATTACAATTATAGTTTCCTGACAGCAAATGTTCTCTGATTGTTAACTGGAATGACATAGTTAATGAAAATATATTAGCTACCTACTGTATATATTAAAGGCTACCAGTAATGAACAATTTTGTTGCAAGATATCTAAAATTTAAAGAAACTTTGTAAATATTCTTAATTGAACATTTCTTATCACTGTGTGTTTACAGCTCCTATGGCAAATTATGCATGGCCATGTTAACAGACTACAAACCAACCCTGTGTAGTCTGATCCTGCAGACATATTCCTCTGCATCTGTCCATTACCTCTTGCTAACACACAAAATTTACAATTTATTGGCAAAAAATGTTGAGAGGGATTAACTACTAAGTCAGAGTTTGTTGCTATGGAGAAACACAAGGGTCAATCTACGACAGTCTTCTGGTGTGCATAACACAACAAAAGATGCACTTTGTAGCGCTCACCATTTTTGCACAAAACATTTGATTTTTGGGTATGCCACAATTTTTTGTAAAACGTGTGAGGAACGAAAATCAAGGTAGTCCAGGGTGGGGACACCTTGACTTCACAGATTTACTTTAACTTGCACCAGAAAACTGTCAAAACTTACAGCAGAAATCTGCAGCAGTCCTTGGCTGGCGCAGATTTCAATTCTGGCACTTGGATCTCCTGAATGTCCCAGAAGTATTAAGAAGCAGTAGCGATCTCATTCTGGAACACCCAATTCTTTAGACTGGTGCACTAGTTTTGCTTTGGAATTGTAGAAACAAAAAACAGGATGTTCTTTGTCAGGACTATTTGTAAAGTTCCTTCCCACAATGGTTACAATGGTGCAGGTATCCTTAAAAAAAATCTATTATATTTTCTGTTATTTTATACATACGCTATAAAATAGAACAATGGCTTCAAAAATAATAGTGCAGATGCAAAATGGAATAATAAAATAGTGTTAAATAAATTATTGTGTTACTATCAATTATTATAATGAAATTTAATTAATTCTTAATTTTCAATGTCAGTTGTCAATGACATAATAGTATGGGAATAAAGGAGTTAGAGGAAGGTAAAAACTAATGTTGCTGAATCAAAAAGTAAGGGAAGAAATAAATAAAATACTGTCCACATGACTAAATCAGGAAGACAATGCAGAAGCACTAAAAAGCTATAAAATAAATAATTATATGAAAGAAAGGTAAAAGCAGGAAAATTGATGACAGAAAGGCTTATTGCCAAAGAAAGTAAATGTACAAAAGTAGTGATCTATTAAAACATAACTTTTCATCCAAATATCAAATAAAAGAGTCATTCAATGGTGCATAGTGACCAATCAATAAAGAAAAAGACAATCATATGCTCATAAATGAGGATATGAATCCAATCACTGAGATCTACGACTAGCGCTATACTATGCCAATCAATTCCAGGTCGGGTCAAGAGACTAAATGGTTAATATGTGAGAGGACTGAGCATCTATATTTGACATGCAGTGATATACATTGTTCTAACCTCCTCAGATGATGTTATCTCGTGTAAAACATGGTGCCCATTGAATCCGTATCTTGTATCCAGGATCACTGATGGGTCTTCAAAAATTGCGAGGATAGGCTAAAAGGAATAATAGTGAGTAAGGGGCCCTGGACTGTCCCTAGTTATCCCTAATAGAGTCTGTATTGCCCTAAAGCTCGTTTAGGAATTGCAGCCTTATGAATCTGCCACTCCGACCGGAACCTAACCCTATTTCACTGTCTACTGGTACACCCTACTTATAAAGGTCCCATGAAAAAATCATATAAACCCCTATAAACATCATGCCCCTGCATGACAGGTTTCACAACCAATGGTGGGGCTCATTGGGAGCAAAAGAGATAACAGTAATGGGGTAATACTTAGCAGTCTGCTAGGTGCAAAAACCTTAGCTAGCTACTGGCAAAGGGATAAAAATGAGTGCATAAAAAAACAAAGGAAACTACCCCCCTTTATTTCTTTTGCTAAAATCCACAATCTGGGGTAGGTGACCCTAATAAAGGAAACCTTGCTATGAGGAAGAAGGGAGGGATAGGGACCTAGTGATAATCCCAAGCCCAGTGAGGCAATGGACCCTGTGAGGCATCCTCCAGAAAACACTCACTTGGGACCATCACTAGGTCTCTTTTCCTCCCTTCTTTTCACATAGCAAGGTTTCCTTTATTAGGGACATCTATCCCAGATTGTGCATTATAGTAAAAGAAAAAAGTTGATCTACCAGAATATCCCAATCCAAACAAATAGGGATTTGTCTTGGACAAACTAAAATAGCAGCCACAACATGCATTGTGGTAAATTATTATACTTTGGGGTCCATTCAGACCTCAGTGTATAATAGGTGAAGGCCCATGGGAGCTGTAAAAAGTATTCACCTTTCTTCATTTACCTAGGGTCACTGCTGAGGCCTGCACAGCGGACAGATGGGCACACCATGCATTATGATGTTATGACACTCTGCATGCCCATGTCACCACTGAGGACCAATCACAGGCCTCAGAGGTGACCCTGGAAGCATGACATCACCAAGGAGACTGAGAGAGAGTCCTGGACGCCACAAGGAGGCCCAATAAGGTGGGTATAAATGTTTTTTTTTATTATTTTTACTCCTCCCCTGGACCTCCATTTATTATACTCTGTTATAATGATTTCACTTCCAATTCTATCTGACCCTGGCCTGAAATGAAACAAATCTTGGGAGGTTCGCCCATCTTAAGCCCATCTTAAGGTCCCAGGTGTTGGACCCCCATTGATCTTTTCTTAATGATCTATCCTGAGAATAAGTCATCAATTAAAAAAAACAAACTAGAATAACCCTTTAAAGGGAAACACTTTGGTACTCCAGTATAAACCAGTAGAGCCATAATAATCATGATGATGTCACAGTACAAGGATAACGTATAAAGTGATATTGCAACAATAATGGTCACAACACAGACAGCATGCAGTGAGTGATGTCATAAAACTGGAAAACTGTGAAGGCACAGCAAATGATTTTGCAATGAGTGATGTCACAATATGGGAGTGACGACATAGAGTAGCTTTTAGTTTCCAAGGTATTTATTGGATGAATAGACTAGACTAGACTAGACTAGATAATCCTTTAATAGTCCCACCATGGGGAAATTCAGTGTGTTACCGCAGCATAGATAATACAATACAATAATACAATATACAATAGCTCCAAGGTAGAGGCATTACAGTGACAGTACAGGTGCATCTCAATAATTCGAATATTTTTGAAACATTCATTCATTTCAGTAATTCAGTAATACAATCCATAATCAGCGTCTTCCATGATTGTGTGTCCTACTGAACCAGACTGAGGGACCATTTAAAGGCTTAGGAAACCTTGGCAGGTGACACTGAATTTACAATACTGAACTGAACTTACAATATTCTAATTTTCTTAGATTTGGGTTTTCATTACCTGTAATCCATAATCAACATTTTCAGAAATAAAACACTTGAAATAGAAGACTCAGTGTGTAAAGAATCTAGAAAATATAGGAGGTCACTTTTTTAATTGAATTACTGAAAGAAATAAACGTTTCAAAGATATTCTAATTTATTGAGATGCACCTGTAGGTACAGATAAAAAGGTAAAGGTAAAAAAAAAAGGTAGTAGAAGGGATATCAGAACTTAAAGATCTTTCAGGTCTCTGTATAGAATAATATCTAAAATCTTAGATCGGTGTTGGTTGAACAGCCTGACCGCAGCGGGGAGGAAAGACTTCCGATAGCGCTCCTTCTCACACTTAGGGTGGAGCAGTTGGTCACTGTCAGTACTACCCAGCGCTATCACGGTCTCATGCATGGGATGGGAGTTATTCTCCAGCATGGAGCTCACCACGGACAGTATCCTTCTGTCGCCCTCTGCCTGCACCGGGTCCAGGGGGCTCCCCAGGACAGAGCTGGCCCTTCTAATCAGCTTGTCGAGTCTATTCCTGCAACAGGACAAAAGATGATCATAACAGTATATACATCCAAGAGGTGATATGTCAGCATAACAACACAATGTTATAGAAGCCATAAACTAAATTCAAATTAAACAGAAAAAAATAAGCAATAAAAATGCTTGCAATAAACCTATGGAAAGGGGTAAATAGGAAAGCACGGTCTCCTGTGGAACAAATCTCAAACTTATCCCTGGGGCTGAGTAAGGTTATGTTCACACAGAGTTTTATGCAGACTGAAAAAAATCTGCTTCGGGAATTAGGAAACATTTTTTTGATGCATTTTTTTACATGATGCCGTTTTTGTCGCGTTTTTCGTCGTGGTTTTTTGCTCCAGAAGACATATGGACCTGGAAACTTCTCTTTAAAAAATGCTCGCATTTTTTCCGTCTCCCATTGATTTCAATGGTTTTTTTCAAGGTGGAATCCACCTGAAGATAGGTCATGTTGCTTTTTTTCCCCTCAAGTTGAAAAAATAAGCTAGAGGAAAAAAACTGTTACTGACTACCATTGAAATGAATGGTAGGTGCTTTTTGAGGCAGATTTTGAGGCAGATTCCATCTGCAAAAAAACACTGTGTGAACTCACCCTACGGAGTTGTGAAGTCAGGGGTTACAATATGCCAGACCTAGAATGTTAGATCTATTAACTCAGGGGGACCATATTTTGCCGAAGTGAGACCAGAGTAACTTTTAATGGCTAAGGATGTATAAATAATACACTATAATAAATAGTGAACACGAAATACATAACTAATGGGGTCACAGTAAAAAAGAAATTGATGAATACAATGGTATACAGTACAATGACAATTACAGTGATAGCTCAATTGTAATAAACATGATGACACAGCTAAGGCCAATTTAGATGGCCATGTTTGGTTTTAGAAACACAGTCCATGTGGCAGCCCCATTACCCAGATCGACTGGCTCCTCTGAACTGAACTCACAGCACAATATTGATTTCTGATGCTGTGAGTTTCTTCCCTGGCTCTACTGTGCTATACTGCAGTAGTTCCTACTCTGACTTCACTGTCCCATCATGCTGTAAGGGATGCTGCTGCAGAAACAAGGGAAGAAGGGAATAACAGGCAGTGAGCCCTAAACTCAACCCAGCCCCTGTCCCTACCTAATTGCCTGATTGTCCTAGGCAACAGCTGACAACTTGGTGGGGAGCCCTTCTCTAAATAAGTGTAACACAGAACAAGACAAGACAAACAACACAGAAGAGGAGTCAGCATGCCAAGGGTCAAAACCAGAGAGAAAAAGCAGTACCAAATAGTAATCCAAAAGAGTAGTCACAAGGAAGCCAAAGGTCAGAGGTGAGTAATACAATACAATAGCAAAGGAACAGCTTAGCAAGGACAAGTTCACAGGACAGAGTCATAATAGCCAGCGACCATGTGTGAGCTGATGACCTGTTTATAGGAAGTCTAGGACCTTCCCCAGACTTGATTGGTAGACAGGCTGTCAATCACACAGGCAAGGCTAAGATTAACTATTTGAGGAGCAGAAAGAAACAAGGTGCAGGAGACGGGTGTGGCTGAAATTCAATTACAGAGAAGTAGTACTAGGACAGTGTTCAGAATGAGCAACAAGAACCTTAAGCAAGGAATCAAACTGAACACACCTTCTGCGCCGCAGCATGAGAGCGGAAGGTGGCGCAGAGACCCGAACAGGCAGAGATGTTATACATGCTATGAGTTCAGGTCAGATAAGCTGTGGTGGGTCTCGGAAGTGTGGCCATTACACAGACTTTCTCAGACTGAACATGACAGTCTGTAAATAATGCACATTCTGATGCTAGATGATAAAAATGATATTGGATCCTTTCAGGAACTAGGGCCACGTGCAACTGCAACTTCTGTACCCCTTCTTGTTATGCATCTGGTAAATGTATTATGTATGAGATCCCAGAAGACAGTTTGCACTTCTTATAACCAAGACCTTTTCTTCACTGTAATGTTGTTGGCAAACATCCAATAGTTAGACATTTGTATATAAATTATATTATATTCCGACATAAATCCCAACAGAGCAAGACTGAATACTGAAGTTAAAGATAAAACCACATTAAAGATAAAGTTTTACCCCTAGTGTTTAGTCATATCTGGTTACCATCATACTTTTGCTTCCCTTTGGTAAATATAAGAATTTCAATGAGCTGATTTAGGCAATACAACTACTTATAATTTATCCTGATAAGTATTAAAGGGGTTGTCCATGATTTGTTAAAAAAAAATGCTGGGAATGGGATAAAATAAAAACTATCTATGATTTGATTATCCCTCTGCTGCTCCAATATTCCAATGGTCTCCACTGGTATTGATGGGTTGTACGTATATGTGACAACAACAACAAATCCGCAAAGGAACACATGGATCTAAAGCTAAGACTCCCACCATATTGCTTCCAACTGAAAGGGACATTTCGGGAAGAGCTCTAGAGTTTTTCCTGTACTTACAGAGAATCTGTAGATTTAGAAAGTGACAAAAAAAAACCAAACAAAAAAAAATGGTAAAGTATATCCTCCTATCTTTAGTATAAAGGGATAATTGGTTCAGAGAATACATATGAAGTAGCTGATCTGGGATCTGTATAAAGAGATAATTGATCTGGGGTTTGTATGATGGAGTAGCTGGTCTGGAATCTTAAGGGTCAGCTGGTAAGGGGTCTTGAACCTTTGTTATTAGAGATCTTTGGTCTTTTTAATGGGTCAGGTCATGGGTCTGAATTAATTTAGGGGTCTGGTCTAAGGTTTGAATTAATTCAGGTGTGTAGTCAGGGGTCTACTTAATTTTAGGGATCTAGTTTGGGGTCTGAATTAATTTGGGGGTGTAAATTAATTTGCACATCTCCTTGTCACTGCTAAGAGTCACTTTCATGTTGCCTTTCCTCTTAGCCTCTCTCCTGTTCCTGCCGCTTTTTCTTCCCCCACATCCTGCCATTTAATCTTTGCCCCTACACCTACACATATTTCCTACCCCCACAGAATCTAAACAGATCCTTTGTTTGTGTCTCCTCTTTATCTCCCCCTATCCCCACTCTGCTATGCTCCCCTGGGGGTCCCAGGTTCCTGTTTTGTATTGGACCCAGAAATTCATCATGGCAGCTCTGTACATAAGCATAGTGTAAAGAGCTGTACAGTAAATACATTGATAATTCTGCCTACCTCTGTGGCAGGATAATAAGTGGCTGCCAAGGGGAGATGTGGAAACATAATAAACACTTATCTCTCACCTCTTTTGGGTTCCCTGGTGCTCTGGGTCCTCTTCTGGCTTCCTGGCTGACATCTCACACTCCAGGGTACCTGGGGCCTCTGACTGGGCCTCAGAGGTTACAGTTGTGGAGGAGGCATGAATGTCATGATGCTTTAACACTAGCGTCATGATGTTGTCATACCCCATGTGACCTCAGAGGCCCAACCTCAGGCCTCAGCCATTCCCCCAGGATATGTGACATGAGTCAAGAGGCTTGATGAGGACACCCAAGTGAACCCCAGAGTATACTAAAAGCACTTTCGGCATGTGCCGGACAAGTTTGGCCACTAATCCACAAATGTTTGACTTAAAAATCTCGTGAAGTTTGGTCATCTCTAGTGCTGTCATGCAATTTTGGCAGGTAATTGTAATATTTTTTTTTTTCAAATTGCAGTATATGAAAAAGTGCTTATATCCCTCTTTATCAAAGCTAACCAGATACATTATTAAGCCATAGTTTTAATAGTACTAAATTTCCCTGCCAGTGTAAAGAAAAAAATCAGAATTAGAATAGACTTTTCCTAACAGGTTGCAGTTTCATCCTGTCATCAGAAGAGACAGCCAGTGAAACATTGACAAGGTGTTGAGCTGCTCTTTCTCATCTTACAAGGGAAAAGACAACCAGTAATATAGTAGTTTAGTTCATTTTGCAGAAGTCAGCTGTAGTTTTTTCCCACTTCCATTTTATAATCTCTGTTTGGAAGGGGATAATTTATGTATTTTGCTAAGGAGATGATGCATTAAAAAAAAAAAAAAAAAAATCTAAGCAAAGCAATTTTCCCCAAAAAAATGTATAAAATTATATTTAATTGCTTCAAGGAAGTTTTTGTCTCCTCTTTTCTCATAGGATTGCTTGGTTCTTGTAGTCCTGTAGAGCATTGATTGACAATAAAGTTTTTATTGTATTTTGGAAATATTCTCAGGTTGTCTTATGTAAAACTCATAATCACAGACCGTATCAATAATTGCAAATCCTCAGCTCTCACCAGAGGTTTCTTTGTTACATATTTAAAGATTCTATGGTGTGTACCTACATTCATCTTTGTCAAAAGGCTCCATTGAAAAAGGTCTCATACATATGGTCGTGTTACATTTTGAGATGTGGGATTCATCAGACCGCAGCAAGGAAGAAAACACCGAGATCTAAGAGTAACATCAATGCTCATTTCACATTTACAAAAGCACATGATCCACAAGTGGGCTGGGATAATGTTCTATAGATGAGTGAAAGAAATGGGGAATAGACAAGTAAGTTAAAAATTCTCAGCAGTGATGTTCATACAAATTCTAGGAAATGCTTGGATGGAGTGGCAGTGACAGTAAGGAAGACAAGCTACAAATTTAAGGGAGCAGAGATGTTTTTACCTACAGTTATGTACTCTAATATTAGACAAGATAGACAGGATAGGGTTACCTGAATTAAATGATGTTTTCCCCATGTGAATCGGTGACTTCATAGCTGAGATATTGCTATTTTTGTAATTATGCATATGAGTTCTTTGGAACAAGGTGGACATTGCTACTTACCTCTTTGGAACAACAACAACACCCACTTTCTTCAAAAAATTAATTTGCATAAAAACTGCAATATCTCAGAAATGTAGGCACCAATTCACAAGGGCAAAACACCCTAACCTATCTACAGGTGCATCTCAATAAATTAGAATATCTTTGAAACGTTCATTCATTTCAGTAATTCAGTAATACAATCCATAATCAGCGTCTTCCATGATTGTGTGTCCTACTGAACCAGACTGAGGGACCATTTAAAGGCTTAGGAAACCTTGGCAGGTGACACTGAATTTACAATACTGAACTTTTTTACAATATTCTAATTTTCTTAGATTTGGGTTTTCATTACCTGTAATCCATAATCAACATTTACAGAAATAAAACACTTGAAATAGAAGACTCTGTGTGTAAAGAATCTAGAAAATATAGGAGGTCACTTTTTTAATTTAATTACTGAAAGAAAGAAATGTTTCAAAGATATTCTAATTTATTGAGATGCACCTGTATCTATGGGTTGATATGTTGGTTTCAGTATGTCGGGTTGATATGTTGGTTTCGGTATGTCAGGTTCATATGTTGGTTTCGGTATGTCGGTGAAAGACTCCCTTTAAAACTATTTTTGTAGAACTTTTTTTTAAAAAAAGCAAAGAAAAATTAAAACAATTGTACAATTACTATTTGTACTATATGTTGTTGGAACAAAAATATTGCTCTTGGGCCTTGAGGTGTTCAAGCACAAGTTCACCTTTAGACAAATTTAGGACAATAGTTGTAGAATATGAAAATGTTTGTAATCTTTTTACTCCTTAACTGTATGCATGTGTTACTGATATACAGTATTCTGTGATTAACCAGTGGATTCTGACTACAAACAGTCTTCTCTGTAGTCAGGTTCAGTAGAAGGTCCATTTACACTCCTTAGCATAAAGATTGTTTATCTAGGGATTTATCTTACACCTTTGGCTTTTCTCAGATTTCTCATAAGGCTGTAGTGTCTGAGAAAAACCACCTTACTAGCAGCAGCAGGCAGTAAGGAAAAGCTGAGGAGACACAGGTGGTGATTTATTAAGACTGGCATTTTCTACAGCAGTCTTAAACCAAAGTGTGTGGAAGTAAAACACACCAAATTTATTGAGAGGTTCAAGTACATGCCAACCTCAGTGTTGAAGAGAACCACATCTGTACTGTATGTAGCCATATGATGGACTTTTTTTGTGGGTAGATTAAAGGATTGTGAAAATGAATAGGTTCACAAGTAATCGCTACAGGAAAAGAAAAAAAAATAAAGTTAAAAATAAGTAAATCTACAAAAGCAACTAGTAGATTCCTATTAATTAAAGACCTAGCTGTCATTGCACTCTCTTGGGGCCCAGAAAACTACTTTAGGCTAAGGCCCCACTTGGTGTCCCGCAGCAAAAAAGCGCTGCATGAAAAAATGCGGTGGAAACCGTAGAGGTTTCCTCTACGGACTTTCTGCTTCAATTATATCTATAGGGAAACCCTGTGTGTCTCCTTTTTGATCTCCTGGTTCCGTTCCTGACTCTGCTTTTCACCTTCTGACTCTGTACACCACTCTCTCCTGTTAATGACCTTGGCTTGCCTACAGACTCCAGATCCTTGATCACGACTTGGTACCGCTCTGCTCTCTTGTTACTGACCCGGCTTGCTTGACCTATCTCCTGGATTACCCCTCTGTGCTGTGCTGACCTCACGTTGACAACTTGGATTGGGCGACTACTCTATTGTTGTTCTGCTGCCATCTTCTAGCCAAGGCCATCCACTGCCTTCTGCTTCTTCAGACCTTCATCTCATCTCTGGAAGCCTTCTGGTAAGTGATTTCAGTTTCTGGGTCTGCTGAGACTGGTGGTGTGCTGTGCATCTGGCGCTCTCTGACCCGTAACCGCCCTGCCCAACGGTAGCTTCCAAGTCCATCCCCACCATCAGGGGCTCTGGTGAATATCTCTGGAGGGCCGGGTTTGGTGCGACTAGCGCAGTTTTGTACCATTTGATCAGTGTGTCTGGTGCTCAGACTCACTATTTTGCCTGGTGCTGCATCTGTTTCCTAACACTTGGGTTGTGTATGCCAGACCCTTGGGGACTTGCACCCATGTCCTTGGAAGGGCTGATACTCATGGTGCTGCTCTAAAATCCATTTGTTATTTCATTTCATTTGACAAATACGTAATAATAGTATATACAGAGCACAAGGTAATGGAAATGGGTAATTGTACACTTGACTATATGAAAACATTTCCACTTTTTCAATTTTCCTAAAAATGTCCTTCCTGGTTTTACTTGGCTATAGTACTAGTGGATTAGAATACAGCATGCATCACTGACAGACACAGTAGGAATAAATAACAGAGATTAAAAAAAAAAAAAACACACACTTTACTGGTTTTCCAAGAAGTTGAAGAGCATACTAGTATAATAGGAAAACTATCATGTAGGTATTTTGTGATATATAAACCTTCAAGAATCTCAAGTGATAGTGGAAATACAAAGCCTATTACTGTATGTTTTGAGTCAGGCAAAAAGAATATTTTCTGAGAATGTCTTTAGAAACTGAAGAACTCGGAGACCTAGAACATATATTCTTGTATTTATTGTATAAAATCAAGACGGCAAAGTCCAAGTGACCTTGAGGTGGAAATATGTTGCCGCATTCATTGTATCAATGAACTTTTAAACCTGGTAGACTTGCTTGCTCTTGACTTAGGTTGAGCCGGTGGCGGCTGCTATTAGTGGTGGTAATTGTGTATTCAATATGATTCATAATGTACTAATGAACTATGCAAACATTTATGATGGTGATACGTGGCCCTAAGGTATAATTAAGTAGGAACTGATTAACATTAATAAAATGGCCTCATGCATTTTTAACTGCGCTTGAACCTACAATTATGATCAATTAACTGTTAAGGTATTTTTATTGGAGTGCATTAAGAAAACACAAATAGTTTATTAAGGAATTAAGGCCTTAGAAATATGTCTTAATGGAGTTAAGTTTATCTGAAGAACTAAAATGCAGGAGCAGTGGTATAGCTAGGAAGTGCCCTGGTTGGTGGAGAGCTGGATGCCATTCTCGTCAGCACTAAGGCCAAGGGATGACCATGGAGCACAATGCCAGATATAGAAGCTCTAAAACACGGTAGGTACTGGAATTTGATAGAAACTAGAGATGAGCAAACTGGCTTGGAATCAAACCTGAATTTTGAAAAAGTTTTGGGATAGACCCAAACCTGAAACTTTTGAGGTTGGGGTCTCTTCAGACCTCAGAGTATATTAAGTAGAGGACTAGGGGAGCTATGATCACATATTAAACATTTACACTCACACTGACTTACCTCTCTTTGGCTCCCTTGGGGTCTTCTTTGTTGGTTTTCCAGCATCTTCCGGCATCCTGGATGACATCAGAGGTTGCACATAGTGTACAATAATGTCATGACCCTTGCATTAAAGCACCATGACGTTGACACACTCCATGTGACTGCTGAGGTCTCAGGCAGCTCAGTGGTGCTCAGGACATTTGATGTAAGCCAGGACACCAGATGAGGACTCTGAGGCAGCGCCGGATGTCGCAAGGGAATATAAGTGTCCGTAGCTTTCCTGGGCCTCCACCTATTATACTCTTGGATGTGACGAGATCCCAGAGCATGTTAATATCACTTTTGGTTTGTGCCAAACAACAAAACAGGTGGACGAACAAACTAAAATTCAGCAAAATGAATCTTATGAGGTCAGTCCATCTCTAACAGGAACCTATGTTACAAATCCTGTAGATAACACCAGCCCGTAATACCAAAATTTGTGGACAGAGCAGAGATCAAGGCAAACAGAGTTCAGTCTCAAATGGACCTTACTGCTCAGGCATACGATGACGGATAAGGGGCACTTTAGAAGACTGTGACTGCTGGATAGCTGGGGAAGAAAGAGGATGTGTTGGCATGTGAAGGCATAGCCTGTGCTCCTGGGACTGCAGCAGAGGACCCAAAGAGCAACAGCGGGCAGGGGGTGAGGAGGAACACAAGTATTAACATGGTAGAGGAAAGTTAGAGGAGATGCCATTTGCACAGGCATCGAGGCTTAGGGTTGACAAGAGGAGGAGATCGCATGGGGCAAACGTCACAAAGCAAGGGCTAAATTGTGACAGGAATATCTATCTTAAAGGGGGTGTACAAGTTTTAAGTTTTTATGTCCTATCCTTAGGATAGACCATAAATATCTGATTGGTGCACCAATCAGCTATGACCACTTCAGCCCATTTAGATATGCCAAGCTACTTTATAGTTACTGTATATTTTCAATTTCTCCACATGCATGCACACTGAGCTCTTTTGAGCATACATGTGTACTCATTGGGACAAAGTAAGACATTTCCACACCTCTCTGGTGGTCTCTTATCTGTTTAAGAGGAAAGGATCAGGCATGTTGACATTCAACATGCCTGACCCTTCTTTGATATCACATCATTGGTTAGGGGAAAGCTTAGGGCAGCCCTATATATATTAGATGACTGGCCTGTCTTGCTAAAATCAGTGGTATGGCAACCTTAAAGGGGTTGTGCCATTACTCAAAATATAGGGAATAAGTGTCAGATTGCTGAGGATCTGTCAGAGACTGTAGTCCTGGCAGCCCCATAGCAGTGAATGGAATGTCAACTACACTGGGCTCCATTCACAAATAGGCATGGGAGACTTTCGATCCCTTGTTCTACTGTGGATAGGAGATAAGTGTACTTAATGGCACAACCCCTTTAAATATTTTTTGGCAATATCTAAGAATTTACAGCGATTTATAAGCATCATAAAGCAATGAGATAAACACAACAATATTTCTCTGTAGCACATAATAGAAGAACGTCACTCATGGAAGATAAGGCGAGCTCAGTCCCTGGGCTAAATGATCACATTACTATGAGAGTGGATCGGACTAAAGACTCGCACATTTCTGTAGCTCTCTATGCGCATATTAGTTTTTAATTGATTCAACACTTATGGTATCATCAGTATACCAGACTGGATCTCATTACAGCTCAAACATGGATATCATATATTTTAGCAGCATAGTGGAAAATACCCTAAATCATTTTAGCAAGCCTCTGTATATCTACATAGGAGGAATATTTATGTGATTTCAGTTACGGTCAGGTTTCTTTCATAGAATCGTCTTTATTATTTTCTATGTAAAATAGATTGTAATTTTTCTTTGCTGTAATAATTAAATCCCTTTCAGATCTTTGCCAGGATAATTGTGACTACTTATAAGGAATTAGAAAAAAAGGAACAGATTTTTAGGTTGAAATATATTTGATTATGTACTTATATTTTATACTAATAATTTACTAGCCTAAGTTTCTAACCTATGGTATTAAAAGGTTAATTCCATCTTGGCAAAATAACTGTTCTCAACTCCCAAACCCTATAGCGAGGCGTACGAGAACAGCTATGTGCTGCTTCTCTATGCTGCTCCTGTATCTTTTATAGATGAGAATGGGAACTGCGGAAACAGAGTAGCACATGTAGCTGTCTTTGTAATGGTGAAGCTAAGGAAACAGTGTAGCTCAGCTATGCTATACTGTATCTGTAGCTCCTGTTCTCCTCTATGGGAGTTAGTGGAACAGCGTATAGCAGCACTCCACCCTAGGGGTCTGGACAGGGAGCAGTAATTCCCATCTCGGAAGTAATTTGCCAAGAAGGAAATAACCCTTTAAGGTTCATTTACCAATTGTATCAAAACAAAATAATTTTTGAAGGGATATTAGGTCATTCAATTAATTTAATAAGGCACAAATTGTTTCAGATTTATCAAGATTGCGAACACAGCCTATTACGATTGGCACATTGTCATGCTAGACACAATTCTCTTCCTTGCGCCATACAATTGCTGTAAATACATTTATATATTATATATAATATCAAATATCTTGTGCTAAAGATTGTGCTAGTCCATAATGAATTTAATACAACTATGTGAGATGATGAAATAGGTTACACACCAAAAATAATGTATCCTCTATACATAGGCTAGAGGATAAATTGCTGATCAGTAGTGGTCTGACCATTGAGACCCCTGCCAATCCTGATAATGGGGTGTTTTACTTCCGTTTAGAACGTAGCAGTGGACTCAGATTGCATGTCCCCACTTTATTCATTTCAATGAGCGTGCTGAGTGCTGTCCTTCAACCATTTCTGCCACTTCAATTGAAATGAATGAATTAGGAGTCTCCAGGACTTAAACACAGAAGTTCTCGGGACTGGTCGGATCCCCACCGATCAGCAATGTATCCCTTATCATATGGATAAGGGATAAACAATTTTCATGGCATAACCTCTTTAAAGGGAGTCTGTTATAAAAAAAAAAAAAAAAAAACCACTTAGTACATAAAAGTTATGCACTCCTTTTTCTTTTTTTTCTTCTAACCAAAATGGTGTTTGTCTAGAGATAATGTTCAAGTACAATAATGGAGAAAATTCACCCCCCCCCCCAAATCCTGTATCATCAAACGTTATTAATTGACATTTATTGACAATATTAGCAGCATTGTATAGGTTAGTGAATTAGTAACATAGATGGCACAGAGGCTTGTGGTCCTCTCTCATAGTGATGGCGGACATCCGTAGACAGGGGTCTGATTGGGACCGAAATGTCTGGTTATATGCTGCCATCTATGTTACTAATTAACTAACCAATACTATGCTGCCAACATTCTCAAGATACGTCAATTAATAAAGTTTTTGGATTTCTGTGGATTTTCTCCATTATTGTTATGAGAAACTATCCTGAATTACTATAATGTGTAGGTAGCAGAATAGCCGAAGAGTCTAAAAATGTAATTATTATCTCTGAACTCACGTCCCCAGAGTAAGCCTGTAAATGGCCTGTGGCACACATCTACCGTAGGAATAAAATGTAGTAATTCTCAGAGCTTGGAAGTCCCGGAGATGCTTTACACACTGCTCAGCACTACCTGTTTTGCAGGCTCACTGCGGGGGGAGTTAAAGTGAGTTCAGAGATACATCATGGAATCTGTGACTGTTCGACTATCCACACATTACAGTAGTTTGGGGCCATTGTTTTTATGGTTGAAGATTTTCTTTAAACTCACATATTTGATGAATTTTTCTTTACATTGCACATGTCATTGTATTAAAAAGTTGCATATCTTACATGAATATTGCTTTCCAGGGAATGTCTTTAAAAAAATATATACCCAGTGATACAAGTGGTTACTGATTTCAGCTGTTTCAGTAAAGGTTTCACTTTAATAGACCTTTCCTTGACTGGTATGGAACTGGTTGATCGCCAATCCCATCATTCATAGCTAATACTCAAATTATTGTGATGGTAAGTACTTGATCGTACGTGCCATATTATTCCTGTGGCCAAAATGACTCCTGTTGATTTTTTTCTAGTATGGTGTACCTATATTCATCTGACAGAAATGGTAGAATTTTTTTTTTCTGAGGACCAAAATACAACCCTATATATGCAGTACACAACAATTTTCTTATAGCAGTGCTATATCCAGAGTCCAGAGGTTATGGTCCTCTATCATGTGATTGGAACCAGCACTGGCTCCCAAGTCAATCTGCCTCCTCCCTTTTGCTGTGGGGCCGGGTGTTGGTTCCAATGACATGACCCGGGATCGGAACCTGCCCAGAATCTCTGGGTTTTCCCCCTTAAAGCCCCAGAGGAAGTACATATTCACAAGCTCCCTAAAGAAGCCATTTAAGATTTATTGATGCCACAAGCCTCAGGTGACAAAATGTTTGTAAAACCCTATTCTGAAGGTACAGGTTATGTGACCTTTACAATTTGACAGGTTGACCCTTGTAAAAGTAATATGTTAAACCAATGGTTTTCAACCTATCCCCGAGGGTACACCCTGCTATCCCAGGAGTTAAACACCACAGCACTGCTCCTGCCCCAAGGATGAATGTCTGCACACTGTCATTGGCACCTTCCTTACTTTACATGTGGAATGAGTTCTTCCATCAGTACTAACAGAGGTGCACATTACAGTTACCGATGCCCCAGGGAGTGAGTGGTAAGCTGCGTTCAGTACTCTGCTACCCAGAAAGCATGGAGCAAATTGGCAAGTGATGAATACTGCTTACCATTTGCTCCTTAATCATTGAGTGTATAGGCACTATGATGGGGGTCATTATTTTACATGTGTGAGCACTGTGGTGGGGCCATTATCTTACATGTGGGGCCACTGTTTGAGGCCATTATCTTACATTTGTGGGCACTGTGGGTGCCATTATCCTACATATGGGGATATTGTGAAGGACCATATCCTACATGTGGGGTCAGTGTGGGGGCACTGTGGAGCACCATTATATTACATGTGGGGGCCATTATCCTACATAATTGGACACTGCGGAGGACCATATCCTACTTGTGGGGGAACTGTGGGGACCATTATATTACATATGGGGGCACTGTGGAGGGCCATTATATTACATGTGGGGGCACTGTAGGGCTCCATTATATTATATGTGCAGGCATTGTGGGCAATGCTTAAAAAGGTTGAGAATCACTGTGTTAGACAATATCTGTACAGTATACGATAATCCATAATATATAAGTATAAGGAAAACATAAGAACATAATACATATGTTCTATACTAAGACATACAGTACAGTAATAGGTCTGTACACTAATGGTACTTTATTATAGTTGGGCTAAATCATATAAAACTCAGATCATCTGGTTTCTTCGGGAAAAAATTGCTGCTCCAGGCAGCCAGCGGAAATCTCTAGTGTTATAAGATAGATCAGCTGCATTTCTTTGTGTGTGAGCTCGGTTCCTCCTGACTTACCAAGGTTGTTAATCATGGTTACCGATCGTGATTAACAATGTGGCCGGAAAGAGCTGCAGGGTTACGGTAAACATAAAATTTACATTTGCTGCCTTCTGAAAGTGATAGGAGGCCAACATAAATTTTACATCTGTGGCATTTAGATTGATAGTGCTTATTCCAAAGTATTGCTTCAGCTTCTAATGCTTTTTACTTATATCCTTCCACATTATAGAAAATCCCCCTTGAGAGGTCTTGAAAGTTGAGTCTGCGAGTCTAAACAAATGTGATCGGATCCAATGTATTCCCATCTGGAGGCCCAGTGACATTCAAGAATTCAAGGAAGTATATTACATTCTCTTTGATAAAACTGATAGCCATGTCCAAGACAGCAAATATAGCTGGATATAGGATACTACTATAGTGGGATAACAGAGCAGTGAGGATGTGAGTTCAGTGTAAATGTAAAATTACCACAAACTTGCTGAACAATTACCCTTTATTTCTCTAAAAATATTCCACATGATCTGCCCCTACCAGGTAATTACAGGGGCTATTAAATGCCATACAACTGTTCCACCAGGTTAATGCAAGGTGCCCACAGGAAGGCGATGGGAGTACAGACAGAAGGTGCCCCTTGGGTGACAGAGTCTCAGCCGACCTCCTCTCAGTCACAGTAAAACACACAATCCATTAAATCCAGTGAATGCCGGGATTCATACAGAACATCATATCTGCTTTTTCTGTGTGGACTTTCTATTCAGTTTAACACAATAACAAACAAGATAGAAGAAAACTTCCATGTTTTTTTAGCATTGCAGTGAATGGTGGTGCTCTCAAATGCAGAGTGCTCTGTCTGTATCTATCAGTAGGTCAGAACAACAAACTGAAAAGTGTGAACCTAGCCTTACTCATACAGTAATGTGCACATTGCTTAGATGTATAAAGCAATACAGTTATCATACATATAAAGCACTCATTGTAGTATACTTTTTAACAAACCTTTAATGCAAAAATATACAATTTAGAAATTGTTGAATCTGTTATTAAAGCAAACCCTGACATAATGTCAGCTTCATCTCATTTCAGACACTACCTTTATCCTATTACCTTATAATGGGGTCTGTTGAGTTTTATCATTTCATGCTTTTACACTGGACATACAGATATTCACACTCACTAACAATGTGGTCACTCACAAAGCAGCTATCCAGTGTCTGTGCAGGTCAATTACAGAAGTACTGTATATCACTTGGATAAGACAACAGCCAGAGAGGGGAGACAATAGCAGACAGGGGGTTGCAAATGGACAACAGAAAGTTTGGCAAGAGAAGAGACTATTTTATTCATAAAGCTGATGTTTTCAGTTCTCAGTGGTTCCCAGAATCTGCTTGGGTTTGCCAGGTGCTGATGCCATCCCTTGGTGGGGGTGTCAGATTGACAGTGACTAGGTGATAAAAGTCAATGATCTCCAAATGCCATCCAATTACTACTTCTGCAAAAATTCTTATAAAAGCACCCATAACTTTATAACCCTATAACTATAAAGCTATCATCACACAACAGCAAAAATCTGCTGTGTGAAGGACGTTTTTTTTTTTTTTTTTTTTTAACGTCAGTCATAATGCTGCATTAGATTCAATGTTTGTGACTATTTTATTCATGGTCCATTTTAATGGACCATCAAAATATAGGACTTGTATGTTCTATTTCTGACCATTTTTACAGATCCCTCAATACACTTAAGTGTATGAAGGATTCGTGAAAATGGGTGCCCCTTAGATGCAAAACAGCCATCAAAAATGTAGAATTTTTAAGACCATTTTCTACCATGGTCATGTGAATATAGCTTTACTCTAACACATTATGAAAATACAGCAGAATTTTAACAAAATTTTAACAAAAAACTGGTGTACTAGACATAGCACCAGATTTATCATCCAGTACCAGCCAATGTGAAATACTGGTACATTTTTTGACTGTCTAGTGTAAGGCTGCAATGTGTAAAAAAAAAGGATTACTAAATTTTCCCATTATATTTGCTAATGAAAATACAGTAGAATTTCCTTACTCCTGCCTTAATGGGACCTAAGAGAACCACTGAGTAGACATCGGAAAATATAATGCCAAGATAAAACATGCGACTATAAAATCTCATATACTGTAGACTATCCAACTCAGGATTATGCTCTTTTTCTGTGTGAGAGTCAAGATTATTTTACAGTACTGTGCCAAAACTAGATGTGGCCGGGACTAACATAATTTCTGTATTATGATACATTGGGGTAAAGACATAATACAGTAGAAGTCTAAGAAGTCGAGCAACGCAGTACTTCAAGTAAGTGGTTGTAGAGTATCACGTAGATCCTACAAGGATGAAATAGTGCTAAAAATGTAGATTTATTCACCCAATGTGTTGAGATGGACAAACCTCTCAGGATTTTTGTTTGGCACTCCGTGGTAGTATTTCTTTGCTGCCGAGGCCCTGGTGTGATGACAGTTTTATGAGGTCCCAAGTCAAAAAAGTCTAAGAAACCCTGCCCTATCCTATATGTGAATGAGGCTTTGAAATACAGATTAAGGTGTAGCAGAGCTAAATTTGTAATTTAGTACAGATGCTGATATTCTGTGATAGAAGTGTAGATTGCAGTTATACTTACTTCTCTACTGTACCTTGCCATGCATAAAAAAAAACCTATTTAATTACATATTCGGATCTGCTGCATCTCTATATTTTCCAGTCTATTTCTATAACACTACAGCCTCACACTACTGCATCGAACACCTGCCAGAAGCTGGCCTCCCTGCACCCTACACAAGGTGTCATACATGTAGTTATTTCTTTCTGCCACATATACACTAAGTCGTTCCATTACCCAGTCATTTGCATCTGTTACTGAATACAGTGCAGGGAAATTTAACCAGATAATGGCAAGATGGATACGTGGCTGCAGCACATCCATTACCAGCAGCAGTGCATTAGTTGATCCTGTAGCTCTGTCTTCTTCTAGCTCTGAAACAGCTGCAAATTGATTTCTTCCTCCGTCCCTTTCATCGCTCCTGACACTGTAAATATATTTGCTGGTTTATGGAGCACAAGAAATCTGAATGAAATATAAAGTTCCTTAATAACTCGGAGGTGTGCGGAAATGATGATTGTTTTCTTCCCTTTTTCAATAAGCGGTAAGTTTGTGTTACAATATGTCTCAGCTGTGAATTGTTTCAGAAATCCTGGTTTTACGCTCTGTTCACACTGTAATACTAGATAAATGTACTAGATAGAACATAGAAGCCTGATGTAATATTCTTTTCCTAGATTGGAGGCAGTACTCACATTCAAGAACGCACTCACCTCTGCAAAGCAGGTCTACTTCACCACACTCATATCTGCCCTATCCCGCAACCCCCAAACAGCTACTCACTACCTTCAACTCCCTTCTCTGCCCTTCTGCGCCCCCTCCGACATCACTTATCACAGCTGATGACTTTGCCTCTTATTTCAAAAGCAAAATTGACACCATCAGAGGCAGTCTCACCCTACACCCCCAGCAACCACCCCACCCAACTGTCCTGTGCTCTTCATCTTTAACCTATTTCTCCACCATCACTGATGAAAAGCTCTCCACCCTAATCTCTAAATCCCACCTCACCTCCTGCGTGCTTGACCCGATCCAGTCACATCTCTTCCCCAAACTCACTAAAGTCATTACTCCGGCCCTAACCCATCTCTTCAACCTATCCCTAACCAATGGATCCTTATGCTCCGCCTTCAAACATGCTACCGTCACACCTATACTTAAGAAACCGTCCCTCGACCCATCCTCTCCAGCCAACTATCGCCCCATCTCACTGCTCCCGTGCGCCTCAAAATTGCTGGAGCAACATGTCCACTCCAAACTATCCTATCTCTCATCCAATGTGCTCTTTGACAGACTACAGTTAGGCTTCAGACCCCATCACTCCACAGAAACTGCCCTAACCAAAGTCACTAATGACCTTCTAACTGTCAAAGTCAAGCGTCACTACTCTGTCCTCCCTCTCCTCGACCTCCCCTCTGCCTTTAGCACAGTCAACCACTCCCTCTTGCTCTCATCCCTTGGCATCTCAGACCTGGCCCTTTCCTGGATCTCCTCATACCTCACCAACCGCACATTCAGTGTCTGCCACTCGCACACCACCTCCCCGCCACACCCTCTTTCTGTAGGTGTCCCCCAAGGCTCTGTCCTAGGTCCCCTTCTGTTCTCCATCTATACCCTACAGTAGGCCTTGGTCAACTTATAGAATCCCATGGTTTTCAATACGATTGCTATGCTGACGACACTCAAATATATCTCTCTGGACCAGACATTACCTCTCTGTTGTCCAGAGTCCCAGAATGTCTAGCAGCCGTAGCCTCCTTTCTCTCCTCCCGCTTTCTCAAACTCAACATGGAGAAAACGGAGTTCATCATCTTCAACCCACCTCGCACAGCCCCTCTACCTGACCCATCTATCAAAATTGATGGAACCACACTTACCCCAGTCCCATGGGTCCGCTGCCTTGGGATAACCTTAGACTCTGAGCTATCCTTCAAGCCGCATATCCACACTCTCAACACCTCCTGCCGCCTCCAACTCAAGAATATCCATCGAATCCGCTCCTTCCTCAACCCTGAAACTACAAAGATGCTAGTCCATGCCCTCATAATCTCCCACCTAGACTACTGTAACACCCTTCTCTATGGCCTCCCAGCAAATACTCTCGCCCCCCCTCCAGTCCACCTTAAACTGTGCTGCTCAATTAATACACCTCTCCCCCGTTCTTCATCGGCCACTCCCCTCTGCCAATCCCTTCACTGGCTACCCGTTGCCCAATGAATAGAGTTCAAATTACTAACGCTGACATACAAAGCAATCCACAACCTATCCCCTTCATATATTTCTGACCTAATCTCCCGCTACCTGCCCACACGTAACCTCTGATCCTCCAAAGACCTCCTACTCCGCTCTGCTCTTATCCGCTCTTCACACAATCGTCTCCAATACTTTTCCCGTGCATCCCCCATACTCTGGAACTCATTACCAAGACATATAAGACTGACCCCCACAATCACGAGCTTCAAGAAGGCCCTGAAGACTCACCTATTCAGGAAGGCCTACAACCTCCAATAACACTACTATCACCACACCACCATCTGAACAGCCTCTCCCCTCACCTTCTGTCTCTATCCCTCTTCCCTCATAGATTGTAAGCCCTTGCGGACAGGGCCTTCTATCCCACTGTGCCAGTTGGTCACTGTTAGTATTATATTTTTGTATATTTTGTGTACCATTTGTAAACCCTCAATTGTAAAGCACCATGGAATTAATGGTGCTATATAAATAAATAATAATAATAGACTAGTCTATGAAATCTATCAAGTTTTTGTTATGATCTGTTAATATACCCAATGAAAGTGGATGAAAGTAGCCATCATTGTATAACTGTTATGGGTCCAGTAATGATGGCAACCACCAGGTTAGTGTGAATAGAACCCTAGTGATTAGAAAGGATTGAAACATGACATGAGGTCAAATAAGATGGAACCCCAGAAATCAAAAGAGTCATCCAAAATCCTTGAATTGCCTTCTGCAATTTCGAGATATCAACACAACATTACTATGTAATTCAGAGACACCAACACAGTAATTCCCTACCTTAAGGCTAAGGCCACATGCAGCGAGCCACAGCAAAAAAGCGCTGTGGGAAAAACTGCGGCGGCAATGCATTGTGGTTTTTCCCGCAGCGCTTTTTACTGAAAGTCTGTGAAAACACTGCAATTTTTTCCGCTGTGTTTCCACCGCAACCAAACCGCGGCATTTACCCTGTGTGGGTCTAAAGGGGTTATCTGGGGACTTTGCATGTACTTACTTCTTGGCTGAATTCTATTTAGCGCTAATCTCAGGTTTCTGGGCTAGTTTGACCACTGGCCACCCGACACCCAAGGTGCTTCACTACTAGTAGTCTGCTGGCCCCAATAGTAATACATAATACACACTGAACAGGTAGAGGTGGGGGGGGGGGAGCAAATCAGCGGAGGAGGTGCTACTCATGGGCGTCAGAGGAACTCAGGTGCTGCATGCTGGTTCCGTCTGGTTCCGATCAGATGAAACTAAATAGAAACAGGAAGTAAAAATATACAGTGACCACCTACTCCTTCTATCTCACAACCAGTTTCAGATTGGCAATCACATATTTCCTCTAATCCCATCTTGTCTTTCACTGCATCTGATGTGCACCCTATAAAATATCACATGATAATGGTGTCATGCAACATATTTGTGTAGTGCTCTGTGGGACTGGGGCGGGGGAGGCTTTAAAGAGGACCTTTTACCACCTCTATCAACTCAACCTCTTTATATTCTTTCTGCTTCTAAAATTCTGGTTGGAATTTTTTTCTCTATCCCCCACCATTCCTGAACAATCAGCACAGTTAGTTTTGGTGCCTAGTATGTTATTTAGGCTTTCTATTGTCTAGTGGGCAGTTCTAGGCTGAAGCCACCCACTTGACAGTAAAGAGCATAATTAGCATATTGGTGAGCTTTAAAGAAAAAATTCCAACTGCGTCAGAATCCATGGAGTGACTCCTATTGAAGGATGCAAAGAGTTGGAGTTGGTGGAGGTGACAAAGGAACCTCTTTAATAAAGTTACTACAGAAACCTCCACTCTTGAATGATTTTTAAATTTCCACTCTGCAAATTCCATCTATTCTGATCATACAGTCGAGAGTTGTCAGCTTTGCAGAAAGCATTGACTCTAAGAGTACGCATACACTCAACCATAATGTATATCTGTAACAGAATAAAGATATATAAAATCAAGGACACTCAAGATGCAATAATAACCATACGTGTAATGGAAGTTGAATATCTAATGCACTTTAGCCCTTTGACAATGATAAGACTTAAGGTTTATTAATATTGTTCTTGTGCCATCAGTCTCTTCCATCTTGCACTTGGGGAATCGCTGCCTTTTATACACAAGGTTCAGACTCTTCTCTTTGCTCAGACTTGTCCTTTCATCTCCTCTGACTCTATTAGTCACCAATCTCTTTAGCTTTGTGCTGAATAAGTTATGGACCATTTTAACGATATGTGATTTTCAAAAGAAACACTTAGATATATACATAAATCCCGTCTTTTATGCTGCTCCTTTCTCTTTCTCTGGCATTAAAGGCCCATCTTTGATAAGCTGATATTAGAATTGGCACCGGGCCCTTTTATACAACGTGTTATACACTCTCATTGATTGTCTCTTCCTTCCGCTTGTAAATCAAGTGACATGGTTTGGATGTTCATCTGGTTCTTTGGCCCTGATAATTGCTTGGCAATGGTTGTACGGTTGTACTGATATATTGATGGGAAGTGTCATGACATTGATGCTTTAATGGCTAAAAGTAAAAATGATTCATTTATTGAGGAATTCATTAGAATCTTAAATTGATTTAGGTTAATCTATAAAAGATATTATTTGACATATGTTATGGTTTTATAGTCGGCAGATTTTTTTTTAAATGATGACTTGGACGAGGGGGCAAAAGCACTTAAAGGGTTTTCTATTATATTAAAGACGTATCTTTTTAGTAAATAATTCTACAGATATTTCCCATGACATAACAATTGTGGAGATTTTTTACTTGGAACTACATTGGTACTTGTAAGTTTGAGTGCCATTGAGCATTTTCTATAATTCTGCATAAATTTGACCTAAAACTACATCAGATTTTCAAAGTCCTAAAAATAGATAATGAGAATCGAATCAAATCTTGATATATTCATTGATAGAAAAGAAAACCCACCAACGTATCAGAGTTGAGGTTGTCTTGTAAGGAGCAATGGACTAAAAATTCTCCAGATGCAAGACAAATACCCAAAATGTTAAAGGGGTCCCACTCACAGACATGTGATATTGGGTTATTTTCTTACATAAATAAATGACCAAATCTAATGTTTTGACTCATTTCTTTGATTTTGTTACCTATCTTTATCTACTTTAAGGACTTTTGTGAAAATCTGATGTGGTTTTAGGTTACATTTATACAGAAATATAAAAAATTCTGAAGGGTTGACAAACTTTCAAGCACCATTCTACATTGTGATGTTCATCTGTTATTCTTCCTTGAACATTGTTGGTAATTTTACAATTGGGTGTTAAGAGTTTGGGTGTGTCCCTACAAATCCTTATGGGAAAAGGAGCTGAGAAGCTCATGCGCCCTCTGTTGGATGTAATAAATCCTCAATTTGCTTCTGACCCACTGAGTCTTGAGAAAGCAAAGAGAATTTTAGCCAAGTCAGTGTTGCTCATCTGCATACAGCGCTGTTTCAGGATTTTGTCCCTCATCAGTGCATCTACATATCGCAAGGCATTATGCTTCGTAGAGGGCAAAAAGGCAACTCAAAACTCTACACACCTTCACTGGTGCTCTCCATAAGGAGAGAGATTCCCCCTTCTGAGCCACTCGTTGCCTCCCACTAAGCCAGCCAGTTTAGCTCTACTCTGCACTGATGAGGGACAAAATCCCGAAACAGCGCTATATACAGATGAGCAATACTGGCTTGGCTAAAATTCTCTTTGCTTTCTCAAGACTCAGTGGGTCAGAAGCAAATTGAGGATTTGTTACATCCAACAGAAAGCGCATGAGCTTCTCAGCTTCTTTTCCCATAATGCCTTGTGATATGTAGATGCTTAGCAGAGGGCAAAAAGGCAACTCAAAACTCTACACACCTTCACTGCTCTCCATAAGGAGAGAGATTCCCCCTTCTGAGCCTAAAAAGCCTGGCACTCAATACTGCCCACGCCAGGCTATTCAGGGACATATCCCTTTGATAAGTGAGTTACCATTACCTATCCTCTGAACTGGACATGTCCAATTACAGATCCCATTTTGTAGCGAACTTGAATCTGATAACTTGCTGCGTCATGATATCTCACAACAAAAGCCATTGAAAGCAATGGAAAAAAGTCGAGTTAGAGTGATTAGTGATCTCCCGATAAGTTAATACAAAAGAATATCTTAACTATCTCATTTGTGTCTATGTGTGGACAGTATGTGATGGTGGGGATGGGGGAGGTGTGAATTGCAGCCTATCAAGGCTTTTATTAAAAAGGACCTTTCATATCCTCTAAGATAGGGCATGTTATATATCATTATAAAGTTGTTGGTGTACTCATTTCAGTGTACTTTCAACTTTGTTAGCATCTTCCCCTGTTCCAGAGATATTGATACCATTAGTTTTGCCCACTGATAATCACTGTATCGTCAGAGGGGCAAGAATTACAGCTTAGACCTCATGCACACGACTGTAGCTTTTATCTGCAATTCCCCATTCGTTTCTATGGGTCCACACACACATCTGTAGGTTTTGTGGCTTTCAGTCCATGCAGTAAACAAGGATTGAAAATGATAAAACATGTCCTGTATTTGCCTATATTTGCAGCACAGATCAGTGTAGGGGAGTCATTTTGTGGATCTGAGGATGCATCTCTGTCCCTGGGAAAGATACCAGAAAAAGTGAAAGTGTGCTGAATTTAGCGCACTGTCAGCTATGTAAGGGTATACGACATGCCCTATGAATTGGGTTTCATGAGACATTGTATTGCTTAAACTGGTTATCTCTAAAGTGGAGATCAGTTAAATCTGAACAATTCTGTAAAAGAAAACATGTTATTTGATGTCAGGAGAGGTGAAAGGTCCTCAGAACCCATGTGGAGAAAACCATATGGAGAAAATGCGCATTGCCTTTTAATGATTTCTCCATATGGTACTCTTGGTTAACATATTGTATGCCCTGAAGATTTTATTTCCAGAATGTTAAATATAATATGAACCTGTAGCAAGGAGGGCACTGTTGAATGGTTCTATGCTTTTTAATCATGTATTATCCCTTTAACAAAATCCTTCTGGATGACAATTTGGCTTAAGCAATGACAACCAATGATGGTATTGTAGGAAAGAGAGCTGTATAAGGCTAGTTTTTGCTTTCCTCTATTACTCCCATTGGCCTTCAATCCTCTAATATGCTTTTCACTGCTCCCCTTATTTTGTCCTCATGATCCTCCAAAGATTTCATATAATAAATGACAATATAAACAACCCCCATCCCCTGAAGGAAAAAATATTTTCAATACAGAATCAACCAAGTATAGAGCTAGTTCACACTTGATACAATTTTGGTACTCATTAGAGATGTAATTTTTTTCCAAAGAAGATCAAATTATCATGCAAGAAAGGTTGTTATTAGAAATGAGCAAAGTATTCAAAAATTCGATTCGGCAACTTCGCCAAATTACACGATATGATTCTATTTGATCCAAATTAAATCATGGCAAATCTTTTAACAAAAACAGCTATTTATTGGCTGCTGAGAGCCGGGGTGGGCAGGTGGGCGCCAAAATGGTGGATCCCCTTGGATGCCGCGGTCATGTTTGTCTGCTGCATCCAAAGTGTTAAAACCCCTGGTGTCAGTTATGGAGCAGGGTGTAGGCTGTCAGTTACAGCTAACACCCTCCTCCATAACCGATCAGGGGAATTTAACATCTTGGATACAGCGGACAAACATGCCATGTGCGCTTGCGAAAGGGTTAAAAGGATGTGACATCACAAGGCTGGCTGCTGATTGGCTGCATGCATGGCATTATGGGTGATCCCGCGTTCCTAGAGTTCCCTGTCCCATGTACAGCAGCCATTTTGAACTAAATGCAAATCGTGACCACAAAGCGTGAGGTAATTCAGATTCGATGCGAATCGAATAATTCTATAAATGCGGATTGAATTCCACTTCTGCAGCTTTGATTCGCTCATCTCTAGTTGTTATACTAATTTTCCCATAAATGAATTATGCCTCAGTTGCACTTTGTAGTTGCTCAGGTACTGTACTCTCAGGTCGTGGTGCTCAGTGGAAGGTGCCCTCCAACCTGTCTGCCAGGGTAGCAGAAAACCATGGCATACACTGATCCAGAAATTGGAATAAATAATATAGTGGTAGACAAAGCGTAAGATTATGTACGTATCCATGCAATTGGCACTCCGTGTAACTGATCTGTAGAGGTATACAATGTTTTAGTCAATAATGGACTTTTGTCAAATGAGATCTGCATAAAGTGGATCAAAGCAAGCTGCCATCCAACTGCCAATTGGATGGGTATGTACATAATCTTACGCTTTGTTTACCACTATATTTCTTGAATAAATCACAAGTGATTTCAATCTCTAGATCAGTGTGTGCCATGGTTTTCTACTACTAAGCAATAGCACCAGGTCACCTTAAAGGGGTGGTGCATTTTTAACCACCAACTCTATTCTCGCGATCAGTGGGGTCCACAGTGGTCAAACCCAGACGATCATCAGGTTATTACTTGGGGTTAATTTGTTATTACAAGAATACCAGTATATACAGGGCGTAACTAGGAATGGCTGGGCCCCAAGGCGAACATTTGACATGGGGCCCCCCCGAAATACCCCAACCCACCCCCACCCCGGACCGCACCCTCCAACCCCCCCCGCACAAACCGCATTCTTGTGCACACTATTATGTGCCATAGTGGCCCCTACACACACTATTATGCCTCATGGTGGCCCCTGCACACAGTATTATGCCCCATATTGGCTCCTGCACACAGTATTATGACCCATAGTGACCCCTGCACACAATATTATTCCCCATAATGGCCCCTGCACACAGTATTATTCCCCATAATGGCCCCTGCACACAGTATTATGCCCCATTATCAGAGTGGTCATGCTGTGAAAATTTCTGCTGACATCTTTAAAAAGAGTGGTTTTAACTGCTGAAAAAGGGCAGTTATTGTCTAAGTAGGATAGTCAGTTTATAACTACAGTTGCAGTATTGACACAATTATTGCCTTAGGCCAGTATCCTTTGGATTTAGGAGTATACAGTATTCCTTAAGTTATTATTGTAAATGTATTTTGGGCAATTGTTTCAATCTGCATACTGTTTTGTGTATGGAGGCAGTTTAGATAGACTCTATGTGATAGATATTATAGTACCAGCATATGGCTATTTGTTATATGATTGAATGGTCTCATGTGTATTGAAGCATGGATCTGCACCATACTATTGTTATTATATTTATCCAGTCGCTCTGAGAGAGTGGTGTGAGTGGATTTTTCTTTTTTTTTATCTAAATCCCAATTGGGTATATAGGGTCCTTTTGATATTTCATTTTAAAAAAAATAACATTAATCAAAGTGAAGTTTTATGGATTAGATGTCTCTGTTATATATTTCTGTGAATTGGTCTATTATGCCCCATATTGGCCACTGTACACAGTATTATGCCCCATTGTGGACCGCTCATGAACAATTATTTTCTTTTCAGACCCTAGAGTATAATGATCGGAGGCCTCTGGGCCTCTGGGCCCCCTAATGTGCCGGGCCCTGTGGCAGCCACTAGTGTTGCTATCCCCGGTATTTACACCCCTGAGTATATAACCATTGCAGTGCATCCTTTAATAATTCATCTATTGATACTACAGTAGAGTGTGCATGTGGTTTATATTAGTATTGAATAGTATAGGTATTTTCTTGACCCATCCTTAAAGGAATTATCTGGAATTATATTGATATTGGTATCTGCGGTTTCTTCACTACATACCAAGCACAGTGCTGTACATTGTAGACATTCAATTGAATGGGACTGACCTGCATCATGGCCATGTGACCAACGGACATAATGTCACTGCCTGGAAATAGTAGAGCTCAATATCATAGTTCCAAACAACCCCTTTAAGGATCTTTTCCTCCAGCCAGTCTTCTGCAACATATTCTCATAGCCTGATTGAAATTAAACTGCAAAATGTTAAATGACAGGCACATATATTGTAGTGCAGTACAATGCCTATAGGATTCTGTAATTGTGTTTTTAGGTTATAACTAGTCCGATCACATACTGAAAAGGAATATGATATCTACACCTGTATGGAAATAAAAAGTTTTGTCAGACACCTCCCATTAAATTTCTGTAACTTGTTGATGGTGTCAGCATCATTGAAATGACTTTCTGGCGCTATCAAATGAAGGGATGAATATAAATAAAGCCGGTGGTTTATAGACAATGCCAAGATAAAATTCAAATTCCTCTGGAAGTTAAAATTAAGGAAGATATTCTTGTCGTAGAATATACTGCCTGTCATCTCCTGAGATATCTGCAAGCTGCAGACCACAAGACGGAAGCATAATCTCCTCCGGCTGATCACAGAGAGTAATCACATTGTGTAACCCAGACAAAGGATATTAGAGACATCACTGTGGGCTACTACAGAATTGTAGGCTGTGGGCAAATAACAATAGAAAGTAAGTAACTTCATATATGGAAAGGATACAGCAAAACATTGGCTATAACCTTACTGTAGAGATTCAATCCTTAACCATTAAAGGAGTTGTCCAGTTTCAGCAAGTTAATGTTTTTGTTTGTATAATAAAAAGTTCTGCAATTTTCCAATATACTCTCTGTATCACTTCCTCGCGGTTTTCTAGATCTCTTCTTGCTGTCATGCACTCTGCTTACTACCAGTGGATAAATATCAGTCCATGGTCATGTGATATATAGTCCATGGTCATGTGATGTACAGTCCATGGTCATGTGATATATAGTCCATGGTCATGTGATGTACAATCCATGGTCATGTGATATATAATCCATAGTTATGTAATGTACAGTCCATGGTCATGTGATATATAGTCCATGGTCATGTGATGTACAGTCCATGGTCATGTGATATATAGTCCATGGTCATGTGATATATAGTCCATGCTCATGTGATATACAGTCCATGGTCATGTGATGTACAATCCATGGTCATGTGATATATAGTCCATGCTCATGTGATGTACAGTCCATGGTCATGTGATATATAGTCCATGGTCATGTGATGTACAGTCCATGGTCATGTGATATACAGTCCATGGTCATGTGATGTACAATCCATGGTCATGTGATATATAGTCCATGGTTATGTAATGTACAGTCCATGGTCATGTGATATATAGTCCATGGTTATGTGATGTACAGTCCATGGTCATGTGATATATAGTCCATGGTCATGTGATATATAGTCCATGATCATGTGATATACAGTCCATGGTCATGTGATGTACAATCCATGGTCATGTGATATATAGTCCATGCTCATGTGATGTACAGTCCATGGTCATGTGATGGACACACAGGTGCATATATTGTTAGAAGACAGATGTCTGATTAGAGTGCCTTGACGCACTCTAATCAGTCCTTGGTCTATGGGACCTTTTCTCTGGCACATTTATCTACATATACCCCCTATGGGAGACCCCACAATCATTACTCTTGCATGAAATACATTTATCTTATACAGTGTGAGCTACTTATCTATCCTGCTATCTTGAGATTTCACTATGGGGCTTCTCTCCACAACTACAGTGTATTTGATCATACTACCAGTAATTGTGGGATATTATTATGTATTTACTATGTACTTATTTCTGTCATTTTGTCATACTATGTGTTTATTTCTGTTTGCAGTATATATCTGTATATCCGCCTACATGTTGCAATCAGGACTTTCCATATTAATTCCTTTCATCTTCATGCAGATCTTGCTTGTCAAGGGTCTTGGTTGACTGAAATGTTGTTCAGCTCATTGATCTGCATACTATACTTTGACCTATCCCTACATGGTGGAAAGCTGCTATGTTTATACTCTCTGAAATTCTGCACGATATATGCCGCACACAGTATATGTGAATTGGCCAATAAATCGGACTGCTAATTTGCATCACTTAAGAGTGTGTACTGTGGTTCTTTCTCTTGATCAGATTGGGCTGGAGATAGACAGTTAGATAGATACACAAATAGATGATTGATAGATAGATATATGGACAGATAGATAGATAGATAGATAGATATTAGATAGATACACAAATAGATCATTGATAGATAGATAGATAGATAGATAGATAGATAGATAGATAGATATTAGATAAAAGGATAAATAGCAGATAGACAGGTAGATAAATAAATAGGTAGATGGATAGATAGATAGATAGATAGATAGATAGATAGATAGATAGATATTTTTTATAGCTAGAGAGATGTGCCCAATTAACTTTAATGGTCTGACCTGTTGTAATAGGTCACTCTCTTATGGATGCAATCCTACTGGGTATTGCGGTACAAGGTCTGTGACTCTCCAAAAAGTGTCACTGCCCCTTTGTTTGATGGGAATCTGACTGACTGGACCACCTAAGATCACACATTGATGATATAAATAAGCTATTAATATATTTTATGATACATATTATAATAAGGTATCGCTTTAGTAAACTAAGATTTGCCAATTATTGTATGTCATCCAGTCTTACTGCTTAAAACTTTAGATCAATAGTAATACAATTATCTACAATCTCAGCTCTGCTACATCTGTACATGAAAAGACAGTCGGGCTGATTAAAAAATAAGAGCAGGCAAGAGATTCACACTCTGTGCAGTGAACAGTCCAAGCCTTGGAAATGGCCTAGTTCTCCTGACAGTTTTTCACATTTCTTGCACACCTTAATAATGACACGAGCTAATGTACTATTGTAAAATATATTGGTGATATAGCAAGGCGAAAGTCTTGAAAATCTGTAAAATCTGAGCATTAAAAATATAAAACTAGACTATTAACTTAATTGTATCCAGTGTCTGGCTAATGAAAGCCGCCATGCCAAAGGCATCTATTCGTACCTATTAAAATGTGTACAAAATTATGATTGGAGTTCTGCTGCAAGGTTGAAGCTAGATTAAAATTGGACATTTAATGACTGACAATATCCTGAAAAATATTTCATTTGCATAAAATGGTCACCTTCAAATTGTCAACATCCCTTTTCTATGAGCGCGGAATGGAAATTGCGACATTGTCTTCCCTTCTGCGTAATGAAAGAAACAATTTAAAGTTATGTGACTTTGCCTGTTATTAATTTCTTTCAAGTCATTTCATTGCTTATGTCACCTGCATGTCTATAGGCGTTATCTGCTCTTCCCTGCAGGTAAAAGTTATACAATTCTTTCTAAATGGCTTCTTCAACTATTAACGGCACAATAGAAAGTAATGATTAGTATCATTCCCTGTGCTGGCAGCCATTCACATTTAAGGGCAATTTGATTCTTCTCGTAATTCAACGATGTAAAATTCTAAAACTCCATTGAAGTCTATACGGAAAGGATAGCCAATTTTATATGTCAGTGTTACATGGCCAGAGAATCTTGTAATTTGAAGCTGCTGAGCTCATACAACATTGGTGACAGAGCCCGCAAAATATCAAGTGCCATTGATAATCTTTATGTTTTTTATGTGGTCACCTTGGCCATGTAATCTCCCTTGGTTCAAGAGCCATCCCCCAGTGAGCAAGCGGGGCCTTTGCTGGTGCAAGTGGCCATTTCCCAAACCCAATCCTCCGCCACAACTAGTGTTGGGCAAACCTTGGAAGATTAGTTTTGCCAATACTCGCAAGGTGCACCAGGAAAATTTGTTTCAGACCAAACTTTTTTGGTCCGAACCAGGAATACGGGCAAATGTGATCTCTTCAGGCACCAGAATAAAATAACTGGAGGCCAGAGAAGGTGTGTAAAAATGAAAGAAAATATTTACTCATCTTTCCTGGGCTACGCTACGGCATCCTATGGTGCTACCATCTTCTTCTGGGGCTATCAGCCATGACTTCTTGCCCTCAGGTCAGAGTTGAGACCTGTGATTGGGTCTCAGCAGTTATGTGATGGTGTCAATGTTATTACAGTTTGACTCTACAGCATATGTTATGATGACATCAATTTCCCTCACTTGAGTGCTGAGGCCTAAGTACAGGCTTCAGTGGTGTTTGAAGGGCCAGGAAAGGTAAATATTTATTTCTTTAATTTAATTTTTACACACCCTCCCGCATCTCTGATTAATATACTCTGGGGCGTGAAGAGTCCCCGGAGTACAATTATCAACTTTGGTGGATTTGTCTTTGTGAAACTCAAAAATTTCAGCTTCAGTCATACCTCAGTTTTTTTTTTTGTTTTTTTTTTAGAAAATTTGTAACAAAGATTTAGATCACTGTCCTTGCCTTCTGTTAACTCTGTAAACCTTTTCTCTCCAGCAGCCAGGGCTGTAGCAATGAGGGCATCGCCGTTGCACTTGTTGTTCCAAAAAGCTACCACCCACACTACCCAGGAATGCCTTCTTTCCCCCTCCTTTGATTGATTGGCAGGGCCAAGGAGCGTAGCTGATATCTTGCAAAGCCATTTACTCTCGCATTCACTTTACTGCTATGATAATCAGCGCATGCGCAGTACTGCTGATTTGGATGAGCAAGCTCCAGAGCTGTTCTGCGCATGCACCAATTCTCATAGGACCAGCGTGAATGTGAGAGCAAAGAGTTAGATTTCAACTAAGCTCCCTAGTACTGTCAATTAGCTAAAGGAATGGGGGAAGGAGGGCATCCCTGGGCAGTGTGGGTTATATAGCTTTTCTGGAGCAGCAAGAGCAACAATGATGCCCTTGTTGCTCAAAACAGCATAAAAGTATATCTTGGGAGTTATGAATAAAAAATAGAGAAAACGACAATAGATTAGGTTGAGTCTGACCTATGTAACCGTGTTGCTGGTTTAACATGGCTGGGCCTGGTGGCAGACTCCCTATTAAGAGATCATTTTTGGCTCCTAACAACTTTCTAAAGTGTTTGTCTTGCTCTTTAGAAAGATAGCACATTAATAAAGATAAGAAACTATATGTTTAATTGATTCGATAAAAACTGTAGAGAAGTCAATGTCACACAATGTCGTCTTTAACATAGCACTCTTGTTAGGAGCGGGCTTGCATTAACTAGAGCTATTTAATGAATTCCTGTAAATGACAAACTATGTGGCTGCTGTATAGCTAATGAGGAAATGTGTATGAATCCAGAATTACAATTATTTTCTAAAAAAGACTATATGCTTAATGAGCTAAGCCAAGTGGATGTGAACAGGATGCCATTTATGACACTACAATGAAGGTCCGCGGATCCTTAAAAAACACAACAAATAATTATGAACAAAGGCAATTCCAAAAATGTAAACTATATAAACGGAAAGAAAATGAATATTCAACAATAAAGTCATGGTTACAAAGTGGATTAATATATCAAAACCTATTCTAGGGTATTAAACTGAACTCAAGCTGGCACGGTGGCTATATGACTATATGTCATACACTATTACCTACTGTATGTATTTACTTTTGTGACCAGAGTTATTGACATGCTCAACTACAGATATACAATAGCTGGGTTGAATTTGCCATTTATCCCACAAAGAATTGTTGGATTCTAGTGTATTTTAGCCCCACAGGGCAGGTTAACATAGTTAATATAGTTCATTGAAGAATTTACAGTGGCTCACAGCTCAGCTTCTCTAACAACATAGCTATAATCTCTTAGATTAGGAGAATATGGAGAGAAGGATAACTGCTCTGCAGGTACTGTAGATGTGGTACAGTCTCTAGCTTCCCATGTGATGCAGTACTGAGGCATGATGGGATTGATAGCAGTAGTATAATGTTATACCATGTTAGCCATAGAAAGTAGTGGAAGAGTGAAGAAATCAGGCGATACCTTTTAGAGGCTAACTGAGTATATTTGATAGTAAGCTTTCGAGAGTCTAGCTCTCTTCTTCAGACATACAAGAAACTGAAAATTCACATACTCTTTATACACACAAGACCTGGATCGTCAAAGGATCTTAGAATCTTTAAAGAAAATCAAAATACAATATAAGTAGAGAAATTATTTACAACAGGTCAAGAAATAAACAATCTGGAAACTTGTGGGGCATGACGGAGGGATCAGTAATTCTTGCTGTTATCTTTTTGCAATCAGGTGGTGATTAGTGACCCTCACAGTTCATACATAGTGTAACTGGCATGAATATTAAGACCAAATTGCAGAGTTTGAAATTTTTGCATTCATTTATATTCCCATTCCTTTCTCTCCCTCTGCGTCTTAAAATGTCCCATTAAAACCACAACCCACAAGTCTTCAATAGAGTGGTCTTCTCCAGAGAAATGTGCGGCCACTGGGAGATCTGTTCTGCTGTTATTAATTGTGAATCTGTGTGAGTTTATGCGCTGACTAAGTCTCTGCCCTGTTTCCCCCACATAGAGGCCTCTGGTGGGACATTGCACACACATTATGAGGTACACCACATTGGAAGACCTGCAGGAAAATGTCCCCCTAATTCTGTGCACCTGTTGTGACTGTGGGATAGGTACACTATCAGCGGTATGGATGTGATTGCAGGTCATGCACCTGTTTTGCAGGCAAGGTGAGGTGCCATTTTCAGTTGGGGCCTTCAGGGCACTCTGGACAATAATACGCCTGAGGTTTGGTGGTTGTCAGACGGAAAGGAGAGGGGGGACTGGAAATATGTCTTTGAGTCTGTTGTCCCTATGTAGCACAGGTTGGAGCTCCTTGGCAATTCTTCGTAGGATCTCCAGTTGTGGGTTGTAAGTGACAACAAGGGCACTCGGGCTTCTTTCTGGGTCTCTTTATATGTGAGCAGACTGTTTCTGTTAATGGCTGCCGCTTTGTTTAATTGGTTGTCCGTCACTTTTGGTTTCTATCCCAATCGGAGAAATTTCGTCCTCAGATCCAGGAGGTGCTTGTCCAGGTCTGCTTTGTAGAAGCAAATACGATTGTATCATATAGCCTGGCTGTAAATAATAGATTGTCTTGTGTGCTTGGGGTGGAAGCTGTCGTCTCTCAGGTAGGCCGTTCTCTCTGTGGGTTTGTGGTATATTGATGTGAGTAGTGATGTATATTGTGGTATCCAGAAAGTGGATTTCACTCTCTGAATAGCTAAATTTAAGGTTGATGGTAGGGTGAAAGTCATTGAAGTCATCGAAGGGATTGATAGCAGAACAAAGAGAAAAGACAAAATGGTGTCTGATCATGAGCTGAATAGATGTTGGATTGCAGGGATATGAATTTTTTCCCCTGACATGGGGAAATTGGCATAAGCCTCACTGAGTTTTTTTGCCTTCCTTTGGATCAACACTGTAGGGTTATAGGTTGAACTTGATGTACCTGTGTCTTCATCCAACCTCATCTACTTTGTAACTAAATAATATCCTCAAGTCACATTTCCTATCTCAGACATAGGGGCATATTCATAAAACCAAAACTGTGTGGAAAGAGGTATATTTTTTTAAAATCCTTTTTTCATCACAGACACCATTACCTAAAAATATTGTAAGGGGAGTGGGCTGACACCAGTCAAGATAGGCAGAATCTTCATGGTCTGACATATTTAAGGTGTAACTATTTTTTTTTCTCATAAATCCATAGTGCAGATGAAGATATACTTCTTAATATACTTTATATAAAAAAAAAGTGCCCATTTCTTCACTTATTTGCCCCCTTCTACCACTGACCAAATTTGTACAATAGAAGTCTATTGAGAGCAGAGGTGATAGGAAGAGGAGAATGCCTTGAGACAGAGACATCTGCACTATAGAGAGACAGTTCTCTTTCACAACAGAGTTATCAGAAATTACTATTCATGCTTCTCCTAACAGAAATGATTCATTTAATTCTATAGACAGCCAATACCTTGCTGGAGTAGGTTCCAGTTCCTGGTACATGGACCACTCAAGTTATGCCTGTGCCTCTTAATTATTATGGCACATCTGATACCAGTGGATCACCGATTAAGAACAGAGGGTAAAATGCTAGTCTTCATGAATGTATCCCACTACAGTCAGTTTCATAGAGAGCTACTTAATACTTCTTAGTTAACCCCTTCCTCTCAACATTTTTCTAAACAATTGCAGAAGGAGTAAAAGTTGTCTAAGACACAGAATAAATTTGGCACAAACCATCTACTTCACTTTTCCTAGCAAATGTTCCTCCACCCATTGTACATATAAAAATAGACAAAATAGAAAATAAACATAGTATTGCTGATTATAGACATGTCCGAAATATTAAAATATCATATTATTTATTCCACATGATAAACACGGAAAAAAATGATCACCTCTTCTCTGCAAAAAAATTGAACACAAATTTTCAAAAAGTTGTATGAACCCCAAAATAATAATTTAAAATAGAACAGTCTTGGAAGGTGTGGATGGAAAAATACTAACAAAAAAAAAAATAAAACTTGCAGGGATGGGAAGTGGTTAAGTATGAAAGCGTATCACTCTTTTGAAAATTTTTAGAAATATCGTACACAAAAAAAAAATCACTTTTCCTTTTTTAATGTCATACATACAGTAGTTACATAGTTAGTGGGTTGAAAAAAGACCTAGGCCCATCAAGTTCAACTGTTTTATACTTATAAACCTAAGTTGATCCAGAGTAAAGGAAAAACCTGTATGTTAATGGTTCAGACCCAATTCACCATTAAGTAGGAAAAATTCCTTCCTGATCCCTGTTGGCGATCAGACAGATCCCTGGATCAACATTAATACCGGTAGCCCTGTATATTTTGGTTTACAAGAAAGATACTGTATCTAGCCGCCACTACTAAATCCTGCGGGAGCATGTTCTATAATTCTAAAGTTCGGACAGTAAAGTAAGGCTTCCAAACTTTGAGATAAAATTGTACTTCCTATATGCAGTGACCCCGTGTTCTTTGTTCAGTTCACGCAACAAGTAATGAATTGCATTAGGTAATGAGTAGATAATTGGAATATAAAACAACTATGCCTATAGGGATGGATGATTTACTTGGGAAACGTCCCCTATTACTTCTCCGGAGCAAAGAGAAACAAACTATTACAAATCAAATTCAAAATTACCGACGGATATTTTTTATTTATTTTTTTTTATTTTATTATTTTTTATTTTTCTTGCTTGTTTTATTATGGTCAAAATGAAAACTGGGAACTAAAGCTCTACAATCGAGGAAGGGATTCTGATAAGATGGCAAATGTAATTTTTTTTTTTCTGAGAACAGATTGCAAACCCTTTTTTGTCATAATTTGTAAATATCTGAGGCAGCGCTGTGATAAACTGTTTTAGGGGATTTTTTTTTCAAGGTTTATGATTTATTTGATATTCCTTTAAACAACAAAAGTTTGCAATAGAATTGTATGTATTAGAGTAGATAACAAAATACTGCAGATAAAAAGTGACAGAGAAAGTGGAATTTGTTGTGGCAGAAATAAAAAACAGAGCTGTAGTTATACACAGAATTGGTAACGAAGCAAATAAAACCGCTAGCTACAAAATTCTCATCAAACCCAGTCCATCAAAAAGACAGCGTTAGCCTCTGACAACTGTGCAGGAAATACTTCTCTGAAAACCCATTTTCTGAGAGATCAGATGCATTAAATTATCATTAATAGCATTATTTTTTATTATTTTTCAGCATTAAATGCAAATCTGAATGTCTATGAATCTGCGAAGCACACAAAGGAGAAAGTTAAAGGGGTTGTCTATGTTTTGGATCATGCTGAAAAAAAAGGCAGACTACTAATAATTATATCTACCCTTTAGTTCTGCTCCTTTACTTAAAGGGGGTGTCTAATGAGGACAATGCATGTCCATATGACCTATTAAGCATATAGTCCTCACTGATGGAAGTCTCGCTTGGGTCCCCGTTTATGAGTTAAAACAGAGTCACTCTATAGGGGCAGCTTTCATTCTAGTAGATTCTAATCTGAATAGCCGACACATAATACATTATTTTCTCTATGGTGGGTGCTGTAGTGTCTGGCTAA
Source organism: Leptodactylus fallax (assembly GCA_947044405.1). Classification (NCBI taxonomy): domain Eukaryota; kingdom Metazoa; phylum Chordata; class Amphibia; order Anura; family Leptodactylidae; genus Leptodactylus; species Leptodactylus fallax. The sequence continues at coordinate 1,000,704 of CAMRHE010000162.1, read as the reverse complement.
CTATGGCTTCCTCCATCAAAATCAGCTGTTCTACTTTGGGTCACAGGATATGATGCCGTATCAGACTAACTTTATATGTCTAGGCACCATCTGCATGTTAAAGGACACGACTGGTGACGGCTCATACAGCTTTATATATGTGTAATGACAGTAACCTCTATTACACAATTGTCTGACCATTGTATAAGCAATGCTACGTCTGTTGCCGCCCCCGCTACCTCTTGTGTCACCCCCTCTACCTCATAGATTGTAAGCTCTTGCGAGCAGGGCCCTCAGTCCCAGTGTGTGAATTGAATATTTCTTTGTAATGTATCTTTTTTGTCAGGTACTTGAACTCTACAAATTGTACAGTGCTGCGGAATATGTTGGTGCTGTATAAATAAAATGTATTATTATTATTATTATTATTATTTGGGTCTACAAGGACCAGAGAATCAGCTGGCTTCTATGGCAAGCCAACCACTTAAACTATCAACTTGCTCAGAAATTAAAGGGGTCTTCTTAACTTCACACCATTTATTAAGAGACTGTTAATGTGAGAAGGGGTTGTCCTACCAGCATCTATAAAATGCCCATGCTACTGTGTAACAGATGATAGCCGGGTCATCTTCTCATCCATGAAGTGTTTCTGACAATTCCCAGACCATAGAAAGTTCCTGGACCTATCCATTGGCAACCGATCAAGACAACAGTTTATCACCACTAAGATGATTAGAAAAAAATCTTCAATTTTAAGGCCCCACGTAGCTGGCTACAGAAAAAAAGTGCTACAGGAAAAAATGTGGTGGAAATGCGTTGTGGTTTTTCCCACAGCTCTTTTCACAGAAAGTCCACAGAGGAAACCTTTCTGCTTCAATTATACCAATTGGAAAACCACCGGTGTTTCCGTAGGTATAATTGACATGCTGCGATTTCCAAAACCACAATGGTTTTGGAAATCACAGCGTTTCCACTGCGCGTATTTTTCTTCAGTGTGTGGATGGAATTTGCTAGAATCCCATCCACTTTGCAGGGTCTGTAAAAAGCCGCATTTTTAGCCACGGTGTTTACACCACATGGGGCCCAGCCTAAAACTGCAAAATTTTTGTTTATTTCTATTTTCAAGAATGTATAAATTTTAATGGTCTACAAATTTAAATATGGTTATGTCCATGGGAAAACCCCTTACAAAATACTGCAGGCACAAGCTTAGTGTGTACTATTATTTATTCCTCAAAATGTACCAGAAAGCCTTGATTCCTATGGGTTTTTGCTTTATGTATTAAAAGTACTCTAGAAAAATATATAATAAATCTTATTCTGAAATTTACTATTATTGCTATTATTAGAGCAGTAATGATAAAAGTATTACTCTATTACAAGATCCAAGTCTAAAAACAGTATTGTCTACTACCAACTGCTCGGTCATAACCAAGCGCATTCCTGTAGAGAAGCCTTTGTTTTCCAGTGTACCCGTTGCATTTGAAGGACTGGTTGGCACTGTGTGGGGCCATGTAATTGTGAAAAGAAGAGAATATTCCTATGAAATGTTTATATGATTTGGACATATTGTACAATAATTGGCAGGACAAGAGGCTAAGAAACCATCAGGTGATAAAGAGCTGCAAGGCTTGAATGATGAAAAATGATGTTGTGACTGCTTGCAGGTAGACATAACATGGAATTGCTTTTATTTTTCACAGTGGTAAACTGCATTATGGCTGTAGATGCTCCCATGTAAATTTTCCTTCCCTGGTGAGACGCTATGTTCTGTCTATGTGGCTGGCGTTTTACAAAACACATCTGTGCACAAGTTAAGAAACAAATTATAGCGATATTTTTGGACAGATGTTACCAATATTTATAATATGGTGAATATGTCTCCAAATTGCTTTAGTAAAAATAATGACTCTGTATATCCCAGTGCACAGGAGACTCATCTTGAATACTGTATAATGTGTATTCTGATTGATTTACTGGATCACTACAGGCAGATACAATACTTACAGTACATGTTTTGTGATCAGTATGTTCCTCGTAGATCATGGGCCCTTTGTCATCATTTTATGTTTTGATTTTGTTCAGAAAATCCCCTGTGACTACCAATATCTTCTTTTTATTGCCTATTTAAGTGACTTGACTCATAGAAAATGGAAAATTTATGACAGGCATATGAGAGTGTGTCTGTAATAGCTTTATCACTCTAGGCAGAGAATTTTATTGCCCCTTTAAACTGGGATTATCTTTGGAAAATTAATAAAGGACAGCCCTTAGCTAAAGTCTTAAAAAGGGTTGTCCAGACCCCCCAAAAAAAATGTTTTACCAAAGCTCAGAATGTTATAAAATATCAAAAAGAGCAATACCCTCCTTACTGATTTGTTATCACTCAAGTACTATGCTTCTTGGGTGTAACGCCTGCGATCTATGTTCCCCGGCATTCTACCTTTCTTAGCAAAGCTAGCTTACTGGTTACCTCTGTGTTCTGTTCCTGCTCATGTCTCTTTAAAAAATTGCGTTTTCACTTTTTGCTTAATTTCCTCCTGCCTATCCCTGTGTGTTAGTATCTATTTAAGTCTGTTTCTTTAGTCTCACTTTAGATGAACAACATGTTGTGTTCAGTTCCTGGTCTTGCTCTGTTTGCATGCATGCATGCTTTCCCTGTCTGCTCACTTTGTCTGAGCAATGTGTTGTGTCTTGTAATTCTGTATCTTGTTCTGTTTGCATGCATGCTTCTGTTTAATCTGTTATGTCGGTATCTCTGTCTGTCATATCATGTGTTTTAAGTCCTTATCTATTTCTGTTTTGCACTGAAACACTGTTCCAACCTGCCTGGTAGCTGTTACAAAACAGGGACCACTAGATCCCCGCATGGCAGTTAAAGTGTTAAAACCGGCAAATCTGCTATGATAACACCTTTAGAGGTCATCCCACAATGCGCTGCCCAACACACTCGGCCAACACAAATTTGATCACTCCCATGAATCAAGAACAGCATTTGACACCAGGCCACATTGCTGCGATTGTCACATGTCCATATGGAAATGTCATTGCTGGAGGTCAGAACAGAGTCTGGTGTGGAAATTAAAGGGAATCAGGGTGAACCTAATTTGACAGATTTGTCTACAGACACCACAATTGCTTTCGATTTGCATTGGAATCACTGCTCAATGCCGCTCCTTCAGTCATGATTGACATTTTCAGCCTGCAACGTAGCTGTCTATAAGTGAATGTAGAAAATCAAGCTAACCACCAATTGCTTCATTGGTTTGTGGCCACGAAGCTATGTTTCTACTACCAATTAAAGGCCTTTATGTGGAACCATTATAGGTTTGGGAGATGTTTTGGACCTGACAGGCTTTAACATTGCCTCTATGTTATGTTAATAGTTGTACATTGTGTGTATTCATGGGTACATGATGACCTCTGAGTAAAGCCACTCCCTCCCTTTGACCCTAGGGAGGAATGAGAACTTAAAGAGGTTTGCAGGGGATTTTTTATGGCCTATCCTTAGGATCGGGGGTCAACTCAATGGGTTCCCTGGGAGTCTCATGATTTTAAGGCCCTCTCACCCAGTCAACATACACTTTCTCCCAGTTCCTGGCTCATTCGTATTCCCTGTACTGTGAGGGATTGTTTTAAAGTCTGGTTCTATGTAATTTTTTGCTAGGTTTCTTTAGGTCTTGGACACAGCTCCAGTCATTACCAACTGATACATTTTAGAAGTAAAAAGTAATTTTGCTTCCATGAATAATACAATGGTACATAGAGCTATATTTCTATATGTCAGTATATTGTATCCTTATACTAACTATTGTATAAAAAGCAAGGTTTGCTATTCACAAATTACCCCATGAAGGGCTTTTGTAGGTTAAGATCTCTGTATTTGTGGGAGACCAACAGCCAGCCGCCCCTTGGATCAACTGTTCTGAGCTGTGTCTAATTGCCATACTATACTGTGAGTCGGAAGCAGATAGCTCAGTACACTGTATACATTATTCATTATTGGGGGTTATATTATATATTATATAATTGGGGTAGCGGCAGGATGGGGGCTTTGTGTAGGTGAGGACAATGTGGGTCGGTGCCTGGAAAAGTAAGGAGCCAAAGATGTCTGTGTTGCAAACTTTACAGAGACTGTAAGAAGGGGTCATGGCCGTCCAGATAAAAGAGACGGGGAATGTGACCGATTAGTCAGAGACGTCACTGGTAAGTCACTAAATGTTACTGCCCTGTAGTCATCTAAATCGTCTGCAGAGCCCTGTGTAGAGCCGCTATATACCACTATATGCTCACCGTATACTCATAGTATCGGTATACGAACATGTCCAAGTTGGGGGCCCACTTGGACATTTTCACCCCCCTGTGCTGAACCCCTAGCTACGCCTATGGACACTCCCCCTTCTCTCACTGCCCTCCCTGCCCACCAATGAGAGGGGTGAGGAAAGCCCAGGAGGCGGAGCTCTCACTGTACAGCAAGGACCCTGCCTGCTGCAGAGATGAGCTCCTGAGACATATGGAGGTAATAAAGGACCTCAATAATGAAGATATTTACTTATTACCTCCATAGGTCTTACATATCAGTAACCCTTATGTAAAACACACAGGGGTTAATGTGAGGGACATGATAGGGTTAACTTCTATTAATATGAGGCACATGGAGTTGCTAAATTGTAATGTACATGATCATACTTTTTATCCACAACTGTGGATTAAAGTACAGACCTGTACATTTTAATGGGACCATACACACAACCGTTGTTTTTGCAGCCGTATGTCCGGGCCAAATTGAAGAGCTGTAAATTATGGAGCAGGTCCTATATCTGTCCTATACATACCCTATATCTGTCTGCATTTGCGGCCCTGTCAATTTATTTTTAATGTATAGGTCAGTGAAAACCACATCCGTGCTATTTGTGTGCAGGAGGCCTAAGGCTGAGGCCCCACGTTGTGGAAACGCAGCGTTTTTGTTGCAGATTTTCCTGCGTTTTTTTGAACCAAAGCCAGGAGTGGCTTCAGCAGAAAATAGAAGTATAAGAGCTTACTATATATTTCCCTTTCATTTTGTATCCATTCTTGGCTTTGGCTGAAAAAAACTGCAGCAAAATCTGCAACAAAAAAATGCTTCGTTTCCGCAACGTGGGGCCTCAGCCTTAGGGTGTTTCTTTTAAGGTGGTGACACACTGTGTACCCAGATGCGGCTATAGCCAAATATAGTTCCCGGGCACCAGTGCTGTTACTTTGGGGTAAGTGTTTAAATGTGACACTCATTAATTCCTGGCCTGGGTTTTGCTGTTACCGCACCGCCAGTAATTAAAAGTAGCTGAAATTAATCCTCGTTTCACTTACAGAAAAGTGAAAGTACCAGCAGCCGGGGACTGGATGCAGCATCCAGGTACATAGTGTGTCACCGTCCTACAGGTGTTACCTCACTGCTCCCAGTCATATACATTTACCACTAATTGTGGGTTACACATGTACTTGAATTGCTTCTAATGAAAAAGTACAGGTGTATCAAGGCAAATAGCGGTAAACGCTTGTGGCTGGGAGCACAGTATGACAGCACCCCTATGTTACAGTTTGTGCTATATGACTTTAGTATAGGTGTCGTCATCCTTAAAATTATTGCTCGGCACTCCGAGGAGCTCATCTTTGATTTTTTAATTTAAATCGGCACGCTGAACAAAAAAGGTTGACTACTCCTGGCTTAGAGTCATTGTCTTGCTGCATAACCCACATTTTCAGCTCACAGACAAATGTCCGGACACATTCCTTTAGAATTTGCTGGTAAAGTTCAAAGATCAATGCTCTATCATTAACAGTAAACAGTTCTGGCAAAGAGGCAGCAGAACAGGTCAAAACCTTGAGTCTTTTATGCTTGCATGCTGTGTTCTTCAAATATACTTCTCATTTAATCCAAAAAAATTCTCTTATGGTATCATCCATCCAAAGACATTGTTCCAACAGTTTATAGGTGATCTTTAGCAAACTGCAGATAGGCAGTAATATTCTTTTTGGAGAGAAGCATGAAAAGAAGGACCAAAACCCAAACCCAGGGTAGATTCAGGTGCTAGATATACCGCGATTGTCCAGAAATAGATAATTCAGAATAGCAGTTTATTAAGTCCTACACTCCGTGTTTCAGGGAACAAATCCCCTTTTTCAAGTGTTTACCAGATTGTTTACTTGTTCTTTTGGAGAGATTGTTTACCAGATTGTTTACTTGTTCTTCTCCTTGCACTACTACCATGCAAACCATTGTTGTTCAGTGTCCTACTGATTGTGGACTAATGGAAATTAAGATTAGACCTTTAGTTGCTTAAAGGTTACCTTGGTGTGATCTTTGTTGGTCAACAATAGAGATGAGCGAATCGATTCTGCAGAAGTGGAATTCTATCCGAATTTCAGGAAATCTTCGATTCACCACGATTCCGGATTTCCTGATGCTTCGCGGTAACGAATATTTAGTAAGGACCTTTGTGACATCAGACGGTCACATGATGTTCTCTAGTGATGTGATTGGGTAGGCGTGTCTTTGCTTGTTAGCAGATCCTTCCACATGAATAAAAGTTGTCCGTGATGGAGAGACGGAGAGAGAGACCTGACCGCGGCATCCAAGGGCTTCCACCATTTTGCTGCCCACCCACCCACCCTGGCTCTCTGAAGACCGGAAATAGCTGTTTATTCGTCGCAATGTAATTCGGATTGAAGCAAATTTTTTTGGAACTTCAAATCGAACTGCCGAATCGAACTTTTGAGAAATTCGCTCATCTCTAGTCAACAACTCTTGAGGTGGGTAATAATGATCTTGAATTTCCTCCATTTGTATATAGTGTGTCTGACTGTGGATTGGCAAAGTTCAAGCTCTCTAGACATGGTATTTAACCTTTTACAGTCTAATGAGCATCAACAACTCTTCTTCCGAGGTCCTCAGAAATCTCCTTTGCTTGTGCCATGATACACTTCCACAAATGTGTTTTGTGAAGATCAAACTTTGAATTATTCCTGTTCCTTAAATAAAACAGGTCACCCATTCACACCTGATTGTCATTTATTGAGTGAAAAAAAATCTTACTGTAATTTTTCCTTAAAGGCTCACATACTTTTGCCACTCACAGATATGTGATATTGGATCATCCTCTTCTATAAATAAATAGCCAAGTCTAATATTTTTGACTCATATGTTTCATTTGGGTTTCTTTAAGGAGATGTAAAAAAACTTTCAGTCAAATTAATGCAGAAACATCAAAATTTTGAAGGGTTCACAAACTTTCAAGCACCACTATAATTTAACTAAATCTGCAAATGTCCTCCAGAACTTTAGCTAAATACTTAATCAACCATCAATCCAACAAGAAATCAGTCATGACATTCATGTTAAACCCAGAGAAACAGATTTGAGGAATGAGCCTATAAAAATGCAATCTAGCTTTACAGGACTTCCAATTCTGCATTAAAATACAGTTGTGCATCTGAAGCTAACGTAATGTACGTTGTGAAAATTTTATAACTTTGCACAGCATGAATAATCCTCCACCCATATTACTTAAACTAATTTTTCAAAATGTCATCTGATGCAGTCTCTCCCACTATGACGCCCCATGAATACTGTAAGTTTTGAAGATAATAAGTAAAAGAAGTAAATAAAGATGCAATCGAATTCCCTTACCTCCTGGGTGGTTTTAAATGAGGATTTCCATTAGGGTGGTAGATTAAATAAATTACCTGATACCTGCAATGACTGCTACAATACAATTCCTATACAGAGAAAGAAACACTTACTGAACTGTGCCCTTAATATAAAACTAAAGACGTTAATATAGAAACATATTTAACCCATAACTAGTTCATGTCATGTTTATTTGGTCTAACTACTGATTTCTGTTCTAAATTATCTTCACTTATATATTCAGTGCTGTGCAAATGTTTTAGGCAGGTGTTTGAAAAAATGCTGAAAAGTTAGAATGCTTTCCAAAATAGAATAAAATGGTAATAATTTATATTTATCAATTAACAAAATTAAGTGATTGAACAAAAGAGAAATCTAATATATTTTTTGCATAATAAGACGCACCTAGGTTTTAAAAAAGAAAAATGGGAAAAGAATATTCCTGGACAACCTCTTTAAGAATAATGTCCCATAGTGGCCCCTTCACACAGTATAATAGCTCACAGAAATGAATATTGAATGTAGGATAATAATATTATTGTTTATGATAAACAATTAAAATATAGAATTAATCTCAGTGTATCAATAGGTTAGAGCAATTCCCGAACTGAAAATTCCAAGGGAACACAAAATTAGACTCAACAAAGACAAAAAATAGAACAATTATAATTATAATAGACTCTTAAGCTACAGCCTAAATAACTCTCTGTTTCTAAAACCTCTCTCCACTAGGAAGGATGATCGTGTTGGAGCAATCTGTCATCCTATATGAATGACATTGATAAAGATCAGGGAAACCTGATAAAAGAACAAAAAAGACAAACGACCAAACCGGGATATATTGAATTAATAATCTGGGTCGAATAAATGCATTATATAATTCCTCCCTTGTGATAATGTGGTCCCATTAGTTCAAGTAACCACCAGTTTTCATATCCCATACCCCTAAGATCAGGTATATGAATAGACTAATATTGGCATACCAGCAGATGGATTACCATCCATTGCGCAAAAAATTGTGATCCAAATAGCACAATCACTTGCTCGGATAAACAAATATCCCTATAGTTCTATCCCTGAACCACTAGGTACAGACTGTAGGATATAACAAAAGCAAAGTCCAAATGCCTGAAACTAAAAATAGCCCCAATATATATATTTCAATACAACCCAACTTGGTATGTCACTAAGCATGTGTCTCTAGGCCTGTGATTGGGCCTCAGCAGTCTCTGATGTCATTCAGAGATGTCTCTGTGAACAGAAGAACTGGAAGACTAGCGACGGAGCCCAGGAGAGGTGAGTTACACTGTATATTATGTTTAATCCCCTCCCCACGGCCTCTGATCATTATACTCAGGGGTCTAAAGAGTACACTGGCAATCCTGCAATAAGGCTGGCTTGATTTTTGGCACCTTCATTATGCCAACAGCTCCTTAGGATATCAGGAAAAACAGCTAATATCTCAGCCACAGAGGCACTGGTCAGGAATCAGAAAAAAGCATTATATTAAATAAACCACAGGGACATAACTAAAGGCTCATGGGCCCTGGTGCAAAAGCTCAGCTTGGACCCACTTGTGCAACTTCTCCTAACAAGCCGAGCTGCTCACTTGTCGTACAATCTGTTGTGGCAGGAGCAGGTACTGCAGTGCTGACCCATAAGCTTCAATGTGGCAGGGCTGCAGAATCAAACCCCACCGCTATAGTTTGTAGGGCGAATGACAAGCATGAAACCTGGATCTAATATTGATGGCTTATGCTAAGGATAACTGGATAACCGTTTTTATCATCTTGCTATTAATCATTTAGCTAAAATACTAATTGATTTTATTAGCATCTTCCGTCTTGCAGACTCTTTTCGTTTTCAATAAACGTCCCAGCTTAAAAAAATAATAAACGAAAAAAAAAAAAAATCAATGTTGCAATGTAGGCCAATATCTGAGAGAAGTGGAGAGATTGAGCTTAATCTTTTCTTAAACACTGTTAAAACCTTAAACAATTGCTACTTAAGCTGTATAATTGATCCATAAGTCTTATATAACTAAAGTTTAATTGTGTGTTTCATTTTAGGTGCAATAGACTCATTGATGTGCACAATAATCTGTAAAGATATGGTTATATTGTGCAGAAATAGAGTGGAAGAATATTTTATATTGATGACATCACACCTCTCTCTGTAAGGTAGTGGGGCTGTTACTGTTCTCCCTGGGTTATTGTTGCTATATATTTTTCCTATGCGTGCTCATTATTAATGTGCCTTACGCTATATTCATACTAGCATTCGTGTTTCCGTTCTTCGGGGCCGCTTGGGGACCCGAAAAACGGAAACCTATCCACTTAGAAAGCAGTTGCCCATGGAAACCCGCGGACCCCATAGACTATAATAGGGGCCACAAGGTTTCTGCCCAGATTTTGCCCGAAATCGGCAGAGAGAAAAGTCCCCGAAAGCTAGTGTGAACCTAGCATTATTGTGGCATGGAGTAGGTTGTAAGGACATTAGAACCCAGGATGACCATCAGCAGGTACGAGTGGTATTGTGGAGGTCCTCTACACCTAAGCGGAGAGATTTTGGTCCAAGTGGCTAGTTTCTCATGTAGTGTGGAGCCTGGCCTCATAACTTACATGGGGACACACTGGTGCTAGGTGCTTTGTCACCCAATGGTGTTGGTATGGACTAGTTACTTCAGGGGTCAGAGAGGTGTCTGTGCAAGTAGGTAATAGTTGGATGAGTAAAGCTAAGGCAAATAGAGCCTGACCACTATTGACAAAACCAGCCTCCATTATGGAGTAAACAGAGAGTTGTCTGTATGGACAGAACTGGTGGAACACAACTGCCCTGATCCACAGTTGAATTATTATTAAGGTAAATATTTTTGTAAATATAACTAATGAAAAATTTTACAGCATTTTAAAGATTTTTTCTAACCTTCTTAGTGGTGACCGCAGGCACCTCTCACACTGTGCCCTTCACCAAACCCCCTTTCTGGAAAATGTTGAGGGTGGCATCAAAGAGAAAAAAGTCACAAATTTTTGCACAAAAACTTGACTTGCAGAATTTTTTTATTTTTTTTTACTTTTTATGTCTTATACAACAGAAAACTGGCATACTAGACATGATAAATTTTCCCCCATTTGTGACATTAGAAAAACTTGACTATTTTATGCACATTATTTGTGGATTTTAATTTCGTTCTTAAAGAAAACATTTCTAATCTCTACTATGGTATAAATGATCCCAATATATTCTAACCTAAAAACACTAAGATATCTAAAATAATGCTGGCGGAGATTTATTGATCAAAATACACCAGAATTTGCACCAAACAATTTTCTGACATACTGTGTACCTTATTTATCGAGTGTTTTAGAATCTTTTTAGACACTTTTTAGAGTGATGTTGTGGGAAAAGGGATAGCCTAAGTTGTGACTCTGTACCATGAATGCATCAAAAATCATCAAGAAATTTTAAGCCTACTAGTAAGTTATGTAGTGCTATACTAGACAATCTAATCAAACAGCATCAGACAGTGATAAATCTGGTGCAGTTTAAGACTGTCTAGTCCAAAGTTGCGCTGTCTTAAACTTATACACTATAGGATAATTCTGGCATAATTTGCACCAAAAAACTAACATTTCTATTTTTTGAAAAAGGGGTGTGGTCTATCTGGGAAGGAGTGTGTGGTCTTGTAGAAAGGGGTGTGTCCTAAGTTGTGACTACAGCAAAAATTTGCCAAGAACTTTTCAGCCAACTAATAAATGGCAACAGACACTTTGATAAATATGGCCCAGTATGAGACTGTCTAGTCTAAAGTTGCATTTTCTAAAATGTAGACACTGTTAGCAAATCAGCCCCACTGTGTCCACAACATGGTAAATCACCATCTGGTAGCTTGAGAGTAAAACAAGACTTTCTCAAACTTTGACATCATTTGTTTAAAAACAAAAACTTTTTTGGACCAGTTCCCAAATTTGAATTCCAAGAAACTGATATTCCAAAGAAAATCGGTTAACTTTGTTACAGAGATTTTTCTCAAAATTTCTTCCCAGTGGCAGTAACAGCGCTCTCCAATTATTTAATAGATTCTGCTACAATGCAGGTTGCTATATTCTTTTTTAAGATAGCTTTTCAACTCCTATATAGTGCACACCAATCACATATAATGACAGCCTAACAATTGAAAACCATTTTATAGCAAACCCACAGTTTAGAGATTGTCCAGTCAGAAACTGATCTGATATTGCTTTTTCTATTTTTTTTGTGTTTTCCCCCCTTCGGATGTAGAGAGATTTACTGACCGTCCATTTCATTTTTTCATACACTGTGACTGATGGCTTCTGTCCCTCAATTTGTATGTAATTTCTGTCATGAGTGCTGTTAACCATATAAAGTCCAGTGAATCAGAAGGTATGTGACCAAAGAAAGGCATGGATTAGAGGGGAGTGCTTTGGCCATCAGAAGGTTAATAGACATTTTCTTTGGCACAATATTGTAATCCAGGATTTGTAGTGTTTCCAGTGCTCGATAAAACTTGTTGGAGGACTTACATCTAAAAAAATTGATGGGGAGGACCTCCATCCTGACCTGAAAACCCAAAGTTCACCTGACACTTAATTTCAGTCATATATACAGTTAGAAAGATTTGGGTTCAGCCAAGCCAATGACTCCTTCAAACTTCAAGAGAAAGAGACCCACACAAAAATATATGATACACGACAGGTACATGCTGTATTTACACACGTGAACCAAAGACACACATACTTATACAGACAAACACGTACACATATTGTCATGTTTAATATGACTCTTAAGTTAAAGGGGTTTCTAATATTGATGTCCTATTCTTAGGATAGGTAATCAATATTAGATCTGCAAGGTTTTGACACAACATCCTTACAGATCAGCTGTTCAGGGCAGTGCAGCTCCCATTAATGTTTACATAGACTTCAATGGGGCAGCGCTGCTGTACCCAAACCCGCTACTATACTTTGTATTGCAAGTAAGCTGCCCAGCTACCAGCATGTAAACATTACAGGGGATGCACTGTCCCAGATCAGCAGCTCTGCAGGGTTCTCAGCTGTGGGACCCTTGCAGATCTAACATGAATGCACTATCCTATTGAGGACCTTTCACCACCTCCAAAAAGTCCAACTCTTTAAATCAATTAATAGGTGCCGTTCCACTGATTCTGGCACAGTTGGAATTTTTTCTCTAGGCCCCCGCAATTCATGAGCAATCAATAATGTAAGTTTTGGTGCCTGATATACTATTTAGGCTCTGTGCTGTCAGGAGGGCGGTGTCAGGCAGGAACAGACAAGGGGTGTGATTCTGAGCTCTGACACTGGCTGCCTCTGATTGGCACTCTGAATCACACCCCCTGCCTGACACCGCCCTTCTGACATCACATTGCTTAAATAGCACATCAAACATTGAAACTAACAGCGCTTGTTGCTCAGGAATGTAGGGGGCTAGAGAGAAAATTTTCAACTGTGCCAGTATTAACAGATGCCAAGAACTTGAATTGGTGGAGGTAGTGAAAGGTCCTCATTAAGGATGTCATGAATATTAGAAACTGGATAACTCCTTTAAACGTACCTGTCGTTCCAGATGACTTTTTAGGATAAGATGTTATGTGTGTGCATATGATGATGAGTAACATCATATCTGGTCAATGTATGGATTATATTCTGCATTTTTCCACAGTTTTCCCTTCTGCAGGCAATATCTGTAGTTTTCATTCCTTTCTAAACTGGTGGGTGAAAAGTAACTGCCATACACTGCACGCAGTGAATATAGGAAAATCTACTCTATAACTGTCCTCCTTTTATTCAGAAACAGCCCCAAGAACATGCAGGACATATATAGAGAAGTACTGATTAGAGAGTCACAATTTAGGTCGTTCACCTTACCCATGAGGCCACACCCCTTTTTCTAATAGGCCCCATCCTATTAGAGAGAGTGAGAGAGGGAGGGGGAGGGAGGTAGTAAGAGGGAGAGGTAGTGTGAGGTAGTGAAGTGCAATGCATTATGGTAGCTGTAGGATAAAAGAACAGGAATGAACAGAGAAACCCATAAATCACTCAAAACACTGCTAAAGGTGGGTGCACTTACTAACCTATTAATAGCACCAACAGATGTTTTGCCTGGAAAACCCCTTTAATTATTATGCAATTCATTGTTTAGTCACAAAAAAAATTCTACCAAAAATTGCTGTATTGTCTGCACCAAACAACATCACTGTTATTCACACAGCAATTCAGTGTTTTAATTATAAAAGATTCTACTGTAAATTGGAATATTGTCTGCGCCAAACCATTATACAACATTGCTAGTAATAATCCACTTTAGTGCTTAGATATGAAAAATTCTACAGTAAATTGGCGTATGTCTGTGCCAAGTCAACAGTTGTATGCCACCTTGGCATATAACACCACCTAGTGCGATAAATGTCAAACATTTAATTGCCAAAATTATTGTACATTACTGGATAATACACTAATACTGGATAATTTGACATGCACCCTCCCCCGGCAACCACCCCCTTAGCCCACACAAACCGCATTCTCCTCATTTCTGCACACACTATTATGTGCCATAGTGGCCCCTGCACACAGTATTATGCCCCATAGTGGCCCCTGCACACAGTATTATGCCCCATAGTGGCCCCTGCACACAGTATTATGCCCCATAGCGGCCCCTGCACACAGTATTATGCCCCATTGTGGACCACCCATGAACAATTATTATACTCTGGGGTCTTTTCAGACCGCAGAGTATAATGATCGGAGACCCAGGGGAGGATACAAACATAAAAAACTGTGTTACTTACCTATCCCTGGCTCCAGCGCACTCCCTGCTTCTTCAATGTTGGACCAGACGTCACGGCCCGGTGTCGCGACGCATAATGACGTTGGCCTGGACGTCACCAAGGAGGCCCGAAGCCTGCCGGAGCACCGGAGAGGTAAGTAAAGTGTTTTTTATGTTCCTTCACCTCTCCTGGGCCTCCAATCATTATACTATGGGGTCTAAAAAGACCCCAGAGTATAATGATAGCAGTGTTTGTGGGGTTCGCCGGCCCGCGGCCTTACTTACCGATCCCCACTCCTGCTCACAGCCACCTCTGCTTCCACAGAATGGAAAGTGCAGGTAAATAGGGCCCATTAACTGCTGGGGTTACACCAGCAGGTAACAGCCTATTAAAAAAAAAAACATCAGGGACCCGCTGGATCCCCTAATGTCCCGGTCCCTGTGGCAGTCGCTCCCGCTGCTACCCCTGTTTTTACGCCCCTGACACTTCTACTACTCCATACACTTATGGATATCTCCTGTCTTGTATATAATGTCCCATGCTATACTAATGACACTTCTACTACCCCATACACATATGGACATCTCCTATCTTGTCCATCATGTTCCATGCTATACTAATGACACTTCTACTACTCCATACACATATTGATATCTCCTGTCTTGTCCATCATGTTACATACTGACATACTGTAATGCTTTTATTGGCATAATAAAAAATAAAAAAAAAAAAACCTAAAAAACAAATGAAAATGTGTCATTGCTTCCTCACTTTCCACTAAGTTAAGGCACATTGTCCCTGGCACATGTAGTCATGGTGGTAGAAGTGGCGATATTATAATTCATAATATATAATTATATAACATTTATTTTTAAAATAACACCAAAGCTGTTGCTTCTCCACCAAAAAGGAATCATTTTTGAATAGCTTGTAAAACATATTGCATCTCCTGATATCACTGCTAGTGTTAAAAACTTATACACCCAAACACTTCCTTAGAGTCTTAATTTCATGTAAAAATGCAAAATCTCTTTATTATATTTTCCATCTGTACAATTTATAATTTATAAAAGTAGATATACCCCAAAATCAGATCTAAAAATAAAAACTAGGCATTTCAATACAGGGCAAAGTTACTTCACCAAATAAAATTATTTTCTTCCCACTTGAATAGTAATTCTTACACGTATAGTCTAATCCACAAAGTATGAACTAATCCAAAGATCTCTTCTATACATGACTAATAAGAGGACACTATACTCATATACATTAGTTACGTTCAATAAATATGCATAGAAGTTCCCAAATAATTTACCATAACATAAAGCTATCTTACTAGATAATGCTCAAGGCTAAAAAACAAGTTCTAACATATTAGAATACTTTACACAAGATACTTACTTTAAAAAAGTTAATGTCCCAGGGGAATAGCCCATGTGCACCGCCTCGAAGCTTCCCCACCAATGGACCACCAAACAGTTGTATGGTCTATCTCCATGGAAGGTTTGTACTAGAGATTAGCGAATTTCTCAAAAATTCGATTCGGCAGTTTGATTTGAAGTTCCAAAAAAATTTGCTTCAATCCGAATTACTTCGCGGCGAATAAAGAGCTATTTCTGGCCTGCAGAGAGTCGTGGTGGACGGGTGGGCGGTAAAATGGTGGAAGCCCTTGGATGCCGCGGTCATGTCTCTCTCTCTCTCTCTCTCTCTCTCTCTCTCTCCCAGCATGGACAAGTTTTATTCATGTGGAAGGATCTGCTAACAAGCAAAGACACGCCTACCCAATCACATCACTAGAGAACATCATGTGACCGTCTGATGTCACAAAGTTCTTTACTAAATATTTGTTACCGCGAAGCATTGGGAAATCCGAAATTGTGGCGAATCGAAAGTTTCCAGAAATTCGGATCGAATTCCACTTCTGCAGAATCGATTCGCTCATCTCTAGTTTGTACCTTCAATAGCTGAACATTTGGTTGGCCAACAGCTAATTCTCTGCACCTTTCTAAACCAAGAATGCATGTGTTCTCAATGGGAAGAGGGGATTAAATTCTCTGGTGTTCACTTATACTGGGTAAGAACAAATGAACAGGCATATTCCAATTCAGTTGAGACAATTTGAGACTTTTTGCGTTTTGGAAATTAGAGGGTAATGAAATGTATATGGTCACATTAAAAGTTTACAAAACTAGATCTAAACATATCCATAGAAATAAGATTTCTGTCACTGGATTATTGCCAGTCCCAACAGGATCTGCCAATGTCATGTTTATTGAGATCCCATTGACTATCGTGCAACATACTGGAGATGATTTATTAAGCCTGGCATATCATAAGCTAGTCTTAATAAAGACTCTGACTCGTGCAGGGAATGTGACTTAAGAAGAGTTTCTGGCCTCTTAACAAATCACCTGCATGTCCCAATGCCAAAGGTTAGGAACTAGATTTTCAACATTTAGGAACTAGATTTTGGTATAATTGAAAAATGGCATGAGTTATAATGAATCTGTTGTGTCGAGGTGTTCCCGCAGCTGCCTCATTTCACTCACATTTCCACAAAGTGGCAATCGAGACACGGATTGGGGCTTGTGGCGCATGTTTGGCGCAAGAAAGAGCCTTGCACAAAATATGCTCCACAATATCAGACAACTGGCGTAGAGGAATTGATGAATTTCCCCCATAGTATCTATTTCCTCCTTTCATAGAAATACAATGTCAATATAAATATATAACAAGAATATATTAAAAGGGCACAAATAACCCTTCATCCCGAATACATTCTCAGCTTACAAATATAAAACTAAATATCTTCCTAAATTGAAACAAAAAAAAAATAACAAAAAATAAGAATTACAGCAGGTAGATCAAGGTTATGTTCTAGCACATTTTAAAAAGTTCAATAGAAAAATATTTTTAAATACAATAAAACTCTCTCGTGTCACGGCAGTTTTATTGTACGGACTGAACAGTTTTTATTCAGCGGTATTCTTTCAGCCAACTCTATATATTCATTGGGTTGAGGATGTATAGAGCAAATTTAAATGGAAACAGAATGAGTGAAAGGATGTTCAGAAATGTGATGTAGTTCAATATAAAACTGGGATGCGAGCCTCAGAACACAAGATAAAAGAAAACCTCACAATCAGACGGAACGTTCAACAGAATATAGCAAGGGATTTGTGTTATGCCCATAAGAGAGGAAGGGATACATGAGTTTTAGGAAAACTGTGCCATTGATCATCTGCTTGACTTGGGTCTTATCATTGCTGTTGTGATCTAGATCTCAGGATTTGGGCTTATGTACACAACCATATCACAGCTCCATTAAAATTGTATGGAGCCATTTTATGGCTGCCATTGAAATGTATAGGGTCATACCGTACCTCAATTTCATTATTCTCTAGACATACAGATGTAATCGTCTTCAACTTGAATCTGATAATTCACTACACAGTGATAACTTACAACTCTCAATGGGGAGTAGTCGAGTTAGTGACTGTCTTCTTAACATGTTAAATGCCATGTTAAACTTGACAACATCTGAATATTGCTCTTAGAGTATAATACTAAATAGGTAGATACAGATGTAGTCAAGTTTAACATGACTTTCTATGCATTAAGTAGTTGTTAATTGCATTAACTGAATTTTCTTCCATTGCTTTTAACGTTTTTGTTGTGAGTTATCTCAGTGCAGCAAGTTATCAGATTCAAAATGAAGATGGCTACATCAGTAGATAGATAGATAGATAGATAGATAAATAGATTCATAGCACTCTCTACGTTACAGCTGAATTTTTTGTGTTTGTTTTTGTATGCAGCCATAGCAGTATGTCTTTTGCACTGTGCATGTGGGTGGCGTTGTTTCCTCCATGTTGGACTTGTACTCCTCCCATTTGGCCAAGGCTATTTTAATTAGAATAGAATGTACTGTACCTTCTTCCAGAAGCGACATCTCTCCAAGAAAATCATCATTGACATTCTGTTGGAAGTACAGGGATTGGATTGCAGAAGATTGCAATAAAGTTATTTTTTTTCTGATGAAGTCCCCTTCAGACTGTTTTGGACATCTGGACAAATGATTGTCCAGAGAATAGAAGCTGAGCACCACCATGAGTTCTGTATCATACCAACAATAAAGCGTCTGAGACCATTCACATGTACAGTAGTGTTGCTTTTCATTGAAGGGAGTGGTCTCACTTACAATTTGGCCCAACAACACTGCCAGGAATAAAGGATGGTATGTAAACATCCTCCAAAAACAACTTCTCCCAACCATCCAAGATCAATTTGGTGAACTTTTTCCAGAATGATGGAGCCACATAGGTTGGCATCAATAAGGGTTTCGAAGAAGTCTTTCTAAATACTGTAAATATTATTTGCAAAAACTTGATGTATTTGTTCATAAAAGTTTAAAAACGTATGGAATGCTTATAATTATACTTCAGTATACAGTATAAATATCTGACTAAAAGATCTAAAAATACTAAAGCAGCAAACTTTGTGAAAAAACAAAATTTGTGTCAGTCTCCCACAACAGAGTTTACCTTCACACTTAAAGGGAATCTGTCAGGGCAATTTGGGACACTAAACCACCCACACGTCCATATGGACCTGGGGTTTAGTGTCCCAAATCACCCTGTTAGAACGCCATCCATGGACGCATTAAAAATACTCACCCTGTCGCTGTACTCCTTGTTCTTCAATAAAGCCAGAGGAGTACACCTCGGCTTCAGTGCACATGCCCCGCAATTACGAAGTGAAGCCAGGGTGTCCATCTTTGGCTTCACTGAAGAACAGCGCAGGCGCCAGGAGGCGTACCAACGAAGGAGCTCATGAATAAGCCAGAATGTTATCACCAAACAGCATACATCAGACCCTTCTCTAGGTAAGTATAAAGGTATTTTTAATGCGCCTGCAAATTGCATTACAACAGGGCGATCTGGGACACTAAACCCCAGATCTATAAGGACCTGTGGGTGATTTAGTGTCCCAGATTGACCTGACAGATTCCCCTTAACACATTAACAGCTCTGTGCAATCTGGTACCTTGGGTGTGTCAATGACTTTTCAATAACTTTGTTGTAAGTTATCATACTAGAGAAAAGTCCAGCTCAACTTCTACTAATAACTAATGTACTTCTATATGGCTCCAAAAATATTGTACTTGCCATGACAGACAGATAAAACATCCCCCACATTTTGTTACACACATTAAAGGACCAAACTTTAATAAGAAAATAAAAAATAATTCATGCACCCAGCCACTGCCATGTCATCAGAAAACTTAGGGAATCACCAAAAAAGGATAGCACAGTACACTCAGGAGCCTCAATATCACTCACCATCTTATCAGATACACAGGCCACTATAGCCCCTAAAGACCTAGCCATCAGATAATCAATGACTAGGGATGAGCAAACCAATTCATATCAAATCGGATTTGACCCAATTTTTTGAAAAAGTCAGGTTTTATCCAAAACCAAAACTTTTAGGGTCCATCATCCATGAAGCACTGTTATACTGTGGTCTCAGCAGTCATGTGGGGCAAGCCAATGTCATGATGCTGGGTCAAAGTATAATGATATGGCACATGATGTTAGCCAGAGGCAGGAAGAGGACACCAAGGAACCATTGGACACCGCAAGGAGGCAAGGTGGGTATAACTGTTTGTTGTTTTTACTCACATCTTCTAGGTCTCCACTTATTATACTCTGGGATCTGAAGAAACCCTAGAATCTAATAATAGCACTTTTGGTTCACGAACCAATTCCGGTTCTTGAAACAAAGGGCTGAATCTCATGAATATTTGTTGAAACGAATCTTGTGAGGTTTGTCCATCTCAATGACCTATTTATCAAGAACATACTGTACCAACCTTCATTATATCTAAAATACAACTTGCAACCAAAGACTGTGAATGATTCAATATTATTCTGTCAAAAATCTTCATTTTATGAGAAATTTATGCTGGTATCCTGGCTGGTGTAGACTTGAGATCAGGTACATCTACATACAGAAGAATTATTAAGAGACCAAAGCCTTAGTAATTCTGTTGGGTCTTGCATCTATTGGGGAATGAAATAAGACAGGCATCAGGCATAAAACACCAGTCATAATAAATTCCCCCCATTGCCTATACAAAAATATTATAATTTTTATGTATTCACACAACCATAGCAATCCGGAGAAGTGAAGTAACATGTATTTGTGAACAGTATAAAAATAAACAAAAAACTGTATGCAAATTTCACAATAATTTATATGTATCCCCACATAGCGCCAAATAAAGCAAGGGCTCACATAGCCATATCAATGAAAAAATAACAAAACAAAAAGTTTCGGCTACTGAAATACAGAAAGGCAAGAAATAAAAAAAAATAAAAAGATTAGTTGTTCATTAAGACCCTAAAAGGACTGGTCATTAGGAGGTTAAGGTATGAAATATTTTTTGTCTTTTTGTGTTTTTTGGAACAGAGAACAAAACCGTCTACTCTCTTCCTGTCATTGTGTCTTTCCTAATTTAAAATCTCTTACAGTACAACCTTCGTGCCTCTAAATCGCTCGGCATACTTATTTTTAGATAACTACCAGGCATATGTAGTTATAAAACAGAAATACCGTTTGTAAAAAACACAATGCATTTTGCAAGAAAATGGTTGGGAGAAAACAACTTTTAATGTAATATTTTTTTTCTATCATAGGGTTTGAGTCTTTGATAACTTAATTCCTTTTCAATTATGTCTGCGCCAGCCTGCAATCCTCAAACACTTCCACAGCTCCTGACAGGGTTAATGAGAGGATTTAGAACTTTCTAATGTGAGATACAGTGTCCTTGCTTCACATAACAAGCCTGCCATGAATTGGTTCCTCCTTGAGATCTCCACATGAATCTGCCATTTTGCAGTTTCTTGATCTGCGAGTCCTGCTGGTTCCAGCTCATGTCTGTTAAATATGAAACATTAATACTCTAAGTAACCTCATATACAAGTGGAGAAAATCTTGTAGGGCAACTTGTATTTCAGATTTCTAAATACTAGGCTTCATCTTAATAATACACGTTCTATGGTGTAATAATATACATGCTAAGTTGTAATATTCTAGGGTATAATAATGCCAAGATTGAAACCCTCAAAAGAAAAGATTCAAGGTTATAAATAACAGCCCTGGCAAATGACAAAGTAACAACAAATCTTTGTTTTATTAAAGAGGGCCTGCCACCATTCCTGACATTTCTCATTTAGTAAATACTATAGTTGCATTCCTTATGAAATTATACAATGTTAACATAAAAAGACATATATACAATCTCTCTCCAGCAAAGTTACCTTATATCGGTAAATTAGAGGGGCAAATCTGCCAGTTTGGTACTTACTTAACCATATATATATATATATATATATATATATATATATATATACAGTTATGGCCAAAAGTTTTGAGAATGACACAAATATTATATTTTCACATGATCTGCTGCCCTCTGGTTTTTATGTGTGTTTGTCAGATGTTTTTATCACATACAGAAATAGAATTGCATTCATATTATGAGTAACAGAAGCTTATATTGACAGTTAGAATGAGTTAATGCAGCAAGTCAATATTTGCAGTGTTGACCCTTCTTCTTCAGGACCTCTGCAATTCTCCCTGGCATGCTCTCAATCAACTTCTGGACCAAATCCTGACTGATAGCAGTCCATTCTTGCAGAATCAATGCTTTAATTTTGTCTGAATTTGTTGGTTTTTGTTTGTCCACCCGTCTCTTGATGATTGACCACAAGTTCTCAATGGGATTAAGATCTGGGGAGTTTCCAGGCCATGGACCCAAAATCTCTATGTTTTGTTCCCTGAGCCATTTAGTTATCACCTTTGCTTTATGGCAAGGTGCTCCATCATGCTGGAAAAGGCATTGTTGAGCGCCAAACTGCTCTTGGACGGTTGGGAGAAGTTGCTCTTGGAGGACATTCTGGTACCATTCTTTATTCATGGCTGTGTTTTTAGGCAAGACTGTGAGAGAGCCGATTCCCTTGGCTGAGAAGCAACCCCACACATGAATGGTTTCAGGATGCTTTACAGTTGGCATGAGACAAGACTGGTGGTAGCGCTCACCTCTTCTTCTCCGAATAAGCTGTTTTCCAGATGTTCCAAACAATCGAAAAGGGGATTCATCAGAGAAAATGACTTTACCCCAGTCCTCAGCAGTCCACTCCCTGTACCTTTTGCAGAATATCAGTCTGTCCCTGATGTTTTTTCTGGAGAGAAGTGGCTTCTTTGCTGCCCTCCTTGAGACCAGGCTTTGCTCCAAGAGTCTCCGCCTCACAGTGCGTGCAGATGCACTCACACCTGCCTGCTGCCATTCCTCAGCAAGCTCTGCACTGCTGGTAGCCTGATCCCGCAGCTGAAACACTTTTAAGAGACGGTCCTGCCGCTTGCTGGTCTTTCTTGGGCGCCCTGGAGCCTTTTTGGCACCAATGGAATCTCTCTCCTTGAAGTTCTTGATGATGCGATAGATTGTTGACTGAGGTGCAATCTTTCTAGCTGCAATACTCTTCCCAGTTAGGCCATTTTTGTGCAGTGCAATGATGACTGCATGTGTTTCTTTAGAGATAACCATGGTTAACAGAAGAGAAACAATGATGGCAAGCACCAGCCTCCTTTTAAAGTGTCCAGTGGTGTCATTCTTACTTAATCATGACAGATTGATCTCCAGCCCTGTCCTCATCAACACCCACACCTGTGTTAATGGAGCAATCACTGAAACGATGTTAGGTGGTCCTTTTAAGGCAGGGCTGCAATGATGTTGAAATGTGTTTTGGGGGATAAAGTTCATTTTCTAGGCAAACATTGACTTTGCAAGTAATTGCTGTTAAGCTGATCACTCTTTATAACATTCTGGAGTATATGCAAATTGCCATTAGAAAAACTGAAGCAGTAGACTTTGTAAAAATTAATATTTGTATCATTCTCAAAACTTTTGGCCATGACTGTACAGTGCCTTGAGAAAGTATTCGGCCCCCTTGAACTTTTCAACCTTTTGCCACATTTCAGGCTTCAAACATAAGGATATAAAATTTTAATTTTTTGGTGAAGAATCAACAACAAGTGGGACACAATTGTGAAGTGGAACGAAATTTATTGGATATTTTAAACTTTTGTAAAAAATAAAAAACTGAAAAGTGGGGCGTGCAATATTATTCGGCCCCTTTACTTTCAGTGCAGCAAACTCACTCCAGAAGTTCAGTGAGGATCTCTGAATGATCCAATGTTATCCTAAATGACTGATGATGATAAATATAATCCACCTGTGTGTAATCAAGTCTCCGTATAAATGCACCTGCTCTGTGATAGTCTCAGGGCTCTGTTTAAAGCGCAGAGAGCATCATGAAGACCAAGGAACACACCAGGCAGGTCCGTGATACTGTTGTGGAGAAGTTTAAAGCCGGATTTGGATACAAAAAGATTTCCCAAACTTTAAACATCCCAAGGAGCACTGTGCAAGCGATCATATTGAAATGGAAGGAGTATCAGACCACTGCAAATCTACCAAGACCCGGCCGTCCCTCTAAACTTTCATCTCAAAGAAGGAGAAGACTGATCAGAGATGCAGCCAAGAGGCCCATGATCACTCTGGATGAACTGCAGAGATCTACAGCTGAGGTGGGAGAGTCTGTCCATAGGACAACAATCAGTCGTACACTGCACAAATCTGGCCTTTATGGAAGAGTGGCAAGAAGAAAGCCATTTCTCAAAGATATCCATAAAAAGTCTCGTTTAAAGTTTGCCACAAGACACCTGGGAGACACACCAAACATGTGGAAGAAGGTGCTCTGGTCAGATGAAACCAAAATCCAACTTTTTGGCCACAATGCAAAACGATATGTTTGGCGTAAAAGTAACACAGCTCATCACCCTGAACACACCATCCCCACTGTCACACATGGTGGTGGCAGCATCATGGTTTGGGCCTGCTTTTCTTCAGCAGGGACAGGGAAGATGGTTAAAATTGATGGGAAGATGGATGGAGCCAAATACAGGACCATTCTGGAAGAAAACCTGTTGGAGTCTGCAAAAGACCTGAGACTGTGACAGAGATTTATCTTCCAACAAGACAATGATCCCAAACATAAAGCAAAATCTACAATGGAATGGTTCACAAATAAACGTATCCAGGTGTTAGAATGGCCAAGTCAAAGTCCAGACCTGAATCCAATCGAGAATCTGTGGAAAGAGCTGAAAACTGCTGTTCACAAACGCTCTCCATCCAACCTCACTGAGCTCCAGCTGTTTTCCAAGGAAGAATGGGCAAGAATTTCAGTCTCTCGATGTGCAAAACTGATAGAGACATACCCCAAGCGACTTGCAGCTGTAATTGCAGCAAAAGGTGGCGCTACAAGGTATTAACTTAAGGGGGCCGAATAATTTGGCACGCCCCACTTTTCAGTTTTTTATTTTTTACAAAAATTTAAAATATCCAATAAATTTCGTTCCAGTTCACGATTGTGTCCCACTTGTTGATTCTTCACCAAAAAATTAAAATTTTATGTCCTTATGTTTGAAGCCTGAAATGTGGCAAAAGGTTGAAAAGTTCAAGGGGGCCGAATATTTTTGCAAGGCACTGTATATATATATATATATATATATATATATATATATATATATATTCTTGCCATATTAAAGTTCCACTCCAGCAAAAAGTTTTCTGTCTTAGCCCTTTAATAAGGACATACAAATACGAAGTGACTGATGGACTCACCGAGTGCATCATTCACTGCATTCAGCCTCCAAACTGTGACCTACCGATTCAGACAACAGCCAGGTCTAGGTAAGTCTAGGAGAGCGCGAGATACACATGCATTACATTATTTAGAAAAAGTGACTTCCGGCTGGTGTGTAAATGGGCAGGACAGTTCACTTGGACCATCATTTGAAGGCTAAATAAAGTGAACGATACACTTGGTGAGTGAGTGCATCATTCACTTTGTATTAGAATGCCCTGTATTGCAGCAAGGTGTGTAGTTATAGGGTATGCTATAGTAGCAGTCACTATCGAGCCCTGGACCCTGAGGGGGCCCCAAAAGTCCCTCTGCCACATAAAATATACCACTATTCTAAATGGCACAAGGTAGTTAGGGGCTCTATTACAGATTCTGCACTGAGACCCAAGATCTTTAGGTTAGACCTCACACTACATTCAGAGTGGGGCTTTAAGTTGTCTATCACACTGCAACCCTGACTAATGTATATGTGCTCTGCACAGTATCTAGCATTGAGTAGTATCTTCACAGAGTGGTCAATCTTTTCTCCCCTTTTGCTCCCTTTCCCTTACATACTGGACCTCCCCTGTTTTATTTCTGGTTGACTATATACTTTCATTGTTTGTTTTCGTCTCTCTTTTTTGTACTCTGTCTTTTAGCTGTGGGGCTCCATAGTAAAGGCCTACTGACTGGGGTCTGCCATCAGGTGAAGGTCTGACCTGAACAATAGCTGAACATGTCCAGTATTTACCATATCCTTCTGATGATAAGACACGTCTGACTATAAAGCGTACCCCAGGTTTAGACAAGAAAAATTAGGAAAAAATATTTCATATTAATCTAACCTTCCCTGATTGGCAAATAGAGTGGAGGGGTCAATGTCACAAACTAGTAAGGAGGCACTAAGGCACTTTATAATGTGTGTGGAGAGGTATTAAGGAGCATTATACTGTGTGCGGGCACTATAATGAGGCATTATATTGTGTGCGGGGCACTAACATAGCATTATACTGTGTGTGGAACATTAAGGAGCATTATACTGTAGGGGACATTAAAGTGTATTATACTGTGTGGGGACAATAAAATGGCATTATACTGTGGGGTGCACTAACGAGGCATTATATTGTGTGGAGGGCACTAAGGATCATTATACTGTGTAGGGAGCCCTAAGTAGCATTATACTATATGGGGGCACTATCACAGCTTTATTCTGTGGGGAGGCACTAAGGAGCATTATACTGTGTAGTGAGCACTAAGGAAAAATATACTGTGTGGATGGCACTAAGGTGCATTATACTTTGGGGGGCAATAATGTGGCATTATTTTGTGAGAGGGCACTAATGTGACAATATACTTGGGACACTCAGGGGCATTATACAGTGTGGGGGGTAATTAAGGAGTATTATACTGTGTGGGAAGCATTAAGGAGAATTAATGGGAACTTATAATGTATGTGTGCCTCTTCACAATATGCTCCTTAGTGACCCCCCCACACACACACACAGAGCAAAAAAAAATCCCCATTAATGCCCCCACAAACAAATGACATTAACAGCACCCGGGAAAAACATTCATCAAACAATCAATCAATCAATCAATCAATCATTTTATTCAGTAGAGATCTAGAAAACCATGATGAATTGATGTAGAAACTATATTGAAAAATTATAGAGCTTTTCAGTATCCAAACAATAACATTAATTTGCTGAAACTGGACAACCCCTCTAAGTACCTAACATTTAAAGTATTTGAAGATACAAGTCATCTCACCTTCTGTATATTCACTGAAGCTTCAGCCATTCTCATACAATATATGCAAAATACCAGCAATTACTTTCTGCTTCTGCTCCAGCAGGCATAAAAGGTACAATTTAATGTCTGTACTAAGCAAATTATACCGAAGGTTTTGTTTCTGGTTAAAATTCCAAGAATGTGGCTGTATTATTATCAGCTTTATTGTTAAAATTCAGAAGGAACATAAATATTTACGTCTGTATCACCATAATAGAATGCGCAATAAACAGAACAAAGGAACGGCTGAGTTATTAAGCCACAATGAGTTGTATACCAAGAACAGTTTGGTCACTTTTGAACTCTATTTACCAGCGTTTTATCTAATTGGAAAACTGTCACGGATGTAATTTCAATGGGCTTTGGAATGAATTACACTTATGTGTTTTAATAGATGAAAAAGCAGTCTGTAAATGAATGCTTTGACTTTGTTCCCACATCATAAGATCAAAGTGAAACAAGTCACAGTGCAACAGATTGTAATGCAGATTGAAGAGTCACAAATAGAAAAGGACTAGTAGGACTTAGACATAATAATATACATTGCACATAAATGTAGTATGGCTATTTTAGAGGGACATAGAACAGACCTATTTATTCATAGGCATAAAAATGCACATATTACCCTTTCCTCCATCCTTTCTCATGCCCATGTGACAATTTTATCTAAAGAGGGCAAAGATCCCCATCTCTGCGACAGCTATAGGCCTCTCTTTGAAAAATACTGATGCAAAACTATATGCCAAATTGATAGCCAACAGACTGGATCACCACATGGAAGAGCTGATACACCCTGATCAAGTAGGCTTTATTCTTCACAGGGAGGCTCGGGACAATACGCTAAAGGCCTTCTCTGCTATCCACTATGCTTAACGCTCTCAGATTCCTATGATGCTACTATCCCTGGATGATGAGAAGACTTTCAATAGGGTGGACTGGAATTTCCTAGAGGCGACTCTCTCTTAGATAGGTATGGACCCCACTATGCTAGCCCATATTTGTGCCTTCTACAACTCTACACCGGTCAATGATACACTCTCCTCCCCTCTCACCATTGACAATGACACCCCTTTCCCCCGATCCTCCACGCTTTAGTAATGGAACACCTACTGGTGGCTATCCGGCACAACTCAGACATCCATGGCCTAAGTGTTGGGAATTTACATTTCAAAATCTCAGCATTTGCAGACAACGTCTTGCTCTTCATCACCCAACCACTGACAACTATTCCCTCACTCCTCTGGAAAATCTCTACCTATAGCTATTACAGTAACCATAAAATCAACCTCTCTAAGAGTACCACGCTTAACATATCCCTGCCGATGCCCCTGGTCCACAGGCTCTGCTCTTCATTTGCCTTTCCCTGGTCCCCAAAAGCAAATACTTAAATACTTAGGGGTACACCTCCCAAACGCTTTATCCGATGCCTGCTCACTGAACTTCCTACCCATATTACGCACCCTCCAATCTGATCTAAAGGATTCTCATGGCTTGGCTGCATAAATCTATTGAAAATGAATATACTCTCCAGACTTTTCTACCTCTTCCAAATGATCCCAATCGTCCTATCCAAAGAATTCCTCTCCATGGTCCAAAGATCCTTCTCCAGATTTATTTGGGCCTCAAAACCTCTCAAACTACCAAAACATATCTTGACCAGAACCAAACAGAGAGAAGGCCTGGCCATCCCAGATTGCACTAATTACTACTTGGCTGCGGCCACTGTGTGTATCATTGATTGGCATCATTCCGCTTATTCCAAGCTTTGGGTTGCCCTAGAGAGGTCTCTAAGTTGCCTTCCTTTAACCATCCTCCCATGGCTTCATAAACACCACTGGTCAGACAGAGCCACTCATGATCTTCCCTATGTCACACACCAAGTGCTTGGTGTGTGTAGACTCCTTGGCGCTGTCAACCATCTGTTCACAAACAATGGTCCATTGACTCCTATCTTGGGCAATCCAGACTTCCTCACAACTCTACATTCCACTTTTCTTTCCCAGTCTCTAAATCAACCACCTCTTAGATTCCACCAGGTACTTTCCTCCTCCTCACTACTCCCCTGCTTGGAATTGATTTCTCCAGGCATCAGAACTCTCACCTGCTGGCATCACTGTGTGTTCTGCCTGCATCACAGCTCCCTCACTATAATCTTGTATATACGTGTAGTTCTCCATGGCCATGTAATTCCCCATACATTACTGTGCATGAATCGGTGATGGAACTATTGGGGCATGCACAGTACGATAGGGAATGACGATACAGGGAACATACTCAGTAACACCAGATAGTCAGCACTTATGTAAGATGTCAGTGAAGGGGCCATGGTATAGGCTATTAGCAGGAAGCTGTTGGGTCGGCCCCCAGAATAAGTTTCTCTGGTGGGTCCTAGGCCCTTAAGTCCAACATTGGTTCCATGCCCAGCACTCCCATCAATCAGCTGATCTCACTGCCTCTTACTGTCCGTCCCAGTTGGGCTGCTTGTGAAGTAGTATCCAACTAGGGATGGTCAAATCTCATGAGATTCGTTTGGACAAACTTGTCCAGGATGAACTCAAAATGCTATTATCATATTCTAGGGTTTTCTCCTCAGATTTCAGAGTATAATAAGTGGAGGCCCAGGTTAAGAAAAATAACAAACACTTATATTCATCTAGCTTTCATTGCCTCAGCTCTCCTGGCGATCCTTCTGCTGTCCTCTTCAAGCTTTTCAGTCCTCTATCTACTGGGACACCACTGAGATCCATTCATGTGTTTTTCACCAACGTCCTGACATTGGATGAGAGGTGAGGGGAGGTGAGCATAACTGTTTGTTATTTTTAGTCACCTCCCCTGAATCTCCACTTGTATTCTGGGGTCTGAGGAGACCCTAGAGTAAAAAAAAGTGTCCAACAGTCACAGCAGTGCTCAGGAGGGAAAATCACAGTCAACCAGTAGAATAAACATAAGCATTAATTCATTCATTTATTCCTACTCATGCCACTTGCCATTAACCATATCTCCAAAATCTGCTTTTTTTTCTAACTGTGGAAACAGCAAAAACCTTTATTGTTGCTATGATAAATGCCTTGATAACTGTAAGTCACTACTTAAAGATGTACCCTTCCTTACCTTTCTTCATTACTGAGCATGTCCATATATTTGTGTCATGAGATTAGTTCTTCAAGACAATATTGTTTTGCTATATTATGTCGAAAAGTGATACCTTATATTTGTCTACATGTGACCATCCAGTGCTTGTTTTTCAGAGTTTTGTTAGAATATTGCAATATTGTGTTGAATTGGTTTCTTGAGAAACTCAAGCTAAGTTAAAGGGGGTTTTTATGGCTAAACATATCAATAACCTATCTTTAGAATAGGTCATCAATATCAGATCATCAATATCCAGGACCTCCAACCATTCATCTGTTCATGGCAGCTGGAGGTACAGAACATATTCAAAAAACAGCTCCATTTTCTGTGTAGAGGTCAGGTTAGGTCACTTGGTCACTTCAGATAAGTTCCCAGTCAACTGAATGGAAGTTGAGCTACTGTTACTCAGCTCAGCCACTACACAAACTACACAGCCACTACACAAATGTTTCATTGCTAGCCACTGCTGTGAACAGCTGATCGCTGGAGGTGCCTGATGTCAGTAGTAGAGAGGGGCAAACTGCTTCATCATGAGCCAGGTTTGACCCAAATATCCCAAAATATTTGTTTTTTAACAAAGCTGAACAATTGGGGATTTGTCTCAGACTAACTAAAATGGCCACCCTCAACACGCAGTGTGGTAAATTATTATAGTCTGGGGTCTCTTCAGATGCTAGAGTATAATAAGTGGAGGCCCAGGAGATATAAAAAAAATATATATATATTTATACCTTCCCATCTTTTGGGCCTCCTCACAGAGTCTGGCACTCTCTTGATGAGGTCATGCGCCCAGGGTCATCGCTGAGGCCTGTGATTGGGCCACAGCGGTGACATGGGTATGCTGAGCATCATGATGTCACAGAGGAAACCGAGAGATAGCGCAGGACGCTGCAGAGACCCCAGAGTATAGTAATTTCACTTCTGGTTCTATCTGAACTTGTTTGCCCCGAAAAAAAAAAAACAGGGACTCAAGCCATCCAAACCTGAAAGAATTTTGGTTGGTTCACCCATCTCTAGCAGGCTCATCTTTCTTTCTTTCTTTCTTTCTTTCTTTCTTTCTTTCTTTCTTTCTTTCTTTCTTTCTTCTTTCTTTCTTTCCACTGATGTCTTTACCATGTGACTTTCACTGTATTGATTGCCTATCCAGTACAGAATACAATTAAAATGTTTCACTTTCACACAGCAGCTCCATACCATGCTGCACCACTCTATTTGCCCTCCCTTATCTCCATACAACCTGTGCTCTCCATTGTGATAATGATCTTAGACCAATTTCTACCATAATTCAATCTGAGACTTTTCGCGCTGTGCCAGTCCTCTGGAATGTGCTACCACAGAAAATCATGTTAATTATCATGGAAATTTTTAATATTCACAGTTCTAAGTGTGCCCTAAAACATGTTTTTAGGCAAACCTATCACATTATCACATTCCATAATCTACCTCTCCTTTAATCAACCCTTTCCACATTTTTACTCAGTACCTGATCTCTTCATGTGGCAGTAAACTTTACACTCAATGTAGTGAAATACACTCCATACTGTATCTGAGCACACAGATATTGGCTGGTGACTGCCTCATGCGGATTTATGTGTACTACACTATTCTGTGTGAATGATAGCTGGACCATAGTGCAAAATAAACACTTATACTTTTTGTGCCTTCCCTATTTCCTCATAGATTGCAATAGTTTATGTTAGATAGTAATGGCTAGTTTGTCACCCAGCAATGTCTGATTTTATTTGTGCTATAGAAATACAATTTAAAATTTTTATATATATATATATATATATATATATATATATATAATCAGATAATATTAATCTGACATTTAAAGTATAAGATTTTTAGAAAAATACTGATACAGGCGATACAGGAAGACTCAAAAATGATTCCAACCATCAAGGTACCTTTGATCATAAAAGATTTAAACAGGATATTCCAACAAAAGAAAACCTAGATCCTTATTACTTTTCCCAAAAAAAGACATTAAATACAAAGCTAGATATTGTGGCTAAAGTTGATACCAAAGGGAGATTAGATCAAAGGAGGATTCATGGAAGCTCACAGCTACTGAGGAAATCAGAATTCAATTGCATTGACTTCACAGGTTAAATATGTTTGTCCTAAAACCTTCAGTAAGATATATAGTATATGTAATGTAGTTGAGTTTGTCAATTGAACTATATATATATATATATATATATTATTTCTGATTATTAAAAAGGTATAGTTTTATAGTAGGTTGGAGTAGAAAATCTTCTGGGGTTTTCTGCCTGAACTGTGCCTTTTAATCCATCCAAGCTATAGTGGTTTCTTATGTTTTGATTGATAATTTAACAAGTTATAATATATTGAATAGTTACTAAGAATTATACTAAGAAATTCATGAAGGTTTATCTTAAGCATGTTAGAGCAGAGATATTAATTTTAGATAAATATGAAGTTATTCTCTTGAATTGAAAAAAAAGTAATGTTTCTATTACATATTAAATGGGCATCTTGGTACTATAGCAATCAATGCCAACCAACTGCTGTAAAGGCAAATAAAACCCTGGTGGTCTATTAAAAGGCATGTATATATTGTACACATGCAAGACCATAGCTTCATGCTAGTCAACCACAGTGAATATGCAATATGCACATGTGATCCATACACCAGAAAATGGTCTAGAAGGGGTTGTTTGCAGTGATTTACCTGCTTTATAAAGATATTATTGATTCAGAGGCGTAGCTAGGGGTTCAGCACAGGGGGGCGAACATGTCCAAGTGGGCCCCCAACTTGGACATGTTCGTATACTGATACTATCAGTATACGGTGAGCGTATAGTGGTATATAGCGGCTCTACACAGGGCTCTGCAGACGATTTAGGTGAATACAGGGCAGTAGCATTTAGTGACTTACCGGTGACGTCTCTGACTAATCGGTCACATTCCCCATCTCTTTCATCTGGACGACCATGACCACTTCTTCCAGTCTCTGTAAAGTTTGCAACACAGACATCTTTGGCTCCTCACTTTTACAGGCACCTGACCCACAGTGTCCTCACCTACACAAAGCCCCCATCCTGCCGCTACCCCAATTATAAAATATATAATATAACCCCACCATAATGAATAATACCCCCAAATGTATCTTTAAATTAATAGCTTCCCTGTGTACCCCCTGTAAATAGTGCCCCTTATTAATAATGCCCCAGTTGTTTCCTAATTACAAAGAAAAAAAAAAAAAAGGGAAAAAAATTATTGGGGTTCCAATACCCGGGACCCCAAGGATCAGCTGTTTGAATGAACCATGGTACCTGTACAAGCACTGTGACACCTTCTCTGTTTACATAGTTGTGATGATATTAGGTGCAGGTATGGTATTGGAATATCCATATCAATCTATATTACTGCACAGCGGGGGTTGGTGCCTAGAATCAGGCTCAGCAGAGCACCTGGAAGGTGGTCAAACTACTTTTGTCCTGTCCCTGAGGCAATCAGCCATCTGGTCAAAAGCCTTCATCTGCATAAGACTGCCATCCTCACTAACCCAACGGGGGTTCATTTAGACAGGATATGGTATGCAAATGATCCCCATATACCTGCCAGGCACCCTGGCACCTTTATTAGTTCTAAGGAGTTATGGTTTTATGACAATATCTGGCCTGGGGAACATCTTATAGTCACCCCGATAAATGCCCCAGATGCGTCCGGTCAAGGCGCACGCTCAGAATATACACATGTTACAGTTCAAAGCCCAAAAAAGGTGCAGGCACTGATCTCCTTACCCAAAGGGAGCTGGAGTGTCAAACTTGGAGTCTATGTATTGGGGATCTCACCAGGAACCCCATTATACTACCAGCCAGACTCTATAAACATCATGCATAGACTTATACTGAAACGTTATTATGAGAGATGTAGAGAGGGGGCGGGGCTTCTCCCCCTGGTGACCTCATTCAGGGAGGAGACCAGGGGAGACAAAAAGGCTCCGCCCAGGCTGAACCAGTCTCTGTTGGCTGGTGAATTTGGAGATGCATGCTTCCTAGAAGCAAGCTGTGGCCACATGTGACCACATGTGGCTGCCATGCGGCCTAAGCAGTTAGGCTTGAGGCCTTGTTGTGGACCTAACCGAGGTGCCACTGCATGCAAGCAACACATGCTTTGCCAAGACTGCTCTGAGCCTACCACATGGGCTCAGAGAAATGGACTAACTGCCTGCTCCAGAGATTCTTCTGGCATTTGACCTGGTTAAGGTGCTCTGCTGCCGGTCGTCCTCAAGATACTTGCCCTGGCTAAATCACCCTTGGAAACCAGAGATACCTGCACAAGCTGGTGTTGGTAATATCTATTCTTTTCTTTCTTTTATCCACATTTTTATTTTTATGTACAGTGTTATGTTGTTTTCACTTGTATCTGCTTGTTAACCGCTGCATGTATTCTATGTATGTGTTGAGTGTCTAGTATCGACCCATTTAGGGGTTAATAAATATATAAAATTTAGAAGGCTTGTTTGGCGTACTATCCTCTACCGGACCTACATTCACGGAAAGTGGGTGTGAGGTAATTGAAGTGATCGCAGGTAAGGCCAGGTGCGGTCCCTGGTAAATAACTTTTCAGTATAAGTCTATGCATGATGTTTATAGAGTCTGGCTGGTAGTATAATGGGGTTCCTGGCGAGATCCCCAATACATAGACTCCAAGTTTGACACTCCAGCTCCCTTTGGGTAAGGAGATCAGTGCCTGCACCTTTTTTGGGATTTGATTCTAGGCACCAACCCCCACTGTGCAGTAATATAGATTGATATGGATATTCCAATACCATACCTGTACCTAATATCATCACAATAGTGTCATTTATCTCATAGCGGCCATGTAATGTAACTACAGCCTCATCCTATACACGTCTATGTGACAAGACTGGAATTACATCACACGGTCACTATAAAGAGACAGCGTGTGATATAAACAGGCACCATAGCCGCTTCTTATAGCTGATCAGTGGGGAATCACTTATCTCTTACTGATGATTTACTCTGAGGATAGATAAATGAGCTGGAAAACGCCGTAATGTAGCTTGCGGTTTACAATACTGTGAAGTTGCAGGATACATTTTAACTAGATCGGTGTCTGCAGACACCGATCCAGTTATAAATAAAGGATGTATTAATGGCGGCCCCGGGGTGGGCCCCAAAAGTCAGTGGGCCCAGGGCAGCCGCCCCCCTCTGCCCCCACGCTAGCTACGCCTCTTTATTGATTATTGAGGCCAGGGCTTAGTGTTATCCAGTAAAAATGCTAACATTAACCTACTATTAACTCAGAACTCAACGCCACCAGGGGTCCCCGGAGTAGCCAGGTACCTGCAGAAACTGAACACCTGAAGTAATGGTTGGGTACTGGAAAAGCTGCGGGCTGATATTTTAGGGTGGGAAGGGCCAATAACCATAGATATATGTACCCTGATACTACTAGCATGCAGCTGTGAGTTTTACCTGGGCTGGCTCTGAAACAAAAGGTTGACCTTATTTATTTATTTAAATAAATGTAAGGCAAGAATGCATGTGGGTAGTATAATCAGGTAAAATAACTGCACTGAAGGACCATTTGGGCAAATATATGTCATATACACAGTCATCCTAAAGGGAGTCTGTCAAAACTAAATTGGTTATAATTAGAGATGGGCGAACATTTCAGGATTCGTTTAGTTTTGGATTTGGGTGGTTCGGGTCCAAGAATCGTTTCGGGTCGAGCAAGTTCAATACAAGCCACACCTTAAATTGGCATAAAAAAGTGTACAACACTGTCAGGGCTGCTAAGAAACTATCTATCCAATTTATAGCTCTCTAAGGTAAACCCAGACCCCAGAATTGAGGCCCAGGGAAGGGGTAAAAAAAAATAAAAATTCATACTACCTTCTGTCACCTTTTTTGAGTCTCCTCACGGTGTCCAGCACTTTCTCCATCTCCTTGGGGATGTTATGAACCTGTGGTCACCCCTGAGATCTGTGATTGAGCTTTAGTAGTGACATGGGCACGCAGAGTGTCATGACGTACCATGTGCCCATGTGACCACTGTTGGCCCAATCACAGGCTTCAGTGGTGACCCCGGGTGCATGGCGCCACCAGAAGAGAACCAGACCGCACCGTAAGAAGGCAAAAAAGAGGTAAGGGAAGGTGAGTATGTTTTTTTTTTTTTTTTTTTTTTACACCTCTCCTGGGCATCCACCTATTATTCTCTGGGGTCTCAAGAGACCCAGAGTATAATACAGCTGCCATTTTGTTTCACATGAGATGAATATCCATTTTTCCAAAAAAATTTACACTTTGGGCTAAAACAAATAATTTGGGATATTTGGGTCAAACTCAGCTCACCCCTTTTCTCTAGTTATAATCCTAATCACAAAACTTTGTAAATGTGGTTCCATGGTTTCCAAATATGCCTCCGTTTTCCTGGAGCCCAATTTTCATGTAAATTGTTGTTTTCCATATGCAAATGAGGGGAAAAGTGCTTTGTGGGGACATCTTAGCTTGCCTAGGCTTTGGTCTCAGCTCTAGATTCTTGGCTAAAGGCTTTTCCCCCTCATTTTCATATGTATAAAAATGTCAAATTACATGAAAATTGGGCTCCAAAGCTGAGTAACAGGGGTATATTGGGAAATATTAGAATCACCTCTACAAGGTACTGGGATTAGGTTTATAACCAATTTACTGCTGACAGACTCCCGCAAAAGACTCAACAAAACTGGGTCAAGTGAATGTGGCGGCTGCTTTCAGGCACCCTGATGGGGGATAGGTATAGAATACCTGTTATTCTCCTCTGCCTCCTGCAAAGTGCAGCCATCTCAGCATGCATTTGTATACAATGTATCCACCAGTATGAGCACAGTTTATGTATATACCCACACAGTGACAGGACATGCATGCAAACTGCAAATCAAGATCGGGACTTGGACTTCAAGAGACTGTATTTCCTGAAAAATCAAAACTGTACATACTGTATGGTACATTTTTCTTATAGGTTATACTTTACTATATAGAACTGATAAACTGATGAACACTAATGGTAAATGCATTGAATACTTGAAGAATGCAGTACAAAATCAGGCAGAAAATGAGACATTCCCTTTAAGATGTAGATGAAAGTAAGAATGAGCAGGGACATAAGTTTTTCTAATTAAATGGAAAATTAGAACAAAACATGACATAATTCCAACATGTGGTCTCCAAATGTCACTCAAAGTATTTTTTCTATTAAGTAGCATTGTAATATTGATTCTTCATTTTAGACTGAAAAGGGGAACATCAAAAACAGAGAGAAGCATAAAATCTTTGAACTGAACTGAACAGGTACTTCAATCCATCCCAAACAGCACCAACAAACTCATTAACTTCACATTATTGTAATATAAAAAGTTGTTTGAACTTTTATCAAGTTAGTATTGACAAATCAAACACGTGAAGGCTTCTAAAGATTCTGGAGGACTTGTCACATGTTTTATTTAAGCAGATGTTATTTAATAATATCACATAATAATAATTCCACTAAAAACTCTTCATAACTTCAAGATGATTATAAAACAAAAAAGTCAACAAACTAAGGATGGCAATAACTGTTGGCTCAATGCTCAGCTGACTTCTGTTCCTCTTAACCCCCCCCCCCCATACATACAGTGCCTTGCGAAAGTATTCGGCCCCCTTGAACTTTTCAACCTTTTGCCACATTTCAGGCTTCAAACATAAGGATATAAAATTTTAATTTTTTGGTGAAGAATCAACAAGTGGGACACAATTGTGAAGTGGAACGAAATTTATTGTTTTTTTTAAACTTTTGTAAAAAATAAAAAACTGAAAAGTGGGGCGTGCAATATTATTCAGCCCCTTTACTTTCAGTGCAGCAAACTCACTCCAGAAGTTCAGTGAGGATCTCTGAATGATCCAATGTTGTCCTAAATGACTGATGATGATAAATATATTCCACCTGTGTGTAATCAAGTCTCCGTATAAATGCACCTGCTCTGTGATAGTCTCAGGGTTCTGTTTAAATCGAAGATGGATTTTGATACAAAAAGATTTCCCAAACTTTAAACATCCCAAGGAGCACTGTGCAAGCGATCATATTGAAATGGAAGGAGTATCAGACCACTGCAAATCTACCAAGACCCGGCCGTCCCTCTAAACTTTCATCTCAAAGAAGGAGAAGACTGATCAGAGATGCAGCCAAGAGGCCCATGATCACTCTGGATGAACTGCAGAGATCTACAGCTGAGGTGGGAGAGTCTGTCCATAGGACAACAATCAGTCGTACACTGCACAAATCTGGCCTTTATGGAAGAGTGGCAAGAAGAAAGCCATTTCTCAAAGATATCCATAAAAAGTCTTGTTTAAAGTTTGCCACAAGCTGGAGATTTATCTTCCAACAAGACAATGATCCCAAACATAAAGCAAAATCTACAATGGAATGGTTCACAAATAAACGTATCCAGGTGTTAGAATGGCCAAGTCAAAGTCCAGACCTGAATCCAATCGAGAATTTGTGGAAAGAGCTGAAAACTGCTGTTCACAAACGCTCTCCATCCAACCTCACTGAGCTCCAGCTGTTTTCCAAGGAAGAATGGACAAGAATTTCAGTCTCTCGATGTGCAAAACTGATAGAGACATACCCCAAGCGACTTGCAGCTGTAATCGCAGCAAAAGGTGGCACTACAAAGTATTAACTTAAGGGGGCCGAATAATTTGGCACGCCCCACTTTTCAGTTTTTTATAAAAGTTTAAAATATCCAATAAATTTAGTTCCACTTCATGATTGTGTCCCACTTGTTGTTGATTCTTCACCAAAAAATGTAAATTTTATATCCTTATGTTTGAAGCCTGAAATGTGGCAAAAGGTTGAAAAGTTCAAGGGGGCCGAATACTTTCGAAAGGCACTGTATGCACATGCAAGTATTCCATCCTCCTTGCCTACACAGACATCATCTGTTAAGGAAGAGTTGGGAGGTCTCTTATGCACATTCATTAGCCCTCTACTGTCTAATTCAATGTATATGACTAGTACAGATGAGTGAACTGATTCATAACGTGATGGATTTGTTATGACTTTTCCAAAAATCTTGGATTCAGCAGACCCAGAGTAAAATAAGCAGATTTCCAGGAGAGATACAGTAAAACAATACAATCCCATTTCCAATGAAGTTGGGACATTGTGTAAAACATAAATAAAAACAGAATACGATGATTTGCAAATCCTTTTCAACCTATATTCAAATGAATAGACTACAAAGACAAGATATTTCATGTTCAAATGGATAAACTTTATTTGTTTTTTGCAAATATTCACTTATTTTGAATTTCATGCCTGCAACACATTCCAAAAAAGCTGGGCCAGGGGCAACAAAAGATTGGGCCAGGGGCATATTTACCACTGTGTTACATCTCCTCTCCTTTTAACAACACTCAATAAGCGTTTGGGAACTGAGGACACAAATTATAGAAGCTTTGTAAGTGGAATTCTCTCCCATTCTTGCTTGATGTACAACTTCAGTTGCTCAACAGTCCGGGGTCTCCGTTGTATTTCGCGCTTCATAATGTGCCACATATTTTCAAAGGGAGACAGGTCGAGACTGCAGGCAGGCCAGTCTAGTACCCGTAATCTTTTACTACGAAGCCACGCTGTTGTAACATGTGCAGAATGTGACTTGGCATTGTCTTGCTGAAATAAGCAGGGACATCCCTGAAAAAGACGTCGCTTTGATGGCAACATATGTTGCTCCAAAACCTGTATGTACCTTTCAGCATTAATGGTACCTTCACAGATGTGCAAGTTACCCATTCCATGGGCACTAACACACCCCCATACCATCAAAGATGCTGGCTTTTAAACTTTGTGCTGATAACAATACAGACAGTCCTTTTCCTCTTTGGCCCAGAGGACGTCCATGAAATTTGAAATGAGGACTGGTCCGACCACAGGACGCTTTTTCACTTTGCGTCAGTCCATCTCAGATGAGCTCGGGCCCAGAGAAGCCGGTAGCGTTTCTGGATGTTGTTGATATATGGCTTTCGCTTTGCATGGTAGAGTTTTAACTTGCACTTGTAGATGTAGCGATGAACTGTGTTACTGTGAGGAGAGCACCAGTTAAAGTGTGTAGAGTTTTGAGTTGCCTTTCGCCCTCTACTAAGCATCTACATATCACAAGGCATTATGGGAAAGGAGCTGGGAGCTCATGCGCCCTCTGTTGGATGTAACAGATCCTCAGTTTGCTTTTGACTCACCGAGTCTTGAGACAGCAAAAGGGATTTTAGCCAAGCCAGTTTCACTTATCTGCATGCAGCGCCGTTTCGGGATTTTTGTCCCTCATCAGTGCAGAGCAAAGTGAACTGGCTGGCTTTGTGGGAGGCAATAACCCACTCATTGCCTCCCACAAAGCCAGCCAGTTCACTTTGCTCTGCACTGATGAGGGACAAAAATCCCGAAACGGCGCTGCATGCAGATAAGTGAAACTGGCTTGGCTAAAATCCCTTTTGCTGTCTCAAGACTCGGTGAGTCAAAAGCAAACTGAGGATCTGTTACATCCAACAGAGGGCGCATGAGCTCCCAGCTCCTTTCCCATAATGCCCTGTGTTACTGTGTTCACTGACAATGGTTTTCTGAAGTCTTCCTGAGCCCCTGTGGTAATATCCATTACAGAATGATGCCAGTTTTTAATGCAGTGCCGCATGAGGGATCGAAGGTCACGGCATTCAATGTTGGGTTTCAGCCTTGCCGCTTACTTGCAGAGATTTGTCCAGATTCTCTGAATCTTTTGATGATATTATGGACTGTAGATGATGAAATCCCTAAATTCCTTGCAATTGTATGTTGAGAAACGTTGTTCTTAAACTGTTGGACTATTTGCTCTCGCAGTTGTTCACAAAGTGGTGAACCTCACCCCATGCTTGCTTGTGAACGACTGAGCCTTTTGGGGAAGCTCCCTTTATACCCAATCATGACACTCACCTGTTTCCAATTCACCTGTTCACCTCTGGAATGCTCCAAACAGGGGTTTTTGAGCATTTCTCAACTTTCCCAATCTTTTGTTGTCCCTGTCCCAGCTTTTTTTGGAACGTGTTGCAGACATCAAATTCAAAATAAGTGAATATTTTCAAAAAAACAATAAAGTTTATCCGTTTGAACATTAAATATCTTGTCTTTGTAGTGTATTCAATTCAATATAGGTTGAAAAGGATGTGCAAATTATTCTGTTTTTATTGATGTTTTACACAATGTCCCAACTTCATTGGAATTGAGGTTGTATAATAAATTGATACTCACCTTCCCATCCTGGACTCTCTCACGGCATCCTGTGTGCTTTCCCCTGCATCTTTGTTCCTATTTCAGCCTTTTTTAGCCCAATCACAGACCTAAGTGATCCCCCAGGGCCTGTGACATCACAGAAGAGGCTGGAAGAGGACCAAAGATGTTCAAAGAACGTTCAATAGGTGAGGGAACCCAGGAGAGATGAAGGTGAATATCAGGGTTTATTATTTTACCCAGTTCCCAGGGCCTCCACTTATTATACATTGGGGCCCGAAGAGTCCCCAGAGTATAATAAAGGCACTTTTGATTTAGACAGGACAAGTTTGGTCTGAAATAAAACTGAAGGGCAAACCTTGAAAATATTCACAAAATGAGTCTTAAGACGTTCAGCCATCTCTAATGGCTAGTTTTAAGGGGTATTCTAACCTCAGTCTTTTATGGTTGAGATGATAATACTTGTGTCACCAGCTGTATGAGAGAGTCAGGAATTATGGAAACAGCTGATTGCAGCAGTTCTACTCTGTTTCCATGAACATGAGTTATGCAGACAGCAAAGAATATTGAGCTACGATATTTCTGTAACATCTGAATTATGCAGACAGTATAGCTCACTGTGGTAGTCTGTTTCCAGATCTCCTACTTTCTTTTAGGGAACTTAAGGAAACAGTGTGGTACAGCCACCTTCAGCTGTTTCTGAAGACACTTAGAGCTGTATTCAGTCATGGCTGAGATGATAATACTCTTTTAAGGCTTCGCTCACTGTGCTCTGTTTTTACACAAATATGGATCCATTATAGATTTGAAATAGACATCAGTAAATCCCTATAGATTCCATTGACTTTAAAAGGTTCATAAAAACAACTGTGCAAAGTAAGTACAAATTAGCAGTGTGGAAATGACACAATTAGGAGTAGGCCCAATATGGCAGCTACACTGGTCAGAGTGGGGCAGATTTACTAATACTATCTAAAAGTGCAAACTTAAACTAGATAGTCTTAAACTTTACCAGATTTACCAAAGTGTCTGATGCTGTTTGATAAATGTGGTGTATTCTTAGACTGTGTAGTGTATATTTACACCTCCTATTAGTTGACTTAAAAGTTCTTGGTGCATTTTTGGGATACAGAGTCAGAAATTAGGCCATGCCCCTTTCCCACAATGCCTTTTCTGCCAGACCATGCCCCTTTTTCGGTCAAGTCAGAAAAGTATTTAAGACACTTAATAAATGTGGCACACAGCATGCTAGATAGTAGAGATAAGCCAATCAACTTGTACCAAGCCGGAATTGACTTGAATATTTTAACTAAACCGAACAACTTGGAATTCATCTCGGCTGAACTAAAATGGTCGCCGCCGGGAAAATTATTATACTCTGAATGCTCTTCAGATTCCAGAGTATAATAGTTGGAGGCCCAGCGGAGGTGACAAAAATAAAAAAAACATTAATACTCACCTTCAGTTACCTCTTTTGGGTCTCTTCGCAGTGTCTGGTGATCCGTGTCTTCCTCCTTCGGGTGCTATGGTGTTCTTCTCTGACATACACCCGAGGTCACTGTTGAGGCCTGACATGGGCACACTGAGTGTCATGACATCACAGAAGGGTGTCAAATGATGGCTCTGGCACTCTTCTGTGACGTCATCTGCCTGATGGAGGAAGATATGGATTGCCGGACCCGCAAGAAGGCCTAGAATAGGTAACGGAAAGTGAGTATAAATGTTTTTTTATTTTTGTCACCTTCCCTGGGCCTCCAGCTATAATACTTTGGAGTGTGAAGAGACCCCAGAACATAATAATTTCCTTTCCAGTTCTATCCGCTCAAATTCGGACCAAACCGTGGGTTCACTTTGTCCAAACACAGGACGAAAAAATCTTCTGGTGTTCACCCATCTTTACTTTTTTTTTATGTAAATGACACCTGAATTTTGGGGCATTTTGCTTAATAAATATCCCCAAGTGTCTTTTCACAAGAATTGAGACAGCACAGTGATGA
This sequence comes from Leptodactylus fallax, assembly GCA_947044405.1. Lineage (NCBI taxonomy): Eukaryota > Metazoa > Chordata > Amphibia > Anura > Leptodactylidae > Leptodactylus > Leptodactylus fallax. The sequence goes on along the minus strand of CAMRHE010000162.1, from coordinate 957,315 downwards.
GCTGCTCACAGTGAAGAGATGGTATAGGGACCCCTGTGACACTCCCTGCTGTGTGCCCTTAGTGTTAGGTGTGAATGAAGGCACAGGAGATAAGTTGGCAGTTGAAACAGGCAATGCTCCCAGTTCAGCCCAGTAACAGAACTTTCTGCTATGTTAGAAACATAAACAAACAAGATGGAAGAAAGTTTGAAGTCAATGATGTTGGATGCAGACAGAATGTGTTCCTTCTACAAACATCATTCTATTACCTTTCAGTCCATTGATGGATCAGAGCAACAGACTAAATAGCAGAACCTAACCTTACATAAAATTTCACATATACATACTATACATACAATACATTCACTCATGAGATAACAGTTGGTTACACATATTTAAAAGTATAATAAAAAACACATAACACACAAATTCACATATAACCATAAAAAATAGAGAGATACACAAAGACAAAAATAGGTACATTCAGGACCACACACATTCATATTCTCATGTGAATAAGCATTATATAGGAGGGGTAATGTCTCTCAGTAAGGAGAGACTGGTACACAGACTTATTAGACCATGCATGCTCTGCTAAGAATTCTGGGTAAGGAATACAAATAAGACCTCATTGGTGAAAGAGAGGAATTTGCTCCTAGCACAACCTGTTGGAAGGTAGCTCCCTATAGAATAATATCTGGTTTTCAAAGAAACCTAAGGGCATACTCTGGCAGTAAGAGAGACTGGTACAGGGAATTATTAAACCATGCATGCCCTGATAAGAATTCTGGGTAAGGAACACAAATAAGAATAAGAATTTGCTCCTTAAGCCACCTATTGACCTATTGGAAGGTATCTCATATTTGTATTCCTTACTTAGCATTATACATGCATACATGCATATAGCATTATCACAGATACTCAAAGCTGAACCAAAATCCTACACTTGAATGCCCCTCTATAATCATATTTCATTGATTCCTCCCCTGCATACTACATGTATTACACCTTCTGTTCCCAATGACTCCCCCCGTCAGTCCTGTAATATGTAACACATTTTGCTTACTGTAAAATGAGTTTCAGAGGAGATTGCCATTCATCCCCTTCCCCTCAGCTCACACCTAGAAACCCAGCAGTAGGTGTTCAATTACTCTGCAGTGCCCCTGCAGGGTAAATGAGGTATTACACAGTTTTCATTTAAATCAATAGTTTCACTCTTATAGACACTCTCGCTTGACAAATAAATAACAGTTTTTTTGACTATTGACTTTGATTTTTTTTTTCTTTTGCGGAAGCCACAAAGACCATTTAAAAGCCAACATAAAACTATACTCAACAATGCGAAGGTGTTATCTGAGAATATGAGGTTAACTATATCTGCGTACAGTGTATTAAAGAAAAGGTTATACTTTTTAGAGCATTTTTTCCCCTAGTGGGTAACATGTCTTATCGGTAAAATCGGTGAACAAAGATGTGTCTTATTAAGAGAATGTTAAAGTCATCAATATTTCCCACAAAATAAATCAAAGAAGAAAATAACAATTTAGCTTGCTCTATCTCCGACCGACAACTTTATGCTATAATAGCCAATGCTGACTTTATTGACAGAAAGACTGATGATTTTAATTATTGTTTCCAGCTTCTAGTTCTGTGGGACTGTATAATAATTTTCAGAGGCTTATTTCATTTATACAGAAATGTCATTGTCACTTATAATACTGAAAGATGGATGGATGAACCAGTGAACAATTTGTAAAACAAATGGTGTCAAAACACAACAGCTGAGCAGCTATTAATGTAGAAGGCGCAGCACAGGTTTTACCTGGATTCTAAAGAGACAATAACATCGTCTCTTCTCTTTATATGTCAATTATATTAATATTATACAAACATTACAAACACATTTTATTCATTTCATTTTTAAATGGCCAATTAAACACTTTTATGTTCACACAATCTGCATAGACAGATGAGCAGATTCGTTTTGGGTCTGATTCACTCAATTTGGCCATCACATTCTATTTGGTCTAATTTGAAAGTACCCCGATTACTGTGAAAAGTCACATATGACACTCTGACGCCTCCTAGGACTATATCCAAGGCATGGAATGACAATAACCCTGGGCAACCAATGTGATCAATATCCCATCCAATCAATAACATATTATAGTTAGTGTTGGGCGAATTTCACAATATTTCAACAGTTTCTTTTTGGACCAAACTTATTACGTCCAAACTGAGATTGATATTATTAGTCATGGATGTAACTACCAGGTTAGCAGACATAACAGCTGCTATGGGGCCCAACAAATAAGGAGGTCCATTTCCACTGAGACCTAGGGTGCATTAAGTAATAACTATGGATGATGGAAGGAGATGTGGAAACTGAATGCACCTTCAATACTTTACTAGGAAATCATAATGTCTGCATGTGACATCAGTATAATTACTTTCTTTCTATACTGTGATGTCATGGTCTATAAAGGGATCCATTTGTGTGTGCATTATTCTTGTGCTATGATATCACCTTATGTATTATCTTTGTACTGTGACCACAATGTGTGAATTTGCCCGGTATTTTGATGTCACTTTTTTTATTATCCCTGTACTATGACATCACTGTGCTTATTGTCCCTGAGCTGTAACATCACTGTGTCCATTATTTCTGAACCATCACATTACTGTGTGCATTATCCCTGTAACGTGATATCACTATGTGCATTGTCTTGATACTGTAACATCACCGTGTTTATAATTCCTGTACTGTGACATCACTAGATCTACACTGTGTGTACAGAATGCCAAAATAATTGTACACTATTCAAGTTCTGAATTTGATTCTTAAAGAGGATCTTTCACCACCTCCACCAAATAGAGATCTTTTCATCTTTTACTAGGTGCCAAGCCAATGATTTTGATACATTTGGAATATTTTCTCTAGCACCCACCATTCCAGAGCAATCAGTGAAGTTAGTTTTGGTGTGTGTTATGCTAGGTAGACTCTCTAATGTGAAGTGAGTGGTGTTAGGCAGGAGCAGGCAATCAGAAGGGGACAGTGTTATCGCTCCATATCCTACCTCCATGCCTACTCCTACCTGACACCACCCACTTGGCATTAAAGAGTCTAGTTAGCATATCAAGTAGCAAATCTTACTGCACTGATTGTTCAGGAACAGTGTGGCTACAGAAAAAAATCCAACTGTGCTGGAATCAGCGGAGGGACCCATATTAAAGGATAAATAGAGTTCCCGTTGGTGGAGGTCATGAAAGGTACTATTGAAGGTGGTTATGGTCGAGTGTGGCCCTAATACAAGTTTTTGCTATGGGCCCCTTGGTTACTTGCTATCCTCCTGTATACAGCAATATTAGAATTTTCTCTCTCCTTAAAAAGGTGAAGGTGGCAATGTCCAAAACAGAAATGATAGTCCATGTAATATCATGGCATTACGGTCATTTAATAATGAAATCTCCGCTGACAGATTCCTTTTAATTTCCGCATTTTTATAACATAACACTCTTTCAGCCCACGCACAAATTGACAAAATAAAAACTTGCTGAAACTTTTCCCTTTCGTCGAGGTATTCTAAACAATGATGGATAAAAATGTGACTTTTTTGAAGCGCAGCCTATTATATGTGACTAACATACTTTTTCATCTTCATTTACCGCACTGTATAATACAGACACAAATAACAATAGCTGTCAGTCCGCGTCTGCTCATGTCTTCTTTATATTTAGAGGAATGAATATCAAGAGGTTAAAATAAAATTACTTTGTAATATCATGGACCAAAATGGAATCAGGCTTCAGAAAAACCTTCTTTTTTACATGTATACTGTGCTCAATGTACTGTAATCACACAGCAATATGTCACCGAACTAATGAAACTCTGTGTCTTTGGTGAGTAGATAGAGTCTCTGATCAAAGATCAGATCATTTGAGGCATCAAAGAAATGTGCTAAGAGAGGCTTCCCTGTGGAGTACTTCTAACCTCACATGAAACCACAGGTACTGTATGCAGGGAAACATGAATTGAAAAGTAAAGTCCAGAATATCATGTAAAATAAAAGTTCATTCAACTTAGTCACGAAAATGTAGACTTTCTAAACACTTCAACCTAGAGATCCTAAATGTGGATACAGTGGATACAAGTGTTTTGTTAAGGAGCACTTTCCCTTTAATAAAAAAAAAAAAGTTGACTTGGAATTTAAAGAGGACCTGTCACCAGGGTCTGGGAAGCTCAGTGACATACATATTAGGCATTGTCATCCTAAGCGTTTTGGTGTTTTGTTTATCTAAAGCCATTGCAAAGATATAAGCCTTTTCAGTGTTAATACAAATTTGGGTCTACTAGCGAAGTTGACCATAACACTGATGTTTTTTTGGGGGGATGGGTTCTCCACTTGGCTAGTAGACCATAATTTGCATCAACACTAAAAACGTATATCTTTGCAATGGATGAATACATTTGGATAAACAAAACAACCAAAATGCTAAAAGTGTCAGCACCTACCAGATACAGTTGTGCTAAAAATTTTACATACCCCGGCAGATTTTTCGTTTTTTGGCCTTTTTTCAGAGAATATGAAACTTTTTCTCCACTCATGGTTAGTGGTTGGTTGAAAAAATCAGTCAAGAAAAGCAAAAAATCTAAAAATATATAAAATATATATTTATTAATAAAAATGTAATAAATAGTAGATAGAAAAATACCAAATCTAATAATACAGGTGACAAAAGACAAAAGATAAGACACAACACAATGTTGTGTCTTATCTTTTGTCTTTTGTCACCTGTATTATTAGATTTGGTATTTTTCTATGTACTATTTATTACATTTTTATTAATAAATATATACAGTCATATGAAAAAGTTTAGGCACCCCTATTAATCTTAATCATTTTTAGTTCTAAATATTTGGGTGTTTGCAACAGCCATTTTAATTTGATATATCTAATAACTGATGGACACAGTAATATTTCAGGATTGAAATGAGGTTTATTGTACTAACAGAAAATGTGCAATATGCATTAAACCAAAATTTGACCGGTGCAAAAATTTGGGTACCCTTATCATTTTATTGATTTGAATACTCCTAACTACTTTTTACTGACTTACTGAAGCACAAAATTGGTTTTGTAACCTCACTGAGCTTTGAACTTCATAGCCAGGTGTATCCAATCATGAGAAAAGGTATTTAAGGTGGCCAATTGCAAGTTGTTCTCCTATTTGAATCTCTTCTGAAGAGTGGCATCATGGGCTCCTCAAAACAACTCTCAAATGATCTGAAAACAAAGATTGTTCAACATAGTTGTTCAACATAGTTGTCCAGGGGAAGGATACAAAAAGTTGTCTCAGAGATTTAACCTGTCAGTTTCCACTGTGAGGAACATAGTAAGGAAAAGGAAGACCACAGGGACAGTTCTTGTTAAGCCCAGAAGTGGCAGGCCAAGAAAAATATCAGAAAGGCAGAGAAGAAGAATGGTGAGAACAGTCAAGGACAATCCACAGACCACCTCCAAAGAGCTGACAGCATCATCTTGCTGCAGATGGTGTCACTGTGCATCGGTCAACAATACAGCACACTTTGCACAAGGAGAAGCTGTATGGGAGAGTGATGCGAAAGAAGCCGTTTCTGAAAGCACACCACAAACAGAGTCGCCTGAGGTATGCAAAAGCACATTTGGACAAGCCAGCTTCATTTTGAAAGAAGGTCCTGTGGACTGATGAAACAAAGATTGAGTTGTTTGGTCATACAAAAAGGCGTTATGCATGGCGTCAAAAAAACACAGCATTCCAAGAAAAACACTTGCTACCCACTGTAAAATTTGGTGGAGGTTCCATCATGCTTTGGGGCTGTGTGGCCAATGCCGGCACCGGGAATCTTGTTAAAGTTGAGGGTCGCATGGATTCAACTCAGTATCAGCAGATTCTTGAGAATAATGTACAAGAATCAGTGACGAATTTGAAGTTACGCCGGGGATGGATATTTCAGCAAGACAATGATCCAAAACACAGCTCCAAATCTACTCAGGCATTCATGCAGAGGAACAATTACAATGTTCTGGAATGGCCATCCCAGTCCCCAGACCTGAATATCATTGAACATCTGTGGGATAATTTGAAGCGGGCTGTCCATGCTCGGCGACCATCAAACTTAACTGAACTGGAATTGTTTTGTAAAGAGGAATGGTCAAAAATACCTTCATCCAGGATCCAGGAACTGATTAAAAGCTACAGGAAGCGACTAGAGGCTGTTATTTTTGCAAAAGGAGGATCTACTAAATATTAATGTCACTTTTCTGTTGAGGTGCCCATACTTTTGCATCGGTCAAATTTTGGTTTAATGCATATTGCACATTTTCTGTTAGTACAATAAACCTAATTTCTCATTTCAATCCTGAAATATTACTGTGCCCATCAGTTATTAGATATATCAAATTGAAATGGCTGTTGCAAACATCCAAATATTTAGAACTAAAAATGATTAAGATGAATAGGGGTGCCCAAACTTTTTCATATGACTGTATTTTATATATTTTTGAGATTTTTTGCTTTTCTTGACTGATTTTTTTCTTTTGTTGGTATATTAATTTTGTAGTCAAGTATATATGGAGGTTTTTTTCAGTTACTGATTGGTTGAAGCCATTTATTGTCAAACTTCTGTGTTTTCTCTTTTTAAATCATAATGACAACCAAAAACATCAAAATGACCCTGTTCAAAAGCTCACATACCCTGGTGATTTTGGCCTGATAACATACCCAGAAACCAAACCACAGTCAGGTAAACCAACCAAAGTTTCAGCCACAACTGCGCGGAAAATTGTTTGGGATGCAAAGAAAAACCCACACATAACATCAGCTGAAATACAGGACTCTGAAAACTATCGGTGTGGCTGTTTCAAGATGCACAATAAGGAGGCACTTGAAGAAAAATGGGCTGCATGGTCAAGTTGCCAGAAGAAAGCCATTACTGCGCAAATGCCACAAAGAATCTCGCCTTCAATACGCCAAACAGCACAGAGACAAGCCTCAAAACTTCTGGAACAAGGTAATTTGGAGTGATGAGACAAAAATCCAATTTTTTGCCACAACCATAAACGTTACATTTGGAGAGGTGTCAACAAGGCCTATGATGAAAGGAACACCATTCCTACTGTAAAGAACGGAGGTGGATCACTGATGATGTGGGGATGTGTGAGCTTCAAAGGCACAGGAAACTTGGTCAAAGTTGAAGGAAAGATGAATGCAGCACGTTATCAGCAAATACTGGAGGCAAATTTGCATTCATCAGCCAGGAATCTGCGCATGGGACGTACTTGGACATTCCAACATGACAACGATCCAAAACACAAGGCCAAGTTGACCTGTCATTGGCTACAGCAGAAGAAAGTGAAGGTTCTGGAGTGGCCATCTCAGTCTCCTGACCTCAATATCATTGAGTCACTCTGGGGAGATCTCAAGCGCGCAGTACATGCAAGACAGCCCAGGAATTTACAGGAACTGGAGACTTTTTGCCAAGAAGAATGGGCAGTTTTACCTTCTGAGAAAATAAAGAGCCTCATCCACAACTACCACAAAAGACTTCAAGCTGTCATTGATGTTAAAGGGGGCAATATACGTTATTAAGAACTGGGGTATGTGAACTTCTGAACAGGGTCATTTTGATGTTTATGGTTCTCATTATGATTTAAAAAGAGAAAACACAGAAGTTTGACAATACATGGCTTCAATCAACCACTAACCATGAGCGGAGAAAAAGGTTTTGTGTTATCATTCATATTCTCTGAAAAAAGGCCAAAAAAAACAAAAAATCTGCCGGGGTATGTAAACGTTTTAGCACAACTGCATTGTCTTTGGACTTTTCAGGTCTGGCTATGGGTCCTCTTTAAGGCTGAAGCCCCACGTTGCGGAAACGCAGCTTTTTTTTTTGTTGCAGATTTTGTTGAGGTTTTTTGAGCCAAAGTCAGGAGTGGATTGAGCAGAAGATAGAAGTATAAGAACTTCCTATATATTTCCCATTCCTTTTGTAGCCATTCTTGGCTTTGACTCAAAAAAAACGCAGCAAAATCTGAAACAAAAAAAGCTGCGTTTCCGCAATATGGGGCCTCAGCCTAAAGGGGTTTTCCCATCTAAGGGTTTCACCTGCTCCCCTGACTCTTTTCGTATCGACTTACTGGTTGCAGTGACAAGTTGGTGGGTGGGAGTAGCCTGTGTGATGTACAGGTCAGGAAAAGCTTGCTCCCAAGACTAAACTGCATAGTTATCTCTGAATTTACATGTAGTTATAGTTCTAACCCTTATCAGGACTCAGCAGCTAAGTGCACTTTGCAGAGTTGACAGATTGCACCATTAGCTGTCAAACATGGTGAAGAGAAGAGAACAGAGGTGGCTGGGAACAGGGATTAAATCACCAGTTCGGCCACTGCTTCTAGATAGCAGAGGTGGTCTGAAACCTAGGCAACGCTGTAAAGACTAAGGAGATATAGTCACCAATAGCTGACAACTGGAGCAAGATAGATAAAACAATGCTTTAGGTAAAACTCTTCATTTAGCTTAAATTACCAGCTCAATATGATCCTGAAGATGTACGTATATACACCTTTAAGTCCAATATTTGACTACTGTTTCTTTATACCCCATACTGCTATTTAGGAGTCTTAGGCTGGTCATACACGTGAGATATATACAAACATGGAGAGGGATTGCAGCAGGTTAAATGCCGTAAACTCTCCAGCAGCTATCCTGCTGTGATGTACAGTAAAATCATGCAGGAGACCTGTGACAATTACTGGTAGTTTTTTTTGCCAGGCTGTCTTGTAGTAGAACGTTCCACTGTATGTATCTGTGTGTCACCAGCCATCCAAAAATGTACATTGTACAACCTAGTTTATTTACAGAGAACTGAACCGGTTTTTTGTGGACTGGTGCCACCGGAACCACCTGAAGATTAACGCGGGGAAGACCAAGGAGATGGTGGTAGACTTCCGTAAAGGCAGATGCCCTCCAAAACCAGTGGACATCCTGGGGACAGGCATCGAGATTGTGAACACCTATAAGTACCTGGGTCTGCTCCTTAATAATAAGCTGGACTGGGCAGATCATATGGAGGCCCTGTACAGGAAGGGCCACAGCAGGCTCTACCTGCTTAGGAAGCTGAGAGCCTTTGGAATCCGGGGGGCACTTCTTAGGACTTTCTTCAACTCGGTAGTGGCATCAGCCATCTTCTTTGGAGTGGCCTGCTGGGGGAGCAGTATATCAACCAGGGACAGAAATAAACTTGACAAGCTGATTAGAAGGGCCAGCTCTGTCCTGGGGAGCCCACTGGACCCAGTGCAGGTGGTGGGTGACAGAAGGATACTGTCCGTGGTGAGCTCCATGTGGGAGAATAACTCCCATCCTATGCATGAGACTGTGATTGCGCTGGGCAGTACTGTCAGTGACCGACTGCTCCACCCTAGGTGTGAGAAGGAGCGCTATCGGAAGTCTTTCCTCCCCACCGCGGTTAGGCTGTACAACCAACACCGACCTAAGCGGAGATCATTACATACAGAGAACTGAAATATCTCTCTGCCTGTTAAATCCCCCCCCCCCCTGCTACTTCCTATCTGTCTGTCTGCTATTAATGTAATGCCTCTCACCTTGGAACATTCCTGTACATGTTGTATTAGTATTTGTATGTGCTTATCTTATCTTTGCTGCTGTAACACACTGAATTTCCCCACTGTGGGACTATTAAAGGACTATTATTATTATTATTATTATTATTTATTTCCATTTTTGATCTGTGTCTGATCTGTGTGCCATCTGTGAGACATCAAAATGCAAAAAAAAAACAATGCTGTATTTTATTTTTTATTTTTCAGCATTACCTAGCAATAAATCTGTGAAAAATGAATTAAACACAGATAACGTCCATTTTTTTCATGACCCATAGACTTTCATGGCCGAAATGAGTAGAAAAAAGAGAAAAAAAATAGTGCACGTCGCATTTTTTTTTTCTTACTGTCTCTTGATCCGTGTAAAGAAAATGGACCAAGTCAAGAAAAAGGTCATGTTCTATATTTGGAATTTTTCACTGTTCCCTCAAATATATGAGGGATCCATGAAAACAGGTGCCCCTCGGGGGCAAAACGGTGGTGAAAAACATTCATTTTTCACAGCTAATTTGCAAATAGTTTATGTAAATCTAGTCTTTTATTAGTAAAACCTTTACATAAAACAAATATAAAAATTTTCTGTGATATCTTCTAATGCATATCATAACATAAGTGCTTAAGTTGAAAAAGAAATCCAATATTATTATATTTTCAGCTATCATTATGAATAGTATCTTATGGACCACGCAGGGTGAATATTCATACGCTCTCTAAATATATCTATAACCTCAGATTCATCAAAATATGCTATAAACTGACATCGATGCTGGAAATCTGCCTTAAAGGCATCTTCCAAAGTTCATGTAAGGTTAGAAGGACATTCTAAAGACAATAGTAACACATCTAACAATATAATGAGGTCAGAAGAGTAAGAATCTAAAAATATGTCATCACCCTGGGAAGTTTTCCGCAAATTAAAGACAGAACATAATGGAACCCGGTTGTATGTAAAAGTTATTTCCATAATATAGTTACTGAAGAGGCAGAAAACTTTAAGGTATTTGCATATTATTATACACTAAATGTTAAATTGACTTTTAATGGATAGATGGGTAGTGAGATTCTGTAGATAGATAGTTAATATGAGAAAGAAAGAAATAGAAGAAGTGAGAGCACAACTCTGAGAATTCTTCCCACCAAATGCCCAGTAGTCATGCAATATCCTCTTCATGTACAGATGTAGCCAATTTTAACATGACTTTTAATGTGTTAAGTAAACAGTTGATAATCACAAAATAAAAACTCCTCCACCAACATCTTGGTAAAGTTATGGAAACTCTTTATTGGAGCCAGGAACATCATGTATAGGCTCACAGAGGAGCCTTTGTCAAGTGCAGTATGTGAGTCAATATGTGGTGTTAATGGCTCCAATTAAGAATTTCCATTATTTTACAAAGATGCTGGAAGAGGAGTTTTTTAAGATACATAGATAGATAGATAGATAGATAGATAGATAGATACTGGATGGAAGGATTGATGGATGGATGGATCTGTGTCCAACTTTAACTATGTTGCAATTTGGTTAAGGACTTCAATTAACTTTTAATAATCCATTAAGACATGGGGAGATATAGTGTACCCCATAAAAAAACACACCAACTGACGCATTTCAGAGCACACACAGCTATGATTAAGGAGCTGTGTGTGCTCCGAAATGCGTCAGTGGTATGTTTTTTTATGTGGTACACTATATCCCCCCAAGTTTTAATGGATTATTAAAAGTTAATTTTTATCCAAAAGAAGATTGAGTGCTGGAAATTTTATCATATATTAGTTATAAGCAGAATGGCAGTATGGCACAAAACATTCTGCAAAGCAAGAACACTTTCAAAAATAGTAGTGGTAATAGTTTATTTTTGTCAATTAACAAAATAAAGTGAATGAAGAAAAGAGAAATGTAAATCCCATCAAATATTTGGTGTGACCTTTGCCCTTTGGAGGAGGAGTCCTGGAAGCGATGATACGGTCCTCACAGAGCCTTGATCTCAACATCATCCAGTCTGTCTGGGATTACATGAAGAGACAGAAGGATTGGAATAAGCCTACATCCACAGAAGATCTGTGCTTAGCTTTTCAAGATGGTGGGAACAACCTCCCTGCCAAATTCCTTCAAAAACTGTCTGCAAGTACCGAGAAGAAGTGATGGAAGGCAAAGGGCAAAGGTCACACCAAATATTGATTAATAGATAATAAACACAAAACTTAACAAAACTACACAGCAGAGCTTTAAAGGTGCTTTTCAGGAATTGGACAAACTATGGAGGGGCCCAGGGCAGGTGTAGCATAAAAAAGGAAAAACATGCTCACATTTGTCCACTGCCACAGTCCATTCGGATGCATGCTGCACTGCAGTCCCTGGAAGACCTGCACCCCACAAGACCACAATTAGTGGCCTCAGCGGTCTCTGGAGAAGGACTGGTGACGTCACTCACATATGTCACCTCTCCCTCTCCACTAACCATTGAGGCCACTGATTGGTCTCAGAGGTCACATGGGGCATAGTGCTTCAGGGAACCACGACCAGATGGACTGTGGTGGCTGACAACGGAGAACAAAACTGAAAAATAGTAATTGAGCTGTGTCTACAAGTATTGAGAAGAACTGATGGAAGGCAAATTGATATATTGAAGGTATTTAGATTTCTCTTTTGCTGATTCTCTTCATTTTATTAAAAGACAAAAAAAACTATTAACTTTTATTTTTTAAAACATTTTTACTTTGCAACATTTTTTACACCTGCCTGAAACTTTTGCACAACACTATACTGTAGGTTTAACTAGAACTATAGCCCCGAGCAACACTTGTAATACACAGGTCATCAATAATAGTATATTCACAGTTACTATAATTTATGGCTACATATAAAGCTTACCATAAAATATTACTGTCATAATTTTTATATTCAGAGGAAGCCAAAAATTATTATTACTTGTGCTGCAAATTTACATTTACACATTCATTAAAATCTCACCAAACACTCAATATTTTCTGTCTAGCATTTGCTAACTACTATTTATGCTGTTTGTGGCATCTGACTTTTATTTTATTTTAATGATCACTTCTCATTCTCTGCAGACTAAGCATTGATTACCAGTTCATTGAAGTCATACACTACCCAAACATCTGTGTAATGAATCATTACTTATCAGGATACATGGGGGAAAGGCAAGTGTACTTATAATACTAATTTTCACATCAGGCCCAGAAAAACAGCCAAAAAGAACAGGCATGTGAAATTTAGAGGAATCCATTCACCAGTTCCATTTACAGTACATTAACCCTTTCCTACTCAGCATCATACTATTACATTGTTTTGAGCAGGTAGTTAAAAGGGTTGTCCAGATCAGGTGTAACATAAAAAAAATACTCACTTGTCCCCGGTGCTCCTTTGTCCGCCACCATAGTTCATCTGGTCGTAGTCCTCTAAAGCCCTATGCCCATATGATCACTGAGATCAATCAGTGGCCTTATTGGTCAGTGGAGAGATGACATATGTGAGTGATGTCATCGGTCCCTCTCCAGTGACCACTGAGGTCACTGATTGATGTCGGTAGTCTTGTGGGGTGCAGGACTTCCAGGGACTTCAGTGCACCATGCATCTGAATGGACTGTGGCAGTTGACAATGGCATGCAGAGATAAAGGTGAGTATGTTTTTCTTTTTTTTATGATACACCTGCCCTGGGCTCCTCCATAGTTTGTCCGATTCCTGAAAAACACATTTAATGCTCTGCTGCGTAATAGTAGGGTGCTGTGATGTAGCAGGCAAAGAAACATGACGGCTTCATTGCTACCAGGTGCTGGCTGTTTTATATGTATGGAACCCATATTCACTGTCAGTCGGAGATAACTTAAATTCTGGCAAATTACCCCTTAAGACACAGCCTAGTTTAGCCCTTAAGGCCCAATCACTATTATTTTGTTTTATTAAGTTTTGTGTTTATTATCTATTAATCAATATTTGGTGTGACCTTTGGCAATTGCCTTCCATCAGTTCTTCTCTCTACACTTGCAATTTTTGAAGGAACTCGGCAGCGAGGTTGTTTTAAACTTCTTATAGAACTAAGCACAGATCTTCTGTGGATGTAGGCTCGCTCAAATCCTTCTGTCTCTTCAAGAAATCCCAGACAGACTGGATGCTAACTGTTATTATGATATTGTTTGTGAAAACATTAAGTACCTTTTTGCAGCTTTTTTAGTTGCTAGGTGATATGTCATTTAATGTTTGATGCTGGCATACAGTACAGTATACATGTAACATCTTTGCCTGTTCGAGCAGGTCCAATTATCCTTCCATCTCTCCTCCAACTTACTCTTTGACATGCTACAATAAAGCTTAAAACCTGATCACTCCACAGAAATCACCCTAACCAAAGTCACAAACGACCTACTAACTGCCAAAGTCAAACGGCACTACTCTGTTTTCCTTGACCTCTCCTACACCTTCAACAGAGTCGACCACTACCTCTTGTTCCAAACTCTTTCATCCCTTGGCATCCCCGACTTGGCCCTCTCCTGGATCTCCTCATACCTCATCAACCTCACATTCAATGTCTCCACATCCTCACCATGCCCTCTTTCTGTAGGTGTCCCACAAGGCTCTGCCCTGGGAATCCTCCTGTTCTCCACTTACACCCTTTGCCTTGGTCAACTCATGGAATCCCATAGTTTTCAATACAATTGCTATGCCAGCGACACTCAAATATAACTCTCTGGACTAGACATTACCGTTCTGCTGTCCAGAATGTCAGAATGTCTAGCAGCCGTAGCCTCCTTCCTCTCCTCCCACTTTCTCAAACTCAACATGGAGAAAACAGAGTTCATCATCTTTTCCCCACCTCGCATAACCCTCATACATGACTACAACTATCAAAGCTAATGGTACCACACTTATCCCAGTCCCACAGATCCGGTGCCTTGGGATAACCTTTGACTCTGACTTATCCTTCAAGCCACACATCCAAGCCCTCAACACTGCCTTCCACCTCCAACTCACAAATATTAATCAAATCCACTCCATCCTCACTCCTGTAAGACACTTCTCCACTGTCTCCCAGCCAATGCTCTCACCCCCCCTCCAGTCCACCCTAAACTTTGTCGCTTGATTAATCCACCCCTCCCCCATTTTCCATCAGTCCCTCCCCTCTGCCAATCCCTTCACTGGCTACCCATTGCCCAGTGAATAGAGTTTAAAATGAATTGCCATCCACACTCTGTCCTCTCCATATGTTTCTGATCTAATCCTCTCAAGACCTCCTATCTCTCTTCACACACCTGCCTCCACGACTTCTCCCGTGCATCCCCCATACTCTGAAACTCACTACCTCTATACATTAGACTGTCCCCCACAATCACAAGCTTCAAGAAGACCTTGAAGACTCACCTCTTCAGGAAGGCCTACATCCTTCAATAACATTACTACCACCACACCACTATCTGAATAGCTTCTACCCTCACCTACTGTCTCTATTCAATAGTTAATATAATAATGTACAGCACCATGGAATTCATATAATAATATACATTACCATGGAATTAATATAATAATGCACAGACCCACGGAATTAATGGTTCTCTAAAAATAAATAAAATAATAATAATAATAATAATAATAATAATAATAATAATAATAATAATAATAATAAATAATAATAATAATAATAATAATAATAATAATAATAATAATAATAATAATAATAATAATAACTTTTACTCTATCTTTTCAGTCGTGCACAGCCTATAGCCCCATAACATAGGAAGATAGGGAAAACTCTAAGTATAAAATGGCATGCATTTAGAACAGTAACAAACTTGGCATAGTAATAATCCCATTTTGCTTTACCTGTAAAATATAAGCAGATGAGAATTTATTTTTATAGCCTGAATTTTCAAATGATTTTAGTACATGTAACTTTTTCCACCATTATATGAGTTACTGTGCTATTCTTATCTTTGTATCTCATGTGGCTCTTTATAATATGCTGGCATAGTGTGAAATAGCAGCTATACATACATCCTAGTTACTGATACATGCACTATTTCAGTATTGGTGTTTTGATGTCAACTCCTATTTGTTCAGAATATGAACCATTATGAACCAATATCATTGAATATTGGTAGTAGTCACTTGTGTCATGTTTTACAGCAATGTCAGGTTAGTGTGGAGTTTTTAGAAATTCATTCCACTCAGCAAAAGTCTAAGTTTACATTGCCTGTCTTACAGACAGCTGGAAAAATACTATCGATGTACTTCTGCAGATGGTCTGCAAATGAATGGTTCACCCCCAGGCTCTCCAAGCTATCTAGACTGATCCACAAAGCTAGCGTTTTTTTGCTCTTTTAAGCTACTGATAAAATATGCAGCTCAGCTGCTAGTGCCAGAAACCATGGAGTGAAAACATAATTTCAGTCAAATTTTGTGTGTGCATTTCTTGTCGTAACTAAAATGGAGAACAACAAATGCAGAAAATCTGCACCAGTTTAAAAAAAATGTCCGTAGATCGACCATACAGTAGTGAGAATAAAGTGCTTTAGATATTGTTGTTTGCACTATATTACAGTAGCATTTTCCCATGGAAGCAATGCTTCTAAGGGACAATACCTCTCCAATATGGCAACCAATTGAATCAACCAATGGCAGGTTTATGTTTAATGCTAGATTCCATGTGAATTACATGAATACATAAAAAATTGTATGGTTTTGTATGAGATATGCAAGATATGCAAGAAGTATGCAAGGGTTCTCAGACTTGTACAGATATACTGTATATCCTTCATTACATGTCCTCATCAAAGGTTAGGTCGATTTGGGACACTAAACCACACACAGGTTCTTATAGACCAGGAGTTTAGTGTCCCAAATCACCCTGTTTTAAATCCATCCATGCCTGGATTTAAAAAAAAAAGGTAAACCTTTATACTTACCTACAGATGAGTCCAATGAGTATCATCGGACTCCTCTGGTGCTCCCAGCGCCTGTGCAGCCCGGCATCACTGCACAAGTGCCAGAGGTACAGGGCAAGCTTGCTGAAGCCACAGTGTACTCCTCTGGCTTCAGTGAAGAACTGCGTCGGCACAAGGAGTACAGCAGCAGGGGAAGTATAAAACTTTTTTATTTTTATTGCAGGCACTAGTTTGTTTAGTAACAATTTGGGACACTGAAGCCCTGGTCCATAAGGACAAGGACATCTCTCCTTGAGGAGAGCACCAGTTAAGGTGTGTAGAGTTTTGAGTTGCCTTTTGCACTCTACTAAGCATCTACATATCACAAAGGCAACTCAAAACTCTACACACCTTAACTGGTGCTCTCCTCAAGGAGAGATGTCCTTGTCCATAACCCACTCATTGCCTACCACAAAGCCAGCCAGTACACTTTGCTCTGCACTGATGAGGGACAAAAATCCCGAAACGGCGCTGTATGCAGATAAGTGAAACTGGCTTAGCTAAAATCCCTTTTGCTGTCTCAAGACTCGATGAGTCAAAAGCAAACTGAGGATCTGTTATATCCAACAGAGGGCACATGAGCTCCCAGCTCCATTCCCATAATGCCTTGTGATATGTAGATGCTTAGTAGAGGGCAAAAGGCAACTCAAAACTCTACACATCTTAACTGGTGCTCTCCTCAAGGAGAGATGTCCCTGTCCATAACCAAATCGTTCTGACAGATACTCTTTAGCAGCTCTTCTAAAAGTAACATGATCTTGTGATAACTATTTATCTATATGCGGACACCATGTGGTTGTGTTCTAAATTGTAACCCTTTAAGGCTTTTGTTAGCATGTCATGATATTGTGTTGACTTGGTTTTATGAGAGATTATAGATCTTAACCAAACTGGAGATCAGTTAAGTATGGACACATCCACATGGGTCCATTTTACGACTTTATGCAGCTCAAAGTTTATATAGAGTCATAATGCAATAGTGTGCTGTTATTATGATTCTTACAAATTTTTCTGGTTTGCCTTATTTATATGTGCTGAGTTTATGTTCTATCATCTTATCCCAATACTATTTATCATTAAAAATTATAGCTGATCTGATGAATATTTGTTATAGGAATCCTGTAAGATATTTTTACATTTAGCCTCATCTTGGATTGCTCAAATATTTATTGGTTTGTGCTTATTGCTTCTTATTTTCCTTGTCCATTCGTATCTGATCTTCTGATTCTCTTCAGAAGTATCTGAGAACAGGAATCAATAGCATTCTTCTATGCTGGAGGTTATGAGTGTATTACTTGCCTCTAATAACTATCAACAGCTATTCCTTCCAACCTCGACATGGTAAAGTTTGCATGTTTTCTGAATGGTGAGAGGAGACTAAGCCTAGCTAAGCCAAGTACTGGTTTATGTCTGCTGAGAATAAAAGGATCAGACATAAAAGTTCAACATGCCCAATCCTTCTTTTCCTCAACATTATTTGTTGGAAAGTCAGACGGTCCCCATAAACAAAATAGTTTGCCTACCACCAATATTAGAAAATTTTAGCTTTTTTTTAGCATTTTATCTTAAAATATTTAAAGGTCTTAAAGGGATGAAATATGAAATTAGACATACAGATAAATATGTTAGGGTCACCTGAATTAAATGGTGTTTTTATCTTGTGAATCGGTGACTGTCATGTCCCAGGACTTGGTTTAATTCACTGACATGTATCTGTGATACTGTTTGTCTTTGTAGTTTGTCCCTTTTCTCTCTCTGTATCCTTAGCTGTGATGCTGCAGCTCCTCCTCTCTCTCTCTCAGTTTAGTTTCACTTCTTTGTAAGCAACATGTCTGCTCAGCTCCTGGTATTTCATCATTTTTCACCTACTGCTGTATGAGGTTCTACAAGATTTACTTGGATTAAAGCATCTGGAATCTTATCTACGCCTCCTCAGTTGAGTTGAACACCATCTGATAGATATCTTGGTGTAAATTGCTGGTTAGCATAGAGACTACAGGACACTCTCACAACCTCACACTTGCAGCCAAGCTATTGAGTCAGAACAGTGAAAAACGATGCATAAAGACTGCCAGATACGGCTGTAAGACAGTTCACCAACTTCTGACATACAGTCAGTCACAGCAAGTTACCTGAAGCCAGAAGGAATCAGCATTGTGTAAGTTGCATCTGCAGCTCAGACTCCCTCAGCATAAGAAGATTCTAGCAAGCAGCCATCTTACTCCAGCAAAGTTATATTTATCCTGTTTGTGTTGCATCATGGCTGAAGGGCACCCTGAAGCACAAGGTAGCATGGACCTCAGTCTGCAGCCCAGTGAGAAGGCTAGACGCTCAATTAAACAGGTTAGAGACAATCTAGAAGGTTTAAAGCATGAACTTTCCTGTGAACTCTCAAAATGGTGGCAGGAAATACAGACTAAGATATCTGCCATGTGCTTGCCTGCATACCATATATCACCACTAGAGGGAGCTCTGCGACAGCTTTGTGCTATGCATGGACATTATAAAATGAAAGCTGAGGAGTATGAAAGCATATTGAGGAAACTTCATACAGACGATTCCTTAGTTGAATTGCAAAGCTTCCAGCATCTCAATTCAGAACGAGACAGCTTAGTACATGAAACTAAGTTAAGGACAGAGGCAAGAATTGCGCAACTGCAGGAAATGGCATCCCATGTTTCTGAGTCTACCAAGTGTTCAAAGCGTACATCTAAGTCACGTTCCTCAAAATCTTCCACACTCAGTGAGCAACTTATAAAAGCACGTGCAGAGGCAGAAGCTACTAAGATACAGGCAGCCTTTGCACAACAGAAAGCAGCAATGGAAGCTAATGCAGCAGCAATGGAAGCTAATGCAGCAGCGATGGAAGCTAATGCAGCTCAAAAAAGGGCAGAACTAGAAGCTCTAGAGAAACAGTATGAGCACGCTGCAGCCATGACAAGGTTAAGCATTTTAGAACAGGCCATCAGTGGAAGTGAAAGAGACAGCACCAGTTTGTGTGATGTGGAAACAGAGGATCCCCTCAAGCGCACAGGGGACTATGTGCTAGGCCAAAGCAGTGAATCCCTATTTGTCACAAATGTTCCTGTCAGGGACGACATTTCTCCAGTGCAACAGGGCACGGTATCTTCTGAAGCACACCGCATTCAAGGTCAGTACAATGCCCTGCCTGTCCAGCATCCAGTTTCTTCTTCCTTCATGGATTCCCAAAGCCTTGCACCTCAGCAAATGCAATATACTGATACTCAGGTAAACACCAATGTGACACCATACTACCAGACTGCAAACAACCGTCCAGTCTCACATCCATATGTGGCTAAACCTATGGACTTTAAGCTAGCTCCTAGGCTGAATGCCTACGCAGCCCCTACACTACCTACCTCTGTTAACCAGAACCCCACTAACAACGTAATCACTGCTACTCAGCCAGCAACTCAATATTTAAAGTCAGAGAGAACAGACATGTCAGAGTTTGCAAGGTACATGGTTCGCCGTGAGCTTACTAAGACTGGACTGAACACAAGGTTCGATGACCAACCTGAGAACTACAGAGGCTGGAAATGTGCCTTCAAAACTGCAATTAGTGACCTTGGCATTACTGCAGCTGAAGAATTAGATTTGCTTATCTGGTGGCTTGGCCCACAGTCCACAGAACGTGCTAAAAGACTCAGATCCGTCCACATTTACAACCCCATAGCAGGCCTTACCGCTGCTTGGGAAAGACTGGAGAAAACCTATGGCAGTCCTGAAGCAATAGAGAATGCTCTGTTCAAACGGTTGCAAGGGTTTACAAAGATATCTGGTAAGGATCATCAGAAATTTCAAGAACTTAGTGACCTACTCATGGAGCTCCTACTGGCTAAGGCGGACACTCTCCTACCGGGCCTCAGTTACCTGGACACTGCTCGTGGGGTAAACCCGATAGTCTCCAAGTTGCCATATAATATTCAAGAAAGGTGGACCACAGTTGGGTCAAGATACAAAACTGAGAATAGAGTCTCCTTTCCTCCATTTTCCTACTTCTGTGAGTTTATCAAGAACATTGCAGAATCCAAGAATGACCCAAGCTTTTCCTATGGGGAGCCCAGTGTTCCTGGTTCACCTCCTATTAAGTATGACAGCTCACATTCTAACTACAGAAACCGCAGAGGCCCAGTTTCGGTGAAAAAGACTGATATTCTTCCTAT
The DNA here is from genome assembly GCA_947044405.1 of Leptodactylus fallax. Classification (NCBI taxonomy): domain Eukaryota; kingdom Metazoa; phylum Chordata; class Amphibia; order Anura; family Leptodactylidae; genus Leptodactylus; species Leptodactylus fallax. The sequence continues at coordinate 936,550 of CAMRHE010000162.1, read as the reverse complement.
ACCTACATCAGCACCAGAAGAAAGCAGTTGCAACAGCAACCAAGACGAAAAGGTAGAAAATCCTAACCGTCTGTGTCCTATTCACAAGAAGCCTCATCCCCTCAAGAAGTGTATTGGCTTCAGGAGGAAACCAATCCAGGAACGTAAAGAGCTTCTAAAGAAACTAGGGATATGTTTCAAATGTTGTGCCTCTACTGAACATGTTGCTAGAGACTGTAAAATTGCTATTAAGTGTATAGAGTGTGGCAGTGAGAACCATGTACAAGCTCTTCATCCATCCCAGCCTAGTGCCACACCACCTAGAGGTTCCCCTTCCCTAACTAAGCATGGCGGGGAGAACACAGATCAAGCAGCAAATACTACCACAGTATCTTCCTCATGTACAGAAGTCTGCGGAGAAGACCTTTGTGACAAGTCCTGTGCAAGGATATGCCTAGTCAATATATACCCCAAGGGCCAACCAGAAAGGGCTCTGAGGGTGTACGCCATCTTGGATGACCAGAGCAACCACTCACTTGCAAGGTCAGAACTCTTTGATCTGTTTAACTTAAAGGGTGATACTTATCCATATACCTTGGGTACTTGTAGTGGCATATCAGAGGTTTCAGGAAGAAGGGCCAGTGGTCTTGTAATAGCTTCTCTCAAGGGCAATTTGGAGATACCTTTGCCCACACTTGTTGAGTGCAACCAGATACCATCAAACAGAGAAGAGATACCCACACCAGAGGCGGCTTTCCAGCACCCTCATCTAAGGGCTATAGCCAGTGAAATACCATCCCTTGACAAAAATGCAGACATTCTAGTTCTGCTAGGTAGAGACATTCTCAGACTGCACAAAATACGCCAGCAAATTAATGGACCGCATGATGCACCATTTGCCCAGCGCCTCGATCTAGGATGGGTTATCATTGGCAACGTCTGCATAGGTAGGATGAAAAGGCCCACCAATATTTCTTCATTTAAGACGCATATGTTACCAAATGGTCGCAGCACTTGTTTTCAGCCATGTCCACATCACTACCAAGTGAAAGAGAAGATAAGCAACAGTAAGTGGCTGCATAATCACCGAGACAACGTGAATACTTTCCTGCCTGGGGACGACACCCTTGGATTAACAGTGTTCAATACAACAAGTGATGACAACAAGCTGGCACCGGCTATAGCTGATAAAGAATTTCTCAAACTTATGGACAAGGAATTCATTCAAGATGACTCCAACAGTTGGGTAGCACCTTTACCTTTCCGCTCCCCGAGATCAAAACTACCAAACAATCTGAAGAAAGCAGTTTCTAGATTTTCCTCTTTAAAACGTACACTCAAGAGGAAACCAGAGATGGAGAAACACTTTGTAGGTTTCATGCAGAAGGTATTTGAGAGAGATCATGCAGAACCTGCACCTCCACTAAAGGAAGGAGAAGAATGCTGGTACCTTCCATCATTTGGCGTGTATCACCCTCGCAAACCTGACCAAATCAGGGTCGTGTTCGATTCTAGTGCTCAGTATGAAGGCGTCTCTCTCAACAACCTGCTCCTCACTGGTCCTAACCTAAACAACAGCCTCATAGGAGTCTTAATCCGTTTCAGACAGGAACCAGTTGCAGTGATGGCCGACATCCAACAGATGTTTCATTGCTTCATTGTTAAGGATGATGACAGAAACTATCTCAGGTTCCTATGGCATAAGGACAATGATGTCAACAATGAAGTCATAGATTACCGGATGAAGGTACATGTCTTTGGCAATAGCCCATCTCCTGCAGTAGCGATCTATGGACTGAGAAGGACCGCCCAAGAAGGTGAGAAAGAGTATGGCTCTGATGCTCGTCAGTTTGTTGAGAGGAACTTCTATGTTGATGATGGTCTTAAATCCTTACCTGCAAGTGAAGAAGTGATCGATCTCCTCTCTAGAACACAGGAAATGCTGTCTGTAGCTAACCTCAGACTTCACAAGATCATCTCCAACAATATGGAGGTAATGAAGGCATTTCCCTCTGATGATCATGCAATCAACTTGAAGGATCTTGATCTCAGTTCTGATACTCCTCCTATGCAACGCAGCCTAGGATTGCTATGGAACACTGAACAAGACACATTCACATTCCAAGTGTCTTCTTGTGACAAACCTTTCATCAAACGAGGAGTTTTATCTGTTGTGAACAGCATTTATGATCCTCTTGGTTTCATTGCTCCCATCACCATTCAAGGCAAGCTACTACTAAGACAGCTTACCACTGAGAACATGGACTGGAACACTCCACTGCCTGCTGAGAAACAACTGAGGTCTGACTGTGGCACTAACTTCGTTGGAGCCTGCAAAGAACTGCAGTTAGACAACTTCTTATCCAACAATGGGTGCACTTGGACGTTTAACCCTCCACATTCATCCCATATGGGAGGTTCCTGGGAACGTATGATTGGGATCACACGCAGAATCCTTGACTCTATGTTGATGGACCACAAGTCGACACTGCTTACCCATGAGACGTTAATAACCTTTCTTGCTGAAGTGTCTGCGATAATCAATGCAAGGCCACTTGTCCCAGTATCTTCAGACCCTGAATCTCCAATTATCTTAACCCCAGCAACGCTTCTTACTCAGAAAATTGGTACTGCTGCTACCTCTCCACGTACCTTAGATCACAGTGACATTTACAGACGCCAATGGAAACAAGTTCAACAGCTGTCCAATGTGTTCTGGCACCGCTGGAAAACAGAGTACCTCCACATGCTACAGAGCCGTCACAAATGGCAGACCTCAAAACCTAATCTCCAGGTGGGTGACCTCGTCCTTCTAAGGGATAAAGAAGTCCATCGGAATGAATGGCCTATGGGTCTCATCACTGAAGTTGTCCCTAGTGATGATGGGAAGACTCGGAAAGTGGAGGTCAAGGTAACCAAGGGAGGCTCAGTGCGAGTTTTCTTCCGCCCAATTAATGAACTGGTGCTTCTTCTTCCAAGAGGAGACGTCACATAAAAGAAGATAAGGACACCATTCACAGCTCATGGCGGGGAGCTTCCGTCCATGAACTAAAACCGTGTTCTTGTGGATTACAGTGTGGGTCGGTGGAGGTGTTGGCAAATTGCGGCTTCCCGACCTGAAGATTGGTTTATTTGGACTAACTGTTGATTATTGTTTGTTGTGCATGTTTCTTTTTTTGTTTTTCAGGTTTGAAGAGGACTTTATGGACATCTCAGGACATTTAATGTTTGTTTTCATTGAAATCTAAAGATTTCAGGCGGGGAGTGTCATGTCCCAGGACTTGGTTTAATTCACTGACATGTATCTGTGATACTGTTTGTCTTTGTAGTTTGTCCCTTCTCTCTCTCTGTATCCTTAGCTGTGATGCAGTATCTCCTCCTCTCTCTCTCTCAGTTTAGTTTCACTTCTTTGTAAGCAACATGTCTGCTCAGATCCTGGTATTTCATCATTTTTCACCTACTGCTGTATGAGGTTCTACAAGATTTACTTGGATTAAAGCATCTGGAATCTTATCTATGCCTCCTCAGTTGAGTTGAACACTATCTGATAGATATCTTGGTGTAAATTGCTGGTTAGCATAGAGACTACAAGACACTCTCACAACCTCACACTTGCAGTCAAGCTATTGAGTCAGAACAGTGACTCTGTTGCTGAGATATTGCCTTTTTAGCCAGTACGCAAATTATCTCTTTGGAGCAATGAGGGCATCATTGCATATTGACAAAAATGGCAGGGGAGGCAGCGATTTACAAGAAATAAAAATATTTGATTCAAGGGACCCTAACCTTTCTATCTGTGGGCTGGGTTGATATACTGGTTCTTGATGACAAATTCCCTTTAAGGCAGCGGTCCCCAACCTTTTTTTCTCCGTGGCCCGGCAGGGAGGGGGGCAGTTTAAGGGGGGCTTTTAGACGATACAGGTTGGCGATCTGGCCTCAGCGTTGTGTCTCCTAGCATAACTAATGGCGGGGACCTGGTCTACAGCGCTGTACACCAAGGTCCCCCTGCACCATTAGCTATGCTAGGAGCCACAACACTGTGGCCAGATCGCCCACCTGCCCCACATAATGTGTTGGAAGCCACCTTTACCTAGGCCAGCCCACCGGCCCGCGGACTGGCAAAAGACCCCCAACGGCCCGGTCCCAGTCCGCTGACCGGTGGTTGGGGACCCCTGCTTTAAGGTGTTACTAAAGATATATGTCAGATTTCATTGTTTAGAGGCATCACACATAAAGTATACCTCAAAAAAGTCTCAGGCAGCTGCAGATGTATTTTAGGAACAGTATAGTCAAACATGTTGTATATAAAATGCATTTTTGGTTCTAATCTGCTCCTCTAAATGTTCATCTTCATTTTTAAGAAATCTTTTAGGAATATTTAGTTACAAATGGGCAATTTATGTCAAATATTATGGGTTTAATATAATCTATGTAGAGGATACTGAGATTTTATTAAAGCTGATAAAAATATCTGTCGTACCAAAAAATGACAAATTGTGAAGAATATTTCCAGCACATAGTCTAGTTTTATTATATATTGATATAAGTGTCTATATTTCATCCCCCAATTCTACCCAGTTTAATACGACTATGTTATCTCAGTATTCCTGGCTGCTCATGTCTGCTCTTTAGAAAAAGGTTCCTATTTATCTGAAAAAAACAAAGATAATATTTCTGTCCCCAGCACTCTTGTCTTTCTGCAGATGTTGATGGCCCATCAATCAGAAATATTTTATCAGCCTCTAACAGAGTCAGATCGATAATGACATCCTTATGGAAAAATACTCACCAGTTCAATAATAATTTTATTCTGTCTTTTTTTTTTTTTTCAATTAGCAAAAAATGAGTATTTTTCTTATCCTGAACAAATATATTGATGTTAAATGATGCACAAGCCTAAGGCACAATGTTTGTTGCATAGGCAGCCTACTCATGAACTAGAACAGCAAAGATGTAACAGGATTTTAGCATTCACAGCAGCATGACGCACCCAAGCAAGATCTTCACAGTGCTCATCTGTTCCTGCTCTTTGGGTTTATTTAGGTTTTACATAAGTGGAAAATTGGCAGAAATCATCTATATGGCTTTCTTACATTGCAAAATATGATCTGCTCTCTAAAGGTCCAAAGTATTATAACTATATTGTAAGAAAGGTTGAATCTGGCATGAAATATGGGTATGCTTGGAGGTTGGAGGTCAACAAAACATAACATGTCTGCCATGTCAATATATAATATAGCATGGTATAAGTTAAATAACAACATATGTATATATAGATATACAGTGGGTACGGAAAGTATTCAGACCCCTTTAAGTTTTTCACTCTTTGTTTCATTGCAGCCATTTGCTAAAAGCAAAAAAAGTTCATTTTATTTCTCATTAATGTACACTTAGCACCCCATCTTGACAGAAACCCCCCCAGAAATGTAGATATTTTTGCAAATTTATTAAAAAAGAAAAACTGAAATATCACATGTTCATAAGTATTCAGACCCTTTGCTGTGACACTCATATTTAACTCACATGCTGTCCATTTCCTTGTGATCCTCCTTGAGATGGTTCTACTCCTTCATTGGAGTCCAGCTCTGTTTAATTAAACTGATTGGACTTGATTAGGAAAGGCACACACCTGTCTATATAAGACCTCACAGCTCACAGTGCATGTCAGAGCAAATGAGATCATGAGGTCAAAGGAACTGCCCAAGGAGCTCAGAGACAGAATTGAGGCAAGGCACAGATCTGGCCTAAGTTACAAAAGAATTTCTGCAGCACTCAAGGTTCCTAAGAGCACAGTGGACTCCATAATCCTTAAATGGAAGAAGTTTGGGACGACCAGAACTCTTCATAGACCTGGCCGTCCAGCCAAACTGAGCAATCGTGGGAGAAGAGCCTTGGTGAGAAGAACCCAAAGATCACTGTGGCTGAGCTCCAGAGATGCAGTAGGGAGATGGGAGAAAGTTCCACAAAGTCAACTATCACTGCAGCCCTCCACCAGTCAGGGCTTTATGGCAGAGTGGCCCGAAGGAAGCCTCTCCTCAGTGCAAGACATATGAAAGCCCGCATAGAGTTTGCCAAAAAACACATGAAGGACTCCCAGACTATGAGAAATAAAATTCTCTGGTCTGATAAGACGAAGATTGAACTGTTTGGCATTAATTCTAAGCGGTATGTGTGGAGAAAACCAGGCACTGCTCATCACCTGCCCAATACAATCCCAACAGTGAAACATGGTGGTGGCAGCATCGTGCTATGGGGGTGTTTTTCAGCTGCAGGGACAGGACGACTGGTTGCAATTGAAGAAAAGATGAATGCAGCCAAGTACAGAGATATCCTGGAAGAAAACCTCTTCCAGAGTGCTCTGGACCTCAGACTGGGCCGAAGGTTCACCTTCCAACAAGACAATGACCTTAAGCACACAGCTAAAATAAAAAAGGAGCGGCTTAGGTACAACTCTGTGACCATTCTTGACTGGCCCAGCCAGAGCCCTGACCTCAACCCAATTGAGCATCTCAGGAGAGACCTGAAAATGGCTGTCCACCAACGTTCACCATCCAACCTGACAGAACTGGAGAGGATCTGCAAGGAAGAATGGCAGAGGATCCCCAAATCCAGATGTGAAAAACTTGTTGCATCATTCCCAAGAAGACTCATGGCTGTACTAGCTCAAAAGGAAGGGGCTTCTACTCAATACTGAGCAAAGGGTCTGAATACTTATGACCATGTGATATTTCAGTTTTTCTTTTTTAATAAATTTGCAAAAATATCTACATTTCTGTTTTTTTCTGTCAAGATGGGGTGCTGCGTGTACATTAATGAGAAATAAAATGAACTTTTTTGCTTTTAGCAAATGGCTGCAATGAAACAAAGAGTAAAAATTTAAAGGGGTCTGAATACTTTCTGTACCCACTACATACAGTGCCTTGAGAAAGTATTCAGCCTCCTTGAACTTTTCAACCTTTTGCCACATTTCAAACGTAAAGATATAAAATTTAAATTTTTTGGTGAAAAATCAACAACAAGTGGGACACAATTGTGAAGTGGAACGAAATTTATTGGATATTTTAAACTTTTGTAAAAAATAAAAAACTGAAAAGTGGGGCGTGCAATATTATTCGGCCCCTTTACTTTCAGTGCAGCAAACTCACTCCAGAAGTTCAGTGAGGATCTCTGAATGATCCAATGTTGTCCTAAATGACTGATGATGATAAATATAATCCACCTGTGTGTAATCAAATCTCCGTATAAATTCACCTGCTCTGTGATAGTCTCAGGGTTCTGTTTAAAGCGCAGAGAGCATCATGAAGACCAAGGAACGCACCAGGCAGGTCCGTGATACTGTTGTGGAGAAGTTTAAAGCCGGATTTGGATACAAAAAGATTTCCCAAACTTTAAACATCCCAAGGAGCACTGTGCAAGTGATCATATTGAAATGGAAGGAGTATCAGACCACTGCAAATCTACCAAGACCCGGCCGTCCCTCTAAACTTTCATCTCAAACAAGGAGAAGACTGATCGGAGATGCAGCCAAGAGGCCCATGATCACTCTGGATGAACTGCAGAGATCTACAGCTGAGGTGGGAGAGTCTGTCCATAGGACAACAATCAGTCGTACACTGCACAAATCTGGCCTTTATAGAAGAGTGGCAAGAAGAAAGCCATTTCTCAAAGATATCCATAAAAAGTCTCATTTAAAGTTTGCCAAAAGCCACCTGGGAGACACACCAAACATGTGGAAGAAGGTGCTCTGGTCAGATGAAACCAAAATTGAACTTTTTGGCCACAATGCAAAACGATATGTTTGGCGTAAAAGCAACACAGCTCATCACCCTGAACACACCATCCCCACTGTCACACATGGTGGTGGCAGCATCATGGTTTGGGCCTGCTTTTCTTCAGCAGGGACAGGGAAGATGGTTAAAATTGATGGGAAGATGGATGGAGCCAAATACAGGACCATTCTGGAAGAAAACCTGTTGGAGTCTGCAAAAGACCTGAGACTGGGACGGAGATTTCTCTTCCAACAAGACAATGATCCCAAACATAAAGCAAAATCTACAATGGAATGTTTCACAAATAAACGTATCCAGGTGTTAGAATGGCCAAGTCAAAGTCCAGACCTGAATCCAATCGAGAATCTGTGGAAAGAGCTGAAAACTGCTGTTCACAAACGTTCTCCATCCAACCTCACTGAGCTCCAGCTGTTTTCCAAGGAAGAATGGGCAAGAATTTCAGTCTCTCAATGTGCAAGACTGATAGAGACATACCCCAAGCGACTTGCAGCTGTAATCGCAGCAAAAGGTGTCGCTGCAAAGTATTAACTTAAGGGGGCCGAATAATTTGGCACGCCCCACTTTTCAGTTTTTTTATTTTTTACGAAAGTTTAAAATATCCAATAAATTTCGTTCCACTTCACGATTGTGTCCCACTTGTTGATTCTTCACCAAAAAAATAAAAATTTTATATCCTTATGTTTGAAACCTGAAATGTGGCAAAAGGTTGAAAAGTTCAAGGGGGCCGAATACTTTTGCAAGGCACTGTATATTACAATTAAATAAAGGTATAACCATAAGTGAGTAAAATTGACATGTTAAAACATTACATATATAAAATAAAATTCTTTATAAAGCTAAACTAATAAATATATTGAAATAAATACAAAAAAAAATAATTATATAAAAAAGAAATAAACATTTTATAAGACTGAGCAGAGATGGCTCATGGAGAGATTATGATGATGATCAAGCTCAGAAGTCCAAGAGATCCTGTCACCTGTCACCAAGTACAAAATGCTAAATGACATACATCATTCGATTGTTGCTACAATTTGATGCTTTTGTTTGTTTTTGCACTTAGAGAAAATATAAGGTTACTGGTAACAGGTCCTTTTTAGGTAGAATGAAGCAGATGTATTATGAATGGTATGCAGTATTTATTAAGAGGCTCTCACCTCTTACTACTTTAAATTTTGAGAATTTCTAATATGTTCATAAACCAGAAAATTTTGGGTGCTACTTACAGCATAGTTAAAAGGGTTTTCCAGGCAACAAAAATCTTTTTTTTTTTTTTTTTTTTTAAAAGGTCTTTGAGTGTTATTAATGGGCTAATAAGTGCACCCAAATACCTTTAGCAGTGTTTTGAGTGATTTCTGTGTTTCTCTGGGAGCTCCTGGCATCCTCTGCATTTGTTTACATGGGTAGCTTCCTGTTCTTTTATCCTACAACTACTACGATGCATTGCTCTTCACTCAGATCCCTCTTTCACTCCCCCTTCCCTCTCTCAGTCCTTCACACCCCTCCCTGTTTCCCTAGCTATCCACTACTGTGCACTACTAGCCCTACCTAGCTAACTAACTCAGTCCACCCCCCACCCCATCATACTTACCTGTCTTCCTGACTGGATCTTCTGAGCACGGGAGATCACTTCCTTCTGTCCTTCTCCTCTTTACATCTGCCGGATCCTGCACAATAGAGCCAGCCCCCCTGAAGGAAGTGACATTTTGTGCCCAGAAGATTTGGACATGAAGACAGGTAAGTATGATGGGGTGGAGGGGGAAGTATTGGTCACGTTCTATTTCCAGAAACAGAAAAACAGAACATCAACGGAAAATCAGAAAATTTGCCTGGGGGAAGGGTCACTTGACCATCCCGCCGATATTGGTAAATATACATTTTTGATAAAGTAAGTAACTTAGAAGTTGGGCGGGGAAGGGTGTTTAGTGTTAAAGTATCATTTTATCCCAAACAACCCCATTAATAATAACTGAGTTGGGCTTTGCCGACCCAATGCCTCTTTACCTAGCATCTCTCATGCTCCACCCACTTTATTTAGAAATTGTCAAATGGGGGAAAAATGGGGGAAACCGAAAATTTGGCTTTTTTTTCACACCTGAAAACTTTGGGCAAGTATGTTCTATACTCTTCAAATTGTCAGATAAGGCTCTCACTTACAGTTTTGCCATTTGAGAATCAGCGTATTCTTGAGAGATATACCTAGCAAGCCTTTGGTCTTTTCTAGGTTATTCTCAATTTAGTCGAAAGCATGTTTGTTTTATTGAAAGTGTAGAGTTTAGGCTGTTGTAGATTCCATCACAAAACTCAGTTATTTTAGAGGAACCAGAATCCACCATTTGACCTGCACTGTCGAAGGTTGAAGCTGGGAATCAGCCCCAAGTTTACTTCCAGCCCAGGAGAAGTAGAAAGGATAGGTCCACGGCCAATAGGATCAGTCATTATTTAAAAGAAACCCATGACTGAGCACATACGTTCAGGTCATGAGAGCGTCTAGATAATCCTAATCTGTAATGTATAAAGTCTAAAGTCTATTGTAGAATGTTATTTTTATACATTTATTTTTTCAATTAACATAGTCTAGCTAAAAATTCTGCCTGCAGGTAATGTCCATTCCGTTGTTTTTCTGATCAATTAATCAAAGTTAATTAATTTTCTGATTAATCAAAATGAATAGATTTACAGAAAATCACCAAATATACCTTGGTATAATACTTTATCATTGAAGGTCAATATCTGTCCCACTCTATTCACTATGGTTTTCCAGGAAAAGGAAGCTATACAAGCCAGACTTTCAGGGAGATTACTGAAACTACAAATTTGGAACAATTTAAAGGATTATTCCCATCTTGGCAAAATGTTGCCAAGATAGAAACATCTGATCCCTGTTCCTGAGTGGAACCTATGGGAACATGGTGGAGAATAAGAGGTATGGAAATAGTGTAGGACAGCTGAGCTTCACAGTTATGGAAACAGTGTAGCTAGATGTCCTATGGAGTTTCTGTAGCTTCCATTTTTTTCTAAGGGAGCTAAGGAAAACAGTGTAGAGCAGCCCTGCTTGACTGTATTTGTAAGTCCCCTACTAGGGGTGAGGACTTGTGAGTGGTTATTATCATCTTGGCAGCAATTTTTGAATATGGGAATAACCATTTAATATACTCCCATGCATATCTCTAAGGGTATGTTCACACTGAATTTTTTGCAGACAGGTTTTGAGTCGGAATCCACCGCAAAATCCATGTCAAAAAACAGCTCTCATTCATTTCAATGGGAGTCAGTAGACAATTTATTCCTATAGCTGATTTTTTAAATTAAAGGAAAAAAAAAACATGACCTTATCTTTAGGCGGATTCCGCCTTGAAAAACCCATTGAAAACAATGGGAGGTGGAAAAAACACAACATGGTTTTTTGATGCAGTTTTTGATGCATTTTTTTTCAAAAACTGCTACCGTTTTTTTAAGTGAAGTTTCCAGGTCCAAACAGTGTGCTAGAGCAAAAAAAGTGTAAAAAAAACGCGACAAAAAAAGCGCCTAAAACTGCATCATGTAAAAAAATGCGTCACTATAAAGTTTCCTAATTCCTGAAGCAGATTTTTTTCAGCCCGCAAAAAACTCTGTGTAAATGTACCCTTAGGTGTTGTTCAGGTTTTTTTTTTTTTTTTTTTACAAAAACTTAGCAGAATGGGTATTAGTGAAGTGAGTAATGCTTATTTTGTCATTTTAACCCCTTCTGCCCCATATCTAGAAAAAAATTTCATCCCATCAGAGAACCCCTTTAATCACTACAAGAAATGTAAGCAATGAGTTACTGATCAACTGCAAGTCAACAATAGTAGGATGCAGAAATCATAAAACACTTAAAATAGAAGTACTGAAGAGTAAGATTATTGCATAAGCAACCTCATGAGTGATGACCAGGACTGTAAAGTTAACTCAGGACTTACAGTCTCCTGCTCATTTACCATGGTCATGGGTGTAACTTGAAGTTCCTGGGCCTCAAGCAAAATGTTTAACAGGGTGCCCCACTTATCATGCGTCATTTATATGTCTGATTTTATGACAATGGGGCTTTAAGCCCTACTAGGCATCAGCAGTAATGGGCGAACCTTGCAAAATTCTTGAGTATTCACCAGGTTTGACCGCAAGTCTTATTTCCCGAACCAGAAGTGCTATTACTATACTCTATGGTCTCTTTAGTGCACAGACTATGATAACTATAGGCCAAGGGAAGCTGCGAAAAAATAAACACCACTCATACTCACCTTTTCTCATCTCTCTGGGGCTCTGCAGTGGCCTCCAGTCTTCTTTTCCAGCCATCCCTGGAGTCTTCTGACCTCCTCTGGGGACATCAGTGGCCCCAGGTCATCGCTTAGGTATCAGTGGTCGCTTGAGGGGCGTGGACATCATGAAACTTTGATGAAAGTGACTCATGTCTAGGCTTGAGTGTTTGGAGGAAATAACTACCAATTTGTTGGTGGTCCACCGGCTTGCCGGGCAGTTGTCCCCTGGATAGGGAATAACTTGCTATTACCATAATGCCCCTTTAGGCCGGGGCCCCACGTGGCGTAAACGACTGTTTTACAATCAATGCAAAGAGTCCCATCCACACATTGCAGAAAAATACACGCAATGAAAATGCTGCGATTTCCAAAACCGTTACGTTTTTGGAAATCACAGCATGTCAATTATACCTACGAAAATGCTGACAGTTTCCCTATTGGTATAATGGAAGCAGAAAGTTCACATTTTGTGAAAAGCGCTGTGGGAAAAACCGTAATGTGTTTTGGCCGCGTTTTTTCCCACATCGCTTTTTCGCTGCGGCCCGCTATGTGCGGCCTTAGCCTTAATGTAAAAACTACTATAATAGATATTATAATTGATAATTGATTTCTGAAACTTTTTATATAACAAAAAAGCCATCCCAAATACAAGACCAACTAATACAGAGCGAGCTCACAGAGTAGTTTACTTCATTAGATTTTTATTGAAGAAATAGAAATGTCCCACATGAGAGATGCTCATCTCACCTTTAACAGGGAAAAAGAAGCATATGTACAGGTATTTTCATTTGGTAACAGATAAGTGGCACTAAATTACACTACAACTGCTATGTTACATGGAAGAGCATGTAACTACGAGGCGCGCTTACGCACGCGTGCACAGAGTAAACTCAACCCCCTCACATTTGTGAATTACATCATAACACATGATTCTTTTCATCAAGATATTCTTGTTTATTTAAACATTAAAATGAAAATACATGAGGTGTTACATTTCATCATATTTTTTTTTTCGTTTTATTTTTTAGAAAAAAGTTTCGTCTCTGTTTTTGCTTTCGGTATGAATTACAGATTTACTCTTAATGCAAAATTTACCGTCCCAAAAACATTTGAAATGTGTGACATTTAGCATTTTTTTGTCGTTGTTCTCGGTGAGTAAGCTACTCATCACAATTCCTGGCCAATTCCTGGATGCAATGCTGACAAAGAAACAGATTTATAGGAAGCAATATTGTTAGTGACAATATATTTAAAGATAAACAATTCAGTCCTCTGGAAAAAAAAAATATATTGTATATTTGTGATTACAATGATTAATAGACACCATAAACTGTACAATTGCAGAAATATGCTACAGTAAGACCATCTATTCTCACAAGTACAAATGCATGCTAGTTCCCAGTGATTTGTGGATCTACCGGTTTTATTTTTTCTAATTTAAAGCTATTGTGACTGATCTACTTTAGGGCTTAACAGTTGCAAAGTTGCAAAGAGACTAGGATTATTATAGAGACTAGAATTATCGTAGAGATGGTTACATGACTAATGTGGTTACATTTTATTGGTGCTAAATTCTCTTCAGGGCTCAATTCTTGCACTACAAATTCAAAGCAATATTGCAACATTTTAGCCTGCAATTCACATCTCGACCTCTGAGTGGTCACATATTGGATAGATATTTCCTGACAGAGTATCACAGAATCATGCCTTTTTCAGAGCTGGTTATCTCACTCGCCTTGGAGTATTTAGAGTCAAAAGGAAAGATAAGCAAGGGCACACCTATAGACTAATAATTTGCTCTTTTTTTCTAGACACCAATGGTTACAGTGTCATAGATCAGCTTGTCTTACAATCCCATTAGGATCATTTTACATTGAAGGGCATCTTTCCCCACCTTCACCAACCCCAACCGTTCCAAAGCGATCAGTAGCATTAGTTTCAGTAATAAATATGTCGATTTGGATCTCTACTGTCAAATGGGCGGTCACTGAATTTCTGCTTTAGGACCACCCACCTGACAGTAGCGAGCCTAATGAGCATTTCAGGTGCTGAAACTAACTGGACTAATTACTTTAGAATAGTGGGGGCTATAGAAAAAAATCCAACTTCAATGGAATCAGTGGAGCAACGGCTATTTTTGTATACATTTCCAGGAGGAATATCAGAAGAAATGCACAATGTAGAGAGGTAAGGATGCTTAAAGGGGTTGTCTGGGCATAATCTATTTATGGCCTATTCTCAAGATATACCTGATTGGTGTGGGGCCCCTAAACTGATCAGCTGTACAGAACCATTTCTGGCACCCGTCCTATACATTATATAGGGCCAGAAGCAGAAAACGCCATCCCCTGTATAGTGGCCAGACACTATCACTGCAGCTTACCTCCCATTGAAGTCAGTGGACCATGAACTGCAGTGTTGGTACCTGAATGCTTTATAGGAGGCAGCCCCCACAATCAGGTATTTATGGCCTATCGGACAACCCCTTTAATAATTGTCATTCTCTACAGAATACAGATACTTATTAAAGCAGGCATGTCAGGAGAGGAGTTAGGGAAGGATTATTTATGGGGGAAGAATCTATAAGAATCTATAGGGTAGGAAAGACAATATTAACAGGAACAGCTACCAATAATGTTTGGTGATGTTCTATATTTTCTTATGGCCTCAGATTATTATGCCACAAATCATTGAAGGAACAGTGAATAAAGCACATTTTCTTTTCTTTATTTTTCACATATTTAATAATGCAAGGGAAATCTGATATACAAATATAAGTTGAAATTCTATGATGTATTTTTTTTGTGAATCCGCAGATGAAATAGTAAGTGAGGCAAAAAAACAAAATCATTTTAAAATCATACAAAAGAATGAATATGCATGAAAATATTTAACCAGAATCCAGATGGTGCTTAATGGTTCATATATTCCACAAACATGCAGTTCAAAAGTTTACAGAACATTTTCTGTTTCTTTTTTTTTTTTCAATTTGGAAACACAATCGTATGCTGAAAAAAAAAATTTGTGTGTAACATCGTAAGTCCTTCATAAACACACTTTATGCATTTACAAATGTTGACCGCCTATAGAGGTTACAGGAATGTAGCACTTTAAGACACACAGTGTTATGAAGAGAGAGAATCTTGTAAGAGCTCTCCTAGCAAAGAAGACGGAGCTGCCAACTCTTCTAAATATTTTACTGACAATTTTATATATGTAATATAAAAATTGTATATCCTAGAGTTACTATACTCTATACTTCTAGAGTTATTATATATGTGAAAACTGCAGATCTGCTGACATTGGCTGAGGTATGTGGAGAAACCTTCTAGAAACTGTCTTTGATATCCATATTATGATGGAAGCTGTGACATTCTCTACCATTTCAAAATAGCATCTATCTGCAGGAGTCAGTGTTCAGTGTCTTCGACAGATGTGTCCATCCTTACCATACCTCGAGTTTGGATAAGTACTCATGAAACCGATTTATTACAACATTGCAACATGCTAGCAAAACACTTGACAGGCTGCAATTCACAACATAACCACTAGGGTGTCCACATATAGATACATATAGGATAGACATCTTGTGATAGAGCAAAAATCATGTTGTTTTTAAAAGCCAGTCATCACATAACACATATATCTGGATGTATCTAGCCAAAAGGAAAGGTAAGGAAGGACACATTTGTATGTTCCTATGCATATTTTTCACGTTCCTTTCTTTAAAGGCAATATTCATACAGATGTAGCTAAGTTTAATAGACTTTTGGTGCATTAAGTAAACATTTGCTAATCACTTTAACTCAACTTTTACAATGCTTTCAATGGATTTTGTTGTAAGTTATCGCGGTGTGGTATCAAATTCAAGTTGAAGATGGCTACATCTGTATGTTAGGAATTTATTGACCGTCAGTAAATATGCTTATAGCTGGCAACCCTGGATGCAATGACATTTTTTCCGAAGAAAAAAAGAAAAAAATAACAAAAATATCACTGTTGAACATATAGTACTATACTATATTTAATGTATCATCTATTAAAAACAGCAAATAACGATACTAATAATAGTTCATCATGGCGTTATATGATAAAGCATAGCTCCAAGCGGGATATTTGTATATTTTGGTGCATTCATTAGGAATAGGGGTTTGTTTGGTCAATTTGTTTGGGAGAGTACAACATTTCATACCTGTATCAAGGGACTTTCAATATCTCCTTGCCCATGCTCCTAGCACAACTATGGGATTGCAACTTACATGTAAAGTCATGGTCAACTTTATAGCATAATAGTTACCAATCCCATCAAGGTTTTTTCAGCCAAGTCCAAATGGACTATTGACATCTGATATTTGGAATCCATAGGGTCCAATGAATAATTTTTCAAATAAGTGACTAGGGCAGCATGAGGGCTCAGTAAGATGTGTCCAGAGCCACACCAATCTAGTTGGATAGCACAAACAGAACACAAAACATACTATCAGGGATTAGACTCTTTGTATCTTCTGCAGCCCTTGTGTTCTGCTACCGAGTGACCTTTCCCTTAACCACGACTCCTTAGCCAGAACGTGAGCATAGGATTGATCTTTTTTTTTTGCAAACCCATACAGTTTTCACCATAATTCTAGCAGCTACAGTACCCCTGTTGTCTTACTATCATAGTTACTATAGTTAAACATATTATTGCATTTTTCACATATGTTATGGTGCGTATTGTAAAACAAGCATGCAGCCACACCAATGAAGACATACTTCTTTTAAATGTAATACTTTATATGTTTTATTATGATAACACTCAACCATGTCATGTTTATTCATACTTGGTATATTATGGGAAAAAAAAAAACGGGGGTGGTGCGCTACAGGCAACCCCAAAGTATAACAGAAAAAAAAAAATGTAAGTTTTCCACAAGTATTACTGAAGTTGAGATCATTTTTGTAATATATATATATTTGTTCTAAGTCAAAGTTTCAATGTGTCTTCTTTTCCTGATCCCAGATATTCTATAAATAACAGTAGACATAATTTTTGCTTCATAGGCTGTCAGCCTCTTACACTTCACTAGTCTAGCTACCTTGTTAAAATATCCTATTCAAATGCACAATGCCTGGAATATTGAGGCAAAGCATAATTCCGAGTGATTCTCATTCTCCGACTTTGGGAATCAATGCTGGAAATGTAATAGAACAATATTTATTATAGGCTGAAGAAAAAGGAAAGAAAAATCAAGCCAACAGGTCCGGAATATTGAGTCTATGATTAGTTGAGTGAATTTTTGATCATCAAAACTTCACCGACATGTTTGGAAATGTATCATGGCTTGTGGATAAATTGATACTGAAGCTTTCACTGTGCAGTTAAAAGCGTGTCAGAAATTCGGTATCATTTACTGTGACATAAGTTATACCTCACAAATGCATAGACAGGAATTTAGTAGAATAAGTTCATTTACATTATACAGAAACTGTGTAGTATTTGTTTTGCAATGCAACTTTTTTTTTTGTTTTTGATATTTGGAAAATTAACCAAAAAACAAAACAAAACAAAAAAAACCGGTGAAAAAAATTAAAATAGCCAAATAAAATAACACAAAAAAGGATAAAACAAAATCCTAGAAAGCTAAGCAATAAAATAATCATCAGTTAGAGCTGTACTCAAATATGGTTGAACTTGAAAACCTGAGGCTCTGCACTGGTTGTTAGATTAAAGTATCTTTCCTTTAACATTGTGCTTCCGTTGTAGAACAGATAAAAATTAAGATGATCTAGAAAAGATTGAACAGTGCTAGGACATACAGACAGAAATTCAAACACATTATCTACACATAATACTGGTTTTAGGTTCATATCTAAGAGAGGTTTGGGGTACGGGGGGAGCATTAGAAAATGGGTACTTGTGACTTGCTTACATCCAAAAAGTTAAATATGTATCAAATAATGTTCAACTTGATTTAATACATGTACTATTTACAAGATACGGAAATGCGCAAATATTCTGACAATTTTTCTCTTTTAAAGAAAACCAAAAAATAGTAGAGTCCATGTAGAAACAATAAATATGGATAGAACCTAGAACATTAAATAAACACACTGAAGTAATTGAAAATGGGGAAAATAAAAGAAAATAAAAAATAATACTGACAAAAAGGTACATGGAAGTTTCCTTTAATATACTTTGGGCTTAAAGTCAATGTCCACATTTTAAAACCAAGTTGTTTTTAGGTAGAAAATGGGTGCCGATTTACTGATTCATTATATATATATATATATATATATATATATATATATATATATATATATTTTGTTTATTTATAATAAAGATATATATTTATAATGGTTGGAGCTCACTTGTTCAAAGATTTAAAGATAGTATCCCAGTTACCTGAAAGTACCAATAGAGGGACCTCATAAGCTTCTGATTATAGTATACAATAGGCTCCTAAGCTCCCCCTATTGGTAGCAGCAGGCATGCAGAATGTTATCTTTAAAAACTCTGCCTATGCAGGATATTTCTTGCAATGTATCAGAGAAATGAGTCTCCAACTAACATAAAATATACCAAAAATTTAATCAGCACAAAATTTCAAACCATTTTAGTTAAGAAAAGCAAAATGGGGCCAAGGTGGACATTCCCTTTAAGTATAAGTTATCTACTTAGTATTTTTTAAGCCTACATTGAGCATGTCTATTGTATTCAATGCCATACATGATCTTGTCCTGACTTCTTAAAGCATATATCTATTCTCTCGGTTACTATGCTCAGGTCATTTGTAGTACATCATTCTTAAAATAAATCATCCAGACATAATGAAAGGTAGAAAATAGTGTTTGTCTTTAAGGGTAACTTAATAAATTGAATCTAATCAAGTCTGTACCAAAACCGTGTGATGGCAAGACATACTCCATACTTTATACATGCAGCAATGAATGTAGTCCAGATTATTGCAGTTTATTTTTGTAATACCGCACTCAGCCACATGGGATGTTGTTTTTAAAATCCTACACAACGTCTATAAGTAGGTCAATACAGAATGTGGTAAACACAGAACTGCCAATAGGTTCAATAACATGGACTATAATACACGTTAGTGTCTTCATGTACTTGTATGTGTGCTGGAGAGCTATACAAAAGGGCAGCCTGGAAGTTCTTTGTGTAAACATAAAAAATAACGTATGTCGTGTAACAATGAGAAAAAAAAAATAAAGAGTAAAACAATTGTTAAGGCTGTATATTCAAGCACTGTATGATTGGATTTTGAACAGAACGATGGACATGTTTTTTTGTGTTTTTTTTTTCATTATTTTTCATATTTTTTTTTCTGCAGTAAGAAAAGTCCCGCATTATGAAATGCAATTAAAGTATGATGCTGTCAACAGCTGATTGTTGGCATAAGCTGGCTATTGATAGCAGGAGTTAATAAAATGGAGCGGAAGATGGTGGGAATGAATTTTGAAAAAAAAAAAAAAAAAATGATAGCCAGTTTTTTCCAGCAGTCAGCCTGATAAGTAAAACTCGTAGTAACCGGGTTTGCATTTAAATGAAATATTCCTTCTTCTCCTCTGCATTCACTTGGCTGCCTTCTGCATTGATAATGGCTGTGTCTGCATCGGGGGCATCTTCAGCTCCTTTTGCTTCATTTGTTAAATATGTCCCTACAGAGATCAAGATTATAAAAACGGTTGTTAGAAATTTTGCTTGTCGTTGACTGTCTCTTGTTTCATTTAGAGATTGATGCAAGGCAAAGCTGCTTACAATACATTACCATATCATTTATATACAATGTTCTGATCTACATCAGATTATATTAATGTGGTATCTGCATGCCAAATGTCTGCATGTATTGGACGGACTAGACAGTAGACATGCTATTCCTTTCAATATTACGTTCAGCTACATTGTTTCTATGGTATAATGAGAGCAAAAGGAAACATCTAATAGCATGGCGTGGTGTGTGCAGAGCAATAAAAGTGTAAAGTGTATTGAGAATGCAAGTGTTTTTAGTCTAGTTTGTATTAAGTAATGTGCAAATGTCTTAGGAAGGTGTGGAAAAAATGTTGAAAAGTAAGAATGGTTACAAAAATAGAAGTGTTAATAGTTTATTTTTGACTTCTATCAAAATGAAGTGAATGACCAAAAAAAAAAATAAAAAAATT
This sequence comes from Leptodactylus fallax, assembly GCA_947044405.1. Taxonomy (NCBI): domain Eukaryota; kingdom Metazoa; phylum Chordata; class Amphibia; order Anura; family Leptodactylidae; genus Leptodactylus; species Leptodactylus fallax. The sequence goes on along the minus strand of CAMRHE010000162.1, from coordinate 916,350 downwards.
CATCCCATCAACATTTGGTGTGCCCCCCTTTGCCATCCATCAATTCTTCTCGGTACTTGCAGACAATTTTTGAAGGAACTCGGCAGGGAGGTTATTCCCACTATCTTGGAGAACTAAGCACAGATCTTCTGTGGATGTAGACTTGTCCAATCCTTCTGTCTCTTTGTGTAATCCCAGACAGACTGGATGAATTTGAGATCAGTGGGTGCCATATCTTCACTTCCAGGACTCCTCCTCCAAAGGGCAAAGGTCACACCAAATATTGATTAGATTTCTCTTTTCTTCATTCACCTTGCGTTTGGTTAATTGACAAAAAATAAACTATGAACACTTCTATTTTTTAACAGTATTCCTACTTTGCAGAATTTTTTCATACCTGCCTAAAACTTTTGCACATTATTGTATCATAGAAATGTGTCAACCATAACCTTTTCACGCATTTTAAAGACTCTAATTTCTCATGATACATATTCAATACATCATATCACAACATACTAGCAAAATCCTTTTACAGGTTTCACATAACAACCACTGGGTATCCAAACATAGAAACAAAGCAAAGAAACTACTGACAATGGATTGCAGAATCATGTTTTTTTTAAAGCTGATCATTTTACGCTCCTTATCTCAGGATATGATATGATGGAAAGAAATGACAAGGAATGACACATCTTCATATACCTAATACTGTATCAACTGGGCGCAAAAATATGCAGGAACATTGTATATATCACATTATATATTAGCATTTATCACATATTGTCAGTAGGTGGTTATACTGTAGTTCTTATTATTAATTGCCTCGTATCGTATAGATGTCTCATATAGAAGTAAATAGGTCATTGGTCTCCAAAATACTTATTGCCTTGGACGCCCCCTTTAAGTAAACACCCCCTGTTTGGTGTCAAGTTAAATTTTGCTTTTATATACAATAAAGATGGGGCATCGTGTGGGTTTTTTTTTTGCATATCGTGCAATTTACAACAAACCACCAGTTGGGGAACTGTCCAACGTATTCTGAATTTCTGATCAATCAAAGAACCACACAGAGTGTAACAAAAAGATGCACCAGAATTGTTACATCATGGAGAATGCAAGTCCCTATTTAATCTTTGCTGGGGGGCCCCCTCTCTTCTATAGTCACCTTCTTCTTTTGCATATAGTATTTTTATTGCCATAGATTTCCATTACAAGAGTTTTAATGGTGTGAGCTATAATGAATGTTGAGAAAGGATCTTGCGCCAAATGTGTGCCACAATATCACCCCTCTACGCCATAAAAGTTGCGCCATAATGTTCAAAAGATCTTTATTGAAAGGGATCCTGTCACTAGACTGATGGAATGCTGATAGGCTTCCATATAATATGTTTTACACTGACTGCTGCAGCAACAGGAAGAGACCTGTCAATCAAGTTGAGCCGGCAGAGAGAAGCTGGAGAGGAGACATCCAGCGGACGCATCTACCAATACCCAGCTTGTTTAGTTTCTGAAATGTAGCAGTGCTTGAGAGTAGAACAGTCCTCTGTAAAGTAGGAGCCTATCAGGACTTGATGTCACCTGTGGCTAGGGTAGCATGATCCCTTGACATGTCCCCTTTAATAGTACACTTCCTCCACTGATGTCCCAGCAAAGTATAACAATCACCCAACCATCTAACCAGCTTTGGCTTCGGCTTCGGAGGTTTCTGACACACTAATTATTTGGCAAGTGAGATTTTCCTCAGCTTGAAATTTGCTAACATTTTTACTAGACAGTATTGCTCTCCAGTTATAGAGCAATTTAATGGTGATTTTAAACTGCTCCTGGAATCACAGCTGTAAATTGCTCGACCTAGAGATTTCAGAGTGATGTTTTTAAATGATTCTCAGGTCGGTAAACCACTTACTTTGTCCAAAAGGAACCTGTAGCTGAGAAGATTTTACTTCAATTATCTCAGATGATGCACCATGAAGGAGCTACAGGACACAAGGACTATCATGAAGTCACACGAAAACCACTGTGGACATCTACTCAAAATTTTAAAGCATAACTTCACTTTTACTTACTGTATATATTAAGAATCTGAATAATTTCTTAATATAGTCTAACATTTCTAATTAAAATTTCCAAGTAGTCCCATAAGAGTCTGTCAGCAGAACATAGGTGACATTTATCGCAGATTATAATCTGCCTATAGAGCCACAGACAACAGATAATGGATTTTTTTCTACTAATATTCCTGCTATAATATTGGATTTCTCCTGGTTCTTATTAAAATGATGGCAATAACAATTGTACAATAGGAAAGGGCTGTTAATACAATCGTCTAATAATAAGGCGCAGGTATAACAAGTGGGAACATATATTTTAGATACAATATTGGAGACATACTGTATATAAATGAGACTAACCTTAACTTTTTTGCAACTTTAGTTAAAGTGGTTCTCTGGGACCACCATATTGATCACCAGTCCATAGGATCTGCTTTAATAAAATATCAGCTATAGTGTATTGTAGGTTTTACGTGCTTTGTGTAGGTCTTCTAATTAGAGTGGGCTTGGTGGGACATGATGTGTCTGCTCTTTTTTAATAAAATCTACTTTATACTTAAAGGGGTGTCCTTGTTCCTTTTTATACCACCTAATGAGGCTTAAAATAATAAAGATTTGGCCTGGGATTCAGCCAGTGGAGTAAATAGGAATGGCTGGGCCCCAAGGTGAACATTTGACATGTTCCTTCACCTCCCCTGGCCCCCCATCGTTATACTCAGGGCTCTGAAAAGACCCCAGAGTATAATGATAGCAGTGATTGTGGGGTTCGCAGCAGCGGCTGCCACAGGGCTCCAGGTCCCGGGCCCCTTAATGTCTTGGGCCCTGTGGCAGCCGCTACCGCGGCTACCCTGGTATTTATTCCCCTCGATCCAGCAGAGCGCCTCTGTTTGAGTCCCCGATGATCCTGACCTTTGGCCTGTACAGGAGAATGTTAGCCAATCAGTGGATGAGAAGTGACACTCTGAGCAGATCATCAATGCTCAGTGACTGATTGACTGACGCGCTTCTGTGCAGGTGAAAGGTCAGGAACACTGGGGACCCAAATGGAGAGTATCTCCTGAGTTTTAGTTCCAATAAACCACTATTCAAGCCATGGATCTCTGAGAGGAACACTGTACAGCACCCAGCTTTCCCAGGATCAGATTCCTTTGACACTGGAGAGCTTTTGGCCTGAGTGTCGGTCCTTTACTACACTTGTTAGTCAGAGTATATAGTATTTATTATTTTAAAGGGGTTGTCCAGTTTTAGACAAATATTGAGAAGCAAATGTTATTGTTTGTCTAATGAAATCTTATACAGTTTTCCAATATACTTCTTGTATCAATACCTCACGGTTTTCTAGATCTCTGCTTGCTGTCATTCATTGTGCTTACCCACAGTGTATCAAAATCAGTCCATGGTCATGTGATGTACAGTCCATGGTCATGAGATGAGCACACAGGTGCACTGCTTGTTACCAGGCAGATGTCTGATTACTGTGCTGTGATATAATGAGCAGCACCTGTGTGTTCATCACATGACCATGGACTGTATATCACATGACCACGGACTGATTTTTATCCAGTGGAAGTATTCAGAATAAATGACAGCAAGCAGAGATCTAAAAAAACTTGAGGAATTGATGCAGAAAGTATATTAGAAAATTCTAGAACTTTTCATTATACAAAAATAAGATTTGTCTATAAACTATAAAGAAAAATAATTAATTTGGATTTTCCTCTACTAAAAACAATGATATTGTTAAGGCAGACCTGGTGATACACATATACAGCATCTGAAATTTTCCACATGAGAAAGCTAAAACTTGTATTATCTCAGTGCCATATGGTCCAGTACCGTCTAGTCCAGCAATGGCTTGTCTCACGTCATGAATTTGTAATGGAGGGACAATTACAATAATAATTAACATAAAAGGTAAAATTGATTGACAATAACATTAATATAATTGCAGCCACCATACCTTTATGTCTTGCCAAGTATCGTCCAAGCAATATAATTGAACATAATGTGACAAAAACGACTACAGCTACTATCCCTCCTATAAGAGCGTGGTCGGTTGCTGCTGGACCAGGATATGCATTGGGATCTGTAATGCAAATATAGTAGGATAGCATTAGTAAATGAATGACATAAAAACATTTGATAGAAATAAAACGTATCAAAAAGTTAATAAAAGTAGAAAAGAACCAATCTGTCCAGAGTTGATGCTATAAGGATTGCAGACGTTGCAGTCCTGGTGTTTAAGGATAGACCATTAATGTTAGATCCAACGCTCCACACCGCCACCAATCCACTGTTTGAAGGGGCTGTGGGTCCAAAGTGAGAGTTGCAGCCTATTGGTTCTTTTTCTGCACACTCACTTTCAAAATGTGGTTCATTGGGACACCTGATAAAATAATTCTGGGGGTCCACCATCCAACAACCCAAAGAAAATAGACAATAGCACCCTTCAAATTTGGTCTCCTGCTGGACCAATACTGTATTACAGCCTAAGATGATCTTCTGGTATTCTGGTGGGCTGTTCTGACACTGTCTCTGTTTGCTTTATAGCGACTGTGCTGGGTATTACAGCTTTGTCCCAATTATCAGTACAACCACGACTATACAGATGTGTATTATCTTTTCCCTTGGTTGGACATGTCTGGATATATGTGCCCTGAAAAGAGAAGTCAAACATTTTTGCAAATATAAATCATTAAAATTTTTCAGTTTTAAAGGTCTTCTCTAATCCTCTAAGTGGTGGCAATCTTTTGTCTTGATCAATTGCCGATGGATATGACCATGGATGCAGGAACTTGTCAGAAACTCAGCTATGATTTCCTTATTGTGGCTGGGTTATCTTCTCATACATGTAGTGTCCCTGCCTCATAACCGGTCCACAATAAGGACATCATGGCTGGTTTTCTGACAAGTCCCAGAAAATTCCTGCATTCATGGTCGTATCCATTGGCAGCCAATCAAAAAAACAGACTGTCACCATTAAGATGGTTAGAAAAAATCTTTAAAACCCTTCAAACTTTCTAATTATTTATATTTGCCAAAATATTTAACTTTCAATTATCTACAAATTTAAATATGGTTATGCTTATGTGAAAACCTCTTTAACTAAATAGAGGTAAATTAAGAGTGAATACATCTGTATATACAGCATATACATATACAGTGTACTGAACACTGATAACAATGAAGAACCTGCAATACTTTATGGATTGCTGCAACCCCTTCAAAAAGCAGGACCCTTGTGGATCAGTCAGTAGCCATGACCCTAGCATGTTCAATGGCAGTTCAAAGTCATGGGAGAATGATGTATAGAAAAAATAATAAAACAGGACAAATTGACAAGTGTTGTTGTACTACAGTATATTAACTGGACAGTTGCTTTTTAGCCAGCACTAAACCACATGCAACTATATACCCTTCGGTTAACAATGCTGGTTAATAAACTGAAAAGCCTTGCACAGATGCCCTAGTCCAGTATTTCAATTGGATATTCTGATCCTAGCTAGTTTAGTGAAAAATAAAAGGAATTGAGAATTGGAGATCAGATAACACTGGCAGAACACTGTCTGAATAATACATAATTTATACAGCTTTTTCTCTGTGGGAAATCCCTAACATACCCTCATCATTTCTCTGCGATTTCCTGCAGTACTTTCTCTGCTGTTTAGTACAGAAGCTGCTGACACCACATCACCGCTATATACAGTATATATATATAAAACAAGTGTAAAATAATGGTCTAGTATAACTACATAGTAGCATAAATATCATTATATGCACAGATATTACAGAAATTTATATTACAATGGCAGATACAGTGAGGATGAATATCGAACAGATGAAGCTTAGCATATTAAAGTGTGTAAAAGTGTAAAATGGCTTGGGGTCCGAACATTTGTTCCCCCAGCGATCAGAAGACTGGGGAACCGAAAATCTCCCACAAAAGTCTGCTTGTGAATGGAGAGCCAGTGCACTTGCGTGAAAATCACTCTATTCACTTCTATGGAGCTGTAGAGACTTCTGTCTCAAACAGTGACCATAGCCCTATAGGAGTGAATGAAGCAATGGTCACACAAGTGCACTGCCACTCCATTAACAGAGAAGCTTTATGGGAACGTTTGGTCCCTCAGTCTCCTGATCGCTGGAGAACCTGGCGGTTGAACCCCCAGACATCTGACATTTATCCCCTATCCTGTGGATAGAGAATAAGTGTCCTTAACTGCACAATCCCTTTAATATATAGTGTTGGGAAATGGGAAAGGATCCAGTATAATGGGGATTTTATTTATTTGAATCCCTATTCTTTCTATGCTTAGGGGTCAAGAGGGTGTTCATTGACAGCTACCTCTGAAAGCAAATTTATACAGTGGAAGCTGTCGATCACTGATTAACCCCGCCCACTGGACTCCTAAGCAAATAAAGAGCAGTTATTTAAATGAATACATTTCAGGTTATACTTTAAATGTCTTCAACATATATTTGTTAATGTATACAGAAGCCAATCTGAGGAGACAGGGCGAAAATGAGAGAGCAGCAGCCTGAACCATGGGGGTTTGTCAGACTACGTCAGACTCTCTGTAGGTACTGTAGCTAATCTGTAGTCATATATATATCACTTATATAAAAATCAGTCAGCATGGAGCACTGAAAAAATAAATAGCAGGATATCAACTTCTGTAGGAACTGACTTATATATTGTATATACAGGTGCATCTCAATAAATTAGAATATCTTTGAAACGTTTATTTCAGTAATTAAATTAAAAAGTGACCTCCTATATTTTCTAGATTCTTTACACACAGAGTGTTCGATTTCAAGTGTTTTATTTCTGTAAATGTTGATTATGGATTACAGGTAATGAAAGCCCAAATCTAAGAAAATTAGAATATTGTAAAAAAGTTCAGTATTGTAAATTCAGTGTCACCTGCCAAGGTTTCCTAAGCCTTTAAATGGTCCCTCAGTCTGGTTCAGTAGGACACACAATCATGGAAGACGCTGATTATGAATTGTATTACTGAATCACTCAAATGAATGAACGTTTCAAAAATATTCTAATTTACTGAGATGCACCTGTAGTACCACAACTAGACATCTCATATGTTCCAGATTCCATCTCAAAATCAGCTCCAAATTCCATCTGGAATTTGTGTCCCATTGTTTCCAATGGGAAGCAGAGCGTCTTGATGCAGTTGCACTCTCTCCATTTATTTTAATTTGCTAAATGAAAGTAAAAAAAAAATCCTAAATACCCTTTACAATAAGGAATCTATAAACCTCCGACATTCCTAAGTATTGACCACACTTTACATAACGTGAGTTTCAGGCTTGACTTTTTGACAAAAGTCTATTCTTCCGGGCACACAGTTTTACCTGCTGCATTTACTTCTTAGCAACTATATTAGCCAATTTATCATAAGGAAGAAATTTAGCAGAATAAAAGACCAGATAGGTTCAGAACTCGAGAATATATGGCTTTCCTTGACATTTGTGATTTATTGTACACTCTGTTCCAATTTGAACCACGAGGACCTCACTGTAGTGCATTATCTTGCATAGAACACATACTGTATCGGAATTAGATCTGCTATGCTTTGCAGACCACCAAATTCTATTAGTATCTATTGATCTGTAGGATACATCAAGGCGTATAAACAAAATTCCACTCCGTCTGTTATCATTCCAGGAGACATGTTCATACTTATCAGCATAGAAAGAATTTTACACTATTTTTGTGTCGCATATTGTTTCCAGATTAAAAAAAGGGAAAAGGCAACGGAGGAAATACAAAAAAGTTCTAAACTGCTGACAAGAAAATGCATTATATTGATCTACTACCGGAATACTTGGAATGCAGTGGCTTTGCCTTAGTCTCATCCATTTTGTGTGAAATTCAGTCTAATAAATGTGCAAGGGAAACAGGGAAGCTTTTATGTTTGGCGTACTTAGTGTTAGACAAATTACAGGATGTGCGCTGTGTTTCTAGCAATCTTTTGATGTCAGATGATTCTTTGAATTATCTGTTCTATTGAAATAAAGTAAGTGACAAACTCTTCTGCATATGGTTCAATTCTCAAACACTGGCAAAGTTTAGACTTTTTCTGAAAAAAAAATGACTATGCAAAGGAAAAAGATCAAGACGGGAAAAAAAGAAAAAGAAAAACTATATGACCATTACAGGGTAATACCAGTATAAAAGAAGACTACCGATTAATAGCATGCAATGCACATCAGACATATGACAGCTGTGGAAGCAGAATGGACCCAGACTGGAAGTTAGATCGGGCAGAGAATGTGTGTGCAGGCCAGTGGCATAACTTGTGGTTGGACCCCAAGGTGAACATTTGACATGGGCCCCCCTCCCAAACCACCACCCCCAACCCCCCCCGCACAAACCGCATTATACTCAGACCCCAGAGTATAATGATTGGAGACCCAGGGGAGGATGCAAACATAAAAAACAATGTTACTTACCTGGCTCCGGCCCACTTCCCGCTACTTTCGTCCCTTTTTCAATGTTGCACCTGACGTCGCGTGAGCCAGGCCGGTGACGTGATGCATAATGACGTCGGCTGACGTCTGGGAAGTCACCAAACAGGCCCGAAGCCTGCTTCAGCGCAGGAGAGGTAAGTAACAGTGTTTTTTTGTTCCTTCACCTTCCCTGGGCCTCCAATCATTATACTCTGGGGTATGAAAAGACTCCCGAGTATAATGATAGCAGTGTTTGTGGGGTTCCTGGGCCCACGGACTTACTAACCGATCCCCGCTCCTGCTCACAGCTGTAGGGGAAGCACAGGGGGCCGTGAGCAGGAGCGGGGATTGGTAAGTAAATAGGGCCCGTTACATGCTGGGTAATGGCCTATTAAAAAAAAAATGTCCACTGCCACTGGGGCAGTCTTGTAACATGCAGGGAATGGACAGCAATGATAGCAAAAAAGGATTGTTTACTGACACTTGGTAAAGGAAGAACAACTTTTTAACTAGTCAATAGAATTACAACCTGATAAAGTATCTATCTCTCCCTACTGGTCTTCAGCCATCATGCTGATACAAAGAGAGTCTCCCTCTTCCTTGGGAGAGACATAGAGCAATGCAACCATGACTGCTTCCACTACCTGAACCCCACCATCTGCCCATGGGTTTCCAGTACACCATTGCACACTTTCCCCATCTTGAAGAGAGAGAGAAAGAGAGAGCTGTCAACCATTCTGTGTGGATGGGAGAAGTAGAATTTGTGTGCTTTTTGGGCATTATAACAGCAATAACAATTAATTTTATTAAACATCTAGGCGGATGATTCTCCAGATCTGGTAAATTATGAAAATGTTTGTGTCTGCCGTTTTGAAAAATGTGAAATCAATGATAAAATCTTATTTGCATTGTATATATATATTAATACGTTGATCTGATCAGCTAAAAATCCCTGGCCTACTGACATTATATAAACCAGTTACTGGTTCCCCATCATATTGATCTTATGCATTCATTTAGAGGCAGCTATGTCAGCAGGTATTTCAGGAACATCACTGCTCAGAAGATGGCTAATGTTACGCTAATAGCAAGTAAAGTGCTGAAAATCACTAACACTTTCCAATTAGATTTGGTACTATTTCTATAAGCTTGTATTGCAATATTGCATGCTATAATTCCTGAAATAAGCCTGTTAGCGTGCAGAGTCATACCTGTCTGCATCTCCCTTACGTATATGCATCTGTCACGACAATATTACAGTAGTATAATGTTGTACCGTGTTAGCCATAGAAAGTAGTGGAAGAGGGAAGAAATCAGGCGATACCTTTTAGAGTATATTTGATAGTAAGCTTTCGAGAGTGCTAGCTCTTTTCTTCAGATATGGTGTAATACAAGAAACTGAAAATTCACACACTATTTATACACACACAAGACATGGATCGTCAAAGGATCTTGGAATAGCAAAATGCAATATAAGTAGAGAAGTTATTTACAACAGGCCAAACTCTGCAATTTGGACTTAATATTCATGCCAGTTTCATGTCACACTATGTATGAACTGTGAGGGTCACAAATCACCACCTGATAGCAAACAGATAACAGATCCCTCTGTCACGCACCACAAGTTTTCCAGATTGTTTATTTCCTGACCTGTTGTAAATAACTTCTCTACTTATATTGCATTTTGTTATTCCAAGATCCTTTGAAGATCCATGTCTTGTGTGTGTATAAAAAGTGTGTGAATTTTCAGTTTCTTGTATTACACCATGTCTGAAGAAGAGAGCTAGCACTCTCGAAAGCTTACTATCAAATATACTCAGTTAGCCTCTAAAAGGTATCGCTTGATTTCTTCACTCTTCCACAATATTATAGGGCATATTACATTAATAAACAACATACATTTGTTAGGTATGTTCCTTTTGTAGATTTTTTGTATACAAAAACAACTTTTAAGTAATATGCAAATGAGGCGGTGGGTGTCCTGGGTCCCGGCCTTCAGCTCCCTGGAGCACTGTTCTTGCCACTTAGACCTCTACCATCTTCTTTCTGCGTCACTCCATGCAGTGGGAGTTGATCCTGCCACTGCTATGACATCACCTATCTTACTTAAGAAGCAAGAGCATTGCTCTTAGCGCAAAATCAATATTGTTTTTCTCCAAATCTACAAAAGTGACATACTGACATAACTGGCCAGTTATTGACTAACACAACTCCTCACTTAAAGGCATTAAGAGGGATTCTTGAGCAGTAGACCCTCAGAAATGTAAACCTGAAGTGTTAGATTCTGAAAAATGGCACCTTGAGTAACATGCTATGTCAGAAATATGTTACAATGTGAAGACCTTTGAACGGCAGAAGACTTCAGTTTAACTAAAGTGGCATTCAGCCCATAGTCAGGGTATGATGTAAATGTATGCAAAAGTCCCCCATCTAGGACCACCACCTTTTGATAGAAAGATGGTCCTCTGACCTCTATGTTGCCATCTGATGACAGATGGAAGAAGGTAGGGAAGATGAGAAGAGCTGTTTTATCCTTTAAAGTCCACAGAAATGACCAAACATGCTTAAATCTCTGCAGAGGGTCTCTTATTCACCGTAAATGTAATATTAACAAGTGATTGATATTTTTAGGGTTTGCACTGGCTTATTGTCTCATGCAAGGAGCAAGAAGGAAAAGCAAACAAGGATAAAATGTGAGCTAGTGTAAGCCAACATTGGAAAGGTTGCCATGTTTACTCTGTCTGTGCCACTACTGGACATCATCCTATACAGGGATTCTTTACTGTAAGAGCAGTTGCAATGTGGAACTCTCAATCACAAGATCTCGTGATGGTGTCCTAAGATGGGGCTATTCATTTTCACCTTATAGGGGTTTTTCAGGGGTTCAACTATGCTACTATGTAACTATATAGCATGCATCACATATGGCAACTCTAACATGCTTTTTTACCATTTTGCTTGAATATTTTATACATTGAGATAATCAAATGCAATTCTTTACATTGTCCATTGTATTTAATCTGTTTTAATATTTCATGTTTATAGCATGCCAAACAATTGCCAGCAAGTTTTTATAGCTCATAGTTTATTAATAGCCCTCATTTTATACCTAAACCGAAGCATAATAAAATGCCTCTTATTCATGATCATTTACGCACTTTATAATTTACAGTAGAAATAAATGCAGGGGCAATTTCCATTGACTGTAGTTGTGTTATAATAGCTGTAGTAAAACTTTATGCCATATTAAACATCTCAGATAGTGCTAATGGAAAGGACTGCAGAATTGTGAAAATCTGGCTATTTTCATATGTTAGATTTTCAGGATTTTACTTTTAAATTTATGGAAAAGGATAAAATAAAATATTGCATGAAAGTATCAATCAAAGCAGAGATGGCTCCCAAACTGCGTCGTAAAAAGTGAAAAATGCATTTCTCGTACCTAAATGAACTTATTTATGATAAAATTCTCATTTTCGTCCCTAGAAATACTTTAACTTTCCAAGCCTACTAGTTGCTCATCATTTTTATGTAATGCGTCATTCGACTGCTTTTTTTCTGTTGTGTATTTTTTCATCTCCTTAAGGGTGCAAGGTACTCATGTCGTAAAACGGGTCATTTACTTTATGTTGCAGTCTTGGACTCAAGAGTAGTACGCAATTATATATTTTCTGGCATGCAGTTCAAGTGAAGGCGCCTTCCTCCGACGGAAGGCAAAGGTAGAGGACTGATGGTAATTGTGAAATTTTGAGTGGGGGAGGGAGATTGGCATAATTATTGGTGGCTTGCCAGACTTGCTTGTCATTACTCTGAGATTTCTTATGTTCGCAGCTTTATATTAAAGCACTTCAGAGGACAATGAAAATTTTATGAAAAAAAGTGCAACAAGCTAAGAGACTAACTAGAAGCATAAAGCATACAACACCTCCTAGATTCTAAGCTAACCTACACTTATTAACAGGTACTTAAGTAGATATAAAAAGCATTAAAAGGACAATTCAAGCCATTACAGTCCCAGTCACCATTTATATAAACAGTACATCAGTTCTGTATGATATTACTCTCATTCTGCAGGAGCAGAGATACAGAGATCTTTTTATTGAGCTTTGTATGCTTGTATATTTTTAACATGTTTGTAGGACAGTGTGGGTGCTATTACAGTATGTGTGCTGGGTTTGGTTTAACTAAATGGGCACTGGTGTGATCTATGGGATCCTAGGTGACAAATCTGCTCTTGTTCTTTTATATTCCACACTGCTCAATGGCATTTAGCATCTAGACCACTTCTATACTAACGTAAAGCTGCTCAAAGACTTGAGTAAGCTGGCGACTGGACCATCTTTTAGCCAAAAGCCTTCCAACAAGTCTGATCCTTCTTTACTCTGACATGTGTTGGAGGGGAGTTGGTAGGGAATTACACACTAAATAGTTGGTCAGAGGAGTAAAGATGACTGGGGTGTAGGGAAGGAATAGAGCAGCAGCCATCTCTGGGCTAGACAGGGACCACTGGTGGCAGGAGGATTCAAGCAAGTACAGTCTTTTTTTTAAAAAAGCCAATCTTTCTTTGGGTTTTATTTTCTCTACAGATGGAGGGCGTACATGCCTAAGTTTGGCAAATTATACACAATGGCTTACCATATTTACATATGTTGGCTTGTGAATCAGTACAGAGACTGTTGTAATACCAGGGAATGCTTCATCTAACTGTCTCCCACCTCAGTTGATGCCTGCCTCATTTACTGCTGTCCTTCTCATTTTGGATGCTAAGTAGTCTCCTCCTTACAACAACATAGGTAAGATCTACTCTGACTTTGAGTGGTGGAAAACCCACCGTCTATTAAACTCTGTGTGAATCCTTCCCGTCGTGATAACATGTCAATGATGTGTCTGATCCTTTTTCATATAGGCTGACATTCTCAAACATGACTCCTTCAGTGTACAAACTAGACCTTAAGCTACTGATTATTATTGCAGACAAAGGAGAATTCACAAACCTAGCAAAAAGTGTCCCAGAAAATCCATTTAAAATGACAATACACATGTAGCCAGATATTATGTAATGGATCTTATTAAAGAAAAATGCTTCTTTCTCCATTTATCAGGCTCCAAATAAATATATATATATATATATATATATATATATATATATATATATATGTAAGTGAATATAAGAAACTATGTAATAAATATTATTAAAGAATAATGTTTCTTTCTCCATTTATCAGGCTGAGCTACTTCTAACAAAGAAGCCTATGGAATGGAGAAGGAGAAAAGGACACTGACGTCTAAGCTCTGTTACACTTTGTAATTAAACTGTTCTGACTCTACTATATCTTTTAAGACAATGCTCTACAACTGTACAGATAAGGGGAATAAATCACTTCTTATGGCACAGCACCTTCCTTCCCCTCCCCCCTCCATAGACTTCTTTGCGTGAGGCTATATATAGGTGCCATTTGAGACAATGAAGGCAAGGATGAGAAAAATCAGCACAATATGTAGAGAGGGAAGCATTATCCTTTATTAAGATATTTTACAATGTTTCTTATATTCACATGTACTACTCATTTATTCCAAGTTGTTATGTAATTGGAGCTATGCTCTAAATACATTTTGGAAACTTTTCAATATTATGTAATATAAAGAATAAAGTTTAGTTTTGTCTTAATGTAACACAACCCTGTGAGGAGCACAGTGGGTAAACTGACTATTAAATATTGTGCATGTACATTTTATTTAAATTTTTTTTACCCAACTACTTGTATCACATGCATCTATAGAAATTATATCAATAATTTCATGAATTTTTTAAATATAATTTGAAAATTTTCAGTCTTAAAAAAAAAACAAAAAAAATTGTTATATTTATTTTAGCATAATCCTTACCAGCAGAACAGAAAAGCATCCTGCTGTCACTTAGATTTATAATAAAACATTTTTGTTATAGTTGACAATGACTTCATGCCATGCATTTGAGGAGGTGGAATTTGTGAGTAGACAACAGCCCAGGTGGTTGTGAATGAAAAGTTTTATTAGAATTATGAACTCATTTAATTCCTAATTAAACTCCCACAATAAATTGCAAATTACAATCTTCAATTTAGTTCCCAGCAGAAATGCTAAAATACCACATACCTATTCCTGTCATAATCAAATGTCATGGGATATTGTATCAAGGACTTTCCAAATTTTTTAGTCCTTACAAATTTATTTTCAACAAAGGTTTTATAACAAAGGATAAAGCACCCTTGGTTAGAGGGACCAGCCCAAGTTTGTGCCATTTCCTTTGCTACCAGGTGGCAAGAACCTGGCCAGGGCTTTCCAGAGGAATCATTGTTCACAAACAAGAGTGTGGGATAATGACCCAAGGGTCATGGAAAGAGGATGTAGGGAGGAACAGACATCAGACGCTTCAGTCATAGGTTGCAGAATCAGCACCATATGATAGATAGATAGATAGATAGATAGAGAGAGAGAGAGATAGATAGATAGATAGATAGATAGATAGATAGATACAGTGCCTTTTGAAAGTATTCGGCCCCCTTGAACTTTTCAACCTTTTGCCACATTTCAGGCTTCAAACATAAAGATATAAAATTTAAATTTTTTGGTGAAGAATCAACAACAAGTGGGACACAATTGTGAAGTGGAACGAAATTTATTGGTTATTTTAAACTTTTGTAAAAAAAAAAAACTGAAAAGTGGGACGTGCAATATTATTCGGCCCCCTTAATTTAATACTTTGTAGCGCCACCTTTTGCTGCGATTACAGCTGCAAGTCGCTTGGGGTATGTCTCTATCAGTTTTGCACATCGAGAGACTGAAATTCTTGCCCATTCTTCCTTGGAAAACAGCTGGAGCTCAGTGAGGTTGGATGGAGAGCGTTTGTGAACAGCAGTTTTCAGCTCTTTCCACAGATTCTCGATTGGATTCAGGTCTGGACTTTGACTTGGCCATTCTAACACCTGGATACGTTTATTTGTGAACCATTCCATTGTAGATTTTGCTTTATGTTTGGGATCATTGTCTTGTTGGAAGATAAATCTCCGTCCCAGTCTCAGGTCTTTTGCAGACTCCAACAGGTTTTCTTCCAGAATGGTCCTGTATTTGGCTCCATCCATCTTCCCATCAATTTTAACCATCTTCCCTGTCTCTGCTGAAGAAAAGCAGGCCCAAACCATGATGCTGCCACCACCATGTTTGACAGTGGGGATGGTGTGTTCAGGGTGATGAGCTGTGTTGCTTTTACGTCAAACATATCGTTTTGCATTGTGGCCAAAAAGTTGGATTTTGGTTTCATCTGACCAGAGCACCTTCTTCCACATGTTTGGTGTGTCTCCCAGGTGGCTTGTGGCAAACTTTAAACAAGAATTTTTATGGATATCTTTGAAAAATGGCTTTATTCTTGCCACTCTTCCATAAAGGCCAGATTTGTGCAGTGTACGACTGATTGTTGTCCTATGGACAGACTCTCCCAACTCAGCTGTAGATCTCTGCAGTTCATACAGAGTGATCATGGGCCTCTTGGCTGCATCTCTGATCAGTTTTCTCCTTGTTTGAGATGAAAGTTTAGAGGAACAGTTTAGAGGTCTTGGTAGATTTGCAGTGGTCTGATACTCCTTCCATTTCAATATGATCGCTTGCACAGTGCTCCTTGGGATGTTTAAAGTTTGGGAAATCTTTTTGTATCCAAATCCAGCTTTAAACTTCTCCACAACAGTATCACGGACCTGCCTGGTGTGTTCCTTGGTCTTCATGATGCTCTCTTCGATTTAAACAGAACCCTGAGACTATCACAGAGCAGGTGCATTTATACGGAGACTTGATTACACACAGGTGGATTATATTTATCATCATCAGTCATTTAGGACAACATTGGATCATTCAGAGATCCTCACTGAACTTCTGGAGTGAGTTTGCTGCACTGAAAGTAAAGGGGACGAATAATATTGCACGCCCCACTT
Source organism: Leptodactylus fallax (assembly GCA_947044405.1). Classification (NCBI taxonomy): domain Eukaryota; kingdom Metazoa; phylum Chordata; class Amphibia; order Anura; family Leptodactylidae; genus Leptodactylus; species Leptodactylus fallax. The sequence goes on along the minus strand of CAMRHE010000162.1, from coordinate 899,888 downwards.
TTCATTTTTTTATTTTTACAAAAGTTTAAAATAACCAATAAATTTCGTTCCACTTCACAATTGTGTCCCACTTGTTGTTGATTCTTCACCAAAAAATTTAAATTTTATATCTTTATGTTTGAAGCCTGAAATGTGGCAAAAGGTTGAAAAGTTCAAGGGGGCCGAATACTTTCGCAAGGCACTGTAGATAGATAGATAGATAGATAGATAGATAGATGCACTGCATCGTGTATACAGTGTTGTATATTATAAATTATATTGTTCTTCTATATCATTATAATATTTTGAGATGGGATATTTTTTTATTATCCATAGCTCATTCCTGACTGGTTGCTACTTGCAAATGATCTATATAAAGAGAGAAAAAGACTACAATATATTTGAATTTCTCTAAGGCAACTACATTTTACATCTGAACTGAAAAAGTAATTTCCTTTATTCCCTGCAGAGAGCAATAAGGCCCTGAATCAAGGGTCCAATGTAAGTACTAACTCAAGTTTCAAATTAAATAAATGTGATAAAAGCTTTCATCTGGCTGTTGATCAAATGTGCAAAGGCACTGATTTCGACAGACATATTACAATGCATCTCTTGTATGACTCCCTAATGCAGACTCATCAATTGCCTCCATTCGGGATTTCTTGACTAAGGCAGACAGAAATGTTACTCACTTCTTAAGTGCTGCCCACTGGGGGAATATGAGATATGTTCTAATCTGGAAATTGTTAAGCTTGTCATTAGAAAATAATGGAGCCATGTTTATTTTACAAAATGACAGCTGTACTGAAACTATTTGAAGACAGATTCAATTTTTACAGCCATCTGAGTCATTTTCAGTTATTATGATAAGGACTAAATATCATTGTCGAGAAACTTTGAGGAAATTCAAACTTTTATTGTATTTCAATTAAGGTTATTCAGGTGACTGTGAGAATGTACATTATATACTGTATACGGTAGAGACTGCAATATGGTAGCGAGTGTAAACTCATACATCATATAATACGTATAAAGTGCTTTAAGATAAAAAGTTATGTTGATGATTATATTTGTACCGGTGTACCCAAAAATTTTATTCAAAGAGATCCTGTCGTGTAGAACATGCTACTCTACATATCTGAAGGTGGAATATGGTAGAGACAACTCTTGATTTGTAGTCGTGAAGTCAGAATCAGGATCACTTTTGGGTGGCGTCAGAAATAAGTCTAACTCCAGAGTCAAAATAAAATCGTTAATTATTTTTAAATATTTTAGACAACTATCAGTATTGTATAATTTATTAGATACATATTTTGTTACATAGTTACTTGTTTGGGAATTCAATCGCTAGAATTTTCCTGAATTAGAGGAGCTTTATTGCTTCTGTCTGATAATGGCTGGAGTTGTAGTCGTAGTCAGACTAGGAAAAAATAGAACAGTCAGCCTACTGACTCCTCAGCCAGAAGCACAGGCTGCTAGATAGTTTTGTGGTAAATGAGTCAGTATAACTTTTATTATATTTATTATATATAGCAGCTTATTAGATCCCTGCTTACTCTGTACTTCAGTCCAGAAGGCAGGGGCACTATTAATTGGCAGCCTATAAGCTTTACTACATAAATAGCTGCCAATCACTGAGATTTATACCAATAAAGTTCAGAAGACTATTTTATAGAGATTGATCAGCTAAATTTATTTTTACAAACATATATAGTAAAGAAAACTAAAGTTTTAGTACTTTCAAGTCTCCAAGCACTAAGACATTATGCACATGCCAAAGCTCTGTGCCAGTTTTTTAGCACAAGGCAAGTCATACATTTCAGTGTAAGCCATATTTGTGACATTTCTTTAATGTCATTAAAAGTGAATGGGATTAAGTAGGAGATGGCAGTGCCAGCAAATTTCCGACAAATTTAATAATAGTAACAATAGACAGCAAATTACAGTACAAATCCAGGTCACTCATTCTGTTTTTAGGACAGGCCAATTTTCCCTACATTTATTAAGTGGCATTCACTCCAATAATCTTCAGATTAGAACTGGCATATGAAATTCTAGCCTTAACAAATCTTCCCCTAGAATCTGTACGACTACACAATGTACTTATGGGTCAGCATTATGGACCTGGCCACATTATGTGAATTTCCATATGGTGCCTCTGTGTGGTATGGTATTCTCCACTAAGTGAAATGCTTCTTACAGATAACAACTCCTTCATACAAAATTAAAGCCATACGTAGGTAGAGTATGGGTTCCTAGAGTTCTATGGGCACCATATTACAGATTTGTACAACATAAGCCCATAATGCAGTCATATACAGTACAGACCAAAAGTTTGGACACACCTTCTCATTCCAAGAGTTTTCTGTATTTTCATGACAATAAAAATTGTAGATTCACACTGAAGGCATCAAAACTATGAATTAACACATGTGGAATTATATACTTAACAAAAAAGTGTGAAACAACTGAAAATATGTCTTATATTCTAGGTTCTTCAAAGTAGCCACCTTTTGCTTTGATTACTGCTTTGCACACTCTTGGCATTCTCTTGATGAGCTTCAAGAGTCACCTGAAATGGTCTTCCAAGAGTCTTGAAGGAGTTCCCAGAGATGCTTAGCACTTGTTGGCCCTTTTGCCTTCACTCTGTGGTCCAGCTCACCCCAAACAATCTCGATTGGGTTCAGGTCTGGTGACTGTGGAGGCCGGGTCATCTGGCGTAGCACCCCATCACTCTCCTTCTTGGTCAAATAGCCCTTACACAGTCTGGAGGTGTGTTTGGGGTCATTGTCCTGTTGAAAAATAAATGATGGTCCAACTAAACGCAAACCGGATGGAATAGCATGCCGCTGCAAGATGCTGTGGTAACCATGCTGGTTCAGTATTCCTTCAATTTTGAATAAATCCCCAACAGTGTCACTAGCAAAACACCCCCACACCATCACACCTCCTTCTCCTCCATGCTTCACGGTGGGAACCAGGCATGTAGAGTCCATTCGTTCACCTTTTCTGCGTCGCACAAAGACACGGTGGTTGGAACCAAAGATCTCAAATTTGGACTCATCAGACCAAAGCACAGATTTCCACAGGTCTAATGTCCATTCCTTGTGTTCTTTAGCCCAAACAAGTCTCTTCTGCTTGTTGCCTGTCCTTAGCAGTGGTTTCCTAGCAGCTATTTTACCATGAAGGCCTGCTGCACAAAGTCTCCTCTTAACAGTTGTTGTAGAGATGTGTCTGCTGCTAGAACTCTGTGTGGCATTGACCTGGTCTCTAATCTGAGCTGCTGTTAACCTGCGATTTCTGAGGCTGGTGAATCGGATGAACTTATCCTCTGCAGCAGAGGTGACTCTTGGTCTTCCTTTCCTGGGGCGGTCCTCATGTGAGCCAGTTTCTTTGTAGCGCTTGATGGTTTTGGCCACTGCACTTGGGGACACTTTCAAAGTTTTCCCAATTTTTCAGACTGACTGACCTTCATTTCTTAAAGTAATGATGGCCACTCGTTTTTCTTTACTTAGCTGCTTTTTTCTTGCCATAATACAAATTCTAACACTCCATTCAGTAGGACTATCAGCTGTGTATCCACCTGACTTCTGAACAACACAACTGATGGTCCCAACACCATTTATAAGGCAAGAAATCCCACTTATTAAACCTGACAGGGCACACCTGTGAAGTGAAAACCATTTCAGGTGACTACCTCTTGAAGCTCATCAAGAGAATGCCAAGAGTGTGCAAAGCAGTAATCAAAGCAAAAGGTGGCTACTTTGAAGAAGCTAGAATATAAGACATATTTTCAGTTGTTTCACACTTTTTTGTTAAATATATAATTCCACATGTGTTAATTCATAGTTTTGATGCCTTCAGTGTGAATCTACAAGTTTTATAGTCATGAAAATGCAGAAAACTCTTGGAATGAGAAGGTGTGTCCAAACTTTTGGTCTGTACTGTACATGAGTCCTAAGCATGAGTGACCTCAGACAGTCATGGTTTAAAATATTAGGAGAACCTCTTAGAAACACCACATTAAAATATGAGATGAGGGTTGGAAGTGATGTCTCCTAAATCTCTGGGAAGGATGCACACTTGGGAAATCTTATTCCATTGAGGTCACAAAGTTTATAGTTTATTTTGCGCGTTCATTTCTGTCTAAATGTATAAGGTCCTTTTTTTACAAGGATCAAGTTGTATTTTCTGGCACTACAGTATTTTTCCATATAATGCATTGCAAAACAGTAAAAAAAAAATACAAAAAACCCCCCAAAAAACTGGAAATTAGGTAAAATAAGAAGTTCAATTCCTCCATTGTTTTATGGATATTGTTTTTATGGTATGGTAAAAATCATGTTACTTTTATTCTGCCGGTCAGTACAATTGTGTCAACACTAAATTTATATAGACTTTTTTTTAAAGGCCTACTACTTTTAGGAATATAAAAAAAAAAACTTTGAAAAAAATGTTTTTTTGTTATGGCATTCACCATGCAAGCTGGGATAAATGATTGTCTATTTTAGTTTGTTCATATGTAAAATGGGAAAAATGGGTGTTTTGAATTTTTAATATTTTTGGTCTATTTTTAGATTCTTAAAACTCTTTTAATATTTATTTTCAATCTCCCTAGGGGGTTTGAACATGTGATCGTGTGATACACTATACTGCAAATCTTTTGTATTGCAAATTGTGTACTCACTTCTGTTCTAATACACCTTTCCTATGGCATGGCAGTCTTGAGAACCTTCTCAACAGGTTCCTGTCCTCTGTGACAACTGATAGCAACTCGTTATGATGATTGGTTGAAAGTTAGCTAACTCTGTAGAATCTTTTTTTTTTTTTTTTGTGTATATTTTTATAGAACCAATATATTTCACAGCACTTTACAAATTATAGGGTTCATCTTCAGACAAAAATTAGGACTTACTGATATAGGAACAAGGGCCCTGCTCACAAGAGCTCACAACCTGTGAGGAAGAGGGGCACATAAGAAGGGTTACACACAGGTAAAGGCTAAAATTACTTGTGCAATGGTCAGCCATCTTTTATAATACAAGGTAGCATAAATAAATAACACCGTATGGGCCACTCACTAGACGGTATATGTAAGTATGTGAGCATGCTGGGTTACTCTTAGATGAAACCATCAGGTTCTGGGGATAATGTAGAGGAGAGCAGTACAAGAGAAGGGTTAGTTTAGGGAGAGTAAGTGGAGTTAGATTAGGGAATATGGTAGACCTATTCAAAATATATATTTTTGGGCATTCCTGAAGCTTTGTAAATTGGGTAGTAATTTTATTGTACATGGTAGTACATTTCAGAGAATTGGTGCTATAAGGAAATGAGAATAAAAAGTTATGGAGAATATTAGATCTGATGATCTAGCAACTTTTTGGATTTACTTTACCATATTTCCCCTAGAGTGTTTCTATATGTGAGTGCCACATGGACCACCATGGATGCACCTCTATTCAGTCCTGTGGAATATTTTGGTGCAACTCAAGTAATCTGAATAAGTAAATAAGTAATATATTCTCTTTTGACAAGTAATACAAAAATAAACGAATGTTAGAAATAGCCTAACAATGTTTTTTCTTGTTAATTATGTAAAAAGTCTAAGTATGTTACTTGACACAGGAATTAGAACATACGATTTTATTATTTATGACCTTGTTTGGTGAGCTCTGCAAATTTTACAGATACAAGGATATCTCCTTAAATTACAACATAATAAATATAACTAATATTGAATATTTTGTTGTGTAAAAGCTCAAATCATAAACTTGTTTCTGCCAATTTTATGTTGTTTTTTTTCACAATAATAACACATATCAAACAAATCAGCACAAATTATAGAACTGTTATATAATCAAATCACGTATCAAGCCAAAAGCTGTGAGTCAAGATATCCTGCTATAACAGTATAACAGTATACTACTGTGCAAGTAATGTGAGACTAAACATTATATCATAAGAATTACTTTAAATATATCTCCCATTATAAAACAACTTTTCATAAATGAATAGTACAAAAAAATAGAATAAACTCTCTAATATATCTTTTTAAAGAAAAATCCTTCTTTCTCCACCTATTAGGATGCTATCTTCCCCTCCCCATCACTCTTTACTATCAATAGAACAGTCGTCCTCAGAGGAAACACATAAAAATCCTGAGTCAGCAAAAAGGTAAAAGTATAAATTGCAGCTTTTTTTTTTTTTTTGGACCAAATGTTTTGAGAAATGTGCACGTGTCCATCTTTTCCCACATTTTGCTATGGCATAAATCACATCAACATCACTGGGTGGCTGCATATAGACACATATAGATTAAACAACTCCTGGCAGAATATTGCTAAATAATGTTTTTTTTTCAAAGCTGATCATCTTCGACGCTTTTCTCGGAATACATCAGGGGTGATTTATTTGCACCAATCACTTTTTTGCATTGGTGCAAGATGACCCAAAATTATTATTAGGATCCAATACATCATGGAAGGTCCCGTGCACCAGAAATTAGATCTATGCCATTCAGGGACTGTCGTACATTTGTGGTATAACTCTTTCCAATTTTCTAACTGGGCTTTGGTCCTGAACACTCTTAATATTTTCCTACAGCTAAGTTGGCCATACACTTGATCAGGCGGCATACAGTATATCCCTCCTGACACCCCTCATATACATGCCTGCTCTGCTTACCTGAGCATGCATGTGTTCTCAATATTAAAGATGGGACCAAGTCACTGCCTGAAACCTCTGCTATAATTTTATCTCTCCTAAGAAAAAAGGAATGGGTATGTTGTAATCCAACAGCTCGATCCTTCTTTTCTCCAACATATGGGATAGTTGGGACAGTCCCATACCTGTTATATGACTGGCTGATGGGTGGCTGAAATAAAGTGCTTCATCTGACATCAATCTAATGTATATGTCATTTTATACTCAGGACAGCTCCCGTCGTATACTTGGGAAACTCAATGCAGGTATTATATTTGTTATTCTTTTGTTAATTCTAGGAATTTGATCTGCATTAGTTAATGAGCCAAAAAACTGGAGAGATTGATGTGTTAATGAGTTCAGTTACAGGGTGTATTAAGGTGATTTATCATTCAGCACAACTTAGTGTAATATGATATGGTTTAACATATCACTGCAGGGAAAACTCTTGTATTAATTATCTTAATAAAATCTTAATATTTATCACAGACATACACAACAAAGCCCCAAAAGAGTTAATTGACAAATTAAACTCTGCTACAATATATCCATAAATTTTTCTGCAATGGAAACCAATTTCAATGACAAAAAGGTTTATGTATCATAGAGGTGCCTTTGGACATTGGTACAAACCCAATCAATTTATTCCCTACCCTTTATCTATACTGTCCATTACGTGAAACTGTACAGTAACTACAATCAAGATATGTACAAGTGCATAATGTAACTGTGATGGGATCATTTTTGGTTCTGGTTGAACCCACCACATCCTGTATAGTCAGGGATAACAGAACTTCATGCTTGCTCATTCCCATCTCCTTTCCATTGTACTTGGATTAGCCTCCTACACTTTGTTAGCTAATGTTGTATACAGATGTGTCCACCCTTACTTTTTCACAGATTTTGTTAGGGGTTATCCTATGAGCATAACCAGATTTAAATTAAATTAAATCAATTAAAAAAAACATTTTTGCAAATATAAATCAATAAAAGTGTTAGTGGTGACAGGTTCCAGTCTTTTTTCTTGATCAGTTGCCAAGGGATATGACAATGAATGCCGGAACTTTTTATGGTATGGTTAGTCAGAAACCTAGCTCTGATTTCCTTATTGTGGACAGGTTATTCGGCAGGGGCACTACATGTATAAGATAACCCAGCCTCAATAAGAAAATCATGTGTGGTCTAACCATAGAAAGTTCCTGCTCTCATGGTCATATCCACTGGCAACCGCTCAAGACAAAATGTTGTTACCACTAAGATGGTTAGAGAAAATCTTTAAAAACGCTGCACAATTCTTAATTACTTATATCTTCTAAAATGTTTAACTTTCAATTGTCTACAAATTTAAATATGGTTATGTTTGTTGGAAAACCACTTTAAGGACTTCATATCACAACATGCTAGCAAATCCCATGACGATCTAAATCCCAACTATTGGGTGAAAATCTGTTTTCTTCTGATGCTGGTCATTTCACTAAACTCATCTAAGAATATGTCAAGCCAAGAGGAATGGTAAAGAAGGACCTATGTGTAGGTTGTGGAGAGAGAATTCCAGAACTGGTTCTCACCGAGCATTAAAGTTAGTGATACAGTCAACCTGGTCAGTTTATGTTCCTTCCAGAGGCCGAATAGAAGCCACATAATTTTGCTCTATGATGCTGCCAACAAGAAAAAAGAGGAATTGACCAAGGGCTTGTGTGAATGGCACAACTACAGGAAGTGCAGAGGTAGCAGCTATACCCAGGTCTTGGTGCCTAGGGAAACTCAAAGACCTCTCTAAAATATAACATCAGCAATATTATTAATAGCATGTTGTAGATGGGGGATCTGTTACATACTTTGAATTGGGGGCCCAGGAGCTTCAGGATGCACCTCTGGTTCATGCCATTTCCTACAAGGTTCAGAAGGTGGTAGAAGAGAACAAACTCTGAACCCTCGTGCTCAGGAATGGGGTGATGTTAACCAACATCAAGGGAAGAGTTGGGTGTCTGAATTTATTATAAGCCCTTCCTGTCCCCAATTAAAATAGAATTTTTAAAATAAAACATGTTACCATGATATATATAAACAAGAATAGAACAGGAATTTTAGGACATCCATGTACGTCCATAAAGCGAAGAAAGTGAATTAGCTGATTGTGTGCTTGTTATCTTCCAATGATACGATAGAAAGTCATTTGAAACCCAATTTGAGTCCACTTTTATTCCTCCAGTCATAGTAAAATTATAGCATTGAGATTATTGTAAACAAACAAAAAATGTTGAGCTGAAATTGCATTCTAACCATACCAAAGTAAATTTATCCTGTCACACGGCACAGCGGTAGAGATTTGTAGTCTTTATAATAGAACTTCCCACCGTAAAAATATTTAATTTTGTTTATTTGCAACCTAATCAAAATATAGAAAAAAAAAAGAGATCTACCTTGTGTTTCCTGTGAAAGGACTTGTAGTAATTAGCCTGAAATGTGATGTATTACTGCGCAGCGGGCTAAGCTACACATAATGCTCGCCTGAATGGACTGTACACCATACCTAATTCTGTACTGTACATGGCAAACTATAGTCTTATAAAAATTGCTACCGTACAGAGAAAATAATCAATTACATGAGATTACATTGCACAAAATAACACAAATTACAGATATTATATGAACACATTCCAGAAAAACACCACCATGGAGACAACAACTATTATACTGACATCTACCATGGTAAGAAAATAAAATGGTATGTGTCCAGCTTTATCTTTCTACAAATTTGGTTTGGAATCCAATTTCTTATGATACAAATTCAATACATTATCATGACATAGAAACAAAACGGTCAACAATCTGCAATTCACACACATCACATTATAACAAATGGGTAGGGACAAAGAAAAACACAATTCCCAACAAAGTATCACCACTCATCTCTAGACTTTCATCTTGAATCTTAACTCTGAATCTGTAAATACTGTATGTTATATGTATAATACATGTCAAAGGAATTTAATAGACAATGGGGTAGAATTATGAAGACAAGCAATATTAATGGCAGTCTTCATAGCCCCTGAGCCGGCTTCATATATGACGAGGTGCACGTGTCCACCACGAATGTGGCGCAACCTCCACCAGGCTGTGCAACTGGGGGAAAATGTGTGCCAGATCATAGCTGCTGTACATTTCCTAAGTCATTCATGCCAGATTTCTAGCATAAATGATAATAAATCTAGGTGGTCTATTGGAGACTCCATCGCAGAGTCCACCAAAGAGCACAGAAGACTTCTTTCTCCGCTGCTTTCACTTTCAAAACAACGAACACCTGATGGACACCCCATGTGTAATGGCTGCTTTAGCGATCTGCCTCTCTGTCCATTTATGGACTGACATAAATATTAATAATAATAAACCTTTCAAGGGTCAAGAGTTTGTCAGACACAGTTGGGAAGATTTTCTGGAGCAATGTGCTGAAGCAAATTTAGTGATTTTAACAAGACCTTTTGTATACATATTGAAGGGTTGATTTGTCTTTCATGACCAATAAGAAGTTACTCAAGAATTTTTTAATATCTGATATGGTAATTGGGGAAAATTCAATTCTCCTGCAGCTTTTCTGATACCTGTGAGCTGATAAAGACTGTTCTACTATAGACTTTATACTTTCGAGTTCACTGACAGACATGAACGACGAAGAGCAAGCTCTAATGGAAACCAAGCGTAAGTCCTGGAAAACCCCTTTAAGCCCCTCTCCTTCTCTGTTGAATACTTGCCCAAACTGCATAGAATTGGGCTTCTTGTCAAACCTAAATAAGCTCCCAGCCCCATTAATCCTTATACACTCTTTGGATGAGTGGCAGTAAATGAGTGGCCCAGCTTGTTGCATCCTATACATGTAGCTTGCTATGGGTTGGGAGGGTTCTTCTGCAGTATCTATCTATCCATCTAAGCATATATGTAGTGAATCGAAATATTGTATTTATGGAATAAACCCTCTGCTTATTTTCAAAGTTTTTTTTTTTTTTTTTTGAGTGCTTCCTTATTTTTAATATATGGATTGAGGATTATTCAGCTGTGTCCTGGGTCTTGGCAGCTTTTTCCTTGGATAAGTTTTGTGGACATAGTGCTATTCTGGACTATTGCTTTGTCTATCTATTTATCTATCTATCTATCTATCTATCTATCTATCTATCTATCTATCTTTCCTGTAACTTAATAGGGTTTTTCAGCATTCCTATACTGCGTGCTCTAGGAGACACAACTACACCTGTGTGTTTGGACTTCCAAGGCAACCTACACCCAGCAAGTCCAGTATAGGGTGGGTTCATACTCCGTCCGCCGCAAATCCGACTTAAATGTCGGAAAACTGGATAGGGAAAGTTTTGCGACGCTTTGCTTAAAAACCCATTCACTTGAATTGGTTTTTAAAGCAATGCGCAGGTGTGCTTACACCCTCTGCGCTGCAAAGCCGTTTTTTTTCGTCGGAAACAAAGTCCTGTATGTCCGACTTTGTTTCCAGCAAAAAAAATGGCTTTGCGGTGCGGATGGTGTAAGCGCACACAAGCGCATTGCTTTAAGAACCCATTTAAGTGAATGGGTTTTTAAGCGAAGTGTCGCAAACCTTTCCCTATCCAGTCTATATCCAGTATTCCAACATTTAGGTCGGATTCGTGGCCGATGGAGTGCCGCCGCAAGTGTGAACTCACCCATAGATGTACAGCAGCCAAAAGAACAGCAGGCAAGCTATGCTCGTAACACAGCATGGCATGGCATATTACGCTATTTACTTTATAAGGTTGTCCGATTACAGACACTTATCCCATGTCCATCTGATAAGGGAATAAATGTCTGTAATGGGACAACCCCTTTAATGTGCCTGTTCTAATACATGTATGAAAGGCAAAATACACAAGTTCACCACTAGTAAGCTCGTAATATGCCAAGACCATTCATTTGGCAGTGGCTACAACTGTATCTTGAGCAGATCCTGTTTCAATGAATTGTAGATTTTCAGACTGCAATCGCTAAATGTCGAATGGTTGACCATATCACCGAGCATGCAGTGGTGTCTCACCATGATCAATCTCAGATTGGTTGGGAGAAGATGCCTGGACAATTCCTTTAATATACGTTTATGGGTTTATTCATTGGCTCATTTAATATAAGAATGTTCTGTATTGTTGCTGGCTCTCTGTAAAATTCATGTGGGGTGGTTTTAGCTTCACTTTGTTGCAGATGACTGCATTATATGTGTATCAATCAATAGATACCAGCATGAAATAAAATATGGGCCACTAAAGTATTCTCCGCTCAATAAGACCACAAGGGCCATTTGTGGACTGACATAAATATTAATAATAATAAACCTGACAAGGGTCAAGAGTTTGTCAGTCACAGTTGGGAAGATTTTCTGGAGCAATGTGCTGAAGCAAATTTAGTGATTTTTATAAGACCTTTTGTATACATATTGAAGGGTTGATTTGTCTTCCGTGACCTATAAGAACTTACTCAAGAATTTTTCAATATCTGATATGGTAACTGGGGAAAATTCAATTCTCCTGCAGCTTTTCTGATACCTGTGAGCTGACAAAGACTGTTCTACTATAGACTTTATACGCTGTCCAATATCCACATTGTAATAATTCACAGCAGTATTATACATTGTTATATTGTGCTCACCTAGTTTGGCGCTATCTAAATTTAAGACATTATCAATACAGAACATCTCCCCTAGTGCTTCAATAAGTTGCAGTCAGAACCATGTAGACAGCCCTGATACATTGCATATTCATTATTAAATAATACAGTATATACAGTGGGGAAAAAAGTATTTAGTCAGCCACCAATTGTGCAAGTTCTCCCACTTAAAAAGATGAGGCCGGCCTGTATTTGTCATTATAGGTAGACCTCAACTATGAGAGACAAAATGAGAAAACAAATCCAGAAAATCACATTGTCTGATTTTTTAAGAATTTATTTGCAAATTATGGTGGGAAATAAGTATTTGGTCACCTACAAACAAGCAATATTTCAGGCTCTCACAGACCTGTAACTTCTTCTTTAAGAGGCTCCTCTGTCCTCCACTCATTACCTGTAGTAATGGCTCCTGTTTGACATTGTTATCAGTATAAAAGACACCTGTCCACAACCTCAAACAGTCACACTCCAAACTCCACTATGGTGAAGACCAAAGAGCTGTGGAAGGACACCAGAAACAAAATTGTAGACCTGCACCAGGCTGGGAAGACTGAATCTGCAATAGGCAAGCATCTTGGTGTGAAGAAATCAACTGTGGGAGCAATAATTAGAAAATGGAAGACATACAAGACCACTGATAATCTCCCTCGATCAGGGGATCCACGCAAGATCTCACCCTGTGGGGTCAAAATGATCACAAGAACAGAGAGCAAAAATCCCAGAACCACACGGGGGGACCTAGTGAATGACCTGCAGAAAGCTGGGACTAACATAAAAAAGGCTACAGTCAGTAACACACTACGCCGCCAGGGACTCAGATCCTGCAGTGCCAGACGTGTCCCCCTGCTTAAGCCAGTACATATCCGGGCCCATCTGAAGTTTGCTAGAGAGCATTTGGATGTTCCAGAAGAGTATTGGGAGAATGTCATATGGTCAGATGAAACCAAAGTAGAACTGTTTGGTAGAAACACAACTTGTCGTGTTTGGAGGAGAGTGAATGCTGAGTTACATCCAAAGAACACCATACCTACTGTGAAGCATGGGGGTGGCAACATCATGCTTTGGGGCTGTTTCTCTGCAAAGGGACCAGGACGACTGATCCGTGTACATGAAAGATTAAATAGGGCCATGTATCGTGAGATTTTGAGTGCAAACCTCCTTCCATCAGCAAGGGCATTGAAGATGAAACGTGGCTGGGTCTTTCAGCATGACAATGATCCCAAGCACACCGCCAGGGCAATGAAAGAGTGGCTTCGTAAGAAGCATTTCAAGGTCCTGGAGTGGCCTAGCCAGTCTCCAGATCTCAACCCCATAGAAAACCTTTGGAGGGAGTTGAAAGTCTGTGTTGTCCAGCGACAGCCCCAAAACATCACTGCTCTAGAGGAGATCTGCATGGAGGAATGGTCCAACATACCAGCAACAGTGTGTGCCAACCTTGTGAAGACTTATAGAAAACCATCTGAACTCTGTCATTGCCAACAAAGGATATATAACAAAGTATTGAGATTAACTTTTGTTATTGACCAAATACTTATTTTCCACCATTCCTCTTTAAAAATCAGACAATGTGATTTTCTAGATATGTTTTCTCATTTTGTCTCTCATAGTTGAGGTCTACCTATGATGACAATTACAGGCCGGCCTCATCTTTTTAAGTGGGAGAACTTGCACAATTGGTGGCTGACTAAATACTTTTTTTTCCTCACTGTATTTACATTTTATTTAGATACAGTATTGTGGGAGTAACATGAGGACACCCAGGAAGTGACAAAATGAAGACTCTGAATTTTCACTCTGGAATTTTCACTCTGACCACTAAGCCTGATAATAGACTGACACTTGCCAATTCTTTGAGAATTTCCATTGCAGCAGTCATATAGATTATAAACAGACAGGATTATAATAGAAGATAACACCACTAACCCATCATTGCATCTACTACTGACAGATGATGTAACATTTTATCTACTCCCCTTCCCTGCACAGATCATGTCTAGAAAACTCTCCCATAGACCTCAGTGACTTGGCTCCAGACTATTGCTGCCTATGGCCATGACTATGCTGTAAAGTATGTTACTAAATGCTGCTAACAAAACAAAGGAGAGGTTCTGATAAGATGGTCACCCCCATAATTAACTACAAATATTAAATAAAAAAAAAAAAAATCTACAATCAGAAAAATAAAAAAGGTTAGAAAAATGTGATGTATTTCACTGGTTTGGTCTGGTTATAATAAATAAATAATACAAAAAAAAAAAGATAGATCCCTTTTAAATTGTCAGTTCACCACATTTCGGGAAGAATAAGTATTTAACCAAACGTTAGAATTTTGCACTTAAAAACTTTGGACTTTGTTGGTTCTCCTAAAATCCCTCAAGATCTCAGATAAAAATTTTTCCAAAGATCTCTGCTTGCCATCATTGAATGTTGTTTTATACAACCAGATACTTAAAAACTAATAGACCTAAGGCAGGGTTCACACTACCGTTGATGTCCGTTCTGATAATGTACGTTAAAAAAAAGAAAAAAAAAAAAACAGACACCTATCATAACAGACATTAATGGACACTAACTGATGTTAATGTTTCCGTTTTTTTAACTGATCCAATTAATGGATTAGTTAAAAAAAACGGACACATTAGCATCAGTTAAAATCAGATAGTGTCCGTTTTTTAACAATGTCCGTTTTTTTACAATGTCCATTTTTTTTTCTGCTTTCTAAGCATGCGCAGGAAAAAAACGGACATAAAATAACTCACAGTAACTGATGGCTATCAGTTACTGTCCGTTATAAGTCCGTTACCCATAAACTTCAATGTTCAAAAAAATAACAGACACTTGCTGTCCGAAAAGAATCCGTTTTTCCAAACGGACAAAAAAGTCCTGCATGTAGGATTTTTTGTCCGCGGAAAAAAAACGGACTTCTGACGGATTAGGTGTAAACGGACACAAACAGACACAATATAAAAACCCATTGAAATGAATGGAAATTTTAACGGATTTCTGACTGTTCAGCTAGTGTCCGATGCTAAAATCTTGTAACGGACAATAGCAACGGACACTAATGATGGTCACCAACGGTAGTGTGAACGCCCCCTAATACTGTATTTGCTACAATTGTATCCAATATTATTATTATTATTATTATTATTATTATTATTATTATTATTATTATTATTATTATTAATAATAATAATAATAATAATAATAATAATAAAATAATAATAATAATAATAATAATAATAATAATAATAATAATAATAATAATAATAATAATAATAATAATAAAAATTTATACTCAATAAACTAATAAGACATCAGCAACATAACATTCTCCTCTTTGATGAAATTATTATTATTATTATTATTATTATTATTATTATTATTCTGCATTATGCAGCGTCAAATGCAAAAAATATTAGGTCTTTAGAAAGTTGCATATGTTTTCATTGTACAGAGTATAAGATACATTTACATGCCAGAGAAAATGTCTCATATTGAACACAGTTACATTACAAAGTGGCTTAAACAGATATACAATCCTACATAGACAAAGGCACACACATAGAGAGACAGACCAGCACTGCAGACATCAGCCTACATTTTATTAAAAGACGAGAAAAAAAAAATCTGTAATCATATGAATAGACATTTATCATCTCTTAGACATCTTTGACACCTTGCAAAATTGCAGATGGTAGAAGGGTTTACAGCAATCAATCTTACCATATCAAGTTTGTAATTCTAGAGTAAATATGCCAAATCAAGTAGGTGGGATTTAATGGAGCCTGCTCCTATTGATTAGCAATTCTAAGCAGCCGAAGAAGAAGAGGTAGAAATAGGACGTATTATGATGTGTCAGGCAGAGAAAATTCTAGGCAATAAAATTAGTACAAACGAGTGACTGGTCTGGCTGGAAATATGTTTTGTGGCATTTAATCACGGGATCATTTTCTGTTACATTGTACAAATGAGAGCCGGGTTATTGTAACACCTGGTGCTATACATGACTTATTTCTTGGCGTGTAGCAATGGCTCATGACCATAGAAGTAGTCAAGTATTTGTTTTATATATTTCGCATTGCTCTCACTAGCATGCTTATTCTTTTAGACTTCACAGTACTGTGAAAATATTCCATCTAAAATAGGTGGAGAAAAAAAGTCCTGCATGGAGGACTTTTCTCTCCGCTGGTTTCAGTATAAAACCGGTGGAAACCCAATTGACACCCGACAGACCCCATTATAGTCTATGGGTCCACGAGTGTCTGCAGTAACCGCTTTTTTAGCAGACGGACACTCTGTCTTTCGGGTCCCCATGCGGAACCGAATGATGGAGAGCCAAACGCTAGTGTGAACCAAGTGTAAGAATACAGTAATTGTTAATAGTTTATTTTTGTCAATTAACAAAATGAAGTGAATGAAGAAATGAGAAATCCCATCAATATTTGGTGTAACCTTTACCTTTTGCCTTCCATGAATTCTTCTCGGTACTTGCAGACAGTTTTTGAAGGAACTCGGCAGGGAGGTTGTTCCCGCCATCTTGGAGAACTCAGCACAGATCTTCTGTGGATGTAGGCTTGCTCCAATCCTTCTGTCTCTTCATGTAATCCCAGACAGACTGGATGATGATGAGATCAGGGCTCTGTGGGGGCCATATCATCACTTCCAGGACTCCTCCTCCAAAGGGCAAAGGTCACACCAAATATTGGTGGAATTTCCATTTTTCTTGTTTTCGTTTACTTCATTTTGTTAATTGACAAAAAGAAACTATTAACACTTCTATTTTTTAAAGCATTTTTACTATACAGTATTTTTCCACTCCCTGCCTAAATGTTTTGCACAGCACTCCAAATAGAATATAAAATGTATCCCATATCTGTAAGAAGGCAAGAAGTACCCCAATTTTTTGTCACAAATTACTAGATCTGCCACACTACTCTTGGCTTCGGGAGTTGTAAATCTTCTTTACACCCTCTTTTCTGTAGGCATTCTGCCAAGGACATATTATTGGTCTATTAAATCCATGGTACAGGCGTAGTACATGATGATGTATATTAATGTGCTATGTATAGAGGCCACCTGTAGTTACTGTACATGTCTGCACATGGGCAATCTGTCCTTTCACCATCGCTGTTGAAAAAAGCTCTACAAGTGAGCTACATACATGACGTCAGTGACATTGACATGTACTCTGGGGAGGAAGACATCAAGTAGAGATTGCATGTCCAATGTACAGCCAGTGATCTTACACCAAAAGCAGAAAAGGGAAGTCTGTACCACCTGATACCAATTATATTAAGTTCAGTTGAACCTCTAACGGTTCAGCATCCCTAGTCTTTGGGGTCTTGTACCTTAGTCTTTGAGACTCTACTGTACCTTCAGAAGATTCTGATTTTATACTTATTTTCTCTTTTATTCATTCTCTTCATTTTGTTAATTGTCAAAAATAAACAATTAACAATCTATTTTTGAAAACATTCTTACTTTGCAACATTTTCTCAACCATGCCTAAAACTTTTGCACACCACTGTATGTAATTCATCAACACAGCGATTCACCAAACTTAGACACAAAAGTTTCGTTCCTCGCACTGATTAGACAATTCTCCGCAGTGATGGAGAATTTTGGAGAGAAAGGCAAGGAATACAAAGCTACAGCTAAAATCCATTCTCAATAAGAAAAAAAAATAAGCTGAAATTGTATGGAAGCTAGCACACTGAACTTCTCCGTCTGCCCACCCTTGTTGACTTAATGGATCACTATTCTTAAGAGCACTCAAAGGGTAAATTGACTTTAAAGCCCTTTTAGAGTGGTGTTGGCATAGAACTGACAGAAAATTCTCAAAAAGGGCACAGCTGTCAAGAAAGTCTGCTCTCCGAAAACTACAGAACAGCCAGGGATTTACAGGGATAGAGAGTAGTAATGTCAATACACTGCCAAAAGTAGCTAATGTAAAAAGTGTAATTCAAGGTAACATGTTTGACATTGGAGAAATGCAGGAGAAGTGGCGATTCTTTCAGGATTTTCTAACATTCTAAGGAAAAAGTGTACTATGCTGAGTTATTATCCTGCCTTCATTTAGTAATTGTACTAATTGTGTTAATGAAATCAATAGGAAGAGAGAGAGGAAGCCATTGCTATACTTGTTGTACTCAGAATTGTAAAAATTGCCCCAAAATACATTATGATAGGATTTTTTTTATGTCCTTCTGCAGAATTAGTCTATGTAAATTATATTAACCAGTATAATAATAATAGTTAACTCTTCAGTCCCACAATGGGTGACTACTTTGGGTGGCTACACTGTAAATCAATATACCTACAACTTTGTTGGTGTCCGTGTCTCATGCCAGCAATCTGATGGAAAGAGAATGAGTTGGCACATTGAATGATACGGCTGCCAAATCAACAGTATGATGCCCAAAGGCATTCGTGAGAAGTCCCCAGAAATCTGGTGTACATGATGGCAGAACCTGTGGTCTTGCCTACTGCAAACCCTTGCCACGCCACCTTTATGGAAATTGATTAAGGCACCTGATAGCCAAGTCATGTTCAAACGTCCTTTAAAGGAGTATTCCAACCTAAAGCATCTGTCTCCTATTCAGGGGATAGGTCATAAATTCTAGACGACGGGTGGTCAGAATTCTGGGACCCCCAGTGTCCAACAATCTCCTATTTTCCCCAGTCACTGTGCATGGCTGTTATGGTCATTGGCATAGACTTTGAAGTGTCAGGATACATCATTCAAAAACATCTTAGTCGTGGACCGGGATCTCACATTCTGTTGATTGATAGTGATTCCAGCAATTAGACTACTCCAATCTAACATTTAGTCTGGAATACCCACAAGGAGTCTGACCTTGACCTATGGGTAGCAATGGACAGACAGTTTTCCTTCTGGAGAAGGGCTAATGTGTATCATAGGCTAAAAGGTAGCATGCAAGTCCTATACCCTGGCGAACCTCCCAGCCAGAAGTACACACCTTCTAAGGCCCAAGGGCCAACATGTTAGATGGTGTCATACCCAGGGACAATAATAAAATTTGATGGGGCATTCAAACCACACATATTGATAGTGTATGCCATAAATAACGGATGCTATTTAGATAATGCAGAGTCTCTTTCTATCCGATTTGTCTCTCCAATTGATGTGACCATGCATAAGCGTGCCTTTTCCATTTTAGTTTATGAAAGTTATGGAGCTACATTAAATCCAGTAATAAGACTTGACTTCCCCAAATCTAATCCCTCTAAGGCACAGGTGTCAAACACAAGGCCCGCGGCCTTCTGTTATCCGGCCCGGCCTCACGCAATACAAGAGCAATAAAGATGGCGACCGCCTCACTTCGCCTCATTAGCGGTGCGCCCCTGGGCGGCCGCCATCTTTATTGCCTCAGGCGGCACTGTACCTCACTGTCGGGGGGGCGGCATTTTTCTATTCAATGTAAACCAGCCCAGGACAGGCCGCTTTAAAAAAAAAAAACAGAGCTGAGCGGGGCCTGTCCTGAGCTGGTTTAAGAGACGTCGCATCTCAGCGCAGGCGGCGATACAATGATGTCATCGCGCCGCTTATGCTGAGACACAGACGTTGCAGACAAGAAGAGGAGGCAGCGGCTGCATCAAGGCATCGCAGGCGAGTATAACTTTTTTTATATATAAATAGGCCGTGACCTGCTGGAGTATCCCCAGCAGGTCACGGCCTATTTATTTACCTACCCCGGAGTATAATAATCGGGGGCCAAGGGGAGGTGAGGGAACATAAAAACATATCCTACTTACCACTCCTGTGATCGGTGTTACTCCGAGCAGGCTTGAGGCCTCTGGTGATGTCATCAGGTCGCGTCACCGGCCTGATCACGTGACGTGCATGCGCAATTACACAGGGCCGAAAGCTGCAAGGAGTGCACCGGTGTCCAGGATAGGTAAGTAACACTGGTTTTTATGTTTGTCACCTCCCCTGGGTCTCTGTTCATTATACTCTGGGGTCTGAAAAGACCCCAGAGTATAATAATAGTTCATGGTTTGGCCACTATGGGGCATAATACCCTGTGCAGGGACCATTGTGGAGCATAATACCAGTGCAGGGACCACTGTGGAGCATAATACCAGTGCAGGGGCCACTATGGAGCATAATACCAGTGCAGGGGCCACTATGGAGCATAATACCAGTGCAGGAGCCATTATGGAGCATAATACCGTGTGTAGTGGCCACTGTGGAGCATAATACCGTGTGCAGGGGCCAATATGGAGCATCATACCGTGTGCAGGGGCCACTAGGGAGCATAATACCGTGTGCAGGGGCAGCTGCGAGTCATAATACAGTGTGCAGGGACTGCTGTGGAACATTATAATGTGTGTAAATGGGGCGCTATAAATAGGGGCTATGGTGCCTGTTTATATTATACTCTGTCTAATAGCTCGCTTAACTGTTAAGGAGAAGTTACTTTTATACACGTGTAAAATAATCTTGGCCCTTCAAGGTACCCCGTGAGGCTGAAGTGGCCCCCGGTGAAAATGAGTTTGACACCCTTGCTCTAAGGGGTCCAACATTGACCTATGGGTAGCACTGGACAGACAGTTTTCCTTCTGGAGGTGAGCTAATTTGTATTCTATGCTAAAAGGTAGCATGCAGGTCCTATACCCTGGCGAACCTCCCAGCCAGAAGTACACACCTTCTCTGGTCCAATAGCAACATTGCTAAACCGTGCCATTCCCAAGGGCTACAATAAATTGAACGGAGCATTGAAAACACACATATTGATAGTATATGCCATAAATATCTGATGATATATCTGAAACTGACACTTATCCAGATAACGTAGGGTCTCTTGCTACCCGATTTGTCTCTCCAATTGATGTTACAAGGCATAAGCGTGCCTTTTCCATTGTAATCTATGACAATTATGGAGCTTATTAATCTGCAACCATCTTTGAGCAGGGAGGTGTCCTAAATATAGGACTATCAGAGATGGTTAGGAACCACACAGAGCAGCCGGGGGCCGGGGGTTGTGTACCTCTGCTCCGTGCCACCTCTGCTCCGTGCCATGTCAAGCACTCATTCTCTGGCACAGCCATTGTCAAACTTTTTCTTAATTATTTATGATGTGACATGTTTTTTCCTGAAAATATATAGTTTTATCATTACTTTATCATACAAAAGCGAGGGTAACACAATGTTCTGTGACTTTATTGGTTGCCATGGTAACGTGTTTGAAGACTCCGATAGAAAGGTAAAGTTATAAAGCATATTCTCTCCTACCATCTGCATTCGGCCTATTTAATATAATGAACATATTTTTATGTTAATGATGCCCTTCTATATACACTATCATTGAATATATTAAAGAAACTCCAGGCTGAATGAATAGCCAATCCATGACCAGTGTTTGAGACAAAAAAAAGCCAGACAGTATCTATATCTATTACTAACTATTCATTATTGTGGAAAGCGATATCACGAGTATTACAAACAACACTAAAAATTGTGTATTATAGTACAAAGAAATGAAGTTCACTTGGCACATGTACACACAGCCATGCCCTTATACAGATATTGTAGAACTGATTGTATTGTGTCTGGATACAGTGGAGTATCTAACATTCGGCTACATTCACATAACGTCATCCTCAATCATGGATTCACAAAAAGACTTGTATGATTCCATAGGAGTTTGCAGATCCACAAACACAGACTGGAATAGGACATGCTACATATTTTACGGCCCATTTCAATGGTCCAGACACGGATCCATAAAAACCCCAGACATATGTAAAGGACCATAGAAATAAATGGGTCCATACGGTATCTGTTTACATGGATCCATGGGGCCTTCGGCTGTGTTCACATCTACCCAGTGATTTGTTGTGCCATGATATAATGCTGGATGTGCCGCAGGATGGACATCATTGATGTATAATCACTCTTCTATCTAAGCTTTGCATTCTGGGCATGATGAGGTTAACATTCCAATTATATCTCATATATATATATATATATATATATATATATATACAGTGCCTTGCGAAAGTATTCGGCCCCCTTGAACTTTTCAACCTTTTGCCACATTTCAGGCTTCAAACATAAAGATATAAAATTTGAATTTTTTGGTGAAGAATCAACAAGTGGGACACAATTGTGAAGTGGAACGAAATTTATTGGATATTTGGTTATTTTAAACTTTTGTAAAAAATAAAAAACTGAAAAATGGGGCATGCAATATTATTCGGCCCCTTTACTTTCAGTGCAGCAAACTCACTCCAGAAGTTCAGTGAGGATCTCTGAATGATCCAATGTTGTCCTAAATGACTGATGATGATAAATATAATCCACCTGTGTGTAATCAAGTCTCGGTATAAATGCACCTGCTCTGTGATAGTCTCAGGGTTCTGTTTAAAGCACAGAGAGCATCATGAAGACCAAGGAACACACCAGGCAGGTCCATGATACTGTTGTGGAGAAGTTTAAAAGTTTCCCAAACTTTAAACATCCCAAGGAGCACTGCGCAAGCGATCATATTGAAATGGAAGGAGTATCAGACCACTGCAAATCTACCAAGACCCGGCCGTCCCTCTAAACTTTCATCTCAAACAAGGAGAAGACTGATCAGAGATGCAGCCAAGAGGCCCATGATCACTCTGGATGAACTGCAGAGATCTACAGCTGAGGTGGGAGAGTCTGTCCATTGGACAACAATCAGTCGTACACTGCACAAATCTGGCCTTTATGGAAGAGTGGCAAGAAGAAAGCCATTTCTCAAAGATATCCATAAAAAGTCTCATTTAAAGTTTGCCAAAAGCCACCTGGGAGACACACCAAACATGTGGAAGAAGGTGCTCTGGTCAGATGAAACCAAAATCGAACTTTTTGGCCACAATGCAAAACGATATGTTTGGCGTAAAAGCAACACAGCTCATCACCCTGAACACACCATCCCCACTGTCAAACATGGTGGTGGCAGCATCATGGTTTGGGCCTGCTTTTCTTCAGCAGGGACAGGGAAGATGGTTAAAATTGATGGGAAGATGGATGGAGCTAAATACAGGACCATTCTGGAAGAAAACCTGTTGGAGTCTGCAAAAGACCCGAGACTGGGACGGAGATTTATCTTCCAACAAGACAATGATCCCAAACATAAAGCAAAATCTACAATGGAATGTTTCACAAATAAACGTATCCAGGTGTTAGAATGGCCAAGTCAAAGTCCAGACCTGAATCCAATCGAAAATCTGTGGAAAGAGCTGAAAACTGCTGTTCACAAATGCTCTCCATCCAACCTCACTGAGCTCCAGCTGTTTTCCAAGGAAGAATGGGCAAGAATTTCAGTCTCTCGATGTGCAAAACTGATAGAGACATACCCCAAGCGACTTGCAGCTGTAATCGCAGCAAAAGGTGTCGCTACAAAGTATTAACTTAAGGGGGCCAAATAATTTGGCACGCCCCACTTTTCAGTTTTTTTTTTTTTTTACAAAAGTTTAAACTATCCAATAAATTTCGTTCCACTTCACGATTGTGTCCCACTTGTTGATTCTTCACCAAAAAATTTTAATTTTATATCCTTATGTTTGAAGCCTGAAATGTGGCAAAAGGTTGAAAAGTTCAAGGGGGCCGAATACTTTCGCAAGGCACTGTATATATATAAATGAGTTTCTGTCTGTCTGTCTGTCGGTCTGTTCTTTATGCACGACCAAACGACTGGGCCGATCCTCACCAAATTTGGCACACAGGTAGATTTTAGACTGGGTCTCATTTCTGTTGGACGTACCGTTCCTGAGATACAGTATTCCCAAAAAATGACCTGCATTAGCTAATACAAGCCTGCAAGTCTTTCACTCATATTCCAACTGCCATACACACGGTCACATGTCCCTTATCAGCCAATAGAAGCTTGCAGGCTCTTAGTCTCCTCAGGCACACAGCTTTACATCAGGTTTCCATAGCAACCAAACTATTTATGACCTGTATGAGCAAATAGCATTTCGCAGGTCCTTAAATATTCAGTCATATGATATGTATCAGCCAATATAAATTCACATTTAATTTAACAGGTTTCCATAACAACACTGCCATAAATAGACTGTACCTATACTAGACTGCTGTACTGGATGTCAAGTGCAAATCTGGCCAATTCTTATTGGGGCCAATACACAAACAAAAAATGAAATATACCCGTGTGAAGCCGGGTCCTTCTGCTAATATATATATATATATATATATATATATATATATATACTTACAGGCTCATGAAGGTCATTGAAACCTTTGAAACCTCATTCCATTCCAGAACACACAGCTTATTGGAGCCATTGCAGAATTTCTAGGTCAGGAATATACAATAGCTGCAAATTGTAAAAATGGTTAATGATATAGTTCTATATTAAAGGGGTTATCCATGAGATTTTTTTTTATAAAGGGCTCAGAATAGGTTAAAAGTCTAAAAAAAACATAGAAGACACAAATGCAAATGTTTTCATGCTCAGTGGTTTTCACTCCCTCTCAACTCATAGGAAATGCTGCCCTGTGACTCGCTCTGTGAGGCGGGGTCAGTGATGGCTGAATGGTCTTTTCCTGTGTGTTAAGAGAGACCAGGAAGTAGAGAATAGCGGTGGACCCAATGAGCATCGGTGTGGGATCTGTAGGGGATCAGTGGGGTTGCTTCTATTATGTTTTTAACCTATTCTGTGCCTTTTTATTAATAAAAAAAATCCTACTGGACAACTCTTTTAAGAAGGTTTTTACATTTGTGTATTTGTGCCTTAAAGGGGCTTTCCAAATGAATGTTTCATGCTGATGGCCTATCCAACATCCAACCCTACAAAGAACAGCTAATCTGACAGCATCTGGATACGAGAAGCTGCTGCAATGGAAGGGGAGCATGTGCAGTCTTCTCTTATTCAAGTAATAGGAGCAACACAAACACTCTGTCCATTGTATAGTGGTGGTTCCCAGGAACTACAGCTCCGTTCCTATTACGTGAATATGTGCACACTGCACCAAAATGGATCAGTGGTTAGCACTGTTGCAGCACTGGAGTCCTAGATTCAATTTCAGCCACGGACAACATCTGCAAGGTGTTTGTATGTTCTCCCTGTGTTGTCTGGGTTTCCTTCAGGTACACCGCTTTCCTTTCATACTCTAAAGCCATACTGCTAGGGAATTTAGATTGCGAGCCCCTACTCAGGACAGTGACTGACAATATAAAGCACAATATGATGGCGCTATAAAAGTAAGCAAAATAAGTAAATAAATACATGCATCACTCCCTGTCCTCTGCAGCAGCTTCCAGAGACCACCACAGATCTGATACTGATGGCCTATCCAGTGGGGTTGGAAAACCCCGTTATGGGGCATCTGCCTTACAGGTTACAGTTCTTACTTATGTAAAGCAAAATATTTGTTAGAATCCATATCCCAAAGAATGAGTTTGGTGGAATACTAAGAAACACTCATGATGTCTCCTGTACTTCAGTGAAACCGAGCCATAACACCATTGTGTGTATAAGTCGTATCGCCAAAGCTTTGACTCGTGATTTTTATCACATGGTAATAAACAAGTAAAATAATAACTACATTTATAATCAGATCATCTTCACTTTACATCAGTTTCCTTTTTCTGCAGGTATAGCCTAGTTTGCGTTTTCTAATCTTTGCCTCTTACGCTCATGCTCGCTTTGCTTGTCTTCTTACGCCGACATTAATTCATTGCATATTCTCGCGCTAGTCAGAGGCTATTATTTGTACATGTAAGCAGCTGTAAAGCTTTTTTTTATTATTTCGCTATGATTGCATCTAGCAAGCGTGCATTTATTTAATTCACCTGTCTGAGACGGTATTTTATGCCTCATAAAAATGACAACAAGGGCAATAAACTAAATCATGCAATGTACAAACAGTGATGAATAATTAGAATAATACAATTATTTCTCAAGTGCTATTTTTACATGGCTATAGTGATCTTTAATTTTTCTATTTAAAATGAGATCTGTGTTTGATTCCAGAAGTGGAGGAGAGGATGAAGTGGAATACATTTATCTTGAGCGTCTTGTCTTTTCCAATTTATTCTCTGAGAGAAAAAGATATATTTTTCATTGACTGGTTGTTTTCGATTAAATTGGAATTGAGTCTGGAAAAGGATCCAAACTTATGAAATGGTTTTGAATTTTTTTCTAGTAAATGTCATGGTTTGTTACGGCTATATATATATATATATATATATATATAGTATTGTGCAAAAGTTTTAGACTGGTGTGGTGGTGGTGAGGGGGGGTTAAGCTTCAAAGTAAGAATGTTTTCAAAAATAGAAGTCTAAATAGTTTATTTTTGTCAATTAACAAAATAAAGTGAATGAACAGAAAGAGAAATCTAAATCCCATCAATATTTGGTGTGACTACCCTTTGCCTTCCATCAATTCTCCTCGGTACACTTGCTGACAGCTTTTGAAGGAACTCGGCAGGATTCTGTGGATGTAGGCTTGCTACAATCCTTCTGTCTTTTTATGTAATCCCAGACAGACTGGATGATGTTGAGATCAGGGCTCTGTGGGGGCCGTATCATCACCTCCAGGACTCCTAAAGATAGTTCTTAATGACATTGGTTGTATGTTTGGGGTCTCATTGTCCTGTGGGGCCAATCTAACGCCTCCATGATGGTACAAACTGCATTCTGTTACAGCTAAATTTGAAGAAACCCCAAGAAACAAGCAATGATAAGCACCATAAAGATGGTTGACCAAGGAAACTTAATTCTAACTTATCTTTAAAATCGAAGATGTCCATCAGTGGCATCAGATCATAACTGGCAGAAACCAGCGGGACCCAGGTACACCCATGTACTGTTTGAAGTTGTCTGTCCAGACGTGGTCTTTATACAAAGTGATGGTTTTGATACAATTATGGCCAAAATGCTATAACTTTAACATGAATCAAGGCCAAGCAACTCAACTATGCATGAAACATAGGAAATGGGGTGCAGAAAAATGGTGGCAGGTGTGGAGGAATCAAAATTTTGAATATTTGACTGTAACAGGAGGCAGGTTATTTGCTGAAGGACTGAAGAGCCGTACAATAACAAGTTCTTGAAGGCAACAGTAAAACATGGTGGAGGTTCATTGTACATTTAGATCTTCATTTCAGCTAAAAGAGTTGGGCATATTGGGATCAGTTAGAAAGCCCCCCAAAAAGATCACAGGATGATCAGCTGTAATCTGGGTAGAAATGGGCAGTAAGAGTTCAACTCCCCTGCAGCTTTGCAGCAGGCAAGATAAAGCAGTAAGTCTTGCCCATTGAAACCTATTGATGCTGGGTCCTCAAAAAACTTCTTGCAGCCACTCTAAGCTCAGAATCTCAGCACTCTCTATTTGCTTCAATGGATTTCCTAAACTTGACCTTTAAAGAAGTTTCTTACTAAAGAAATTAAGAAAAAACAAAACTTATAATATTGAAGTCATATTTGCCATACAGATCATCCTCCCCTCATGCTGCCCAGTCTCTATACTTCCTGCTCCAGTGGTGAAGTCCTGGCATGTGCCTGCTGCAGCCACTCACTTAGCACATCTGTGATACAGCCAGTCACTCTCTGAACAAGAGCTGACCTGCAAAATGGTGGCACAGTTTTTATGGATGATGGGGGGTCGAGGGTAGACTTCTACCAGTCAAAATTATTTGACCTTATCTAGGGATAGTTGAACAATATTGAGAACCTTTTTATGCCTGAAAAGGAGAAATGAGTCTCAAAAGAGTCAAGTAAAGAAAATTTAAAATGTTGCAGTCCACTTTCCCAATAGTAGAAAAATGTTCCATTATTTATTAACATTATAATAAGTCTTCTCCTTTAAAAATAACAACTGTGAGTAGTGTGAAGGTTGTTCCCATGACCAAATATCTGTATCAGTGCTACATTATGATTGCCTGTGGTTGCCTTCAGGCAGTTTTAAATCTTGTATTATCCCAAATGTATTCACTGGCATAATGAAATTAGATGTTTCATTTGTATTTAATGGTCTGCTTTGCTTCACTTTTCAAGTAATGTCTTAATGACGATTAGAAATTCAGAATAGTTCCCGGTGGTCAACAAAAAGCTTTTTGCCTGACAGCACAAAATGCTCTCGATTGCAAAACATGCATGAAAGGTACATTTGACAAGAATATTTGTGTAACTTCAACCTGGCCTCCAGATAAATGTCCCCACAGGTAACGCGTCTGATTAGGATCTGCAGCTGGTAATTATTCATGTACAGATTAATGACATAAGAGCTTTACAAAGTTGTGTTTGAAGTTGGTGAAAGAGTTACTAAACTTGTTTATTGAGGATTTTCAAACTTTATTTTACGCCTAAAAGTTTTCCAATTAGTACAGATGAAGTGGAGCCTGCATATCTACAGAATATCGACACAAATTTTCCAAAAGTTTTGGGTTCGACCCGAACCCAAAAATTTTGGAGTTCATCACCCATGAAACACTATTAAACTAAGTATAATACTCACTGTTCTAATCACCATGCCTGACATTTCCTGGGCATCCAATGGTCACCTGGTACCATCTTCAAGCCTCTTCCGGATTCTGGCTTACTTCACATGTCACATCTGAGACATGTGATTGGGGCAAAGTGTCAAGACGTTGGTGCACCCCAGGTGACCGCTGAGGCCCAATCATTGGTGACCCCATGTGAAACCAACAAGAGGCTGTAAGAGGCCTGAAGAGGATGTCAGGGGGTACCCAGGAAAGGTAAGGCAAGGTGAGTATAACTGTTGTACCTTTAATAACTGGGCCTGCAGTTATTATATTTTGGGGTCTGTGGAGATTACAGAATTTAGTAATAGCACTTCCAGGTAATGCCAAGTGAGTTTGACCTGAAATGAACCAGGGGAAGCTGAACCTCATGAATATTCATCAGAACGAATCCCATGAGGTTCATCCATCTCTAGGTAAAATGATAGATCAATGATTTCAGGGAGAACTGTGTAATACCCAATTTGAGCTGTGGAGGCACTACAGACTTTTTCACACTTTGCAACTGATCACAAGAAGTCCCAGTGATTCCCTGTGATCATTTTATCCTTAGATGACCTTTGTAGTAAAAAAAGGGTTATCTAAAGTGGACAAAACCTTTAATATAATATACGGTGCTATCTCAATGTGCTGTTCCCATTGTCACACTCATCTCTGCTGATTCTGACAAACACCACTCTGCCACATTCACAGGTCCACTTCAAAGAAGAGCTTCCAGCTGTGTGACTAATCATCTTTATCGTTCCTATATATTTCATTAGCATGACCACATTCTAGGTTACTATTCTGATGCCTGAATTGAATATATAGCCCCCCAAGGGAGACATTGATGAAGCATCAGTAAATCTTCAAGGTCACTTCTCCTTTGATACTATTTTGGGCTATTTTGTTCCCTTTCTACAGTTTTAGATAAAGTACCCTTGGTACAGACAAACCCCAGTCTTCCTTTTATGTATAATCACTTGATATATTTTAACTGAGTTTTATCTACCGCATTGTCTTGGCTCATTCTTTCATCTCAAATACTATATATTGCCTTCAAACAATATCTCTTTGTTTTATCTATGTATTGTTTAATAGCTCCTTGTAGGATACTGGTAATAGAAGCTGTAAATCAGAAGGAAGGATTAGTGAAAAATAGCAGAATATTCAGTTCACTGGTTCATTATTTCTTTACGAAGCAAAAGTTTTGGGGGGCTTAGCAAATTTAAGAAATTGCTTGCCTAAAGAGGTATACCTAATCTTTTAGATGGCTTTTCAGGTGAAGCTGCGTGTGGGGACATTATGAGTGACACTATGGCCAATATATAGATGTAGTCAAGTTTAACATGACTCTTAATGAGTTAAACAGTTGCAGCCACCTTCAACTTGACATAGTCAATGGCTTTTGTTTTGTGATATCATGATGCAGCAAGTTAGCAAACTCAAGTTAAAGAATCCTAAATCTGTATGACTTGTCTCCTGCATTTTTAGCAGTTTTCCCCTCTGCAAGCTTTATCTGTAGTTTTCATTTCTCCTTGAGCTGGTGGGAGGAGACTATTGGCTATAATGTCTCCCTTAGCCAACACATGAAGAAAACAGGATATTCTGCTCTCTAAGGTTACATGTGCTCAAATGCGTGCATGTGCGGGTCCATGAAAAAATAGCACCGATGATACATGGATGATATCCTTGGGATGTATTTTCCCTCCACACACCCATAGATGAGTCAAGGCCACAAAAAGGACAGGAAAAGGCGCAGTCTTGAGTTTTGCATCTGGGCTCACGTCCCCATGGACCATGATATTATACAGTCATGTGAATGGGGCCATAAGAATATAATTAAAAAAAAAAACCTCTAGAACACTGATAATGCACATATTCATGTGTATGGAGCCTAACTAAAGTTGGCACCATATTACTGAAGTGTATGTACTATCTGACTAGTAACTCCTCTCCTAATATACAGTACAGACAAAAAGTTTGGACACACCTTCTCATTCCAAGAGTTTTCTGTATTTTCATGACTATAAAAATTGTAGATTCACACTGAAGGCATCAAAACTATGAATTAACACATGTGGCTTTATATACGTAACAAAAAAGTGTGAAACAACTGAAAATATGTCTTATATTCTAGGTTCTTCAAAGTAGCCACCTTTTGCTTTGATTACTGCTTTGCACACTCTTGGCATTCTCTTGATGAGCTTCAAGAGGTAGTCACCTGAAATGGTCTTCCAACAGTCTTGAAGGAGTTCCCAGAGATGCTTAGCACTTGTTGGCCCTTTTGCCTTCACTCTATGGTCCAGCTCACCCCAAACCATCTCGATTGGGTTCAGGTCTGGTGACTGTGGAGGCCAGGTCATCTGGCGTAGCACCCCATCACTCTCCTTCTTGGTCAAATAGCCCTTACACAGTCTGGAGGTGTGTTTGGGATCATTGTCCTATTGAAAAATAAATGATGGTCCAACTAAACGCAAACTGGATGGAATAGCATGCCGCTGCAAGATGCTGTGGTAACCATGCTGGTTCAGAATTCCTTCAATTTTGAATAAATCCCCAACAGTGTCACCAGCAAAGCACCCCCACACCATCACACCTCCTCCTCCATGCTTCACGGTGGGAACCAAGCATGTAGAGTCCATTCGTTCACCTTTTCTGCGTCGCACAAAGACACGGTGGTTGGAACCAAAGATCTCAAATTTGGACTCATCAGACCAAAGCACAGATTTCCACAGGTCTAATGTCCATTCCTTGTGTTCTTTAGCCCAAACAAGTCTCTTCTGCTTGTTGCCTGTCCTTAGCAGTGGTTTCCTAGCAGCTATTTTACCATGAAGTCCTGCTGCACACAATCTCCTCTTAACAGTTGTTGTAGAGATGTGTCTGCTGCTAGAACTCTGTGTGGCATTGACCTGGTCTCTAATCTGAGCTGCTGTTAACCTGCGATTTCTGAGGCTGGTGACTCGGATGAACTTATCCTCCGCAGCAGAGGTGACTCTTGGTCTACCTTTCCTGGGGCGGTCCTCATGTGAGACAGTTTCTTTGTAGCGCTTGATGGTTTTGGCCACTGCACTTGGGGACACTTTCAAAGTTTTCCCAATTTTTCGGACTGACTGACCTTCATTTCTTAAAGTAATGATGGCCACTCGTTTTTCTTCACTTAGCTGCTTTTTTCTTGCCATAATACAAATTCTAACACTCCATTCAGTAGGACTATCAGCTGTGTATCCACCTGACTTCTGAACACCACAACTGATGGTCCCAATCCCATTTATAAGGCAAGAAATCCCACTTATTAAACCTGACAGGGCACACCTGTGAAGTGAAAACCATTTCAGGTGACTACCTCTTGAAGCTCATCAAGAGAATGCCAAGAGTGTGCAAAGCATTAATCAAAGCAAAAGGTGGCTACTTTGAAGAAGCTAGAATATAAGACATATTTTCAGTAGTTTCATACTTTTTTGTTAAGTATATAATTCCACGTGTTAATTCATAGTTTTGATGCCTTCAGTGTGAATCTACAATTTTTATAGTCATGAAAATACAGAAAACTCTTGGAATGAGAAGGTGTGTCCAAACTTTTGGTCTGTACTGTATATTCTATAATAAGGATATGGTGCTATTTTGGATGATGATGTTTTCTTGTACATGGTGTGTTCAACACAGAATCCTGAAGAAGCTCCTGACCATACCATAAAAAGTGATTTACAGTTATCAGAAGTTTTTTCTGTGCTGCATGTAAATTATCTGCTTATTTTTTTCTTTATTTTCCTTTTTTTATCTTGACATTTAAGTGGGTTAAAAACCAATTACTTGTTTTTCATATAATTATCTGTGCATGAAATACTAAGTCAAAAAAGTTAAAAAGATCATTAATTCTTCATTTAATTCTCCCATTTGTAATTAATATTAGGTAAACAACTGTGGAGTTAAAAAAAACAAAACTCTTATCTTTATTCCTAAGTGAACTTTTTTTGCAGTCCTTCCAATGTACCATGTGACCTGCTACTAGCAATGCATAGAGAGACTAACTTCTGGTCTACACAGAAGAACATGTCTGAACTGGAGAGTCAGTGACAGCTGTGTGGTACACCAAAAGGGCTGAAACACAGATGATCTTTTGGGAATAAAGTGTTTGACTTACGAAGCCACTCCTTTGTTGCCCTGGCGGTGTGCTTGGGATCATTGTCATGCTGAAAGACCCAGCCACATTTCATCTTCAATGCCCTTGCTGATGGAAGGAGGTTTGCATTCAAAATCTCACGATACATGGCCCCATTCATTCTTTCATGTACACGGATTAGTCGTCCTGGTCCCTTTGCAGATGAACAGCCCCAAAGCATGATGTTGCCATCCCCATGCTTCACAGTAGGTGTGGAGTTCTTTGTATGCACTCAGCATTCAGTCTCCTCCAAACATGATGAGTTGTGTTTCTACCAAACAGTTCTACTTTGGTTTCATCTGACCATATGACATTCTCCCAATACTCTTCTGGAACATCCAAATGCTCTCTAGCAAACTTCAGACGGGCCCGGATATGTACTGGCTTAAGCAGGGGGACACGTCTGGCACTGCAGGATCTGAATCCCTGGCGGTGTAGTGTGTTACTGACGGTAGCCTTTGTTACGTTAGTCCCAGCTTTCTGCAGGTCATTCACTAGGTCCCCTCGTGTGGTTCTGGGATTTTTCCTCACCGTTCTTGTGATCATTTTGACCCCACGGGGTGAGATCTTGCATGGAGCCCCTGATCAAGGGAGATTATCAGTGGTCTTGTATGTCTTCCATTTTCTAATTATTGCTCCCACAGTTTGTTTTCTTCACATCAAGCTGCTTGCCTATTGCAGATTCAGTCTTCCCAGCCTGGTGCAGGTCTACAATTTTGTTTCTGGTGTCCTTACACAGCTCTTTGGTCTTCACCATAGTGGAGTTTGGAGTGTGACTGTTTGAGGTTGTGGACAGGTGTCTTTTATACTGATAACAATGTCAAACAGGAGCCATTACTACAGGCAATGAGTGGAGGACAGAGGAGCCTCTTAAAGAAGAAGTTACAGGTCTGTGAGAGCCAGAAATCTTGCTTGTTTGTAGGTGAGCAAATACTTATTTTCCACCATAATTTGCAAATAAATTCATAGAAAATCAGACAGTGTGATTTTCTAGATATGTTTTCTCATTTTGTCTCTCATAGTTGAGGTCTACCTATGATGTCAATTACAGGCCGGCCTCATCTTTTTAAGTGGGAGAACTTGCACAATTGGTGGCTGAATGAATTTTCTAAAAATGCTGGGCTTGGCCATTTTTTTGTGGTTCACCACTAGTCATCATTTTCAGACCCAAATGAATAATTAGAGGCCGAGGGAAGTTGTGAAAAAATAAGAAAGTACTCATATTCCCATTTGCTGGGCTCCACTACAGTGTCCAGTCTTTTTTGATTTTTGATCCCCCCATGACTGTTGATGACCCAGGACTGCTGACATGGAAGGTGGAAGATACCAGTGACATCCAGGAAAGATACCACCGTGGAGCCCAGGAATGGTGATTAAAAGTGATCTTAAGTGGTTTTAGTTTTTTTCACAATTTTCCTGGGCTTCCAATTATTATGAATGGGATCAGAGATATAGTACCCCAACACAGCTGCTTCTGTCTTTGTCCCCTGTATGGTTTCTGACACCAGAAACTTTCTGGAACAGCTGATCGGTATGGAGTTCAGGTGTCTGACCCCATCAAACTGATACTGATGTCCTATTATGAAGATGGGTCATCAGTATGAAAATTACCCACCATTCTGGAAAAATCCTTTACCGGGAGCCTGTCACCAGAACCCCATAGAGAGATAGATTAGGGTCACCTGAATCAAACAATGTTTTCCCCTTCTGAATTGGTTCCTCCATTATTGAGATATTGCTGCTTTTGTCAATATGCAAACAACTTCTTTAAAGCAATAAGGGTGTGGCCATTATTCTAAAGAGGTAAGCGGAAACAACCTCATTGTTCCAAAGATTTTATTTGCAGATTGACAAAAACAGTGATATCTTGATAACGGATGCACTGATTCACAAGGAGAAAACACCATTTGACTCAGGTGACCCTAACCTATCTATCTGCAAGGATGGGTTGATATACTGTGTTCTGCTGACAGACTCCCTTTAATATTAAATTTTGAGAGACAACTGTATTATCTTACACTGCACTGAGGTTCAGACAGATATTTTCCTCTCTAAAAGTAGCTACTTCTATTTGTTAATTAAACATTCAGCATTTCTGCCCTGTACTATTGCAGTGATAAACATTATTTTGCTGAAATGTACAATACTTTTAGTTAGTCATTTATAATAGTTACCGTAGCTGTCCCCCTCGAATCAATATCCTGCTTAATGTATCGCAATTCCTGACGTCCAATGTCACGTGACTCAGTTATTGATTAGGATTTATCCTCTCCTTATGTTTATACATAAAATATATACCGTAAATTAAACAAAACATAATTGATAGGATGTAAATAATGCATTGTACAGGGATTCCCTATTGATTTGTTTCTAACCTGTAACGCATTGTACTTGTTAAGGACATTGCAGCTAAAGTGGAGTCCTCCTTATCTTCCCTGCCAGGATGACTCATCTGTCTGTCCTTAGGCTGATAATAGTCTTAAAGTCCTTTTGTGGCCACCAACCTGACAGGTCGTATTGGACAGAATAATTTGTAGAATGGTGTTAGAAGACCGACCGCCTGCTCACCATGGAAATACATTACAGATCCTACAATTTTGTAGTAATGTAGGGAAAGCTTTTGTTGAAAGTAATTGCTCTTATTAAATGAAATCTATCAGTATCCTGACTAACGTTATGAATTATTGATCAGATAAATAATGAATTATTCTCTTTTTTTTTTCCTTTGTGTTAAACTTTGTGAAGACCTTATACATATACAAGATAGTCAACTGGTTCTGCTGAATTCAGCAGGTTTAGACAACTTTTCTCTTGTGTATGGAGACCTTTAGTCACATTGAGGATAACATATGGGTTACCCTATAGGTAGACAACCAGTAAAAACCACCATTAGGATGTCCACAGGGTCCAATACTATAGTCTCTCTCTCTAACTGCTTTTATTATGTGTCACTGTTCAATAGTATTGTATTCATGAATTAGAAAACTCATAATGACTAGTGAGAGCTGTACAATAGTCCCTTCCTAGAGGTGAAAGTGTATTAAAATATGTTGCACTATATGACCATTAGTCCTTAAAAAGTGATTTATGTTCTAATTTTGTAATTGTTTGTTTGTTTATTTATTTATTGTGTCTTTAAGTAACAACCTTTCTTGGAATTCTACATTGTGCAGGTCCTATATTGGAGTATGTTCATACTGCCATCATTAATGTCCATTGCTGTCATTGGTCATAGGGTCAAAACTACAGACTTAACTGCGATTAGAAGGAGTGTGCAATATATTCATCCATTCCCATTCACTGTATTGTAAAAAACAAGATGAAAGCTTTCTTCCATCTTCTTACTTTACTTGTCCAATAGAAGAAAAAGTTCTGCAGGTACAACTTTCTCTTCTATTACAAAAGTAAAGAAGACAGAAGAAAGATCCCAGCTTGTTTTTTACATTGAAGTGAATGGAGACAAATGTACATGGAGGGTGCCTTATCTATCAGCATTTATCCCCTTTTGACGCACAAAAGCAACAGACTTCAATGGTGGCAATGTGAATGTACACTTAATCTTCAGAAAAATGTTTGACAACTATGCATTACCATTCTCCTTGTCAACAGATGTGTCCACACTGGACTGATCACCAATTTGGTTAAGATTGAAACCAATGGAACCCAGTATCACAACATGATAATAAAAGCCTGGAAAGGATACATTTCACTGGACGGTCACACATACAGTACAGATCAAAAGTTTGGACACACCTTCTCATTCCAAGAGTTTTCTTTTTTTTTTAATGACTATAAAAATTGTAGATTCACACTGAAGGCATCAAAACTATGAATTAACACATGTGGAATTATATACTTAACAAAAAAGTGTCAAACAACTGAAAATATGTCTTATATTCTAGGTTCTTCAAAGTAGCCACCTTTTGCTGTGATTACTGCTTTGCACACTCTTGGCATTCTCTTGATGAGCTTCAAGAGGTAGTCACCTGAAATGGTTTTCACTTCACAGGTGTGCCCTGTCAGGTTTAATAAGTGGGATTTCTTGCCTTATAAATGGGATTGGGACCATCAATTGTGTTGTTCAGAAGTCAGGTGGATACACAGCTGATAGTCCTACTGAATGGAGTGTTAGAATTTGTATTATGGCAAGAAAAAAGCAGCTAAGTAAAGAAAAACGAGTGGCCATCATTACTTTAAGAAATGAAGGTCAGTCAGTATGAAAAATTGGGAAAACTTTGAAAGTGTCCCCAAGTGCAGTGGCCAAAACCATCAAGCGCTACAAAGAAACTGGCTCATATGAGGACCGCCCCAGGAAAGGAAGACCAAGAGTCACCTCTGCTGCGGAGGATAAGTTCATCCGAGTCACCAGCCTCAGAAATCGCAGGTTAACAGCAGCTCAGATTAGAGACCAGGTCAATGCCACACAGAGTTCTAGCAGCAGACACATCTCTACAACAACTGTTAAGAGGAGACTGTGTGCAGCAGGACTTCATGGTAAAATAGCTGCTAGGAAACCACTGCTAAGGACAGGCAACAAGCAGAAGAGACTTGTTTGGGCTAAAGAACACAAGGAATGGACATTAGACCTGTGGAAATCTGTGCTTTGGTCTGATGAGTCCAAATTTGAGATCTTTGGTTCCAACCACCGTGTCTTTGTGCGACGCAGAATAGGTGAACGAATGGATTCTACATGCCTGGTTCCCACCGTGAAGCATGGAGGAGGAGGTGTGATGATGTGGGGGTGCTTTGCTGGTGACACTGTTGGGGATTTATTCAAAATTGAAGGAATTCTGAACCAGCATGGTTACCACAGCATCTTGCAGTGGCATGCTATTCCATCCAGTTTGCGTTTAGTTGGACCATCATTTATTTTTCAACAGGACAATGACCCCAAACACACCTCCAGACTGTGTAAGGGCTATTTGACCAAGAAGGAGAGTGATGGGGTGCTACGCCAGATGACCTGGCCTCCACAATCACCAGACCTGAACCCAATCGAGATGGTTTGGGGTGAGCTGGACCGCAGAGTGAAGGCAAAAGGGCCAACAAGTGCTAAACATCTCTGGGAACTCCTTCAAGACTGTTGGAAGACCATTTCAGAAATCCCACTTATTAAACCTGACAGGGCACACCTGTGAAGTGAAAACCATTTCAGGTGACTACCTCTTGAAGCTCATCAAGAGAATGCCAAGAGTGTGCAAAGCATTAATCAAAGCAAAAGGTGGCTACTTTGAAGAAGCTAGAATATAAGACATATTTTCAGTAGTTTCACACTTTTTTGTTAAGTATATAATTCCACATGTGTTAATTCATAGTTTTGATGCCTTCAGTGTGAATCTACAATTTTTATAGTCATGAAAATACAGAAAACTCTTGGAATGAGAAGGTGTGTCCAAAGTTTTGGTCTGTACTGTAGATACAACTAGGATAGTTAATATCTCACTTTGTGATAACACAAACCATGTGTTTAGAAAAGCAGCTTAACTTGTGATACACATAACTGGACTTGTCCAGCCAAAAGGACAAGTAAGAAAGACATCCGCACAGACTGAACTCAGGCTGAATGGACATGTCTCATAGATATGGTTGATGGCTATCCATATCTGACTTTTGCCGTAACTCTTGTGGCATGACCAAAGATTGTTGAGTTATCATGTGACTTGTTCAGTAATGTAAATGAATGAAGCCACACTGAGACTTGAGGATGCCGCTGCTGCTACTAGAACACTGATCAATTTTTTGCCCCTAGAAGTCACAGTCAAAACAACCCCTAGGTCATAATACGACTCCACATTAGTTAATGACGATCTTTGGTCATACAACGAAAGTCACATTCAAAGTCACCCTGTAGTCCTAGTCTAAGCCTTCAAGCAGTGTCGGACTGGGATGTCTAGGGCCCATCAGTGGAATTGTTTCTAGGGGCCCACCATCAGGACCCCTGCAGATCAGCGGTACCGAGACAGGGCGGCTAAAGGTAATAACATGCCGGGAGCCATGCTGCTCACCCACTATACTATGTGCACCACTGCACTACCTAAACCTACTGCTACACCTTGTATGGCAAGTGAACAGCGTGGCTCCTAGAATTGTTACCTTTACCTGTAGCCGCACTGTCCTGGAAAATCTGATCTGCAGAGGTCCTGGCTGTTGTATCATCACAGATGTAATATTGATGGCCTATCCTAAGTACAGGCCATCAATATTAGAAAGATGGATAAATCCTTTAAAGAGGTTGTTCAGGAATTGGAGCAACCCATGTGGCTGGCAGGAGGTATAAAGTAAAAAATAAGTAAATTAAAAAGCATACTCACCTGTCCCCGGCGCTTTGTTGTCCGCTGCCAGTGTCCATTCAGTCTCATGTCGGCGACTCCTTGCTGGGAGTCCTGCACCTCATGTGATCGCTAAGACCAATTAGGTACAGGATTTCCAGAAATGAGGCGACGCCATGAGACCGAACAGACACAGGCAGGGGACAATGGGGTGCCGGGGACAGGTGAGTATGCTTTTTTAAAAATTTTCTTATTTTTACACCTCCCTGGCGGCCGACACAGTGGTCGCTCCAGTTTATGGACAACCTCTTTTAAGGGGCTGTCTGGGCCAAATTTTTCTATGGTCACTTCACTGGTCCCCCCACATAGTGGCCTCTTCACTGGTCCCCCATACTGTATGGGGAACAGTGACGGGGTCATTATATTGTGTGGGAGCAGTGATGGGGCTAACATCCTGTGGGGGGGACATTAAACTGTGTGGGGCATATTAAAGGGGTTGTCCAGGGTTAATCTTTTTTATGGCCTATGCTCTGGATAGTCCATAAATACCTGATAGGTAGGGGGCTGACACACGGCACCATCAGCTGTTCGGAGCCACTTCCGGCACCTGTTCTGTACACAACACAGGGCCGGAAGCAGAAAGCTCCATCCGCTGTATAGCAGCCCAGTGCCATCACTGCAGCTCAGCTCCTACTGACTTCAATAAGTGCTGAGATACAGTGAAGGTGCCCGGCTAATACACAGTGGGCAGAGCTTTCTGCTTCTGGCCCTGTATTGTGTACAGTATGGGCATCAGAAGTGGCTCCGAACAGCTGATCGTTCCAGGGTCAGCCCCCTACAGATCAGGTATCTATGGCCTATCCTGAGGATAAACCATAACAAATTATGCCTGGACAACCCCTTTAATATACACCCCTAATGTGCCACACTTTAAAGAGATTGTCCAGTATAATTTTTTTCTTTTTTATAATTAGTCTGGGGGAGGTGAATCTCCCCTACCCCCCCCCCCCCCCCAAAAAAAAAACATGCTAAACATACTCACCTGTCTCCGGTGCTCTGGTGTCCTCCCAGCACGGTTGGGTCCTGCAGCTCCGCTGTCTTCTTTTGCCGGAATTCCTCACTGGCTGTGACGTCTCACGTCCCTTCCCTTAGGCCACTGATTGGCCTCAGGGGGTCACGTGACATCACAGGTAGTCACGTGCAGGGGGAACTTCAGCTGGAAGAAAACAACATAACTGCAGTACCGAACCACGCTGGGAGACACTGGGGACAGGAGAGAAAGTTTGGGGGGAGTTTTTTTGTTTTGTTTTTTTCACCTGCCCCGGCGTAATTAAAAAAAAAAATGAAGGAGCCACTGTATGGAGTATAAGCTCCACAGTGGCCCCCACCCTGTATTATAAGCTCCACATTGGCCCCCACCCAGTATTATAAGCTCCACAGTGGCCCCCACCCTGTATTATAAGCTCAACAGTGGCCCCCACACAGTATTATAAGCTCCACAGTGGCCCCCACCCAGTATTATACACTCCCCACAGTGGCCCCCACCCAGTATTATACACTCCCCACAGTGGCCCCCACCCTGTATTATAAGCTCCACAGTGGCCCCCACACAGTATTATAAGCTCTACAGTGGCCCCCACCCAGTATTATATGCGCCCAATAGCCCCCTCCGCTCCACTTCAGTGCTATTATTATACTGTGGGGTCTCCTCAGACCCCAGAGTATAATAATCGGAGGCCCAGGGGAAGTGATTAAAAATAACAAACTCTCATGCTCTCCTTGCCTTACCTTTCCTTGGCATCCTCGCTCCGTCCTGTCGTCTTCAGCGTCTTCAGGCCCTTTTCCGACGACGCTGCTGAGGCCTGTGATTGGGCCTCAGCGGTCACGTGGGGGCGCACTGACGTCATTACGCGGTCCCGTCCCATGTGACCGCCGGGGCCTAATCACAGGCCTCAGTCACATGACAGAAGAGCGCCGGAGAGGACGCTGTGCCCAGGAGAGGTGAGAATATGTATTTATTATTTTCAGTCACCTCCCCTGCCTTATCTATTGGAAAGGGGCCTGCAATATGCCAGGGCCCCTTTCCAATAACAGTATGTATAGCGGTCGGGGAACCAGGCTTTCCTCGACCGCTATCATAGTGGTTCGGGGCCCGGCCATCTCCAGCTGGCCGCGGGCCCGTACCCTGCCGTAACGCCACTGGTCAGGGGCCCTGTGATGAACCGACCCTCAGTTTTCTATCTTTCTTGGAAGTGTGTTTTACTTGCTTAGGTCAGTCCTTCCCCCACTTGGAATGCGGTGCTTTAGTTGAGTCCACATTGCTGGACGATACGCTTCACTGGTTTTATGTGTGTTCATTGGAGATGGCTTGCTATAGCCAGGCACTTTTATTATCCCTGGCCAGATGGGATGGGGGATAGCAAGCCTTAACTTCACCCTTCTCTCCGAGGGTTCTGCAAAGGTGGGAGAAGGAGGGCTGCCTGGGTGCAAGGGGTGGGTGGAGCACTAGCCATATGCTGTGGGCAGACCTGGATTCTGGGGTCATTCAGCAAAGAGGCAGTAAGGAGCTCTGATCTGGGAGAAGATGAGAGGGCCTGCCCTACTGAGGAATGCTTTGAGGGCCTAGTTCTGGACAGCATGTAGAAGGATTGTTTTATGCAACTTGCTTAAGCTTGCGTCCTAGGCCCAAAACTCTGCTGTGGCCTAGAGAAACGGACTACGAGCCTATGCCGGTATTTTCTCTATCTTTTAATTCCCCTGTTTATTTTTGTGTATTGTATCATCGCTCTTTTGCTTGTATGTTTATGCTTGATCAGATTAATATTGTATATTTCTGTATATGCTATTAATTCATACCAACCCACTTGGGTTATTAAACATATAAAATT
This sequence comes from Leptodactylus fallax, assembly GCA_947044405.1. Lineage (NCBI taxonomy): Eukaryota > Metazoa > Chordata > Amphibia > Anura > Leptodactylidae > Leptodactylus > Leptodactylus fallax. Next base: position 857,729 of record CAMRHE010000162.1, on the reverse strand, counting down.
TATATCGCTCATTTCGTTTTATCCTATGACCCGGTCTACTCACGGTGTGTGAGTGGGAGGTTAAGAAAGAAGTTTGATCGCAGGCGTGCCAGGCGGCTGGGCGAGGCGATATTCTTCACAGTGGTGGCAGCGTTGTGGGATATTAGGGTAACAGTGTGTGGGTGTGTTATCACGCAGACACTGGGGATTGCGGCAATCCTATGGAACGAGCGCGGTATGAGATCAAGCTTAAAATACGGTGAAAGTTTGGTACAGTACTGTTCCCTCCCTTCTTCTTTTTTTCTGTCCTATCTTTTATTTGGCAACGACTTCCAGTGGATGTCTCGGACTCTGAGAAGTGGAGTCAGGGGACGGCAGCAACTGACTGATACAAACGCTGCGCAGATGGCTGATATGGAAGGTGCTGCAGCCGGGCAGGACGAGGAGCAAAGTCCTGAGGGGCTGGCACAAGAAAACATCACCATGCCAGACGGTTCAGCAGGTGCCCGAACCCCAGAGGTAACTGTGCCTGGAGGGACCAGTAACCCCAGTTCTGTGGGGGTAACGGACTTATACTTGCAAATGGCCTTACAGCAGATAGACGCCAGTGACTATAGCACCCGTCTGCAGGTGATTCTCCAGTACCGAGAAGCTGCAGAGCGCCGGGTGGAGAGAGAGGCCGCTGCTGCTGCTGCAGAGCGCCGGGCGGAAAGAGAGGCCGCTGCTGCAGAGCGTCGGGCGGAGTTGGAGCATCAGCTTGAGCTAAAAAAGCTGGAACTTTGCCAGCAGGCGCAACCTTCCCCTGCACCAACTCCAGGAGCCCGAGCACTAAAGATCCGATCCGAGGACTTTCCAATCTTGGAAGATAACGGGGACTTGGACTCGTTCTTGCGGGGATTTGAGAGGGTGTGTAAGCAGCATCATATTCCCCAGGCAGAATGGGCCCGTTACCTGTCTCCCCAGCTGAAGGGAAAAGGCCTGGATGTTTCCACGAGCTTACCAGTGGACGCGGACTATGAGACCATCAAAGCAGCGCTGATCCGGAGATACCGGCTCACGCCGGAGGTGTACCGCAAAAAGTTCCGGAATATCCAGCGGGGTCCCACAGAGAGCTATGCGGATGTTCTGCACCACTTACAGGTTACATTCTGGCAGTGGATCAAAGGACTTACTGTCACCACGTTTGAGGGAATTGGGGATCTTATGATAAAGGAACAATTTCTCCAGGTGTGCCCTCTGGAGGTCCGCCAGTTCGTGTGTGATCGGAAACCCACAACAGCAGACAATGCTGCAGAGATTGCTGATGACTATGTGTCCACCAGGGAGCAAGGGATCAAGAGAGGAGCCACACTGCAGAGACCCCCAAGCGGGAAGGAGGGGCAAAGTTGGAGTTCACCACAGCCTGCGGTCTCCAAGTGGGGTAAGACAAACTCTGTCCCGGGTGCCCCCTCTACTTCCCCTGTCCCAAGAACTCTGGGCGCCCCGGGGACCCCCTCTAAATCCCAAGGAGAGGTCCGGCGATGTCACGCCTGTAACCAGCCAGGACATTTCAAGGCGGAGTGCCCCAACCGCTCTAAGAACCCCCCTGTTTCCCCAGCCACGGCAGCTGGCTCATCTGTATACTTTGTGGGGAGGGGAGGGGTTGCAATCCGATGCCAACAGTCAACAGGTCATTGTGGGGGATAAAGTGGTCATGGGATTTCGGGACACTGGGGCGCAGATTACTCTGGTGCAACCTGACTTGGTCCCTGCGGACAGTATTATCCCTGGAAAAACTCTGACCCTGAAGGGTATTGGACAAGAACGTGTAACTGTGCCCATGGCTTGCGTCCATTTGGACTGGGGTGCGGGAAAAGGGATGCGTGATGTGGGGCTAGTGTCTGATCTGCCTGCCAATGTACTATTGGGAAGAGATTTGGGGCCCTTGGTGTCCCAATATGGGGTGGGAGCAACCCCACCTCGCTGTGACAAAATGTCTGTACTGAAGGATGATTTTAATGAGGTGTTGAAGCCTGTCAAACAGGCAGAGGGAGGGGTTAGCCTTTTGTCTCCCCTTGCTGTGTGTCCAGCTAAAGTAATCAGTGAGCATGTGAATGAGACATTGTGGAATGCTGACCTGGCTGTAGCCCCGCCCACATCTGCGGGTGATGAGAGCCCCCTCAGTGTGACCCTGGCTCAGCCATTCCCCCATGCAGTTCACTGTGAATCAATGAATGAATGCAATGTCAATGTAATTGCTAATTCTTGCCTTGCAGGTTTACAGGGTAGCTCTTCTGAGATGCTGGGGGCAACCCCAACTGAGGACAATGTGCCAGGTGGTCAGGTGGGTCACGGGGATCTCAGGGCCGATCCGGATGAGGAACGGACTGCTGGTATTGCGGTGGTGACCCGCAGCCAGAGTGCTAGAGGGGTGGAAGGCGCTCCGACCCCTGAGGCGTTCCCTCTGTCACCCGGAGATGGCACTGAGTCTGCCGTGACTAGCCTCCCCACCCTGGAGCCGGAGGAGCCCAGCGGGTATGTGACATGCACATCTCTTCTGTCTGGTTCCAGTCAGGAGTTCAAGGACGCTGTCCAAGCTGACCTCAGTCTGGGCGCATTGAAGGAGCATGCCGATCAACCTCCCTTGGAGTCGGACAAGGACCGCGTGTACTGGGAGCAAGGGAGGTTGTACCGGGAAACGATCCCCACAAAGGGAAAAGAAAGTCGGCTCAGGGAGAAACATTTGGTGGTACCCCAACCCTACCGGGTGGAGTTGTTGCGGATTGCTCATGATATTCCGCTGGCAGGCCACCTGGGGATCGCTAAGACCAAGGCTCGCCTCAGCCACTTATTCTACTGGCATAAGATGGGGACAGATGTAGCTAAATACTGCCGTTCATGTGACACTTGTCAGAGGATGGGCAAGGCAGGGCAAGGCTCCAAAGCACCAATGATATCTATGCCCATCATAACTGAACCTTTCCAGCGGGTGGCTGTGGATCTCATTGGACCCCTGTCCATTCCCAGCCGCACCGGGAAATGTTTCATATTAACGGTAGTAGACTACGCTACTAGGTACCCGGAAGCTGTCGCTCTGTCTTCCACACGGGCTGATGTAGTGGCCAAGGCTCTGGTAGGCATCTTCTCCCGTGTTGGATTTCCCAGAGAGATGCTCACAAACCAAGGTACCCAGTTCATGTCTGCCTTGATGCAAGGCCTGTGTAAGGTAACAGAGGTGCAACATCTGGTGTCCAGCCCGTATCACCCACAGACCAATAGCCTGTGTGAACGGTTCAATGGCATCCTGAAGCAGATGCTCAGGATGTTAGTCGAGTCCCACGGGCGCGACTGGGAGCCTTATCTCCCGCACCTGCTGTTCGCTTACCGGGAGGTGCCGCAAGCCTCAACGGGGTTCTCCCCCTTTGAGCTCTTGTACGGGAGACGTGTACGTGGGCCCCTAACTCTTGTGAAAGAGTCCTGTAAAGGAGAAACAGCCATCCAAGGTGTTCCAGTCGTGCCCATGGCCCAAGTGCAGACGGCATGGGGTGCTGGAGGTGGGACCCAAGAAGGGGGTGTGTCAAATGTATTACCTGTCAATGTATTGTGGAGGGATGGTTTGGGGAAGCATAATCTTAGTCATTTTCCCAAGGTATCACCATCACCCACCCAAGTACAGGAGGAACAGGGTGTAGGCCCAAAGGGGCAAGGCGTCTGGGAGGGAGTACAGGGTCCAAACATACCTGTGCCAGAACCAGAGGTGCCCCTAGGTTTGGAAGCAAAGGGGGAGGTGCAGAATCCCCTAGAACTCTCCCAACTAGCGGCTAGTGTGGGAGAGACCCTGAGAGACTGCCGGGAAGGGGTCTCTAAACTGGTATCACAAGGGCCTGGGGTTGCGAGTGTGGATCTGCGGGATGCCAGCACTCACAACGAGGTCCCAGTGCAGGCCAGGGGTAGCCAGGTGGGCGGAGACTGCCGGGATGGGGTCTCAGCACCGGTACCACAAGGGCATGGGGTTTTGAGTGTGGGTCTGAGGGACGCCAGCACTCGGGGGAGGGACCCAGAGCAAGCAGGAGGTAGCCAGGTCTACTTAATTCAGAGCCTGAACCTTAGAAGAGTCTTCATTCAGACAGGAGAGGAAGAGGTTAACAGTACGCCAGGAATATGGTCAGGGACCAGCGCAGGTCCCGGCGGGGTGAGGCCGCCAAGGTGTCCGCGGAAGGCGATCTTAGGATCGTCCTTCCTCCCGACACGCTCTAAAAGGGGGAGGTGTGATGAACCGACCCTCAGTTTTCTATCTTTCTTGGAAGTGTGTTTTACTTGCTTAGGTCAGTCCTTCCCCCACTTGGAATGCGGTGCTTTAGTTGAGTCCACATTGCTGGACGATACGCTTCACTGGTTTTATGTGTGTTCATTGGAGATGGCTTGCTATAGCCAGGCACTTTTATTATCCCTGGCCAGATGGGATGGGGGATAGCAAGCCTTAACTTCACCCTTCTCTCCGAGGGTTCTGCAAAGGTGGGAGAAGGGGGGCTGCCTGGGTGCAAGGGGTGGGTGGAGCACTAGCCATATGCTGTGGGCAGACCTGGATTCTGGGGTCATTCAGCAAAGAGGCAGTAAGGAGCTCTGATCTGGGAGAAGATGAGAGGGCCTGCCCTACTGAGGAATGCTTTGAGGGCCTAGTTCTGGACAGCATGTAGAAGGATTGTTTTATGCAACTTGCTTAAGCTTGCGCCCTATGCCCAAAACTCTGCTGTGACCTAGAGAAACGGACTACGAGCCTATGCCGGTATTTTCTCTATCTTTTAATTCCCCTGTTTATTTTTGTGTATTGTATCATCGCTCTTTTGCTTGTATGTTTATGCTTGATCAGATTAATATTGTATATTTCTGTATATGCTATTAATTCATACCGACCCACTTGGGTTATTAAACATATAAAATTTATATCGCTCATTTCGTTTTATCCTATGACCCGGTCTACTCACGGTGTGTGAGTGGGAGGTTAAGAAAGAAGTTTGATCGCAGGCGTTCCAGGCGGCTGGGCGAGGCGATATTCTTCACAGGCCCGATCGGGATGGTCAGGATCCCGATCGGGCCCCCATGACATGAGGACTAATAGTCGGGGCTCGGGGCCCACCGGTGGATTCTCCGGTTCCCCGGTGGGCCAGTTCGACCCTGCCTTCAAGAACACAACAGTAGGCAGTTTACGGGTCAGTAAAAACGGAACAGATACACAATCCTTGTGACATCCATGTTCTTTACAGACGTATACATTTGAATGACTGAAAATATTTTGTGGTTCTAGGGCCCAGACACTGACCAGTAAAAATACAGATGTGTATGAGGCTATAGAAATGAATGGGTCCTTGTGCTATCCATATTCGCTGATCCATAAAAAATAGACAGGGCAAAACTACGGTTGTGTGTATAAAGTCTAAGGCATAGATTTGCGGAAGGAATAATAGAAGAACTGCAGAGTTCTGATAAAATAATTCTGAAAATGATTTCATAAGAAATAAAGTATTTACTAAAGCAGACTCTGTCCACTATAAATTTAATTCCTTTCCCCCGACTTGTGAAACATACACAATTATTTCTATTTTCTTTTCTCATTATTTTCACAGCATTGTCACGGTGAGTTCAAAGGTTTTCTTGTACTTGTAAAATATATGATTTACTGATTACAATAGCGAGCTAAACTTTTGGTAAATCTGTTCTGTATCCACCTGTATATATCTTCTACTAAATGTGTATTTCAGCTTTTAATTAAAATTGGTTGCGCAGCAACTCGGAAAAGCAATAGCCTTGTATTGCCAATAATGCATTGCAACACGTCGGTGTTTCCAAGCAACCACACAGCATAGGAATTGTCAAGAAAAGGTAAGGGCAAAAGGCCTCAAATCAATTATGAGTAGGTAAACCACTTTGCCATGAAAGCTTGAAATATTTAGTTATCTCTCGGTGTTAGTTGTGACCTAATATCAGTTTATTCCTTTTTTAATAACAGCCTGACACTGGATAAGCTGGACTTGCTTAAGACAAAACTAATAATAGGGGAAGAATGAAAAACAGAAGTAATAACACTGGAAAAATAAGACATTTTGGATTTAAAGCTATAAAATTATATTGTAAGTGCCTTGTATTAAAGGTTCACAACTTTCCTAATACTATTATATACAGTAATGTTATGTCCCGCTCAGGTTACATTCGAGTGTATACCCTAGGGTAATCTGTTCTCACGGATCCTTGATAGACTTACTGTAAGTCTATTGAAGTATCCATGAAATGGGGCCGAAAAATAGCATGTTTACATGGAGCGTAAAAACAACGGTTGTATGAATAACTAAAAAAGTCTATGGGGCCATTAATACAACAGCTAGTATATGGTCACTGAATCCTGTCATGTAAATGAGCCCAGGGGAGGTGTTAAAAAAAAAAAAAAAAAAAAATATATATATATATATATATATATATATATAGAAAAAACAATCCAGTCTGCCAGCAACTTATAAAGATGGAAAATGTCCTTTTATTGGAAAAGCAATACACCACGTATCGGTTCTCACAGGAACCTTTCTCAAGTGCAAATAAACACATCTACTTCAGTGCAATTTATACAAGAAACCACTAATCCCCGCCCTTGTAACAAAGAGCCAATCATTAGTTTCCTATAACCATCAAATTCTATGCATATATACTCATTAAAACTACATAAATTAAGATATAAATATAAACATACATAATATAGTGCATCAAACCATGGCTATAGCCACCATATTATCTAGCAACAGATATATAATGTCCTGCTCAGTTACTGCATGTTAAGCTGGCGTGCCAAAAAAAAAAACTCATATGACTACATGAATCACCTGAGTCAATGCACAAACCTAACAGATGCCCCACCTGTGTCTACATCATAGATTTATACCACAGTAGAAAGCCACCACTATCTAAAACACTTTAACTTATGTCATATTAGATCCAACCGGAGAAATATATTAGAAGCTTCCATAAAATAGAAAAATTGAAGATCCCATATATAGCTATACCAAAATTGATATACTATAGCAAAAAAAAAAAAAATAATAATTTTTATTTTTTTTACTCCTTGCCATTTTATAAATATTTTAATCATTTTCCATCCCAATAAGGAAATCCATATCACAAAATTAAGGGAACAGAAGGGGCAGAAAAAGGTAGGCAAATAACTATGCTCAAGTATACCAAAAATACACCCAAAAACAGGCCTGTCTGCACTCAGACCTAACCGCACAAAATCCAAACCATCCCCCTAATTTTGTTAGAAAAATCACATCAATATATAGGCAAATATATTCTATATTGATGAAATCTATATTCTAATACAAAAATAGTTGTCCATATGGCGCCCATTCTCCATGTGGTACTAGCGACACAACAGGGATCTATTTTCTTTTTCCTTTTAATTTACAGGCATCATGATACTGAGCAGGACATATACATCCACCAAACTTGATACACCCAACTAAAAAACAAACAAAACAAGAATTAAAAATTAGTAACAAAATTTACTCAAGAAACAGTCTAAAGTTTAAAGGGGAATACTCATTTTTAACAATACTCTACATATGGGCTTGTACCTTGAAGTCAACATTCAAGCCCATAGGTTTAAGGGTATTTAGCATATAGATCCATTTTAGCTCCCTAAGTTTCAGTTCACGTTGACGATCCCCACCTCTACGTCTCTGCGGAATATGATCCAACACCCTGAAACGTAACTCATCCACTGTATGTCGTTTTTCACAAAAATGTCTAGAGACCGGAAGTTCTAACCTCTTTTTACGGATCGTGCTCTTATGGAGATTGATCCTAGTTCTAATCTCAAGAGTAGTTTCTCCAACATAAATCAAATTACACGGACATTGAATCATATAAATCACGTATTCAGATGAACAGGTATAACGTTCTTTGATAATAAAAGTTTGTCCCGTCTGTGGATGTACAAAGCTATCACCCTGTATCATATTAGTACAATTTGAGCAGTTTAAACATGGAAAATTGCCCCGAGTCAAAGGACCTAACAATAATTGTTTAGTTTGTTTCCTTGGCCCAATATCTGCCTTCACTAAGATATCTTTCAGATTACGGGCTCTTTTGTAAGACATCAATGGTGAATAAGCTAAATCAGGTATTTCAGGACAGCCTTGTCGAATCACCGTCCAGTGTTTAGAAAGAATTTTGCTGACAGTACCACTCAGATGTGTAAAGGTAGACACAAAAGGGATCCTAGGTCCCTTATTACGTATTTTTGGTTCAAAAAGATTAACCCTCTCAACTTCCTGTAACTGTTTCTTATGTCTATCCAATATAGATTTGGGGTACCCCCTATTACGGAATTTGGAACACATCTCCTCCACTCTTCTGTCAACTGTAAGTTCATCACTAACTATACTAACTATATATATATATATTCACTTTCCCTCACCACTATTTGGCCTCCTCACGACATCCGGCACTCTCTCTTGGTCTCTTCGGTAATGTTATCCATTCAGGATCACCATTGAAGCTTGTGATTGGGCCTCAGCGGTCACATAGACATGCCGAGCATCATGACATCATTACGGTGAGGGAAGGTGACTATAAATGTTTTTTATTTTTTACACCTTCCCCGGACCGCCACCTATTATACTCTAGAGACCCCAGAGTATACCACAATGCATGTCAAGGTGGCCATCTTAACGACAAATTGTTAATTATTTGGTTTAGTTAAAAACAAAAAAATTTGGAATATTCGGGTCGAACCTCAGAACAAATTGGTTCGCCATCTCTAATCCAGGCTTAGATAACGGGTTAAATAATGGTACAATTCACCACTTAGAGATCTGTGCCTACTGTAAGCAAGTAAGAGCCAGCTGTTGTCTGGACTGATAAGTCTGTATAACGTGGAACATCAGCATATACAGTGTTCATGTGTCAAGCGAAGAAAACACATCTTCTGATAAATTACACGGGAAAGAGGATAAATTACGTTGTGGTGTTACAAATCCATACAACAATGGCCATCTGCTTGGTGTAATTCAGGTTATTGCCTGGACAATAGATTTGATGAAAGCGCCGGTATCTTCATTAACAGACCAGCAGGCTGATTATTTATCTAGCGTTAAGAGAAATGGAGCTAATGTCAGTCATTAACCACCATACTCATCTGTTTCAAGCCCATTAGTAAAGTACAACTAATTAAGTTACACAAGTAAAAGAAAACAGCAGATTTAACTAGAAACATTCCGCTCCGCTGTAGATACGCGCCTTAGTATCAAGCAAAGCTGACAATACTAGCCTGACTTGTTTAGATGCTTATTAAAGTAGCACTCCCAAAAAATTGTCTTCTCCAGCGTATTACAAAGATAAAGTACATGCTATAAATTGTAATGAAGATAATCTTACTGGTAACTGTATTTTTTTAGTTATCCATTCCCTTCTGGTCCTTATCTGTGTCATGTGACACACACTTTGACTCTCCACCTGACACAGCATCTTATACATGGACAGTAAATTCTTTAAAAATCAGACAATGTGATTTTCTGGATTTGTTTTCTCATTTTGTCTCTCATAGTTGAGGTCTACCTATGATGTCAATTACAGGCCGGACTCATTTTTTTAAGTGGGAGAACTTGCACAATTGGTGGCTGACTAAATACTTTTTTCTCCCCACTGTATATATTTAGATATAGCATAAATATCTCCCAAATGGGGTGTTGTTGTGTTTGTCTGTTTATTTTTAAAGCTGGTCATTCTGTGACACTGCATTTCAAGATGTGTCAAGCCAAGAAGAAAGGTAAGTTAAGACTCATCTGTATACTAATACCTACAGTACTAGTCTGCTGACCACACATAGAAGCCATAGGAGCAAGAAGCTGGAGCTTATGGTGGTATTCACTAAGTGATTGCTTTTCTGCCATATCCTACAGTCCACATAGTGGAACAAGACTGTAGATATCTGGTTCTTCTGTCTCAGATGATCCACAAATAAAATCCAGAGGCAGTTATTGGTTGAAGCATACAAGATCTTATTACTTATGCAAAAGCAAAGAGATGCAATACATTCCTCATATTAATTCACTAGTGGAATCAAGGATGGCTCCTCTTCACAATTTCCACTGGGTTTGTCCATATGTGGCCATCCTCACTACCGCTCTTCAGCTCCTGTATGGCTTCATACCCTCCTAGGCACCAACTACCTTTCGTAAAAACTGGCTGCCTTAGATGTAAAGTTAATGCTTATTGTCCATGGAGGAGAAGGTTTCTGACTGATCTAATAGGGATGAAGTGGCAGCCTGTTGGAATACTGTTGCCAGCTACCTACAACAGCTACTGCAGGGGTTTAGGACCTGTGCCATCAGTACAAGGGCTAAGAAGAGCCCTGTGTCCTAACTAACTACTACTGCTAACTCATCTTTACCAACTGTGGACAAGGGCCTTTATAACTCAAATTCCACCCCCTAAACCTAGGAGGAAATGCCCTTACTTGCACCAAAGATGTGCTGCACTGTTCCTTTTGTGCCCCTCTTGCCTCTTTTTGCAAAGGAGAATGGAGATGCCTCAGCCTCACAAATTTACTCTAACTCATACCCTAAAACTGTCCCGAGTTACACCAGAAATCTACGCCAGCTTCTGACTAGTGTGGACTTCAAATCTGGAGCACGGGATTGCGCTTGAATTATTAAGAAGCTGGAACCTCTGAAAAATTCCATTGCCAGCCGTGGACTTCGTTAAGACTGACATGCATAACGCCAGTCTTAATAAATTCCCCCAATAGGTTTTCCACCATTCTAAAATATTTAAACCCTTAAAACATCTTCAGTTCTTTAATGAACATTTCACATTGCCTCCCCACTCGCTTTTATGGTGCAGCATAATTTATAGCTGCCCTCATTGTAACATTTCCAGCAGCTTCCATCTAAAATAAAACTGGAAAAAAAAATGCAGCGTCTGAAATAATATTGTATTTCAATATTACCGTTTATCTTAATCATATTACATGCATGTTTTTTTCTGAATATTTTCCCTTAAGCTTTAATATCAAATGGACAATCATGTAAAATCATTGCTTTTAACAGGCGCAACAGAGGGAGAATATGTGCAGCACAGATGGTGGAAGGAAATAGAAAATGTTTCTGCATATGTTATGCAAATGAAATTGGGTGCTATGCATAGAGTGAATTATAAGAATGAATGTGTGCCTAGTGAGCGCAGATTGAGTTTTGAAGGAGTGTATGTGGGTTGTGCGGAGATTACCGAGAGGTGTGAAATTTCACTCTGCAGAAGGTGCGGTAAGAGGAAAAAAGTTGAATTCTTGTAAGTTCAGGACGGATATCTCTTAAATTCACTGTACACAGTCTGCCTGAGGGTAAAAATGTCACTGCATGTCAAACAGCTAAAGTGTGCATGAGAGGCTGCCATTCCACGGTTATTTAACATACCTTATAGGCAAACTGGATAGTTTATGCATTTACCAGAGACATATTTCACTCTTACTGCCCACCTTGAGGCTTTTATGACATGACGTATCCATAGAATGGTCAACATGACAAAAGTGATTCACATTCAGAAGAATAACATATAACCGTAAATAACATTGGCCAAGGAAAACAGAGACGTAAAATTTATTATACATTTTACGCAAGTTTCTGGCATCATAGGTACGATAGAAGAAAAAAAAAATGGTGCACAAATATTTTTGCATTCTAATTTGTGTTTTTTGTAAATATTTGCACCTGTGTGCCACTCTTCTAAAAAGTGGGTATGCCATAGGGGTGGGAATTATCTGGAGAGGTGTGGCCTATCCAGATTTGCTGGATTTACTATAATCCTAACTGGCATAGATGTGAGATTCTGGCACATGGAGGACTAGAGATGTGCCTAATGTATGAAGAAGCCTGAGCCATTAATAAATTAGGTGCACCTTAATCTGGTGGAATAAAAGCAAGGCTGGCGTGAGAAACTCTGCTCTTGTCAAATCTCCTCCAATAGTTCCATTATAATAAATGTTTTGTTATATAGTATATGTATACAAAAAGATGAGAAAGCAAGAAGGTTAAAATCATTGGGCTAAGGTGAGAAGTTAGTCCCCTAAACACATTTCAGAAACTTGGCTGAACTTTTGGTGGACCCGGCCAACTATCTTTTGTGTATGGATCAGAGATGGGTGAACCACTATGATCTGAGCCCGGTTCAATCTGAATATTCCATATTGTTTGGTTTTTAATGAAATCGAAAAAATGGAGATTTGTCTCGGATGAACTAAAAAGGCTGCAGTGACATGCATTGCGGTAGATTATTATACTCTGTGGTCTCTTCAGACCCCAGAGTATAATAGGTGGTGGCTGTCACATAACATAAAAAACATTTATACTCACTTTCACTCACCTCTTGTAGGCCTCCTTGCGGCATCTGATGCACTCCTGGTGACGTCATGAGGTCATGACGTTCAAAATGCCCCTGTGATTGGGCCTCAGCGGTGGCCGCATGACATCACAGAGGAGGCCAAGGGTGGGAGAGCACCAGACGTGGCAAAGAGGCCCAAAAGAGGTTACAGAAGGTGAGTATATGTTTTTCATTTTTTCACACCTTTCCTGGACCTCCATCTATTATACACTGGGGTCGGAAGAGACTCCAGAATATAACAATTTCACTTCCAGTTCTATCTGTTCTAAAGTCTTGAAATCCCTTGACAATGATATCATTTCATGCCTATCTAGGAAACAGTTAAACTAGCCCACCCTCATACCTTGCCCCATTAACGCCTCATTTCCCATCTATTTCTCTTTCTGGTATCACAGATTATTAATTGCCAATATTTCCTTCGAGCAAGGAAAGCCCAAACTTTCCCAAGTCCTTCTACGTGCGGTGCTTCTTAATCATAGTGCGAGATTATTCTAGTAGCTGAGATGGAAAATCCCCAGCGCATTAATAATTATAGTGAAAACTATTTATTTTAAGTTAGCAAATGATATTTTTCGGCAAACTTTTCCATTTTTCTGCTGATACCTTGCTACCATCTGTGAAGTATCGCTGTCAGTTAAAAATAATGAATCATCACATATGTTGACTACATAATATAGGAGCCGTCATCCCCAAAAGACTGATTTACAGCTACATTAGTCTTTTTCACCATGAATAACAAGCATATAAGACGTACTGAAGAGAAGCTTTGAAGCCTCAGTGAGTTTCTCCGTGTGGTTAGGTGTTATCTACAAGGTTTGATTCAAAGGATATTTTCTGTAGATAGTGACTAAAAGGGGAATTCTTATATTATAATGTTATGGCATATCCTTATATAGTGGTGGGAGATCCGTTCATCCCAAGAATGAGGGGGCAGTGGTCCTTTTAGTTTTTCCCCTGCACAGCAGTGCACCTATCTAATCCGCTCTCAACTTATGTGGCATTATGGAAGTATTACCCTCTGGGTGCATTGCATCTGGGGTGAACAAGGTGCATCAAGAGGGTATTATAAGGCAGCACACACTGCTCAATAACTCCTAAGATTAAAGGAGCTGGCCAGAATTTTTTTTTTATATTTATGACCTATCTAATCGAATCAATGAGGCAGCCGCCACAAGGATCAGCTGTTTGGGGCCACTAATGACTCTTTTACTATACACTGCACAGAGCAGGAGGCAGATGGCTCTAGCCCCTGTATGGTGGCAAGAAGCTGGTACTGCAGCTTAGCTCCCATTGACTGCAATAGGAACTGAGCTGTAGTTATGTCTCCTGGCCACTACACAGGGCATGGAGCCATCTGCTTCAGTTTCCGTGCAGTGTATAGTATGAGAATCAGAAGTGGTGCCAAACAGCTGATCCGTGTGGCAACAGCCAAAGGATAGGATAGGTCATAAATAAAAATTTGTGGACAGCCCCTTTAAGGGTTCTGTGTGCCTCCACACATTCTCATGCAGCTATGGAAGAACATACTAGTTAAATGTTGACTGCTCAGAGGGACAGTATATACAGTGCTGGCCAAAAGTATTGGCACCCCTGCAATTCTGTCAGATAATACTCAATTTCTTCCAGAAAATGATTGCAATCACAAATGCTTTGGTAATAATATCTTCATTTAATTTGTCTTCAATGGAAAACCACAAAAAGAATTGTCAAAAAGCCAAATTGGATATAATTCCACACCAAACATAAAAAAGGGAGTGGACAAAAGTATTGGCACCCTTTGAAAAACCATGTGATGCTTCTCTAATTTGTGTAATTAACAGCACCTGTTATTTACCTGTGGCACATAACAGGTGGTGGCAATAACTAAATCACACTTGCAGCCAGTTGAAATGGATTAAAGTTGACTCAACCTCTGTCCTGTGTCCTTGTGTGTACCACATTGAGCATGGAGAAAAGAAAGAAGACCAAAGAACTGTCTGAGGACTTGAGAAGCAAAATTGTGAGGAAGCATGAGCAATCTCAAGGCTACAAGTCCATCTCCAAAGACCTGAATGTTGCTGTGTCTACCGTGCGCAGTGTCATCAAGAAGTTTAAAGCCCATGGCACTGTGGCTAACCTCCCTAGATGTGGATGGAAAAGAAAAATTGATGAGAGATTTCAACGAAAGATTGTGCGGATGGTGGCTAAAGAACCTCGACTAACATCCAAACAAGTTCTAGCTGCCCTGCAGTCCGAGGGTACAACAGTGTCAACCCGTACTATCCGTCGGCGTCTGAATGAAAAGGAACTCTATGGTAGGATACCCAGGAAGACCCCACTTCTGACCCAGAGACATAAAAAAGCCAGGCTGGAGTTTGCCAAAACTTACCTGAGAAAGCCAAAAACTTTTTGGAAGAATGTTCTCTGCTCAGATGAGAAAAAAGTAGAGCTTTTTGGGAAAAGGCATCAACATAGAGTTTACAGGATAAAAAAAGAGGCCTTCAAAGAAAAGAACACGGTCCCTACAGTCAAACATGGCGGAGGTTCCCTGATGTTTTGGGGTTGCTTTGCTGCCTCTGGCACTGGACTGCTTGACCGTGTGCATGGCATTATGAAGTCTGAAGACTACCAACAAATTTTGCAGCATAATGTAGGGCCCAGTGTGAGAAAGCTGGGTCTCCCTCAGAGGTCATGGGTCTTTCAGCAGGACAATGACCCAAAACACACTTCAAAAAGCACTAGAAAATGGTTTGAGAGAAAGCACTGGAGACTTCTAAAGTGGCCAGCAATGAGTCCAGACCTGAATCCCATAGAACACCTGTGGAGAGATCTCAAAATGGCAGTTTGGAGAAGGCGCCCTTCACATCGCAGGGACCTGGAGAAATTGGCCAAAGAAGAATGGTCTAAAATTCCAGCAGAGCATTGTAAGAAACTCATTGATGGTTACCGGAAGCGGTTGTTCGCAGTTATTTTGTCTAAAGGTTGTGCTACCAAGTATTAGGCTGAGGGTGCCAATACTTTTGTCCGGCCCATTTTTGGAGTTTTGTGTAAAATGGTCAATGATTTGACTTTTTTTTCATTCTCTTTTGTGTTTTTTCATTGCAAGCAAAATAAATGAAGATATTATTACCAAAGCATTTGTGATTGCAATCATTTTCTGGAAGAAATTGAGTATTATCTGACAGAATTGCAGGGGTGCCAATACTTTTGGCCAGCACTGTAGTTATTAGGAAAGAAGTTTAGTTCACTGACTGCAAACAAAGGCCTTGAAATTGTGGAGAAATTAAAACAAAATATATTAATAAGTCACATTACATTACTCAGGGGTTAATGGAGTCAGATTTCAATAAACTCTGTTTTTTATTGTTACAAAATTTGACCCTACAATACAGGCAAAAAAATTATTTTTTACCTTCCATATTGGAGAATTCTGAATATATAGATACATTCAATATCTTCATCTATTAGACACAAAAAGACTACAAAATAGATCTCCCGATCTGAAGGACATGCGTTACAAATACATCTCATTAATTTCAATGGGAACAATGTAATGCTCAATGTCTCCAGTGGTAGCACTGCAGGGAAATGCATGCTTCTGGGCCTCTTTTTAATGGTCGCCTGCCCAGGGGAGGTGATTAAAAATAACAAATACTTATACTCACCTCTCCTGGGCTTCTGACAAATTCCGGCATCCTCTTTGGGGCTCTTCTGGTCTTTGACTATGGTCACACGCCCCAAACATCACTGCTGGGGCCTGTGAATGGGGAAATGATGGCAGCGTGTCCCATGTAACTGCTGAGGACCAATCACAGGCCACAGAAGTGACGTCTGGGGCATGTGACCTCAGTCGCAGGCAAAAGAGGATCAAAGAAAATGCTGAAGAGAGCCGGAAGGAGCGAGGATGCCTGGGAGAGGTGAGATAAGGTGAGCATACTTGTTTGTTATTTTTAATCACCTCCTCTGGGCCCCTAGAGTATAATAATAGCAACAAAGCGAAGGGCCGAACTACCCAAATATTTGTTGATTTTTGTGGGGTTCACCTAAAGCTGCTCTTGGGAGCATTTATACTGTGTTGGGCCGCTGTGGGGAGCATATTATACAGTGTGGGGGCCATCGTGGAGCATATTATACTGTGTGAAGGCCACTGTGGAGCATATTATACTGTGTGGGAGCCACTATGGAGCATATTATACTACACGGGTGCCACTGCGGAGTGTATTATACTGTGTGGGGCCCCTTTACTATAAACATCATATGCCATCTGCTTTATAGCAGCAGTGCACTATTATTACAGGCTGTATTAACTTTGCATGGTGATAATAAAACAGATACTATGCAATATAAATAGCAAAGGAGTCACAGTGCTTGCTAAAGCACCGCAGTATCTTCAAAGAGTTAATCATCAGCGCCACTGGGTGTTGGACCCCCAATAATTTCTTAGATCTCTTAGACTGTTTGGATCCCATAGATAAGCTGTTTCCCACAGCACACAGCTCCCAGTATTGTTTCCATGCCAGGTGCTGCTCTCTCACCGTATTCTTGATAACTGCAGTTGTGGGTACTATAGTTCTATCCCTTTCAAGTATCTAAGATACCACTGCAGTAACCATAACTGTGCCAATCAAAAATATGCTTTAGGGAGGGAGTAGGGGGCCTCGGACAAAGTTTGCAATGGGACCCACAAGACTTTAGTTACGCCACTGTTACAGCAGGTCCCAGTAGTGTGACACTCTTAGATCTGCTCATCATTGGAGGACATTTCTAACTAAACAAAGATCGTTCAAAGCAGTTTTATTTGCAGAAAATATCCGCTGAATTTTAGGATGAAAGATCTTGTGTAAGGTGACATTTCAAAATACTATTCTACTCTACATTTACTCCATGTTCACAAAACTCTCAAGACGATGGCCTGTAGCAGTCTCCTTCTACATAACTTTCTGGCAGACAGTACTTGTCAGGTCTGAATCATTCACAAGACCCTTAATGGCAGCTTCTCTCATGTCCTGACATCCTGAGTCTTTCTAGCTGAATGCTGACACCATCAGAAAACATGAGTTCTCTTTATAGATGCCGGTGTCTACAAGGCGACAGTCTCATAACATTACAGTTTCCATTGAAGCTCCTTCTGCCTTGCTTATTTTCAGCTGTAGGTAATCTGCATACGCTTTGTAAAACGTTGCCTGTCAATATGTCTGTGCTTCACGTTGTTTTTCATTGCCACTTCTTTGAAGTCTTTGGACAAGATGTTTGGCACAGAAAGTGAAGACTGTCTGACCATCCTTTTTATTCTGTATACCCATGATACAGATTTTACATTGAAGCCTTGTCTATCTATCTATCTATCTATCTATCTATCTATCTATCTATCTATCATCTGATCTCTATCTTCCTATCTATCTATCTATCTATCTATCTATCTATCTATCTATCATCTAATATCTATCTATCTATCTATCTATCATCTGATCTCTATCTTCCTATCTGTCTATCTATCTATCTATCTATATATCTATCTTCTAATATCTATCTATCTATCTATCTATCTATCTATCTATCTATCTATCTCCATCTATCTCTCTAGCTATCAATGATCTAATATCTATCTTCCTATCTGTCTGTCTATCTATCTATCTATCTATCTATCTATCTATCTATCATCTAATATCTATCTATCATCTATCTATCTATCTATCTATCTATCTATCTATCTATCTATCTATCTTCCTATCTGTCTATTTATCTATCTATCTATCTATCTATCTATCTATCTATCTATATATCTATGTATCTATATCTATCCATGTAATAGCTATCATTCTCTCTGTTTACTCATCAAAATCTACCTATGTAATATCTATCTATCTATCTATCTATCTATCTATCTATCCATCTATCAAGAAATATTGTAACAATGAATAACTTACATTAATCATGTTTCTTATTTGTGAAGAGTAAATGAAGCATGAGGACATAAAATATCAATGTTAATTTGAGGGATTAAGTAATTGAAGAATTCAGTTCATCGAGCCCCGTAATGAGCATCATCTGTCAGTTGGGGGTAGTTATGTTGTCTATGACATTTACAATATTATAGTGTAGAAATGTGAACAAATATAGTAATTTGTCTGAATGCTATTTTTTAGGTAAGATAAATCAGTCCAGGAGGAATATCTATCTATCTATCTATCTATCTACAAGATAGATAGATAGATAGATGATAGATAGATAATAGATAGATGATAGATAGATAGATAGATAGATAGATAGATAGATGATAGATGATAGATAGATAGATAGATAGATAGATAGATATTAGATGATAGATATATAGATAGATAGATAGATAGATAGATAGATAGATAGATAGATAGATAGGAAAGGATAGAGATCAGATGATAGATAGATAGATAGATAGATAGATGATAGATAGATAGATAGATAGATAGATAGATAGATAGATAGATAGATAGATGATAGATAGATACTGTAGATAGATAAGTAGATAGATAGCTGTAAATTGCTGTACTGATTTTTATAAGCTCAACCTGGACCAAAATTTTATTGGAATTAAATAAAGTTTGGATTATCTCTTATCCCTTGTGCTGGGGGACAAGTTCCTTTTGTTTCTAAATACAAGCCAAACCAGAAGCAGGTCACAGACATTTAAAAAGTTTTAAGTTGTAGTCCATGATGAAGAAAAATGACAATATATTTGTAAACAAAACACCCTTTTCATGTGACATCTTGTACAGGATAAGACACAGGATGACAAGCAATCTAACCCATCCATAGAGACAGATCAACTGCAGCTTGTGGCATGAAGACATTTATTGAAGAACTACTATAAAGAAATATATTAATGTATTAATTTATTCATTATTTGTGAGGATATGTCTAACTGAGCATATTGGGGAAGCATGTGTCTGAAATTATTTTATTAGCAAGGAAGAGCAATCATCAAAATATATCTTACTTCTATATCAGTTGCTCGGCACACAAGGAGTTTTCTTATAAAAATAAATAAATAACTTGGGGAAATTTACTAAGACCATTTCTTTCACCTGTCCTATACCAAAACATGTTGGTGTGAAATGCGACAAATTCATAAAGTGTTTCATTGTTAACATTATTATTTTTATTGTTTATTTTTAGAACACCATTAAAGGGATGTTCTGGGACTTAGGATAAGTCAATTAAGTTCAATGGGGTTGAACACCAGCCCACTTCTATGCACCACCTACAATTTACAGACAATGTGATGTCATGTTCATCATCAAATGACATGTTTGCAGTTCAGTCTCATTGAAGTGAACAAACTGAGCTGCGATACCAAGCGTAGCCACTATACTAAGGTATGACATCGCTTTTGGTAAGTAGTGAAGAGATCACAGTCCTCACACGAATACTCCAGTATCTTTAAACACCTGCTCACCCTCTTAAAACAGCTGACCAGCGGTGGTCCAGGGTGTTGATCTTCAGTTGATGACCTATCCTAAGCATAGGTCAATTATTAAGCCTGGAAAATCCCTTTAATTCCATGGTGTTGTATATACATGAAAAAGATTTTCATACATAATATAATACAAGTAGAACAAACTAGCTCAGTGACTTAGTGAATGGTACAATGGGAAAGAGGACCCAGCCCATGAGGGCCTCCAATCTATAAGGGGAGGGAGACAGTAGGTGAGTGTAGAAACAGAAGATGTTGTAATGGCAGCAGGGTTATTGAAGGCTGTAGGCTTTCCTGAAGAGGTGGGTTTTTCGGTTGCTTTTGATGGATACAATTGTGGGGTACAGTCTTATGTATCAAAGTAGTGAGGTCCAGAGTATAGGGCTTGCACGGGAGAAATCTTGAACATGGTTGTATGAAGAGCGGATAACCGCAGAGCAGAGAAGGAGAAGGGCATTATGTAAGGGGATGTATTAGGAATAGGGATGAGCGAACCAGTTTATAACAAGCAAGGTTCATTATGAATTTTCCAAAAATATCAGGATTGTCTGAGCCAGAAATTTTTGAGGTTCGCCACCCATGAACCACTATTATAGATTGCATACTACACTATTTAGAGGCCAAGGGTAGGTGAGTAAACTTTACAAACATTGTTAGTAGCCTTTATTTTGAAGTTCAATGGGGGTTCCCATTTTCTTTTAACCTCTTCTGGCCCCACCAGTTGACATCAGCTAACATCATGATGTTGTCGTGCCCCACATGACTGTTGAGGTCCAATCCAACCCAAACCCAAGTAAATGAGTTTACTGGGGCTGCTAATTTCATTCATGGGCAGTAAGAGGCCCTTAGAAGATGGGACCAGCTCCAAACAATGTGACACAACCCAGGAGAGTAACACTGTTGTGTTTACCCACTAACAATGGGACTGTGCTTATTATACTTTGTTGTCTGAAGAGACCCGAGTATGAACATAGCAGCAGTGGTTCGAAACAAAACTTCTGGGCGGTCCTCACGAATATTCACCAGACGAATGTTCTGAGGATCACTAAACTCTAATAGTAAGATTAGGTCTGAGATATTCGGAGGAGACAGATTATGGATTGTCTTGTATGTCACTGTTAACCGTTTAGGCAATGGGTAGCCAGTGAAGGATTAGCAAAGGGAAGAGGCCGATGAAAAATGAGAAAACAGGTGGGTTAACTGGGCAGAAGAATTGAGGGTGGATTGGAGGAGAGAGAACATTTGTTGTAAGGCCACAGTAAGGACACATAGTCTAGTCAGGACATGATGAGGGCATGGAATAGTATTTTTGTAAACTTACAGTTGAGGAAAAAGCATATTCAATTAACTTTTCTGAGTTAGAGGCGGCAGGAGGTGTTCAGGGCTTGGATGTATTTTTGCACTATAAATTTAGACCATTTTCTGTTGCTAATTATAGTAAATCTGTTGGTCTGCAAGATGTTCTATCTAACCCTCCCCACTTTTCTTGAGGGAAACGCTGAACCTCCTATTCAACTAAAGTTCTTTTAACATCTGCGCTCACTGTGCTATAGTAAATGTTACGTACAGATGGGTAATGTGCTGCATTATGCATGGAGCTTTCCTATTCCTCCCACAATAGAAAATAGCTATTCTGTCCATACCATAGCCAATTCATCGCAAAGATTTATTCTGGTAATACACTTAATACATTCGATCTGGATTTTCTCTTAGGTCCAGAACGTAACGATAAATATCTCCCAGTGTCAATGTGTTCATCACTGTGGATTTAAATATTAATAGGGTTAGAGAGTTTCAGTCCCGCTTTTCTATAAGTAATGCTCATCTATTTATTATACACAAGATTATTTAGTTTGTGTTACATATTAGCTGGTAACATTTGGCTGGCCATGCTCCGCAATACATTCTTATGTATGATAGAGAAATACACCATTGTGGTCATATTTAACATTCAGACTTTAGGATATACCAACTACTCTGTAATACAGTGTCATCATTGGATCCATGAATGCAGGGAATGTTTACTGCTTGAGAAGTTCTGTAAATGGGGAAAAGTCACACAACAGGCCTTTTCCCATTGACATTGTTTATAAGCAACTCTTATGTATGTGCAATAGTGCAACTGCATCCCAATGGATTTCTATGCTGTGCAACTGTTGCACAGCTCCAAGTTCACCCACCAAAGAAACAGTGTAGCTCTGCCATAAGAACCCTACTATGATTTTGGGGGTCTTACACTTTGAAGGTCTATCTGTATGAAGCTACAGCAATTTTTATTCTGTCCAACTCCAGATCACCAAAATGAAGGGGGATGGTGAACATGTTCTATCACTGCACTGTGACATCAGTGTGTACATATCCCTGTATAGAGATATCACTGTGTGCATTATCCCTATACTGTGACATTACTGTGTACATTATCCTTGTACTGTAACATCACTGTGTATTTTATCCCTATATCATTATTTATTATTGTTTATTTATATAGCATCATTAATTCCATGGTGCTTTACATTTGAGGATTTACATACGGTACACAAAATATACAAAACAAATAATACTAACAGTGACCAACTGGCACAGTGGGATAGAGGGCCCTGCCCGCAAGGGCTTACAATCTGTGAGGGAAGAGGGATAGAGACAGAAGGAGGGGGTAGAGGCTGTACAGGTGGTGGTGTGGTGACAGTAGTGTTATTGGAGGTTGTAGGCCTTCCTGAATAGGTGAGTCTTCAGGGCCTTCTTGAAGCTTGTGACTGTGGGGGACAGTCTGATGTGTCTTGGTAGTGAGATTTCAGAGTATGGGGGATGTATGGGAGAAGTCTTGGAGACGGTTGTGTGAAGAGCGGATAAGAGCGGATAAGTAACATCACTGTTTTTATTATCCCTGTACTGTGATATGTCTGTGAACATTACTCTGGCACTGTGACATTACTGTGTACATTATCCCTGTACGGTGATATCACTGTGTATTATCCCTGTACTGTAACATCACTGTGTACATTATCCCTGTACTGTGACATCACTGTGTACATTATCCCTGTACTGTGACATCACTGGGTACATTATCCCTGTACTGTGACATCACTGGGTACATTATCCCTGTACTTTGACATCACTGAGTCCTATATCCCTGTACTGTGACATCACTGTGTACATTATCCCTGTATTGTGACATCACTGTGTACATTATCCCTGTACTGTGACATCTCTGTGTACATTACTCTGGCTCTGTGACATTACTGTGTACATTATCCCTGTACTGTGACATCACAGTGTATATATTATCCCTGTACTGTGACATCACTGTGTACATTATCCCAGTACTGTGACATCTCTGTGTACATTACTCTGGCTCTGCGACATTACTGTGTACATTATCCCTGTACTGTGACATTACAGTGTATATATTATCCCTGTACTGTGACATCCCTGTGTACATTATCCCTGAACTGTGATATCACTCTGTACATTATCCTTGTACTGTAACATCACTGTGTATATTATCCCTGTATTGTGATATCACTGTATGCCTTATACTTGTACTTTGACATCACTGTGTACATTATCCCTGTACTGTAACATCACTGTGTACATTATCCCTGTACTGTGACATCACTGTGTACATTATCCCTGTACTGTAACATCACTGTGTACATTATCCCTGTACTGTGACATCACTGTACATTATCCCTGTACTGTGACATCACTGTGTACATTATCCCTGTACTGTGACATCACTGTGTACATTATCCCTGTACTTTGACATCACTGTGTCCTATATCCCTGTACTGTGACATCACTGTGTACATTATCCCTGTACTGTGACATCACGGTGTACATTATCCCTGTACTGTGACATCACTGTGTACATTATCCCTGTACTGTGACATCACTGTGTACATTATCCCTGTACTGTGACATCACTGTGTACATTATCCCTGTACCTTGATATCACTGTGTTCATTATCCCTGTACCGTGACATCACTGTGTACATTATCCCTGTACTGTGACATCACTGTGTACACTATCCCTGTACTGTGACATCGCTGTGTACACTATCCCTGTACTGTGACATCACTGTGTACATTATCCCTGTACTGTGACATCACTGTGTACATTATCCCTGTACCTTGATATCACTGTGTTCATTATCCTTGCACATTAGGGAGATTATGCTGTTGAAGTTGGTCATTGGGATTTAGGGCCTACATCAATTTTTGCTATGGGACCCCAAGACTATTTGTTACACCCCTGGTGGTGATTCTACAATAATATGTAATTCTCGGAGATCCACTTTAACAACTCCTAAAAGACATTCCTATTCTATTAATGTGCTTGACGTTATCATCCCTGCACATTTGTCCCACATTCATACAGGTTAATGGAGTGTCTATATAGGTTGGATTTTGTGAATACAGAACAATGGCGTTTCTCAAGCCACTATGATCAGTAAAGTTTCAATAGGTTTTTCTTTTTTCTATTTCTATTCCATAGGCCTTTTTGTATAGTTTTATTACCAAGTGAGGTCATACATGAAATGAACAGTGAAACTTGGCCTGTCATACCATAGAAAAAATGGACTCAAGCTGAATGTTAAACTCCATAAACATCACTGACAGCTGCAAAAACTGTGTTTAACTATTTTGGAAAACGCTTTCATTTTTCAATTCACCTGACAGACTGTTTTTGAGACTTTGTGAATGATAGAGAACCTGTCTAGTCATATCAATCTGTCTACAGTTGCCAGAATGCCCTAACCACCAGAATAAATGAATGACCAAAAGAAGAGAAAACCTGACAAATATAGAATTGTCACTTAAAATAGTGCTCGAAAACAAGGTGACTATTTCTATATTGCCATGGAGAGTGAACGTGGAAGCCATCCAACTCCAAGAAACCATCCACAAAATATGGATCAGGTTCTATTACTGTCCATATTTGTAGTACAGTCTCACCCATACAAGCGATTGAACCATACCACTTTTTTGCAGATCCAGGATTACGGATGAGATAGGATGCATTTTGAAAATGTTATTTATGGGGTACAGATCCAAATTTTTAATTTATTTAAATTTTTAAATTTTTATGGCATGACATTATTGCCCTGTGCATGAAAAAATCTCCCTCTTACCCAGTCATCCCAAGAGACTGTGTTGCCAGGGTTGAAAGGACAAATGGACAGTTTATAGTGTAGAAAGGGTTTTCTCAAATTTTGGCTGAAGGGTTTCAAGATATCATTTTGGCATAACTTTTGGACTCTGCACAATTGCCATCATGTACATCAGGATGAAGGAAAATGACCCTGCCCTCGACATAGAGTGCAAATATGTGATAATATGGGAAGGTGTAGAGATGTGCTATTTATTTTTGTGAGAATAATGACAATGACAAACATTTATAATGCACTTTTCTCATGGAGACTCCAAGCGCAGGGAGTGTTGTGGAGTAGGGGAGTTACTGCCATACAGTCGCTCATCCCCAACACCCACAAGGGTCAATTGTTTGTATGGGGAGCCAATTTGCCTATTTTTGGCATGTAGGAGGAAAAGGGACTACCCAGAGAAAACCCACACAAAAATGGGGAGAACATATAAACTCCAAGCAAATGTTACCCTTGGTCAAACCCACCATCGTTGCCCCAGTGCTGCATGGCAACAGTGCTAACTACTGAGCCATATTATCGGTGAGGGATCTTTTCATAGGCACCCAGCATTGGTGCTTTCTGGCAGTGGCAATATTGAGAAGTGGAGTGTCACTAAGCAAAAATCAAAGTGCCCCCATATTTTTTTTACTATTCAAAACAGAAGGGCTTGATGTTTGCTTACCCCTTTTTCCATTTCTACGACCAATAAGCCAATTCCCCATTTTTTGCCTTGTCATGGTGCAGTTCCTCTGGGGAGGGGTGTCCTGTAAGTGTCTTGCCACTCAATAAAAAAGGGAAGAGCCCAACCAGATCTGACTCCCTCTCTCCAGGGGGTTGTAGTAGTCACATGATCTTCCTCTATACTATATACCAACTAACTTTTTGCGACTTATACATCACTGGAAGGATATTTTCTCATAAGTAAAGTAATAAAATGTTACTTGAAGATTTTGGAGTAAATAATGGATTATCAATGTAAAGATGCCTAAAAAGAGTAAAGAGTAAAGTTTCACTTTTTCATTAGACTCACAAGATCAGGACTATCCATCCCTCCAAGGATCTCCTAAATCTTCCAAATGCTAGAACAGAATAAATGATGCTCTAATATAAATCATTAATACATAACCTAAAAGCAAACTAGGTCTCAGATGTTAGTCCCTTGAATATATTTTTACTTTTCTAGTCTTTAATAAAAATCTATCTTGCAAAAAACAAACATATTTTTTCTTAAGACTCTAAATACAGTTTAGCATTTTTAATTATATTTCCAAATTCAAATTAAATTTTCATTTACACTTCTGAGACCAAGAATAATTTGTTGGATTATTTAAACTTTTGCATATGTCGCAGTAATACTAACCTGGGGCTGTACAACCAAATCCAAAAGTGCCATGTTTTTTGGCCACTAAGTGATGGGGAGTAAGCCATTTGGCATATGTAACTGAGTGCTGCTTCTAGCATGAATCATTCAGCCTAGTTGTCTCAGTTTTTGGACTCGTTTTGTTAGCACAGTTAATTGATGCATTTTTAATGGTCTGAATAAATCTTTTTATATTTGAAGTCTGAAATCTGTGTTATCAATCTTATATTTTTCAATTACTGATATGTGCTTTTGTGTTGCACGCATGACAAGAGCACATTATAAATACACCCACATATGTATATTACATATGTCATAT
Organism: Leptodactylus fallax; assembly: GCA_947044405.1. Classification (NCBI taxonomy): domain Eukaryota; kingdom Metazoa; phylum Chordata; class Amphibia; order Anura; family Leptodactylidae; genus Leptodactylus; species Leptodactylus fallax. Next base: position 831,093 of record CAMRHE010000162.1, on the reverse strand, counting down.
TACAACAGTAATTGAAATATATGACATATCCTACATATTATAGTGTACATTTTTAAGAATACAATTAAAGATGTCAATGTTTATGTTGGTGGGTGATGGTCAAAGACAAAAACGGATGCTCTATCTGCTACAGCACTTAATAACACTTCTGCATATAGAAAAAAGGTAAGTTCACCGTGTCACTAACAGCATCAACAGCACTTACAATAACATATACGCTAAAGTCCCACGTAGTGGGCTGGAGCCAAAAAGGGCTGTGGCAAAAACCATGGCGGAAACCCTGCAGCACTTTTCGCAGAAAGTCCGGAGAAGCCGCTGGCATTTCCGTAAGTATAATTGACATGCTTCAATTTCCAAAAACGCAATGTTTTTGGAAATCGCAGCATTTCCACTGCGCATATTTTTCTGCACTGTGTGGATGGGATTCAACTGTGCCAGAATCAGTGAAGCGGTACCTATTAAACAGTTGAGGTCACTGGAGGTGGTGAAAGGACCTTTTTAAGAAGCACTATATCAAATACATAACGTACCGCCACCATTACAATTACAATTTTGAGCCATAGAACTGTTGACAGCAATTATATCACCCATGCAGTACATATTCTGCTTATTAAAACTAAACATTATAATTTCTGTTCTAAGGAGACTAATTAGAGAAACAAAGCATTTCCCAATTTCTCACACATTCATTGTCTAGGATGTGATGATTTTCTACAAAATCACACACTTATCTTTAAGATTTCACATCTTTTCAGCTTTTTCTCTAGTGTCAGCAATGGACAGAGTCCATATGATGAAATGTTCCATTGTACTAAGCCAACGTAAGATGGGCTACCAGCTGGCTCTATCCTGAGGATGATCTCTATAGTCCTTGAGATAAGTTGTTTTAGATTTGACAAAAATATCATCCAAATCAGACTTGCCAATGGGATTTACTAAGATGGCACATTTTAGAATATTCAAATGTACTCACAAGAGGAAGAATTATCTCAGTTTTTCAATAGCTGCTTACTGTGAGGAAAATATTCTAATTAAGTTCCATTTATCGCTATATTTGCTTTCTTCTTACCTTTAAGAGGTGTGATGGAAACCAAACTATTGTTTATTGCAATAACAGTAGCTTGAGGAGAACTGCATTTCAGTAATGTATACTTTCTTCCCAGTCGTAGCATTTGGGAACCATGATAGTTGGGGGTCCACCCCCCCTGCTGCTTTTAATTATTGTATTAAACATTATATTATATTATTTGTTTATTTATTTATTATTTGCTGTTACTTGCTGGATTGTTTCCGCAGGTCATGGCCAATGTGAACTTACCCATCACCACATCTGCCGCTGATATCTCCACTTCGGCATTCAGGGGGCGCCACACATTACATCCTGACATTGACCAACATCAGGACATCACATCAGGACATAATATGCAGCAAAAGGCTGGAGTTTAAAGAGAGACGACTGTGGGCATGGGTAAGTGAAAGGACCATGATCAAACTTTACCTGCTGGAATAGACCAGTAGACAGCAGCCTAATATCAATCATTGGGCCAATCAGGGGGCAACAAATTGTATGAAAGGCCAGTAAAAGGGGGGCAGTTACTATGTGCAAGACTATGAAGGGGGCAGTATAGTGAATGAGGGGGACGGTAAGGGGGAAATGGTTGCGTGGGATTCAGGAAATTGGGCAATTATTGGCCATTTATTGTGTGCTTACCAGTTAAGAGGGCAGTACACTGTATGGGGGTCATTAAAGGGGGCAGGTACTGTATGGTGGCTGGCATAGGGGGAATTGTACTGCATATAGGACAAATTATGGGGCATTATACTGTGCAGGAGCCAGAAAAGGAGGCATTGTACTGTGTGGGGACCAGTAAAGGGGACATTATACTGTGTGGGGGCCAGTAAAGGGGATAAGGGAGTGCTATACTATGTGTGTGTAGAGGGCCCCAATCAAAAGTTTGCCATGAGACCCAGTCTTTCCCAGTTAAGCCCCTGTCTTGCTTACCAGGGATTAATATAGATAAGAAGACCTAATGTAAAATAGATTGATAAACATTATAAACATACAATTATTTGTAATATATTATGTTTAAAAATGTTATTTTTCTGATGGGAGTATAGTGACCATTGAGGTCACTGATTGGTCTCAGCAGTCACATGGAGCACGGGACTTCAGGCAGCGAGAGCACAGTGCAAGGCCGAACAGACAGTGGAGAGCGGACAACAGAGGGCTGAGGAAAGGTGAGTATGATGTTACACTTTCCCTGGCCTCCTCAGTGCTTTATCCAAATCCAGGAAACCCCTTTAAATACCATCATCCTTTTTTTTAAAAATAAATAAATAAAAAAATTAGATGTACAGATTTTTGAAATCTGGAACATAGAACAGATTAATACACAATGAAGCTGATAAGGAACCTCAGAACCTAAGAGATGATAATAATAATAATAATAATAATAATCTGCAAGACTGAGAAGTTACAAACATCCTGCTCCTGTCTTGTAAACCCATCACCCAAACAGCCTAATAACAGGCTTACAGTATTTTTAGGTTTCTACAATCTTCTATCTAAACCAGAAATGGAAATAAACCATAGGATGAAATGGTTTATGATGCTAATGCAGGAATAGATGGACCTCCAACTGGGTCTTTTCTGCAGATGATCTCTGCTTTCCATAAGATAAGTGTCTTTTACTTTGAGCAAAAAAAAAAATCACAAATGTAGGCATGCCAATGGGATTTACTAAGATGGCAGTAGAGGTAAATATACCTTACAGAAGTTTTAAATGGACTCAATCATAGAATCAGTATATTTGTAGTTAGCTTCGGAGCCTCAGAGTTTCAGAACATTGAGTGTTCTGACTAAACCTGGGTTTTGAAGCTATCCTCTTCACATCTGTAAAGTTACTTAGAGGAGATGTGTCAGTTCTTCCTATTTTAATAAATACCAATATTTCCTATAAAATAACCATTTTTGAGCATACTTTCTTGCAGTATACGTTTTCTTGTGGTTTGGAGTGTGTCATTCCTCTTGGAATAGTATGAAAAAATTCACAACATTCCCCACTGTGGGATGTCCCGCAGTGGATCCACCCATGGCAAAAACAAAAAAAAAAATGACTGGCTGTTGTGGCTTTCAGTTGAGATTCCCAGGTGACTGGTTCTGGCTTTTAACCTTTGCATTGCAATTATTGCTGTGTACCTGCTGCTATACTTGTCTAGCTGTGGGTTTAAAACTCACAGCACCAGACATAGTTTTGTGTGGATTTTTCTCAACAATCTACTACACTGCTGATACTTTGCAGCAGATTGACCACTAGCAAACCCGCTACAGGCTGAAACCCCACATTAAGAAAACAAAGCGCTTTGGCCGTGGTGGAAATTTTGCAGCAAAAAACGCTGCATTTTACAGTACCTGCAAAGTAAATGGGATTCTGGCTAATCCCATCCACACATTGCAGAAAAAATAAAAAATGCATCGGAAAAGCTGCGTTTTTGAAAATAATTTTTGAAAATTAGGTCAATTATACCTGCAGAACCGCTTGTGTTTTCCCTATAGATATAATAAGAGCAGAAAGTCCACAGAGGAAAACTCTGCGAAAAAGTAATGCAGAACAATGCAGAAAGAAAACGCGATACATTTCCATGCAATGTTTTTCTGCAGCATTTTTTAGTTGAGTTTCGCTATGTGTGGTCTTAGTCGCAAGTAGGTAATTTGTATCTGTGACCTGTGACAGTCTTAAGCTGCATTCGCACATCCACATTTTCCTAATCATGAACGGAACCCCTCACTGCTCATTTGCGTGTGGTCTCCTGTCCATGGTTGAACCATTTTTCATGTTTGTGAATAACTTTTTTTTTCTTATACTTTCTATGTCTCTGGGTTTATGGGATGCCATCTGTTTTTTCATGGACCCATAAACTTGCATTGATGTGATGACTCCATGATGCCCCTGCATCAGTAAAAAACACCAAACCTGCTTCTATTATTTTAAAACAGACCTACGGACTGTTAACAAAAAACAGATATGTGAATTAATACATTGAAGGGAATGGGTTTGTATGCCATCTACAAAAAATATGTATGTACGTGAAAAGTGGACATGTGAATAAAGCCTGACTCTGTCAACACTGATCGAGAACACTATGGGACTTTTCCGATTAGGACGGCCCCTGCCAATGTACTCTCTTACAGTTGAACATGCTTTCTAGGACTATGATTCATGGCCTATCTTTTAAATTTTACGAGTGCCATATCACAAAAAATACCCAAGTACAGTATGTGAAGTGTCTGAGCTCTAGCCTTATGCCTCAGCAAAATCATGTGTTCTTTATTATACAAGTATTGAGTAACAAAGGTTCTTTGTAGCCGCTTCTACATAGCTCTCAAACACTGAATGAGTCAGCTCGCTTTCCTTCTCCCAGCTACAAATACCAGCATAATATTAAGCAGCAATGAACAGCTGGCTTATATCCAAAGAATCGATCAGCTGCACATACAATAAGCAATGTTCTGCAATGAAAAGCAAAGTTGTAGTTTTAGAATTTCACTATTCGCAGTTTCCCCGACAGATGTTTGTAAGGTTCAGAGTATGTAAGTATTCAAGAGATTCAGCTTTGCTGACAAATACAATATATTGAAATACCTAGTAATAAAACAGTATTGTGAAAACCCTGAAGGCATAGAAAGGCACCAAATAAAGTAACATATAACTGAGCTACTGTAAAGAGCAGCACAATTGGAAAAATTGTGGTCTACGGCAGTAGTTGAACAAATCCATTTTAACCCTTTACACTTTACATATACATGTCTAAAGGACCATGATCAAGTTTTGTTTTTTCTGGTAGTATTTCTGTATATTTTGTAATATAATTTATTAGTGGATTTTATCCCCTTTCTGTGAAATTCTTCACTGATATTCATTCTGTTCACTCTGTATTTTTCCCCTTAATGGCATAGGAAATCCTCATTGCTTCTGACTGTGAGTACAAGGGAGTACTGGTGTAATACAGAGAAGTGTTTGAAGTGATCCTTTCCTCCAGCCTCAGCTTCTCTGTATTACACAATGCAGCATTGGAAATACTGTAAAACTATGATGTCTTGTGATGTTTGAGACAGGCATTATAAAATCTAGAACTATGGTCCTGGTGTCATGTGAAATCTCAGATCTCAGTTTTATATTATTTCCAGAGATATCACCAGATGAATACACAGTTAGGATTGGGAGCAGCTGCATATAAATATTTTCAACTGGGAATATCTCCAGAAATAATAAAGGTATTAACTTGAGGTCAGTGAATGGGAATGTTGAATCTCATCTATCATATGACACCAGAACCATAGTTATATGTTTATAGTGCCTGAGATATAACTGTTTGAATGCCTCCCCCCAGCCTCAGCTTCTCTCCATTATACAAGAACTCGCCTCCTCCAGTGAGAAAAACATAATAAACAATACATAAAGGACAGAAAGTGGATTTCAGAACATGATTTCTCAGAAAGGATCCAAAATCTGTTAATAAAGTATATCACAAAAACCATCCATGGCACAAATATAGCCAGAAAATCAGAAGTTGTTGAAAACTTTAGTTATGTTTTAAAGCATCAAAACTGTCACATTACTTATCAAAAACATTTATTTGTGTATTTTTCTGTAACCTTTATATGTAAAGAATCTTCACATTTATCCGAGCAGCTTTATTACACACACATTTGAGAAAATGTTTTCTGTTGCTGCTACAGGTGAAAACGTGTCAGCCTCATTCATTTGTCTCAATGGAAGCATGCAATGAAAAATATATTCCATTTTGTAAATTAGCAGGTTGGTAAATCATTAATACATTAGAGTTTACTGAGATGAGAGAATTGCTTTGAATACACAACTGAATGCAGTCCAATTTTGTGGTTACTATGTGATTTTCATGTTAAGTAAAGTCAAATTTTCTTTTGCAGGTCACAGAACATTTCTGAAACGTGAAATCTAGCATCATGCTTTTCTGCTTATATATACTTATATGAAATTTTTGAATAGTGAAAAATTATACAACTTTTTATTATATGCTACTGTCTGCATCAAATCTTCACTACTATTAACATTTCTGTTTGCTGGAAGGCCCCGTGCACATGACTGAGTCTGCTTCCGATGTGGGGTCGAGTTTGCTGTGGAATGCATATGGATGACACCGGAGTGTGGAGTACATTCCATGATGCACTCACCTCTATGGGGGCTTCCGATACATTCTGTTCTGGTGACATGGAGCAGTATAAGATCTGCTCTATATCCATCCGTGTCATCGGAATAGAATAGATAGAAAGCTCCAAATAGAGGTGACTGCATCATGGAATGCACTTGGATTACACTTGGATGTCACTCCGAGTGTCATCCGAGTACATTCCACTGCCAACTCTGACCCCTATCAGATGCACATTTGGTCGTGTGCATGGGGCCTAAGTGAATGAAAACATTCCTGATTGATTCCATGTAGTCAGATTATATGAAGTCACATTTTGCTGCTGTGTTGAGCTCACAGAGAGTTGTCTTCAATGTGACATGGCCAGGACAAGTACTCACTCTCTCAGGGTCATTAGTTCCATTCAGTGACAGCATACAGTGACCTTGAACATAGCAAGTGACTGAAACGCAAAGGAGTTGACTAATCATGACTTGTGCACCAGAAAATTAGCATACAAACCATGAAAAAGTAGCAAAATTGTTGCCCGAGTGACAATATTTGCTAAAAAAAAATAGTGACATTTTGAGTTTTGTACCCCGCACAGCATTTTCATTAAGAAGGTGTATGGCGGTGGGTGTGTTGGGGCTGGGACTAATGGGGAAGTTTTTTGGTGTGAATAATGCTAGAAATTTATGCTAGCAAGGAGCTGGGGTTGATTTATGTTTAGACATCCAGGGTCCAGAGGATACACCTAATTTATGAGGAGTTACAAACTCCATTAGGACATGGATTATGAAGCCCTCTCTATTGTCAGGTTGGAGGTTCTGAGTTGTCTTCTCCAGCCCATGAGCCCACTTGTTAGTAGAGGGCCTAACTATGATATTGGATGTTGAAACTAACAGAACGGATGGGGGCTACTTAAAAATCCTAACTGTGCTGGAATCAGTGCAGCAGATTATATTAAAGAATACAAAAACTGAAGTTGGTGGTGAAAGGTTATTTTTAAGTTAGTAAGGTTGAAAATAAACATAAAACTATGTATTGTAGCCCAATTGTTTCTTCTGCACTGCTGATCCAGAAACAAATTACCCTCTCCACCAAGGGGACAAAAACTATTTTCATTATCTTTGGGTAAACTTTCCTTCCTGAGTGGAAATATGGCAATCCCTAATACAATGACCCTCCTTCAGTAATTTAATATCTATAGTATTATTTATTAATTAGTGAAAGTCATTCAGGACCCTTTGAAACTCTTTCATGTTCTGTTCATATATGTTGGTTTCATCTTATACTTGATTTCCAAACAACAGGGCAAACATCAAAGACTAACATGCAAGAGTTGGAAGAGGATGCCTTCCTAAAATATTCATTTTGTACAGGTTTTACTTGGTTCCTTAAAGGTGGCCATACACATTAAGTAAGTTTGGCAGGACCAGGTAACCACCTATTGTTTATTTGATGATCAACATTTATTAGGCAGATATTAGAGTAAAATAGATTGGGTATGTTAAAATCCAATACCCCCCATCTAGTGACGGATGAACCTTGTGATTTTGTTGTAAATATTCATGGTTTTGCCGGCAAGATTTGTGCTGTTTTACATAATCTAAGACCCAATTATTGGTAACACATGGGGGGCATCAACGTCATGACACCAATGACCCTCTCACATGAGCACTGATGTCAATCATAGGCCTCAGTTAAGACATGGGACCTTTGAAATCAGCAAACAGATCTGAAGTTGACAAAGACACCTGAGAAAGAAGACCACATCAGAGCTCACGAAAGGTAAGCTTCACCTGCGTATTTTTAGGCACCCTTCTGTGGCCTCCAATTATTACACTCTGGGTTTTGAAAAGATCTCAGAATATAATAATGATCAATGTCTTGATAAGCCCAAAAAATTCAGATTTGCCCGAGCCTAAAGTTTTTGAAAAATTCGGAACAGACTCAGTTTGTCCCAAAGGTTTGCTCATCTCTAGCTCCATCCTTTGTTGTTAAGAATAAGCCACCAGAGATATTTGACAGCAATGTACTACCTCTCTCTACTAAGAACCCATGCCCACTTAACCAAACCAAGCTTCTGTGTGTATGGGAGAATGAAACTAGGTCAAAACAGGGTTTACCAAAAGCCTAATTGTAATGTTCTCAATGATAAGTCAATGGAGATGTCTAACGGCAGCTTACTGCTGAGGTCACATGCACTCTCAGCCAAACCTAGCATGTATATATATATATATATATATATATATACATGGGGACGGTTGGGATGAATAATGGTGAATAATGGTGAATAATGGTTAGTCAAAAGGTTGATAACGCAACAGCTATACAGTGAAACCTCTATGAGACGACCATTCAACATTGCATCAAATGTGGTCTTCTGGGGTTGATGGTCTATATGGTGAAATCCATTACAAAAAAATGTGGTTTGGGTAGGTGGGTGGTCTTTCACTTTAAAAGTTTTATTGTAAACTTAACAGTAAAATGTTAAAATATTTTTGTTCAAAATCGGAAGCATGATGGACGCATCATTTATAGTTGGAGCGCTGAAGTATTAACATTGAAGTCCAAATAGTGTGCGACAAAATTAAACCTAAATCTCCCATAGGTAAGGCAAACCATACCAGTACAATTTGATATTTTCCAAACCCAATTATATTCAATTATCTCATCTCAGTCTTCGACATCGGCATCAGGAAAGTGCACAAGGTGTATGGTAGATCAAACATACCTTTGGCGCCAGAGACGGATGAGGTTGAACGGGGTGTTATGGTAACAGAGGTTTTGACTGTTGCAGTGGTGAAAAGGGGGATGATTGTGGTTGTAAATAAAGGTTCTGGTCAATGGGAAAACATAAAAAGAGACATGAAACGTAAAGACAAAATTATAGCATACAAAAATCATAACAATGGTTAAGCTGGGTAATGTAGACACACATTAACATAGACATGCTTAAAGCAAAGTGATCCAGACACTTGGTCATTTAATAATATTAAATCACTCTCGTTTTATAGTTAACTTTATTAGAAAGGTATAGAAATACTTTATTATATTTCAATTACTGTAGAACTGAAAAGAATAAAATATCGACTGAAGCTATGGAGAGTGGATTTAATGGACAAGAACCAAGCTTTCATCCATGCTATGTAAAATGGGTTGTGCAGTGGAGACCAAATGTGGATAAAACAACATGCTGGGTAGAAGTGGGAGACAAACAAGCAAATAATAACATAACATGCTAAGAAGATGAAGATCACATGTTAAAGCAACCGTTTCACCTGCAATGCCTTCCTTTGGTCTACAATATATTAGTAAAAATAACTTCACGTTTTAACAAACTGAACTCTGCAGTCATTCTTTAGCGCTAATACAAGCCAATGGAGGCCAACAGTCACAATGAGCCACTGGGGGATGTCTGAGACGGTGTATAATTGACTATTATATGTTACATGTACTGTAGTATACTCTGGTTGACTATTAAGTCAAGTGACTTTGTACTGAACAAGTGATTTGTGGTATTGTGGTTTCTGCAAATATACTGTAGGTTCTTCTTTGTAGAATGAAAATTATAAATGTGTTCAATGTATTTCCTATACCAATTCCTTTTGGCTTTCAAGATTTCTGCCTGCTAGGATTGTTAAGAAACTTTCATAGTTCCAAAAGTCCTGATATGTCCTGGTCATGTGATGATCACACAGGTGCGCGGCTCTTTACAAGTTATGCTTGGTTCACACCTGCGTCCGGGTTTCCATTCTCTGGGTCCGCTTGGGGACCTGAAAAACGGAAACCCAATCCACTCAAAAAGCGGTTACCCCCTGAAACCCACAGACCCCATAGATTATAATGGGGGCCGCCAGGTTTCCTCTCAATTTCTGCCCAAAAAATGCGGATGAGAAAAGTCCTGCCTGTATGGGGTACGGAATGAGCGCAGGTGTGAATCCAGCCTTACAGATCTGATATCGGTATTATATCAAGCCATTCACCTGTGTGTCCGTTACATGATGAAAAGTGACTCATATTTGCCAACTCTTGCGACACATCTGAAAGGCTCTTGCTAAAAGGGTTGACCTCCTGGAGTCTAAAAAGAGGTAAGTCTCCCATGCCCAACAAAAATCTCTTAGCCATATGATGTCACTTTATATGCCCATCACATCACGAAAAGGTGGCATAACCATCATATTTCATGTCCACATCACAAAAATGTGCATGGCATGCAATAAAAGGGGGGGGGTGGAACTTCATTAAAGGGGTATGGTCACCTGAAACTTTTAACAGTGTGTTTCACTCACTGGGGCTCACAGAACTCTGCATACAAAAATTGGCAAGTATGGATTTACTACATATCCACTGAAAGTACAGAATCAAGGCTGCCATTCATTGAATGCAAGCAGACATTTTGTGGTATTAGTATAGTAAGAATATTTGAAAACTGCACAACCTTTCGTTATACAATGAATTTTCTGAAACTGTAAGATACCTTTATCCATTCATTCCAATGGGTGATCTACTAAACATGAGAGAAGAGTTTCCGTTAAAGGGAACCTGTCACTTTGTAAACCCAATTGGTTATTTAATAGAAAAGATTCAATATACTCTAACATTATTGAACTAAATCTCTGTTCATTGTGGCTTTGGAGTCCAATGGACAGTCCTACTCGGAAACTGGAAGCCTTTCCTATGTAGGTACTTATACAGAAAGTCAGTGACCACCCACTGGGCTCCTAAGCCTAGAATAAAAAGATCAGCTACAATGAAACTGTTCCTACAAAACTATATATCAATTTTCTCAGCTACTTCTGCTCTATAACATGCTCCCTGGAGATCAGATTGAATTTTCCATGTGACAGGTTCCCTTAAAGTAATAATAATGATAGTAATAAAAATAATAATAATAATAATAATAATAATAATAATAATAATAATAATAATAATAATAATAATATCATCACTTCACACAGTAATAATAATCATAATGATATAAAGATAATTTGTAAACATCCTTTAAAGCATACAAGAACAATATTATTGACTAGTACATTCAGAAATAACAACACATATTATTCAGAGAAATAACCAAATGTTGAATTTTCAAGCATGCTTTATGTCAAATGAGCTTTTACTTTTCTAGACCAACCAATAATTGTTTAGAACCTTTGTCTATTGAGATCAACTGTATGAAACATTCAGTCTTATCTGGTTTTTGTCTTACAAACAAGAGAATAACAGCAATACTATAGTCTACATAAATGAATGTTGTAATATTAGCAACTATTGTAGCATAACTTTAAAATATTTATTCAACAAAGCATACAAAATTATGTAAATGACAGAGTTTCAATGTGTACTTGATAGATAGATAGATAGATAGATAGATAGATAGATAGATAGATAGATTTCCAAAAGTTCCAAAAAGTCCAGTGTACTGTAGAGTAATGTACCAGACTACTGGAACTCAAAAAATTATATAGAATGCTAGGAGATCGAGCTAAAAGCTATCACTCCATTTACAATGAGTAGATGGGGTTGAAATACTAGATTCAGCTTGTTGATAGAAGTGACGCTGTTTCTTGTTAAAAACAGTAAGGAAGATTTCTTAATACTGGTGTTTCGTATGCCAGTCTTAATAGAGGGCTCAACTAGCACAAGACAACCTTGATATATGAGGATGCTCCTCTTCATAAATCAGTCACACACCCATGTGCTAGAATTAAAATCTGTCTCTTCCACTTCTTTTTTATCTCATAAAATTCTCCATCCAGATGTCCCATCAACTGGGCACAGCTAAACATTGACAAAATGATGGCATATTGCCTGTGCACTAAAATAATGTAATGTTCAGTACATGCATGGCAGACTACAGTAGATTTCCTGGCTTTATTCCAATGAGAATTTTTTTTTTCCACAGCTCTATTACAGTACAGTACCTATATTTCTAGTCTAGTCATTGGTGTGGTGAAATTACACAGCAAATCCCCTCAAGATAATGGCCAATCAAGGAGGATTCCCTAAAATTCGGTGAGAGTGAATGCACTTGAGTGTTCCTCTATGTTTCATACAGTTCTATGGTGTGACATCCCTGTGGAAATGCTGATGGGGACAACTTGACACACCATGATATCTCAAAGCAAAAGCCATAGAAAACCACTGAGAAAAGTCAAGTTGAAAATGGCAGCAATAGTTCATTTATTTTGCTAAGAGTCATGTTAAATTTTGACACATACTAGTAATTGATAAGGGTCACAAAAGTTACAATGTAATAACAGGTACAACCCTGGTATAAAACATATGAAAAGCATAACAAAGCAGATTCAGATGCATCTAGTGCTCGAACCCCTAAACCCTCCTCCCATAAGAAAAACTCCCCCAGGGAGAGGGAGAGGGCTCCTGGGGTTTTTAAATCCTCAGATCAAAAAAAGAAACAAAGACTTAAAGGGGACCACTATGGTATTCAGAATATAGTCAGTGACTGATGGGAAAGGTTTTTCTGGGAAAATGAGCTAAGATTGAATACCTATCCTATAGGATGATGGCTCTTTAGGTGATCAAGTAAAGAGATGATTCATGAAATAATTTGCCTTATTTATATGTATATTACTTGGGATTAATAGACTAAGAAAATGTTTATAAGAAAACATAAAACATGAAGCACAAAAACATAGCATGAATACTAAAGAATCCCATGTACTCCTTCTGGTGGTAATAGTATCTGGTCAATGCGTCTTCTGTTTGGCTGTTAATCTGTTATTTACGTTTCCCATTGAGTTCCCTGCTGGATACAAATGTCTGTGATACTTAGAAGAGCCGTAATTGGACATGCGAGGCCGCGGTACGACTAGTCTGGGCTATTACTGACCACTCCAAAATCACATTATTGTTACATGTCAGAATCTCATTAAATGGGGACACAATTTGTCATAAGACAGACAATGGTATGCAAAAAGTTCCTCAAATAAACTCAGCTAATTTTTTTCCCCCATGGGAATATGCAGATCATTTCATTGCTGCATTTTGCTATTAGAAAACTTGATATTTTCTGGTTCTACATTTTTTCTTTCTTTTTTTTTTTTTTTTTTTTAAAGAAAATGCTACTTATTACGGTATTCTCATCTTGGACATTTAGACTTTGTTCACGTGACCATTGTAAAAAATGGCCATGAATGGATGAAAGTGTCTATTATTCATGGTCATTTTGCATTCATAGATTGAACCTGTTTTTTACGTATCTTGAGTCTATGAATGAACTATAAAAACATCCAGAAATAGGACATGTTCACATGTCCTATGTTCATATTTACATGGTTTATGAAAAAAATGGACCAAAATACTTCCAAAAATTCTCATTGATTTGTAAATGGGAGTGTATCACATGGATGTTTTTCAGCATTGTGAGAATAAAACCTTATTGTGTATCCGAAATATAAACCATAAATGTCCAAAAAGAGCAAGACATGCTTTTCAATATTAGACCTGCAAGGGTCCAGCACCATGGACCCCTGCAGATCACCAGTACCCAGACAGCACGGCTCTCAGTATTGTTTACACACTTTGAGCTATGTTGTTCACTCGCCGTACAAATTGTGTAGGTATTGCATAGATTTCATTGGGACAGAACTGCAATACCTACACACACCCATACAGGTGGTATGAGAATCGTGGTATGTAAGCAATGTAAACGTGGTATATCCACCAATTTATTTTTATACGTTCTACACTTCAGTTATCTTGCACTATCAACAGCTGCAAGGGATCAACTTTGCTGACAGAGTCCCTTGCAAATTTCACTTGAGAGACAAGTTAACCAAGCCGTCTGCTCTTCTGCTTACACCTCCTACTGTCACTTTCATATTTCTGCCAGGACTCTGTCAGAACTGGGACAATGTTTTAAGCCATCTTTAAACAAACTCAAAGCTCTCTACGTCTAGGACTGCCGGGTTCATGGGTTCTTGTACTGTATGGCACACTATACGTAGATGTTAGTAATATAATGTTGCACCGTGTTAGCCATAGAAAGTATTGGAAGAGTGAAGAAATCAGGCAATACTTTTTAGAGGCTAACTAAGTATATTTGATAGTAAGCTTTCGAGAGTGCTAGCTCTCTTCTTCAGATGTACATATAGATATACGTAGATGTAACATTAACTCATTGACTTACAAAATTTCCTTATACACTTGTCGCTCCATATTAAAGATGTTTCATAAAATTACTTAGTCAACATTTATGTTGACCTGCAATTTTTTTCAATTATTATTTCTTTTTTTTTTTAATTTTGAAATGCCAGCGCAAGTAGAACACAGCCTGCAAGCTCCTAACCGCAAATGAGTATGGCCGCCACGGGGCTAGGTTGTTACTAGGCAGCATGTCTCTCCACATGGCTGCCTTTCTGTTCCTTTCTCTCTTGCCGTGCTTTTGTCTGTTTATCTTTTTGAGTGAAACAGCTTACAAAAGAAGATGCTCAAAAGCAGTACAGCAGAAGAATGAAAGTGTCAGCATGAAATACAATCCATTACAGATCACCAGGTGTAATTCCATTTGGAACGAAAGATCATTTTTAGAGCATGCTACTGTTAACCCTTGTTCATGTTTTCTTTTTTCGCATTTAATGCATCACAGGATTGAAGGTTGGAATTGGAGGTGCGCCTCAACAGCGAGCGCTGAACACATTAAATCTTCACCAAAACGTTTGCGCTCAAGAGAATGGTATAAACCACATGAAAAAATTACAGTTTCCATACTGTCTATCACTAGATATTTTTGGACGATTAAATTGATATTATACAGAAAAAAGTTACTGTAAACAAACCATGTTCCATGTATAGTAGTCTAGATGGAACCTAGAAAAGTTCCAGAAAAATACCAGGAAGCGCACTCCTCAAGAACACAAACTGGATAAACTAAAGGATAAACATATTTCGGATATTATTTAGATAACGTGTTTTGAGGGTTTAAGGCGCTTTGGAAAGCGCACCCCTTCTTCAGATCTGAGTACCGCTGTTTGTAAGCATACATGTAAATTCATATATTCATTGCTCTCCTTAACAGTATAGTAATGTGGATCACCTATCCAAGCTCCAGGACATTGACTGAGCACCAAAAAGGATGAAGCTGCAATGTTACTACAAGCACAGGTACAACAGCTCTTCCATATGAGTGGGTTGGCCTGGTCCTACAGCTCAGTCCATTCTCTTACATGAAACTGAATAGGATGAGCTGTTCTAACAGGCACTTGTAAGGAAAAGACAATGTGCCAGTATAAGATTAAAGGGAAAAAGCCAGTTGTAGGACCACCATTAGCCCTACAGTGTGCTGGATGTTAGGGGTTCTAGAGGTTAGACACAGACAGACATTCCCGTAGCAAGAAGCGGTGCAGACTTCTCTATAACATAAGAAGACACCTATCTGCAAATGGTAAGTGGGAGCCCCATTACATATTCTGAACTGGGGCACTGGAGCTTCAAGTTAAGTCAACAGATCAAAATGTAAAAATGGCGAAGTCTTTTAAAGACAGCAGGACAGTCCTCTTTAAAATAGTGTAGACCAGAACTATTGGCTACACTTGTACCTACAAAAAAAAATTCTCATTGACTAATATGAGAACATGTTGTAGGTAAGCTATGTAACCTTTTCAGTGGTTACTGTGCAATACGAGAGGTGGAGAGAGGGGTAACTGAGCTGTTTTCCTCATCTATCGTCAGCGGTGTTGCCTTGTTTTATCAACAGATCTTGTAGGGTTTAACTGGACACTGATAACTTGCTGCAGCATTATATCTTATAACAAAACATAACAAAAGATTGAGGACAGTGCTGTGCCTGAGGACGGTGCCTGAGGACAGTTTTCTGGCATACAAGGCATAGAAATGTTGCAATTTATTTCACACATGCCATTTCTTGCACACAAATTGTGACTTTTCTTAATTCTGTGTCCTACTTGCCACATATCAATAAGTCGGCTGAGCAGAGCAAGGATGAAGGTGAGACAGGGCAGGACTTCCCAATACAGCAAGTGTATTGCAAAGTACAACAGAAAACTGGTGCAAGTTTTAGCTGAAACCTAGACCAACCTCTGACTGCCATAGGTTTTAATTCTGGTGTACTGGATCTTCTGCAATGTGACTGAATTAACAGGCAGGCTTTTTAATAATTCTGAAGCATCTCACGTCAGAGCACAAAGGAATTGATAAATCAGTCCCATTAAGATAAAAGTTTCTACATCTTTACCGCCAGATTTATAACAGAGACCTCTGGGTATGTTTTTGATAAAATGACCATTATATGGAAAGAACATTATTGAAAAATATTGAATTATTTACCTTGAGAAAAAGTGTTATTTGCTTGCAAATTATTGAATATTCAGCAGTCTGTAGCACAGGATTATAAAGTGATAGTGGGCAGATTTGCTACATATTTGCTTAAGGGAATGATTTGTTGAAAATATTGTCATATGCTCAAACCAGCTGTTAAACAACTTTCTTCCCTGCTGCTCAGAACATGTAAAACTCCAGCTCTGCTTTCTATGTATTTATTTGGACTTTATTTCTTAAAGTATCTTATTAGCCATATTTCTATTACTACACTGGAGATACTAATGTGACTATGTGGTGTTGACACTAATGTAGCAAGGCACTTACCTATTGTTGTATGTATGTAGGTAGCAAATCCACATTTGTAAACAGTTTCTTTTGTATGCCATGATAGATCACCTTAAAGGGTATTCTAGGTCAAGAAAATCATGGCTGCTTTCTTCCAAAATATTGTGTCCCATCTGTCTATAGATTGGGTATGGTATTGTACCTCAAACCTGTTCTTTTCAATAGAGCTGAGTTGCAGAGTCTTTAACTTGAGAACCTCTTGAGGGATGAGAGTGGAGATCCAACTAGTATATAGTCTTGTATGTAATTCTTCCTGGGGAAATGTACAGATGTGTCCACACTTAACCTATCTTCCATTTGGTTAAGGATTCAATTTCTCTTGAAAGCAATTGAATGTGATATCATGATATATTAACCAAAACCTTAAAAGACCGTAATTCACCCTCCCCCACTGGCTGCGCACACATGGACACCAATAGGATATTTAGAATATCACTTTGTGATCACCTGTCAGGAAAGCATGGTATATTGAGAAAAGTTGTGTGTGACACACATAGCTAGACATTTTCACCCATAAGGATAGGTAAAAATGGACAAGTTATACAAATGATGTCTTATCCAAAAGGAAGAAAATGATCTTTCTAATTCCTATAGGTTGTACTTGTTACTATGTAAGTCAATTTCTAACATATTGAGAAAAAACCTTAAAACATGACTAGGAATATCAGCTAAACCACAGATGGATGTTTCTGTCTTTGTGAGATGACTCTGGTTTGGTTGACATCCTTAATCATGTTTAATGGCTCTTTAGTGGGTCGGACATTAACTTTCAGGATAGCTGCCTAGAAGTGACGTTAAAAAGGCAGTTTTCTTCTTTCTGAAAGACAATTTTTTTGTACAGCTTGAGAAACAAATGTTCACATGTCCTCAGCTATAAACTTTATGAAATAATATCCTAAAAATACCAGTTTATTTGACTTTAAAAGTGGAGAGGTGACTGGGGAATGTTTGCCGTCTAGACAGGGAGTCAATAAATAACCTATATCTGGGACTGGCCAATAAAACTGTCAAACAATTTGAGCAAAACATTACATCAAAAGTCAAACTGAATTTTGGTTAAAACAAACGAAAAAAAAAAAGCAGCTTACTCCACGTATGTTCAAATAAAAAGTTATTCTTCCAATGCGGTACACAAAATAAATTTTATTCAGCCACTGACCAGGCTTAAACTAGAATAAAAGTCACAAAAAATATATATATTTGGCCTAATAAAAAAGAAAAAAAAACAACATTGTGCCACTAGTGCGTTAACAGCGTGAGTCACAGCAAAACATAAGCCGCATTCCCCTGATGTATATCTGTAGTATCTAAACCAGTCAATTAGAATGTGGTGGAGGACAAGGGCCGTCTCTTCCTAAATGATATGAATGTATTTCCCGAGAACAACAATTCCTGGCATTGTATTGTTGCCATAATCTCTGACTTTGTGAACACCTTCCTGTTTCTGAGAGTGTTTTCTTGACATTTATTATTAACAATAAAAGCCAAGACAAATGAAAGTAGCAGCTGTATTGATTCTGCAAATGTAGCACAGAGAATTCTAACAGTTTGATCTCTTCCACTCCACCAAAAATACATAAGCTCTTTTACGGCCGCCTCCCTCCGCCATGCCTCCCCCTCCATCAATGAAAAATGGAAATAATATTGCTGACTGTTTTGACAGTAGTGGAAAGTAACAGTTACAGGCGGATTGTAATCATTCTGCTCATATCTGTATCGATTTCAGCTATCATCTGTGCTGCTACATAAAAAGTATATTGCCTTTCATCTTTCACATGCACCTGAAAAAAGTGATCACCAATGACCTTGTTCTATGAGAAATTCCATGTCTAGATTAGTCAATTAGACATCAAACAATATGCATTGTAGTTTCTGCCCGCTTCAAACTTTTCATTTGTCTAAACTAACAGAATGTTCTGGAATGCGAATAGAAAGCCGGCGGCCCGTGTATAATTTATTAGAAGTTCTGAATAAAATAAACAGAAAACAATATGCGCAAACAATCAAAGGAGAGTTCAGAAGCCGGCGCTCTATGGCGGCGTTAATGTTTCATGCCCTATAATGTAGCAAACATATTATTTATTGAACTTGTGAATGCTATCCTTTGATTGAGTTTGGGTTGTTTTGTTATTATAACCTTTAGCTGCCCCCCTATCCTTGTGCTACTGAATATTAATAGAGAGGAGTAGCTTGTGGCTAAAAAAAACTTCTCTGCAAGCTCTACGGAAACTCATTGTATCTTCTGTGCTTTATTGGCAAGGCAGATAAAAATTGAAAAGGTTAATTTTGTGCCAAATACTGGTTGGTGGAAAGGATGCCAACTTTGCATAACTGTTTTAGGTCCAGGGGCGTAGCAGTAGCAATAACTACCAGGCCCTGGACCACCTGAGGGGGCCTCAAAAGTTCATCTGCCACATAAGATATACCACAGCTCAAGGTAAGTAGGGGTCCCTTTACAGATTTTGCATTGGGGATCAGGAGCTTCAAGTTACAACGCTGCTTGGTCAGTCTCTACTTTTAACAAGGACTGAAATGCTGTGGTTAAGCATAACTTAAATGGGAGTTGAGCTGCAGTAACCAGGTCTGGCCACTACATAAGGTATGGAGCTGTCTACACTATGCTAGTTCCAGTGTTATATACACACATTACTGGTGTAGCCAGTCACTTCTCCTAGCAGTAATGAGTAAGAGACACCAAAGCCAGTGACTGGCTGTAACAGTGATCTGTGTATATGGACTCCTCCATGCTGCAACCATGTACACCTATCCCAATGGCAGGGACCGGGAGACAGCACTGAGACTATACCTTGCTGATTTTGCTGGCCCAAAAATTTGAACTTGAAAAAACACTTTAAAGGGGTATTCTGGGCTGTGGGCCATTTTTTTTTTATCCTGATGCCCAATTCTTATTATCAGACTGGTGGGGTTCTAGCACCTGGACCCCACATTGATCAGCTGTTCCAGGCAGCCTCTAGTACTACAACCTATACAGAGCCCGGAGACTCTGGCACTGCTACTATGAAGTGGATGGAGTCCGGTGTAGGAACAGCTGATTTGTGTGGGGTCTAGATGTTGGATCCATACCAATTTTATAGGTATAGTTAAAACACGAAGTCCGCAGAGGACTTTCTGTGAAAAGCACTGTGGGAAAAAGCTACAATGCTACTGATTTACAATAGGAAAACACGGTTTGATTCAGGTGACCGTAACCTATCTATCTGCGGGGCTTAGTTTATATGCTGGCTTCAGGAAGCAGACTCCTTTTAACCAGTGACTACCTTCTATGCAGCTTCACACAATATAATAATTTGTATATTATGATGGTTGTGATCACTGTGTTATTACCATTCATATACCTTCAACTGTTTACTGTGTTTCTATTATATAGCATTAAAAAAACTATGGCTTCCATAAGTAGGACCCCAACTGCGTTTTTTATTTTTGTCCCCTAAGCTGCCTTCACAGCCACCAATGGGGAATTGTCAAGGGTAATACAAAAATGACAACTACTCTGAGAATAGGCTGCTGCTTCTTTTCTACCATATAGCAGTCAGAGGAAAGGAGGATTCAATGATAAAATGCTCCTTCCCAGTTACTTGATGTTCCATATCCATGTTTGGCTCAGTTGATGGCTGAACTCTGCATGCTTGTAGCAAATAAATCTCTTCATCTGGGAATAACAGGCTTGACCCATTCTGCTCTCGATGCTGTTTTTCAGTAATAGATTTGGTAAAAATATAAAAAAAAAAAAAAAATAGACAACATGTCCCTCTAGTTCAATGGGCTAGTGGCTCTGATATACTGCTCTGCTGCAGGTTGGTAAGTGGTGCTCATCCTTGAGACAGTGGCGAATGAGGAATCAAGAGCTTGTTTTTGTGCACTTATTCCGCCGGCTCAGACTCCTTGTGATTAGCAAATACTAAGACGATACAAAGGATTCTGATAATGGATACAAGTACAGCTACATTTAGCATCCACTTCAGTTCTCCATCTAGGACATCAAGCAGCAAAATGTTTTCTAACATCACATAATGTTATTATTCTTTACATTTTACAAGGTAGGAAACATTAACCTGTACCAGACACCACATAAGACAATGTTACAACAGAGAAAATGTCTCAGTTGTGTATTCTATTATATTCGTGGCAGTATTGCGTTTATATCCCCTTCACATTTATACCTTCATTATTTCATGGATTTATATATTTTATTCTAATGATGGCTCCCACTTGTATTCATAGTGATACCCGCTTTGTCTGTCCATTAGTGAGATTCAGATAGTATGGTAGAGCATGCATGTTCAATTATCAGTTTCTTTGTATTCGCTGCAGTAAGACCATAGTAACACTGATCCTGCAATGTTCTGTGATAAAATTAGCTCCCTGCCTTTCTATGCAAGTCTTTATGAAATTGTTCAATATTTGGTCTAGGAGTTTGGTTGTCCATTCACTGTATGTGGACCTTTTAATACTATACTTAGAATACAGGCATCAGAAGCTTTCCTTGGTTATAATACCATACCAGACTTTACCAGACTTAAGCATTGCAGAATCGACCATAGCAGACTTTGGCTGTTAAATCCCAAGATCTGCTAATTTATCTGGAGTGAGAAGAGTTGGAAAGGAATTTGTTCTTAGTGGACAACACTTAACCTATGAATTGGATATGGCTAGAGATTGGTGAACCTACGAAGATTTGTTTCTTTTTCGCTTTCGGACAATTCGGCCCAAAAATTCAGTTTGGACCAAGTAAGTTCATTATGAACTGGAAATGATATTATTATACTCTGGGGTCTCTTTAGACCTCATAGAATATTAGGTGGAGGCCCAGGGAAGGTGTGAGAAAATAGCAAACAGTTATACTCACCGTCCCACACCTCTTCTGGGCATCCTCATGGCTTCTAGTGATCCCTCTGGGTCATCTTCAGACCTCTTCTGGACTCCTGGATGACTCCAGGGTCACTGCCAATGTCATGGTGCTGCGCAAGTGTCATGACATTTGTTTGCCCCGTGTGATTGGCCTTAGTAGTGACCACTGGGGGCAAGACATCACCCAGGGGGCCAGAAGAGAACTAGAAGGAGCACCAGATGCTGCAAGAATGTCCTGAAAAGGTGAGAGAGATGAGTATAACTGTGAAAAGGTGAGCATACTAATTTCACTTCTAGTTCGTTGGTGACAAATCCCCAAAGTTTTGGGTTCAGGTCAAACCTGAAACTTTTGGAAAATTCTGGTTGAATTCAATTCAACCTGAATTGGTTTGCTCATCTCTAGCTATGGCAATATGAATAATGATCAATGGATGAAGATGGAGTCGACACTTATGTTGATGATGATCTTCGAATAGTTGGTGGTACCACATAGCATTAATCGTATGCCTCGTATGCACCACGTAACTATGTTCTGAAATTTACTATGCTTTTTTGTTACTTTACACCAAGAAAAAAAAACAGCGTTGAGGTCCATTTGTTAACAATTTACTCAGTGACTGATGAACAGCCACATACAAAGTTTCAGCTCTGCGCCTCACACTGAGACCAAGATGGCACAACATGGATTAGGTTCGTTAGGCAACGCTCTTCATAGGGACCTTGGCACAGCTGCAGATCTGAACTTGATAAATAATTCATAGTTAGCTTTCCAACTTTCAAATGAGACGATTCAGATTGAAAATGTGACCTGCAATATTATGTTTCTAGCAGGATATTAATAGGAAATACAAACTGATGTCGTCCGCCGGTTGTTACCGCAGCATGTCACCTCTGCATTAGTGCAAATGAACATTTATCTGAGTTGTTGAGTCTAAAAGGAGGTGATCTGAAAGTAAATTCTAGAATACGCTTCTCTTTACTTGCCGAGACATTTATCAATGTCTTTCCATTCTCCTTCACGCTAAAGCAGCATCAGATTTATAAAATTAAAAAGGGGGAAAAAACTCAGTTTTATATTGAACTTCTTGTGATGATAAATCTAAGCCTCATATTTTTCCACCCGCATTACGTATTTTGTGTACCGGACGGAATTTACAATTACTTTCCAGCAGTAATACGGAATATCGAGTCATAAAACATACACTGATCCACTGACTTTCTGTCTCACAAGTTGTACATTACCCAGTACAATTAGACAGATTTCCCTTCCTCTGATGTACACATACACAGCTGTGCTCGGAAACAATAGTGTCGAGCTATAAAGCTTCCCTACACTGTCAGTCCATTGTAACTCCTGCTACTGTTTAGTGTTATCGTAATTTCCACTGCTGCTCTGAATTAATAAGTAGGCTCGCTCTTCCTCCCAGATATTCCTCTTGAATTATAAACAGTGACTCTTAGAAAATAGATACAGGGGATTTTTTTTAGAGGAATAAAAAGATCAAATCACCTAGCAAAGCAAATTTTATACTTGGTTTCACAAATGGACGTAGCAGAGCTGCGGTTGCCAATATAGAAGGAATGAGTTAAGGAAGACCTGTCAATACCCTCAGAGGCTGTCTTTCTATTTAGCAAGTATAACTTCTTTCCCTGTAATAAATAATACAGGCAATATTAGGTGTATGGTGCTAGAGTTTACTAAAAGAAGAGTCAGGTATATGGGACTTACAGGGGAAGGCAAGGAAAAATCCGGCTTACAGGACTTTTCTCTCCGCATTTTACAAGCGGAATGGGTGGCGGAATCCCTGAACGGTCACACAGCGCAAGCCTTAGCCTTGGTACATCCATTAAGTAGCTCCAACAAATCAAATTCCATTCCCTAATTATCCCTGCCAGTCTACACTTGCCTTCTATCCCCCATAAATGACTCCTGTCCTGACAAGGACAGTCCCCCAACTCAACCTGTGTGTAAGTAGCCATGGCTATATCTTTTTGGACTGAGATTTCAGAGATGGCTTGATATGGCTTTATACAGATTGATGTTCTACTAAAGGATAAGTTTGGATGTGAAAACCCTTTTGTATTGTGATTTGGTATCATGTTATGTCATAGAAGCAGAAAACTAAAACTGATGGAGAGCCAGATCTTCCACATAACACCTATGAGGCCGTACAAACTCCGTTGACTTATAATGGGGTCCGTCAGCTTCCGTAATGGTGTCCATCATTTTACTGGAAAAAAAAATAACACTGCAAGTAGAACTATTTTTTCAGCAAATATGATGAAATCTGTGATGGATGCTTCTAATGGAGACTGAGATGTAACTGTGAACAGAGCCTAACTTCATTATAGAGGGGGGTGACATATTTTCTTTAAAGATGTCTTAGAAGTTATTGACAAAAAGTGTCTATTGTTCTGGTGAACCAAGCCTATCCTTGTTTTTAATGATCCACCATGACCTGCAGGTATTATTAAATTTGCTCTGTAGCATCCTCTGTAGGAGAAGCTTGGCTTTACTCTGTGATAACAGCTGAAACTTGAGGGTTAGCAGCATGACAACTTACAGTTGTAGAGCAGGCAGAACTTCCTGTAACCACTTTTGTACCGTAACATCATGGACTCACATAGTGGTCACCCAGACAGGAAGTCAAGTGTTTCCAATGGAGGCTGAAGTAAAACAGCAGAATGTATTACAGATACGCCTCTAAGGTTAAATAGTCCTAGACTTTGGAAGGGTACAGTATGTAATATTCAGTATTATATGTGCAGTTACTGTAATGGAATCCATTTTGAGCTGTACAGTATGTATACACATAAGTCTGATTCAATAGTTGTAAATACCGCACAACAGTAAAGATGTTAAAAATGCAAGAAGATAATCAAACGATCAGTTAATTTTGACATGGACACTTATCAAGTTAAATAAACAGCTGCAGCAGCTTTAACTTGACTTTGACTTTGTTGTGAGATATCATGTTACAACAAGTTATCATATCCAAACTAAACTTTTCTACATCTGTAGGCTAGAAACATATGAAACAAGTATGTTCAATAACTGTATCATTAGGCAGAATAACATTTCACCACTCTAGCAGATACATTAACATCTTTAATCTTTCCTTTACACCTTGGGTAGCTGAGATTGCAGCAATGTAGAGGGACTGTATTACTATTTGTAAATACAATCCCGCCTACCGGGGTACCTGTTGGCGTTATATTAAACTAATAGCTGTAAAATCCTTCATACTGGAGGGTGTTTTTATCTTTATGAATTTTTTATGAAGTTAATATAGATAGATTGGTGAAATAATACCTTGCAGGTTCTGTAGCTTCACTACAAAGATAGCCGCATATTGCATGGAAAACATACAGTAGCTTATTCTTAGACATAAATATTTCTAGAGATGATATCAAAGATATCAAGTATCTAATTGAGTAATTTTAGTGCATATTTTATACAGATGGACTCTTTACAAACATTTTTATTTAAGAAATTGACACCAAAGACTACAATACAATATGTGACTACCCTTATTTTAGCTGGAGTTTAGTTAAGAACTTCAATTTCAAAGGAACCAATTTAATACAATATTGGGACATGCTAGCAAAGCACATCACAAGCTACAATTCACAATACAACCACACAAAGACACATATAGAAAATCACAAAATCATGTTATCGTCAAAAACTGGTCATCTCATGTCCAGCCAAGAGGAACAATAAGGAAGAACACATCTCTGACATGCAATGTAACAAGTTAAGTCAACTTCCTGTATGGTACCCTTTCTGGTCCAAATGATGTAACATGATGTTAGATCTGTTCATATAATGACACAGTCTAATCTCCTTACAATACTAAAATTTGTGGTTGCCAAAAATAATTTAAATAGTGGCTTGAGAAAGAATAGAACCAGAAGGATCCATCAAGCAGTTGCGGAAGATGGCTTCTAGTGCGGGGCTGGATGTGAGAACTGGCAATGTGCATAGACCTCATGTGATCTTATATTCCTTATAACAATGAATGTGATGGGTCAAAGTCTTCAACAAGCCCACCCTATAAATGAAGCCAAACATAGCCAAATCTATGACATTTAACAAATGCCAAATAACAACTATTACAAAAAGGTACAAAACTCAGAGCTAGGGGCATTACTATAAGTGGGCAGAGGTAGCCATCACTACCAGACTTCTCTAAAATATAAGAAGACACCAGTATTATAGACAGCATATGGTAAGTGGTCCTTATGATGGATTTTGCACCTTTACATTATGCCTCTGCTCAGAAAAGCATATAAACCAAGATTGAAGTTTTAGAATAGGACATAAACAAGGGTATACACACAGATACTTGTTTTAAAGGGGTTGTCCATGACTATGATATTGAGCTCCACTTTGTTTTCTTAGGCCAGTCACTCACGTCTATTTATCACATGGTCATGGTGCAGCTCAGTTGCAAATGAATAAGGCTGAGCTGCAATACAAGACACAGCCACTATACAATGTATGGCACTGTGCTTGGTAAGTAGTGAAGAGACCGCAGAAATCAATATCATATTCCTGGATAACCCCTTTAAATATCCCTTGTATTCAAATAGTCCTTCCTTAGTACAGACTATTGCACCATTATGAACATTCATAGCTGCCTTTTGCTAGCTATCCGTTTTAAAGTGACACCCAGAGTCTCCTTTACCAAGGCTCAATTGAATAATTTAGAATAATAATAATAAATGATTGATTAATAAATTTTTTGACATCCATATTTTTCTCACTGGTAGTACTTATAGGCATTGTCTTATCACTGTAACATAAATCAGGTCTCCCTGCACTGACTTTCTGGTGAGCCTCTAAAAGAATTGTGCTTATACACAGCAGCCAATCTGAGAAGACAGAGGTGCAGGGGGAGGGAGCAAGCAGCAATCTGAGCCAATGAAGAGATGGAGGTGTGTCTCAAACTACTTCAGACTCTTTATAGAACCTGTAGCTAAACTGTCGTCACAGACCATCGCTCTGCCCCAGTGGAGCTAAACTACAAGTAAGTAAACCAGTTAATGGTCAAAAATAAATAGCAAGTAATAATTCCCCTTCAGATATTGACTTACATATCACATTTCAGCTCATGACTGGACAATCCTTTTAATACATGAGTCTCAAATCACCCAGAAACAGTCCCCGATGATAAAACCGTATTTATGAACGACTCTGTAGCATTATGAGATATGTTATATTATAAGATGTAACATCAATGCTATATAAAAACACAATAAACTGTCTTACATTGTACTAGAGATAAATCAATCCTGGCCCAATATGATTTCTTTATCCACACACAGATATAGTATATGTACAGTCATGTATTATGACTATTTCATTGCACCCCTACTTTCTTGCCACTATCCCTCTGGAAACATATAAATATATAAGGCTTAATATGTTTAGCACAGTGAGAGATTGATCATCTCTAGACAAAAAAATAGAAAATTGTAAACCTACCGTTTATTATCAAGATGTATTCTGCACTGTTTTTACCAATGGAGTTGGTTGCTTCACATCGATATGTGCCATTGTCTGTTTTGTTCAAGAAAGTTATTGTTAATTCCCGTCCATTCACCACCATCCTCTCTGGATCTGGAAGCTCTCCACCATCCTTTGTCCATAATACTGGTTCTGGCCTGTTAAGAAAAAGCAGTTTGTATTTAGTAAAGCTGAGCACCCCACTAGGGTTAGCTTAGAGGAGCTTACTGAAGGATCTACTATTGACTTAAATTTGGGACTGTATAAATTTGAGTGTAGTTAGCTCCCTGGAGGGCAGCCAGGAGTTATCCTTTTACTCTATGAATTGAGATTTGATGCTATGTTACAAAAAATTGAGTCTCCAACTCTACTAAAGATTAGGAAATTGATCAGGAGAGATTTTTTTTTTACCAATTTACAATCTTACATTAATTCCTTACATTTCTTCGTGGCTCAACATACAATTCTGATATGTGTGGAGTGAGTCGACCAGTGGTTTTGTGATATTGTGCCACAAGATGTCTATCCTATTCTTGTCTATGTGCAGCCACCTAGTACTTGTGTTGTGTACTGCAGCATGCTTTTGGCATGTTGTGATTGGAGTCCTTAACCTGTATTGAGCTAAGGAAGGTGTGGACACCTTCTCTACACTCTAGGTTCCTCTACGTACATCAGTTATAAATACCAGATATTTATGTTCCTACCCTTACTTTATCTTTAAAGACTAAATTCTCACAATCCAAATTCAACACATTATTTATGGAGATGCGCAAATTGCTTCACAACAAACCAGATATTGACCAAATTTTCCAAAAGTTTCAGGTCCTTCCCGGACTCAAAACCTTTGGGTATGCCACCCACAAATCTTTATTATAATCTGGGGTCTTTTCAGACCCCAGAATATAATAAGTGGAGGCCAATAGGAGGTGTAGAAACATAATAAACACTTACTCAAACAAATACTCACCTTTCCTCATCTCTCCTGGGCTTCCTTGCGGTGTCCAGCGCTCCTTCTGGGGCCTCTTCCGACTTCTCGGACAACATCACGGGCTTCGGGGGACCACTAAACCTGTGATTGAGACTCAGCAGTCACATGAAGAGTAGAAACGTCATAATGCGTATTCCGTATCAGTACAATAACAGGCCTCAGTGGTCACCTGATTTATATTATGTTTCCACATGTCCATTGGCCCTCCACTTATGATACTCTTGGGTCTGAAGAGAGTATAACAAAATTATGTTATTTTCAAAGCTGGTCATCCTGTGCTAGTCATATGCCACGCTTAGAGGAAAGGTATGGGAGGACACAGCTGTATATTTGCAAATAATTTTAATTTTCAATCTTGGATAATTTTTAAGTTAATGTAATGACTATAAAATATTTAGCAAGTCTGGTTATGAAGCTGTAGAGGCATTCCCATAAGACCCATAATATTTCCTTGATCACAAGAATTTTATCGGCTATGATTTTCTGCTAGGAGACTTTATAAATGACCGCTTCCTATAAAAGTCGCCTAAATGCACTCTAATAATTATTTTAAATACAGTTCACATATCAAGCTCTAAATATGAAGATCCAGTTTATTCATTAGCACTGGCTCATTTGTCCAGCAGCTGCTATGATAGCGAACATATTGCTCAAAGGACAGCTATTCTAAATCAAAAGCTGCTGGATGTTTTTCTTCTTGGTGTAATATTTCTAAATGATTCATTTTCAACTGACCCGCCGCACATTTTTACTTTTTCATGTGAAAAAAATATTCCCAAGATGGACAGCTAAGTTCAATGAGATCATAAAGCACAACACACAAAGAAACAGCTACAGTACATTAATTTTGTCTTAATTAGTCGAGTTCATAAATCATATTTCAACAATCTACATAGCTTGTGTTTCGCTAGATATTGAAGTCAAAATATTTGCAAGGATTTCCTGAATGCTACTGAACTGTGTCACGCATACTAAACAGCTTAAATGAATGCTGAGCAGATAAAAAGAAAGGGTCCATTTTTTATTCAAATTTTTTAAAATTTCAGAATAACGCCACTCTCCTCTATGAATTGTATTTGGTATTGCATTTCTGATCCTTTTAAAGGGGTTATCAATGATTGTTTTTATGACCTATCCGTAGGATAGGCCATAAATATCTGATAAGTGGGGACAGCGGTTGGGAGGTACGTCCAGTTCCTGTATGGAGCTGGAAGCAGATAGCCCTGTGGCCTGTATAGTGCTTGGGTACCTTTACTGCAGCTCAACTCCCATTGAAGACAATAAGAGCAGAGCTGCAGTAACATTGCCCAGCCACTATACAGTACAGGAACCAGACGTACCCCTGAACAGCTGGAACTGTTTTTGGAAAAAATAAAAAAATAATGTTCCTCTAGTCTAGGAAAACTTTTCAGGCTAAGGCCACACATGTTGAGTCCACTATGTAACATCTACCACAAAATGTCTGCCGTTCAAAGCATCCAAGAATCCCTGTTTTTGCCACGGTTTTATCCTTGCAGATGGTCTGGTTTTCGCCTTTTGCAAAGGTTGAAAACCACACCGAACCTGCAGCAAGAAATTGACCTGCTTCAGACTCAAATCCGGAGGTGCAAGATACTTTATGATGTAGATTGGTTGAACAATGTTTGGATGGGAGTTGTCTAAATCCCTCAACCACACTGGTAATGTATATCACAGTGGGTTTGCCGCCTAACCTGATCTGACTACACTACCTGTGCCCTGGCCTTAAGCAGCAGTTGATAAGTATCTCCTGCCCAAATTGTGATTTCAGATTGAGGGGTCTTAGGTGTCTACATGGGCCAGTAATCGTCTGAGCAAACTTTCATACCAACATTCACTTACATTGCTCTGCGTAACATAGCAGCGATCAGCTGACAAAAGCAAAAGCTTGTTTGTTAGCTGGTTGCATTATTAAAGGGGTTCTGGAGGACTTCAAAAACATGGTTGCTTTCTTCTTCCCAGGAAGTAACCTCATGTCCGTTGGTCACATGGCAACGCCACATCCCCATCCCATTAAAATTAATGGGATTGAGCTGCAGCATGGCAATGTGACCAACAGACATGATGTCACTTCCTGAGAAGAAGAAAGCAACCATGTTTTCGAAGTTCTTCGCAACCCTTGTAATGTGGGCAAGTAGTTTGTGAGTAGCACATACCGACATATAAACTAGGCATAAGCCGCTGACGATATGCAAATTGTATAAGGATGAGCTATTGTATTACTGATCATTTGTCTCCATACTGCTACATTTACAGTGCTAAATCAGCATTATTATATATCATCATTTGTTACCTAGGCAAGAAAACCACTGTGTAAAAGGACCCTAAGAGCCAGAGACTCCTCTTAGTCTTTATATAGACCATTTTGGGGTGCCACTATACTGAACTGAACTGAACAGGGTACTGGCTGGGTTTGGTTGGCTGAGATGGCATTGGCATGGGTCACAAGGGTACTATGTCTCCTTAGGGAGGCTGCCTTTGAAAGCCATTTTACAGTACATAGAGTCTAAGAGACCATGCTTGCTTCTTTAGGAATTCTGGAAAAAGAATATTTGAATACGTTATCCTTGATGGAAAAAAATAAACCTCACTCTAGTGCCACATTTTCAAAGGTATTTCCTATAGATCAATGCTTGGATTTCTTTGAAATCTAGCAGCAAATTGTTAATCCAAGATTTTTAGCATAAATTATAAAATGTATATAAAGTACATAAGGAGTAAATGTTATTAATTTGTGAAGGGCGCTTAATATAATCGACACATTGTAACCTGCCAATTCTAGATTAAACTATGTCTTCTTTGCAAACCAAGCACACTTGTCCTTCACATGGGACTTTTTTGTGGCACTATTTATGCCAAAATGTGTCATAAACAGTTTAATACTTACAAGAAATTGGGGCTAATTATTTACTTAATTTGCAACTTTTTCTTCAATGCGCCAAATTTAATATAGTCTGGCGCCATTTTAATAATGCTCAGCAGCAAATGCACCTTTTTCCCCAATGTAGGCAATGTAGGCATGGTTTACATGGCACATAGATTTAAGACTAATTTATTATTTGTGACTTTTAAAAAAGTCACAACATTTTTGCACAAACACATTTCACTTCTAACTTGGCTTAAAAAATGCACCAGAATTCTTTAGTGAACTCTGATGCCCTTCATCCTAAAGACCTTGCCAAAAATAAAACTTGAAATTGTAAAGGATAAAAACAAATCTCAAATAATCCTGTTATACAAAATGAAAAATAGTAGAAAAGAAAAAATAATAATCCATCTCTTTTTGTTTTATGATATTTTGACCGTGCACTTTCCACTGAGACTAAGTTCAACTTTCTTTACAGCTAAGTAAAACTTTGACTATTCTGGAATTAAGCTCTCAGTGGTTTATGATTTAGGAAATATCATTCTTACAGGTTAGCTCCTTTCATTTTCTCTCGTTACTGGTAAGGGAGATCTCCTGAAATATTTTGCTTGGCAATATGTAATATCAATATATTCAAAATTGCATTCCTCACCAATAATGTATTTTTCATTTTGTTTGCTATAAGCAGAAAATCTTGTTCAATAAACAAGTTCAGCAAAATATATTAGAAATGAAATAAAGTTACCGTTTTTAATCTAGGACTGAGCAGATAGCCTCTGGTGTGCATGGTTTGCATTTACTGGCTTGTTTTTAATGATAAATTTATTTAACACTTGCATGTCATGACACCTGTTACATTTTAAAATGATTCCTACAGTTTCATCTATTTTTTATATATATATATATATATATATATATATATATATATATATATTTGTAAATTAAATAAACAAGGAAAAAAATGCAGGGGCACTCACCGTATTCCGTTATTCCTAAAACGTCCATAAAAATATCCACAGTGGTATGGGAGAGAGAAGGATACATATATCATGCTACATGCGCTTTTTCAAGCCTTACAATGTCCAGGACATTGTAAGGCTTGAAAAAGCGCATGTAGCGTGAAACTACTCGTTGCCTAAGCCTTGTGTGTATCCTTCTCTTTCCCATACTGTGGATGTTTTTATGGACGTTTTTGGAATAAAGACTGGCTTTTAAATATATACTCCAGTGAGTTCCCCCTGCATTTTTTTCCTTGTTTATTCAATTTCACTATGCTGGGTTTTGGGCTTGAGCACCACCTAGGAATTTTTTTGTTGTTTCTGTCCTCCTAGTGCCAGCTTCTATTTATGAACATATGTTCTATAGGTCGGGATTTTGGAGCAGTGCCACCCATTATCACTCTTCGTGTTATATGTATTTGTAAACTATTTATTCTGCTTACATACTGTGTAACATATGTTACACCTCCGGGATTTTAGAGGATACAAAGTATAGATAGTAATACAACTGTAGCATCAATTTGTTATTTAACACACTGGGATCTTGTCATATGTCATACAATATGGTAATGATAATAATTAAATATGTTTTGATTACAGTACCATATCTGGCCACATAGTGTGCTGTTCTGCAAATATCAATATATGAGCAATACAATGCCTGGCCACATGGTGTGCTGTTCTGCAAATATCAATATATGAGCAACACATACATCCTTATTTATAGCAAATCATTACTTATGCATACACTTATGGTAAATAATGCAGCTTCAAACAGATGTCACATTTAACACTGTTAAATCTGCGACTTGTATACCTTTTTTTATTTAATACTGTCACTTTACATGCCATAGTTTCCCTACAGTACAGTCATGGCCAAAAGTTTTGAGAATGATACAAATATTAATTTTTACAAAGTCTACTGCTTCAGTTTTTCTAATGGCAATTTACATATACTCCAGAATGTTATAAAGAGTGATCAGCTTAACAGCAATTACTTGCAAAGTCAATATTTGCCTAGAAAATGAACTTTATCCCCCAAAACACATTTCAACATCATTGCAGCCCTGCCTTAAAAGGACCACCTAACATCGTTTCAGTGATTGCTCCATTAACACAGGTGTGGGTGTTGATGAGGACAGGGCTGGAGATCAATCTGTCATGATTAAGTAAGAATGACACCACTGGACACTTTAAAAGGAGGCTGGTGCTTGCCATCATTGTTTCTCTTCTGTTAACCATGGTTATCCCTAAAGAAACACGTGCAGTCATCATTGCACTGCACAAAAATGGCCTAACTGGGAAGAGTATTGCAGCTAGAAAGATTGCACCTCAGTCAACAATCTATCGCATCATCAAGAACTTCAAGGAGAGAGGTTCCATTGGTGCCAAAAAGGCTCCAGGGCGCCCAAGAAAGACCAGCAAGCGGCAGGACCGTCTCTTAAAAGTGTTTCAGCTGCGGGATCGGGCTACCAGCAGTGCAGAGCTTGCTGAGGAATGGCAGCAGGCAGGTGTGAGTGCATCTGCACGCACTGTGAGGCGGAGACTCTTGGAGCAAGGCCTGGTCTCAAGGAGGGCAGCAAAGAAGCCACTTCTCTCCAGAAAAAACATCAGGGACAGACTGATATTCTGCAAAAGGTACAGGGAGTGGACTGCTGAGGACTGGGGTAAAGTCATTTTCTCTGATGAATCCCCTTTTCGATTGTTTGGAACATCTGGAAAACAGCTTATTCGGAGAAGAAGAGGTGAGCGCTATCACCAGTCTTGTCTCATGCCAACTGTAAAGCATCCTGAAACCATTCATGTGTGGGGTTGCTTCTCAGCCAAGGGAATCGGCTCTCTCACAGTCTTGCCTAAAAACACAGCCATGAATAAAGAATGGTACCAGAATGTCCTCCAAGAGCAACTTCTCCCAACCGTCCAAGAGGAGTTTGGCGCTCAACAATGCCTTTTCCAGCATGATGGAGCACCTTGCCATAAAGCAAAGGTGATAACTAAATGGCTCAGGGAACAAAACATAGAGATTTTGGGTCCATGGCCTGGAAACTCCCCAGATCTTAATCCCATTGAGAACTTGTGGTCAATCATCAAGAGACGGGTGGACAAACAAAAACCAACAAATTCAGACAAAATTAAAGCATTGATTCTGCAAGAATGGACTGCTATCAGTCAGGATTTGGTCCAGAAGTTGATTGAGAGCATGCCAGGGAGAATTGCAGAGGTCCTGAAGAAGAAGGGTCAACACTGCAAATATTGACTTGCTGCATTAACTCATTCTAACTGTCAATATAAGCTTCTGTTACTCATAATATGAATGCAATTATATTTCTGTATGTGATAAAAACATCTGACAAACAGACATAAAAACCAGAGGGCAGCAGATCATGTGAAAATATAATATTTGTATCATTCTCAAAACTTTTGGCCATGACTGTATATCACAGCAGCCTCACTGACAGCAATACCTTTAATATACAAAATATAATTCGCCTGTGATCAAATCAATATTTTTCAATGTGTTCATGTATGATACGTTCTTTATAGTTGAAAACTGGTAAATCTATTTTTGAAGTTTTATATTGTATTTTACTTTTTGAAACTTTTTAAAAATAACTTATTGTCTTTTTTAAATAATGTACAAAATTAAAATTTTAAACAATTGGCAATTTCATTTAACACCTCCTTAATACAGGTAATCTGGTAAAATATTCCAATAACATAAACAGCATATACAAGTAATAATATACCAAATAACATACCATTTACTTTTCAAATTATTTTGGCAATTACTTTCCTTAACTTCAGAAAAATTAGGAAAAGACTGAATTTATCACTGCGCCCCACCTGTCCCTGTGTGCACCAGAGCTCTACACATATGCAGATGGGTTTATACTAATTCCAGTTCAATTTTGTAAAATATGGAAAATTGATTATGAGTTTTCTTATTGCTTACATTTATGTCTACATACAGATCTTACATTTCATTTAACTCCACCAGACAGAAGTTAATACAGTAATTTCAAGCATATAAAAAAAGCTGATGATGTCATGTCACCAGGGGGGAAAGGCTGTACGCTACGCATTATGCAAAGCGCACAGTTTTATTTTACCTCTATGCTGTTGTTAGATGATAGGAATTCAATAAAATCTGAATGTTTCATATTGGATGTCAAATCAATGTTTACCACTCTTCCTGCAATAAATTTACTTAATAAATATGTATGTAAATAGGCACAAAATGGAATAATTCACCGGGTACTGACAAGTCTTCAAAGGTATTAAAAAGTGAATTGATGTTGAAAACTCTTGATAAAGTTTATATATGATATTTATTTTGGTTGTGGTCTACTATGTATAGATATGAAAGGCATTTAATATATCATTTTAAGTATGGTTTACTAAAGCTCATGAACAATATTATGATATAACATTATACAACATTTCTACAGAAGACTACCACT
Organism: Leptodactylus fallax; assembly: GCA_947044405.1. Classification (NCBI taxonomy): domain Eukaryota; kingdom Metazoa; phylum Chordata; class Amphibia; order Anura; family Leptodactylidae; genus Leptodactylus; species Leptodactylus fallax. The sequence continues at coordinate 795,560 of CAMRHE010000162.1, read as the reverse complement.
TAGAAACCAATTCTCAACTAAATGAAGACCAATTCTCAACTAAACCAGATTTTTTTTTTCATTCCTATGCATTTTGGCCTCTTTCTTAAAGGCGTTATGCCATTATGGTCACTTATCCCCATCCATGGGACAGGGGTCCCCAGTGATCAGGAGAACAGGGGACCCAAAATGTTTCCTAAAGCTTCCTAGTGAATGTAGTGCCAGTGCACTTCCATGTCCAGTGCCCCACTCACTACAGTGGGCTGCAGTGTAATCTCCGGCAGCACCCGCAGCCCCATAGCAGTTAATGGAATGCACAAAAGCGCACTGGCCCTCTATTCACAAGGAGGCTTTAGGGGTGACTTTCAGTTCCTGGTCCTGATCATCGGGGGATCTGACAATTGGACCCCCAGTGATTGGACACTTATCCCCTGTCCTGTGGATAGGGGATAAGTGTCCATAATGGCACAACCCCTTTAGGAGAAGTAGCTAGGTATACCATAAGACTACTTGTCATAGTAATGTTGGGTGATTGTTTCAAAAGCCTTTCAATGTACACATTTGTCCACACTTAAAGGACTTTTCCCATCTGAGAATTTCAGCTGCTCTCCTGTCTCTTCTCCCATCCACTTCTTGATTTTTAGTGTAGAATAGCAGCTCTGGATTTACATACAGAGATAACAGACACATGGATCAATAACTTTTTCTAGCACTTATCAGGGCTCAGCAACTGAAAGCTGCATACACAGAGAGGGAGAGTAAAGAATATAGATGGCAGGGACCAGGGTCTGAGTCATCAGTCTGACCAGAGAGGTGGTCTGTAACCTAGGCAACCAGCTGTAGACACTGAGCAGAGATATTTACAGTATGTGTATCTGGCTAATGGAGCAAGATTAATAAACCAATGTACTGGGTAAAACACATGAATTAGATTAAGCTACAAATCTGAATAAGATTCTTGAGATGGGAATACCCCTTGAACTGAGCACAAATTTGCTTAAGAACTCCACAATTTGGTTAAGGACTCACATTTTTAATGAATTCATTTAATACTATATTGTAACATGCTAGAAAAACTCTTGAAAAGCTGCAATTTACAAAACAATCAGGCAAACACACACAGATGAATATATCAACTTTACTACTTCAGTTGCGCCAGAATTTTGGTATAATCTGTGCCAAAACCTAGAGTACATGCCATGTACTGGATTTATTATCTGTTTTAGATACCTTTTGTACCTAAAATGTGTCTGTTAAAAATGTGTAGAGAAGGGGATGTTACATGGAAGTCTAAAATATATCAGATTTATTATCGATGCCCATCACAATTTATAAAAAAATTGTGGTGTAAACAGAGGACTAACTACTGCTATGCCAGCTGTAATGGCTGTTATGGGGCTCGTGAACTTACTTCAGCAGATAATGGCTGATTTTCACTTGCTCTTCCCCACTTCCATCCACTGCCGCCTTCTCTTAGGCATCCAAGGGGAGCCACATATTACATCCCGAATCTCACATTTTATCACTGGGTGTCCGGACGTAATATGCATCACCACTTGGGTGCCTAAGTGGAGGCAGCCATGGACAGGAGCGAGGAAAGTAAATGAAAATCTCATACCTACTGGAGTAATCAAGCAGGTAATGGCCTATGTGGTGGCACTATATGGTATGGGGGCTGGTAACAAGGGCCCTTACAGTATTGGAGCCTGAAACTGGGACTTATGTTACAGGCCACCATGCAATAAGGACCCCATTACAGATCTACATAAAGTAAAGGTCCCTGTTGCAGGCCCCCATACAGTAATGGCCCCCCATTACAACCCCTCATACTGTAAGGGCTCGTTACAGGCCCCCATATAGAAAGGACCCCTATTGCAGGCCCCCTATACAGTAAAGGCCCCTCATTACAGGCCCCCATACAGTAAGGCCCTTACTTAGGACCTGTAACAGGGGGCACTTACTGTATGGGGGCCTTTAATGGGGGTCCTTACTGTATGGGGGCCTGTAACGGGGGCACTTACTCTATGGGGGCCTGTAACGGGGGCACTTACTGTATGGGATCAAAAAAATATTCAATATATTGAAATGGGGTCAATAAAGGGTCGTTATACTGTGTGAAAAGATCAGTAAAGGGGGCATTATACTGTCTGGGGTACAGTAAAGGGGGAGTTATACCATGTGGGGAATACCTGGGTATAAAGTAAAACAGCCAAGAGGAAATATAAAAAAGAGAAAAATGTAAAACATGTCAAGCAAGATGTGGCAAACCCCTGACACAGCATACACCACTGTGATAAATTTGGCCCATTTTCTGCCTGTCCCTTCTAGGTTTATGCTGGATTTATTTTAGATAGTATTAATAAATCTGACCTTATGAATATGTCATTTGTCATTCTCATTTCTTTTACGTAGGAACATGGTCTGTACAGTGTAGCTATAATATAATTCGCTCAGAATAATTTTTTGGAAAATTCTAAAAATAATTGCAGGCTCCTTCACATTTTTTTTGCACTGAAACACTCCTATCCACCTGCTGTACAGGGAACTAATATAATGCCCCCTATTCACTTGAGTAGAGTGGTATTGAAGTACCCTGCGCAGCAGGAAGTCAGAAGCACCACTGTGCAGGGCGCATTCTAAAAGACCTTGGCACCTTTGTTCTTAAGAACAGCTGGTTCTCAGAGATTGACTTTCCACTGATCATAATGTAATTGCATATTCAAGCAAAGGTAAGCTTTAGTCATAGTTTGTATAGTCAAGTGACATACTACAAAGGTAACGCTGCCATCTCTAGCATTCATGAAAGGGTTTCCAGGCCTTTAAAATGTTTTCAAATCATCTGATATAGGACTCTTCTGTCAAATCTACCATCACAACACTAGTGTCACTAGCTGCTGCAGTCATGTGATAGGAGAGTATATCATTAAATGGGTTATCCGGTAGGGAAATAGCTAACATAGGTGCAGAATGGGTTAAACACACAAATCCCCAATCTGCATCCACTTTTGTTCCAGTGCAGGTCTTTACTCAACAAACAGAAAATACCCACTGCCCCCAGAGGTAACCTGTCTTAGCCTGTGTTTGACTAATCGGGAGTTACTAGGTACTGCGTGTGGGTAAAGATCGGACCAGGAAGTTAAAAAGTGGAGATTCAATAAGCAGTGAAACAGGAATTCCAGTGGATCGGTGAAGTATGTATGGTTTCTTTTATGTTTTTAACCCATTGTGAGCATTTTTTAAAAATACTCCCGGCTGGACAACCTCTATATAGTTGCACTGTAAATGGAGATTATGACCGGATCCACAAGGTTATTGGTGTAGTAACAGATGTAGATTTGAAAGATAAATATTTTTGTAAATATTCTCTTCCTCTATTCAATTGCATTTGAACATTTAACACCCTGTACAACTTTTTTATTTCTTTTACGTTGCCGTACATTCAAAAGCGATTTACTTAACCTTTTACGTATTAGTTGACTGTGGAGTTTTTGATGGGATTGTTGACAGAAGTCTGGAAATCTCTTGTCCATGATCACTACTTTATATAACTGCTTTCTTGTTCTAAGAACCTACTGATACAGTCACTGTTCATACATGTTGGATAATTTTTGGCCATATACTTGTTCAGCCTACAGATATCTTTCCCGACTGCACCGTATAAAATGCATGCTTGGGTTGGCCAATAATACATGGGTTATAAATGGTGGGAGAGGATAAGAATTGGCTTCAAACATTTCTCTTTTGAGAATAAAAATATACTTGTCGAAATTAAAGCCTTCTTTCACCTAAAATTTGCCAGTTGAGACACCATCATAGACATCAGATGGTCGGCAAGTCCCACCAAAATAGGCAACTTCTACTGATATATATTGTACCCAATGTGTATGACCATCTGAGCACTTTATTTATGATATACATGAGTGGCGTAAAGTGAAGAGAAGGTGTACCAAGAGAAAATTACCAATTATAGTACCCTTTCCCTAACCCTTGGGTCAGCTTCCTTTCCTCTTGTTTTCTAGCAATTCCTTTAATCTGGAGAATACTGTGCAAATTCTCAGTATCAAATTGGATGGAACTAAGCAAAACTGAGCTTCCTCTTTTCAAGGGTCACATGGTCAGCTATGATATATATGACCTTGATCTATATTTCTACAGACATAGGAAATAAGATTAATAATAAATTCTGAAACTTTGAACTTTTTGTTTTTGCGTTATCCTATCGTTTTTTTAACAATTCAAAGCACCTTTACAGTTAAAACAATTTACGACATTAGAAAATCCATGCTATAAAGCCATTGTCATACAGAAGAATTGGTAAAGGTTCATCAATCTCTGCTTTGTCTCCGAGATTTACATCTCTAATAATACATACTGCCACTTCAAATATAAAACAGAAAAAATATTCCCCAAAATCAGGTTTCGTGCCTATTTGGCCATCTGTTATAATAAAAATTCAGTCTCTTCAGTCTCCTCTGATATACATCCAGTCTTGTCTGGTCACATCATTTTCATTATGAGAACGCGTGCAGTAGACAATAATGTCAGCAGTCAGAAGCTTTTTCATTTTATGAGATTTAAAAGGTTATGACATTGCCATGCCTATTGTACTAAGAAGGGTTGATACAATAATGAAGGAAAGAAAAAGACACTTAAAGAAGACAAAAATTAATTTATACTATATAAAAAATGTAAGATTTAGAGGGTTATGTTCACATCTATGCAGAAGGCTCCAGAAATAGCCTGTCTTGCAGATATTTTTTTTTTAGATTTGTTGGGAATAACAGCACAGCATGAAGCAATATTTTTTTCATGAAATGGTGCACTCTATGGCAAAACCCATGTACCCTATTAGAAGTCAGGGAGGTATTCGGCACTGGATTACAGTTTCTGTTTATTTTGGAAATCAGAAATGCAAATGTAGAGAGAGCTTGAGACGGGGCTTAGCTAGCAAAGACTGGGTCCCATAGCAAACTTTTGACTTGGATCCCAACCGTCACAGCATAGTGCCCCCTTTCCTGACCCCCACACAGCATAACGCCCCATTTACAAACACTATAATGTACCAAAATGCTCTCCTTCACACAGTATAATGTTTCATAGCGGCCCCTCCACACAGTATAATATGTCACATAGTTGCCCCTCTACACAGCATAACATTCCATGGCAGCCTCCATACAGTATAATGTCTTACAGCGGCCCCTCCACACAGTATTATGTGTCATAACGGCCCCTGCATACAGTATAATGTTCCATAGCAGCCTGTACACAGTATTATGTCCCATAGTGGCCCCTCCACACCGTATTATGTCCCATAGTGGCCCCAATAGTGTTTGTTGTAAATATTGCAAAAATTTCGGGTTCAGCATCATTATGTGTCACGCAGGCATCATTATGTGTCATGATGCCGGACTGACCCACGTGACATCTGTGATGTCAATACAGAGGCTGAAGAATGTATGGAGTCACGCAGGAGAGGTGAGTAACACTGGTTTTTATGTTCGCTCACCTCCCCTGGGCCTGAAGAGACCCCAATGTAAAATGATAGTATTATTTGTTGGCATTCACCCAAAAAATACTCTTGCCACAGGCCCGCGGCCTTACTTACAGATCCCTGTTCCTGCTCACGGCCACCTCCGCTTTCCCTTCTTTCCTTCAAGGGGTCCCAGCCACGTGATATGAGACACAGTTTTTCAGCAATTTTTCGATAGTCGCTCTTCAATGGGACTGGTACAGAAAGGCTAGCCCATGACCATTTTGGAGATGCTCTGAAACAGTTGTCTTCCCATTACTACTAGGTCCTTGTCAAATTTAGGTCATTACTCTTAACTATATTTCCTGCCTTCAACACAATGGCAAAAACTGTCTGTTCAGTCTCTTCCTAATATATCCCACCCCTTGACAGAAGCCATTCTAACATGATAATCAATGTTATTCATGTAACTTGGCAGTGGTTATGTCTTATCAATGTATAGTAAGGGTAAAGACACATGTTGCAAGGCCGACTGAACTTCAGGCCGGGATGCTTGTGTTTTCAGCTAACAAAGTGAAAGATTTATTGATTCCTGCTTGTGATTTCTTACCGGCAGCGCGGTAATCTGTGAAACCATTCTGTTGGTAACATGTCACAGGTAGTGATCAATAAATCTTTCTCTATGTTAGCTGAAAACATAAGCATCCCAAGCCAGAGTGGCAGCTATGTAATATCGATAGATATTCCTAAGAATTGACCAGTATTTTTATTGTGGCTGTGTCCAATTATATCATAATTGTAAAGCTGCAGCAAAAGCAATGAGAAAAGTTAACAAAGCAGAAAATAACTATGACTACATCTCAGGAGAATTTGTAACAGACAGTCGTCTATTTAATTCAGGTCAAATATTAGTTGATTATAATGCAGCTTTGTTTGCCTTGGATAAATGTGCAGATACAAGGTGACTGGAAGGATATAGAGGCACACCAGAGTCAAGGAGGCAGATTTACTAATCTTGTTGCATTATTTTTAGACATGGCAAACTTACTATAGCCAAAATATGTGAGATAAAAATCATCCGCCATACACTTGATTGACCGATGGTGGGATCTTTTGTGTGAGCGACCCTGCCATTAACATAAAAACGAAATTGCCTTATTGGTGGACGGTTTCTGAAATAAAAAGACCAAATTGACAAGTGGATGGCGAAATTTGGCCAATCACGCCAAACACTCTTATTTTCGACTGACCTGTGGCTCAAAATTCCCAGCACAGCGGATATTTTTTTGGCATACAAAGACTGCAGTTGATCTTGGTAAACTGTTTGCAGTATTTTTTAAAGGATCATAAATTCTAATGTGTACGACCACCTTAAGACTAGACAGAACTTTGGCGCAATGCCCTGACAAAAAACTGGTACACTGTATGCTGGCCAGTCTTTTGGCACAAATTAAAGGAGTTTTCTAGACAAAAGATATTGATGACCTGTCCTTAGCTCTGTTCTCTGTTGTGCCTGTGCTGACATTACTGCAGCTTAGTTCCTGCTCAGCATGGCCACTACATAGAGAACAAGGCATCTGTTTCTGGCTATTTTCTCTATATAGTGGCAACTGAGAACCGCTGATCGACAGGGCTCCTGTGTGTTGGACCTCCTCCAATCTGATCTTTTCAGACAGAATTTGCTTATATAGGAGCTACGTACACTGCAGTAACTCAACATGGACACTACATAGAGAACAGAGCTATTTGCTTCCAACTCTGTTCTCTGTATAGCACAGCTGATCATTGGGGGTTCCTGGTGTTGAACCCCTCTAATCTGATATCGATGACCCATCTGGACATCAATATTAGCCCAGAAAAATATTTTAAGCAAGGATCTGGTGCATTTAGATTAGTACTATATTGCTTTTAGACATTGGGACAGCATTGAATCCTATTTTTACAGTATATTATCAACATTTTTTTATTTTTTATTCACATGACCATTGATGTGGAATAACTGATGAATTATCTCACTTAGGCATGCATCACCAAAACAATAAGTTAAAAATGACTATTATAATTAAAATTTATTATAAATTTTGCATACAATTGTACAGGTGTGAAAGAACCCTTTAGCACTTACATCATGTTTATTACCACTATACTGTAATGTTTGCACTATGTGTTACCAACACAGATATGAGGTGCTGCCTTACAGACTGGCACATTCTACATAATTCAATAAATATATATCTTATATACAGTACAGACCAAAAGTTTGGACACACCTTCTCATTCAAAGAGTTTTCTGTATTTTCATGACTATAAAAATTGTAGATTCACACTGAAGGCATCAAAACTATGAATTAACACATGTGGAATTATATACTTAACAAAAAGTGTGAAACAACTGAAAATATGTCTTATATTCTAGGTTCTTCAAAGTAGCCACCTTTTGCTTTGATTACTGCTTTGCACACTCTTGGCATTCTCTTGATGAGCTTCAAGAGGTAGTCACCTGAAATGGTTTTCACTTCACAGGTGTGCCCTGTCATGTTTAATAAGTGGGATTTCTTGCCTTATAAATGGGGTTGGGACCATCAGTTGTGGTGTTCAGAAGTCAGGTGGATACACAGCTGATAGTCCTACTGAATGGAGTGTTAGAATTTGTATTATGGCAAGAAAAAAGCAGCTAAATAAATAAAAACGAGTGGCCATCATAACTTTAAGAAATGAAGGTCAGTCAGTCCGAAAAATTGGGAAAACTTTGAAAGTGTCCCCAAGTGCAGTGGCCAAAACCATCAAGCGCTACAAAGAAACTGGCTCACATGAGGACCGCCCCAGGAAAGGAAGACCAAGAGTCACCTCTGCTGCGGAAGATAAGTTCATCCGAGTCACCAGCCTCAGAAATCGCATGTTAACAGCAGCTCAGATTAGAGACCAGGTCAATGCCACACAGAGTTCTAGCAGCAGACACATCTCTACAACAACTGTTAAGAGGAGACTGTGTGCAGCAGGCCTTCATGGTAAAATAACTGCTAGGAAACCACTGCTAAGGACAGGCAACAAGCACAAGAGACTTGTTTGGGCTAAAGAACACAAGGAATGGACATTAGACCTGTGGAAATCTGTGCTTTGGTCTGATGAGTCCAAATTTGAGATCTTTGGTTCCAACCACCGTGTCTTTGTGAACGAATGGACTCTACATGCCTGGTTCCCACCGTGAAGCATGGAGGAGGAGGTGTGATGGTGTGGGGGTGCTTTGCTGGTGACACTGTTGGGGATTTATTCAAAATTGAAGGACTACTGAACCAGCATGGTTACCACAGCATCTTGCAGCGGCATGCTATTCCATCCGGTTTGCGTTTAGTTGGACCATCATTTATTTTTCAACAGGACAATGACCCCAAACACACCTCCAGACTGTGTAAGGGCTATTTGACCAAGAAGGAGAGTGATGGGGTGCTACGCCAGATGACCTGGCCTCCACAGTCACCAGACCTGAACCCAATCGAGATGGTTTGGGGTGAGCTGGACCGCAGAGTGAAGGCAAAAGGGCCAACAAGTGCTAAGCATCTCTGGGAACTCCTTCAAGACCATTTCAGGTGACTACCTCTTGAAACTCATCAAGAGAATGCCAAGAGTGTGCAAAGCAGTAATCAAAGCAAAAGGTGGCTACTTTGAAGAACCTAGAATATAAGACATATTTTCAGTTTTTTCACACTTTTTTGTTAAGTATATAATTCCATCAGTGTGAATCTACAATTTTTATAGTCATGAAAATACTGAAAACTCTTGGAATGAGAAGGTGTGTCCAAACTTTTGGTCTGTACTGTATATAAAAATTAGTTTCTGTCTGTCTATCTGTCTGTCTGTCTGTCTGTCTGTTCTTTATGCGTGAAAAACGACTGGACCGATCCTCACCAAATTTGGCACACAGGTATATCAGGTGTCCAGGAAGATTTTAGACTGGGTCTCAGCTCTCTAGGACGTACAATATTCCCAAAAAATGACCTGCATCAGCCAATACAAGCCTGCAAGTCTTTCACTCATATATCAACTGCCATACACACGGTCACATGTCCCTTATCAACCAATAGAAGCTCACAGACACTTAGTCTCCACAGGCACACAGGTTTCCATAGCAACCAAGCTATTTATGGCCTGTATTAGTCAATAGCAGTTTGCAGGTCCTTAAATATTCAGTCATATCAAGTGTATCAGCGAATATAAGTTCACATTTAATTTTCCAGGCTTCCATAACAACACAGCCATAAATAGACTGCACCTATACTGGACTCAGTGGCATAACTAGGAATGGCTAGGTCGCAAGGCGAACATTTGACATGGGCCCTTGCCGGCAATCACCCCCCCGCACAAACCGCATTCCTACACACACTATTATGATCCATAGTAGCCCCTACACACACTATTATGCCCCATAGTGGCCCCTGCACGCAGTATTATGCTCCTTAGTGGCCCCTGCACACAGTATTATGTGCCATAGTGGCCCCTGCACACAGTATTATGCCCCATAGTGGCCCCTTCATATAGTATTATGCACCATTGTGGACCACCCATGAACAATTATTATACTCTGGGGTCTTTTCAGACACCACAGTATAATGAACGGAGACCCAGGGGAGGATACAAACATAAAAAACAATGTTACTAGCTCTCCCTGACTCCGGCGCACTCCCTGATGCCTCTTCAATGTTGGATCAGACGTCACGTGAGCCAGGCATGCATCGCGAGGCATAATGACGTCAGATTGGTCCACCGGCATCTGGGACATCGCCAAGGAGGCCTGAAGCCTGCTGGCGCACAGGAGGGGTAAGTAACAGTGTTTTCTATGTTCCCTCACCTCCCCTCACCTCCCTCACAGCCGCCTCTGCAGAAAGTGAAGCGCAGGAGGCCGTGAGCAGGAGCGGGTATCGGTAAGTAAATAGGGCCCATTACCTGCTGGTGGTCTGCTTATGAAACTCTCAGCAGACCCAAGCCCGTCTCCAATCTGACAAAGTATGTCACAGACAACAACGATCTGCTGAAACTCCCCAGCAGACCCAAGCCCATCTGCAATCTGACAAGGCATTGTCAGTCACATGCACACAGTTGTATTTCATGTTTCCATAACAACCCAGCCATTTTTCTTCACTGCTGTAGGTCAGCTTTAAAGGGGCAGGGTGCTGTGAATAACACTGTTACCCAAGGTCACAGACACACAGCTTTACTTCAGGTTTTCCATAACAACCGATCACAGGTTTTTCACTGATATCCAAACTGAGATACACATGATCACATGACGCTTATGGACCAATGGAAAGTCGCAGGTTCTTCAGTCTTGACATACACACAGCTTTACACCAGGTTTCCATAGCAACCAAGCTATTTATGACCTGTATGAGTCAATAGCAGTTCGCAGGTCCTTAAATATTCAGTCATATAACGTGTATCAGCCAATATAACTTCACATTTAATTTACCAGGTTTCCATAACAACACAGCCATACATAGACTGTACCTATACTGGACTGCCATACTGTCAAGTGCAAAACTGGCCAATTCTTATGGGGCCACTACACAAACAAAAAATGAAATATACCCATGCGAAGCCGGGTCCTTCTGTCTGCTAGTATATATATACATTTTTTTTTAAATTAGATTTCTTTTTCTTAAATCCATGGTATTTTTTGTAATAAAAAGAAGTTTCATCAGATCTGTATATGTTCTTTTGTTATCTATAGACATCCATATTACTGTATTTGTATCTTTAATAGAGCAGAAATACTGAGAATAATATTAAAAGGGTAAAAAATACTGAGAAATCACAAAGCTGAAAGAACAAAATGCTGACATAAATACTCAGCTAAATGCTAAAAAACAATCTGTAACCTTATTTCAATATGCAAGTATAATTGAGACATTACAAAGAAAGTTTTCTTTATAAAGGGAGACAATGTTACTTTTAACTTTACAGATTTACACGAATAAACTCTGAAAAGACTGAAATATTTTTATGTGGATAATTCTTTCATGAAATAAGTAAACTTCAATAGTAAAAATAATAATGTATAATATATACAATATAATTAAAAACTAACAATGTTAGGATCTATTCAGATCACGTTTTTGACATCCGACATCCGTTTAACGAATGCAAAATGTAAAAACTGGACACATCCGTTTACATAGACATCAATGATGAAAAAAAAAAAAAAAAAGGTCAATTTCTGTCCATTTTTTTGGATGGTATTGTATTGTATTCAACGTTTTTGTTTCCTTCCAAAAAAACTAAAAAAAAAACCAGATAGAAACCAATTCATTTTTTTTTTACATTGTTGTCTATATAAATGGATAGCCATCCATTTGCATTCGATGGTGTCCATTTTTTTCATCCATTAAACATGCAGAAAACGTGATCTGAACAGAGCTTTAGAAGTATTAGTAGTACATGGATTTTCCAATGACAAACATTTATGGCATATCCACGTCCACACTGTTCACAATCCTAATCACTTCTATGGGAGATATGGAAACTGAATAGCTCAGTGAGCTTGACTGTTTCTGGAAACCTAACCACCAGTAGCAGCCTGGATTTAGCTTTTGAGTCGAGACAGGGTCTGGTGGTGCCCATCCTAAAGTTATGTGCTGATTCCAGTGGTGGAAACCAAACTATCAAATGCCATAAAATCTGCAGGCCTTATCCTATATTCATAAGTAGTGAATGGGTCTACTGCACCAACTCTGCTCCATCAACTATAACCTACCTTTGATGTGAGAATCAGGTTCAAGTCCCTTTTTTGTATAGCGGCCCACTAACAAGAGCCATTTATGAATTACAGCAGGGGCATAGCTAGGGGGGCAACTGGGACAGACAGCTTAGCTACAGCCTACAGTTCTCCTTACAGTATAAAAAATTAGCCATTAATGGCTTCTTATTCACAATAAAGATACAATTCAATACAACTTTCAGATATATTGTAAGTTTTATCAGTCCTTGTTTTTAAAACACTTACATTTTGGATTTTTTTAATTTCATTTTACCAGCCACTTCTAGCAAATACAGAACATTATATAGCCCAAATTCACAGTGGTCATTTTTATTATGTGTTACTCAACTCTACTTAGAAAGAGATACTTCAGAAAAGTAGCCAAGCTGATATTTACCAATATTATTGATATTTGAAAGGGTTAATTTAGCTTTTTGATGCTTCTTCCACTTCAATTCTAACTTTTTTTAGCGTTGTACCATGTGGTATTGGGGTGTAAAGTCACAACACTGTGACTTATCTATGCATTCGGGAGGGGGCTACAACGAGTGTATAAAAGTTTAGTGCCCTTCATACTAGCCAACTCATTTGACTTTAGCTGTTTACTTGGCTTTCCAACTTCTTGCCTGTATTTCTTGTGGTGTTGGGAAAACAAATAAGTCTGGATTCACACCTGCGCTCGGTTTCCTTTCGGGGATTCAGTCCCCCATTCTGCTTGAAAAATGTGGAGAGAAAAGTCCTGCAAGCAGGACTTTTCTCTCCACATTTTTCGGGCGGAGACTCGGTAGACCCCGTTATAGTCTATGGGGTCCGCTGGTATCCACGAGTAACTACTTTTTAAGCAGTTTGGGTCTCTGGTTTTCAGGTGCCCAAGCGGAACCGAAGAATGGAAACCCGAGCACAGGTGTGAACCTAGCGTAAGTTATTGTTTATAGTCTTGTCCACCATAACACACAACCCCGTTACTTTACTTTTCAGTCCAAAATAGGCAGAGTACAATATCCTTAACTTGTACCGTCAGTTCTGAGATAGTCTCAGAGCATTATTTATCAATCACACTGTAGTTTTAGAACATATGTACAAAAGTGGTAACAAAAAACTTACTGTGCACAACCACTGAAGAGAAAGTCAAAATGGCTTTGAAAGAAAAACCATGGGAATGTGACCTTTCTTATTGACAACACACCATGCTGAAATGTATCAGACCATATCACATATTTACCAGCTTAGTCAATAGCGAGACCTGCTGTGAAAATTTCTCTCTGTATCTCATCATTTATTGACAATATTTGACAGATACATTGTTGTGTTGTTAGAAAAAGTATAGGAACTTGAGAGGATTGACCAAGACTTTGCTAAAGATTTTTCTTTAAGGTAATTATTCTCAAGCTCTTAGATACATTTCTAAGAAATTCAATCACTTCCTTTATACAATTTTCTATTAATTTCTGTGTTTTTAGTCTCTTGCCACATCATTATTGTTTTAATAACTTTGGTTATGCTGGAAAGCAAATTAAAAGGTTTCAGATGCAGGAGAAAAGCAGCTGAAAACTGTCTGTCATTACTTATGTTGTTATGTGATCTTGCATCACAGCTTGTATTATAGTTCAGACACACTCTTAATTCTACAGGCTTCAGAGCTGAAATTTGCTATCATTACTTTCTATCTACACTGAGATTTGTAGCCTTTACCTTGGGCAAAGTACACCTTTGGAAGCATCTTATCTCCCTTGAGGATAACATCATCCTGGTGTCTCGAGATATTCATGAGATTGTTGGTTTGTCCTCTGAAATCAGAGTGTTTGGCCAGCATTAAGGTAATGTGTATGGCCACCTTTCTAGGTTATATTTTTTTCATCCCATAAGAGAAGAAATTAGAGGCAATTGACTGACTTCACATCAGTGCCAAATGGTGTTGTCTTCTTCTAGATCTCTGATCAGCCTGGTTGTTCTTTCTTTTAGGAATTCCAATCTACTATACAATTTCCTTGCCATGAGCTGATTAGAGACAAAAGACAAATATAGGATGGTATATAGTTAAAATTCTATCCATCCTCTTAAATTTTATCCATCCTCTTAGATTTTTTTTATCTTGTAGTTGGCAATAGTTTATAGTCTAAATGGTACTATTGGTAATTTAAGGACCTCTCAAACATATTCTCTTTTCCCTATGCTCCTTCCTCAGTTGTAAATGTAGTATTGGCTAAAAGTTGAAAGAGATGATAGAAGATTTATTTGTAGACCCACAAATATTAAAGAGGATGTTTAACCACCTCTACTAACTCCTTTTTTTGCATCCTTCTATAGGTGCTGCTCTGCTGATTCTGACATAGATGGAGTTTTTTCTTCCCCACCATTCCTGAGCAATTTGTACTGTTAGTTTCAGCACTCAATATGGATAGGCTTTGTACTGTCAGGTGGCAGTCCTTGGCTGAAGCAGACAGACAGGGATTGACTAGCTGACAGTAGAAAGACTAATTAACATATGTGTTATTGAAACTAACTGTACCAATTGCTCAGGAATGGTCAGAGCAAGAGAAAAAAAAATCTAACTTTGCTGAAATTAGTGGTGCAGTAGCTATTAAAGAATGCAAAACCTTAGAGTCAGTCTTTAAGTGATTTTCTGAGTATAGCAACTTATCTATTCAAAGGCAAACAATACGTGTCTTATCTGTGGGACCCTACCACTAGAATCCCCACCAATCATGAGTTGCTTGTGTCCCTGGTTTGAATACACTATTCCTCTCCATTCAAAGCCTATGAGATTGACAAAGATAGCAAGCACTGTACTTGACTATGTCTTTCCTATAGATATTGAGTAGAGCAGCAGAGTGTGATCAGTTGGGATTCTTGCAATTAGATACTTGTGAATAGGTGATATGTAGTTACAACAGGACAACCCCTTAATTTATAAGTAAGAGTCAACAGGGACATACAGTAAATTAAGGGCATCCCACTATGAATACAGGTTCCTCTGAATCAATACAACAGATTTTGTCATGCTGGACTATCTACTGCCTCCAAAAAATACAGGACTTCACAGGTTACTAAGGTATATAGAAAATTTTGCCACAAAAATATCTGCCTTGGCACAAGTACATGTTCTCTACAGAAAGTAAATTGTAAGAATCTTGTTGCCGTAGATCTAAACAAATGTAAAAAGGCTTGTAAATACTGTAATTTTTTATGTTTCCTACTAAATCAAGGAATCCTCCAGTAATTACAGAAATGTTCAACTCCGAGTCCCATTCTGATCATTGTCAGTGTTTATGTAATTGACAAAGTACCCATAATGTCAACACTTCTCGAGGGAAGAGACGATTTGACTGCTATTATGAGCAATCATGTAAGAAAAGGAAGTATACAGCTAGACTGAGACAACAGGACATTGACGGCAATGTAATACATAAACTGCTAATTTAACATATCCATCAACAAACTCTGCATGTTCTGCCTTTTAAAATGGCTTCTAAGCTACTCTAAACCAGCCACAACATTTAAAGGGGCATTCCAATAATGCTCAAAATAATAGCAACAATACAATTCTTAAAATACTTTCCTTTTAAAATATTAATGTTGCTATATCCGTTTTTGCACTTCTAAGCTATCAGCCATGGGGATAAATCTCCATGTTATAAGGCAAGCCAGTCAGTTATAGTGATGTCAGCCAGTCAGTTGTAGTAATGTCAGCCAGTCAGTTGTAGTGCTGTCACTAGCCAGCCAGTTGTAGTGATGTCAGCCAGTCTGTTGTAGTGATGTCACTAGCCAGTCTGTTGTAGTGATGTCACTAGCCAGTCAGTTGTAGTGATGTCACTAGCCAGTTTGGTGTAGTGATGTCACTACAAATTACATGTCACTGTATTTGTAGTGGCCGGTCTTTTCACATGACACATTGTTATTAAGCCTGTACATGTATCACAATAACATGTGTACCATGTACACAGAGGCAGAAGGCGCACAAACAGGGAAGAATTTTAAAAGTAAATATATTTTTCAGAAATATATGAAATCAAAGAGTAGAAAATCATTGGTTGCATAGCTGTGTCTCATCTCAATCCCATTGAAAATAATGGGACTGAACTGTGCTGGTCACATGGCCATGTTACAGCTAAACCATATTCAAGTAAAAGGGACTGAGCTGCAGCAAGGTCATGTGACCAACAGATGTGATTTCATTTCCTGAGAAAAGGAATTGGAGCTATTTCTTAAAGAAAGGAGCCATGTTTTTTACTCTTGGGTAACCCTTTTAAATAGTGGCTGAAATACTTGGACTACATAGATCCACCTCTGCTACATAGGAGGACAACAGTATTATAAATGGCACATGGTAGATGGCAAGGGGGGGAAGCTGTAGCAAATTTTACACAGTAGCTTCAAGTAACATCTTTCTCATTCATTCTTATGATTTTGTTCTTGTAAAATGTCAGTATTTAATGGATTTCCATTATGCCACTCATAGATTGATTTGGGCTATCAATTCACATTTAGAAAGTATACTGTAATACAATAAATATTTGGTGGAATTTATTAAGATTGGCATTTGTAAAAAGGTTGTCCAGGACCCGAACATTTTTGATATTAATGACCTAGATCTACACCCGAACCCCAAATCGATCAGCTACTGGGGCTGCCAGAAGCTGTATAATAAGTATACAGCCTGAAACAACCTGGCTCAAATTCAAGTGAATGGGAGCAAGGCTGCAGTTCCAGGAGGCACCGCAACACTATACAGGCGGGAAGCTCTCTACACTATAGCAGTGTCAGGGGCTGCCTCCGACCGTATACTTAGTATACTGCTTCCACATCAGGAATTGGGTGTCAAGTCCCACCTGATCTGATACTGATGACTTATCCTGTGAATAGGTCATCACTATAAAAAAATTATCAGGTCCTGGAAATTCTCGGGTTAGTAAATTCAGCCCAGTATCTTTTCAAAAGCAACATTTACATTATTCTTGATACTGTAATTGAACTTATCCTAAAATCTATCTTAAACACTTAAACAGATGAGATCATCAAGTATTTTCCTTGCTGGTTACATCATGTTCAATTTTTCAGTTCACTTGGGACCCTCATGTGAGTTTTTGCAATATTTAATTGAGAATGATTGATTGAACGCGCATCCCTCGTGAGTCTGGTGAACAGAATAGAGGAGACGTTACTCCTAACAAATGCATAAAACATTATGTTGCCTTCTCAGAGACTCGTCTGTACTAATACAGTTTAACGCAAACAGTGTTATTGTCCCAGAGATACTTTGCAAAACTGGCAGAAGTCTTGGACTCAGTATCCTCCAAAGGGCAAACGCACTGTAAAATATATAGCAAATAAAATATGGAAGTGATAAGACATTCCAAATAATAAATGTGTAACTCTAAATATGAAAATCCTTTGATTTATTATTTGATGCCAAAGAAATGTTCTTGGTGTAGACATAAACTGTCACCCGCTTCTCATTTTTCAGTCTTCTGTTTACTTGCAATGGAACAAAATAATTTTCTGTAATACTAATAATTCTATTACAGCTTAAAGGGGTTATCCAAGGACTGCTTAAATATTTACTTCCCTTGGGGTCTATTAGACCATACCTTGGGTTTTTGGGCTGGTCTAGACTCTCCTGTCACATGATCTGAATCAGCACTTGGCACCCAAGTCTATCCACCTCCTTCCTCCTCTCCTGTGCTTGTAGGTAGCTACCTATATTAGGGGGACTAACTTTATTATCCTGTGAATAGGTGATACATGTATATTGCAGGAAAATGCCTTGAACGGGGTTATACCATATAGTATATCTATCCGTAGGGTAGAGGATAAATTGCTGATGGGTGGTGGTGTGACCGGTGAGATCAGCACCAATCTTGAGAATGGGGAGATTACCCTTGTTTTGAAGGCAGCCAGACTGATTGTAGGCATGCCCCAGCTGGACACAACAATCTCCCACTCCCATTCCCTTCAATGGGAGTGCCAGAGATAGCCAAGTGCTGTACTTTTGCTATGCTTGGCACACCCACTGAAATGAATGGGAATGTGGATTCATCCTGTCTAGCATTCAGGCCGACTACACTCACAATAGTGGTAAAACACCCGCCATTCCCAAGATCAATGGGGGTCTCATCGGTCGGACACCCACAATCAGCAATTTATTCTTTATCCTATGGATAGAGGATAAAATTGCTTTATGGAATAACCCCTTATTCTATTTTTGAAATGCAAAAAGAAACTAAGAAATCTACAGAAACAGGAAGAACATAAAATTCCATGCACATATAGCATACTGGACTCCAAAAAAATTCAAAAATCATGTTTTAAACTGCACCAGTCATTAAACATGTCTTGAAATTTGTGTCAAGAATTAGAAAAACATGGCTGCTTTTTTCAAAAAATAGTGCTATGCATAGTTGTCCACAATGTAGACCGCTCTGTTCGGTCAATCGGGAAGAGACCACAGTGCTCATCTGATCCCTGTAGCTGATCAATGGGATTTTGGTTGTCGAATCCCCAAAATCAATATTTTAGCCCCCTGAAAATTATTATTACACTTTGACATGAATGGTCCTAGCATACCACCGTATATATACCAGTAACTCTAAAGGATGATGAATTTTGTACTAAACCACTTACTCCAGTAGTGAATGTTTTATCTTTTTTATTATTGTACATTTATTCTCTTGAATGCCGCTGCATTTGCCTATAGCCATGAGAATTTTGTTATGTAAAAATGTACAGTAATTCAGTATATAATAAGATGGTATAGCAAAGACAATTATAACATGACAATACAATTGCATAGGCACAAGTTTATCAGAAGAAAGAAGTAGCAATTTCAAGGTACTGTAGAAGTAAGGCACATGGCAATGCCAGAACGCAGGCAATTATTAATTTTTTTTAGCTGTCAGAATAAATTTTTATTTTTCAGATCTGGTGCGAAATGTACAGGAAACCTCATCTGCTCCTAAGCCTCCTCACACTGTGATATGGTCTATTCTGTTACTGATTTGTATTCCGCTTCCTCCGTCAAAATCTAATTATTTTAAATCTGTATTAAAACATATATCAATTGGGACCAACCTTTTAAATTTGCTCTTAATCAGAAGTTAAGCCTTAGAGGCTGAACATAATTATGAAAAAGTTGCATTAATATTTCAAAATAAGCGAAATGTCAACATTTTCTGAATTGCCTCTAAAAACATCCTAGAGGAAGGGCAATTACACACATTTTGTACAACAGAGTAGAAACATGACAGTCAGAGCTTAATTTCCCAGATGTCGCTTTTTTTTTTCTTTCCTTTTTTCTTAAGAATTCTAGAAAGAACTGCTCAAAAAAATAGGAACTATTACTGAAGTTTTCCCTTTTAAACTAAAGAATGATCATACAAGCTATATACACTACTTATAATGTATCACCTATTCACAGGATAATCTAAGATTAACCCTTTTATGTTGGAAGTATTTTGAGACTTAAGGCTAAAGCAGAAAAAACGCTGAGTTTTATAGTGCTAGCAAAGTGAATGAGATTATGGCTAATCCCATCCACACATATCAATTTTACCTGTGGAAACGCTTGCAATGAAAAATGCTGCGGAAAAAACACAATGCGCTTCATTTTTTAGCTGCGTTCTGCAACGTGGGTCCTTAGCCTAAAGGGGTTTTCACAGGACTTCATAAAAGATTACCTCAATTGGAGATCCTTGGAGGTTCAACATCCAGAACCCCAAAGGATCAGTTGTGTTGATTGGCAGCACGCTCGCTGAGTGCCGTTTCTGCTTCATAGGCACAGGCTTCACATTCATTGGTCACATGGTTTGATTGCAGCTCAATCCTATTCAAGTGAATGGGCTTAGCTGTGATACCGTGTACAGCCACTGCAAAAATGTATGGCACTGTGCTTTTTAAGTACTGAAGACGCTGCTGAGTTCAAGTGAGCCTCAAACAGCTGATCAGCAGGAGGCCTGGGTTTCAGTCCCCTGCCGATCTTTAGGTCATCAATTATAAAGCCTGGAAAACTCCTTTAAAGGAACATCTTAAGCAAAACTAGTGTGGGAACACTGGGGATACATTAATTGCATAAGTGAAATTAATGGAAAAAGCAAAATGTTCCTCATTAGATGTAGCGTGTCATACAATATAACGCATTGAGAACATTTTAATAATTATTTGTGGTGTGGAATATGGAAAAAACCTTAAGATTTTCAATTTTGGGGATTTCATTTTTATGGCAATGATTGTACAGTACAGTATATTACCAATATATTGCAGGTCAGTACAATTATGAAGATACCGAAGTGACCTGTCTCATCCAATGATTGGCTGAGCAAGCTTTTCCTGAAATGTCCTGCGTGTTGAGATGGGACCAGGAAGCAGAGTCCCCGGGGATCCAGGCGGTAAAGGCAGTGGAAAATTAATGAGATGAGTAATCTTTTCTTTTTTTAATTTTTTAGCCCATTCTGTTATCCCAGAAGACAATCCTTTAAACAGATTTTTTGTCTTACCGGAGGAGTTTAGAGGTTCTAGAAACTACTCTGAAAACCTACAGAAACTGGTGGGCTTTCTAGGGTATGACAGCTCAGTCCCATTCACTTGAATGAAGTTAAGTTGCAATATCAGGCACTGATATTAACAAGGGTGGGGATGTTTGTTTGTTTTTTTTAAAAAGCTGAACTTGTCTTTCTTCACGAAGCAACATTAACTGTTTGGTGCTCAATACAATTTTTAAAGCTACTTTCTGCAAATAAAGCAAGACTTACAGAGGTTTCCCTTTAGATTCACACGTTAAAATGAGTTGCTGTCCTTCTTGTGGAAGAGGGGTAGAGGGCAGAATCTTGACGGTAGGAGTATCTGCAGATGAGAAAAGTACATCATGAACTGAAAAGAAGATCAGTATCAGTGTAACAAAAAATTAATTTAAATTAACTAAATGAATTAATTTTAGAAAAATACCATAGGACGATAAAAGAAAAACAACAGCAGTGCATAGTTAAATACTTTAAATGGTGGCACCAAGTTTGACATTTCCTGGTGCCAATTTTGGTGTACGCATATAACAAACATAAAGTTCTATAGCATGGGTATACAGTATTAATGGCAACATAACATTTTTTGAGAAATTTCTTACCATTTTCAAAAGTCTTCTTTATCCCGTACACAATACAGTTCTTACAAAACTACAGATGACTATGACCAACTCAGTGGCATAACTTGCAATGCACAATATTTAATAGGGCCCCTAAATACTATGTGCCATTTAGAATAGTAGTATATTTTGTGTGCCAGAGAGATCCCCCTATAGCTAAGTCCCTGGTCCCACTAAGTACAAAAGCAAAATACAAAATTATAATATGTGTACAATAGACCAATGCGAGGGTAAGATCCTGAAAAAGGTTTCAAAATATATATTTTAATGTGTTTTTGTGAAATATCGGAGGCACTGTGCCCCTTTGGCTGTGATTGGCTTTCCTCAGGTCTCCTTTAGTAGACGGGGTTAACTGTATACAAGCCCAAAGAAATAAATGAGTCAATAAAGAGTCAAGCAGTGTCAATCACAGCTGAAGGGCACAGGGCTGCTGAGCACTTCTGCCCCTTCATTTTAGTAATAGGAGTCTCAGCACCCACACTTTTATATTGACTTCTTGTGGCAACACCAGTTGGTCACAAGACAAAATAAATGGACGTCATCTGTAGCAATTTCCTTTACTTAATACTAACAATGTCTCCAGGTTCTTAGTTAATCCCAAAACTTACAGTAGGTCTGAATTATGCAACAGATGCAGAGTCAACAAATCTGACATTTACAGTATGGAGTACAATAGTAGCAGTTAACAAATATGCAAAAATTGGGGAACCCACCAGTGGTGACTGGTATGGTAACAGGTCACTAAATGACTATGGTATTGATAAATAGGAAATAGCAAGTGATAAACTGACCCTCACTCTGGCTATCCCTGAATGTTTTCCTAGATCTATTCCTAAATACTGATTCTAGCATCAGACACCCCTAAGTCCCACTATCCCTGAACATATCTCAGAATACTGTACTATGAACATGAA
Source organism: Leptodactylus fallax (assembly GCA_947044405.1). Classification (NCBI taxonomy): domain Eukaryota; kingdom Metazoa; phylum Chordata; class Amphibia; order Anura; family Leptodactylidae; genus Leptodactylus; species Leptodactylus fallax. The sequence goes on along the minus strand of CAMRHE010000162.1, from coordinate 773,316 downwards.
CAAGACTGGGACACAAAGGATAAACACACCTCGCATACACTATAACCAGCTTCAAGCTTCTAGGGGTCCTCAAGGGGTCCTCAAGGAGGAACTAAGCAACCAGGCAGTTCTTCTCAATTGAGATCCCATCAGTGTGTCATGTGATCCACATTTATGGATCAGCTGTGGGTGGTAGAGGATTATATTATGTTTTATGGTTTTTTAGGGGCGGCGCCTTGGGACTTATGGGGGGGCCTATGGCTGCCCAAACCTTTTACCAACTTTAAAAAGTGTATGCAACTTAGAAGTTGCCTGTGGTGGCAGTAGAGGCACAGGTACAACTAGGCTCCCCATAATAACTAGGCAGCAGCATAGTGCAGGTGGTGCGTGCCTACTTCCAGAACAGTAAGGAATTCTGCTGTTGTTTAGAAGAGAACACCCTCCCTCCTGGACCCCGTGCAGCAGGAAAGGACTAGAAAATAAAATACATTTATACTTGTGTGCATCATCCCTGCCGATCCTGCGCTGGTACCATTCTGTTTGTATGCAGAGCAGCTGCAACACTGATGTCATACTGACATGATGGCTGCCGTCAATCACTGCTCCAAGCAATATACCGCTGAGATTGGCTGCAGCAGTCCCATTGGTGTGACATCACCATCAAGAAAAGAGTTTACATTACGCACAATAATATGATGATGTAATCTGCAATCCTATGGAAAACACATATTTTTAATACTTGAAGCAAAATAGCTCATTCACCTCTGTTATATTCTGCAGTTATTAACTTAAAGGGGTATTCTCATCTCAAGGATCCTATCTATACTGCAAGCTTATGTAAACTGAAGAGTTTTCCTAAATATATTGCTTTAGCAATGCTGCTTTGTTTTCCTGCTGTGTGCAATTATTCCTACCATTGTTTACATTTCGTTTCCATAGAGCAGGACCTGTTTGATAAGGCAGGACAGATAACATCACTCACTGCTCTCATTGTTATCTACAGCTCTGCTGTTCAGTTAATTGCAGTTTGCTGATAAAGCCCTGTCTGTTATCGTTCTATGTAAACACTGAATCCATTCTCTAGAAGCATGTGTATATTATTTAATCTGCATTTATATTAGCTTTCTAGTAATCATAATAAGTATTGTGATACTTTATAGTGTCCTGTTCAACAAGCTGGGGGGGAGGTGGCTTTGACTGCTTGATAAAGAATACAGGAAGTAAGAAGAAGAGACAGCAGGCAAAGCTGATGAAACAGGGAGATGAGAAACCCTTTAAACTAAAAAGATACAAAAAAAGTAACACATACATTATTCTTTTTTTTTCTATTTTTGCCACAATCTAGCAAACTGATAGGAAAATATGTCTAAATGAAAGAGCAATAATTTGCCTAATGTTAACAGATGTGGCCTTTAAATGACAATATTCTTAGTGTTCAGCCACCTGCGGATTTAATTGTCTGAGACTTTGCGTGATACGTCAACCTTCAGTACATTACCCTAATTAGACATTGAAGAGATCATGTAACGTGAAGACTCATGAGCTGCTTGGAGGAAAACTAAGCCATATGACATAAATTTCTGCTGCTCAGCAATATTTAGGGGTTGGTGATAAGGATGCTGAGAAATAGTCAACTTGGCAAACTTACTTCTAGGTATATGATGAATTCAATTTCCCGATCAAATTGACAGAGACTCTTCTACTTGGTTTGAAATACAGAAATAGATCAGCAGAATAATTCAATTTTTACTAACAAAAAAGATTGTTTCTTCAAAATATAGAAGAAAATTTAAGCTGCCAAAGAGTATATTTATCTATAGACTTAAACGGGTATTCCCACAAATATAACCATTTTTAAATTTGTAGATAATTAAAAGTTAAACATTTTTGCAAATATAAGTAATTAAACATTTTGCAGAGTTTTAAAGATTTTCTCTAAATATCTTGTGGTCACAGTCTTGTTGTCTTGATCAGTTGCCAATGGATACGACCATGAATGCAGGACCTTTCTAAGGTCAGAAAATCAGCAATGGTTTCCTTATCATGGCTGGGATATCATCTGATACATGTAGTGTCCCTGCCTGATAACCCAGCTACAATAAGAAAATCATGGCTGGGTTTTTGACAAGTCCCAGACCATATAAAGTTTCTGCATTTGTGGTCGTATCCATTGGCAACCGATCAAGACAACAGACTGTCACCACTAAGATAGGAAGACTTTTCTCTCTGCTAGTTTCAGTATAAAATCAGACAGGGTTTCCCTCTTTTGGGTCCCCATGCGGACCCAAAGGACAGAAACCTAAACGCTAGTGTAGCATACGAGTGACATATGGCACTGTTAGGCATACGTCACAGTGTCTGTTTAATATATTGATACGTCCACGCTTAAGTGGTCTATAATTTTGTCAAGGACTCCAGTTTGTCTTCTAACCGATTCAACATAATATTACTCGATGCTAGCAAAAGCTTTGAAATGCTGCAATTCACCCTTCCCCCACTACATATATGATAGCTGTGATCAGTGTGCTATTAAGTGAGGTGGCTACTGCAAAGAAATCTACTACAGAAAATAGGAAGCATTGGCATATTATTTGGCTTTGTGGTCAGTTGTAACTATAGGTTTTTCAAAATATGGATGCCATTTTTTTAAAAATCTCGTCAAAAATTATTTAAGGAGCTTGCCTGCTCTCTCTTCTGCTGGTTTGGCTGTTAGATGGACAGGACACTATGAAGCACCTCAATAGATATCTAATATAAGTGCAGATCAAATAATATACTTTACATTACACAGGTTTGGAAAAAAAAAAAAACTTACATGCTGTCAGAACAGACAGTGTATAACATCTTTGCCCGTTCGGGGCCTCTGTGCCATCCTCTGATTGCACACTTCGGCGCAGGAGGCGTGTTCATTTTTGATCCTTTGCACCTGTTGTTCTAGCACAGCTGAGGATTTGTTGCTGTGTGTCAGTCTAGCCAGTGCTCTAGTTCCTTTGGTCACTTTGGAGTTAAGATAGAGCTTTTGATTGACATCCCTCCTGGTCAATCAAGTCTAGAGCGAATTCCTTTATATACTTTTCCAGCCCGCTCCCTAATGCTTGTTATTGCCTTTCTGTGAGTGCTGGCTCTATACTGTTGCTGTTTATATATATACGTATTTCTGACCTTGGCTTTTTCCTGTGACTACTCTCTTGGATTCTAATTCTGTGCTTTGGTGCTCGACTGGTTCCGACCCCCTTGGTTAGCCTGATCACCCATTTGTTGTTGTTTGCCTTGTTTGCATTCTGTGTTCTCACTCGCATCATAGAAAGGGAATGTCGCTCAGTTGTCCTCTACCGCCTAGGGTAGTTGAGGCAAATAGGTGGGGACTAGGGGTAGGTTCAGCATTAGGACTCACTGTCTCTGTCCTTCCCGTTCCTCCCAGGCTGCAGCAGCAGTTATTGGGGAATTGCTTATCTAGCAATTCCCTAACATAGTGCAGTAATCTCAACACTGTTATCTCTGTGTTTACATACAAAGATAACAGGTACTAAGCAAGCCCACTATCCTAGCCCATATGAGGTCATCACCAAAATGCAGCAATTAGCTGATCTGATCGCCCTAGATCTAGAAGCAGGAGATAACAGCTCTGAGAGCAAGTGTGATCTGAGAATTCAGCCCTCCTCCCCTCCAAAGAGCAGGGAGTGATGTCATCCATCCTGAAACTCCATACTAGATAACAAGAGACCAGGCCGGGCAACCAGCAGTAAACTATGGGGAGGAATAATGTCACGTAGCATGTAAACAAAGCAGTATTTCTAAAGCAATGTATGACATTTACATAAGATAGAAGCTTAGATAAGATCCTTGAGATGGGAATACCCCTTTAACATAAAACTTAAAAATAGGTTATTTTCTGGTGACACATTCCCTTTAACTTGTGATTCACACAAGTGGGCATGTCCATCCAAGAAAACAAGTAATGGAAAACACATCTGTATGCATACTATATGTGGGAAGTTTTTTTTTATACAAAAAAATAAGATGTAAACCTAACTTATTGTGCATACATGCCAGATCTTTATAGACAGAGAGAAATGCTGGATGTAGTCATTTTTGCTTTGGCTAGTAGAGGCCTTAAGTTTTTAATATTCTTGTAGGTGTCTATTCAGGAGTAAATGGACCATAGTAATACTAAGCTCTGATATAGCTGGCAAACTAAGCTTAGTCAGATTTTTTATGGTTTCTTTATACTTGGTATTCTACCTATGTTAATAAATGTATGTGAAGTATCACAATCTGTAGCCTCTTATCTAATAATACTAGTAGATTAAATCTGAGTGCAAATGTACTACCTAAAGAAAAACAGAAATTATCTTAGCTTTTCAGTGTTTTTTAAATGAAAATTTCTGCCTGTGATAATGTTATTCAGCTGATTTGTGTACTTTGAGTTCTAGAGACGGCGATGGACAACGCAATGTTCCAAAACACTTATCACTACTTACTTGGAGAATATATTAAATTTCTTCTTCTAAAACAGTCTGAATGCGTCCTGCTGAGTCTATATTTTTTCATGCACTAACAAGGGTAAGTGGATCCAGGTGGTAAGCTGTGAAGTGGAGCCCTCCTGCATCATTTAATCAAGCTTGCCGGAACTGAACTGTATGCTAGTAAAATAGCAAAAAAGGCAAAAAAAAGAGCTTCTTGCTTTCCTAAACAAATCACCCTTTTGGCAAAAATTTCAAATATACATATATACATATACTGTATATGTTCAAACAAAGACAGCACCAGCAAGGTACAGGCAATTCCCAATATATAAAAATAAAAAAAATTGGCAGATAATAGTGAAAAATGTCTTGAGCTGAAGTGTTGCATTTTTGTATATACATATATATATATATATATATATATATATATATATATATGTAGTACAGACCAAAAGTTTGGACACACCTGAGTTTTCTGTATTTTCATGACTATAAAAATTGTAGATTCACACTGAAGGCATCAAAACTATGAATTAACACATGTGGAATTATATACTTAACAAAAAAGTGTGAAACTACTGAAAATATGTCTTATATTCTAGGTTCTTCAAAGTAGCCACCTTTTGCTTTGATTACTGCTTTGCACACTCTTGGCATTCTCTTGATGAGCTTCAAGAGGTAGTCACCTGAAATGGTCTTCCAACAGTCTTGAAGGAGTTCCCAGAGATGCTTAGCACTTGTTGACCCTTTTGCCTTCACTCTGCGGTCCAGCTCACCCCAAACCATCTCAATTGGGTTCAGGTCTGGTGACTGTGGAGGCCAGGTCATCTGGCGTAGCACCCCATCACTCTCCTTCTTGGTCAAATAGCCCTTACACAGTCTGGAGGTGTATTTGGGGTCATTGTCCTGTTGAAAAATAAATGATGGTCCAACTAAACGCAAACCAGATGGAATAGCATGCCGCTGCAAGATGCTGTGGTAACCATGCTGGTTCAGTATTCCTTCAATTTTGAATAAATCCCCAACAGTGTCACCAGCAAAGCACCCCCACACCATCACACCTCCTCCTCCATGCTTCACGGTGGGAACCAGGCATGTAGAGTCCATTTGTTCACCTTTTCTGCGTCACACAAAGACACTGTGGTTGGAACCAAAGATCTCAAATTTGGACTCATTAGACCAAAGCACAGATTTCCACAGGTCTAATGTCCATTCCTTGTGTTCTTTAGCCCAAACAAGTCTCTTCTGCTTGTTGCCTGTCCTTAGCAGTGGTTTCCTAGCAGCTATTTTACAATGAAGGCCTGCTGCACACAGTCTCCTCTTAACAGTTGTTGTAGAGATGTGTCTGCTGCTAGAACTCTGTGTGGCATTGACCTGGTCTCTAATCTGAGCTGCTGTTAACCTGCAATTTCTGAGGCTGGTGACTCGGATGAAGTTATCCTCCGCAGCAGAGGTGACTCTTGGTCTTCCTCTCCTGGGGCGGTCCTCATGTGAGCCAGTTTCTTTGTAGCGCTTGATGGTTTTGGCCACTGCACTTGGGGACACTTTCAAAGTTTTCCCAATTTTTTGGACTGACTGGCCTTCATTTCTTTAAGTAATGATGGCCACTCGTTTTTCCTTACTTAGCTGCTTTTTTCTTGCCATAATACAAATTCTAACACTCCATTCAGTAGGACTATCAGCTGTGTATCCACCTGACTTCTGAACAACACAACTGATGGTCCCAACCCCATTTATAAGGCAAGAAATCCCACTTATTAAACCTGACAGGGCACACCTGTGAAGTGAAAACCATTTCAGGTGACTACCTCTTGAAGCTCATCAAGAGAATGCCAAGAGTGTGCAAAGCAATAATCAAAGCAAAAGGTTGCTACTTTGAAGAACCTAGAATATAAGACATATTTTCAGTTGTTTCACACTTTTTTGTTAAGTATATAATTTCACATGTGTTAATTCATAGTTTATTTTATAGTCATGAAAATACAGAAAACTCTTGGAATGAGAAGGTGTGTCCAAACTTTTGGTCTGTACTGTATATATATATATATATATATATATATATATATATATATATATATATATTACTGTTCAAAAGTTTTAAGCATGTGTGGAAAAATTTCAAAATTTCAAAAATAGAAGTGTTAATACTTTATATTTGTCTGGTTTGGGTTGCTCAGGTCCCTGATTCATTTCGGGTCAAGCAAGTTCGAATACAACTGGAAGTAAAATTATTATACTCTGGGTTCTCGTCAGATCCCAGAGTATAATAGGTGGAGGTCCAGGGGAGGTGTAAAAAATAAAAAAAACATTTATGTTCATCTTTCCACCTCTTTAGGACCTTCTTGCTGCATCCGGCACTCTCTCTCAGTCTACTTGGTGACGTCAGGTGCCGGAGTCACCACTGAGGCCTCTGATTTGGCTTCAGCTTTGACGTCAGCATGCTGAGCGTCATGTGGCCACAGTGGCCCAATCAAAGCCTTGCTCAAATTCTTTTCTCTTTTCATGTAATCCTAGAGCTCCTCTTGAGCAAAAGGATTGGGCAACTGAGATCCAACTGCCCAATCCTGCACACTTATTCCCGTGTACACCAGATTTCTGGCACAGAAGAAATAGTAAATTCTTCCCAGTGTGTATTTTCCAGAATCCTCCTCCTCCACCTCCCCTTTCTATATACTTCTATGTAAACTGTAACTCAACACGATAAATGGAGAAGCAAACAAATTTCAATAATAAGATATATTACAAAGTTTCTTATTTATGAAAAGGGGTTTTATAATTGAAAGTACATGGTTGGAAGATTGTCCTTTATTGGAAGTAGCAGTACAATATATATATATATATATATATATATATATATATATGTTAGAGAGAAGGCTCCCACACAAAAGAGCTCCTAATATTCCTAAATTCTGGGGTTATTTGTTACACAAGTCTCTAGTATAATGTTGTACCATGTTAGCCATAGAAAGTTGTGAAAGAGTGAAGAAATCAGGTGATACCTTTTAGAGGCTAACTGAGTATATTTGATGGTGAGTTTTTGAGAGTACTAGCTCTCTTCTTCAGACAAGGTGTTATACAAGAAACTGAAAATCCACAGACTTTTTATACACTAAAGACATGGACCTTCAAAGGATCTTAGAATCCTTAAAAAAACAAAATGCAATATAAGTAGAGAAGTTATTTACAACAGGTCAAAACATAAATAATCTGGAAACTTGTGGGGCGTTGACCTGTTGTAAATAACTTCTCTACTTATATTGCATTTTATTTTTTTTAAGGATTCTAAGATCCTTTGAAGGTCCATGTCTTTAGTGTATAAAAAGTCTGTGAATTTTTCAGTTTCTTGTATAATACCATTTATGAAGAAGAGAGCTAGTACTCTCGAAAGCTTACCATCAGATATACTCAGTTAGCCTCTAAAAGGTATTGTCTGATTTCTTCACTCTTACACAAGTCTCATAATTTTATTCCATACCCTTGTAAGTTTTTTCTTTTCACGTCTTAATTAAGACTTAACAATAGCGATCATTGCGCTGGCTTAATTCTAAGTGTCACAAATGTAAATTTAGATGTTCTTTCTAGAATACTCGCTGTTTGTATATGAATGTACTTCTTCATATAAACGGCTCATACTGCAGCGATACTTCCATAGAAAGCAGTGGCAGAAGAACGTTTACAGCCATCTCGGAGTGATACTGCAGGGATATAAAGCTCTATCTACAGCTTTCTGAATGATAATGCCTCCTTAATTGTTTAGTCTCTAGAAGACTCAGAGCAGATAGTCCCGCAAGGCAAAATCTTTATTTTTTCTTTGCCATTTACATGCATAATCAAGTGAATTATTTTAACCAATGTACATTTTCCATAGCATTCTATGACTAAAGGGGCACATTACTTATCGAAACTATAAAACAGAGCTTGGTTAAAGAGCATTAGATGTACTCTAACTTTTTAATAAACCTATTGCTAAAATGAAGCCCCACTGGACCACCTAAGAAGCTTTGGATATTAAATTAGAGGTGAGTTTACTATAGAATGGTGCAGTTGTGTCCAAGTTTATCCGTCCATTTAGTTTGGTTAAGAAAGTCAGCACAATAATGCATCATGCTAACAAAATCCTTGAAAGGCTGCAATTCACCCCCTCACCACTGGGCGACACACATAAACACATATAGGAAACTTTGCATATCACTTTGAGTTAATTTATTATGAAATCATGTTTTCTTTATAAAAATACATTAACTTGTGATACATATACAGATGTGACCAGACTTAACTGATTTCCAATCGTTATCTAATGCAATTTCTTATTAAACTAATTCAACACAATATCACAATATGTTAATAAAAGCCTTGAAAGGAAACAATACACCCTCCCCACTGGGTGGTCACAAATAGACACAAACAGAATACTTAGCATTAGTGATTGACGAAACTTGCGATATACATTTCACAAATATTTGCAAGGTTCTCTTTAGACCCCATAATATATATAATGCAGACACCCAGCGGAGGACAATATGAATAAACACTGTTGCTCACATCTACTGGTTATCTCGACTCTACCCTCTGTCCAGTCTTTCTGGGTTCTATTGTCTTCTCTGATGTCACACCTTTGAGATCACCCCTGATTCCTGTGATTGGACATCAGTGATCATGTGGTTGTTAATGATACCATGAGGCTTTGACCTGAAGATGTCTGAACAACACACATGACAGCTGAGACTTAAAGTAATGACTGAGACACCAGGGTGTCTGTAGTCAGAGAAGATGCCGGAAGAGGCCACAAAAGAGTTCAGTGTTTTTATTTTGTCCATATCTCCACTGTGCCTTTGCTTATTATATGCTGGGGTCTGAAGTAACCTCACAGTATAACAGCACTTCCCGAACAGGAACTTATGTGTGAATCCAGCAAATATTCGCAAAATAAACCTAGCAAGGTTCATCCATTATTAATGATAGCTATCCTATATGTATCTTTGTGTCACCCCACGTACATTGAATTAGTTTAATAATAAATTGTATTAGTTATCTAAACTAGAAATCAGACTCCAGAGTATAATAATGATTTGTGGATGGTGGACCCCAAAAATTACAGCCTTGGCTGGACCGGAAATTTTTGGAAAATTCATAAAGAACCTGGCCTTTTACTAACTGGTTTGCTATCTCTAGTTAGCACCTGTTGCTAGACATGTCTAGCCAAGTGAACCAGTAAGGAAGAACACATCTCTGGGTCATTCCTGATCTGTTTATGCTATAAATAGCTATGTCATAGCGATCTCATATGGACACCGTTTTATGATGCTATTGATACTATTACAGCCTTAATATTGCATATGAAAGGATCTTCTTAATGAAGCAACCTCTTTAACCAGGACTATTAAGTACTTGTATTCTTCATAATATAACAATCATGGAACATCTTTTCTTAAACTTTGTGCAATTCCTCTGCTATGCCTTCTTCAGTTCAGGCTTCAGTCCCACATTACAGAAAAACAGCTTTTTTTGTTGTAGATTTTGCTGCAGTTTTTTGAGCCAAACCTAGGAGTGGCTACAAAAGGAATGGGAAATATAAAGGAAGTTCTTATACTTCTCCCTTCTGCTCAATCCACTCCTGACTTTGTTTCAATAAAAAAAAAATGCAGCAAAACCTGCAACAAAAAAGGGTCTTTTCTGCAATGTGGGGCCGTAGCCTTAGGATAAGTCCTCATTTTGCATAAATGCAACAAAAAATAAAAAAAATTGTCAATCTAGCTGCAGAATCACAATCATGTTCCTTGTAGATTTAATAGGGGAAGCAATGCATTTTTTTCCACTACATTTTTTCCAATTTGTACTTAGTCCTATGATAAACAGAAGAATACTCCCAATAAGTATCGCTATGAGAAAAGCTGCTCTAGAATAGCTATAGGAAGTGCAACTATTTACTAAAACAGACATGTAAGGGGAAGTGACATCAGTATTGGTGACATCAGAAGTGGGGATACAGTAAGTCCTCTTTAATGAAGCCATGTAAGGTGATACCACAATTTAGGTATGATGTGAGTAAAGGTGTATATCTTATACAGGTATTTTTGTGGTATTTTTTTTATTTTCATCAAAATAACCAAAAAGACAGTAATAATGAATAAATAAAACAACATTTAAGTGGTTTTCTGGGAATCTTTTTATGGCTTATCCTTAAATTTCAATCTGAATACTATACAGTGTACAGAGACTGGGTGGCGTTACTACAGCTCTGCTCCCATTGACACCAATCTGCTTGTGGCTCTATACACTGTATAGCATAGAGATCGCATGCAACCCCGATCAGCTGATCCATGTGGGGACTGGCTGTTGAACAGTCCCTGCACCCCCCGATCAGATATTGGACCAAAGTTTAAACAAAGTCTTAAAGTTAGCCAAACATATTAGACAAACATTGCCCAAAACAATGATTTCAGGAAAACTGGTCAACCATCTGATGTGGAGATTTTGGAGGAAAGAGAGATTTTTTTTATTTAAACATGCCTGATTTTTTGCTCTCAAGGGAGAAAAGTCAATTTTAGAGGTGTCTTGTAGTGGCTTACTGTTATATTGCTATCCAGAACACATGCACACTTGGCAGATCAGAACATGCATGTGTATGGAAGATCAAGAAAAATAGTTGTTGGCCATTGAGTCAACAGATGTCTAAGAAATATGCCCACTTTCAGACTTTACTTTTATTTTAATATTTTTAGTTGAGAACAAAGCAGCCATAACACAAAGCAGTAAAAACACAATTTCTGAAACCCATTTCTGGTCTTTAAATACACTTTGATTTAGTTTATTTACTCTAAACAGAAAATATTGGTAGGGAGCAAAAGTGACAACTTCAACATTAAAAGTGAAAGCGAAGGGAAATAAACAAGAAGCTAAACATAAATTAAATTGTAATTATCCCTATTTGTCTTTAAATAAATGTATTTTTTTTACAACTTGTTTTTGACAGAAAAGCATGAAAGCATGAAAAGGATTTAGGCGGCTCATTTCCACGAGCCACGCGTGCCTCCAGAAGGTACTGTACATGCTTCTGCTAAAACTGTTTGTTTTGCATCTTATTGAATGTGCTTCATTTTTTTAAATGACTGATCATGAAAATATGTTGCTCCGTTTTCTCATCAAGCATTTGCTGAAAATGACACATAATCCAGATGTTCAGGCTGTCACTTGATAAACCATATGTCCTTTTATGGCGTGTACTGCAAATGCATCTTCCTTTTTTTTCAGTTAAACTTTAGACTGAGATTACAGGGAAAAAAAAGTAAAAAGTTTCCTCACATGAAAATATAAGAAATGTATATAGTACGGAAGTTCAAAGGGTCAATGTCTGTAAGATCTGACAACTCATTTTGATCAATATGGTGACTCAAAGTGGTAAATGTCTAATTGGTTGTTTTTCACATTCACAGAGTTAAATAAATAAATAAATAAAACCTTGCAATTGTACAAAAAATGATGTCCAAAATAAAAAATATTAATTTTTAATTTTTTTGTGTTCACATGTTTCGCAGTTTCGGTTATTCCCCATTCACATAATTTATGTTATTTTATCTAAAAGATTCAATATTTTATGCTGATTATTTTTAGCATTTGGAGCTTTCGTTTAAGACAAATCTTCAAATCTCATCTATAGGACCTATCACCTCTCCTGACTTGCCTGTTTTAGTAAATGCCTGTATACTTCCTGATATAACAATTCCAGGGGATCACTGTTACCCTTCTGCTATAATAACCTATTACTGTATAGTATTTTACAATGTAATGTGATACAATGTATATTGCATCAAAGCATTATTTTATCTCTATATCTGAGCAATACTTTATTGGTTAAATGTAGGGATGAGAGTTTACACCTGGTATACTAGAGGAAAGCAGGCTTGAAAGTCAGGAAGATCCATCAGATACTGGGGCCTTTGTAAGTAAGGACCAAGCGTGATTTCATGTAATCCCTTGAGAAGTGTGAAAAAAGATGATATGAGGACGAGAGAGAAGATGGGTTTCGAATACTACTGTGGAGTAATGCAAGTTCCCAAGAAGCAAAAGAGGCAGGAATTATCCTGGAGAGTGGAACCAGCCACAACAGCATGGCTGTCATCACAGATGTAAGTCTGGAAAGGGCTTGTCCCACCATAATATCTTGTCACCTATCCACATAATCTCTAGGCAACCAATGGAGGTGTACTTAGTTATCTTCAGCAGTCCCATATACTCTGAATAGAGTGGCAGAGTGCATGCGCGACCATCTTCCATCATTTAATTCAAAGAGGTCACAAGACCCCCATGAACAAAAAGTTATCACTTGACCTGTAGATAGGTAATAAGATGTAATAGTTGCACAACCCCTTTCATGAAATCATGCAGTCTACTATTTACTGTGCCTTACACATGAACACCATAGTGAATAATTGGGGTAGTGCCATCATGAAGATGGCAGATGCAAGACAGTGATTTTCTAAATGTTTAGAAATGTGTTGAAATTATGATAGATTATAAAAAGATCAATACAGGGAAGCTGAGAATTGGGGTGCTGATGGGGCATGTACCTTGGGTATTGGTTTCCAGGGTAAATACCAACAAGACTTTCTGTCTTGGTTTAGGGTATTTAGCTACAGATCTAGGGTAGCTAAATTAATATTTGTCCTGGATGAAGAAAAACATAAGTTCAGCATTGTACACTCGATCATGATATAGAAATTGAGTGAAGTTGTACACTCTTAGGCCCAGTGCTCAGCAGCAACAGATATCAAGCATAAATGATAGAACGCCACATCATTCTATCCTTGGTACAAGAATCAAAATTATACTGTCAGTTTGTACTAGGCTAAGGTCATAATATAGGCATTTGTATGATCCTAAAAGTCTATACCATCATTTGGATCTAGCAGGCCACCACTGTCTTTGATGGTTGTTTGGTTATTCTATCCAAAGTAGAAGAGACCACTTGCGTCACTGTTTCTCTAACTCCCTCAGATCAGTTTAGAGGTTCACACCACCTGTTCAATACCAGGTTACCAAGAACTATAAGACTGAAGCTTGGTTTGGGTCGGAATCAGTTCAGAAAAACACGTATGTGTTGTCATCGGGGATAGGAGAGTATGCCACTACCAGACAGCTCTGCCAGCCCCTTATATCCCCTAATAAAAAACATTGTTCATGTTGAAATTCAACACTCCTAATCCTTGCTTCACCCAACAGATGTTGGGACATTAAGTCTTGTTGGTCCCACCATCAGTGGCTTTGGCTGACATTAGTCTAACGTGTATGGTTAGCTTTTGTAAGTTTGTTTAGTTTGTCTACGTTTTAGTTGAACATTACTGAGCATTTCTGGATCCCCAATAAATAAATGAATCTAAGGGATATATTGTGGAATAATATAAGATAACTCTTGATAAGCACGCTTTAAAAAAATCGACTTTAAGAGGTTTAATTCTTTTAGTCTGATATTATTTATTTCCTTTGATTAAAAATCATTTTGTGCAAATGAAGAAAGCCTCCAACGCTAAATTGTATTTCATCATCTAATCTATGAGTTGGATGCATTTCACTACACAACACTAAATGAGTAAATACTGTTTCTCACTTGAAGACGACCGTGCATCACTTGGTAATTGGGCAATATTTTTAGAACTTTGCAAAAAACCTAAATTCAAATACATTTGTTCAGCCACATATAACAACCGTGAATGCAAGTGGAAAACAATTTACATTAACATTAATGAGAAAGCTTAGAACAATAGTGGAATATTAAACAATGGCAGAAGGCACTTTACTAATTTGGAGGCTTTTCACTGAGCGGGCTTATACCTTTCCAACTGTACAGCACAGAACGTTGTGCGGCAAAATCATCTTATCATTAACATGTGGATGGATATGGTGTAAGTTACATTTTAATGAAAAAATGTAATCAACCTTGTAACAGGGTTTGTGAACATTCTTCTTCCGAAAAGTTCCCTGAAAAGGTAAAAAAATAGCAAAAAATATATAAATAAAGCAACGTGCAAAAGTAGCTGCAGATGGCTATTAGTTGACAAGACCCCCAAGGAGATGGTTTCCAAAGAGAGTCCTGCACGTATCAGGCATTTATGGACTATCCTGTGGATATACTGTACAATAAAAGAGGAAGATGGGAATACGCCTTTAATATATGGTACAGCTCCCAAAGACATCAGTCCTTGTCACTGTTAAGGCATACGATCTAATCTTCCTATCTCAGATATTTCCTTATCGCAACTTCACAGGAAGCCAATTAACTTTTCTGTATCCTTTTTTTTTTAACTCTGGAAGGAAACTGGAGTACACATAAAACTTCAAAGAAGCACAAAGGTGAATGTTCTAACCACTGAATGATATGGGTATATATATATATATATATATATATATATATATATATATATATATATATACACCGATGTAGCAGAGTTAATCTAACTGCAATATATAAGCAACAGGAAATAAATACTTAAAGGGATTGTCCAACTATTTTTTAAAAGGCTATGTCATGTTATGCTGTGAATAGGGGAAATAAAATATTTTAAAATTAACTTTAATTTGGTTAATTAGATATACTAAATAGGTTATATATTCTCCATTCTGTGTCTTGCTCACCACTTTCTAATAAAGTGGGTGGAGCCTACAGCAGGACGTAGCAGGGAGTCCTTGGCCCAATATATTTATTACGACTCATGGCAGAAAACTGGAGTGAGTTGTGCAGAAAATCTATGCCAGTTCCTGTCTGGCGTGGGCTTCCATTCTGATGCATGGGAGTGCACCCGATCTATTAAGAGGGTGGAGCCTCCTATTAATTCAGGCATGCCTCAGTCTAGTTGTGGCATGGGCTTATTGAGATTGGTGTAGGAAACACCAGTCCTCAGAAATCTCCTAATCTCTTGAACTAAAAATAGCAAAAATACTTTCATACAATCCTTTTAAAGTTCATATTAACATCCTTAAAGGGGTATTCTCATGAACGTAATCATATCTATATTTGTAGATAATTAAAAGTTAAACATTTTTGCAAATATAAGTAGCTAAAAATTCTGCAGAGTTTTAAAGATTTTCAGTAACCATCTTGGTGGTGACAGACTGTTGTTTTCATTGGTTGCCAATGGATACGACCACAAATGCAGAAACTTTCAATGGTCTGGGAATTGTCAGGAATCCAGCCATGATGTCCTTATTGTAGCTGGGTTATCAGGCAGGGACACTACATGTATCAGAAGATATCACAGCCACAATAAGAAAATCATGATTGATTTTCTGACCTTAGAGAGGTCCTGCATTCATGGTCGTATCCACCGGCAACCGTTCAAGACAAGACCACAACATATTTAGAGAAAATCTTTAAAACTCTGCAAAATGTTTAATTACTTATATTTGCAAAAATGTTTAAATTTTAACTATCTACAAATTTAAAAATGGTTATGTTGGTGGGAATACCCCTTTAACATTAAATATTTTTATCCTTTTTATTTTCAATATGGTTTAATCTATAGTATACTAATGACAGCATATTATAAGTGGCAATAACGGTTGGAGCATTATCCACAAGTTGCATGAGATACGATTAAGCCAAGACCCTTACACTAGAACAGATTTATTGGGTCCCTGCCCTCATCACCATAAGGGTTAAAATGTAAATATAACTCTAATAGATATAATTATCCCAATATTAAAAAATAATTGATCCCTAAAAGTGTGTTTTATTAGGTAACTAGTGAAAAAAACTTCATCCATAGGGTATTAATACACAATTAACCTTTAGAAATCCAGTCCTATTATTTTCCAGCATGAGATTTTCGAAGGCAATGAAGCAGCATTTTAAATTGTTTTGCATTTAAATCATTAATTTCCTATCTCCATCCATCATTAACCTAATTGATCTCATTTCTACATGTAGATTGTAGCCTCCCGCTTTCATGTTTCAGAAGTATTTTTTTCTTCTTCTCTCTTTGGCTTCTTACTTTTCAGTTACAAGCTGTTAGATTGTCATTGATCAAGAAAATTAAATACTTGCATTCAATTTTTAATAAATGTAGAAAAATATGCCTTAATATAACTTCTAAGTATGTTTCATCCTACAAAGGATATCTCTAGGGTAAGGGAAGGGGTCAGGGGTGCAACACTTTAGGTGACTTTTGCTACAATGGAGCAACAAAATGTCATGTCACATCAGGGGCGCAAATACTGGGGGAGCAGCGGAAGAGGCTGCCACAGGGTCCGGAACATTATGAGGCCCGGAGCCCTGTGGCAGCTGCTACCGCGAACCCCACAAACATTTCTATCATCATACTCTGGGGTCACTATGCATCGCAACGCCGGCCTTGCTCATGCGAGATCTGGTCCAACATTGAAGATGGCCAAAGTAGCGGGGAGTGCACCGGAGCCAGGGAGAGGTAGAGAACATTGTTTTTATGTTTGTATCCTCCCCTGGGTCTCCGATCATTATACTCTGGGGTCTGAAAAGACCCCAGAGTATAATAATCGTTCATGGATGGTCCACTATGGGGCATAATATTGTGGGTAGGGGCCACTATGGGGCATGATAC
Source organism: Leptodactylus fallax (assembly GCA_947044405.1). Classification (NCBI taxonomy): domain Eukaryota; kingdom Metazoa; phylum Chordata; class Amphibia; order Anura; family Leptodactylidae; genus Leptodactylus; species Leptodactylus fallax. Next base: position 756,302 of record CAMRHE010000162.1, on the reverse strand, counting down.
TGTGTACAGAGGCCACTATGCTGCATAATACTGTGTGCAGGGGCCACTATGCTGCATAATACTGTGTGCAGGGGCCACTATGGGGCATAATACTGTGTGCAGGGGCTGCTATGGGGCATAATACTGTGTGCAGGGGCCACTATGGGGCATAATACTGTGTGCAGGGACCAATATGGCGCATAATAGTGTACAGAGGAATGCGGTTTGTGCGGTGGGGGTGTTTAGGGAGCGGTTCTGGGGGGTTGGGGGCAGGCGATTCGGGGGGGGGCCCATGTCAAATGTTCGGTTTGGGGCCCAACCATTCCTAGTTACGGCACTGTGTCACATGATGACCTTACAACTCAAAGTCACCTAAAATCTTGTATTAGTATTGCAAAACCAGTCCATGTGTTGATGACCAGGCCTTTTTGAGTCTTAAAGGGGTTGTTTGGAGCTATGATATTCAGTTCCACTTCCTCTTCTCAGGCTAATGACATCACGTCCATTGGTTACATGATCATGCCACAGCTCAGACCCCATTCAAATGAATCGGGCTGAGCTACAATACCAAGTACCACCGCTATACAATGTACAGAACTGTGCTTGGTAAGTAATGAAGAGGCCATAGTATCATATTCTTAGATATTTCCTTTAATAACCCGATAGTTTGTGGCCATATTTGCATACAATGGCCCTTGCCGTATTATTTTTTTAGGTTACCAAAATAATATTGTGGCCATTTTTCATGACACATATTGTTTTTTTTTAATGCTGTTATTGATATATACAGTGGGGGAAAAAAGTATTTAGTCAGCCACCAATTGTGCAAGTTCTCCCACTTAAAAAGATGAGAGAGGCCTGTAATTGTCATCATAGGTAGAATTCAGCACGCTGTCAGCTTTCTAGTGGTATGTAAAACCACATATACATGAGGACGTGAAAGGTTCTCTATAATTTTGACTTCTGGGGAACATTTTCTATTAAGTGGATAACTAATTTTAAGAATAAATAACTATAAATATATATTTATTTTACTTTTTTAGTAGTTAGTAGTTTACTTTCATAAAACTTAAAAATATATATACATTGGGGAAAAAAAGTATTTAGTCAGCCACCAATTGTACAAGTTCTCCCACTTAAAAAGATGAGGCCGGCCTGTAATTGACATCATAGGTAGACCTCAACTATGAGAGACAAAATGAGAAAACATATCTAGAAAATCACATTGTCTGATTTTTTAAGAATTTATTTGCAAATTATAGTCCATAGTCCATAGTCCATGGACTTGTACTGGGGGAGGGGGCGTTCCTTACAGCTCAGCGTCATCACTGGGCTGTAAGGAACTCCCCCTCTGACAGTGATGATGCTGAGCTGTGAGGCACACCCCCCAGTACAGAGCTATGGACGAGCACAGTCAGGGAGGGCATTCCTCACAGCGCAGCTAGACTGTCAGGAACACCCTTCTGACAGTGAACGGTGAAATTCAGACCCCCGATATCTCCAGCCCCGAGGCACATAGCGGGAAAGCCGGCAGTACGCTGAATTCAGCGCGCTGTCAGCTTTCTAGCGGTATGTAAAACCGCATATACAGTACATGAGGACGTGAAAGATCCTCTTTAAAAGGGAATAATGGGGATAACTATCTGATTAGTTGGGTTCGGTTCGCTGGATCCCCCACTGATCATTAGAACTGGTGTCCCTTGTAACCTTGTATAGATAGGGGATAACCTGCAGATTGTTGGGGGTCTGACTGCTCAGGCCTCCACTGATCAGGAAAATGGGAAACTTTGGTTCCGCATTCTGAATGCAGCAATGGTCAGGCGGTGGTTGGGTAGCGCCATTCATTTCAATGAAAGCACCCTATATCCCCTGATAGTTGATGGGGACCTGAGCAGTTGGACCTCCACCGATCTGCACTGTACTTGGCAAGTAGTGAAGAGGCCACAGTAATCAATATCATACTCCTGGATAACCCCATTAATAGCCAGATTTTTTTTTTTTGCCTATTTTGCTACTTCATTCAAACGGAGAAACAGGTCTTCTGGAGATTTCTGTCAATTTAAAGGGGTTTTCCCATCTGGGCAAGCTATCCTGTGGATCAGTGGCGGGCTGACTAGTCAGGCCCTCACTAGTCAGGAGAATGGGTAATCTTGCTTCCCCATTTTGAAAGGAGCAATGGTCACATGGTGGTTGGACAGTGCCATTCATTTCAATGGAGACACCAGAGATAGGTCCCCACCGATCAGAATAGGGCTGAGTGGTTGGACCCCGACCATTCTGCATGTTATGCTCTATCCTGTGGATATGGGATAGTTTGCCCACATAGGAAAACTACATTAGGTTGAGGCCCCACGCTGCAGAAACATGGCTTTTATTGTTTCAGATTTTGCTGCGTTTTTTGAGCCAAAGCCAAGAGTGGCTACAAGAGGAATGAAAAATATAAAGGAAGTTCTTATACTTCTCCCTTCTGCTCAATTCACTCCTGGGTTTCCCTAAAAAATGCAGCAAAATCTGCAACAAAAAAAACTGTTTTTCCACAATGTGGGGCCTCAGCCTTAAACAGGATAGATAGGTGCGGTCCAACCATTAGGACCACTATTCATCAATTCTATTCCAGTTCTGTGGAATTTATTGGGGTACCTCTTTGAGTACAGACACATCTGCAAAGTAGTCCATGGTCATCCAAAATTACAATTGAAGTTGCAATATAAGGTAATACATTTTGCCTAATGTAATTTTAGTTTTTAGTTTTTTTTAGTAGTAAATTGTATGTGCTATGTTGCCTATCACTCCTTTTATTCTTTTTAGTATGAATATTTCATTCTGTTTCAAATATTCTACATTGGTTTCAACATGTAAATTTGGAATTGTGTGAATTAAGTACAACCCAGAGACTTGAATGGACTTTAAAGGTGTTAATTGCTTCAATATTAGAGAGAATAAAACATGCAAAGAGAGCAGAAAGCTAACTTCCTGGCGTTCCCTGGAAAATTGCAATTCTAAATACAGCAATTTATCACTATTCATTGCGAATTAAGGCTATGTAAGCGGTGATTGTGGATTTGGAGGAATAATCAATGAATATTACTTATGTTAAGAGGGCTGTAAATCTAGAACAGTCTCCATGAACTCCAAGAAAAATATCAATATATAGGTTTATATGTTATATATTTTATAGACTCGGTATATATGAATTCAGAGTATACATTAATTTTAATAAAGCAAATGTGGCTTTCAGTTATTTTTTATCATTTACTGGAAATATTGGCATGCTGGCAGTATTTTCAAGGACATTTTGCAGCAGGTGTGGTTTTACATGTTGTGGGTTTGCTCTTTTGGCAGGCACAAGATCCAGCATTGTATGACCACTGGGCCAGCTAATGACCATATATTATAGTACAGGAGTTTTCACATAAAAACAACAAGAAAAATGTAAAGAGTGGAAACTATGCAAATGATGCAGCTGAGAACTGGCTTTAGTATATTGATTAGGAAATTGTTTATTTACCAAATATTAATGTGACACTAATGGAAAATGCATAAGAAATATAATAATGTGTTGAAAAATTCATGGAGCGTCTACCACCTTCCCCAAGCATACTGAGCTCTCACCACCATGTTACAGAGCACATTAGAGTCATAAACATCAAACCTCAGTTATGTATGTCACTTGAAATCTTATGCATATGAGAGAGTTGGTGCACTGGGGGCGGCCCTTCAGATCCCTTGACACTCACACTTCTACCATCTCCTTCCTGCATCACCCCATGCAGTGAGAGTTGGTCCTCCCACTGCTATGATTTCAACCACCCTACTTGAGCAGCAAGAGCAGTGCTCCCAGGTCTGAACGCCCGCCCCTGATGCACCAACTGCCTTCAAAATCATTTTTCCCCAAATCTACAAAAGAGATATACTGTACATAATAAAGGTATGTTGTTTATCACTGTAATGTGCTTTGTAACATGGTGGTAGCAACTGAATATGCTTGGGGGGAGGTGGTAGACTCCCTTTCAGGGGCTGTCTAAGTTGATTTTTTTTTTTTTTATAAAGATGTCAGAGCAGCTTGAAAAAATAAATATCATACTTACTTAATCAATACCCTCAGCACTTCCCTGATCTCCAGCCAGTTTATATTTCTCTACTGGTACCTCTAGACATAGAAATGCAGCCAATCAGCCAATCATTCTCTGAGGCAGGTCATTGCTGCAATCAGTGATTGGCTAAATGGTCACATTTCCTTGTTGAGGGAAGGACCACAAAGTACAGAATCCGCTGGAGAACCTAGGAGGGACTGAAAACCGAACTGCAATAGATGGCTCTGAGAGCAAGTGTGATTACAACTCAGCCCCCCTCCTCTCCAGAGAGCAGTGAGTCACTTCACCTATCCTGAACTCATATACCGGGCGGGGACCTAGGATATGTTATGTAGACAATGGGAGGTATAACTTCACATAGCAGGTAAACAATAGCAATGTATTTATGAAAACTCTTGAATTTACATAAGCTAGCAGAATAGATAAGATCCTTGAAGTGGGAATACCTATTTAAGTAGTGTGGGTTAAAGGAAATGTTAATATAGTATTTGAAGAATATTTTTCTGAATTTCTAGGAACATTGTGAGATATAATGGAGCTTTTGTAGCTGATGTAGATGTAGCTAAGAAAACCTTTTCCATGATCATCAGTTATGTTTAATCAAAATTTTCTAGAAGTAAACCTTTAGTCTTTATAGGAAAGCATCATAGAGAATACAGTTACAAGAATTGTGTCAGATATTCCTAAAATGTATGCACTTGTTGTCCCCATAGGGGATGACAAATAGCTATATCAATATAAAAGTTTAACAAATTTAGCATAGTACATAGTAGTACATAGTATAAGCGAATGTAAGAAATTTTGTAAAATATCTTATCAACTAAAAATATCTCTTTATCCATTCATTAGACTCTCCCCTACCCATCTGACAATTATTCTAAAATATATGCTAAATCTATCCTGGTCTCCCAAAATGGAAACTCACTAAAGTATTAGATTTCACGTGCCTATAGAAGTCTATCAAGAGAGGAATGGGGGAGGAAGGGCCCAGTAGGAGAGAGAAGCAGAGATGCATGCAAACAGAGACTGCTGCAGCTAATAACAAGTTTTCTATCTCACCCAAGTGTTTTATTCACGTCAATACTGTTCATTGCTTCACTGTTATGTTCTATAGAACTGCTATGTGTCCTGAGAAAGTGAGAGGTATGGAGAGGGATCTGTGCTGTCTATGGGAGACATCATATCAGCTAGAATCCAGCCCACTATCTAAGGGACAAAAACAAATTAAATGGGTTATCCAACAAAGCAAACACTAGAGTACCTTTTTTTTCACTGCACATTCAGCCTGACCACATTTAGACTGAATGGGGGTAACTGGTGTTGAACGGTGTTTCCATTCACTTGAATGGATGCCTCAGAAATAGCCGAGTGGTGTGCCTTGGCTATCTCCAGTGTTCCTATTCAAGTTAATGGGAGCGTCAGATATAGCCAAGTGTCATAAGCTGTCTCCAGCACTTCCATTAAAGTGAATGGGAGCCCCATCCACCATCCATAACGCTGTCAGGCAGAAAGTGCAGCGGGAGAAAGGTTCTCCCTTTTTCACTTTGTGGGATAACCCCTTTAAAGTTAGAGCATGAAAAAAAGGAAAACATGCTAAAAATGCAGAACATAGGTCATATGATGACAAGAAATAATGTTATTACTCATGCATACGTTGCAGTTTATCCTGAAAAGTTATCAGAAAGTTTAGGTACACTGTTAGATTTTAGAATATATGATTCATTTTGTATATAATGTAAAGTATTCTAAACTATAAATCCCCCCAGCTTTGTGTTCAGCTTCAGAAGCTTCTTTGTATGGCTTTTTAATTGGAAATGTTCGTCATTAATCCAGGCATCATTAGCCGTAGATCAGCTTTATGTGTTATAAAGGGCAAAACTTCAATTATGTGATTTGATATAGTACAATGAGGCAGTCCTACACCAATTGTACATTACAGGACCGATAAAGCAAACCTACTAATATATACAGTGAAACTGACTGCATTCAATAATCCAGAAAGTGCTGAATAGTCTGGTATGTGTTTCCAGCAAGATGGTGTTAGATTTTAATACTTCACAAAAATAGAAAAATAGAACACAAGAATAAGTGAAATAAGCTGAATAAATACAATGTAACAATGTATCTTTTTTATTCTCTTACCAATTATTATCTCTGTATAATGTATATTTATTGTACCCTAAAAAGTTGCCAAATACCTAGCATTATCATAGTAATTTCCACTGATGCTGAATGAAATAATTCTATCTCACATTATTACTAAGCACTCTGCTTAGTAAGTACAGCTGATCAGCTGGGGATTGGGGTGTTGTATCCGTGCCAATCTTTGATTTATCACTTATCCTAACGATACATCATCAATTAATAAGTTCCATAAAACCAGTTTGGAAAGGACTATGGCCATAAGATTTTCATTTTACATTAGAAAAGTGAATACTTTTAGGACTTGTATATTTATTTATTTGGATTATTGGATTTTTAGGACTTTTAGGGCCTCCTGGGTAACCTTGCAACAAATCCATTGAACAAACAAACTGACCAACACTTTATACCTGGGCAGGTACTTTTTTTAGTCCTGGTATAATTTTCCATCATCTTTTTACAAGGAAGCTAATTTTTTTCCATACATTCATTGTAAAGTGGTTACTTTCATACTAGTCCATGGCACTATGTTCTGACTAAAGTTCTACTTAAAGCGCTGAAACATATTGTTAGAACTACAGTATACATTAACTTTACTTTCTGTGCTCAGCTAAAAGCTATTTTATGCTTCAAAATACACTTTCAAGCCGCAGAGTGGGGCATAAATCAACTATAAAACAGCATCACAAATTTCTGTTGGAATTACTGATATGCCTTCAGAGCTCTTTCAGAAGCTTGATTACATAGAGAATAATGGGCAAGTAACTGTATGTTATAGAGTTTCTCTCTCCGCACCATCCAAATGTGTGATGACCCATATGCTTGAGAAATAAATGATGTCAAAGGGTATTTAGCCCTATCGATGCTGGAAAGGCCTTTAATACAACAACACAATGACCTGCAATGCATTGTAGACCTCCCTTGCAATGAAAAATTACAAGAGAAACTGATTGTGACTGTTCCTTTATTCTTTATTCTTGGAACACTCTGGGAAAAAAACGACAGAGCTAGAAAAGAAGTTGAGATGGCTTCAGACATCTAGTGATTTAGTCAGAATTATATCTAAAGAAATGACATACCAAGTCAATAATATTCAACATAAAATTACAGAATATTAGTATGTTACATTGGGATAGATTGGTATTCCCATCAATAAAGTTTACACAACTCTTTATTTAAAAGGATTTCCATGAACATAACCATAGTTAAATTTGTAGACAAAAGTTTTAACTTTTTTAAACTTTTCTCTAACCAGTGGTTACAGCCTTTTATTTGCATAGATTGACAATATATTGCATTACCTGGAGTATTAAAACATTATTTTTTCAGTTATGGAAGCTGGATCATCATCATCCCGTTACATTCCCATCGTCTGTATAGCACTATAAGCAGTTGTAAAGGGTCAAACCTGATGCAGTCTAACTTTATGGACTTGTCGTGGGTCAGTCCTAATAGAGGTTCCAACTACAAAGGTTCTAGACAAGGGATTTTTTTTGTACAAGACATTGTAGTATTTATTATATAATTATGTTTATAGAGTCACAAGCATTCCAAATAATTTGTGCTCATATAATAACCAATGTGATCACCATCAATGCCACTTTATTTATTGTACTTAATATGAAGGATTTTTTGTAGAAAAATGAGGTGGCCACGAGGTGCCTCCCTTTCTTCCAACTTGGAGTTCATTGCCTAGTGTTATGTGAGCCTATTGTTTATTCCCGAGAGCACGGACTATCCAGTTCTCTCCCTGGGTGTTAGACCCAGCTATTCTGTATTGTTATGTGAAGTCCGTCTCTAGCAGCAGAGATGCTCATATGGATTACAGGAAGTTGGGGCAGGGAGTTGATTTGAAAGTCCCAAATGCTGTTCAATGTGAGCCCTTCTTCAGAATTTACCATCTTGTCTCCAATATTAACCCTTTCTTTCAGCTTTCAAAGCCAGCCTACGGTATGCTGACTCTATCTGCAACCACAACCATCCTGTGTGTCCTAGACATTCATCTTAGAAATACATATGTCTATCTCTTCATGCAGGCATTACAAATACTACTGTTTATAGCATAATGTGTGGGAACTCTGAGACAAGGTAGCAAAGCTATGTGTATGTACAACTTATAGCTTACCCTAGAAAATACTATGCAAGCACAGAGAGGAACTGTACATTTTTTAGAAATCATAAAGAAAAAAGTTCCAAAAAACAAATTCTTGGTTGTACTATATCTAACTTCTTCTTGAATGCTTCATTATACAGTAAATGGGCAATTTTACTGCAAATTGAACACTACCAGTGTACAAATATCATTGAGGATTTTTTAAAAATTTTTTTGCAAACTGTATAATAAAATAATCAGCTAGCTGTACCATGGTAGACATGCTATCACACTTCTGAGTGAAATTGAAATTGAGTGAAAATGTGTCAGTCTGTTGAGAGTTCCTTGTTAAGGTCTCCGGAGAATGCTTCCTCAGGGACAGAATACTAAATTTAACTATTGTACTGTATATCTAAAGCTATAAACAAAAATAAAATCCAAACAGGCACAATACTCCATCTAATCTCTATAGAGAACATCAGAAACAATCGATTGTCATACAATTTGAGAAAAAAAAAGTATAAATAAAAGAAAAACATTATTTGTTCTTGATGAGCCCTGTAATTGTTACTATTTAATGGGGTACTTAAGCTCCAATAAAAATGACAAATTGTACAGTCATAGTGTGTCTCAGATATCTATGCCTTGCATTGTCACAGTAAGACTACCACTAACTTGTCAAATCGGAGTAACATATGCAGTGCCCCCATATATTGCCAATATAATTGCTTCGTAAATTGCCTCAATAATTTCTCAACTGTAACTAGATATAAATGTAAGATAACCTTTCAGCAGGATGTTTAAACTTAGATTGTAACCAATGGAGATGGCATGGTGACCGATAAATACCCAGGGCATTTGCCCCTTTTTTTCCCCATACTATACCTGACCATGTCTGTGATTTTCTGTCTGTCTATGGTATACCAAAATCAGTTTTTTTGCAGTGGGTTATGAGAGTTGACCAACATGGTGCCCCCTATCTGAAAGGACTTGTCTCTGATGAGGCAATGGCTTTAGTATATAATGAGCGACAAACTACTTTATAGGGCACAGAAGAACAGGCACAGCTCTATACAATGTGCAGTAGACACAAATGATACTGAATGGTTGGCATTGCAGTTCTGTTTAGTCAGCTCATTGGTGGGGGAAGCAGAGAGCCTCACAAATCTGATACTGATGACATATCCTAAGAATATATAATCCATAATAAGACCAAAAAAACCCCATTTAATGATTTAAAAGTAAATTCTTAGCAATATAATTAAGGCAAGTATAAATATATTTACTCGCTTCCCAACCGCCCATTGACTATACCTTTATAGGTGGTCAGCATATAACTCTGTAGGGACATACTGGTATACAGAGTTTGTAGCAGCACAAGATCATGCAGCTGTAGGTGCAGGGAGACAGCCAGACTTCCCAATTACATTGTACACAGCGTTCAATAAATGCAGTGTAGACAGTTATGGAAGACCATGCTACGAATAACTGGCTGGTGATCACATGATTGCCAGGTTCTGGGGAATCGGAGTAGCTGCTGGATCCTAAAGGACCCAGATCACATCTGCGGAACATGCTGGGGGATGTATGCTTCCTTTAACTGGGGCTAATACATCAGTCTTAATATATTAGCCTCCCGTTACAGTGGAAATCAGAAAAAAAAATGTAATTTTGAAATACCCCCCAAAAGTCTATTATGACCCTATGGAGGGAACAATGAGAAAAGAAAGAAAAAAAAAAAATTGAAAAAAAAAAAAATAAGACATAAAAATAAAAAAAAAGAGTGCCACCACTACATCACCTCATCACAAGTTCTAGTCCTACCCCTTGCAAAACAAAAATGTGCCTCCTACATATAAATTACCATAGCAGAAGGAAAACTTTTTTTTTTTAAATTAAGACACACTTAAAAAAAACAATAAAAAATGAAAAAGTGAAAAACCAGATGGTAAAAAATATTAAAATAAAAGAAATGCATAAATAAAAATGACGTAAAAATACATCCCTATGTGTCAAAGGTATCTGAATAATCTGAGCAACAAAAAAAATCTTATCGTTTTCAAAAGCGAATGAACTAAAAAAAAAATCTGAAAATGTTTCTGGCCATGGTCATGAATTGGTTAAATGTGCTGATTCGTTGATTCTGAGGCTAGAAACATCAACACATTAACTTAGAATACCTTTTTCTCTGCCGATTTATCTGTAATATCTGAGTCTTTACATGTTTTTGAGTAAAATATATTTTTTCTATATCCTGTAAGCAGATTCTGAATTCCACAAAGCAGGGAATGAGCCTGACTTGGCTGACTTTCTCTTTGATTCCATTGGCACCCCTGCAGTGCAGAGACAGACTGAGTATTGAAGAAACATAGAATATGCAAACTTTTGATACATTTTTTAAAATGATTGCACCCATAGCATGGTTTAAGGGAATAAGAACATGAAAGCAAGAACCATACAAATTAGTTGCCCATCCTGAAAACAACATATTCAGCTGCAACCAAAGCGTCCAGCACAGCGAAACCCTGCATTTCTGTATGCTACACTGTAACCTAGATAAACTGACTGTATCCTTAAAATAACTCGTGAGATCTTTCCTCCATTTACAGACTATAAGCACGGGATTTATCTATACAACATTAAAACCATTTATTTTTTATATCCTATCAATTTTTAATATGTTTATTGTGCACATATTTAGCTGTTACATCCTAATACATTCATGTTAAACTGCTCATACATATTAGAGAAAAATTTGATAACCCGACAATTTCAGCTGGACTAGTTCACCATCTTATATGCAATGGAGTTCTCTCAATCTGACCCCTGACAGATGAGGTGAGAAGAAAGAAGGGTCTAGTGTGTTGAATTTAAGTGCTGGATCCTTTTGTTCTTAGGGAACATAATCCACTGCCAAATGTGTCAGTAACTTACTCTCTTCTGCTTATTCAGAATACATGCATGCTCGGCAGAACCAGGCATGCATGTGTATACTGAAAGGGAGAAATATCCATATAGCAAGAGACAGCTATGGAAGGTATATGACCAATTTGGCATTGGGTTTACATGTTACCCTGAGATATCCAAATGATAATAGGTGTATTGTTCTTCTCTAGTTATGACTATTCTCCTGCAGACTTAAAGTTAAGCAAATAGGCAGAGTGATGGATTGTACTGGGGTCACTAGGTTTGGGGCCTTGAACCCTAGCAGTATAAGGACATGCTGCTGGTTCAGGGGCCCTAAATCTGATTAAAGGTTCCCTATGGTGGGTTAGGCTACACAAATTTCTGATTATGTTCTTTCACACTGGAGGACTGTGAGTAAAAAAGTATCAAAAAAATAACCCAGATTATATGCCTATACAAAAGCCAACCCATGTGACCTAAGCCTATAACCAACGAAATATCGGCGTCCCAAGATTAATTTTGGGTTTGGGTCGCTCGGGTCCCTGATTCGTTTCAGGTATGAACTGGAAGTGAAATTGTTATACTTTGGGGTCTCTTCAGAGCCCAATGTATAATAGATCGAGACCCATGGGAGGTGTAAAAAATAATAATTACCTTCCCTCACCTCTTTTGAGCCTCCTCCGGTGCTCTCCCTCGGTCTCCTCAGTGACATCAAGCGCCTGGGGTCACTGCTGAGGCCTGTGATTGAGCTTAGCAGTGACATGGGCACACTGAGCGTCATGACGCTCGGCATGCCCATGTCACTGCTGTGGCCCGATCACAGACAGCGGTGACGCATGACGTCACCAGGAGAGCACTGGACGATGCAAGGAGGCTCCTCAGAGGTGAGGGAAGGTGAGTATAAATGTTTATTATTTTCTTTACCTCCCCTGAGCCTCCATCGATCATACTCTGGGGTCTAAAGATGCATGCATGTTGCAGCAGCAATTTTAGTTCTTCTGAGACAAATCCAAAATTGTCTGGTTTCGTTAAAAACTGAACAATTTGGATATTCAGGTCAGACCTGGCCCATAGCGAAGCAGTTCGCCCACTATACTTAAGAGTTAGTTTATTTTATAAATTTGCCAAAATTCACTAATAAAGTATATAAATAAACACAATGTTTTTACTAATATGAATGAATGGGTTATATTTGATCAGACATGAGCTTTCCATACCAAGATTTATGTTGATTTACTGATGAAGATTTGGCCCGGATCCCATGTTTATTTAGCACTGGAACTAAAGAGTTCATTTAACACATAAAGTACAGTCTGAAAACAACATAAACAGCAGCATAAACAGCCAAGGAAAGCATCAGGGAGTCCCCATAAAGCTTTTATTAGCGCTGCCAACAACATAAGTTGCTCGTATACATTAAAATCTGCTATAATGAGCAATCCCAACTATTGTACTGTAACTTTTCTTTTTTTAATTATTACTTTACACCAATGACTTGTTTATGCCTTAAGGGTACATTTATATATTTATACATTTAGGATTCAAAGCAAAAACCAGGTATGGACCACAATAGTAAAGAAAACAAAAAGCAAATCCTTTACAAAATATGATTTACTTTATATATTCCCAAATTCGGACCCGACTTCAGCACTCTCCTCCTCATCTTTTAAAGCACTCTGCTTTTGTCGCATCATAGGCAACCGCATCATATGGTTAGGAGGAGTAGGGTAGGAGTGGACTGCCAGGTGAGTATAGTAGTATTAGGTGGTCATTGAGTTGAATGGTCATCCATGCAATGCAAAAATGGCATGAGCTTTCCAGAGTCTGCTGAGGTGGCCCCAAGCACAGGACCTTCATCTATAATGTCTAAATGCTCTTACAGGGTACATGAACAGGACTTATGCTGATGGGACAACCCCTTTAATAACTTTATTTTTATTTTTTTATATTAAACATAGATCCATGATTGTATGTTGGTCATTTTAACCTTTTCAGTGTATCAAGAAAAAATGTTGCTAACTTTTTGAAAGATTTCATCAATGTTAGGTAACATAAATTTGAGGCAAGGATCAAATCTAGTCCATTGGTTGTATCAGTTGTCCAGCCAGTTATTTTATTCCTGGGCCGGACACAATTGATTGTTGTGTCATTTTTGCATTGATGACATGAATAACTGAACATAACTGGACAGGAATTGTTATTGTCTGGAGCAGGGAACACAAAATTGATTACATAGAAAACTATTGGATTCATTTTGTTATTGGCTTCATTGTACACATGTGACGGGTGTCTAAAATAAGGCATTACAGGGATTATCTTCACCAATACCTCTATTGCTCACATTGCGATTCTTACTGGGTCCCCTGCCAACCTCTTCCTTGTCCATCTTGATAAACAGGAAATGTGACATGGCCAATCAATGCTCGCACTGACCCACTTCAGCCACTGGTTGGCTGAGCAGCATTTCCTGTGTGTGACAAGAGGAACCATAGAGCAGAGATCGGTAGGGTGATGGGGGAGCATTGAATGGGAGAGGTGGGGAACTGCTGAGGTGAGCATCAATTTTTTTTATGTCATTCTCAGCTTTAAAAAAAAAATTGTCTGCCTCTTTAATGGAGGGATACAATAAAAATATAAAATAATCCTCCTTAGTATAGCTGCCCTTTTTCAGGATGAACAGACTTCCCTCTCATAGCTGTTGTCAGCTACTGTAGTGTGCAGCAGTCACAGATACAACCTGACCTATGTACTTTATTTGAGACATCATTTGTTTTCCCAGTATGATGCTTTTATAGTATCTTCACTAAGACACAATTACTGATAAACCAAGAGACTCAAAAAGTAAGATAGAGATGGATATAGAAGAAAATAGTGGAGAAATTCCTGTGTTTTCTTTATATAATGCTTAGTTCCAGTCTATCAAAACATGAGCTCACTGCCCTCTATTAACACTTGTTTTATCCAAGGGGCAAGTTACATCTGGGAGGAAAATGTGTCCCCCGAGGCAAGGCATGGTCAGAAGAAAATGCCCATTTCCTTAATGAGCTCATGAAGAGAATAGATTCACTTTCTGTTTCAGTAGAATATTAATTAGTTCATTATATCAAAAATATAAAAACATGAAAAATGATCCTTAGAAAAAGAACATATAAACTCTGGTATAAATCTGAGAAACTGAGTGTTCTGTGGAATGTTGTCTTGGATGAACTTGGCCAGTATAGGACTGTAAGGTATTAGATCTATCAATAGTATATTATGTATAACCATAGCAATCCTGTGGCTGTGAAGCAATTCATTCAATGCGCCTCTAATGAGCGTCACAAACGAGCACATTAATGGGGAAATCAGGCATTTTAATAGTCGACTGGAAGATCTTATTTTATGTCCATGGGCAGTTTTACACCAACTAAATTATGCTATGTGCCAATCCGATTCCCCTAAGCTTTCCAATGGAATACCAACTAGGGAAGAAGCAGTACACGTTAACTCTTTACACTAGTCACAGCTTATCCTCTCATCACTAGTTTAAAGAAAATTTAGAATAACATTGGGCTCAGTGTGTAAATTTGAAATGTCTCATTCTGCAGAAATCCATGCACTGCTGAAGCAACCTCATTCTGAAATATGGAGCAGACCTTAACAGGAGTCAGACCGGACATATAATGCTTAGTTCCAGTCTATCAAAACATTAGAGTCCTGCACAAAACAGCTCAGGGTCTTGTGAGAGTTTGGCTAGTTCCCTTGCCTAAGTTTGCACTGTTTAACAATATTAGTTAATAAGAGAAGGCAACCTTATCTGGAACTAACTTTTCAGGGTACTCATCAATTAGATCTTAGTAATGTTGTATCCAAGATGTGTGATGATAATGGCAAAGCTTAAGGTGTACAGTAAGTAAAAGTGGACATACACAAACAGTATTGAGCCAAGTCACAGGAAGATGATCCCATCGTGACTTGGCTCAATAGTGTTTGGTTCCCTAACACTGTAAGTGGCTAATACACAAACAGAAGTAGCAAAGTATTAAAGGGAACATGTCAAGTGTTTTTACCATCATAAACTGGCTCCATTATATGCAGGATCAAGTAATTCCCTTTCCATTACTGGTCCTCTATAAATGTTAGGTTGCAGATAAGTAACGTTATAAATGTGTTAAGGCATAAAAAGTCATATGGAAATTAACCAAAGTAGTCCCGGTGGGCGGAGAGCAGCTTCACCCTAGTCATGCCGAACCCTTCCTAATCATACCTTCTAGGCATCATTGACATCTCCTTCCCAGTCCCCAACTCCCTGACATCACATGGAAGATGCCAATCATGCCCAGGAGGTGTGATTAGCAAGCAGATAGTGAGACTAGGCTGAAGCTGCTCTCTGCCCACCATGAATACTTAGGTTAATTTGCATATGACTTTTTATACTTTCATACAGAGGGCACAGAAACATTACAGAGGGCACCATTGGAAAAGGAATGACTAAATCCTGCACATGATGGGGTCAGTTTATGGTGAGAAAAAAACCTGACAGGATTCCTTTAACTTTTTTGAAAGATTTTTATGTTTTTTTTATGTATTCTTAGGCTAATGCTAAACGTTGCATTTTGTATGGATGGAAAGCCACTGGTGGGATTCAAGGAATCCCAGTCCAACACTGTTTACAAGGAGTAGTCTCAGTACTATTGAGAAGATCGCCTTATGCTGTGTATGATAATGAATTGAAGCTTTGTGTTTTGACACATTTGTTTTTTTAGGTCTCTCGTAGAATATTCGTGTTTTCTTCTACTAATCCAAACTGATAGAAAGACTGGATTTTATGGATTAATAAGAATACTGTCATAGAAGAACTAATGAAGACGGATGCTAACTGATACAAGTGTGAGGTTAAGTCTGTATTAGTCTTCATCAGTTCTATCATTACAAGTTTGGTCATGATATTTTTCTCTTAGTCTTTATTATTACCATCAATAAGAGATTGATTGAAAAACTTGATACAATTTGTCATCAGCTTTTCAATCTGTTTAGATCAGTTGAAGAACATAAAACCATATTGCAAAAAATTCAGTATCAGAAAATGGTACATGAATCAGACCTCACAGTTTAGCTCATTGAACAATTGAAGCAAGATTCCATGCAACTCAAAAAGCAAAGCCAATATTGTTGGATATAATGGCAGTCATATTGTAGTCATTCATTCTTAGAATTGCTATTTCATCGCTTCTTTGTACTTACAGTGAATGTCTAAGGACTGGGTTGCTATATGAGGTGTTGAATTTAAGGATTCGTGGTCCACTCTGCAGCTCACAATTGCACCATCATCTTTGCGATCCCCTCGGAAATCCAGAACGCTAATAACCGTGAATGTCTTTCCATTGCTATCTCTCTCTTGTTTTTTCTCAACGTCTATATTAAAAAGAAGTCAGGAGTTCATTTGAAAGGTTCATTATAACAGTATGAAAACACAATGCTTCACTCCTAACTGCGGTCTGACTTCTAGATAAGTGACAGACAGAAGGTATTGAGTGAGCCTTATTAAGACACATTAAATGGAGCAGAGATTTCTTTATACTACGCAATTTACAAGAATAGAAGAGAGAACTACTTATAGGACTACTTTAAAAGAAAATATTATGCCAGGGCAAATTTAAAATTTGCTAAATTTTTAACATTTTGAAGACTTAAAGGGAGTCTGTCACCAGGGTGAAACCTATTAAACCAGCAACAAAACTCACCAGAATGGAATGCCTTTTCCCCATGAACATTTGTGCCTCCAGTACCAAGATATTCATTAACTTTACAATATGCAAATGAGAAATCTGGAGCACTTAGGGCAGGTCAGTTTGCTCCAAATTACTATAGTCCACACCGCACTAATGTGCTCTCCTTCCCTTCTCTTGTCTTCTCACCTGGTTCTGTATTCTTGTGTTCACCCTGGCGTATCAGAGCAGTGTGGGGCATGGTAGTTTGGAGCTGCCCTCGGAGCTCCAGATAGCTCATTTGCATATTATAAAATAAATTAATAGCTTGGTAATGAAGGCACAAATTTTAATGGGGAAAAAGACATTACATTCTTGTGACCTATCGTACTGTGTTGCTGGTTTAATATGCTTCACCCTGTTAGCAGATTACCTTTAAAGGGGTTTTATTGGAAAATAATACTGATGACTTATCCTTAGGATATCAGATTGGTGATGGTCTGACACCTGGGACTACCACCAATCAGTTATTAAGTTTGCCACATGAAAAACAGAGCCCAAAACAGATAGCGCTGTTCTCCATGCAGTGGCTGAGTTACTGCAACTTATCTCCCATTTACATGCATATAAGCTGAGCTTCAGTAGCTCAACATGGCCACTACATGGAGAATGCTGAGGACCTATGACTGGTGGCAACCCTGGGTGTCAGACCCCCGCGCTTCTGATATTGATGACATATACTTGTTTCTTATTTCTAGTTTACTTTTTTGGGGTAAATTCTCAATTGTGAACACTCTTTATCCAGAACAATATCTATTGTTTTTTAAAATGATCTTGTTTTTGTGTCACCACATTCCCAAACTTTTTTACTGAAAAAATTTTTTTTTTTAATTTTACTGGCACCAATTATGACACTTGATTAATGTTTCTTTTTATAGATTATCAATGTGCTAATTTGTTTACACCGGTGCTCTAGATTGCCCACTTGTGGACCAAGGCTGAGAATTTTTTAGGGGAATGTTTTTCCACCAGTGGGTTGTTTTTTGACACTTGAGAAGCCAGTAGTAATTGTGGATGGAAAGATTCTTGATCTCATAGTTGACTTTATGCTTCTGATACTGCTAACATATCACTAATATACTGGTGAAGCATAAGCTACTGCAAAGTTCTATACAAGTTGTATAACCCTAGTAGACAGGAATGCAATACATCTGAAACTTGCCTGACTAGTTTGAAAATGTTATTTAAAGATGACCTTTGATCACCTCCATCAATTCTAGTTATAGCATCTTTTAATAGGTGCCGCTCCACTGATTCCAGCACAGTTGGAATTTTCTTTCTAGCTCCCACTATTCCTGAGCAACAAGTGCAGTTAGTTTTGGTGTCTGATGTGCCATTTCATCTCTGTAATGTCAGAAGGGCAGTGTCAGGCAGGGGGTGTGATTCAGAGCTCCAAGCAGAGGCAGCCAGTGTCAGATCTCAGAATCAGATCCCTTGTCTGCTCTTGCCTGACACCGCCCTCTTGACAGTACAGAGACTAAATAATATATCAGACACCAAAACTAACAGCATTGATTTCTCGGGCTTGGTGGGGGCTAGAGAAAAAATTCCATCTGTTCCAGAATCAGTGGAGCAGTGGCAATTAAATAATGTAAAGAGCTGGACTTGTTGGAGTTGGTGAAAGGTCCTCTGTAAGCCAATATGTTTTCAGAGAAGCTCTCATAAATTATTAGTTTGAGTGTACTCTGTTACGTCTGCTTATGTGCCTATTATCCAGCACATGCGTAGACATACAGTTTGACAACATTGAGGACCTTTACCACTTTCACTAGGGCAGATTATTCTCATCAGCAGCATCTTGGAAAATAATTTTAATGTCATCAATATGAAGAAAACTAAATGAAAGTTAAAATTAAATGAAGTTTTAAAACTATGCAAAGAAACAGATAATGATCTATCAAATACCGAAAAAATGATGCAGCTCCAGCGCTCACCAGTCAGTGTTTGGTGCTGAGCAGCAATTCCAGTAAACACCATTAGTAGCTACTGAGGCAAGTGGACAAATCATCACTGCTAGCTTTTTTACAAAAAAATGCCAGGGGCCAACAGAGCATATGGAAGGGATTGTAAAGATATGTAAGAGGGGATAGTGAATTTATTTTTGCATATTTTCTGCATTTTTTATGCAATAGCATCTTACCTGTTATTTCTTGGTCACCTTTGAACCATCTGATATCTGCAGCTGGTTTGCTGCCAGATGTTTTACATGTCAGGCGTATTGGGTCTCCCTCCATAACTGGGGATGTATATCCTGAAATATGTGGTTTTTCAGGAACACCTATACAAATAGAAAGGCCATACAAATATGAAATGTTGAATATATTATATGAGAGAAATTAAGTATTTTAAAAAAGTATTCCTCTATCTATCTATCTATCTATCTATCTATCTATCTATCTAGCTATCTATCTATACACACACAATTCACACACACACATAAATATATATATATATATATATATATATATATATATATATAGAATTAGAGAAGCACCATATAGAGACTCAATAAAGGTGCAAATCCATAGGGTCCCGCAAATGATCCCTCCAACAATAGACAAAAAACGGCAGCACTCCAAATTAGTGAAAAAATCTCTGACGTGAATTTATTCCAATAACAACATTTCAGTCTTGGGAGTGTTGGACCCCTTGAAAAAAATTCCAACACTCCCAGGACCGAAACGTTGTTCTTGGAATAAATTCACATCAGAGATTTTTTCACTACTTTGGCTGCCGTTTTTTGTATATATATATATATATATATATATATATATATATATATATATGTGTGTACAGTATATATATACTTTAATAAAGTATGCAAATCTGAGTATAAAATGTATTTCAAATATATTGTAAATTATACAAAGTATAATATAAAATATAGCAAATTTATATTAATAAGTAGTTTTAAATATTAAATGTTACGTAAAATAATATATGAGACAAAATAATACATTATATCAAAAACTAAATAAAAACTAAATAAAAATAAAAACTACTATATAAAAAATAAATTATTAAATTAAGATTATACTATAATAAAATAGACAAAGAATACATGGCAAATCTACACACGTGGACAAAATTCTTGGTATACTTCGTTTAATGAAAGAAAAACCTACAATGGTCACAGAAATAACTTGAATCTGACAAAAGTAATTTGCCAAACTACATGTTGACAAGCCACAAAGCTTCTGGGGGAATGTCCTATGGACAGATGAGACAAAAAAAAGCTCTATGTTCACAGATGGAAAAATTAAGCCTATCTTGAAAAGAACACTGTCCCTACTGTGAAACATGGAGGAGGCTCTGTTATGTTCTGGGGCTGCTTTGCTGCATCTGGCACAGGGTGTCTTGAATCTGTGCAGGGTACAATGAAATCTCAAGACTATCAAGGGATTCTAGAGAGAAGTGTGCTGCCCAGTGTCAGAAAGCTTGGTCTCAGTCACAGGTCATGGGTCTTGCAACAGGATAATGACCCAAAACACACAACTAAAAACACCCAACAATGGCTAAGAGGAAAACATTGGACTACTCTGAAGTGGCCTTCCATGAGCCCTGACCTAAATCCTATTGAGCATCTTTGGAAGGAGCTGAAACATGCCGTCTGGAAAAGGCACCCTTCAAACCCGAGACAACTGGAGCAGTTTGCTCATGAGGAGTGGCCAAAATACCTGTTGAGAGATGCAGAAGTCTCAGTGACAGTTACAGGAGTCGTTTGATTGCAGTGATTGCCTCAAAAGGTTGTGCAACAAAATATTAAGCTAAGGGAACCATCATTTCTGTCCAGGCCTGTTTCATGAGTTTTATTATTAAAAAAATTCTGTTGAAGCATGGTTGGAAAGCAGTGTCTGACTTTCATTTGTTCATTTTCATAGAATTTTTATATATTATTACTTTTGTCAGATTCAAGTTATTTCTGTGACCATTGCGGGTTTTTCTTTCATTAAACGAGGGGTACCAACAATTTTGTCCACATGTGTATATAGTATTTCATAAAATTAGAAATAGTAAAAACTAAAATCTTATCAGTAAATTCCAAAAAAATAGAAATAAAACCTCAGCTAATAAGGAAGGTAATAAAGCCTAAAATAAATAGTAGATATAAAAAGCTTCAACATCACTTTAATAATAACATATTCAAACAGTGAGCAGCTTGTATATGAAAAACCTTATTTTCATTGCATTGCCTGTATAATGCCGAACCATCAGTTCATACGGAGGATTTAGCAAGACATTTATACTTTGGATCCAAAGATGGGTCTCTACGGAAAAGCATTAAGCTGAGGAAGTTATTATCCTGAAATACTGTGCTTAGATTGGGTAGTTTTTGTACTTAATGGCAAACTTGTAAAGATTTTTTTTTTCGTAAAATAGTCTCAGTGGGGCTTAAAAAAGCCAGCTTTCACATACTATGCACAAAACCAATTCACTAGCTGGATTAACTTTAATATGACTGGCATCCAGCATTAGTCCTATTAAGTGAAGTAGCCTGGTATTCCAAAACAAGTGAAGTTCAGGGACGACAAAAAAAAAAAAAAAAAAATCAATCTCTAAAATTGTATAACAGGTTAGGAACATAGGCGTGTTTGCAATAAACTATAGCAATTTCATCTGATTCAGCCGCTGACATTCAATGAATCTCATAAAGTGTGGAGTTTAAGTGTTATTCCGCGGCTTTCTCGATGAATCTCTTTCATTTTTAGTGTCACTGAAACCCTCAGAGGGGAAAAAAGGGAGAGATCATTTAGGGAATAAGGTATAAATGGTGAAGTGCTCCCAATAAAACAACAAAAACTAATAGTCTGCGGCACAAATGACAGCAACCAAGAAAAACACTAAGGCCGAAAAAAAGAAAGCAGCTATAAAACTTTCCTTAATTTTAGAGTTTTATGACCACTATGTCCTTAAGAATATATAGTTGAAAGGTTTAAGTTAGGCTGTAGCCAAAATACTGTCCCCTGAGCATAATTGAAAACCAGCTCACAGGAATATAATAAAAAAGAGTTGTGACCTAAAGAAAAAAGCACAGTATTTAGAAATAAAAGCGGCCAATTTATGGTTTATGTGTATTCAGATTTGCTTAAAGGGAAACTGTCCTATAGAGCAGTGTTTGGTCACTTGGCTGCATGTTATGGAGCAGGTTGAGAAAACTGATATATAGTTTTATGGTAAAGATTTGTTATATGTATTTTATTCATTTAAACCTAAGGTCTTAGGGCTCCAGTGGGTGGAGTCACTCAAAGATAAAGGCTATATTCACACAACTGTGTCTGTTAATTGGCTATGCAAAATTGGACAATTGATCTATTTTTAACAGCCATTTTGCATTTGTTTTGTGTCTATTTGCCCATTTTTCACAACTAAGTCTGTCTTTTTACTGTCATGTGAATACGTCATAACAGCCTTCCCTGTATGAGTATATATAGCTGGTAAGTACTAAATAGGGCACCCATTACACTCAATATCCCCAGATGAGCAGAGGCTAAAATGAATAAAATATCTTATTCTAAAAAAAAAATTTTCCTACAAACTTATATGTCAACCTGCTCGGCTCCTCCTGCTCTACAAAATGTTGCCCATAAATAGGATATCAAATTTCGTGTGATGTTCCCTTTAATTATTGTAGGTATTCAGTGTCAGCAATAAGGGGGATGGTTTCCTACTTTTCTTGCAAATTGAATCATTTTTGCAAGTTCTGAATTATGTAAAATTAAAACTCCAATTTAGTAAACATTTTTAGTGTGAACCTTTTATGTATGCTTATTTTAATAGGGACAGAAGGATATGCATGACAAGACATCTCTGGCAATAGCTTATCTTCTGCAAGAGCAAAGGAGTGGCATCCTGAAATCCAACATGGCCGATCCTGCGTTCCATCAACATTTGACATTGGGAGAAAGTCAGTCCCCATTAGGTGGTAGATGGTCTAGAGTAGATGACTTTAATCCAGTGTACATGGCCAGATTTAGAGGTCAGAGTTAGACAAATAGGAATCTGGTTTATTGGTACATTTGTCAAACAAGTGAGTCAATTAGCTATGAATTGCTTTGATGCAAATGTTTTTGACTACTGTTTGTTTTAATTTTACACTTGGTTTGATTTTATTATAGTTAAATTATTTTCATTGTATAAAAACTTCTGTAGATATAAATGGTGTAAAATAAAATGCTACAGTTTGGGATCATTTATCTAGTTACGGTAAAACCAAATTTTTATGTCTCCATCTATTACGTATTAAAGTAATGTGATCCAAACCAACCAATTTCGATACGATTGGCCAACTTTTTAATGTGTATGGGAGTGTAAGAAGAATAGGTATTTGGGATTTTATCATACTGTATCTAATTCATTGTTTTCAGGAGAAAAAAGCCATCAACAGAGAGACAGCAGCTAGTCCTCTCTCTGTACTGAAAGCACATTCACACTAGACTGAACTGAGATTGCATGTACAGTATATAGGAGTTAGGATGAATAGCTTTCAGCTCAACATCTTTTACAAGTGTATTGTCAGATTAACTATATATTATAAAACACGGATGACTTTGTCAGTACTCACCTAAAACTGTTAGGAAAGCCCTGGAAGTTTTGACAGGCATCGTAAACAAGGAACACGTGTACTGTCCTTCATCTGACAATGTGACGTCACTAATGCTGATGCTCAATTCATGCCAGGAAGCTCGGACCAGTTCAATCCTGTTGTCCCTAAGTGCTGTAAGAAATGCAAACAAAAGTATTAAGTCAAATGTAAAAGAACTAATAATTACAAAATCTACAAAATAACATGTAGACAATACATTAATTATCTTCAATGATATTGATTGCCTCCGAATAAATTTATTATAAACATTTGCTTAACTACATATATTAGATAAGATTTTATAAGAGCCATCTGAATCAAATGACACATATATAAATCTGTACATAGTAAGCTCCTCTTTCTTTTGAAAATACTATGGATTTATTCAGAAAAGAATGTGGACAAATTGAGATTAAAAAACTTAAAAAATATTATTTGTGACTTTTTAAAAAAACGTATAAAATTTTTGCACAAACATACTTCACATCTAACGCTAGGTTCATACTAGTGTTCGGGAACTCTATCCCCCATTCTGCTTAAAATAGCCCGATTTCAGGCAGAAACCTGGTGGAACCCATAATAGTCTATGGGATTTCCATGGGTAACTGTTTTTAAAGCAGATAGGGTTTCCGTTTTTCGGGTCACCAAGTGGACCCAAAGAACGTAAACTCGAATGCTAGTGTGAACCTAGCGTAACTTGGCTTAGAAAGTGCACCTTAAAAACACTATATTTAGTTGAATTATTCATGTTGTACTGTTTGATGCTGTATGTAGCAAAACAGAAGGGTAAAATAATGTGGTAAATATAAAAGGGTTTTCCAGAACTTACGCTACAGACCAGCTGCTTAATATGGCAATGGTTCTCTGGTGAGCACCACTTCTGCTTCACAGGCCAGTGATTTCATGTTCATTTGTCACATGGCCAGTTTGTATTCATGTATTCAGTGCAGAGGCTACAGTGCTCACCTGACTGCTGCGGTCTCTTCAAGCAGCTGATTAGTGGGGGTTCTGTGTCAGACACCCACTGATCAGATATTGGTGATCTATCCCAAGACTATCTCCACCACTTTCATAAACTTTAAATTGACTACAGACATAGACATGGTTGACTATTTAAACAAAGACATGAAACATTGTCCTGACGATCAGAGGGAGTTACCACAGTTGACAGCTTTTTACTATTCAAATCCCCCTTTAAGCACCTAATTCCATCTAGTGATGAGGGAAAGGACTATTATGCTTGACTCATTTGACTGTATGGGACAGATTTACTATTGTGACTACAACTAGACCTTGGTATAAATGTGTTACATCTTGGGTGCATCTTTAGTGCAACTTGGAGCATCTTGCCACATATTGGTGCAACTTGGTACATCTAGTTTGAGCTAAAATTTGTCCAACTTGCTTGATATGTGAGTATGACTTCTCAGAAAATAAAAATTGGCTTGAATATGACAAAATTGTACCAAAATTTTGGTAGAAAGTTCTGGCTTACAAAGAAAGTCAACCCATAAGTGATATAAATTTAGGGTAGACATTCTAAAGATGCACCAGATTTCTCCCAAATCAGTCTCTTATATATATAAAAATGAGTTTCTGTCTATCTGTCTGTCTGTCTGTCTGTTCTTTATGCGCGACCAAACGACTGGACCGATCCTCACCAAATTTGGCACACATGTACATCAGGTGTCCGGGAATATTTTAGACTGGGTCTCAGCTCTCTTGGACGTACCGTTCCTGATATACAGTATTCCCAAAAAATGAACAACATTAGCTAATACAAGCCTGCAAATCTTTCACTCATATTCCAACTGCCATACACATGGTCACATGTCCCTCATCAGCCAATAGAATGATATTATGCTGCATAGTGGCCCCTGCACACACTATTAGTCCCCATAGTGGCCCTTGCATACAGTATTCTGCCCCATAGTGGCCCCTGCACACAGTATCATAGTGGCCCTTTCATATAGTATTATGCGCGCTCCCCGCTACCTCTTCAAGGTTAGACCAGATGTCACGTGAGCCAGGCATGTATCGCAACGCATAATGACGTCGGACCGGCCCACCGACATCTGGGACGTCACCAAGGAGGCCAGAAGCCTGCTGAAAAGACCCCAGAGTAAAATGATAGCAGTGTTTGTGGGGTTCACGGCCCGCAGGCCTTACTTACTGATCCCCACTCCTGCTCACAGCCGCCTCTGCAGAAGGTGAAGCACAGATGGCCGTGAGCAGGAGTGGAGATCGGTAAGTAAATAGGGCCTGTTACCTGCTGGTGTTACACCAGCAGGTAACAGCCTATTAAAAAAAAAAAAACATCAGGGGCCCGCCGGGACCCCTAATGTCCTGGGCCCTGTGGCAGCTGCTACCACTGCTACCCCGGTATTTACACCACTGACTGGACTGCCATACTGGATTTCAGCATTCTTATAAATTGAAACGGTTTCAAACTACTCATGTCCCCTGCAGCAAAACGCATGGCTGCTGTTCGAGCTGATGAAAACTCTCAGCAGACCCAAGCCCATCTCCAATCTGAAAAGGTATGTCACAGACAACAGTGAGCTTCTGAACCAACCCAGCAGACCCAAGCCCATCTCCAATCTGACAAGGAATTGTCAGCCACATGCACACAGCTGCACTCCATGTTTCCATAACAACCCAGCCATTTTTCTTCACTGCTGTGGGTCAGCTTTAAAGGGGCAGGGCGCTGTGGATGACACTGTTACACAAGGTCACATACACACAGCTTTACTGCAGGTACTTTCACTGATATCCAAACAGAGATACACATGATCACATGACACCTATGGACCAATGGAAAATCACAGGTTCTTCAGTCTTGACATACACACAGCTTTATGACCTGTATGAGTCAATAGCGGTTCGCAGGTCCTTAAATAGTCAGTCATATGACGTGCATCAGCCAATATAAGTTCACATTTCATTTACCAGGTTTCCATAGCAACACAGCCATAAATAGACTATATCTATACTGGACTGCCATACTGGATGTCAAGTGCAAAACTGGCCAATTCTTATGGGGTCACTACACAAACAAAAAATGAAATATACTTGTGCAAGCCGGGTCCTTCTGCTAGTTACTGATAAAATTGACACATTTTCACACTGCCTATCTAAGTTTATACAGTCTAACTATTAGTAAATCCAGATCTATATCAAGCAATTTGGAACTCTATACCGTAAAGTCTAGTTTTGCCGACATTTATCAGCAGAGAACTGTGGGTGTTAAATTCATAACACATCCATAAAATCAAATCAAATAAATTATTTTCCAATTTCAGACCAGCCCATTTTTTTTAATCGACCAAAACAATTGCCTGCCTTTAACAATCCAATCCAGTAAATGGATTGCTCAAACTTGCGGAAATGACTCAATGAATTTCACCTACATGACTTTAAAATAACCCCCATTATATCCAGATAATGCATGAGTCCCATGAAGTTGTTAATAATGCCCATATTCTGTCCATTTCTTCTTAGAAATACTCATAAATACATAAATTCAGAATGAGTAACCGCCATTGAGCCTTATCAAATACGCTGAAATGTGTGATATTCTTATGGGCTTTACCCAATAAAACATTGAGCACCTAATTTGCACTGATTATTATTGACAAGAAATGGTGGGACATGATTTGGACTGCTGAAATAATTGTATCACTTTTCCATAATGTGGATTAAATGATTGGGAGTTATGAGTCAACGGCTTATCTGCAATGCATGTAAAAAGGTAATTTCTCGAGACGTTTACTATCCAACATCTTATTAAGAAAAAGACCTCAATCATCAATGCATAGAACACCAGGGAATTACCTACAGCATCCCTTAAGCACCAAATCCATTCATGCTTAACAGAAATTCATTGGCATTAATAGGAATAACATACTTGAATCAAAGTCTGAAATCAAATCTACAACATAAAGTAGAGCAGTAATAAACATAATTAGTGTACAGTTCACTTGCTCTAATTTGCCGCATTCACAGATCTCAGAGAGCAATATCTGAGGTTTGCTCTAAGAAAATGTGTGTTTGCTATAAAGAAATGATTGGGTAGGTACAATGTTCTTATAACACTTGTTGCTTTTATTGCTAGATTCTTTATAGTGTATACAGTCATGGCCAAAAGTTTTGAGAATGATACAAATATTAATTTTTACAAAGTCTACTGCTTCAGTTTTTCTAATGGCAATTTGCATATACTCCAGAATGTTATAAAGAGTGATCAGCTTAACAGCAATTACTTGCAAAGTCAATATTTGCCTAGAAAACGAACTTTATCCCCCAAAACACATTTCAACATCATTGCAGCCCTGCCTTAAAAAGACCACCTAACATCGTTTCAGTGATTGCTCCATTAACACAGGTGTGGGTGTTGATGAAGACAGGGCTGGAGATCAATCTGTCATGATTAAGTAAGAATGACACCACTGGACACTTTAAAAGGAGGCTGGTGCTTGCCATCATTGTTTCTCTTCTGTTAACCATGGTTATATCTAAAGAAACACGTGCAGTCATCATTGCACTGCACAAAAATGGCCTAACTGGGAAGAGTATTGCAGCTAGAAAGATTGCACCTCAGTCAACAATCTATCGCATCATCAAGAACTTCAAGGAGAGAGGTTCCATTGGTGCCAAAAAGGCTCCAGGGCGCCCAAGAAAGACCAGCAAGCGGCAGGACCGTCTCTTAAAAGTGTTTCAGCTGCGGGATCGGGCTACCAGCAGTGCAGAGCTTGCTGAGGAATGGCAGCAGGCAGGTGTGAGTGCATCTGCACGCACTGTGAGGCGGAGACTCTTGGAGCAAGGCCTGGTCTCAAGGAGGGCAGCAAAGAAGCCACTTCTCTCCAGAAAAAACATCAGGGACATACTGATATTCTGCAAAAGGTACAGGGAGTGGACTGCTGAGGACTGGGGTAAAGTCATTTTCTCTGATGAATCCCCTTTTCGATTGTTTGGAACATCTGGAAAACAGCTTATTCGGAGAAGAAGAGGTGAGCGCTACCACCAGTCTTGTCTCATGCCAACTGTAAAGCATCCTGAAACCATTCATGTGTGGGGTTGCTTCTCAGCCAAGGGAATGGGCTCTCTCACAGTCTTGCCTAAAAACACAGCCATGAATAAAGAATGGTACCAGAATGTCCTCCAAGAGCAACTTCTCCCAACCGTCCAAGAGCAGTTTGGCGCTCAACAATGCCTTTTCCAGCATGATGGAGCACCTTGCCATAAAGCAAAGGTGATAACTAAATGGCTCAGGGAACAAAACAGAGATTTTGGGTCCATGGCCTGGAAACTCCCCAGATCTTAATCCCATTGAGAACTTGTGGTCAATCATCAAGAGACGGGTGGACAAACAAAAACCAACAAATTCAGACAAAATTAAAGCATTGATTCTGCAAGAATGGACTGCTATCAGTCAGGATTTGGTCCAGAAGTTGATTGAGAGCATGCCAGGGAGAATTGCAGAGGTCCTGAAGAAGAAGGGTCAACACTGCAAATATTGACTTGCTGCATTAACTCATTCTAACTGTCAATATAAGCTTCTGTTACTCATAATATGAATGCAATTATATTTCTGTATGTGATAAAAACATCTGACAAACACACATAAAAACCAGAGGGCAGCAGATCATGTGAAAATATAATATTTGTGTCATTCTCAAAACTTTTGGCCATGACTGTACTACATGCTGGCAACTACTTGGATGAACAGGAACAAATCTACAGGTCTACAGATTCCTGGTGCCTCTAACATATTAGAAGACAATAATGTATGATATGTAGCATGTGATAAGTGTGTGTTACTGAAAATGACAAATAATATTTCAAGAGCACTTGGATTTTACTTATTGGGGCAGATTTATTAAGACTGGCGTTCCATACACCAGTCTTAATAAAGGCTCCGACTGGCACAGGGTACAAAGGATTTATGAAAAGGCTCCTGAATGGAGATCTATGCCAGTTAGGAACTGATGTAGAGTTCTCTTATAATAAATACTGTATGTTTATCCAAAGCATCCCCACCCCAGCAGTTCCAGCTCCGCACCAAATTTGCGTAATGTGGTGAGCGAGGTGCAGAACGGGGGTTGAGTGCCACAATATCATCCCTCTATGCCAGAAATGTGTGAAGTGATATTCATATATTTCCACTATTGTCTTCAATAACTATATTAGCAAATAGAAAGAAGATATACCACCTACAATGAAACACAAGTGCAAAAAAGCTTTGGTAAGAAAAACAAACAATTATCCAGTTTTGTCCAGCTCATTTTTATTGATGCCTTTGGAGATTTTTTGGAGCTGATTTTGAGGCAGGTTCTGCCTCATTTTTAAAAAATGCCTGAAATATGCCTAACATTCATTTCAATGGGAGACAGTGGCAGATTTTTTTCAGCTAGCAGAAGAAAGAAACATCTTGCCCTACCATCAGGCAGATTCAGCCTGAATCTAAGAAATCAATGGGAGGCAGAAAGTAAACAAAAAACTCTCAGGAGCATTTGGAGGTGTTTTTTTAGTCTGTTTTTGCAAAAACTGCTAGAAGGTTTAGGAAACCGATGGCTGTGGTTAGGCAAAAAAAAAAAAAAAAACACTTTCAAACCCTTCAGAAATCACTTAAAAATCTTAAAAAAGCTTCAAAATCTGCTTCAAAAACTTGAAGCAGCTTTTTGTGCCTTACCCTTCTAGTAAGAGCAGTGACACCATTGAATTAACTGCCACAAAATGTGGTGATGGCTGATAACTTGCAAAATTTCAAGAAGAGTCTGGATGACTTTCATGTAAGCAAAAATATCACAGGTTTTGGGAACTAGAATTTTTGGGATAGAATTTTGATCCAGGCACATATTTCAATCGCCATGTTTGGATATAGGAAGGAATTGTTTTTCCTCTGATGTGGCAATTGGCATCCACCTCATCGGCTTTTTTGCTCTTCTATGAATCAGCTTGGTATTGTATTAAGTTGGACTTGATGGAGCTGATGGACTCCAACCTTATCTACTATAATACTATACTCAGGACAGGTCATCAATACATTAACAGTGGGAGACACCCAGCAATGTGGGACAAGTGTTCTCCTGAGGATAGGTCATCAAAAAGAACTGGTTAAGGCTAGGTTCCCATCTGCGTTCAATGACCGTTTGGGGATTCCGTCCCCCATTCCTCTTGAAAAATGTGGAGAGAAAAGTTCTGCAAGCAGGACTTTTCTCTCCCCATTTCTCGGGCAGAAACTGGGCGGAAACCCAGCGGACCCTTTTATAGTCTATGGGGTCTGTGGGTTTCCACGGGTAACCACTTTTTAAGTGGATTAGGTTTCCGTTTTTCGGGTCCCCAAGTAGACCCAAGGAATGGAAACCCCAACGCAGGTGTGAAGCTAGCGTAACACCTTTAACTATATAATAATATATAAATAATATATAATATATAAGATGGTTGGAATAAAATGATTGCCACAAGGATTCCAGGTCCTGTAAATATTCTGAAATATTCTTAAAATCTAAAATGTGCATCAGGGCAGACACCAGACATTTGACCATACTAATGTAGTAGGGGTAACCCACATTTCTACCATAGGATAAATTGCTTAGGCGTAATATCTTTTCACAAAAGACAACAAACACCAATGAAAAGTCTTGAAAAAATATTTTATCCTGCTGAAGAAATGTAACCTGTGCTACATCTCTGCCATTATGTATAAGTGTATTTAATGTTATTCAGATGCATTTATAAAAGTCTCTTATATATGCACCCATGTCTAGCATTGTATGGGTTATAGGATTGTTGACATATCTTCCTCTTTACTTTTTCATGAGCGGTTTGTATTGGTATTTATACAGTTTTTATCTTCTGGATTATGTATCACATATTTACTGCACTTGACATTCTTCTTGCCCATTGTGGCATTCATTTTATTCCAGAAAAAATATTTTATTTACAATTGTTTTTAGTCATGGATACAATGAAATTTTGCTATTTCTTTTTCATTCTAAAGCCTTTTGTGTGCTCGTGTTTCATTGTCAGTGGTATATTCCATTGCAGAGCAAGGCAGTTATTGTCTCTTTCTGTCCAGAGTATTCATGTTCTTTGTAATTCTTCTTCACTTCTCCTAACAGGACAGGAAGTTGCTTTATTGGTTTTCCTAAATCAAAAGAGGAGTTAGTTCTCCATAGATGCCACAGTTGTCCGTAGGGTTTACACCTATCGATAAAAATGTGCAGATGTGTTCTTTCATAACTTTCTTTTGGCTTGAGATATCCCAAGAAGAATGGAGTGAGATGGCCATTAAAAAATGATCTTACTCTGTCAAGTGTTTTTTATTCTACATGTGTCTATATGAGAAGGTATCACAGATGTATTGTGAGTAACTGAAAGAATTTCACTAAATTTGCACTGCATGGACATACAGGCGCATCTCAATAAATTAGAATATCTTTGAAATGTTTATTTCTTTCAGTATAGGAGGTCACTTTTTCAGTAAAAAGTGACCTCCTATATTTTCTGGATTCTTTACACACCGAGTGATCTATTTCAAGTGTTTTATTTCAGTAAATGTTGATTATGGATTACAGGTAATGAAAACCCAAATCTAAGAAAATTAGAATAATGTAAAAAAGTTCAGTATTGTAAATTCAGTGTCACCTGCCAAGGTTTCCTAAGCCTTTAAATGGTCCCTCAGTCTGGTTCAGTAGGACACACAATCATGGAAGACGCTGATTATGAATTGTATTACTGAATTACTGAAATGAATAAATGTTTTGAAAATATTCTAATTTATTGAGATGCACCTGTATATATTTCAAGAAATCTGACTATATGTTCTGAGTGCACTGCAATGACATTGCCAAGTCATGCATTGCCATGGTTAAATTACAATGTTGAAGGAGTTTTATGGGGCTTAAATATTGATGGCTTATCCTTAGGATAGGTCATCAATATGTGATTGGCGGGAGACCAAAAGGTGTGTCCAGCCTCATCCCTGTCCAGATGATGTTACATTTATCAGTAACATGGTATAGCAGCATCTCAGTCCCATTCAAGTGAATGGAGCTGAGCTGCAATACCAAGGATAGCCCCAACGATATGCATGGAGCTGTGCCTTATGTTCAATGATGAGCCTACAGTGCTCACCAGAATGCTATGGCCTCTGTGAATAGTTATAATTGTGCTTTATACTTTATATACTGTATATAACTGTATTTATACCTTGCATACTGTGACTAACCCAAATCCAATAAATACTTGAAAGTCAAAAACTGAGACATTTCTAAATAATTCTTCTATATCTATCTGGAAACATCAGTCTTCTCATCTTCTTCTAAACCTAAATGTGGCTGTAAGGGAACTGGCTGCAGCAGGAGCCCTTAAAGGGGTTATTCAATAAATAATAAAGCTTACCAGTGCATTCCCTGCACAGCTTAATATACACTCTGGTCCCCAGAGCCCCTTTATTACCTTTGTGGAGGGCAGCTGGGGAGGCCAGAACTTTTGTCCCTTTGTCCCCTTGCCGCTGCTCCAACTCTCATTGATGTCAGCGACTCCATTCTACTTGGTCTGTAGGCCCATTGAGTAGAATGGAGTTGGTCATGTGACCAAGAGCCAGAGCGTCTATCGGGGATCCAGTGTAATAAAAGTTCTGGCATCCCCAGCTGTCCTCTGCAAAGGTAATAAATAGGACTCTGGTGGACTGGGGTGTATTTTAGTAATAAAGCTAAGCCAGCTCAGATAATACACTGGTAAGATTTATTACTCCCCTTTAGCCCCATTAACACTTAATCTGTCTACAGTAGAAGACCAAAAACACTAAGCTGGTCCCCTTGGTTCAGCGCTACCCCTTAGTCATCTACCCACTAAAAATAGAAAAGGTCAGAAGGTATTAACAAGATTCCTACAAGACTGTTTGCTTTAGATTGTGCAGAAAATTGGGCAGATCGACATATGTTTTTTCTGCTTACTTTTATCATTCCTTTTCACTTTTTACTTTACTGTTGCTTTAAATCAGAATGTCAGCATTTAATTTGCTTGAAGCATTTTACAAAATTACTTCGAAGAGAAAGGTAAAACTTAGTAAGAAATCTCCATTTATATCCTCTCCAGTAATTCCTCAGGAGGCAAATTATACATTTACATAAGCATCAGGGTTACTTCTTGCATCCCACTTTACAACTGTCAAATCACTTGCATAATTATTAGAAACATCAACAGCCGCGATTGTTTTCTCAATTCCCCTGATATCGCAGCTATTAAAAGGAAAATATCAGGAAGATTTGAAATGTAAATATGTGAAATACTGAATATTATTCAATATTGCAATGTCATAACCTGAAATCCTACACAACTGCTGTTACATTCAGTGTTTCGCTTTACTGCATTACTGTTATTCATTTCTATAATATTGAAATCCTGTATATGTAGGTGTAAAGAAAAAATGTGACTGTATCAAGGTCACCACATAGAAATCATTGGTGAACTTGATGGATCTGCACCAACTTATAACTTCATGATGTTCACAGCATATTTTCTGAATCTGTTCATTTAGCTACTCCTATGTGATAATGCTGATATAACTGGATAAGCAAGAAGAGCCCTGAAAAAAATATACCAACAGGTAGCAGATCAAGTACGAATATGGTGCTGTGCTAAAGGTTACGTGCAAGTGGAAATAATGCTGTAAAGTAAGAATGCTTTCTAAAATAGAACTTTTATTAGATTATTTGTCAATTAACAGAATAAAGTGAATGAAGAGAAATCTAAATTATATTAATATTTGGTGTGAGCGCTCTTTGGAGGCCTTCAAAGTTTCACTTATTTCTATACTTAACAGTATTATATATGTAGTTAGTATTTTTGTGCACATTTTGGACAAGCACCTAGCACTGCCTATAAAATATTGCTAAAAGCTAAACTGCCTAGTGCAAATTCTTTTTGCCTACAGTATACAGTGAGGCAGATTTATTAAGACTGGCATATTGTATGCCGGTCTTAATAAAGGTCCAACTGGAACAGGGAACCAGTGATTTATGAAGAGGCTCCGGACACTTCATGAATCACATGTATGTCCCAGCGCCAGAATGGAAATCTACATCAGTTAGGAAGTGGCGTAGAATATCTTTCTAACTCATGCCAGAAAACTGGTTTGAGTTATAATGAATGTCGTGCATAGGCTTCCCTGCCTTGGTATGCTCCGATGACTTGCTCCACCCACATTTGCAGACTGTGGCGAGCAGGGCATGGAGCAAGAAAGGGCCTTACACCAAATGTGCGCCACAATTTCATCCCTCTATTCCATAAAACTGGCATAGAAGGATTGATAAATCTGCCCCATTTTATGTAAATCATACTATAGTAGAATGACCTATCCATCTTTTTATGCACAGAAATACATCACATACACATATGTGACAATTCAGAGATAAGAACGACTTGCCAACCGAAAAATGACTGATACCAGTACCACAGATTCTGCAGTATAAGCTTTGTGTTAAAAATAAAATATCATATAGATTATTAATGAATAGTTGGTCTATATGACCCTGTATTGATCATAAGGCAAAAATGATTGTCAGAAGGTAAAATAGCTTCATGAATAAATGAAAAATAGATTTAGTGCTGGTCAAGGGAACACATTTTGCATTATACGTCACTAAAGAAAAGTGCATATGGCTTTAACTATTAATCCTGTCTTTACTTCTTATCTGAATGACCCATAATGAATTGGCCCATAATCCATACACAAGTTGTGTCAGTTTACAATCAAGTCTATGGAGATATGAGGCTGCATTAATCGAGTCATTTCTTACAAGAGAAGGCTGAATAGCCTTCTATTTCTATATTCTATAAATAGTGTTGTGAAAGAGAAATGTCTCTCTACAGTGCAGATGTCTCTCTGCTTTATCTCTATGTGTCCTCTTCCTCCCCCTCCCTTCTCCATAGACATATATTGCACAGATTTGAGCACTGGCAGAAGCGAGCAAGTAAGTGAAGACACACGCACATTTCTTATTTAAAGTAGCGTACAAAGTTTATTATCTTTGTCTGCCTTAAGGAGTTACTAAAAATAGTTATTGTTTTATTCTTGAAATTTCATAAGAAAAGTAAAAATAGCTAGAGCAAGTCAGGAGTCAAGCCTATCGTGCATGTGAAGAAAAATAATTCCTTTGCTCAAGCTAAACTTTACATATGCTTGTCAATGCTTAACATTGGCCATATGGTAAACCAGTATATAAGAGAGAGGTCAGAGAAGGGCTGGAGAACAAGCCATAGCATAGTCCGTCTGGTAGATTTGCATCTAAACAGCATTCTAAGTCTAGTTGTGCAGTATAAAGCATAGTATCTTCAAAAGTCAGATAAAGCAAACTCTTTCACTAAAAGCTAGTATAAGGGTAAAGACGCACATTCAGGTTTTTATGTAGTTTTTGAAGCCAAAAAAATGTCAATCATGAAAGATGAGAACCTATAAATGACAGATGGTACTACACATCTATTTTTTACACTCCTGGTTCTGGATTGAAAAATTGCATAAAAAAATGAAAGTGTTTTCACACCATAAAGGTGTTTATATAATTATAAAAAATGGGTGTCATTAAAAAATGTCTCAGAAAAGTAGAGCATTGATTTAAAGGACAAGATCACAAGTTATTTGAATTATCTTTTTAAAGGAATTTTTTATAAAGTAAAAGAATAAATGGGTTGTCCAAGACTTTGATATTGAGCTCCACTTCCTCTTTCCAGACCAGTGACAA
Organism: Leptodactylus fallax; assembly: GCA_947044405.1. NCBI lineage: Eukaryota > Metazoa > Chordata > Amphibia > Anura > Leptodactylidae > Leptodactylus > Leptodactylus fallax. Next base: position 720,009 of record CAMRHE010000162.1, on the reverse strand, counting down.
CACATCCATTGGTCACACAGCCATGCTGCAGCACTGTCTCATTCAAATAACTAAGGCTGAGCTGCAATACCATGCACAGCCACTATTCAATGTACAGTATGTGCTTAAAGAGGACCTTTCATGTCCTCAGGCACATGCGGTTTTATATACTGCTAGAAAGCCGACAGTGCGTTGAATTCAGCGTACTGTCGGCTTCCCCGTTATGTGCCCTGGGGCTGGAGATATCGGCGCCGTTACCAATCTCAGCCCACTGTCAGAAGGGCTTTCCTGACAGTCTAGTTGGGCTGTGAGGAACGCCCTCCCTGACTGTACTCGTCCATAGCCCTGTACTGTCAGAGGGGGCGTTCCTTACAGCCCAGTGATGACGCTGAGCTGTGAAGAACGCCCTCCCAGTATAAGTCTATGGACGAGTACTGTCAGGGAGAGCGTTCCTCACAGCCCAGCTAGACTGTCAGGAATGCCCTTCTGACGGTGGATGGTGAAACTAAGACCGCTAATAGCTCCAGCCCCGGGGCACATACTGGAAAAGCCGACAGTGCGCTGAATTCAGTGCACTTCCAGCTTTCTAGCGGTATATAAAACCGCACATAAATGAGGACATGAAAGGTCCTCTTTAATAAGTAACGAAGAGGCCACAGAAGTCAGTCTGATAGTCTGGAACAGTCATTGGTCTCAGAAGTCATGTGCCATAAATGCAGACATCAATATTCTGGCCAATGGTTGGCCTCGCAGTCGTTTGCACATTTACAACAAGACATCATTGCAGGACAGGTCAACAATTCTCATGAGAACAGCTGGATGGGGAATGGCAGAAAATTTACTACACAAAACTTGGCAGAATAATAAGTTATCCCATAGTAAGGCAATGGAGTTTTTGGGACACTGTTTGGAAGTCTTGACATCAGTATCAACAATGTCAGCAAACCTAATACACTTAGACCCCGGCGCTCACGTCTTTACAATGTGTGTGCTATCTATTATTACGGTTTTGTAATAACAGATAGCAGACATGCTCATTAATTCTTATAGATCCATGTGGGGGTCATCGGACCAAGTCACGTCAAGTCTTGAACAGGTCCTATCCCTTTCCGTTTTTGAGGCTTGGTCTTGTGTATTCTATTAGGAAGGTGTGTAGAACTTATCCATGTGCCATCCATGTGCAGTCCTTTCTGTTTTCCACCGACTTGCACATGACTAAATAGGGCCTTAATCCATAATAAATATGATATTTATGCATGATATCCATTTTATGTTAATGTCGAATAATAATAATATAATAGCATTATTTATCCTCAAGCATTTTATAAAATACAGGCAATAACTTTCATAAAATAAAGCAATAACCTCACATGAGCTATTACGTTTTGACACTGTATTTTGAGGTATATATATTTTTTTCACTGCTACAAAACAGGTAACTGAAAACTATATTTTGAGCAATAAAGAACAGCAGCTCTCCAAGCCAAATGGAAATGAAACGCAGCATGGGACCGAGGTTCTCAGCCATAATAAAGCTTACCAACTCCTTTAATGAATTTTAACAGTATGATATTTGTCACTATTGATAGATAACTACTATGATCTGTTGAATAATGTAATAATAACATGGTCTGGCAGTTTGTATATCTTCTGGGCATGGAATTCACATTAATGTGGGCAAGAGTGGATTCCAGACTAAATAGCATCTGTCATCAAAATGCACTTTTGTATTTTTTCTTCAAACATTTTTTCGAATTATGTAAGACATCGATTTTGCACTGTAAATAGCTAAAGTTACATGTTATCTTTGTTTCCTAATGAATATGTTTGCTAGTGGATATTAGGAATCCTTTACAATTGTCCAAACTATGTAAGCTCTGCTCAATCTTGTATCATGGTTTCTGTCAAGTGGTAAGTACCATTGGTACCTAATGAACCCTGTCACGGGTAGCAGATTGTGGACCCACTGTGTTACCAAACTGATTTGGCTTGGTGCAACTGTTAAGGGCATTATCCCAGCAGACTCCCTGTTTTTCACACTTTAACCCCCACGCTGGGATCTAGGCTTTGCTGCAGGGAGGCTACCAGGTCGCATCCTCCTGAGATGGTCCTGGTTTGATAGCAGCTGACCAGGTGGATAGAAGTGTGGTGCAGAGCACCACAGAAACAGGGTAAAGTGAATAAAACTGCACAATGTGTACACAGACTAAAACCAGCACAGGTAGGAACAGCCTAAAAGAGAAGCCGGGTAAAACACAAGAAACATACAGGGATCAGGGCACGTATTGCAGAAATCCTGGAGGCCACAGGTAAACAGGATACATAGCAGAAAGCCCAGATACTACAGGTATACATGAACAGACTAGGACAAAGAACAGACTAGACAGACACAGACCAAAACAGATGCATGCATGCAAACAGAACAGGACATGGAGCTGAACCATATACACATTGCTCTATCAGACACATACATATATATTATTCAGCCACTTTGCAGAGCACAGAGAAGACTAAAATGGTGGAGGCAGTCAAGGATTGGCTGAGGATAGCTCACAGGTGAACTCGTTAGGCCTATGGGCTGGACTAGGTGCAGCAACAAACAGGAACATACAGCAGCCTGGAGAGTCAGGAACCGCACAGTGTGAACTAGAGCCAAACCAGAGGCAGAGTATACTGAGAGAGTGCAACAACAGATGAAGACAAATCCTTATCAAAAATACAGTGGGGCATGTTGGGTGGTGCCCTGGTTTCCATATTGTAAGGAATAATTAAACTTCATGCAGAATTATTCTAATTTGGGAAGCGTCTGAAGGCACTCACTGTAAGGTATGCCATTATATAGAGGGGCTTAAATAGGTAACACTTCTTTATATAGATTGTGTGTGATAAGATAAGAACTTAACATAGAATATGTTCAAAAATAAAAAAAAATAAAAATAATGCCACATTCTCCCTTGCATTGTTTTCATTTTTTACAATATTACAGTTAAAACGGAGACATACAGGATGATTCAATAAGGATGGTGTGAGAGCAAAGACTTGTAGTTAAAGTAACAGTAAAGTAACAGTAGTAAATGGCCAGTGACTGAACATCACAGCTAACCTGGCTTAATGCCCATAGCACCCAATCACATTACAGCTTTTATTTTTCAAGGTCAAGTTTGAAGTTTGCTTACATAGTGTGACATAAGATGGTGACATTGAGGCAAGGAAAAGCTTTTTGGTTGTTGGAATTTCCAATAATGGGGTCTGTTATGATAGTACAGTGAAACTTGTAGAATAAATTTGGAAAATTTGCTCTACATAGAAACCACAAATGCTTATGCCAAAAATAGACTACATTTGGCAGATCTTCCTCTATAAGCAGGATGGTGCTCCTCCTGGATGATATCTGAATGAAACTCTGCCAGAACATTGGCCATGCCAAAAACAGTAATTCACCATTTGTGCTGACCTCCATGAATGTCAGACCTAACACCCTGCAATTTCTTTCTGTGGGGCTACATCAAGGACTCCCCTCATCTCTCAACCACAGGATCTGAACATCCTGAGGCAGTCCATATCCAAGGATATGCTGGCATACATCTGAATAGAACTGGACTACTGCCTAGACATCTGCCATGTCACCAACAGAAATCACATCGGACATTTGTAGTGTATAGATAAAACCTGGATAAATAGTGCATCTTACATTTGTGTTATTTTATCTCAGCTATCAATACCAAGGCTGTAATTTTTCAATATTGTTTTTTGAATGACCATGTATCTGAAAAAAATTATATGTGTGCCTCAAGAGATCAGCCATGTCCTCCTCCTCCTCACTGCCTTGTGATAAGCTGTAAGACAACTGGCTACAGTAGGAGCTTCATTAATGTGTTCTGTCTAGATTAGGACAAACATATCTTCAAAGATGAGTTCCAGACTTTGTTAATTGATGACCTGTCCTAAGGATAGGTCATCAATTGAAGATCAGCAGGGACCCAAAACCTAGGACCCCAGCGTTCAGCAGTTTGAAAAGCTAGCAACTTAATTGGTCCTCCAATGTCACATTCATCGGTCACATGGCATAATTGTAGCTCACTCCCATTCAAGTGAATGAGCTCATTAGCAATACCAAGCAAGGATGCCATAAAAATGTATGGCACTGTACTTGGTATTCTTGGAATGATGTGTCCCCTGAATGTTGTAGTCCCTTGAAACAGCTGACCGGCAGGAATGCTAGATTCAGACCACCTGCTGATCTTCAATTTTTTATCCTAAAGATTGGTCATTAATTAATATAATAAACACCTACAAAAAGGACAGTTGAACAATAACTGCCATGATATCAAAGTCAATATATGTTAAAGGATAGTTCAAAGACAACCACTGATATTGACCCAAACATTAATATAGGATACAAGTACAACAGGTATCAATAAAGATGTGTATAGTAACCCAAGTGGTTGTCTAAAGTCCAAGGCTGTCCCAAACAGGCATATCAAATATGTATGTAGTGATGAAATGACCATTTATGACATACATTTATTATTTATTATGATTCCATGAGCGTTACCCACCAGGTGGTTTTTAATGTCTGGTTGTCTTTGTGTTTTTTAGACTGTGATATTTATTGGTTTCAATAAAATTGTTGAATCTGTAATTTACTCAGTGGTTATTTTATTGCTCTGTGGGTTGTAGGTGTTTATCATCAATTAGTAAGCCTGGAAAACCCCTTTAAGTCCCAACCCGTGAATAAAACCCGCTCTCTCGGTGGATTGCCAGCTAAAGATTTTTTCTGCAGGATTTCTGCAAGACTGTATCAGGATCATTAGGAAGATTCTAAAGACTGACAAACAATGAGGGTACATACAGTATATTGCTTTATTACTTTTAGCGTTTTGCATTTATTTCTAGGTTTATTATTCCTTTCATTTACAAATCCCATAAAGAAATTATAGGCATATCATGTATTTTCTATTGCAGTAAGTCTTTATTATACATTCAGTTTTATATAATATTATGTATTCTAACAGCAATTTAAGTTGAAATCCATAGTTCCCATCCAATGTGTCAGGACTTATTTGCATGACAAGCCTGATGTGTCACAAGAGTTAAGATATTACTAAAGCAGCTGAATATGTGTGATGTGCATGGCAGGTGAGCTATAGAGTCCAAGTCTAATGAGCAGAAACTTCTTTATTGTTTCACACGGCTTGTATCTTGCTCTTTATTTTTCTTTACAGATACAAAAGCGTTGTATAAATATTTGACATGAAATACATTATAAATCATTCTCATAGTGTGACAATCTGAAGAAGGTCCTATGACCAAAAAGTTTTACCCAATTGAGGATTGCCCAGTTTTGTCATAAATAAAGAGACTTCATGGCATACTCATCACAGAAATCTATTGCATGGTCGTTCATAGGAAACATGTGTCAAGACAATTCTTCTACCAGCAGTAACAGCCAAAATACGGGACTTCCAGAAGTTGGAGCTGTGGCCATTGATTGATTGCTGACAGCTATTTTGGGGGAAAAGGTGGTGAAATATCCCCTTTTACTGAACTTCTTGGTAGAACAGAACAGATAACCTCTTCCATGCCTCCTCTTCGGCATCCCCAGCTAAAATATATTAAGTTATCGCTTCGGAGAAGAGTGACTCCATCGCTACTATACAGCACAATTGCCAACTTTTGGGGCTTTTTCTAACAGAAAGGGTAGAACAGAATAATTTATTATGCAATCAAAATTATAGAAGAAACCAATGTATTTTTTTTAATCTGAGGTTCCCTTTACATGAATTGAAATACAAAAATTACAATCCAGATTTACCCACCTTGAATTAAGTTATTAAACAGTTTGGATTTAATATTGTGGAGCAAGTCAGTTATCCCCATTCCACTAGAGAAAAGTCAGTTTTATCAAGCAGAAACTCTAAAGAGATGTGTCTTAGTCAATCAGTTTAGTTAAGAAATTAAATTTTTCATGAAATCAGTTCTACACAACACATGGGACAGTGGCTCAATGGTTAGCACTATAGCCTCACTGCAGTCCTAGGTTCAAATCTGACCATGGACAACATCTGTAAAGACTTTGTAAGTTCTCTCTATTTGGGGTACTTTGGTTTCCTCCCAAGGACATACTCAGAGGGAGTGTAGATTGTGAGACCTATATGGGAGAATGACTCACAATGCAAAACACTGTGGAATATGCTAATGCTATACAAGAGAGAAATATAAAATAAATAATACACAATATCCTGATATGCTAACAAAGTCTTGAATAGCTTCAATTCACACCTAGCTCCCATACAGAGTGGCAATACATAGTCATAAATAGGATTCCTAGTATAACACTTTGTATTAACTTATCAAAAGATCATGTTTCTTTGAGAAACTTATGGAACTTGTGAAATACATATCTGGACATGTCCAACCAAGAGTATGGCAGTATAAAGGAGTACTCTTCTCACAGAAATTTTTTTGGGAAATGTTTTATTGAATCATTAAGGTATCATAGAAAAAATGCCACTTTTATTAGTATAACAGATAAAAAAATGTTTCTTTGTATGGCAAATGTGGAAACGACCTTTAAGTAATATAAATGTATAAACCGATGTAGAAAGGCATTGTTTAAGTTTCTGGATTTCAACCTATTCTGCACTTTGATATATAATATTATTACAATAGTAAAGAAGGTTATAAAATAAACATGTTTTCAAATGAGACATTTGTGAATTCAAAGTGAACAGTAGATTGTTCATGGGGTTAGAATTCAATTTCTAAAACACTGGAAATGCCAAGAGAATAGGAACGCTAATATACAATTATCAGAAAAGCTAATTTTGACAAATTGTAGAGTATGGATGAATAAGTTTAAATGACACACTTCTAAAATACAATGAAAACTCATAGCAGGTGGTTGTAAAAAAAATACTGTGGTGTTTAGAGAAAGAGATAACTTAAATATGCATTAAAGTTTTGATTTTTGGAAAATTTAGCAAAGGTATTTTTTTTTTTTCCCTCTTTCAACATTTTCTACTTTTTAATACCTCTAAAAATATTATTTGTGGTTCTTTTTGAAACACAGGACACTTACATGGCCACTTCCAGCATACATCCACAAAACCAGAAAATGGATCCTAATTTTCATATGCCACCAACCAAACAGCTGTCATTGGATTGTTTATATGTGGTCGAAAACATTATTCTCAATGTCTATGTCCTAGGTTCAGTAACCTCTAGGACCATGAAATTAAAAACCAGCAATGATGTTTGCAAGCCAGTTACAGCTTTCATTGACTGGTTTAGAAGAGTCATTCTTGGTCATTGAAAGTAGGTCTGAGGAGTGCATGCATGACCACTTCTATAATCACACACCCCTAGAACAGATATTTCAGGATCCCCGTTCTAGTGATTAGTGGGACCCCAAACAATCATACATATATGATCACAATACATGTGTGGACAAGAGCTGAAAATACTAACCATATGCTTGAAACTCTTACGTTATGTGTATTATCACGTTCAGCCTTGACAAGCATATAATATTGGAACTACAGTGGGTACGGAAAGTATTCAGACCCCTTTAAAATTTTCACTCTTTGTTTCATTGCAGCCATTTGCTAAAAGCAAAAAAGTTCATTTTATTTCTCATTAATGTACACTCAGCACCCAAATCTTGACAGAAAAAAAAACATAAATGTAAATATTTTTGCTAATTTATTAAAAAAGAAAAACTGAAATATCACATGGTCATAAGTATTCAGACCCTTTGCTGTGACACTCAGATTTAACTAATATGCTGTCCATTTCCTTCTGATCCTCCTTGAGATGGTTCTACTCCTTCATTGGAGTCCAGCTGTGTTTAATTAAACTGATTGGACTTTATTAGAAAAGGCCACACCTGTCTATATAAGACCTCACAGCTCACAGTGCATGTCAGAGCAAATGAGAATCATGAGGTCAAAGTAGCTGCCCAAGGAGCTCAGAGACAGAATTGTGGCAAGGCACATATCTGGCCAAGGTTAAAAAAGAATTTCTGCAGCACTCAAGGTTCCTAAGAGCACAGTAGCCTCCATAATCCTAAAATGGAAGAAGGTTGGGACGACCAGAACTCTTCCTATACCTGGCCGTCCAGCCAAACTGAGCAATCATGGGAGAAGAGCCTTGGTGAGAGAGGTGAAGAAGAACCCAAAGATCACTGTGGCTGAGCTCCAGAGATGCAGTAGGGAGATGGGAGAAAGTTCCACAAAGTCACTGCAGCCCTCCACCAGTCAGGGCTTTATGGCAGAGTGACCCGAAGGAAGCCTCTCCTCAATGCAAGACATATGAAAGCCCGCATAGAGTTTGCCAAAAAACACATGAAGGACTCCCAGACTATGAGAAATAAGATTCTCTGGTCTGATGAGATGAAGATTGAACTTTTTGGCATTAATTCTAAGCGGTATGTGTGGAGAAAACCACGCACTGCTCATCACCTGCCCAATACAATCCCAACAGTGAAACATGGTGGTGGCAGCATCATGCTATGGGGGTGTTTTTCAGCTGCAGGGACAGGACGACTGGTTGCAATTGAAGGAATGATGAATGCGGCCAAGTACAGAGATATCCTGGAAGACAACTTCTTCTAAAGTGCTCTGGACCTCAGACTGGGTTGAAGGTTCCAACAAGACAATGACCTTAAGCACACAGCTAAAATAAAAAAGGAGTGGCTTCGGAACAACTCTGTGACCATTCTTGACTGGCCCAGTCAGAGCCCCACCTCAACCCAATTGAGCATCTCAGGAGAGACCTGAAAATGGCTGTCCACCAACGTTCACCATCCAACCTGACAGAACTGGAGAGGATCTGCAAGGAAGAATGGCTGAGGATCCCCAAATCCAGATGTGAAAAACTTGTTGCATCATTCCCAAGAAGACTCATGGCTGTACTAGCTCAAAAGGAAGGGGCTTCTACTCAATACTGAGCAAAGGGTCTGAATACTTATGACCATGTGATATTTCAGTTTTTCTTTTCTAATAAATTTGCAAAAATATCTACATTTATGTTTTTTTTTCCTGTTAAGTGCTGAGTGTACATTAATGAGAAATAAAATGAACTTTTTTGCTTTTAGCAAATGGCTGCAACAAAACAAAGAGAGAAAAATTTAAAGGGGTCTGAATACTTTCCGTACCCACTGTATGATTATAATACATGTGTGGACAAGAGGTGAAAATACTAACCATATGTTCGAAACTCTTACGTTATGCGTATTTTCATGTTCAGTCTTGACATGCACATAATATTGGGACTATAATTCCCCATCTATGTATATATCTCATGTACTGCCTTCTGGCTGAACTTAATTGCAATGACACTAGCACACTCAAGTTCCCATCAGGAAGCAGTACCTGAGATGTACACTTAGGTGGCACATGATAGTCCAGATGTTATGTGTATGTTGAGACTGAATGTTAAAATACACAAAATATCAGAGTATTTCGAGCATGTGCAGAGTAGTTTTATAGATGGTGGTACCAGCATCTGGTGAGGATGGAATCGTGGTAGATAGTGAGACAATAGGTTAGTATTTTACACCTCTTTTCTACACATGTATTGCATTTGGGATAATTATGTTGATATAAGAACAGCCTCTAAATACACTTACATACCCCTGAGGAAGCCATCGGGCGATATGTGTGGGGTGTTGGATTCCAATCCAACATGAGTATACTTTGTGAATGAGGATTGTATCCAGTTACATGTTGTTATATCTGTTGTCCAGTATTAATGCATGTGATAAAGTTTGGGATGAGGGTTCCCCATATTCAGGTGGCATTTCTAGAGTAAGGATACAACCATGAGCATCATTGCAGATGGCTTCCATGGAAAAGATCCTTGAACAATTGAAATTCTGTTCCAGACAGCTTTTTTATACAGTTTTCAGGTCAAGTCAATACCATCATGAAACTAATGGCCACTGGTTTAACATAGTGGTCCGTAGAACCCAAAACACATGGCTTGGAGGGATAGTGAAGTTTGTAATATACTCCTTTCATGATGGACTCTATTACTCTCTCTTATCAGGATCAAAACATCAATTGCTCTCTGTTGTGCTAGGTTCTGACCTGGATTTTGGAAAACATAAAAGAGCACTACAACTGCAGAGATGAAAAGTATAGCTGCGATGTGTAGTAACATCATGGGGTTGATGGAAACTGGTGTTTTGACATGACAATGGAAAAATAGAAATACTAAACTATGAATATACTATTTGTATCATAGAATAAAATAATATACAGAGTTCCTACACAACTCTGCCATTATATGCAGCACTATATGGATTTACTATATAGATTTGCATTTTTCGTACTGTATACATATAGCAAACCTGTATTTTTTTATTAGCAATTTAAAATAATTGAATTTTTTGCATGTATATTGGAATAAAGTTGAAAGCCGCCACAGGAAAAAATACACCAAGAAAGATTAATTCAATAGAAAGCTACAGGGTATTCTCATTTCATAAATTTAGTACAATTTTTTTCTAGTCTATTTTTGTGCCAGTGTTTCCTAAGGCAAATTCTGATCAGTCGACCCCATGATGTTAGATCACTCACAATGAGGCAACATACTATATAATATAGGATCAAAAAGAATACTACAGCATAAAATACACATTTTTCTACTTTTGTTATATGAACTGTTGAGATGCAAGAACCCCTATTTCTGTTTGAGAGCAGACAAGTAAAATATAATGAATATTTTTCAGTTGTCACAACTGCATTGTGGCTCGGCTTGAAACATACAATTTATGCTTGGTAGAAGAGGATAGAAGAGGCAGAGTGAATTTACTAAGATGTTTCGGATGGTTAAACAGCTTCTCTGCTTTGCAAATTGTACTGTATACTTGTACTGTGTACTGCCTTAAAATTGTAGGATAGTATTTGTAAAAATGTTCAAAAATGTCTATCAAATGTCTATCGATCTATTTATCCATCAGTCAGTGTGTCTATTTGTCTATATACAGTATGTGTATACAATATGTGGTTTTACAGTATCTGTCTATTTAGAGTATCTATTATCTATCTATCTATCTACAGTATCTATCTATCTATCTATCTATCTATCTATCTATCTATCTATCTATCTATCTCTATTTATCTGCCTGTCTATCTATCTATCTATCTATCTATCTATCTATCTATCATCAGTCTATCTATCTGTCTATCTACCCCATATTTATCTGTCTGTCTACAGTATGTGTATACAATATGTGTTTTTCTACAATATCTGTCTATCTAGATTATCTATCCTTCTATCTTCAAAAATATCTATCTATCTATCTATCTATCTATCTATCTATCTTAGTACAGTCATGGCCAAAAGTTTTGAGAATGACACAAATATTATATTTTCACATGATCTGCTGCCCTCTGGTTTTTATGTGTGTTTGTCAGATGTTTTTATCACATACAGAAATATAATTGCATTCATATTATGAGTAACAGAAGCTTATATTGACAGTTAGAATGAGTTAATGCAGCAAGTCAATATTTGCAGTGTTGACCCTTCTTCTTCAGGACCTCTGCAATTCTCCCTGGCATGCTCTCAATCAACTTCTGGACCAAATCCTGACTGATAGCAGTCCATTCTTGCAGAATCAATGCTTTAATTTTGTCTGAATTTGTTGGTTTTTGTTTGTCCACCCGTCTCTTGATGATTGACCACAAGTTGTCAATGGGATTAAGATCTGGGGAGTTTCCAGGCCATGGACCCAAAATCTCTATGTTTTTGTTCCCTGAGCCATTTAGTTATCACCTTTGCTTTATGGCAAGGTGCTCCATCATGCTGGAAAAGGCATTGTTGAGCGCCAAACTGCTCTTGGACGGTTGGGAGAAGTTGCTCTTGGAGGACATTCTGGTACCATTCTTTATTCATGGCTGTGTTTTTAGGCAAGACTGTGAGCGAGCCGATTCCCTTGGCTGAGAAGCAACCCCACACATGAATGGTTTCAGGATGCTTTACAGTTGGCATGAGACAAGACTGGTGGTAGAGCTCACCTCTTCTTCTCCGAATAAGCTGTTTTCCAGATGTTCCAAACAATCGAAAAGGGGATTCATCAGAGAAAATGACTTTACCCCAGTCCTCAGCAGTCCACTCCCTGTACCTTTTGCAGAATATCAGTCTGTCCCTGATGTTTTTTCTGGAGAGAAGTGGCTTCTTTGCTGCCCTCCTTGAGACCAGGCCTTGCTCCAAGAGTCTCCGCCTCACAGTGCGTGCAGATGCACTCACACCTGCCTGCTGCCATTCCTCAGCAAGCTCTGCACTGCTGGTAGCCCGATCCCGCAGCTGAAACACTTTTAAGAGACGGTCCTGCCGCTTGCTGGTCTTTCTTGGGCGCCCTGGAGCCTTTTTGGCACCAATGGAACCTCTCTCCTTGAAGTTCTTGATGATGCGATAGATTGTTGACTGAGGTGCAATCTTTCTAGCTGCAATACTCTTCCCAGTTAGGCCATTTTTGTGCAGTGCAATGATGACTTAATGTTTCTTTAGAGATAACCACGGTTAACAGAAGAGAAACAATGATGGCAAGCACCAGCCTCCTTTTAAAGTGTCCAGTGGTGTCATTCTTACTTAATCATGACAGATTGATCTCCAGCCCTGTCCTCATCAACACCCACACCTGTGTTAATGGAGCAATCACTGAAACGATGTTAGGTGGTCCTTTTAAGGCAGGGCTGCAATGATGTTGAAATGTGTTTTGGGGGATAAAGTTCATTTTCTAGGCAAATATTGACTTTGCAAGTAATTGCTGTTAAGCTGATCACTCTTTATAACATTCTGGAGTATATGCAAATTGCCATTAGAAAAACTGAAGCAGTAGACTTTGTAAAAATTAATATTTGTATCATTCTCAAAACTTTTGGCCATGACTGTATACTGACTGTATGTCTATCTATCTATCTATCTATCTATCTATCTATCTATCTATCTATCTTAGTATACTGACTGTATGTCTGTCTATCTATCTGTCTATCTATCTATCTATCTATCTATCTAGCTATCTCTATCACCTATGTATCTATCTTCAAAAATATCTATCTAGCTATCTATCTACTGTATCTTAGTCACTGTCTCTATCTATCTATCTATCTATCTATCTATCTATCTATCTATCTATTTTCAGTCTATCTATTTACAGTATGTGTGTATACAATATGTGTTTCTCTATAGTATCTGTCTATCTAGTTTATCTATATATCTAGAGTATCTATCTTCAAAAATATCTATCTATAAATCAATCATCTATCATCAGTCTATCTATCTGTCTATCTACATTATGTGTATATAGTATGTGTTTTCCTACAGTATCTGTCTTTAAAAAATATCTATCTATTTATCTTTCTTTCTTTCTTTCTTTCTTTCTTTCTTTCTTTCTTTCTTTCTTTCTATTGTGTTATTTGTCTCCTTCGTTTCTAAGATATTAATATTACAACCCTTTTATGTCCTCCCTTTACTGGAGTGAGATTGTGACAATTGTGGGACACATTTGATAAATCTGGTGTCCATCAGATCACCAGAAGACCAATGTCCACTTTCCCATCCATTTTCAAAACTGACACTCTGCCAGAAAATCTTGTATGAATATAAGGGAGATCTTATTAAAAAAGGGGTCTTCTGTAAAGGTTTTACTGTATTTATATGTGCAGTTGAGGCTTCACTAGATCTTTTTCTTTTTTAAGCATATAAGATAGTATTAGGGTATAGGGCATTGTACAACATTTAACATTCCCTTTTGTATATTTGCAGAAACTGATGTGTTGTTTAGTTAATCTAATAGTAAGCCATTGATTTTGCTGAGGGTAAGTGCCTTGTGCTCACCAGGGTGCAGGCAAGTAGTTAGCTGCAGGGGAACAAGAAGCTCATGGTCTCGAGAACAGTCCCATAAGAAAACTTCTTAAAGAAAAATGTGCAGTCAATTGATAATCTACAGGCCTGGAAACTTACACATAGGCAAGGTCACAAGTTGGGTCAGCTCACAGAATTTTATAAGCATGACCAATTTGTTATACAGTACATAGATGCCTATGGCCATTGTGAAATCTGACTTTTGAATGAAGTTGAAGCACCATGGGTATGTGACTAAGACAACATCGTATATGAGTAGAAGAAGAAGTAGAAGTAGATAGATACAGTAGCAAGAAATACTGTAGTACAAAGCCATATCTTTCTGGGCAGGTGACTATTATGTACCTTACATCAATATACAGATGTACTGTAGTAAAGTTTAGAGGGATTTGATACTGATCACCTGTCCTTAGGATAGGTTATTAATATACCATTGGTAGAGATCCAAAACCTGGAACCCCCACTGATCAGCCGATTGAAGGGACTACAGCATTTGGACAAGTGTTGCACTTTTACTGCCTACCAAGCAAAGCACTATAGATTGTGTAGCGGCTGTTTTTGGTATATGACCCATGGACATGATATCTCTGGCCTGAGAAGAGGAAGTAGAGGTCATCCAAGTGCAAGCTCTTCCTGCTGTTCAATCTAATACCTATCTTAAGGATCGGTTATCACTATCATAGTCGTGGAATACCTCTTTAACATTAGAAGCAACACATTTACAATACTGTAACACAGAATGTTAACTTTTCAATTGAACTTTCCAATGAATTTCAATGTTTTTATTGCGTTCTGTGACATGATATCAAACTACAGCCAGTTATCACTGTGATATTTTTTTTCCTTATATGTATGACATTATAAAATAATATGAATAGCAAGATCCTCAAATAAACCTAACATGTATATTTACATGAGTACAATATAGAACAATCCCAAAACAAGCTTGCCAAGGAGGCTATATTCATGAAAATCCATTATCAGAATGCACATTGATGTTTATTGCAGCCTGTACTCTGCCTCTAAAGGAGCAAATTTTGTAAAGCAACCTGTGTTTGATCACACCATGAATAGGAGATGGTGAACATGGCTATGCTTGGGTAAAATCATTTGTATTAACTCCTTCCTGACATTCTGGGCTTTAAACATGGCACCCACTCAGGAGCTGAGCGGGCTCTATAGCTGCCAGGTCTCCAATACGTCAAACAGATGGCAATGTCGATGATCAGGGATTATCTGATTGGGGGTATTCGTCATGTGAAATGACCTTGTGGAATACAGAGGCATCTGAAAAGCAGCAGGACATAGGTGCCGCCATGTTAACAAGGATTTCCATACCCCGATACAAGATTCCGGGATGGCGATCCATTACCATGACAGCTGGAAGTCTATTGAAGGCTCTCAGGCCTACATGTACTGTATTTCTATTACAGGCAGACATAGTTATGGCTTCTACTGTTAGAAGCAGTGGTTCTGAATCCTCTCTCTTACACAGTAGGTATTAGGAGGAATTTTTTAGAAAAACTGATACACTGTATTGCGGCAAGTACATGAGGTCAATATCTAGATACTTCTGTCTATGGACACAGAATCAAGCCCTTGTACTACTATATATTAAAATATTTCAATGTCCTTAGCAGGAGGAAATTGCACTGGCACAGATCATAATTTTGCCTCATGTTGAGTAATACATTGACAAACTAAGCAGGAAAGTAATGATACAAATACAGTGTATTTTCTCATTGCATATAGCTGGATAGTGTAGATATTATTAGAAATCAGGAGACATGATAAGGGGGAAATAATATCAGGTAAAATTACTTATCCACAGTGAATATATAAAAAGATGCAATAAGGGAGATTACGTGATGAAAGCTCTGTATCATTCATTCTCCTTGCATCAAGAAAATGAACTCCAAAACTGCATATTTTGCTGCAACAAGAATTTATTAAGAATAATGTTTCCTTAGAGTGAGGGAAATGGGATTTGGAATGAGAAACCATAGAACAGACAACAGCAACAGTGTAGCTATAGTATGGAATAAATAACACTTACAGGAGGCTGCTGTTTATTGTAAAGGGACAGACTTGGAAAGCTAAAGAGTAGGGAATCGGCAACAGACACTTGAAATCACTCCCTACAATCCTAACCTAAGCACATATTAATCACAGTTTTCTTCTATTTCCCCCATATGTACCCTTGGATTGTTTTTATAGAATAAAATAATTAAGTTTAGACTATAGTATGTTCACGTCTTGCACGGTGTCCGTCCGAAAGCAGGTGATGTCGGAGAAAAATAACAGACATTCAACTGACCCATTATAGTCAATGAGGTCCCTCAGTATCCATTGTTGTCCATCATTAAATTGACCATTATTACATTCTTCTAGTCCTGGGACAGACCAAAAGAATGGACAAAATGGCACACATGTGAACACAAACTGATGTCACCATCTTGATTGTAGAAAGGCTCTGGTACTGGCCAGGGACGCTTTGCCCAAGCATCACACAGGAAGGTTGATCAGCAGATGTGCTATATCTCTTTTGAAGGCCATCTTTCGGTGAGTATATAGTTACAGATCATACATGCTCTACTTAGAATTCTAAAGAAAGAATATGGAAATAAGTTATCCTTGATGGAAAATAAAAATTTGCTCTAGCACCACCTTTTGGAAGGAAGATCAATAGATCAATGCCTAATTTTTATAGAACCTAGATTACATGATCTGAAATTAAAGCCAAACCAGAACATCTTCTACAAAAGAAAGAGCGACCCATCTGCCATGGCTATTTGGGGGTTATTGTATCTCATTAAGTAACACATACTACCCCCTTCTGACCAACGTCTATAACCACTCACCTAGCCAACTAGTACCTTTTTTTAAAACCGGTGAGAGGTAATAACCGGGAAATATCTAACTGCAAATGAATTTCTCTTTCTTTTAGAGAAAATTTTCTGAATTGGCATTCAATTATGTCACCTAGGTTTCTTAAAAAACTGCCATTGATTTATAGGGAGCTTCCAAAAGATGGTGCTAAAATGAGTTTTCCTAAGGAGAACTTATCAGGATATTATTGTCACAGGGAGGTAAAAGATCTATCAGAAGCTATAGTTAAGTACTGCAGGGATGGACAGAGATGATTGGTTGGTAGTAGTCTGACATCAGATTTTGCAGCCAAGATGAGTTTCTGTAACAATAAGTAGTTTTGTTTTTGTCACCAGTGTATTTTTCGTAAGTTGTGGCCTCACAACCCCTGCATTGTGGCCTGAAGATCAAAAATCAGAAACTGCTTCTCTGAGCACAAAGCACTGGTAACATGTAATTGTCACATCTAAGCCATCTCCAAGTTTTAATACAAAGTATAATGGTCCAGAATTTCAGTTATATGTTCAAAGCATTTAATGGGATATGTTTACTGTATAGCACAAGCGTTCAAAGTGTATAGCAAAGTGCACGTCCACCTAAGGAGCTGAGAGCTGTTGGACAGGCATGCTCAGTCACTTTCCACATTACCAAGTCTCTGCATAGTGAGTCTCTATTTATTGTACATATGCCAATAGTAGCTAATGCATTTATCATGCTTGTCAGAAAAGGAGCAGAGACTCAGCAGTATAGCTAGGAAGACTTATTCTATATGTGAAGTAAGAAGGAACTATATTGTCAGCTACCAGAAGGGAAAGGAGACTGATTCTGTCCTTCAGAGTCCACCAATAGTAGTGCTTTTCCCTCCAAAAGGACCACTGCTATAGACTTTGCTATATGTTTACATTGTTTTACAATGTTTTGTTCTGTTTTGTATTGGTTATAACTGGCTATTTGCACTTTCCTGCTTTATGCTGGACATTTTGGAGTTAATGGGCACTTCTATGTTGCTGAGCGAGCAGGATTGGTTATGCGTTGGGTTTTCTAGAAGATGGGAGGAGATTAGTAGTTTCTAGGGGCCCCCAGTCTTTATCCAGGAATGATTTCCTGTTCCCCTCAAGCAGAAGGTAGTTAGCGTTAGAAGAGGGAAGATTAGTTTCTTGCAATGCACCTTCAGCTCTGTAGGCTATTAAGTGGAAGATAGGGCTAACAGGCAGTTCCAAGTCATCAAACTCCAGGCTCTCAGAACTAAGACTTTGGAACCTGCTGGTTACTGAACATCTCCACTGATGAATAGTATGAAAACTTATGTATCTACTACCAAGACATGTACTGCATTTTCCCAACAGTGGTTGGAAAGGAGAACTTGGTCCCAAGGATCACTCCACTTCCGCACAATGGAAAGGGTCAGAACTGAGGAAGAGGTAAAGAACCCTGTCCATGTGTGTAGCATGCCATACATGCTGGACCTGCTGCTAAAATTGAACTGTGCCACTATGTTGCCTTGTATCTGGACAATTCTTTCCCAGTAAAATGAGATCCTAGCTATCCCTGTTTTAACCACCATTTTGTTTCCTTTGCCTTCATCCACTTCTAACAACAAAGGCACCCCAAAAAGCCATCACAAGAGTCACCATCTCCTCACTGCAAACCCCTTATCCTCCGGTCAGTCTGGGACCTGCCACAAGCCACCATAACCAGCGAGGCTACCATCTCAGACCTATTCCTAATTGTGCCATCTCCGCAATGCAACAGATAAACAGTATCAGCAAAGTCGTCACAGGAAAACAAAAACAGTTGAATAACTTTAGAACATCTATCACCAAGCTTTGTGGACTTTTAGTATGGAAATGACTCATGGTATAATCCTTTGATGGCTCTTTAGTGTCAGTTGCTGTAAGGTTCAAAGACTCTCATACATGTGTACCCAGGATCAATCAATAAACCATTGTATAACAGTTCTCTTGATTTTCCTTCCACAGCCTATTCTCTATCACAGGAGACAAGTGATGGAATAAAATTATATTTGAACAAACTATATTTTTTAAATTTTTATGCCGAAAAAGACAGTTTTAAAAGTGTAAGGTATTGTACTGTGCTGAGTATAATCTGATTAGAAGAAGTGTCAAAAGACATTTAAAATTATCAGTGACTTGTTGCCTGTGCACCAGGGTCTATTGTAGAAAATCAGGGAGGTATGAAAGACCAAGATAGGATCTGGAATAGACAAGATGCTGTGCCGAATCTACAGTAACATGTGTTTTTATTTCCATGAGAATTTTAGAATGCGTGAGATTTTTAATATCTCTTTCCTGCTAACTCTTTATTATCATATCTGCAACAGAAGCCATACACTGTGGTGGGAGCATAATGTATCTTAGGGTCTGATCTCCTAAATGTGTTAGGAGCTTGTACAGTTATCAAATAGCTGTAGATGCAAAAAAAAAAAAGGCCACACCAGAATTTCATTTAAAGGTACACAAAAGTATTGACTGGATCAGGGATTTGGAATCCTTTCTATGATCTGCAATTCATTCATTAGGTAAAGGTATGTAAAAATCTAAATATTGCCCTAACGTTGACAGAATCTGGTGACAGAATCTCTTACGATGGACTAAAGTTGCACAGTCTGTAGAAGGAATCTCACTGTAAGAGTTAGCAGAACCTCCATGAAAGACTAAAGACTGCATTGAAGTCAATGGACTATATCAGGATAGTAATCGATCTTACCGTCACTAAACTCTACTCTCTCCAATCCATCTTAAATACAGCAATCAGGTTCAACTTTCTATTCAGCCACTATGGCAATATCTCTGTTTGGTGTCTGTCACTGCACTGGTTACCTTGTCACTTCAGAATTGAAACTTTTCAATCTCACCTAAATGCCTGTACCTCAGATCTCTACATCTTCACTCTCATCTCTTTCTACTATCCTACTGGAGCTCTCTATTCTGCCAATAATCTAAGGCTAAACAAAAAACTCCATAATCCAAAACTCTTGCTCTCATCTCCAAGACTTTTCTCAAGCTGCACCAATTCTCTGGAATGTAATACCTTAAAATATCAGGTAATTTCCCGATACCCACAATTTCAAGTGTGACTTGCAAACACATCAGTTAATCAGCCCTATCACCAGGGATATTATTATTATTATTATTATTATATGTCTCAGCTTTCTGACAGTGGCTTGTAGGTAAACCATGTCCAAACCAATGGTATAGGGCCATATTCCAATACTTTTCTAAGGATGTGTGTGGTGCCCATGAGTGCAGTCTTCTCCTTTAAGGCACTGTGGTGGCCTGGAAGCTCTTGAAGAATATTTAAATATTTTTTTACATTATTTTGAATCTGTTATTATTTTTATTATTCCCCATTATCTCTATTTTTTAAAAAATATTCCAGTGTAGCCACCATTATTATTAAAAAACCATGATGCTAGTGTGAACAGAGCCTTATATTCACTTACAGTAGATCTCATTGATCATGTAAAGGAGACATCGCACGTCATTTTCATGTCCAATCAATCCAGCTATTTGTGTACACAAATTCTTGTCCCTGTTTAGCATTTAAAGTGGAGTTGAACAACTTCTCATTACCGAATGGATTTCAAATATGTCATTTAAAATCATCGCAGGTAAAAATATTTAGCGGTTTAGATTTTGATTCTGTTTCGAGGTTAAATGCATAATATTATTGGGGATTTTTAATACTGCATCTTTACACATTAATCATTGAGAATAGCTTATTGTGTACCGAACACCTGCACATTTCAATCCCAGAGTTGCTGAAGATCTTAATGCAAATTCTTTCAAGAGTAAAATGTTCATATAAAGATATGTAAAACAGCTTGCATTTTTGGAGGCACTGTAATAATACAATATCTTTTAAGTATAGCAGAAGATAAGGTAATCCGTGCATCATGGCGGTAGAAAGGATTTGTGTCAGTTCAGAACAGTGATAAATAATGGCAGGATCTTTCATCAAATGGAGGAATCTTGGTGCACTTTCTTTGTCAAATATTTATGTATTCCCCCCCCCTTTAAATATTGTCAGGCTGAAAAAAGTAAATTATAAATGGGTTACAGAATTGAGGGCTTATATTGTCAAACTTTCAATCAATTTTTCTGTGGTTCAAAGGATGAGCTATATCATAAAATATAGACTTGTGAAGATTCGGGAAAAATTTAAATGCTTGATTTCTTCAAAGCCAAAATTTACAAGTTTCTAAGGCAAAATCTTCTTAGGTTCCTTGGAGACAGATTTTAATTTAGAAAAAATGATAGGCCATGGAGTAAATGATCAGCTCTTAAACTAATATGTAGTATCAAACGGCAATCCAATGATAATATACCAAGATAAGTAACTTCCTTAACTCATAAACCAAGTTTTTGACTAGCGGTATGGCGTACTGCCATGATGTTATACAAGAAGTTCAGGAAGTGCTGTGGTTAAGATGGGCAAACAGCCAAGTGAAGAGATAAAGGACAGTTCCTGATACACAGAACAGATGGTTTTAGTTAGAGCACTTCTATAAAGGCTGCCAGTACAATTCCCAGTACATCTTCAGTGCAGGATTTACTATAGATAACTGTGCTGAATGAAACATTTCCTGTAGTTTTTGGACATTTTGCTTTGAAAAGGGGTAATAACTAATTCCAGGTTGTGGGTTTTCCCATCTTAGAAACTTATCCCCTATCCATGGGATAGTGGATAACTTTTAGATCTGTTGGGATCTGACCACTCAGAGAGGAGATACCAGAAGACGGCACTTGGCTTTCTCTGGTGCTACCATTAATATGAATGGAGCAGTGAACATGTTGCCCAATCACCAATCCATTCAGAATAGGGTTCAACACTCATCTGTTCTCCTGATACATGTGGGTCTGGGCAGTCAGAACTCCGATGATCTGCAAATTATGTCCTATTCTACAAAAATAGGATGACTTGCTAAGTCCTTTAAAGTGGTTTTCAGGCCCCAAACAGATTTTTTGACTGATGACCTATCAACAGAATAGACCATCGTTATGCAATCTATGGGTCTGACACCCAGACCCAGCACAGATCAGCTGTTCCAGCATGCTCTAGGCACCAGAAGCTGAAGTGAAAGTGAAACTTATGTAGACTGCTCCTATTCAAGTAATGGCAGCAATGCAATAGCCCCATCTACTGTATAGAGGTGGTGCCAGGGTACTTGAATGTGAGCAGCCTGGTTGCGTTTCCATTGCACCAGCTTGTGGCACATAGAGGCTTTCAGAACAGCTGATCTGTGTGGGGTTCAGGTGTTGGACCCCATAGATCACATACTTATGACTTAACAAAAACTCCATTTGGGGCCACAAAACCTCTTTAACATCTGTACATTACTATCCCACTATGCTGTATTGCTATGATGTAGTCACAGACCCCAACTCTTACCTAATAGAACTGAGATAAAGTACAGAAAAGCAGAAAGATCCAAGAAAAATACAAAGGAGCAGTGCATCCTCTATAGCTAGCAACACCATACTATATAGTTTGCGAGTTTACAGCTGGACAGTTGCTTTATTATCTGTCTATGAAGACATAAGGTCTAACTATATAAAGTATTGATCAGCACTAGATAGGCAGCATATTGATCTTGACCGCCATGTAATAACATCTGGCTCTGCATATGTAGTCCTATATTTCTCCACTGATGCTGATTTCATTTCTTCTTCTTCTTCTATTATTATTCTTACACTCACCAAATAAATATGCACAAACTAAGCAGATGTTCTTCTGTAAGGAATTCTCACTGTGGTGTCTACTCCCCTTTAAAAAGCTTTTGGCAAAAAGATCGAGCTCCAAAACATCATTCTCTTAATCTTGTTTTGTGTTATTTTATCTTTTCCATTCACACAGCTCTGTTTTAGCTAAGAGGTTCAGCTATAATCTGGAAAGACTCGCTTGGCAGTTAGGAGATAATACCACTATTGGACATTAGCGATGCGGGTATTATCATCAAGATTTCAGAAATATAATGTGCAGTTGACAAAAGTTAATAAAAGTTTGTATTTCAAGATTGCTTATCTGTTATGTTTGTTTGCCAATGATTTTGTATGTCTTGAAATCTTATTGTTTCCTGAAACATACAGGTGGTTGTCAACTATAAAAGAGCTGTCTGGCTGCTGAGACCCACAATAAATTACTCACCTACTGCCTCTATCTCTCTGCCCTCATAGATTGTAAGTCCTTGTGGGCAGGACCCTCTATCCCATTGTTCCAGTTGGTCACTTAGTATAGTATTGTACTTGTTTTGTGTATTTTGTGTACTTTATGTAAATCATCAAATGTACAGCACCATGGGATTAATATAATAATGTCCAGCACCATGGAATTAGTATAATAATGTACAGCACCATGGGATTAATATAATAATGCCCAGCACCATGGAATTAGTATAATAATGTCCAACACCATGGAATTAATATAATAATGTACAGCACCATGGGATTAATATAATAATGTCCAGCACCATGGAATTAATATAATAATATCCAGCAAAATGGAATTAATATAATAATGTACAGCACCATGGAAATATATAATGTACAGCACCATGGAAATAATGGTAATCTAAAAATAAATAATAATAATAATAATAATAATAATATCAGCTGAAATCTACGAGGGAATGTACCAACAACATATCATTTCTACTGTAGTGCCACCACTGCATGTTGTTGACCATAGTCAAAGGGCCACCCGTGTAATGAATGTACTGTAGAGTACATTCTGTATTCTCCATTAAAAAAGAAGGATGCTATTTCAGCTCATTTATGGAGGTCGCCAAAAGTAATTTCCCTCTGTTTTCCGTATAAGCCCAAAGTAAAATCTGTAATTTCACCTCCATTTACCATGTGCTGTCTATATTACTGGTGTTTTCTTGTACAGCTGCCTTTCTGTCCACTCAGGCCACATGGCCCAGTGGCGACTGCTATCTCTCCACCCTCTATAGCTACACCCCTGTCGTATAAGTCTTAGGGTATTGAAAACTAATTTATATGATTCTGTTTGGATAAGTTTAAATTAAAAAAATAAATAAAAGCTACTTTTTAAGATTCTCACAGAGACTGTGAGAATAAATTGAAGTCATCTTGATAACAATGCAGTTAGGGGAAGTCATAGAAACTGGAAAGGGCAATATATTCTGTTATTTACAATGTTCCTGACCATTTAATTACCTAATGGAAACTGCAGCTTCTTCATTTTAGTCTTCCTCAACTGTGGTTGCACTGAAGTTGGGTATTCTAACTGAAGAAAACAGGTTAAGTTTATTTTACCTTAAGCAAAGTTTAACTGTACAGCTACTGACCTAAGTTTAACCTAAGAACACTGGCACAGAATGTTAACACAAATTTTGAAATGGATTTCAATGGCTTCTGTTGTGTTCCGTGACAAGATATCTTGCTGCAGCAAGTTATATGTCTATCTATCTATATATCTATCTATCTATCAATCTATCTATCTATCTAGAGTCTCAGTGGGCCGCCTGTCAGTCATGGTAAATAGCACAATCCATTAAATACAACGAGTGCTGAGATTCATAGAACATCACATCTGCTGTTTTTGTGAAATTTCTGTTCAATTTAAGACAATACAAACAAAACAAAGGAAAGTTTCTATCTTTTTGAACATCGCAGTGAATGGTGATGGATAGTAATTGAATAATAATAGCAATAATAATCAGTACATCACATTGAAGGAACTAGAGAAACTCATAGAACAACAAACTGAACAGTGTGAACCTAGCCTTACTCGTACAGTACTGTATGCATTGCTTGGAAGTATACAGCAAAACAATTATCATACATATAAAACATTCATTGTAGTCTCAAACCACTTCTTAACAAACTTTTAGTGCAAAAAAACGCAATTTAAGGCTCCATTCACATGTGCATTGTGAATTTCGTTATAAACGCAAACCACGACATAGTGTTGGTTTAACTCATGGAAAACACCACCTTTACCCAGCAGATCCCACTGACTTACAATGTGGTCTGTTGAGTTTTTATCAATTCCTGCTTTTACACTGGACATGTAACAATGAATCCTCATAACTATGGATGGGTGAACCGATTCGTTTAGAACTGGATTCCACCCAAAATTTCCTAAAGTTTCTGATTTGCCGGAATACAAAACTTTTGGGGTTTGTCATCTTCAGGCCTCTTCCTCCCTGTGGCTGACATTATGCACCCCTGGATCACTGCTTGGCTCTGTGATATATAGCTTTACACGTTGAGTAAAAAACAGAGTAAATCCAAACAGGAATCCTAGGAGAGAAAGTGAGAGACTCACCAACATATAATGATTGACAGCTTTCCTTGAATCTATTGTGTATGCAGAAAGATGTCAATCATTGTGTTGGTGTGGGCTAAGCAGGGTTCTCACTGTCTCCCCAAGGAGTCTTGTCTGTGAAGAGAGAAGATCACACTTATAGGCACCACACGCATGCTTAGAAATGTATTGGATTAAGGCTCTATGCCCATGGTTGGGACATGCCCTGCCTACAAATCACCGGCAAAAAGCCATTATAAAAATAATACCAAGAAAAAGAATAATGTAATAAAAAACTCACTGGATAGATTTGATTTTACTCTGACGGAAAGATGATTCAAAAATGTATATTTCCTGTTTTTTTATTTTATTTCAGGAGGACCGGCTTAGAAACAAACCATCACCCCTACAAGAGCAATTTTGACTTATCTATTTTTATTACTGGAGTGCTGCTTTCTTCACCATATAGTTTATACTTAATATAAAAATGATGTGTCTATCTTCGAGAACCATTTTATCAACAGAAAAATGTATGTTAGGTGCCCATCGGATGAGGGGGCTTACTGGAAAACAATGGTCTCGCTTTAGAAACAGTAAATCAGCTCTATAGGGAAGCAGAAGCAGCGGTAACCAACCTCTATCAAATTCATTTAGAAAGTGTTTAAAGCTTTTACAAGTTATTTTGCTCGAATTGTTCTTAAAGTTGCCAATAACAGTTATTCTAAGGAACAAAAAAAAAATTTTGATTCATTTTCAATTACACTCTGTTCCAAACACATTAAGCACTTGGAGCGATATTTCGTTTCAATCTGATATAAAGTAGAACATAAGACCTTGTTTTATGATAAGGTACAAAGGTGCCACATACAGCTATCAAACAGTAAGTAATTTCCATGTTTTAGACGAGCAAATTAAACTTGACTTCCAAAGTAACCTTTTTAGTGAGAATTTTGATCCTATGGCACTTGATCAGTGCAACATTAAACATCTGCAATTATAGCAATTGGTTAGGAGCAAAAGACGGGTCTGTGATTTCCATCAGTCTCATAATGTGACTGTATGAACTATTAACAATCAACTTTGTTTGAGGGTATAAGGGGTTTACATTAGATTTATTTATGATCATCCCATAGACTAATAGTCGGATTCAGCTTCAGGAAGTAAATATATTCATTGTTAGTTATATAAATGCCGTCATTAACTTTAAGACAAGATAACTGGAGGGCCAAAAATAAAAGAAATTTCAATATTTTAGAATTTAATCTAAGAATAGGCTAAGAAATCATCTTACTCTTTATAGCTTGTTATCTCTGTAAATGATGTTAAGTTCAGAAAAATCACATATTTGTGGGAATTAGGACTTACTGTCGATTTCTGCTCAACTTAAATACTTATTATTGAAAGCTTAAATGCTTATTGCATGAAGGTCTTAAAGCCAATTCCTTAGGAGCATAAAATCTAGCTGAAATACAACAGCAAAAACAATTTCTGTAAGACTTAAAGGGAATTCAGTGCCTATCTTTTTTAATAATTAAATCTATATACTGACACATATTATGGAGGCAACCATCTTGCCCGAATTCTAGCTAATAACACCTGGGAAGGTGCTTTATTGTATTCACATGGATTATATCTGTATCTCAGTCTATAGTCTTGAGGTGACTCATTAAAGCGGTTGTCTGGGCTTATTTTTTTTAAGGCATATAAATATCTGATCGATAGGGGGCTGACACCCAGACCCGGACCAATCATCTGTACAGAGCCTGTCCTGTAAGCAATACAGAGCCGGATTTAGAAAGCTCCATCTGCTGTATAGTGGCCCAGCGCTTTTACTGCAGCTCAGCTCCCATTGACTCAGGATAGGCCATAAATATCTGATGGAAAGGGGACCGACACCTGGCCCCCAGACCGATCATCTGTAAGGAGCCGCTTCCGGTGCCCATCCTGTAAACATTATGGGGAAAGATGCGGAAAGCTCCATCTGTTATATTGCGGATAGTTGCCTTCACTGCAGCTCAACTCCCATTGACACAGAATAGGCCATAAATATCTGATCTATAGGGGGCTGACAAATAAATTAGTTTACATAATGGGAAGCAGTGTGCAGCGCTAAAAAACAAGCTTATAAAGTAAAACTTTAGTTTCAGCAGAATGCAACACCAATATGCAAAACTGCAGCAAGAAAAATGTATTTAAAGGGGTTTTCCAGTCCCAAATTGATTTTTCATACTGATGACCTATCCACAGTGGGTCACCAGAATATAATCTGTGGGGGTCCAAAAACTGGACCCCACATAAACCAGCTGTTCCCAGCAGCCTCCAGGCACCAGAAGCTGTTGCAGTGAACGGGAAACACATTCAGTCTGCTCTTATTCAAGTAATAGGAATGGAGATGCAGCTTATCCACTATATAATGGTGGTTCCTATTACTTGAGCATGTGTTCCTCATTCACTGCAGCAGCTTCTGGCACCTGGAGGCTGCCAAAAGTTGATCTATGGGGCATCCAGGTGTCAGACTCCCACAGATCAGATACTTATGACCTATTCTAAAAGTCATCAGTATGAAAAATCCTTCTGGGGCCAGAAAAACCCTATTAACTATATTATTATGCTTATTATTATTATTATTATTATTATTATTATTATTATTATTATTATTATTATTATTTCCATTTGCGGCATACCAAAACATAGAGCTATAGCCAAATACCTTTCTAAGGATATGCACAGATGTCATGAAGTGCAGGTACAGTGAAGGCCTACAATACTATCATTATTATTATTATTATTATTTTATTATTATTATTATTATTATTATTATTATTATTATTATTATTATTATTATTATTTCTTCAATATTTTTGTCATTCTTATTATGTCAGTATTTTATAGATGCATAATGACAAGAATTAACAACCGGGCAGGTTATATAAAGTTTTCCTATATTGCCTTAATTCTTTCTTTTGTGCTTCTACATTTCTTTCTGGCAATGTTTAGGCATCAAGCTCTATGTTATTCATCTTCTAGAACAGCCCTGGGAAATGATTGTGTTATCCTCCGCTGGCCCCACTAGAGGAAAGACCCAACTGTGCAGTCATTAACTTCAACAAAATAGTGCTAAGCAGATTTTACTTCTTCAGGGCATTCCAAGCTTATAAGCATTTTTCAATAGTCCTAGCATAAAACAATAGGAAACATCCAAGACCAGTTCTTTAGCATAATAATAGCTACATTTACTCTATTATTTACTTAGCACAAGTGAAAAAATCATTATTGGTGCCATAGACTTTAGAATGAATACTGAGTGCACAGATGTAGCAAAGCTAAATTTGTCATTGATCTATTACTATGATGCACCATCATGAGTTAAAGAGGACCTGTCCCCTCTGTCTGTATTATTAAATGATTTTATTCCCCATGATGTAATAATTCTGGACCTTTTTTTTCTACTAGCTCTGTTGAATGCTATTTTTCTGTGATTCTTTCTAGAAATGTATGAAAAAATTGAATGCTGGGTGATACCAGTTGGGGTGTGTCCCTGCAGTCTCTGACACTGTCCATTCAGCGCTTCATAATGAGATGGGTTCGGTACATATTATCCAAAAATATCAGATTTGGCTGAAGCCAAGATTTTAGGGTTTACCACCAATGGATCACTATTATTCTGTGGAGTCTCCCAGTGTAGATCCCAGTGTAGACTTGCCGGAGGTTGGAAAAACCAAACACTGATACTCACCTTTCTTAATCTCTCTGGAGCTCCCATGCAGAGTCTGGTCCTCTCTCTCCGACTTCTTCAGGCCATCTGGCTGACGTTACTGGTACATGCCAATGTATTGATGCCTTAGCACAAGTTTGGTCCGAACTAAAACATATGGGTGAGCCTTGCAAATATTTGCAAAATCAATCTTTCGAGGTTTACCTACAGGTATTACTAGTGCTGGTAGTATCAGTATTCAGTAACACACCCCTTTGACCATGGAAATGGTAACATCCAGTTGTCCATGCATTTAAAATTTCTAAGAGGAAAAACAGAGGAACTGAATACAAGGAAAATACAAGTATTTGCTAAAAAGGATAAGTCAGAACAGGTGACAGATCAACTTTGAGGAAATTCACAGCTCTATGGAAATTCTCTGCGAACACATTAACCTGTCACAGAACGTCACGCTAAGTTCTCTGCTGTACCGACACACCCAGATCTGCTACATTTGCATTTAGCTGAATTATATTATACTATAGTCTTGGAGTTAAGTTTCTAATATGCTTTCTCCAAAAAGTATATGAATATGTCAAGCTGACTTCAGAACTGAAAAACCTCTGCATGAAATATATTCTACAAGGATCTAACAAGCCTCTGGGATGTATTCCCCCAATAAATATTCAGAAAAAGTGGATATAAATAGAAAGGACACATCTGTAAATGCCATTTCTATTTCATTTTATGGTAAATAGCCTTAAGATTTATTAAGGGTATATTTTACCTTCAGTAGTGAGAAATTCTCTCATTTCCTGTGTCTTCTGACACTTTGATTAAGTAGAGCAGGTATTTAGGAGACAACTGCAAATGTCATTTGTGTCAAATTCCAAGGTGAATGCTGTAGCCAGTTCTAATATGCCAATTTTATTACATTTTTATCCAAGTTTAAGATATAATACTAATTCATGAATGGTCCCACGGATTCTTCAGTAAATGCCAAGCTGCTATGGAAATGCATTATTTAAATGGAAGACCAATTGATATTATTTTTCTCACCCGTGGGAAGACATAACCTAAATCTGTCCTCTGTAATGACGTTCACATGGTCACTGAAGATAAATATTGCACCGTGCTGTTAAAAAATTGATAGCTAATAGTAAGAAAAAAAAGTGTTTAACATTTGTGCTAAATAGAATTATGTGGCCTTGGATATGCCCTAAAAGAACAGATGAATAAAATATATTATCTTAGGGGCATTGACCTGCCCTGTTTGGTTGTATGAAAAAAGTTTAGACACTTGGAATGACTAACTGCAGAATGTCGATCAGCCAGAAGAGGAAAAAACTTTAAGAATATAGTTTACTCTGGGTTAATAGTCTTTTAAATTAGGATGAAAGAAGCCATACTGTGAAAATCTTTCTGCCATCTGATTAAGCAATGAGCCAATACACCAGTAAATATTCCAGAAATCCCCCACGGTTTAACTCAAAAGCTTAATTCTTTCCTCTTTTCAGCCCCATCCTTCATTTTTAGGCCATCATTGTAAAAGCCATGTCAGAAATTTTCTATCGTGCTGTCTCAGTGAAATGAATGAAATGATTTCATGCTTTTCACGACAACTTTTGTATAGCCGGAGCTATTGTCCTACAAAGCCTGGGGAGAAGAGCACCACAAGATGTACTGTAGTACAAGATTTATATCTGAAGGAGGTTTCAGTCTATTTTTTCGATCTACTGTGTAATGGGGTTTGAGTTTCTACCTTAATTAAAGAAGAACTCCAGCTTTGATGAGAAATATTACACGATACCCCTTTTCCCCAAGAGAACCAGCTGTGAGTGGCCCTTGGTGTTCATGGGGCAGAAACAATCCAATAAATTATGGATGCAATTTACTGTCATGGACTAAAATCTGTATACCAAGAGTTTTGGATGTTATCCAATCTACTGCCCATTCTTACTAAAGAAGTAAGATATGAACATTTCTGAAGGCATATAGGGAAAAAAAAATATCTCAACAACAATAACTAGGGATTGGCTCAGAATTAAGTAGGTTCATTGTAAGTTTTCCAAAAATTACAGGTTCTTCAGACACCAACGTATAGTAATTGGAGGACCAGAAGAGGTGCATTTAAAAAAAAAAGAAAACCTCAATACTCACCTTTCCTGGCCTCTTCTGGGCTCTTGGGTAATGTCAGCAGCTTTGGAACACCACTGAGCCCTGTTATTGGACCTTTAGCAGTCACATGGGGTCCTCAACATCATGACGCACAACGTCAAAGTGTCATATTGTTTAGTGACCACTTAGGTCCATGCACAGGCCTAAGTGATGACCCAAAGTCGCTAACTTCACCAGAAGGCTGGCACAGGCTGAAAGCACATGGGACACCACATCAGTGAAGAGACCTCAGAGTATAATAATAGCTCTTCCGATTCAGCTAGTTTGGTCCAAAGTGAAACTTATGGGCAAAAATTGCAAATATTCACAAAATGAATATCACAAATTTTGCCCATCAACACCTATAACCATAGCTCTTTTAGTCAAGCTCTTTAGGTTTTTACACAATAACCCTGAGTCTAACAGGTAGGTCCCTGTCTAAATTACCCAAACTAATGTATCAAATATTGCATACATTGTTTAGTAACTATAGATGAGTACACCCTTAACTTTCCATGTATTCTGTTAAGGAGTCCAACTTCTAACAATTCAAATTCAACGCACCATTGCTACATGCTGGCAAATGCTTTGACATGTCGCAATTAACATCACAGCCACTTGAGGGTTAAAAAATATATTTAGCATAACAACTTTGGTCAGACTACTAAGTAACCATGTTTTATTTAAAAGCAAGTCATCTCAAATCAACAGAAAAGGTAAAAAACGACACACTATCTTATCATTAGGAAAAATGGCCAAACACAAGGGGGTTAAATAGTTAAATGTATAGACACTTGATAGGTTAAACATTTTTGCAAAACATTTCACAGCGTTTTAAAGATTTTCTCTAACCATCTTAGTGGTGACATCTTTTATCTTGATCTGTTGCCAATGAATACGACCATGAATGCAGGAACTTTCTATGGTCTAGGACTTGACAGATACCCAGCCATGATTTCCTTATTGTGGCCGGGTTATGTTCTTGTGCAGGAACACTGAAAACCATCAGGAGCACAACATGCACGAGAATATAACACGGTTACTATAATGAAATCATGGCTGGGTTTCTGACAGGTTCCAAACCAAGAAGGTTCTTGCATTCATGGCTGGATCTATTGGCAACAAAAGGATGTCACAATTTAGATGGTTAGAGAAAATATTTAAAACTCTGAAAAATATTA
Organism: Leptodactylus fallax; assembly: GCA_947044405.1. Lineage (NCBI taxonomy): Eukaryota > Metazoa > Chordata > Amphibia > Anura > Leptodactylidae > Leptodactylus > Leptodactylus fallax. Next base: position 687,963 of record CAMRHE010000162.1, on the reverse strand, counting down.
TTATACTGTATGTTCATAAATGTTTTACTTTAAGGGTCTACAGATTTAAATATGGTTATGTTCACGAGCAACCCCTTTAAAGAAGGAGTCCAAACTGTAGCTGCCAACAAGGCACACATGAAAGAATTTCTTGCATAGGGTGGTTTAAGGAGTAATAATAATGTATTCTAGAAACATCCCTAGCAGTTAATATCTAATATCTCTGTAATCTGTAAAGGTAAATGGATGACTTGTAATATCTATGATGCTCTAGGCTTGTTATTGATTAATATCTAATATCTCTGGAAGCATAAAGTGATTTAGAGGCTTAATAATGTTCATGGTAGTTCAGGAATTGATGCCACACCATTCTAAATCAACATTGTAGAGTTATAGGATGGACTTGATACACCTGTGTCTTCATCCAACCTTATCTATTATGTTATGTTATTATGTTATGAGGTCATGCAATTCCAAATTGTAATCTTTAGGTCACATGACCAAGGTCGCGGTGTAGACCTCACCTAATTAGCTTTTGTGTCAGGAACTCCCATGGTGAAAAAAGTTATACTAGTCAAATGAAATAAATATGCAAATATGCATACAGTATATATATATATATATATATATATATATATATATATATATACAGTACAGACCAAAAGTTTGGACACACCTTCTCATTCCAAGAGTTTTCTGTATTTTCATGACTATAAAAATTGTAGATTCACACTGAAGGCATCAAAACTATGAATTAACACATGTGGAATTATATACTTAACAAACAAAGTGTGAAACAACTGAAAATATGTCTTATATTCTAGGTTCTTCAAAGTAGCCACTTTTTGCTTTGATTATTGCTTTGCACACTCTTGGCATTCTCTTGATGAGCTTCAAGAGGTAGTCGCCTGAAATGGTCTTCCAACAGTCTTGAAGGAGTTCCCAGAGATGCTTAGCACTTGTTGGCCCTTTTGCCTTCATTCTGCAGTCCAGCTCACCCCAAACCATCTCGATTGGGTTCAGGTCTGGTGACTGTGGAGGCCAGGTCATCTGGCGTAGCACCCCATCACTCTCCTTCTTGGTCAAATAGCCCTTACACAGTCTGGAGGTGTGTTTGGGGTCATTGTCCTGTTGAAAAATAAATGATGGTCCAACTAAACGCAAACCGGATGGAATAGCATGCCGCTGCAAGATGCTGTGGTAACCATGCTGGTTCAGTATTCAATTTTGAATAAATCCCCAACAGTGTCACCAGCAAAGCACCCCCACACCATCACACCTCCTCCTTCATGCTTCACGGTGGGAACCAGGCATGTATAGTCCATTCGTTCACCTTTTCTGCATCGCACAAAGACACGGTGGTTGGAACCAAAGATCTCAAATTTTGACTCATCAGACCAAAGCACAGATTTCCACAGGTCTAATGTCCATTCCTTGTGTTCTTTAGCCCAAACAAGTCTCTTCTGCTTGTTGCCTGTCCTTAGCAGTGGTTTCCTAGCAGCTATTTTACCATGAAGGCCTGCTGCACACAGTCTCCTCTTAACAGTTGTTGTAGAGTGGTGTCTGCTGCTAGAACTCTGTGTGGCATTGACCTGGTCTCTAATCTGAGCTGCTGTTAACCTGCGATTTCTGAGGCTGGTGACTCGGATGAACTTATCCTCCGCAGCAGAGATGACTCTTGGTCTTCCTTTCCTGGAGCGGTCCTCATGTGAGCCAGTTTCTTTGTAGCGCTTGATGGTTTTGGCCACTGCACTTGGGGACACTTTCGAAGTTTTCCCAATTTTTCGGACTGACTGACCTTCATTTCTTAAAGTAATGATCGCCACTCGTTTTTCTTTATTTAGCTGCTTTTTTCTTGCCATAATACAAATTATAACACTCCATTCAGTAGGACTATCAGCTGTGTATCCACCTGACTTCTGAACAACACAACTGATGGTCCCAACACCATTTATAAGGCAAGAAATCCCACTTATTAAACCTGACAGGGCACACCTGTGAAGTGAAAACCATTTCAGGTGACTACCTCTTGAAGCTCATCAAGAGAATGCCAAGAGTGTGCAAAGAAGTAATCAAAGCAAAACTATCACTTTGAAGAACCTAGAATATAAGACATATTTTCAGTTGTTTCACACTTTTTGTTAAGTATATAATTCCACATGTGTTAATTGATAGTTTTGATGCCTTCAGTGTGAATCTACAATTTTTTTAGTCATGAAAATACAAAAAACTCTTGGAATGAGAAGGTGTGTCCAAACTTTTGGTCTGTACTGTATATATATATATATATATATATATATATATACAAATATTACATATATATGCACACATTACACATACACACATACACAATGGTGCAGAGCTGCAGTAATGGCGCCGGTCCACTATACAGGGCACAGAGATATCTCCTTCAGGCTCCAAACACTGTTCAGTACAGGGACCGGATGCACCCCCGAACAGCTGATCAGATATTTATAGACTATCCTAAATGCAGACCATTAAAAAAAATATAGACAATCCCTATAAGCTCCATTGTAGCAATTTATTTATATAATTTGGCTAGTATTCCTTTTTCCATCAAAAATAAAATCATGATTAACTTTTATAGAACTTTGGAAACAAAATATTGTGCTTATATTGTGTATTGAGATACATCATTGCCAATATTTAATCAGACATTCTGATGCCTGATACTAACCTGCTAAGAATAATTTCAATACAAATGCAAAACAGTAGATTTTACAAAATGAATATGGGGAAACAAGCTGTCTTTCTTAACCTATTGTCAGCTTCCCTGAAAGCAGAGAGTCATTTTCCCACCTTACTTACAGACAACTGAGCATTGCAATCTAAAACTCACCTAAACAGTGCCATTGCTTGTAATTTCACTACTGTTTTTAAAGAAGAAAAAATAAAATTGATGGTGTGTGTAAAATTAAGGTATAGGGAGGATTACTTTTTGCTGTAAACCTATAATCACCGTTTCACATCATCAAATTTCAGCACATCAGATTCATTCTCTACTGAACTCTAGCATTGTGAAAGCAGAACGAAGGGACTGAGATTTTCCAAACGCCTACACTCCAGCACAAAATGCTGCCTACTCTCTCACATCAGCACTATCATTATAAAACCCTCATCTTCTGTCTTAATATTCCAGAGTATGTTTCACTAGGATGCCCTAAAGCGAAAGGTAAATCAATATATCTTCCAGCAGTTCTTAATACTTGAAGGCAAACACATGTACAGTTATTAAAATTCAGATATAAATCATATTATTTTTTCCAGTGTTTGCAACTGTTGCTGAACCATAACTCCTGTGATCTTCTAACATTTGGTGCTATGCAAAAACTTTGAAATTTGCTTAGGTTGGACAATCTTGCTATGGGCGATAATAATAAGACAAAAATAGGCATGACTTGATGTGAGTCTTGCACAAAACATGGGAAGCTTCAAAATAATAGAAAATGGGTGTAATTAATGGAAACAATAATCTGTAGGCCTTTGTGTACAAGAGGAGATTTCGAAGAGGAGTTGCCTGGCCTTTGCTATACACTGTACTTGTCTTCAGAAATTTTCATTACCACATCACTTCTCTATTGCTCTGTCTTTTGGTAGTGTACAACTGTCAGAATTCTGGTGTATTTTTCTAATCTATCACCAGTGGCTGCTGTTCCTCTCACTCTGAACTATTATTATTATTGTTATTATTGTTTATTTATATAGCACCTATAGCAACTATTGTGTTGCACTTCCACTCCTCACCACTGGAGGCTGCTGTGTTTTTCCTAGGATTTTCCCTTAACAAAGATGACCAATGTGTGCCAATTTGAACCCATCTTGTTTCCTGTTTGGGCTATTTATACCCATGAGGAAATTCAACCATTGCTCGAGTATTGTGACTTGTTCCAATCTCCTGCTACTCAGAACTGTCTTTCCCAGACTGTTTCTACTCTCTGCTGAATCACCACCTTGCGATCCACACTTCAAGCCGCACCACGGACTACAACTTTACTATTCCTAACTGTGCCTGGCTTATACCTTCTGGCTACTGGATTCCAGCCGTGTCTACCAGTATCGGAACAGGAATGTCAGAATGCTGGTGTATTTTTCTAATCTACCACCAGTGGCCACTGTTTCTCTCACTCTGAACTATTGTGTTGCACTTCCACCCTCGCCACTGGAGGCTGCTGTGTTTATCCTAGGATTTTCCCTTTACAAGATGGCTTCAAATTGGCACACATTCGGTCATTTTTGTTAAGGGCAAATCCTAGGATAAACACAGCAGGCTCCAGTGGTGAGGAGTGGAAGTGTAACACAATAGTTCAGAGTGAGAGAAAAAGTGGTCACTGGTGGTAGAAAATATAGAAAAATACATCAGAACTCCGACAACAACTCTCTCAGATTTGAAGGATCTGACAAACATTTTTTGGGCCAGTATCCTTCTTTTAGGTCTATCCTTACTGTATTCCGTATCCATACTGTATGGGCAGCATGGTGGCTCAGTGGTTAGCACTGCTGGGGTCCTTGGTTTAAATCTGACCAATAAGAACATGGAGTTTGTATGTGCTTCCTTGTTTATGTGGGTTTCTTCTTAGTACTCTGGTTTCCCCCCACACTCCAAAGACATACTGATAGGGAATGTAGATTGTGAGCCCTACAGTGAGCGATGACAATATCTTTAAAGTACTGATTTGGTGCTATTTAAAAAAGAGAAATAAATAATAAATATTCTGTACCCAAGTTGACTAGGAACCTACTCAGATGGAGGATAAGAGTAACCTAGAGAAAATGGTGCCTATATTTATGCAATAGGAGAAAGTGAGCCCCTCCCTCAAGGGAACAGAACCAGAACTTCCTCCCACTTACTAATGTATCCCCATTTACCTGATCTCCAATTTGTTTAAAATATTGTCTTGAAACTAATTCATCAAAATATGAAAACATGATAACAAGCCAAGAAAACAGGTTAAGGAAGACAACTATCTATCTATCTATCTATCTATCTATCTATCTATATATCCATCGGTCTTCAAAAACCCATATCTTATAAGAGAAAATTGATTTTTATTAGTATCTTCCCTCTCCCTCCCTCTCATTCTAAACAGACATTTACTCTGACATCTCTGCTGAATCATTGTTGGTCTCTCAAAACAGACTGTCAGCTCACTGAAGTATCATGTTACATGTATCCATTGAAGTATACTAAGAGGGAAGGAGGTAGAAGGTAGGAAGATCCCAGGGAAAGTAAAGCAGAGATATGGGAAAAAAAAAAACTGCTGCAGCAGATAGTAAGCTTTTTATCTCACTCCATGTGAGTTATTCACATCAATACTGTTTAGCACTTTTTTATATTACACTATATGGTGCTACTGCTTTTGTGTAAATGAAAGAGCGTTAATGAGCAGAATATCCTGTGTTGTCAATGAAGGACATCGTGGCAGTTTGTCTTCATCCATTAGCTCAGGCATAACTGATCATTACATATACAATATGCATATGGGAAAACTGATAAAATGTGGAAATAGTGTTCAGCTTTATATACTATACACACACATGGAAGCTTTCCCGAAAAGATATAAACAAGGTTAGGTACTGTACACTTTAAACAAATTCAAGCTAGGGTTAGTGAGGACATATCTGCATTTTCTGTACTTGAGTATAAACTGAAATATCAGAGGGTCAATTACTGTAACTTTGAAGACTAAAGGAATATAACATCCCCTTAAATGAAAGTTATATAGAATCACGATGATAAAAATCTAGCAATATGTCCAATTGTGGACAATCTTCAAATGGTATATCAATATCTGAGCCTTTGCTTACAGTATTGATAACCTAAAGACAGTAGGAGAGGGACATGTAATAGATAACATGTGACTGCAGGATCAGATTACACAGGGATTGTTTGTAGTCTGTTACCATGGAGACACATATAGTAGATCAGCATAGACGCTATATACACATAAATAGTAGGATTCATTTTTAGATGTACCTGAGTAATGAAACAAATGGGTTTTACGTATTTGCCCATCCTTTAATTTCATTGATTTATGTTTTCAGTGCACCCTAAATGGTCTGGTTAGCAAAAAATCAGAGGTTGTTTTTTTCTGATTCTACTGTATTTTTTAAAATTTCTTTTAGCAACTAATGTCAACACAAAACACAACTAAAATATCCCAATATAACAGGATGCAGCCATCATGTTGGCCATTGTGTTAACCAGATGGAACCACCATTAAGACAAGCAATGTGTTTGCTTTTCTGACAGCAACATTTCACATCACAGCAGATGGTTTTAAGACATCGGAATATGTCAGCTGACAATCTGGCACCTGACATATTTGTAGAAAGTGAGTGTTTTACTCAAAAATCTGGGTTGCACCAAATGTATATACAATATGTCAACAAAGATACAATTATGTTTGTCACGTACAGTATGAATTTCATATAAAATCTAGATCTGTATATAGTTTTTTCTACTTTATCTACAGTATATCTCCCAACACAAGAAAGTGTAATAGATGTTTAGAAATCAACAAATAAGTTTTGTGCTCTGGGGTCGAATTATATAAAATCAATATTGTCATAAAGTCAAGTTTATGGAGTATTAGGGAGAAGGATCACAACAATCTATTTTATGGTCATAAATGTGGTGGAAACAAATGGGGATTTTGATGAATAACATAAATTTAAGAAGAGACATAGGGCAAGTACACTTAAGGCATCTTTACTATTTGCTTTTCTTGTGTAAGCAGACTTTGTTGGCTGTTTTCCACTTTGCTTACTCAAAAGCAATCACTGTTTGCCCATAGTACGTTGGTAATATCTGCCTCGTGTATGGCAACTGTGGTATTGAAAATATGGGTCAGCAGAGCCATTAGAAACAGAATATTTGAGCTAGCTCTATCGTGTCCCGTCATTGTGCACCAAAGTTTCTGTTTCTGATATATTCATGACATATCCATTTTCAATGAGTAAGAATTGTATGATGGACTTAACATATCCAATTAAATTTAATTGTATTTTTTTCAATTGGGAAGAATAATGCAGCAGAATACAGGATACTTTAAGGTATACCAAAAACTACAAAATTCAATGGCAATATTAAACATAGGCATAATCTGGAGTCAACTGACATCTTGAATAGTTGAATGATTCTGAATTAAAGTATAACTCTAGTAATAATATTCTGCCCAAGTACACATATGGAGTAAAATGGTGACTCTACTGATTGGGCCATATAGTTGCCATAACTATCCTACAACATCCAGAAAGTATCATGCATGGCTCTTATTTGGATAATATAGTACTCCTTATTTCCTCTGCCTGAAGAGGCACAGACACTGATCGATTATGTTCTGTACTGCAGAAGAGATCCTATTCTCAATATATTTCCTACAGGATTGATTCCAAATTTATCACAACAGGAGAGATTCTTCTGTACTGCATGCAATAGTGTAGTGTCTGAGATTCTACAGTACTGTGCAAATGCAATAGGCAGGTGTGAAAAAATAAGTGTTAATAGTTTGTTTTTGTCAATAAAAAAAAAATAAAGTGAATGAACAATGGAGAAATCACCCAGTCTGTCTGGGATTACATGAAGAGATAGAAGGATTGGAGCAAGCCTACATCTACAGAAGATCTGTGCTTAGTTCTCCAAGATGGCGGGAACAACCTCCCTGCCGAGTTCCTTCAAAAACTGTCTGCAAGTCTACTTTGAAGAATTGATGTTCAAGTCAGAGGTTGGTCATGTCACATATTGATGTGATTTAGATTTCTATTTAGTTCATTCGCTTGACATTTTGTTACTTGATAAAAAAAACCCTGTTAATTCTTCTATTTTTGAAAGAATTTATACTTTGCAGTATTTTTACTCTACCTGCCTAAAACTTTTGCACACCACACAAGTGGAGGAGAATCCTGTACAGGAAACTGATATTGGCCAGTGTCTGAGTGATGAGTTACATTTTTTTTATAGCATTTACTTTGAGAAGTTTTAAGTAAACTTTGTCTTCATTGTATTCAGCTACAATTATTTTATTTGTAAGTGGTCTAAATTATCATCTACTGAACAGCAGACATTTTATCATCCTATTTAAACTTTTAAACTAAGAATGAAGTTTTACATCTGTGATGAAGAGATTTAGCCTTGATATTTATATGAATACATCAAAGATAATTAATTTTTCTAACAAATTATTTAATGCATAGAATGGCAACTAATAATTTGTTTTGGTAAGTTTTATATAATTCTCACGATGCAAAAAAATTCTAATTAACTTACTGAATAATGTATATTTTTGAAGTTTACATTAAACTTTGCAAAGTCGTATTAAGTAACTAAAAATCAATTAATTCTTTTTTCAACTTTTTGTTGTTAAGGCCAACGTCAAGGACATCATTATTGTTAATTTTCTGCTCCACTCATTTTGTAAAAAGAACTATAGTATATTCTGAAACTGAGCAGAGGAGGTGAACTTGAACGACACAGTTCACCTGCAGTGTTCCTGTTACAATGTTTCCCTTAAAAAGACAAATAAAGAAAAAAAAATATATATATATAAAAATACCTTAAAAAATACAAAGCAAAAATAAAAATAGACACATATATTGGGGGAGATTTATCAAGCTAAATGTGCCAGAATTCTGGCATAATTTTGGTCAAAAAACTGTCTAACATGTTGTGAATCCCATTTATCAAGTGTTTTAGACTTGCATGAAAAAGGGGCATGAAGTCACAGATCTGGGGCTAGGCATCACAAGAAAGGGGAGTAGCCTTGGTTGGGACACCATGTGCCAAAAATTTTAAGCCATCTAATAAGTGGTGTAATGTAGACTAGACAGACTAACAATATGCCAGATTTATCAAACAATGTTGAACACTTTGATAAATTTTACACAGTTTTTAGACTAAATTTGCAACTTAGACACTATTAGTAAATTTTCCTGATAGTCTTTAAGTTGCGGGAAGTATATATTTCATATATTGTATGGGATCTCTTTATATACAGTTGGATTCACTGTTAACATTTCTACACAGTAATGCTAAAAAATGAAAAAAAAAAACTAAAAATAAAAATCCAGCATTAGATTAATGCTGCAGTGGGACATCTAATTTCTAAGCAGTGCCCAAGAAGCATTACCACCAGACATCATGAAAGTTTAATATGAAGCAACCTTTAAAAATGTGTACTCAGATGCACATACAAAACACAATTGCTAGGTACACCCCGAGGCATAGGAAAGGCTAACAGTGCAGAATGTAAGGCAATTTATCTTGATTTGTTCCTCTTTTAAGAAATGTGGAATCCTGGGAGCTTCCAGTGAAGAACAACACAATTCCTGGCTAAGGGAAGTCTCTTTTCCCCAAGGTGCTTCTCAATGTATTTGTTGGCAGTAAAAATCTCCCTTTAGGGAAATTAAAACACAGTGGAAATCTCTCCTACTTATTTTTTTACATTGTACATTAGTTGGATGAGGCATTTCCTAGAGCTGAGCATTCCTTTTTCTATCTCTAGGGTCTTTTTAGTGTTGCTATATTTGCCTTCTGGTGCAATATATTTTCTTGTGCTGTGCCTGGGATACTAATATCTGTTATGTAATGATCACAGTAATAGTGGAGAGTAACTGGACACACCAAGAGGACATTTAAAAGCAATTTCCTATGTTTAATACTTAATAGTCTCTTTTTCAAGCTGTCCACTCCATTATATTAATTATTAGTTAGTGTTACTCAGCAACTATTGCGATTGCTGTAGTACTGCAAACAATGGTTAACTTGTACTCAATGAAAAGTTTAACAACTTTTTAAAAACTTTGGGAGGAATTTATGTTGATATTAACACCATTATTTTGGGCACTAAAAAGTCTCAATGTTTTGTGCGACCTACTTTGTACAAAAAATTGAGACTTTGTTCTGCTTCTTGCTGCACTCATCGCTTTTATGAAAAGTGGGTGTGGCTCATCAGGAGGGGAGTTGCCTTTAAAGGAGTTTTGACCCCACAGGGTGAGATCTTGCGCGGAGCCCCTGATCGAGGGAGATTATCAGTGGTCTTGTATGTCTTCCATTTTCTAATTATTGCTCCCACAGTTGATTTCTTCACACCAAGCTGCTTGCCTATTGCAGATTCAGTCTTCCCAGCCTGGTGCAGGTCTACAATTTTGTTTCTGGTGTCCTTCCACAGCTCTTTGGTCTTCACCATAGTGGAGTTTGGAGTGTGACTGTTTGAGGTTGTGGGCAGGTGTCTTTTATACTGATAATTTCAAACAGGAGCCATTACTACAGGTAATGAGTGGAGGACAGAGGAGCCTCTTAAAGAAGAAGTTACAGGTCTGTGAGAGCCAGAAATCTTGCTTGTTTGTAGGTGACCAAATACTTATTTTCCACCATAATTTGCAAATAAATTCTTTCAAAATCAGACAATGTGATTTTCTAGATATGTTTTCTCATTTTGTCTCTCATAGTTGAGGTCTACCTATGATGACAATTACAGGCCGGCCTCATCTTTTTAAGTGGGAAAACTTGCACAATTGGTGGCTGACTAAATACTTTTTTTCCCCACTGTATATAACAAAGGTATGGAGTTTATTACTGTAATGTGCTCTACAACACAGTGGTGGCAGTGACTCCCTTTAAAGAAGACCTTTCACGTCTTCATCGATGTGACAAATGGGAATAGTTTAGTATCAAAGGTAGCAGCTTCCTGTACTTAACAGAGGTGTTTGTGGCGCTGGGTGCCAAATAAACAGCAGAGCAGGTAACAGCAATCCAAAAGAAATGGCTTTATTCAGCTAGTAAATGATGACAGGAACAAAAATAACAAAAGAGCCTAGCCCACACACAGGGTAATACCTCACTTCTTGAACCCTGACTAACTTCTGGAGGAAAGAAGCTTTACTGAGGGTACTTCTTTGTGATCTGGCTCACACTGAGTTTAACCAGTCCTTTTGGAACCCAGTCCTCTTGGACAGACTACCTGTCCGTCTCCAGCTGGTTTCACAAGCCTCCTGTTCCCGGCAGGTTACCAGCAGCACTCTCCTGCTGTGTGCACTCCCTCTGGGGTGAAGCCCCCCAGGTATGGGTGTGGTCAAGGTCCTTTTCAACCATGTTTTTGGGTCACTCTCCAGCGCCCTCTAGGTTCACACCCTCACAACAGCTAGAAAGCCAACAGTGCACTGTCGGCTTTCCTGATATGAGCCCCGATGCAGGAGATATTGGTGGCGTTAATTTCAGCATGATATCTCCCCACTTTCAGAAGGGCGGGCCTTACAGCTTAGCATCATCGCTGGACTGTGAGAAAGGCCCCCCGACAGTATTCTTCCATAGACTTGTATTGTCAGGGGGCGTTCCTCATAGCCCAGCAATGACGCTAGGCTGTAAGGCCCGCCCTTATGACAGTGGGTATATATTGGTGCTGAAATTAACAGCAACGGGGTTCATACCGGGAAAGCCAACAGTGTGCTGAATTCAGCGCACTGTCGGCTTTCTATAATACCGCATATCTATGAAGACTTGAAAGATTCTCTTTCAGGAATAAATATAATGGACATCAGCTCATAGCTGATATAGACTTGAGTTTCAGGTGCACAAAGATAGACCTCATTTATTAAGAGGCAGTTTTCATATATCTTGACCTCTGTATTACAATTTATCAGCATTACCAGTTTCTGCTTGCTGACAATGATAGGTACATCCCTGTATAACATATGTTCAAAAGTGAAGAACTTCACAGAATAATGCCTCCGACATTCCAAGTTTGGAAAGATTTTTCTCAAGTTAAAAATGGGCACGGTGTACCTGGGGTGTTTCACTGTGTTCTTAGGGGCATCACTAGTCAGAGCAGAGTGGAGGTTAATAAAATGTACATGCCGCTTCTTGTCCCTGTGCTCTGTTCCTGGTCTTCCTGGTTTTCATTTGCAAGTGGAGTACATATGACCACTACACAACCAGTGTCTACCGCAGTCACATGCCATACCACTAGCATCATGGCTGCCATCTGTGATCACTCTAACTACTTATTGGCTACTGCAGTCAAATATTGTCTGCTTGTAAAGAAAGTACTGGAGGAAAGACAGTGCTGGATCGGCAGGGAAGGGTGATCTGTGTCTATTTTTTGTTTTGTCATCTTTGCATCAGGCCTTTTTGTTTTTCTTGCAGGTTAGTTTACCCTATGATCATATATCTAGTCTGCGGACTAAAAATGTGAATCTATCATATCTATTCTTTATTTTGGGTTCTCTCTAGGCAGTGTCCAGGATACTTAGCTTATTGGTGATCGCATAGACTGGAAATAATTTAGCCAACCCTCAGTGGTGAGAAGTATTAAGTCTAGCATTTTCAGATGTAAAACAAAAGTAAAAAAAAAAAAAAAACTAAGAAATTGCAAAATAAAGTATAAAGTTGTAGAATTTGTTTGTTTTCCTAATATATTACTGTATTTTACTATTATTTTGTGCATAAAACTATTAAAAAAACTTATTATATTGATGCAATACACCAACGACAGCTTGACTTTTAGAATTCTTTGTTATCTTTTATAATCATCACTTGAATCAATTATATGTCAAATCTTGGTCAATGTATTAAAGCTGTTTAAAAAATAGTCCTTTAAAAGACATTGTGACAATGTAGAACTCAATTCACAATGTATAAAAGTATTGTTCTGCTCTCTGAAAAGGATTTGTCACTAAAGAATATGTTGGGAACAAAATATTTTACAAAGTGCAATTAGCTGGAGAAATTATTCAATTAAAAACTTTGGCTTAGGTGACATTTACATCTACATCTCCATCCGTCTGACACAGAGTTCATCTGAAATTGTAGATGGAAAAGTCCTGTAAGCTTAACATGTCATTGGGTGAGGTCAATGAGAAAATAATGGATACTTGATAGTGTTGAGCGAACCCGTCAAAGTTCAGGTTCAATGCGTTCTGCAAAACTTTGCCCAAAAGTTTGGTTTGGGTACTCGAACTTCACCCGAACCCGAACCCTATGGAAATCAATGGGGACCCGAACTTTGTGACTCAAAAATGACTGTAAAACTTTTTTTTTTTTTTTAATTTTTATTGATTTTCCCCAGTCAATCAACCAGCTTTAGGAATGAGTCGAACCCGGACCCAAACTTCAGCGCTGACGTTCGGGGTCAGGGTCATGGTATCCGAAAGCACAAAGTTCGACACGGACATGATCTGTGCAGTTTGGGTTTGCTCAATACTAATACTTGATAGACCCTAGTATGGTCAATGGTGTATCTCTAAGGTTATGGTCAAACTAGCATTTTGTGACCATTCAGGGACTCCCCCATTCTGCTTAAAATATGCAGAGAGAAAAGTCCTATGTTCATTCTTTTAATTTCTCAATGATACTCCAAGTTTATATCGGCTCATATAGGTTCTTATGCTGCAGAATAGCTACCAATATTTCTTTATCACACTAATAACATAAGATATTCTAGAAAGTCCTATATTGAATTTGCAGTAGACCATAACACAGTGGGCTTTACTAATAGGCTAGTTATTAGCCCATATGGGTATTCACAGTTAAGTGTAGCCATTGAGGCTTTCCTTTCCACTTAGTGGATATTCTCAGTGCCTCTGTTTGGTCTAAGGTGTCAGTGTATTATACTGATAGTAAAATTTTGTTCATACGCCTCTTTGTGGTGGGAAAAAAATAATGTAGCTTCTTTGAGCACTTGGAGACGTTGGAGACGTTGCTGGAAATTTTAAATTGCTCCCATCAAGTTTTATATTACTTAAACATGAATGGAAATCTCTAGGCACTTTGGTAAAAGGAATCAGAAATGAAGTCTCAAAACAGCATCAGAATAGCGGGGTTCTGTTGTTTCATGGGGTCCTTATCTTTTTTGCACAAATATGAATACACTCATTCATTAGGGGTTAATAAGAAGACACTGACACGTCAGCATCCACATATTGTATGTAAGAAGCCTGGGTATATTATAATAATGCTACTAATGTTAGGATTATTCTAAAAAATAAAGTATTCCTATCACAGACATTTCTGGCATACCCAAAGGATATGCTATAAATATCAGATACATTCAGTTCTCACCTCGGGACCTGCATCTACAGAAACTCCAAAACATGGGCCATTACACCACTTATTCCATATGGTGAGTTGACCGCCACATCCATAATGGGGTTTTATACTGAAACTTGAAGAGAGAAAAGTCGTCTGTGCAGGACTTTTCTGTCCGTTGATTTTCTGCAGAATTTGCGACGGAGTCTGTTACGGAGACTCCGACGCCAATGTGAATGAACAGATACAGTAAAAATCAGAAAAAGATCTCCATAAATATAGTTACAATTTTCCTCTGCAAGTTAGTAAAAGATAGCAGGGGATCTCTGTTTACATTTTGTGGCTCATAGATCTAAAGCATGGAAGTGCATTTGTCCTCAGCTTATTGGGACCATGGAATATGAAATAAAGCCTACCTTTGTATAACAAGACTGAGGTTAGAGATCACACATAAATCAAATTAAATAAATCTAAATGATCCAAACATAACAAACGTTCCAATGACTATTTGAATATATGCATTGCTATTATGAGAAATAGTTCTGTGTTTGGATTAAAAAACAAAATTTTTGCCATAATAGCAATTTTGGCAAGATGAAAATCACCCCCGTTGAGTAAATCCTGGAGACTGTGGTCAAGAGATTTGTTTGTCTAAAAGTAAGAGAATGGTTTTATATTTCTATGTCCCAAAGCCTAGCTCTCACCCTTTGGATTCAATGGAATGATTGAATCTGTTTGATAGTAATATAATCTCCGAGACAGGACAAGGATCCATAATTTATTTCCCAATCTGAGAATAGATGCATTGGGTTCTTCTAGTTTTTTTCATTTGTCTTATCTATTTTATGTCCCTTGTGTTTCAAATAAAACCCATTTCCTTGTAAATTCTTGGATTCTGGTTAGACTTCTGTAGTCACGATGGTCTCTCTCATTCCCATAACAATGGTGATGCCAACTCTCTCTCCCCTGAACATTGCTTGCACCTAGCACATTACCTCCTCCATATATGCCCTCCGCCTTCTATATGACATGCAAGTATAAAATACTGTACTTGAACCTCCCTATTGTCTGCTTTTTTCTCTATCCAGCCTTTACTATAGGATTCCCTGTTTGAATAGTAAGAGAGATGCAGAAACCCCTTAGCCTGTGTCTTTGTCACCATAACAACAGACATTTTCAATTCTAGCCCAAGTTCATTGTGATAATAAATAACTTACATATATATTCTTATAACACAGACCTCAATGACTGTGCCAATCCCTTTTAAACAAATGTAACAAGTTTAGCTTGACAAATAATAAATTAAATAAATATTTACAACAAACTTTAACTTTTTCAAAGGCTTTTGTTGTGCGTTATGTTAAATGCAAGTTATCAGTTTCAAGTTAGGGCCGGTTCACATCTGCGTTTGGTTTCTGTTCGGGGAGTCCGCTTGGGGACCACCCGAATGGAAACCTATACGCATAGAAAAGCGGTTTACCTAAGGAAACCTGCGGACCCCATAGACTATAATGGGGTCCGTGTGGTTTCCACATGAAACATATGGAAACATGCGGAAAGGAAAGTGGGGTCTGCAGGTTTCCTTAGGGAAACCGCTTTTCTATGCATATAGGTTTCCGTTCGGGGTGTCCCCAAGTGGACTCCCTGAACGGAAACCGAACGCAGATGTGAACTGTCCCTTAAAGGGATTTCCAGGATCTAAATATAATTGATGCTGACAACTTATCCACATGATAGGTTATCAGTACCAGATTGTTCGACATCCGGACCCAGCACTGATTAGCTGTTTCAGCCTCCTGAAGCTGTATATATTATATACGACTGGGAGCAACCCTGCTCCTAACCAGGTGTCAAGCTTTATTCTGTAGCGCGGTTCTGCCACTACAGTGTATGGAGCTCTGTATACAGCGCCCAGTACATACAGTGTAGTGTTGGTGCCTGGAACTGCAGCCCCACTCTCATTCACTTGAAAAGGAGCAGGGCTGCTTCCAGCTATGTGTATACCTTATATATGGCTTTCAGTGGCCACATCAGCTGTTCGGTGCGGGGTCTGGATGTTTGACCCTGCCCAATTTCATACTGATGAACTATACTGTAGATAGGTCATCAGTATCAATTATCTTCATATCCTGGACGATCCCATTAAATTTTGCTGAATCCATAATTCAGGATGTTTAGCATAAATAAACTTTTTATTAATCTAAAGTGCAGGTGAAGATAACAAACTTTGTAATATACTCTATTAAAGAAATGTGCCTGTATCTTCACTTATTTGCCTCATTCTGCCACTGATCAGATATGTACAATAATAGTTTATGGAGAGGGGAGGGGGGAAGAAGGGAGCTCCTTAAAGCAGACAGACATCTGCACTATAGAGAGACATCTTATTTTTACAACAGAGCTGTAACAGGGAATTACTATGTAGCCCTCAAACAGAAATAACTAATTTCATACAGCCTCATATATCAGTCTTTCTCCATCTCCTCTTCATCTCTCCCCTTTCCATAGACTTCATTGTAAACTGATACTGCTTTTGTATGTAGACTACACCAAATTGTACACTTGAGAAAGGAGCAACCCTAGGCTCCAAAACGCGTCATGTGTCCTGGTACTAATAAAGACTTCCTTTGAAGACATCTGGGTAAGCGCTGTCCTTTTCCCCCACATTTTTACCTACCAAGGATTTGGATACGGTTGTGGATCTGGTCCATGTTATCTACATTGGTTCTGTCTTCAGGATAGGTGTCTGGAATGATCTTTGACATTTTTCTCTCTGTTATTTTCCAAGTTGTCTTCTTCGAATTTTTTGGGTCATGCTGAGAAGACCTGGTGCTGATATCATCTCCTCAGTCACACAGTTCGTTAATGTTATGCCCATCCAACACAATCATCGACAGTGAGCCTAATTTCATAGGGGTTCCCTATAACCTTCCAATCCCATACTGCTCCATTTTTAGTCCTTGCAGCTACATGTTCAAGGTGACAGGTTTCCCTTTAGGCTTCCAGTAAATACTATACAACCCCTTAGTGCATCTTGATGGATCCACATGGAGATCCTCCAGTAGATCCTACCCCCGGTGACATGGTTCTCTATAAATAATTCAATCCATTATTTCTGGAGCACCCGCTGAAAAACAAATCGTTTCTTTTCTCGAAATCTTTGATAACATTTACAACCATTGCTGAATATCAATGTTGACAGCTCATTACAAAAAAGCAGGGAAGGCGAGAGGATATGTGCAAACTCTCCGAAGAAGAGAAGAAACACACACACATTAACACCATTTTATCTAATCATATGAATGATCTGAACTAACTTTGCAGCAGATTGCATGCTGCTTCTTGTGAAACGCTTAATGGGAGTATTTCACGTACAAACCCGTTGGCTAAAATGAACCGGACTTTTATTTTTTTTTTCTATCTCTAAACTTCAATGGGAATTAGTATTAAAACTTTGCCGTTCTGCTCGTGTCTGGTAGAATATAGTGGAGATATTGGAATATAAGTCTATCTAAGTTATCCTAACATTTCTCACATTGTCAGAGCCTGCAGGCCTTCGGGCTTCCTCCAACGTGCATGTAAGCTTTTCATTTAACACTTACTGCAACATTCTCAATTATTCTTGACAGAGAAAGAGACCACAATCTTAACCACCAAGCTTATTGTTAGCACCGAGTACAAATTCTCTATATGAGGTATATTCCTCGGCATCAGCTAAGGAATTTCTCAGCTAAAGCTCAGAGAAGAATCTATTCATAAGACCTACAAAGCCTCACAGCAAAAGGCTTTTCATGTACATCTCAACAGTCAGAAACCTTCTCCGTATTTGTCGGAGATATCAAAATAGAAAGTAAGGATAAAAATATTCCGGTGTATTATATGCACGGCATAGTATGGAGGGAAATATACAATAATTTCAAGTCAGGTGTACAAAATAGCGAAGGAGAATTTAGGATAATAAAATCTGATTACCTTTTTTGTCGTCGAAGTATAGGGTCTGCTGAGCAGGATTTGACCACTGGAGGGAGGTGTTATCATTTTGATCAACACGGCAAGTCAAGTTCACCGTTCCTCCTTCGATAGCTGTAACATTCTGTGTTACTGGAAACTGCCCTTGGCTTACTAAAGGGAGAGTCAGAAAATATAGGCAACATGAGCAGAGAAGTTACAAAGCAGAATGTAAAGCACAAGCATGCTACAGGCCGACACATACAGTATCAAAACCAAGAGGAAACCTAGCACTGGGAAATAACATAAATCAATCAATTCTGGACATGACTTCTATGCTTCCGTCCTAGATCAGAAATACATTAGCTGTGGGTCTGAGATTTGACACGTAACACGTTTTGTTATTTTCTGTACTGTTACACTGGAGTCGAAAGTCTTGTCCAATTATAGATGTAGCAGAACTGAGTCGGTGACGTGACGCTATTTACTGCAATATGAGAAGGTTTACAATGGATTGCAGGTAAATCTACTGCACAAAGTAACTTACAAATTCAGTTCTGCTACATCTGTCTTACTGCATATTATATGGTATCACTTTTCTAAGCATAATTTCTACACTTTGCGTTTGCATGTTGGTGTTATAAATGTAATGACCACTAAATTGAAGACGTAATTCAATATATAAATATATACTGTAGATTATATAGATATATATATGTGTGTGTGTGTGTGTATATATATATATATATATATATATATATATATGTATGTGTGTGTGTATATATATATATATATATATATATATATACAGTATGTGTGTGTGTGCCTATATATATATATATGTGTGTGTGTGTGTGTGTGTGATATCTTCTGTATATGTGTGTGTATGTATATATACATACATAGTATATAATCTGCAAAGATAGATAGATGGATGTAGTAGAGTCTAACTTGATGCTTAATAAATATAATACATTGTTGCAATAGCAATATACATATACGTAAATGTATATTATTGTGCAAAAGTTTTAGGCAGGTTTGGGGGGAATGGTAAGAATACTTCCAAAAGTGTTTCAATAAGGGTTAATAGTTTATTTTTGCCAGTTAACAAAATGAAGTGAATGAACAAAAGAGAAATGTAAATCCCATCAATATTTGGTGTGACCTTTGCCCTTTGGAGGAGGAGTCCTGGAAGTGATCATACGGCCCCCACAGAGCCCTGAGCTTAACATCATCCAGTCTGTCTGGGATAACATGAAGAGACAGAAGGATTGGAGCAAGCCTACATCCACAGAAGATCTGTGCTTAGTTCTCTAAGATGTTTGCTCTTTATATATACCATTTACAGTATATTTCGGGGTCTGGGTCTGCTGATGTTGCAATAGAAATCCTGTGAATAGCTTCACTTTGCAGCCAGCTCTGGTCCTTAAGCTGACTAAAGCCCCCTGACACAAGACAGCATAGCCAGTATTATAAAGGGCACTTGGTCGGCCGGGCCTGAGACAGATTTTGAATTTGCGCAGACAATACTCTTCTGGGTCTGGGTAAAATCTCTTCTTATTCTTTATTACAGTAATTGGGAGTAGCAGAGTGGATTCCTTTAAGCCTTGGTGATTTTGAAGGCCTTGGTTAAAAGCCTTGAAGTCTGTTTTGTTTAAAAGACATGACTGAATAATTGCTACAAATGACACGAGGTTCATACTAGGGCTGGCTCTCCTTTTTTCAGGTCCGTTGGGGCACCCAAACAAGGCAGTCTGCTAAAACCTCAGTTACACACAGAGCCCAGCGGACCCCATTGACTATAATGGCGTCCGTCAGGTGTCTGTCATTGTCCAACTGAAATCAGCGGAGAAAAAAGTCCTCCATGCTGGACTTTTTTCTCTGCCAGTTTTTAGCGGACTCTTTGAAGCAGATGTGAACCTAGCCCGAGAAAGTCATGTTTTTTTATACACTTGCATTTACAGATATTCTCTCTTTGTGATTTTACGGTTAATTTTTAAAATTCTGAGGTTGTTTACAACACACTTTAGGCCTTGTTCACATGTGAGTTAGAGGTTTAGCTTGATATTCTATGTCAATTTTGTCTCAAAGTAGTTTCCAGTAAAATTAATGATATCATGACAGAACTCATATGAAAGCCATTAAAGTCTAAACGACTTATATATTGAGACCTCTGCTTCACGGTCCGGTCTTAATACCTTTCTGCACTGGCATCAAAAGTCTCTGGCCTCTTATTTTGGTGCACCATAGGCAGTACTATGTGTACAGTTAGGATCTGTCATAGATTTCAGCTATAACTTCTGCCAGTTGTCTTGTAGATTGGCCCACCTTGATCCTCGCTCTGCCACTTTTTACAAAAGTAGTGAACTGGGTGAAAAATGACCAAAAGTTATACTTGGTTGTGCAAAAGTGGACTGTGTCAAAAAATGTGGCTTTTGTCATGCCTTGAGAGCCAGAAAACATACAAGCATGATATGTTGACCGCACAGTAGAGTCTTTCCCATTAGTAATGATTCATATCCATAGGACAGATGTACCAAGCACCAAATGAACATTCATTTTGCTAAATAAATGTTAATTTTGCTCTACGATAAAGTTGCAAAATTGCGAAACATGGGCCCTTTCATACAAAATGAATGGGTGGCTGCACTGCAAAAATGGCAAAGCAAATCTTCTGCTAGCAAAATATAAAAGTTCATTTGGTTGATGCTACATCTGTACATGTCATCACTTCCTGACTGATCCGACTGCTGGAACCTACCACAATCCTCTTATTTCTTGATAATCTACCAAATGTAAGTTAGCAAGAAGGGGATAGATGTGAGGGACTATTAGCTCCAGGTTCACATGTACTATCCAGTAATAGACAGTCACAGGCACAAGGTTCTACAGAAAACAATAAGATGTCTCGCACTTTATAGCACTTTGGTTCTTCAGCAGGTCTTACCAGGACTGAGCAGTATAGATGTTAATAAAGCTCACGAAGCTAGAAATGTTACTATAACCTGGATCTAGGATGTTTTTTTTCTCTCTGCTTCTCACCCATTCCTGTCTCCCCCTCCCATATCTCCATATACTTCTATCAGTCTATCTCTGGAAGTGAATTACGCAGCTTAGTAGGCAGAAGTGGAGATGAGAACAGGAGACAGAAGTGCTAATAAATTGTTACAAAGTCTCTAAAAATGCATTTGCTCTTTAAGAGGGGTCTTCCAGGATTGGGGAACATTGCAGCTACCAGGAAGCTCTTTACTAATTCTTCTCAGGAAGTGACATCACGTCTTATGGTCACATTTGAATGGGACTGAGCAGTTGCAAGGTCATGTGACCAATGGACTTGATGTCACTTCCTCGGAAGAGCATGTGGAGTTTTTTTTTAAGGGAAGCAGCCATGTTTTCTTATCCTGAATAATCCCATTAAGTCAAGAAAATACTGACGGGGAACCTCGGGCTGCAACAGGGGCACTGTATATAATGAGTCTTTTCTAATTTTATGCCATTCACCCTCTTCTTCCCTTTGGATGAATTTTTCTTTATATTTTTTATTCTTGGTACCTGCGCTTGTACATTCATCAACTCCTAAAATATAATTTATATAAAAATAATATCTTGAACTATATAAGAGTAAACAACAAAATAAACTTTCCTCATATAAACATGTATTCCACTTGTTATTCGTCTGCCCTAGGTATCTACTTTAGCAGCTTTTTCCCTAAATTTAGTCTAAATATCCCAGGCAGATCTTACAGCAGCGTAAATCTCCTCCCGTAGATTATTACCTAAGAAAGACAGCACATAACTGATAATACTGTGCATGTCTTTGTAGCAAACAATGAAATAAGTCTCTGATAATATATTTCTCCAACCAAACCACAATATTATCCTTTGCGACCCGCCATCTATACTTCTTCGAAGAAGATAAATAAAATTTGTAGGAAATAAAGGAAAACAGTAAGGTAACATGGTTTAATTTGTATTACTATGTCTTTCTGTAAATCACTGGGGGGTTGAATCATTGCCACTATAAAGCACTTTCCAATTGGGTGATAAATTAGAATGTGCTGGAGTGCTAATATCTACAATATGATGGAATAAAGGATATAGGAGATAGCAGTGGCATACCTTCTGGAGCTCACCATTGCGAACACATACAGTATATCTCCTGTCGAATCACTTGTGTCCTCTGGGAACATAACATTCATAATGCACATTTAATCTGCATTTCTAAATTGTTTATATGCAGAGCTGTAATTCTTGGTGTGATAATCAGTCCAAGAGGCTTCCAGAGACGAAAGATTCAATAAATAAATCAATGAAGTCCTTTTATATCATCTCTTTCACTGCGTGATTAACTCGAGTACCACAGTCTGCATTCACATAGTCAGACATTTGGCTCAATATTCCTTTCAAGCGTCCTCGTTTTCCGCCCCGTTTCTAAAACAATTTTATATGTGCTTTTCTTAATTACAGGGTAATCTTGAAGAAACCTTTCATCTCTGACAATTTGTTGCTACTAAGAAGAATGCATGTAAGCTAGCGATAGACCTTTGTGTACTCCCTGGGGAAAGTTGGAGGAGACCTTAGTTAAGTACAAATGCATCAATGGATCTGCTTAAGAATGCAGATCAGTCCATAATTAAAGGGGTGTTGCACCTTTGGATAGTTATAGCTAATTGCCATTAAAAGTGTTGCATACCGAGGACTCTCAAGTTTTATCTTGTCTTGAAGAAGATATCTGGCCTTGATTTTTATCCTTGTGTTTATATTATTAGGAGTAACATAATGAAGGTGTGATCAGCACTCCAGAATTGGCATAATGGCAGACACATGTGACCACACGTAATTGATCTCCAGTTTAGTTAATGAATGCAATTTATCATGGAACCAATTTAACACAATATCACAACATGTTAACAAAAGCCTTGAAAGGCTGCAATTCATCTTCTCCCACCCCCCACAGAGTGGCCACACAGAGACACAAATTGGATGGTTAGCATTTCCTTTTGTGTTAATGTATCAGGAGATCATGTTGCCTTTAGAAAAGGTGCTTAACTCGTGACACATATATCTGGATATGTCCAGCCTAATGGAAAGGTAGGAGAGGGCACATTTATACATTGGATGATAATGCAATCCCTTTACCATCTGGAAGAAGTCAATGACACAAGTTGATTTCAAAAGCAATTGAAATTTATTGTATACGCAAAAAATTCATGAGAATTTTTTGCTCTTGGGATATTTTGGTCCTCTAAAACTGTAGTCTCACACATCATGGAGCTGGTGAATGTCATGTAGAGTAAGTAAGCTCCATGGGAGCTCCTACTGACTTATTGCAATAGTCACAAGTTGTACATTACTTTCACCAGTTCCCATATACTGAAGACCAGGAGAATGTAAACTTCCCAGGCACAGATAACAAGTATCTCCACAACATTATCTCATGAATGTTTGGATAACACAATATATTTAATTATGGTGATATTGACTTCTTCCCTATACTATTAGAATGAATATGGTATTATTAATTTATTAGACTATTGTAACGTAGCAACATATTTGATATGATTGGTTAAAGGAACAAGTCCATCAAGTTTAACCTATAATCCTACCATGTTGATCCACAGGCAGAGACCAATTGACCCACATTAGGTGAAAAAATCCTATTCAAGCCTAAATATGGCAATGGCAATAAATCCCTGGATCAACAGCTCATCCCAAAATATTGTATAAAAACTAGCGTAAACAAGAACTAATAAAAGTATCTGTTACATACAAATGGATAGCATCTTAATCTAGCAATAGAAGCAGGATAAAAGTTGCCAAAACCTGGCAATACTTTGTGGGATTAGTTGAGAATCTTAGGTGTATGTTGATCTCCTAATTACACTTTGACACTGTGTTAACCATGACTGATATGTTGTACTCACAGAAGAACAGTTTTAGTAGGATTGGGGTTAGGCTTTATGTTCCTCTCCCAATTTTAATGAACATGCATGCTTGGTCAAACCAATCATAATTGTATAAGTGGGAGTTTTGAGAAAATGCCTAAAGAAATGCCCTCGTCCACCAGTCTCTGCACTTCCAGTCTAAATAGGTGTCTAGAATCTGAAGGAAGTTTAAAGGGAATCTGGTTATAAACCTAATCCCAGTACCTTGTAGTGGTGATTCTACAGTCTCCAAATATGCCTCTGTCATTCAGCTTTGAAGCCCAGGTTTCATGTAAATCATATTCTATCCATATGCAAATTAAGGAAAAGTACAAATTTGCAAATGAAGGAAAAGTGCATGTCTTAGCTTGCTAGGGCTTCAGTCTCAGTTCTTCATTTCCAGCCAATGTACTTTCCCCCTTTGCATATTAATAAAATAACGATTTACATGAAAATGGGGCTCCAAAGATGAACAACAGGGATATATTTGGAAGTTGTCACTTCTACAAGGTACTGGGATTAGGTTTATATCCAATTTATTGCTGACTGATTCCCCGTAAGGGTGTGTTCACACGGCAGAAAATTAAAATCATTTTCCGTCGTCGGAATTTTCGCCGCAGTCTGCCGCGACAGGATGCTGATGCAGTGCATCAGCATTCCGTCGTGGCATCCCGCTCCTGGTTAGGCCCGGATGAATGGGACTAATCAGGAGGGAGTCTCGAGTCGCGGACAACACAGACGGAATCCGCCTGAAGATAGTTCATGTTGCTTTTTTTTTTCTGCTAGCGGAAAAAAAAACGCTAGAGGGAAAAAAAATGCTACTGACTCCCATTGAAATGAATTGGAGTCGTTTTTTTCAGGCGGATTTTGAGGCGGATTCCGCGTCAAAATCCGCTAGCAAAAAACTCTGTGTGAACACAGCCTAAGATAAGTGTTTTCCAACATGTTCCTATTTTGTATTTCATATACTTCTTTGCAAAGAACTACAATATCCACCTACGTCACTGAGGTCTTGTAACCCTTTCAGTACCAGGTCCTCTTTATGACTCAACATATTTCTAATATTACTTTTGTCTTCAGAATTTTATTTGTTAGAAGAACATAAAGCAACTCAGTGAGCTTCTTCCAATTCTAGAAACGATCCAAGGATGGTGATTGTATGGGAAGGATTGTATGGGATAGAATGTTTCATTTTTGTTTTATTTTTTTGTAGCAAATATATTAGACCTATTAGGATATGTTCACATGGTGGAAAATAAAAAGGAATTTTCTTCATTTTCCAGCGCTGGCATTTTCGCCGCGGTTTAGCCGCAATGGAATGCCGATGCAGTACATCCCGCTCCTGATTAGTCCCGGATGATTGGGCCTAATCAGGAGGTCGTCTCGAGCTGTGGACACTGCGGGCAGAATCCGTGGCAAGATCGAGCAGGACGCTTCTTTATTGCGCACCCTGCTGCGATCTCTGCCTTCCATTGGAAACAATGGGAGGCGGATTCCGGGAGGAATCTGCTCCGGATTTGGGGGCAAAATCTGACCCCAAATCTGCGGCAAATTCCTCCGTGTGAACACACCCTAAATGGCACCTGGGGGCAAGGACTCATGGTCTACTTTACTATAGTTAGCTTTATTTGCAAGACACTCAGATAACTGTTTTTAACCATAACCTTTGTAAATATGAGAATGCAAGAAGTGATGCTACACATTTTTGTTCAACACTATCCCTATAGCTATTTTCATATCAAACCTCTTTAATTATTACCTTTAAGAGCCATACTACCTAGAGCACTGCAGAATTGGATGTGATTTTGAACTACAAAGGACTTGTACATCAAAGATTGTAAACATTGACATGATGTTTGAAGGCACTAGAAAGCAAATCTTTTTGAAAGCACAAGCGATCAAAAGTAATAAGAAAACCTTCTGTTTACTATCCTGACTCCGTTCAGTAAAAATTTGTTGGACTCTACAGTGCTTAATACTACTGGTCATTGTTATTGTTAAGTGCCTCACACTTGTTGAAATTGCATGATAGAAGAGATGGGAAATAAAAGAAAGCCTTATGCAGAATGCAGAAAACGTAAAACACAATAACATGATAGATGTGTCCCTACTTTACGAGGAGATACTGAAATGAATACTAAAATCACACCCGCAGTATCGAGATGCTGGTCAATGTGTTTTCCACAGAGTTGCCTAAGGAGCTATAGATCTTTGAGGGAACATAACTAAGTTTATAACAAAATATTTATGGCACGGAAGGTTGTAGGAATGAAATGTAAAATAATGCTACAATCATTTTCTTTATTATATGCTATAAAACTACTGTATGCACTGTGGAATGCAGAGAAGTAGACTAACACTGTTGGAAGAAGAAAATCAAAAAGACTTTAAGTTCATCTTATTGCACCTGAATTGTCATTGGTGGAAACTTACTTTTAGATGTGGATAATGCTTGATGGCAGTGTAGCTATGGAGGGTGTAGACATAGCAGTTATACCCAAGCACTGGTGCTGAAATGTGTTATAAAGTTATTTCCCACCTAAAAACATTCCACTATTATAATTGGTATATATTAGATGGGGGGCATTATTTTATGCCTGTACTATACTGTCTAATATTACTTATTAAGGTCTATAAATTGACTCTGATCACTCAATGAACCATGATAACTTACAACAAAAGCCTATGGAAAGCTATGGAAAAAAAAATGTTAAAGTGATTAGTAGAGATGAGCGAAGTATTCAAAAATTCAATTTGGCAACTTCGCCGAATTTTCCAATACGATTCTATTCGATACAAATTAAATCGCGGCGAATCGCTTTAAAAAAAACAGTTATTTATTGGCTGCAGAGAGCCGGGGTGGGCGGGTGGGTGAGAAAATGGCGGAACCCCTTGGATGCTGCGGTCATGTTTGACTGTGGCATCCAAGGTGTTAAAACCCCCGATCGATTATGGAGCAGGGTGCTAACACCCTGCTCCATAACCTATCGGGGGTTTTAACACCTTGGATGCAGTGGTCAAACATGCCGTTGGTGCTCGCAAAGGGGTTAAAGGGATGTGACATCACAGGGATGGCTGCTGATTGGCTGCACGCATTGTGGGTGATCCCATGTTCCCAGAATTCCTTGCCCCATTGTCCTAACAGGTACAGCAGCCATTTTGAACTAAATGCGATTCGTTACCACGAAGTGTGAGGAAATTAGGATTCGATGTGAATCAAATATTTCCTGAAATTTGGATCAAATTCCACTTCATCAGCTTAGATTCGCTCATCTCTACTGATTAGCTATCAATCCCATTATGCATCAGCAAAGCGTCCCATAGACAGCTAGAAACAGTACTATATCTACCCGCTGTGGGGCAGTGTAGTTACCCTTCCCTCTATATTCTCAGAAATAATCTAAGAGACTATAATTATATAGTTTATGGAGACTGTGCTGTGAGTTCCTTTTCCATAGCTGTTTGACAGGAACTGTCTGCTCATCAGCAGTTAGTGACAAAAGAGTCTGTCTCCCCCCTGTGGTGAATCTGGTACAGTCTATCATACAGAAAGTCAGGGATCTGTACTTTAATACATATGCTTGGTATCCGGTCAGAGTGATAGTGATAGTTACATGACATTACTGAAGTCATGATATAACTAAATAAGGTTACAGCAGCTGAATTATATATATTGTGCAAAGAGGCTCATAATGAAAGGAAAAGAAAAAAAAAATCCTCAGAGAGCTTTTTTAAGTAATGGCTCAGTTAGCTACTGTAAATGAATGTTTTCATTGTCTAAATAGAAAATGAAGGCCATCCTTTACAGTTCACTTTTGGAATGACTCATAAGTAACCGAATCATAATAATTTTCCAATCATTCATGGGCTTGTCCCAGAAATGATAATGATATAGGAACCATGTCTCTATATTTACCAGTATAATGACTCACTTTTCTGTATTTTTCAGAAATTGAATTAACCCTAATGATAGCATTCAATATCGTAATCTACATGAACAAGTAGGGAGCATGATGTCTGAAGAAAGTAAGTACAAGGAATGGTTAAAATGTGGTATACCGCATTTCTGTTTATGTGGATTAAGATCCTTAGCCGTGGATAATCTTTAGTAAGTAAAAGCGAAATTGCTGTACTTTACAACCAAATGAGTGTTTCTCGGCTAGCAATGGATTAATGTTCAGCTTCAGACAGATGGTATAGCTTTCCACATATAGGATATGGTATAAATGTTCCCTTTCAATACAAACACAATGGTGACATATGTTATTCCCATGTCAATGTCTATAAGACTAGGGAATACAGTAACTGAAAAAATGACAATGCATTTTCCACAAAAATATCATATGACTGATGCATACATGAGTTGCCATCGTTATCTTACCTGAAGTATGGGTAAGAACTCCAATATAATACAATATCACAGTATGCAAGAAAAACCTTTCACAGGCTATAAATCACAGTACAAACACTGGATGGTCAAACATAGACACATATAGAATAGGCATCTCTTGACAGAATATTGCAAAATCATGTTATTTTGAAAATCTGATCATCTTATGAGGTATCTGGACATGAGCAACCAAGAGGAAGGGAAGGACACAGCTGCATGTTTCTATTAAACATACAAGGGCCCCTGAGGATGCTGTGTTACACAACAATACACATAGGGCACCCAGATTATACCAACTAATATATATTTAGGAGTATACACATGTTTGCATGCTTATTGTTCATTATACACTGGTATTTTTATAGTCACAGTTAGCATAGACTGATATGAGTCTTTATGGACCAGAGATGGTATTTATTTTTGCTTTTTTAACTTGTGTAATATAAACGTAAAAATATGTAATATTTTTGCGATCATGCGTTTTGTAATAAAGCATATTTTTAACGCTCACCCTAATTTTTTTCATGTGTTCTTTCTCTCTTTTGTGATTGATAATGTATTGAATGAACACATCTGTAATAAGAACCTAGCTCACACTTTAACTAAGATACAGCATAGAACAATAATGGAATGAGTTGATTGTTTTGTGAGAGAATTTTAGTTTTTCCCTCAAAATTATTGCAATTAAACCTATTCAGAAAATCTATAAGGGCTTGCTTTATTTTTAGAGGTATGTTTGCTGTTTAGTCTCTGTTTACTGAGCTCAATATAAGAGCAAAGCAGGATCGACTTACATTGGCATTAACTCAGCTATCTGGGTTCAAAAACAATATGAAAACAGCAGCAGGGAGCAGTCAAAACATTTTTTCCTGTAGACCTGCTGAATGTGTCACAACCATCAATTCTATGTTTAAGGGTTTGGCGATTAAGCTTTCTATTACTAGGTAAAGTGTGTTATTTACTGGGGGATACGGGACTCAAGCCTATGACAGAAATTAGTTGATGACATTGCACAGTTTTTTGTTTTCACTTTAGCACCTGGGTGGAATGATGTTGGTACGAGGACAGATTGCCAATATCACAAAAGATTGCGTTTGTAAGTATAAAGTCTCTCTATGTTTTGTCGCAACGTGAAGTCTGTATCTGTATACAAAACAAAAAACATCCTAATATACTGTAATATAACACGGTAGTCTACTATTATTCAAAGTCAGGACAAAGGAATTTCTTTGTGCTGTACACTGTTACCAATTTATTTTTACAGTACAGAAGTGTTTGTGTTTCTATTTTTTCATGTACTGTATGTTCTAACCTTCTGTCCTTCAATCCTTCTATTCATTAGCTTGCATGCTTATAGCAACATAGCTGATAAAGTTGGATAAAGACATGTCCATCAAGCCTAACCAATAACCTACAATTTGATCCAGAGGAAGGCAAAGAAAACTAAACATGGCGCTAAGTTCACATCTGTTCCGGAGTCTCCGTTGAAGACTTTGCTGCAGAAATCACCAGAAATTGGCAAACAGAAGAGTCCAGCATGGAGGAAACCGGTGGACACTTAACGGACACCCAGCAGACCCCATTATAGTCTACCGGTAACCACTGTTTAAGTGGTCCAGCTCACCATCGTTTGGGTCTGAAAGACAGAAAGCCAGGGGAAGATGTGAACCTAGCCTGAGGAAATTGAGGAAAAGAGAGAAAAAAAATTGTTCCTAACTCCTAAATATAGAAATTGAACTATATTCCTGGATCAACATCCTATCCAAAAAAATTTAGTTCCTATAACCTGTGATATATTTACTTTCAAGTAAGGTATCCTGGCCCTTCTTGAACTTACTTGAAGTTATCAACCTTCACCACATCCTGTGAGTTCCAAGGTGGCAGTGAGATCCATAGTCTCAACCATGTTTATCACTTGCCACTTGTACCTCAAAAACATCTCCAGAATCTACCCATTTTTCACTGTGGGAACATTCAAGACCCTTATTTTTGCTTTTTTTATTGTCACCTTGATTTCAGTAACTCAATAGCCCGTCTCTCCCTTACAAAAATTTCTCCTCTCTAATCTTTTTGGGTTAAAGCAGCGAGGCCGTCTTCAACATTTGTCCAACTGCTACACTGATGTCTCCGCACTGTACCAGCTTAAATAAAACAAGAAAACAGCACTGAGCAGTGCATAGTGTAATACTGTTTGACACTAAAAGTAATGTACCAGTCACTGCAATGACTTTTCACTTTAATATACAGTCTATATCTTTCCAGGGTGCTGCATCTCCCTTTATCTCTGTCTATTAGCCTACTCCACTCTTCTTTCAGCCAAGACTGACATCCTCCTTAGTTCAAACGTCTTAATCCTGTGTCTTATCTTGTGCTGCATCAGTTTTATGAAATGAACTACCCTGGACAATCTGTTTAAATTCCAACATTCACAGTTCAAAGGGGTTGGCCATTTAATAGTAAATCTTCCACATAAGTCATAAAGGGTTGTATTGTTTCACTTTAAGTGTTAATATACCTAATGTTTGTGTAACATCCTTGCCCGTTCGGGTCTGTGCACCATCCTCCGGTCACATGCTATAGCGCAGGAGGCATGTTTATTTGTGAATTCTGTACTCCTGCTGTTTTAGCACAGTTGGGAATTCATTGCTGTGTATCAGTTCAGCCAGTGCTATTAATTCTTTGGTTACTAAGGAGTTAAGTTTGTAGCTATTTGATTGACATTCCTCCTTGCCAATCGAGCCTAGGGCGCATTCCCTTTATATAGTTTTCCAGCCCTCTCTTCTATGATTGCTATTTGCTTATCTGAGCTTGCTGGCTAACATACTGTTTGCTGTATATATATATATATATATATATATATATTTCTGACTTTGGCTATTCTTTACGACTACTCTTTTGGATTCTGATTCTGTACTTTGCTGCTCGACTGGTTCTGACCCCTGGCTTTCCTTATTATCCATATCTGTTTGTTTGTCTTGTCCATGTTTTGTGTGTACACTTGTGTTGCAGGAAGGGACCGTCACGTCACCCAGTTGTCTTCTACCACCTAGGGCAGCTGAGGCAAGTAGGTAGGGACAGGGGCTGGGTCGAGTTTAGGACTCACTGTCTTTGTCATTCCCTTCCTCCCAGGTTTCAGCAGCAGCTACTGGGGAATTGCTCAACAGACAATTCCCTAACAGCTTGACCAAGCTCTTCACTTAATGCCCATATATGTAGAATGTAAACAATGGAATGTGGTGATCCCATAGCATGTAAAATGTTGCCAGCCATTCATTTTCATTTGCTGTTCCCCCTTTTGCTCAAGAACTGAACAGTCGCTGAATCTGTAACTTATCAGGTCTCAAACTTAGGGGGCGTTCACACTACCATTGGTGACCGTCAGTAGTGTCCGTTGCTATTGTCCGTTACAAGATTTTAGCATCGGACACTAGCTGAACCGTCAGAAATCCGTAAAAATTTCCATTCATTTCAATGGGTTTTTATATTGTGTCCGTTTGTGTCCGTTTACACCAAATCCGTCAGAAGTCCATTTTTGGGGGGGAATAAAAAATCATACATGCAGGACTTTTTGTCCGTTTGAAAAAAACGGTTTCTTGACGGACAGCAAGTGTCCGTAATTTTTTTTAACATTAAAGTCTATGGGTAACGGACTTATAACGGACAGTAACTGATAACCATCAGTTACTGTCCGTTATTTTATGTCCGTTTTTTTTCCTACGCATGCTCAGAAAGGAGAAACAAACAAAAAAAACGGACAGTGTTAAAAAACGGACACTAACTGATGCTAACGGACACTAACTGATGCTAATGTGTCCGATTTTTTAACTGAACCATTAATTGGATCAGTTAAAAAAACGGACACATTAACATCAGTTAGTGTCCGTTATGATAGGTGTCTGTTTGTTTGTTTTTTAACAGACACCTTCATAACGAACTCCAACGGTAGTATGAACCCTGCCTAACTCTGTAACTACCCGTGCTTTTTTCTTAGTATTACTGTGATACATTGGTCAGTGTGATGTTCTTATGATATTGTTTCATTTCTATCATTTTTTGTTTCTATTATGCTCAGTAATAATAAAAAACCGTATATTACTTTCTATACTGATCTTAATAACAATTTGTAGTCAAAGGTACAAAAACTCTACTTTGGTTGGATATTGAGCAAACTGGCCACCCCAGAAAAAGGTAAGCCAATAACACCAACTAGTGAGCATAAAATACTTTGTCCTGCAAATATGGCTACATACACTATATAATAACACTCCCTATATAAAAATGTCCATTCAACACTATTGGAAAACTTTCTCCTAAAGTCGCTCCTTGAAAAAAAAGATGTATAAAAAGTGTCTTCAGTTCCTACTAGTAAATTCTAGCCTGCACTCAAATACTTCTCCTAGAATTCTCCTAGAATTCTTATAGCCATGCATATTTTCCATTTTAATAACCTTTCTAACTTCAAGGTGCACAGCCAGTTGTACTTTCCGTGTCCTTATAATGCATGAATATATTTTTGTTTTCTATAAATATTGTTTAGTGTCAAACCGCGAGGCCTTCCAGCAATGCAGTACTGCTTGATGTTGTGAATTATATGGCAGTGGTACCTAATCCTTATTCACCTTTATGTGGTGGAATACACCCAAGGCAATTTAGTATTTGTGCTACACAGACTTATTGCGGGAGTAAATTGATAATACACAATCTCCCGCTGTCTGCTATCCCTGTAAAAATGAAAGGAAAATGTTTTTGTGGTGTGAGTAAACAGAATACTTCTTATGACTCTGATGGAATAAAATGGAGACTTGATATAAAGAAAACAAAAACAAGGAAAAAGTTATAACAATACTTATAGGGATGTTAAATTGGAGAAAAAAAATTATTAAAGAGATTGTGCAACTTCGAGTTATTGATCACCTGTCTTCAGGATAGGTAATCAATAAAAGATTATTGTGGGTCCAACAGCCGGGAACCCCCACTGATCAGCTGTCTGAAGGGGCTGTCCACCCCTACAAATGCAGTGACTTCTTTACACTGTTTACATTGCACCCCATCTGTTTCATAGTGGTCAAGCAATATAATTACAGCCTCGGCCCATTCACTTCTATAGAAGGGGGGAATTGTCTGACTCCCACTGATATCTTATTGATGACCTATCCTGATGATAGGTTTTTAATAGAGACAGCCCCTTTAAGTATCAATAAATTTAATTAAATAAGACTTGACAGTTTTCAATCTTAAAAACTGGTGTTGACTCTCTAGGTTAAATGAGTTGTTCAAAAAATTTTGACTAAAAGCTAAGAATAACATGAGTAATATTCACCTTACCAATTACTTCAATGTTACTACCTGGGTCCTCCACTGGTCTTTGTACATTGGTGCCCAATAATGATTTTTTGACGTGTACATGAGACTACTAAACCTAATCAGTGACTGCAACAGTGACTACTGTCTTGTCTGCTATAGTCTCTGACTGGTTGCAGTGGGCTATCACTGAAGGCCAAGATCCTGAGACTATATTACTAAGCTTCATAATTTAGACCATTCTGAGATGCTGGTCAAAACTTTTAAGGGGTTGGGTAACCCCTTTACGCTATGAATTACAGATCAGTGGGGGGACGACTTACTTCCCATGACTGTCATACTCAAATGGTTCTAGAACATTTCAACTTCTTCAACATTTTTTCCTGCATGGCATGTGTCACATACTGTACATCCACTGTGCAGGGAAATATAACACAATGTCATATATGTGAATGAAGCTGGGATAGCTCCGTAGATTTGTAGATCTATCTATATTAGATGGATCTGATGTCGATAGATATGCAAGCTAACTGCCAAATACATTTTTGCTCCAGGTTGGCTTTTTAGGTTAAAGGAGTATTCATCTCCTTGAAAATTGTTGACCAAAAGTTCATAATGGTGTAAAACAACAAATGCTCACCTTACCGATTTCCTCATGTTCACTTGCTGACACTTCCAGGTTCCTACATGGTGTCTGTTTCTTGGCCCCCAGTGATGATGTCTTGAAATGAACCTGTAACTGCTACAGCTACTGCTACTCCCCTCTCTTTGGAATAGGTAGAAGTCTCAGGGCTCAGATTCCCATTTTTTGCGAATTGTTGGAATTTCATGGTGATGTCCTGCTCTGAACATAACACTTTAATTCTTCCCTCAATAATCATTGGTTATCAATAAGAGCCCAGTTTTTCCAACTATCTGCTATCCTTCTCTAGCCAATCTTCGCACTCATAACAAGCATTTCACATATTGCTTGCGCAATAATGTGGTGCCATGTGAACTGCACACGTCTATCCATGGAGCTGTCCCTTTTACTGCCAGGTCTATAGACTTCTGCTAACTCACAATTGGTGGCAGAAAAAAAATCAGTGCTAGAGAATGTGCATTAACACCAGCAATATATCAAACCAGAACATTTCCTTTCAAGTGAAGGAAAATAGCAAATTAAAAAACAGTAGCCGGCACCTCTGTCATAAACAAGCCGCACCATTGCATTAAGCAATGCCTGCAGTCAGAACACTACTTAATTAATCCTCCGGAACTACAAGGACTATTAACTGCTGACATGATTTATCCTCCGACCAGTACCACGCCAAATTTTGGCAAAGTTTTACTACATTTTTACCAGTCAGTTTCCTGTTTGTCTTCTCAATGTGGCTTTTTATTGGTTGAAGGCAAACAATAAGAAAACAGCCTATGACATTGGTAAGAACATGTGACATGAGCATAGCATTTTGTAATCTGCATCTCTTGCCTCGGTGGTTTTACCAGACCCTGGAGAATTAATAGGCAGATCATGGTTTCAACTCTTAAAATATTTCTATTTACTGCGGGCAAGGTAGAAGGAAATAATAATACATGTTTGTGTAATACATGTGTATCTATTGAACATAATTAAAGAGCAATCCCATGTGGAATTGTATCATGATACACAATGCACTGAGAGTCAGAGCAGATCCTGTAATGTCTAGTTGTAACTGTAGAGTAGGTCGTCTCAGATGATGGTCATAAAAATGCAATGGGCACCATTTGGAATCATTTTGAAGGCTGTGGAGACCAGAACATACACTTCTGAAGACTCTATTAGACTAAGGCCCCACGTAACGGGCCGCAGCCAAAAATCGCTGAGTGAAAAACTGTAGTGGAAACGCATTGCAGTTTTTCCCGCAGTGCTTTACACAGTTTTCCTCTGCAGACTTTCTGCTTCCATTATACCTATACGGAGACCGCCAGCATTTCCATAGGTAAGCATTTTCCAACTCGCAGAATTTCTGCTGTGGATTATTTTCTGCAATGTGTGAATGGGATCAGCCAGAATCCTATCCCCTTTGCAGGGACTGTAAAACACAGCATTTTTACTCTACATGGAGCCCTGGCCTTAAAGGGGCTTTCAGGGATTTTTTAGTTGATGACTTCTGCTGCTTCTGTGTCTCAGGCCATGTGACATCATGTTCATTAGTCACATAGCCTTATAGCAGTTCAGTCCCATTCAAGCGAAAGGTCTGAGCTGCAAGTCCAAGCACAGCCAATATAAAAGTGCAGTGTTGTTCTTGGAAAATACTGAAGAGGTTGTAATGCCGGGGGGCGTGAGTGTCAGACTGATCTTAAATTGTTGGCCTATCCTTAGGTCATCCATTGTATAGCTTGTAAAGCCCCTTTATGATCAATGGAATTTTTAGTCCTATGTTTTGTTTCCATGGGATCGAAACCTTGCATATTTTCTGCTAAAAATCTATAGAGAACAAATCATCCATTTTTAGTTGCACGTTTAATTCTGGAAATGCTGCAGATTTGAAGCAAATTTCACCCTTTGCTTTCAAAAATTTCAAATCTGATGTAAAAATTCTCAGGTGTACACGTCTATGACATCCATAATTGTGGCAGATCTCACTGCAGAGCAGCAGATGATAAAGAATCTCATACTACAAATCAGTCTATGTTTTTGAGGATTTCACAGTTTTTGTCTGTGGATGGGAACCTCTTCCTTCTGGAGGAGTCATACAGTCATATAGTCATTATCCCAGATTATGCCCTTAGGTATTAAACCAGGTATTAATCTATCGGGAGCTACCTTCCAATAGGTGGCGCTAGGAGCAAATTTCTCTTTTTCACCAATGAGGTCTTATTTGTATATTTTTTACCCAGAATTCTTAGCAGGACATGTATGGTCTAATAAGTCCCTGAACCAGTCTCTCCATAAAGAGAGACATTACTCCTTCTGACTTTGCAGGACAAAAATTCTATATTACGATACTGGCGCAACGAACATTATTTTAGCGTCTGCTACATCTGTATTTCTATCCCAGCTATCAGACACAATTGTCTTACAACAGCCAGCAGACACATCTGTCTTGTGATTTGCCTTCCATCAGTTCATTATATTTACATATTTCTCAGCATTTCTCGTTGTTTTGTGTAGCATTTCTACAGGTTTTGCCCAGAGTGATAGAGTGGGTAAGAAAATAAGGTTACAAGTACATCCATTGTAACCGTCTGTCCTTTGAGATAGACTTTGACTGTACCATCACCATTACTCTGGGAGATTAACAAAATACATCATCTAAGGAAGTACATAAAGAAAATCCTAAAACAGCCGAAGGGCTTGTGATCTGGAAAAAAAAATGAAGCTTAGTGCAATTTCTTTGTACAGAATCCTACTTATTCCAGGACCACCCTGGATT
This sequence comes from Leptodactylus fallax, assembly GCA_947044405.1. NCBI lineage: Eukaryota > Metazoa > Chordata > Amphibia > Anura > Leptodactylidae > Leptodactylus > Leptodactylus fallax. The sequence goes on along the minus strand of CAMRHE010000162.1, from coordinate 650,982 downwards.
AAACAGTTCATGAATACATGAGAGTCACAGCAAAGACGTCCTCAATTTATCCGGATATTTAGTCGGAGGGACATTTACATGCTTGACACACTCAACCTGACAAAAATGTTCCTATAAAATTTCCCACCTGCAACCAACCATAGGATTTATTATTGGATGGATGTGGTGCAAGGATATTGACAACTAACTCTAGAATCTGAATGTTATAGATTGTTAGCGGCAGAAGCAATTCCGTAAATGGTATTTTCCAGTAATCTGTGAAGCTTAACAATCACCTGTATTAAAACCTATTAACCTCTTAATGTCAGGGCTAACTTCTATGACTTCTTCTATACAGCTTCTTGTTCCATATACCCTACCTTTTCACTTGAGATATATATTCTATACACAAATAATTTTAGTTGTGTTTATATTACAGAGAAAAAGGAAAAAATATTGATAATTGTAAATTTACATTTTTAAGCAGATATGAAATAAAATTATGTGTATATGATAGGAACAATCACATCTGATTAGAGATGAGAGAACCTCAGGAAATTATTTTTGTGAATATTTGCAAGGTTCCTTCCCCAGTTTCATTTCAGTCTCTTCAGACCCTCGAGTATATTAATCGCATATTTTTCTTGCCTCAAAGTGTCATGACCATGCGCTCCATGTGACTGCTGAGAACCAATCACAGGCCTCAGCAGTGATCCGAGGCCCCTGATGTCATCCAGAAGGCCGGAAGACACCCAGGAAAGAACAACAGATGCCACAAGGGAGCCCAGGAGAGGTGATAAAAGTATTACCATTAATTATTTTGTCTTACCTCTCCAGGCCCTGGGTCTGAAGAGATCCCAGAATATAATAATGATTCATGGGTTGTAAATTCCAAAAATGTAGGGTTCAGCCAAATCCAATTTTTTTATTTATTTTTTAACAAATTATCAATTGGTTTGCTCATTTCTAGATCAGATCTGATACTTTTTATTATTTTAGTTTATGTGTTGTTTAATATTATTAATATTAATATATAATATTATTTTAATTTTCTTATATTTATTTCTTACATTTCTAGTACGTAAAAGTATATTATATTCAAATTATTTTAGATACCCTTACAAAGAGGCTTATATAAGGGCAATACCATATATTAGTAACATATAGCCATATACCAAAATACCAAGTCAATAAAATCAGACAGCCTGGGATTAAAACCACAGTGCTAACATGAAAAATGTCAGAGATCAGTTTTCACACTCCGCTGTTGAGTAATGCAGAACACAAAGCATATACTGTATAAATGTGACTTATAGATCCTTGATCCAAATGCAAAATCTGTCACAGTGTCCTCACCAAAGGACCATTTGTTGCTTATAATATAAGCAGAAGGGCCTCTGAGATTCTGCACCTCCTATACAGTAGCTATGACACTGCCTATATTTTAGTCAATAATATATATATATATATATATATATATATATATACTGTATATAATCTGCAAAGCTCTTTATATACAGATGTTTCCTTTATTAGCTTTCCTTTTGGTTAGACATGTTCAGAAATGTGTGTAATGAGAAGCTTTTCACGATATGATATCACAATGTGATATGCTTTCCAAAATGATATATTATCTATTCCATGTGTCTGTGCACGGTTACCCCTTATTTGTTTTGTGACTTGCAGCCTGTGAAAGGTTTGGATAGCATATCATGATATCGTATCATCTGCACAGGGATCTTGAAAATGAGGAAGTCAATAAATATGCTCCTTGAAATAAAACTACATTTCTAGTCTTTCAATAGAGATTAACATTTTTAGGATTCATGCATGTGGACATTTAGTATTATGAATCTATGCAGTGTATATATATAATATTGCTCCCCTCAAATTTAGAGACAAGCCTAAAATTTCATTTTGGGTCCAATTCTTTCATTTATTTCCCAAAACGATATTACAAATCTTTAAGAAAAATTACAAAAAAACAACAGAAAAAAAGATTGCCCATCCCCTCTCCCCAACTTTTTCTTACACATCAGAGCACTTAATTGGGTGCAATTTAATTGAACTGGGCATCAGATTCGATTTGATCAGCATTTTGTCCAAATCGAAAATATCCTGAATTGCCCTGAAAAGTTGTCTGTGATACTCTGAGGTCTCCTAGTACTGTATCTTACCACTTTCAAACTCTTTAATGCTAAGATAGCATTAGGAATGCCCCCAAAATCATCCAGTTTTAGGCTAAGGCCCCATGTAGTAAACCGCAACCATTACCTTCTTGTAACTCGCACCATGTCAGTTGTACCTATGGAAATGCTGATATTTTCTGTATAGGTATAATTGAAGCAGAGTCCGCAGAGGAAAACTCTGCAGACTTTCTGTGAAAAGCACTGCAGGAAAAAACAGCGGAAACGCATTGCGGTTTTTCCTGCAGTTCTTTCCGCAGAATGTGAAATGTTTTTCTCTGCAGACTTTCTGCTTCAATTATACACTGCAGAGTTTTTGTGAAAAGCACTTCGGTAAAGGCTGTGGTGGAAACAGCTTGTGGTTTTTCCAATAGTGCTTTTCACAGAATGTCCACAGAGTTTGTCTCTGTGGACTTTCTGCTTCAGTTATACCCATATGGAAAATGCCAGCGTTTCTGTAGGTATAATTGACATGCTGCGATTTGCAAGAATGGAGCGGTTTTTCAAATCACAGCATGTCCACTGCAGATATTTTTCTGCAATGTGTGGATGGGATTAGCCAGAATCCCATCCACTTTGCAGGTACTATAAAATGGCAGCGTTTACTCATCATGGGGCCCCAGCCTTAAGATAGATTCCCTGGGTCCCTTTATTCTGTATCTCATCTCAGCTATACTTATGCACTACTCATAAACCTTAAAAATACCCAGCTTACATTGGACCTTGGATTAGGTTGTTAGCAAATAAGAGGCTAATAATCACCCCGGCAGCGATTAACAATATTATTAACAATTGAGAATTACTACAATACGATGCAGGATTTTATATAGAACATATTTTTCGTTCTATATTGAGTCATCCATTGTGAATACACATTTATTGTCTGAGCATGTTTTTCCCTTTTAATAATTGCCTTATTGCATATTGAGTAAGAACTCCCAAGCTTAATTGTTGTAATTTTTATTTTACCGGAATGTGGAAAACATGTATTTATAATTCAAGGGCAAAATAATCGCTTTCTATTATTGTTGCAATAAAACAGTTGGTTGTTTGAAGAGAATTAAACAGTCTAATCTACTGTAAAATAATAAATAGGTAATTTTATTGATATCCACAAAAAGGTCGTTTTCTACATGAGTGACTTATTTTATGAAGCGGAACAGTTTTACTGGTAGAGAAAATGCGGTGATTTTTTTTCTTGTGTTTGAACTTCTGAGTTCCTGAAATTAGATAATGTTGGATTCTTTCACTTTTTATATGGATCCCTATATGTACAGTCATATGAAAAAGTTTGGGCACCCCTATTAATCTTAATCATTTTTAGTTCTACATATTTGGGTGTTTGCAACAGCCATTTCAATTTGATATATCTAATAACTGATGGACACAGTAATATTTCAGGATTGAAATGAGGTTTATTGTACTAACAGAAAATGTGCAATATGCATTAATCCAAAATTTGACCGGTGCAAAAGTATGGGCACCTCAACAGAAAAGTGACATTAATATTTAGTAGATCCTCCTTTTGCAAAAATAACAGCCTCTAGTCGCTTCCTGTAGCTTTTAATCAGTTCCTGGATCCTGGATGAAGATATTTTTGACCATTCCTCTTTACAAAACAATTCCAGTTCAGTTAAGTTTGATGGTTGCCGAGCATGGACAGCCCGCTTCAAATTATCCCACAGATGTTCAATGATATTCAGGTCTGGGGACTGGGATGGCCATTCCAGAACATTGTAATTGTTCCTCTGCATGAATGCCTGAGTAGATTTGGAGCTGTGTTTTGGATCATTGTCTTGCTGAAATATCCATCCCCGGCGTAACTTCAAATTCGTCACTGATTCTTGTACATTATTCTCAAGAATCTGCTGATACTGAGTTGAATCCATGCGACCCTCAGCTTTAACAAGATTCCCGGTGTCGGCATTGGCCACACAGCCCCAAAGCATGATGGAACCTCCACCAAATTTTACAGTGGGTAGCAAGTGTTTTTCTTGGAATGCTGTGTTTTTTTGATGCCATGCATAACGCCTTTTTGTATGACCAAACAACTCAATCTTTGTTTCATCAGTCCACAGGACCTTCTTCCAAAATGAAGCTGGCTTGTCCAAATGTGCTTTTGCATACCTCAGGCGACTCTGTTTGTGGCGTGCTTTCAGAAACGGCTTCTTTCGCATCACTCTCCCATACAGCTTCTCCTTGTGCAAAGTGTGCTGTATTGTTGACCGATGCACAGTGACACCATCTGCAGCAAGATGATGCTGCAGCTCTTTGGAGGTGGTCTGTGGATTGTCCTTGACTGTTCTCACCATTCTTCTTCTCTGCCTTTCTGATATTTTTCTTGGCCTGCCACTTCTGGGCTTAACAAGAACTGTCCCTGTGGTCTTCCATTTCGTTACTATGTTCCTCACAGTGGAAACTGACAGGTTAAATCTCTGAGACAACTTTTTGTATCCTTCCCCTGAACAACTATGTTGAACAATCTTTGTTTTCCGATCATTTGAGAGTTGTTTTGAGGAGCCCATGATGCCACTCTTCAGAGGAGATTCAAATAGAAGAACAACTTGCAATTGGCCACCTTAAATACCTTTTCTCAATGATTGGATACACCTGGCTATGAAGTTCAAAGCTCAGTGAGGTTACAAAACCAATTTTGTGCTTCAGTAAGTCAGTAAAAGGTAGTTAGGAGTATTCAAATCAATAAAATGATAAGGGTACCCAAATTTTTGCACCGGTCAAATTTTGGTTTAATGCATATTGCACATTTTCTGGTAGTACAATAAACCTCATTTCAATCCTGAAATATTACTGTGTCCATCAGTTATTAGATATATCAAATTGAAATGGCTGTTGCAAACACCCAAATATTTAGAACTAAAAATGATTAAGATTAATAGGGGTGCCCAAACTTTTTCATATGACTGTATATGTAAAACGACAATTTTCAGCCAGGCTCAGCCTTTGGTTAGCTGTATAATACTTTCTTGCTTATCAGTATTTCCTTACATAAGACTGATAAAGGTAGCTGAGGATAGGATAGGATAGTGTAGGACAGGGTAGGATAAGATAGGATAAACCTCCATATTATTTGGGGTCCAAATCCGGGGTCCAAAAACATGATGTGTTTCCCCTGCAGTCTTTTCCGCAGCATTTTTTGGCTGCAGCTTGCTACGTGGGGCCTTAGCCTTAAACTGTGCTACATCTATACTTTTGTGGCTGCATACAGGAGATTGGCTCCAATGGAAAAGGGTGTTACTTTACATGGGGTTTGGCTTAAATGTAACTAAATGCACCAAAATTTAGCCAAAAATAATAATAGGTTATATAAACAGTCTAAAGATTTCTCAACCAGCATCAGCCACCAGTACATTTTCAATTGCCTCTCTATGTTTACACTGATTAACTATTAGTAAATGCAGGCCAATGTATTTTTATGCAAAAGTTTAGCTAGCTAACTGTTAGTTTGCCATTGGCTGATGGATTACCATTCTCTTTTCATTGTTGTGTGTAAAATTCTCAATTTTCTTTATGAGAAGTGCCGGAATGTAATAAAAATAACAGAACCTTGGAGTAAAATATCAGCTATGAGCAGTACTGTAATGAGAAGCATTGGAAATTCCCCGATGCATTATTGTGAAATCAGCGGCATCTGTTTGATTGTTTGTAAAAGGTATTTGTATCCTACATTAACCTTATACTTTGTAACAAACAGTTGAGTTAAACAGAAGTGACTGATTGTGTGATAATAACAAATCTGTCAGACAGCAAACTCCAGCCACTACTAATTCAAGAAATCAATGATCTAAATCCAGTGTCCAATCTGTGTTTAATCTTGCATTACAGATGTTATCCAGCAAAACGACACCTTTATGATACACCGTAAATGCTATGGAATTAAATGTTAAGACTATAACCCTTACTCACATATTTCAACAATTGCGGCTGATGGGCTGATATTGCTTCTAGAGAGCAGAACAGTTCAGCTTTTTGATGGAAGTAAACCCATCAGCCGGAATAAAAATGTATTTGTTTCTGAACAGATTGGTGGCGAGTGTTAGTTGCTAAAGCGTTTTTTGAAGGACATCAATTTTTATTCATTTTAATTGTCATCGGTAGTACGTGTGGCAATGAAAATGGTCAAGGCCATGAGAAAAAAAAATAGAAAAAAAAAATGATGTCATAGTTATCCTGCTGCCTTGGGATAACATTAGAGTCTGACCTGTCCTTCAAGCCGCATATTCAAACCCTCAACACCTCCTGCCGCCTCCAACTCAAGAACATCCATCGAATCCGCTGCTTCCTCACCCCTGAAACTACAAAGATGCTAGTCCATGCCCTCATAATCTCCCGCCTAGACTACTGTAACACCCTTCTCCATGGCCTCCCAGCTAACACTCTCGCCCCCCTCCAGTCCACCTTAAACTGTGCTGCTCGCTTAATACACCTCTCCCCCCGTTCTTCATCGGCCGCTCCCCTCTGCCAATCCCTTCACTGGCTACCTGTTGCCCAGCTAATAGAGTTCAAATTACTAACGCTGACATGCAAAGTCATCCACAACCTGTCCCCTCCATATATCTCTGACCTAATCTCCCCCTACCTGCCCGCACGTAACCTCCGATCCACCAATGACCTCCTACTCCACTCTGCTCTTCTCCGCTCTTCACACAATCGTCTCCAAGACTTCTCCCGTGCATCTCCCATACTCTGGAACTCATTACCAAGACACATAAGACTGACCCCCACAGTCACAAGCTTCAAGAAGGTCCTGAAGACTCACCTATTCAGGAAGGCCTACAACCTCCAATAACGCTACTGTCACCACACCACCACCTGAGCAGACTCTACCCTGTCCTTCTGTCTCTATCCCTCTTCCCTCATAGATTGTAAGCCCTTGTGGGCAGGGCCCTCTATCCCACTGTGCCAGTTGGTCACTGTTAGTATTATCTGTTTTGTATATTTTGTGTACCGTATGTAAACCCTCAAATGTAAAGCACCATGGAATTAATGGTGCTATATAAATAAATAATAATAATAATAATAATAATAATAGGAGTCATACAATTTTTTGATACATGCAATTTTTTAACATATCACTTTGTGATACTTTTTCGCAAAACCAGATTTGGGCAAATTCAATAAAAATCTATGCAAGGATTTTGTTAAAAACAGTCACAAACCTGGTTTACAACATTTAAATGCCACTTGGAGCTTAAATAGTTACAGGCTAAGGCCCCATGTAGCAGACCGCAGCGAAAAAGCACTGCAGGAAAACCACGGTGGAAAGGCATTGAGGTTTTCCCCGCATCGCTTTGCACAGACTTTCTGCTTTAATTATACCTATAAGGAAACCACCAGCATTTCTGTAGGTACAATTGGCATGCTGCAAATTCCAAAAATGAGATGTTTTTGGAAATTGCAGCATTTCCGCTGTGCATATTTTCCTGCAATGTGTGGATGGGATTCACTAGATTCCCATCCACTTAGCAGTGACTGTAAAATGCCACAGTAGGGCCCTGGCCACAAGAAAGGGTATTATGCAAACCTCAACACTTTTCAAAAAGTAGATGGGGCGGGGTGTGGATGTGGCCAAAGACCATGCCAAATTCACTAATATGTGGACAGAAGTCTATGCCAGCAAAAGTCAAGTATTTGGGGCTTGGATACTACAGAGAACAACTTAAGCGTAAGTCAAGACTTTATTTCACTTTATGGGTTTCCATATACAGTTATTCTAAGCCACAAAAGCAAATAGTACAGGTAATCAGAGACAATGATGTACAAATGTTAATCCATTGTCCCAGACATTAAACTAGAAATTAAAAATTATTAAAGTGTTTGTCTGGGAATCTAAAAATTGTGAAAACTGCACTTGTGGCCAAATTGAAGTGCCAGTACAGTGGTCCTAGAAGCTTCACTTCTGCTTTCATGTCAACACAGGGAGATATCTACTTCTGTATGTCAAGTCAAGAGAAAAGATAAGGAAGGACATATCTGTATATACTTTTCAATGTCAAAATTTTGTATCATTTCACATTTGATCTAAGGCAACAAAAATATAGATTCAATGGGTTGCATTCACTCCACTTGAATATCATTACAAAGATGATGATATACAGATGTATTCAAGCTTAACATGATGTGTTAATTATACAGTTAATAATCTCTTTAACTCAACTTCTCTCCATTGTTTTCAATGGCTTTTCTCATGTTGCAGCGAGATTCAAGTTAACAATGGCTATATCTGTAACTATTGGTTAAAATGTATAAAGAAAACAGAGAATACTGAAAATACAATTTTTATCAAATAATACTATAAAGAGTTAATGTGAAACACCTGAATAAGAAATAAGGCTGAACACTGAAACTTTTATAGAAAGTCCATTAAACAACGCTGAAATGAATACAGGTCTCAGAAAAAAATAGTTTTTAGCTCCAGCTATCAAGATTAAAGCATAAGTCAATCATTTTTGTGTAGAAAAGCACCTTCATCAATATGATAATGAGAACTGACTGAGCTATACCTATTACTAAATTTAATGCAGTAAGTCATTGCTATTCAAACGCATGTCCAATATACATCAATCATGTCCCCTTGTATTGTGCAGGTATAGACTTTCCTGAAAAATAACACCACATTATCTTTACTAAAACACTATTGTGAGTTCTTTACTTGTCCTCTTTAAAGTTTTGTACAAAAGTTTAGTTTTGTTATATTGTGAAATCAGAATGGAGATATATAGAAAAAGTGTAGATTAGGTGTAAAGATAAGCAAAAATATTACTGCCAATCAAAGTAAGGGCCTGCACTTTACAGGGCAACACCCTACTAAACAGAGGGGCGCAAGATAGACGGAAAGGCAGATGTAATAGTGTATTCTATTGACAGGCTAGAATCCACAACACAACCACAGAGTGGCTATACATGAACACGCGTACATATGTAGCAAAACTGGAATTGACACTTAACACAAAGCCAAAAAGTGCTTTCACCCAGCGCTTTTCACAGAAAGTCTGCAGAGTTTTCCTCTGCGGACTTTCTGCTTCAATTATACATATATGGAAAGCGCCATCATTTCCGTAGGTATAATTGACTTGCTGCGATTTACAAAAACACAACGGTTTTTGAAATTGCAGCATGTCCTCTGCGGATATTTTTCTGCAATGTGTGGATGGGATTAGCCAGAATCTAATCCACTTTGCAGGTATTGTAAAACGCTGCCGTTTTTGCCACAGCATTTTCTCTGCGGCAAAATCGTGGCATTTATGCTACATGGTGCCCCAGCCTTAAAGAAGTTTTCCAAGGCTATGATACTGATCTCAATTTCCTCTTCACAGGCAGTGACATTACATACATTAGTCACATGATTAAGCTGCACCTCTACAGTATATGCAATGTATGCCACTGTGCTTGGTAAGACACACCTTTGCTATACCTGTAGTATATCACTTTGTGGCACAATATTGCAAAATCATGTCTCGGTATGTCCAACTAAGAGTAAATGTAAGGAAGAACTCGTCTGTATCTGAGTGTTAATGAACCATGACAAGGTTGATAAACAGTCTCTTACGCAAGGATCACACCTGCATTCGGGTTTCCGCTCATGGAGTCCACTTGGGGAACCCACGAATGTAAACCTAATCCGCTTAACAAAGACTGTCAAAAGACTATAATAGGGTCCACCAGGTTTCCACCTGATTTCCGCCTGAAAAATGCCGAGAGAAAAGTCCTGCTTGCATTTTTAAAGCGGAATGGGGAACAGAATCCCCAAGCAGAGACCAGGTGCAGGTGTGAACCTAGCCTTACTGAACTTGGGAATCAATCATTTGAAGGACATGAAGGAAAAATAAAAGTGGTGAAGATCCAAGTGGCAGGCTACTTGTGAAAATGTAACTCACACTCTTTGCAGCCTTCAATCGGTGCTGATCCACTGATTCTCATGCAATTGGGTTTTTTTCTCTAGACCCCACCATTCCTGAACAATCATTTTTAGTAGTCTCAGTACCAAATATGCTAATTAGACTCTCTATAGTTAGGTGGTTGTTCCCAGACTGTCAGCACTTACCTAAAACTGCCTACCTGACAATACAGAGTAAAATTAGGATATTGAGTATAGATTCTAACAGTATCAATTGCTCAGGAATAGTAGGGGCTACAGAAAAAATTCCAACTGCACCAGAATCAGTGCAACAGCACAGACTGAGGGATGCAAAGAGTTGGAGCTGGAAGAGGGGGTGAAAAGTCTTTTTCAAATGCACTAAATTGTGATAAACCTGTGCCGAAATTTTGGTGCTTAACATGGGTCTCAATTAATCCAAGAAAGAGATGTTATAAGGACAGAAATAGTGTCTAAAAGTCTAGCAAAATGTACCAACACTGAGATAAATTTGGTGCATACTTTGTCTCCATGGTCTAGTCTTAAAATGTCTAAATTTAAGGCAGTGATGAAAGATCTCCCCCGTAGTGCTTTAAGGTGGATGTCTACTTTAGAGCAGTTCAACTGCTACATATAAAATAGACTGTACTAAACAACCTCTCATCTGTAAATCGCCTAAAATATCATCAATGTGAACCTGCAACGTTCAATGTCAAAGTCTCTGTATCGTAGATAGTAGTCATTCAGAAATAAACCTCTAATGATCGTGGTAATTATTGCAAATCCATACAAATCCAATGTTATGCCTTAAGTAAACACTGCACAGTTTTAGTTTTCAAGGCATCTTACTTGGTCTTAAAAGACATCCACTGGTATTGAGAATTTATCACAGTAGGAAATGCATTAAAGGATACAGCAGGTTACTTGCTCTAAAAATATAGGTCAGTTAAAACATTACAATGTATATTTTATGATCCCCTTAAATTATACAAAAAAAAAAAAAAATGGGAGGATAAAAAAAAAAAATCAGATGACATCCTGAATGCAAGTTGGACAGGCAAATGCAATATTTACCAGAAAGAGAATTAGAATTAGAATATAATTTGCAATGAAATATAAAAAGTGAACTTGAAGCTATAGCGACAGTAAGTAGTTTGCAATGCCATTCTTACCTTTCCTCTTGACTCAACATATTCTGAGATGTGTGGAGAAAGATGACAAGTTTTGATACTCCATCACAAGATGTCTATCCATTATGTGTCTATGTGTGGCCACCCTGTTGTTTTGATGTGAACTGCTGTCTGTCAAGGTTTTAGTTAGCATGTCACAATATTGTATAGAATTGCTTTAATGAGAATTTGGACTTCCTAACCAATTTCAAGCTGTAATAAAATACAATAACTTCTATTAAAACCAATTAGAGCCATGTAAATTTAGCTAACAGCAAATATGTTCTTATAGATCTATGTTTTTGGCACACAGTCTGGTATAAAACAGGCTGTAATAGGGATCTGTACTAAAAGATTCCAGTCTCTTTGGGGTTCAGTGGTATTGTTATGGCAAAATACTGGCAAAATTAATTTTCACACATTTTCTGGCCACTATTCCCAAGTGTTGCAAGTTTCCAAATTATGCAGCTTCCTACCACTATAATGAATGTCTTAATTGGTTTTTTTCAGTGATTATAACCATATTTAAATTAGTAGACAATTAAAAGTTAAACATTTTTTGCAAATATAAGTAAATAATTTTGCAAAGATTTTACAATTTTGACTTACAATCTTAAAGGTGACATCTTTTGTGTAGATCGGTTGGCAATGGATATGACCATGAATGCAGGAACATTCTATGATGTGGAATCTAGTCATGGATCAGAAAGCCAGTCATGATTTCCTTATTTTTGACAGATTATCATCTCATGTATGTAGTGTCACTGCTAAAAACAGCCCACAAAAAGGAAATCATGGCTGGGTTTCTGATCCGTGACTGGATTCCAGACCATAGAATGTTCCTGCCTTAATGGTCATCCCAGATTTTTGAATGTTCCTGCATTCAAGGTCGTATCCATTGGCAACCGATCAAGACAACAGACTGTCACTACTAAGATGGTTAGAGAAAATCTTAAAAACTTTGAAAATTTTTGAATTACTTATATTTGCAAACTTGTTTAATTTTAAATTGTCTTAAAACTAAACATGGTTATGTTTATGGGAAAACTCCTTTAATATATGGAATAGTCAAGAGCTGTACAAGAGTTGTCTTTCCCGATCCTCTTAAACACATGAATACTTGGTTTGACCAAGTGTGAATATTTTCTGAATATACAGAAGGGATTAAACTGCTGCCAGGCATCTCTTAGGGAAAATTGCTCTTCATTTTTTTTTGGTACTACTTCTTTGACAATTAGATTTCTATAGGTTAGATTAAATTATGTATTTTAATCGTTTAAAGCTTTTATACTGATATATATTCATACAAACTTCTTTATCCTTTTGGTGATGTGGATTGTACCAGCAAAGGGAAGCCTTTCCTATCACTGAGCAATTTTCCTACTATAAGATTTAGTTTATATGAAATGTTAAAAGAAAAATCTACATATGTTGCCCATTCATAGTCATCTACATCTACTTATTAAGCTTGAAGCATTCGAGTAATGTAACACCCAGCATGCAAATGATAGCCAAATCTGACACTTCTGTCATCACCAAGTCAACAACATCCATCCAAATAAACACCTTTAATGATTTCCATTTGGTTCTCTGATTTGTGATAGACATTATTCACATTAATTGTCAACACCTTTTGGAGTCAGTATACCGTTTAGATAAATTGAAAATGAAAGTGTAGAAATGTAATGAACATGTTAAACTTCTAGAGTACATTTTTTTGGGAGATAATTTGTAGTACATTTTAGACTGCTCACTTTAAGGGAATGCGAAGGCTTAAAGGGGTTTTCCAAGTTATTAAAAAATAAGCCTAAAGCCAAGACTTGTGATAAAATAAAAAGAAACTACACTACTCGGTATAATCCCTCACTGCTCCCAGTGCCGCTGATTAGGTTTTCCTCTCCGGGCTTTGTTTACTTGGCTGCAGCAAGGAAATACCTACAGAAGTAGATACATAAGTGTATCACAAAACAAGTTAAGGAACTTTTCTAAAAAACAACAGGATTTCATGATAGGTGTAAGGGAATTGCTAGAGGAGCGATTCCCCAGTAGCTGCTGGTGAACCCTGGGGGGAGGGGCACAACAAGACAATGAGCCCTAAGCTGAACCTCCCATTGTCCCTGCCTACTTGCCTGAACTGTCCTAGGCGACAGCCAGCAACTGGGCGGAGATCCCTTTTTGATATAAGTGATAACACAGAACGCAGACAGGATGAACAACAACAAAAGGGAAGTCAGCTAGCCAAGGGGTCAGTAACAGTCGAGCAACGCAGTACAGAAACAAAATCCAAGATAAAGTTAAAGCCAGAGGTCAGGAATAAGAATAAAGGTAACCAAACAGCAAGAGTAAGTAGCCAGCACGCACAAGACAATAGCAAGCACCAATGTGAATGTGAGCAAACAATAAATAGGAAGGAAGAACCTTCCCCAGACCTGAGAGGAAGATAGGCTGTCAATCACACAGGTAAGGCTAAAATTAACTATTAGTGGAGCAGAGGGAAACGAAGGTAAAGGAGATGGGTGTAGTGGAAAATCAATTAAGGAGGTGAGGGAATAGGACAGTGTTGAGATACAAGAAGAACCCAAAGGAAGGAATCACAGCTGGACCCGCCCACTGCGCCGCAGCATGTGGCCGGTTGGCGCAGAAGTTTGAACGGGTGCAGCCGTAACAATAGGCTATCACAAAGTGAGGTGCTAACTATACTATATGTATCTATATGAGACCATCCAGTGAATTACAGCATTTGTTTTATAGCCTATGATGATTTCATTTCTTAAAGGGGTTGGCCACTTTCAGACCAATATTGAGAGACAAATGTTATTGTTTGTATAATAAAAAGTTGTACAATGTTCCAATATACTTTCTGTATCAATTCTACACCGTTTTTTAGATCTCTGCTTGCTGTCATTCATTCTGTTACTTCTAGTAGATAAAAGTCTGACCATGGTCATGTGATTTATGGTCTATGATCATGTGATGGACACACAGGTGCCACTCGTTATAGTCACAGCTCAGTAATCAGACATCTGCCTGGTAACGAGCTGTGCACCTGTGTGTCCATCACTTGATCATAGACCATAAATCACATGACCATGGTCAGACTTTTATCTACTAGAAGTAACAGAATGAATGACAGCAAGCAGAGATCTAGAAAACCATGAGGTTTTTATTATACAAACGATAACATTTGTCTCTCAATATTGGTCTGAAATTGGATGAACCCTTTAACCATGTGGGAGACCGAGACTGGAATACCGTTATATGATACAGAGCACACTTCAATTTTTTAGAACCTTTTTTTTAAAAAATTGTCAATCAGTGAATGACAGTAGGGAAAAATTTCCTGCAAAAGTGACAGACCTTAGGAGAAGATAAGCAGTGTATTTGTTGTGCCGTTCATCTCTGTATAACTGTCAGAATATAAGGTTTATATAAATAGTATTACATTTTCAAATGTTTCAAATTTCCATTAAAAAAATCTTCAAAAACCTTCCAATATTTACCACTACAGCGAACAGTTAATGCCCAAAAAATGTATATTCCCATTCTCTGCCTCTCCCAATGGTGTCTGGCAGATACAGTATATATGCTTATATATGTGGATAATCCTGTATCCGGATTAGATGACTCACATGTAATAATAACAGCGGTGGAAGCCATCGTTATTAGTGACACGTACTTCCCTGCATCTTATCCTTCAGCATCAGCCTTTATTTCCCACACACATCTGCAGTGTAAATAATCAGCTATTTTTGTCCCTTTTTCATGTTTTTCACTAAAACTCATTAAATGCTTTCATAATTGCTGTTATGAGCGGCGCAGTTCTCGATTCTCTGCGGCACTGTTGGAGAACAATGAATCTAAAACAATTTAAACAAGATTGTCGTAGTCTGATCTGTTGCTAAGGTTGCAAGTTACGGCTGCTAATGATAACTTCCTTATCAGGGAGAACACTGGAGGAAATAGGATACATAGATGCTG
Source organism: Leptodactylus fallax (assembly GCA_947044405.1). NCBI lineage: Eukaryota > Metazoa > Chordata > Amphibia > Anura > Leptodactylidae > Leptodactylus > Leptodactylus fallax. The sequence goes on along the minus strand of CAMRHE010000162.1, from coordinate 635,797 downwards.
AAAGAATGCATACAAATTGCTACAAGCATACCGGCATCGGGCCTGTAACCAGAAGACAGTCAATGGCTACAGGAAGGTATACATTTAATAAATCATAGAAACTGAAATCTGTGTCTAAATCACTAAATGCAGATTTCGGAATAGGCTGAAGCAGAGTTATGTTTCGCTTGTATGAGTTACGAGTGGTTGAGAAAATTCTTTATAAACAATTGTGTATGTTGAATTGTGCTGACTATGGCAAATGCGGCTCCGCTACAGGGATAAGTTTAGGTCAGCTATAGTGACAAGTTATATGGTATAGCATTTGGGAAAGTGTCGATGTTCTTGAAGATATGCAAAGACACAAGACAGCTCTTATTATGGCAGGGGATTAGACAGTTGGATTTATAAGGACACATTGTTATAGCAAAGCAAGTATATCCTATGGTACAAGGTTCTGTTAGTTTTACTGATTTCAGTAGGGGCTTAGGATGTGTAGTCACCAATGTTGGACTGGGGTGCCTAGGGCCCACTAGTAAAATTCATTCTGGGGGTCTGTTATACAGCTAAATGCAAATATTATGTGATACTTGTTTGCAAATTCCTAAAATGTCTGCAATATAAATTGATTTTTCAGTAGTTGCTGGTTGCCTAGTCCTTACCTCTGACTGTTACTATCTGGTCACCCTGTCAGTAGTCTGCAGCCTAACATCTACCTATCATTGTTTCTGTCCTGAGGCACTGTCTTTAGTCTCCTGTCTGGCTCTTACCTTGTACTAGGGCCATCTTAGCTCTGTGAGCCAGGGATATGTGCCCACACGGCAGCAGGGTTCAGGCAGTGGAAAGATACCTCAAGATGCTTGATGATTGGGGCCCCAGCAGGGTGATTGGCAATAGGAAGGATACTGGTTGGCATGGTTGAGATGCTGTATGATAAATAATTGTCCAAAGTACAATAAGAGTACTATGCCATGTGAGGGTGAATTGGGGACCCACCTGGCCGTCTGGGAGATTCACCTTTTCACCTGTTGGACAGGCCGAGCCCTGAAGTCACCTGAATGCTTTATGCCCGTAATATCAGGAGGCTTCTGAATAAGCCATCATGTGAGTGTACATGAAGACAAACTCTATTACCATCTATTACTGTATATGATTTGTATCCTGTATTTATCTGAGAGCTTTCTGCAGGCTCTTTATCTGGCTATAAGCTGTCCCTGAGTTTAGCTCTAGAATATTACTGTATGTCTTCCATGAACATAATAGAAAAGAGAGTAGACCCTGCTCACTATCACCATCTTTCGCACACACATAGAAGCAGCAGCAGTGTGGAGGACACTTTACAGCAATAGTGAGCAGTATAGTTGTGAATCCAGCTCTGGAGAAAGATAGAATGCTGACAAATAGCAGCCTCTCCATGATTCTCTGATTGGTTTGTTGAACCAACAGTAACTCCTTAACCTCCCCCTTTTCCATGGTGCAAATAGACCTGAATTCCAATTTTAGACAAAATAAATCAATGCCATCAAAAATCCAGATCCCTGATACCAATCTTTTAGCCTCTCATCTGTATTCTCACCTACAGAAGTAAATGGAGCTTAAAAATACAGATCTGGATTTTAGTCTCTTTTGAGCCCAAGGCCAAAACAAGGTCCATAGGATTCTAGCTATTATGGGGAAATACTGATCATTTGCAAATTAGCCAGGCTTAGCAACCATAATAACCATTAAACCATTCAACACCCTACGTCACTCAGGAGACATCTTGAAATAGAGGCTTTCAGGAAAGGTGAGTAATGGTATTTTTTTTTTACCTTCTGTTTATTATAATAAAAATCAATCTGTATGGACAGAATTGTAGATTTAGAATGATGTTCTCTTTGCTTTTGTGCATGTAACTCTTTTTCACATACAGTATTAAACACTATGCATTTAATGAATTGTGGCATATTGACAGATTTTCATATCTTACTTAAATAAGGAGATGGGAGGTGTAGTGGAAGGTGTAGGGTTGGAGGTGGAGAGGAATGAGGGGGGAGGGGAACAGGGTGTAATGTAGTGACAGATCTTCACTGAAAAATCCATCAGCTAGACAAGAAATTCAATAGCATAATTGTCATAGAGGTTAAGCTGTATCAGCTGAATAGATTTAGACATGCCTCCTTTATATTTGTATAACATTCTATATTATCCGCATGGAAGATTTTTAACTAAAATGTAGATAAGTAGTCTAAGTAACATGTTTTTGGCATGTGCCACTCATACTGAAGATGCCTTAGAGCATAAGAGCCCATTCACACATATCTATTTAACTTAATAATGTAGGAAGAACGTCTTGTTTAAAATGAATGTCAAGATGATAGTCTATATCATTTTAAGATCTAATATTCTGTTCCGGTTCATTTCTTAATATACCTTTATAGCAGTAGGAGCTCAGTTATTCTGTTAAAGAGCTACAGATGTAGCCATTAGAGATGAGCGAAGTTTTCAAAAATTCCATTCGACAACTTCGCAGAATTTTCCGATACGATTCTCTTTGATCCGAATTAATTTGCGGCGAATAAACAGCTATTTCCTGTCTGCAGAGAGCCGGGGTGTACGGATGGGCGGCAAAATGGTGGAAGCCCTTGGATGCCGCGGTCATGTCTCTCTCTCTCTCTCCAGCATGGACAACTTTTATTCATGTGGAAGGATCTGCTAACAAGCAAAGACATGCCTACCCAATCACATCACTAGAGAATATCTTGTGACCGTCTGATGTCACAAAGGTCCTTACTAAATATTCATTACCGCGAAGCATCAGGAAATCCGGATTCCATGTGGATCGAAGATTTCCTGAATTTCAGATCGAATTGCACTTCTGCAGCTTCGATTCGCTCATCTCTAGTAGCTATCTTCAACTTGAATGTGATAATTCGCTGCACCATGATAACTCACAACAAAAGCTGTTGAAAGCAATGGAAAAAGTTGAGTTAAGGTGATTAGCAACCGTTTACTTAGTTAAAAATCATGTTGAACTTGTCTATATCTGTACAACCCCCTATAAATTTTGGCATCCTGAAGTCACCACTAGGAGAAGCATCAGAGCTTGCTACATACTTTTTATTGTGGAGTTCAATAAAACCCCCATCAACCCCCATCTGTGTGGATCTTCGTGGAAGCCCTCAGTTATGGCCATAAGAACTGGTTACAATAAGACATAAATGCTGGCAATATTGAATATGTATCCGTTTCTCTTGACAGTGCCAATTTAGATGGTATACTATAATACCATTAGCATAATACAGTTAAATATCTGCAAATCTTTGAGATTTTATAATTTATTTAAGTTTACACTTTTTTGGGGGGTTAAATTATTAGCTCTTGACCACCAGTTGAATGTAGCTCACCGTGAACAAAAGGTTGGGGACCTATGAAATAATACATCTAGTTTATAATTAACCTTTGCTTTAATATAAACCGGCTCAGAAATTTGTAGATAAAAAAAAAAAAAAAAGAATGTTAATGAATTATAAAGAACATTACCGATGGAGGAAAATGTGAACAAATAAACAGATATCTTGGCAGCTCAAAACCACCGAACACTCCTATTAGACACTGAAGCCTCAAGTGTTGCTATCTGATTCCGTCTATGCACAGACTAGCTCTTAATCTGATACCCAAGAGAGATATGGATTTGGATAGCTGCAGGTGAATCTTTTCCTAATTAACTTTAATACTGCCTAAGCATATTGAGCTACCCTTGTCTGAACTCTGTGGGATATCCTGCCAGAAGGGTTCCCATGTCAGCCATTAATCTGAGCTGTGCTACTTACAGCCCTATGTGGTAGTTCTTGCTACGCTGCATACAAAGACAGTTGCAAATCAGTTTAAAGAAGCGCCGTTTCTTAAGTGTATTGAATTCTATAAGGCTATACGGATGGCATTATGCCGACTTTCCCATTTACATAATGTTCATGGTTCTACAGTAAACTTATACGAGTTACAATAAAGCCGATGGAATAAACAGAAGCCTCTGTATCTCGGCAGCCCCTGCAATCATCAGAACCATAATATGTTTATTCTGTATTTTTAATGTACTTACATATACAAAATATGGTTGTCGCTCTACATTTTGGGAAGATAAATTAGGACTGCTGAAGCTGCTTCTGTCTGAATGAGTTCTGTCACTATCAATGAATGTCTTTTGGAAAATATTGGTTAAGTTCTTAGCTGCTAAAAAAATGAATGACATAAGGAGAGATGACAGCTAGGTAATGATGATCCGGGGTGAATCAGAGTGGCATTTATTGAATTAGAGGAGTTTTTTATAGACACGGGGACATTGTGGTGGAATGTACATGAAGTCCAATCTTTCCATCCTGAAACATGTTAATAATAATCGGAATGTCTAAATGTTAAGAGAAGCTGAAAACTTTGACTTTGTGCCTAGATTTCCATTAAAATTTTAGCATTTCCATTTTTTTGAAAAAAAATATGTTTTAGGTGAAAAATGTTTAATGGCTATATTTCCTTGCATGTAAACCAGTTCACTTTCTAAACTCTGTGTAATATAACTCAATTTTTAAAGGAGTATTCCCATCTCAGTATATATGGCTATATCTATAGGATAGGCCATAAATACCTGACAGATGCAGGTCCCACCTCTTAGACCCATAACTACAGTATCTCGAGAATGGGGCCCCATCTATTCCCAGAAAGTGAGTAGAGAGGACCTTGTATGCACTTGTCTGTCCATTCAATTGTACAGGAGGTCCAAAAATAGCTGATTAGACAGTTTTGGCTATTTCCATAATTCAATTGAATGGACTTGCAGTAAATTCGTGACTATCCTACAGATGCTGCAAACTTTAATATTACAGTTAACAAGTTATGGGGGTTGGCCGCTTTTAGTAATAGTGTAATATCACTTACCTGTATGTGCTTTTGGTACCTCTGCAGCGTTTCTAAGATTTCATAAGCAGCATGGTGGCAGGTGACCTTACACATCACTTGGACTTCTTCACTTCACCTGCACTGCTTGTAGCTGTCAGAACTGCTGGTGTGAGGCTTATGAAATCTTAGAAATACTGCAGAGGTGAAAGAAGTGTCTTTAGTAATGTCTTGAGCAGGTGTTAGGAAAATCCTTTCAAAAATAGTGTTATTAGTTTTTTGTCAATTTGCAACATTAAGTGAATGAATAAAACAGATCTAAATTCAATCAATATTTCTTGTGAGTGTTCTTTGGAGGAGGAGTCCTGGAAGTGATGATACGGCCCCCACAGATATAGCCCTGATCTCATCATCATCCAGTCTGTCTGGGATTACATGAAGAGGCAGAAGGATTGGAGCAAGCCTACATCCACAGAAGATCTGTGCTTAGTTCACCAAGAAGGCGGGAACAACCTCCCTGCCGAGTTCTGCCAAAAACTGTCTGCAAGTACCGAGAAGAATTGATGGAAGGCAAAGGGTAAAGGTCACACCAAATATTGATTTCATTTAGATTTCTCTTTTGATTGAAATAAACTATTAACACTTTTGTTTCTGAAAGCATTCTTACTTGGCAACATTTTTTACATACTCGCCTCACATCAAATACACTATTATTAAAGGCATTTAGATAATCTCATTTTAAAGTTAAAATAAAAAAGTTGCAGCCTAGTTTAACTTGACTGGCTTTTGTTGTGTGATATCAAAGCTAAAATGTAATTGTAAATCAGATTCTAACTACTACATCTGTATTCACCTGTATCCACCACTGGAGAGATCACACATAACCACACATAGTATAACACTTTGTGATACAATATCATGAAACAATATTTGAAAAACTTGTCACCTCAACACATATGACTATGCAAATGGAAAGGTATGGAGGGACACATCTCTTTATTTTCCATGTGTAGTGTTTCTTTAACATTTGGAGTCCATGAATAGTGTAGAAAGTAGGCCCAGTGAGAAACACAGCGATAGCACCAAATGGCTTATTCCTCAGTTTTATTATTGGTTCCTAAGGAATATCCTTATGAACATTGGTTCAGCACAAAAAAATTGCTGCTTCCACAATCTGTAGATGCTGCATACACATTTAGCATTCCCATGTTACCAGCTGTAACAGCAAAAATCCATCCATAAGGTTTTATTATTTTTCATCATGTTTTTACTTTACTTATGTTTTTCCTAATTATAATGGTCTTTACAACCGGCAGTTACATTGTTCCATTTAAAACAATTACTAATATTCTATTTGATCCTAGGCTGCAGTTTTATAACTCCTCAAAAAGGCACCATAAACCAATCTTGTTGAAAAGATTTTCATGACTGGCACAGCAAGAAACGTATGAATAGAATACAAGTTGAGGCACACAGCCAAGTGGTGTATCGTACGCATACACATGCAGTTCAAAGCCGCAGCAGACTACATAAAAATTTGAATGGAAGACGGGTCAGGAAGCACAAAGCCCCCGGGTCACCGGGAAAAAAACAAGTGGACAAAGAGCGCGCTAGGATGTATGCTGAAACTGGGACAGGCAGCAAGTAATATTATAGCATGAAGGATTCAATTACATTTAAAGGTATTTTTTGTTCTTTCCACAAATGTTGTCCCCTTTTATTTTTTACAGCCTCTTCTTAACCCAAGAGTATGGCACATTACGTAAGAACTTTTCTTCATAAAGAAGCGTAAGTTTGAGAGATCCTCTACATCTTTCGATTACCCCCTGCTCATCCAGCTCTTAATCCCTCCGTAGGGGGGCAGATTCTTCATAATCTTTCCTATCATTTGATCATTCATGTTAAAATGTAAAAATACAGACACTGGAAGGAGAATTTACTAAAACAAAAACATTTCTGGATATCAGAAGCACAGGGTTAGATTTATGATCCAATGACCCAATGATTGTATTAGGCTAAGGTCACACGTAGCGAAACATAGTTAAAATACAGCAAATAAAACATAGGAAAAATGCACGCAACATTTTTACTGCAATTTTTCTGTGCTTTTTTTCTTCCCCTATATAATCTGTATAGAAAACATTGCGATGATGCAGTTAAACGTAACGTTGCAAATTTCAAAAAGGCATGAGTTTTTAAAATGCAGCTTTTCTGAAGTTTTTTTCACCATAATATGTGGATAAGATGAAATGTCATTCACTTTGTTGGTACTGTAAAATGCAACATTCTGCGACGTGGGACTTGTGCCTTAGACGGTCAAATTGGCGATATATGATTATCTTTACTCTCCATTTTATTTCTTACAATGCCTCAGTTCCCCGCTGACCTGAAATTTATAGCCAGTGTTTATTTTCTTGTGCATTGATACTGAATGCAGTATTATCGTAAAGGGATCATGTCATGCTGGACATGGTGAATAATGGGGCATCAACATGTTATACAGCAGAAAGATCAACATACAGTGCTGGCCAAAAGTATTGGCACCCCTGCAATTCTGTCAGATAATACTTAATTACTTCCAGAAAATGATTGCAATCACAAATGCTTTGGTAATAATATCTTCATTTAATTTGTCGTCAATGGAAAACCACAAAAATAATTGTCAAAAAGCCAAATTGGATATAATTCCACACCAAACATAAAAAAGGGGTGGACAATAAGAAACTAAGTAATAGATTTTATGATGACAGGTTTCCTTTAAAGGTTAAAAAAACTACTTAAAAACATCACAACCAACACACAAAAAAAGTGTTTATAAAATGTTTAACACATCACAGGAAGGAAGAGGTAAAGAACAGAAGGTAGAGACAAATAAAATGTTAACTGTTCTTTCCTACTGTACATGTAAGTGGATAAAAAGAAAATCACTGTTGTGTGGGGACACCCTTGTTAGCGGGCTTTTTCTATATAATTGACTTCCTCTCAAACTACTCTCAAAAACGAGGAAATCAGAGATTTCCTTCTGTGTTGGTGGTGTTATACATCAAAAACAGTAACTGAGCTGGATTAGAAATGAAAAGGAAATAGTTCCAGGTGTTTTTGCTTTGTTTTGCTATTGGAAAGTCATTCATAACTGTACGCTTTGGTAGGCATAGATGTAATTTTTTTATTTCAAAAAGAAATTTGACATTACATGCAGTGTGAAGTAGCTCTGAGTGTTTTGAGAGAGTGTGCCATAGGACAAAAAATGGGTGTCATGAAAAAGATACTTTATGGATAATCCAAATGCTTGGGTCTGGAAAATGTTTTACCCTACGGTGGTCCTCTGCTCTCAAAGTTTTGTTGCCCTGGCTCAATATATTGTGACCCCATACTTGCCTCAGTGTTCTGAAGTTTGAGTCAGGTAGTTACTGTAGTCAAACAATACCTGTTGTTGTGGATGCCGAGCCAATTCAGTAAACCCTAACTGTCCGGATGCTTTTGTACAACTATAGAAGTTGTAAGTAGTTTCAGAAGTACTGTACCACACCCAAGCAGTTTGGATTTCCAAAAAGATACCTTTTTTACTGCACCCTACTGAACACATTGCATCTGGGTGTAAGTTTGTATTGGTTTGTAAAATCTGTACAAATAGATGTGCTGTACTCTACTTTAGATGATCTGAATCATGGACCAAAACAACTCAACATAGTGTATGATACAAAGCCAGATATTAAAACAGAAAAGTGGATGGAAGGTGATCATAATCAAACTGTCCATTAAGTTGGTTTTCCTACAAGTGACATTTATCACTTTTCCACAAAATAGGAGATAAATGGCTTATAGTTGGGGACCCATTGGTTTGGCTGTGTTCCTACTACACACAGGAAGGAGGAGTTTAAATGGTGATACAGTTAAGCATGCACCTTGCTGCTGTATTCAATGTCTAAGGGGCTTCTTTAGTCAGGAATAAGTCCCATAGTTAGAGATGAGATAACTAGCTTGTAACAAGCTGAGTTTGCTTTGAATTTTCCAAAAAAATTGTGTTTGAATGTTGATACCTCCCCTTGGCCTATTCTTATCGTACTTTAGGGTCTAAAGAGACCCCAGAGTATAATAATAACCCTTCTGTATTGGACCAAACCAAAACTTGTGGACGAATTATTTGCAAAACCAATCCTGAGAGGTTCGTCCTTCACTATCTATAGATCTAGAGATCTTTGTTGTGGTGATTGTTGGGGACCCAATGATATTGTCCACCACAATCAGACATTTATCACCTATCCTGAGGATATGTTAAATGTTGATTTGGGGACAACCACTTAAAGGGCTGTTTTGGTAATAACAAATTATTTCCAATTCACTGTTGGTAATACAAGGCTTGCACTGATCACAAAAAGCGGGTTCTATGTCCCACATATGAATATATAGTAGCAGGTTGCATATGTGCAATACCACTGCATTCATCTCTATGGGACTGCCAAAGGAAAACAAATACATAGATCGGCAATCCATAGAATTAAAAGGAGTAGCTGTGTGAATATGGGACCTATTGCTCCATTCATAAGGGCTATGAAGGACCCCTGTTCTCTGGATTATCCTAGTTAAGTGCATCAAAGGGATTGTGGCATTATGCACATTTATCCCCTATCCATACAAGAAAGAATAAGTGTTCAAATGCTAGAGGCCCAATCACTGGGTCTCCCAGTGATCAGGAGGATGGGAGACTGAAAGTCCCCCAAAGCCTCCTTGTGAATAGAATGACAGTGCACTTGCTTGACTGATGCTCTATTCACATCAATGGGACTGTGCGTGCTGCGGGAGATTACACTCCCGGCAGTCCCATAGTGGTGAATGAAGTATTGATCACAAAAGTCCACTATTGCTTCATTCACAAAGAGGCTTTAGGGGGACTCTCGGTCCCCTGCCCCTCTGATCATGGTGGATCTGGTGATGAGGCCCCAGCGTTCAGACACTTATTCCTGTCCTGTGAATGGGAATAATTGTCCATAATGGTACAACCCCTTTACACCTTAGTGATACTGTGAAGAGGCATTGCATGACTATTGTTGCCAATTCAAGAGAAATTCATTTTCTATGTCAACAAAAATATAGTAATAGTGGACTAAAGTTCAAAAAATCTACACTAAAATGTTATTTTACTATTATGTTCAACTTATTTAATCTACTGGGAGGAATTACAACAAGACACTTTGAGATCTGACTGTAACATGTGGTGTAATAATCATAGATCCTACATACATTTATCTCAGAGGAAATCCCACAGCCTTAAAGAATGTAAAATGTTCTATCTTCTCTCCACGGCTAACACATGAGTTACATTAAGAGCCAAATGAGAGAGAAGAGCTCTGCGGTAACATGCTTTATTGATTGTCTAAGGTAGGCCAATAATGATGCAATTAAAGTTGTCAAGATGGAAATTATGGTCAGGAAGCTTACGGTTTAATAAGGGCATAGTGAAAATAGAAGTGATTGGAATGTTTGGTATAATTAAACAGAATGTTGTAGCCCTTTGTAAAGCTGTTAACCAGCATGTGCCGCTTATATATTTGGGCACTAATGTTAGTTAGAAAGGTGGTTTGTCCTTACTCTATTTAACTTTAAAATAGTTTAAATAAATTTTCTACAATATTTCTCTTTCACCACATAGTAAAGTCAAAGATATTTCAAAATAAGAGTGATTTACAGTACAGCCACACTCCAAAAATTAGATTATTTTCTAGCCCTGTAGTACAGAGCATGCTAATGTGTAGTGAACAAAGAAACCATTTACCAGGAGCATTGTGCACTTTATAGAGCTCCAGAATGGGTCCCCGAGTGGTCATGTGATTGGCGGGCACACCAGCTGGAAGTCTATGAGAGCTCATAGATCTACCTGAAAAGCAGGGACTTTAAGCTGATGTGTTAATCGGCAGGCTGTCTGCCAGTCACATAACCAACTGGGGTACCCATTCTGGGGCTCAATAAACTGGTGAGCAGCTGCATCATTCACTACAAATTAGTATGGCCTGTACTGCAAGGCTAGAAAATAATGTAATTCCACAGAGTAAGTCTTTAAAGCTATGTAATTAAATAAAAACTACAAAAATTAATATGCACAATAGACTTAGTAAACAGATGAATACTTGTATATTCATTCTAACTAATTTATGTAGAGATTTAGCAAAGTTTAACTTGACCCATAAAAATTAACATCACCCCTTTAACAACATCTATAAGAGTAGTCTACTACACTTTTTATAGTATAAGAGGATAAATACAAAAAACTTTGGGGGGAATTTACTAATCCATCTATGCCAGTTTTCTGGTGCAGATGTGGCACATCTTTGGTGCACGGCCCTTTTATGTGCCAAAGATGCGCCATATTGTTGTTCTGTGCCCCGCTCGCCCTTTATTATGAAAGTGGTTGGAGCTGGATGGAGACCAAGGCAGGTTGGGATCGGGACACTTTGGCCCAACAAATTTACTATAACTCACGCTAGGAAGCTGGCACCTCCGGAACCTCCTAATATGTCAGGTTCATCTCACACCAAGAAGGAAAATTGATAATCATCGACATAGGAAACTCAGTCTTAAAAAGTCCCCCCAATTACTACGTATTCTGGAACTTAGGCCCGGTTTACATCTGCGTTCGGGTCTCCGTTCGGGGAGTCCTCTTGGGGACCCCCAAACAGAAACTTATACGTATAAAAAAGCGGTTTACCTGCATGCAGCACTTTCCTCTCCGCTTGCTTCATGCGGAAACAGCAGAAACCACATGGACCCCATTATAGTCTTTCTCCGGTAAACCGCTGTTTTATGCATATAGGTTTCCCAAGTGGACTCAACGAATGGAAACCAGAACGCAGATGTGAACCAGGCCTAACATTTGCACCATACTTTACATTACTCTAAGATGGAAGCATAGTAGCTTAATAGTTTGCACAAATTCAAAATATGATACAAGCAACTTGAATTGCATATGGATGCAGAGAAAGGTGCATCCAGGATTTAATAGCATTCCCTACCCCTGTGTATCAAAAGTGGGAACCATGCAGATGCAATAGGATTATATGTACATTAGGGCTTTCAGCTATTCTGTTACACTGGTCTTTGTTTCTATTCACTAGTTCCTTAGTCTACTGTAATTCTTATTTGAAAGAAAAAGAAGTATATTTTCAATTAGGACCAAAAGAAGGGAGAGGCTTAGTAGGAAGAATACCAAAGACAGGAAAGGAAATTATTTCTGATGTGACACAGCTTTGTGGCCAAGAAAGAAAGAGCTCTTCAGAGAATGCTGAGACTCATAAAGGAAGAAGGATATGCAACAGATTAGAGCAAGATAAAGGAAGAGCGGATAAGTATGGGGCTTACATAGAATAAAGCAATCTTGTAATGTAAATAGCACTGGCTAGACAGAGAAAAGACAAAGAAAGCTAAATACGACTCAGACACTTCTAAGATATCACATCAATATTAAGAGAACCACTCTTAGGCTTATTTTACTTATTTCTTTACTTGGTATCTTAGTTCATTGTGTTTTTTTTTTCGGTTTGCAAACTTTTTGAAGTATGAAAGAACTCATAACTTTGTAGGGAGATGGAATTGAATATTTAACTGGCTGGTTGCACTGGGTGCAGATAAGGTCTTCAAACTTGAAAGATTCTTCACCAACTTTACCATTGTTTTTGAAAAATATGTAATCTCAATTTTTTTCTACTCTCTTCATATCTTTAAAACATATCACTCTCTTCCACTTGAATTGAGTAGATGTCACATAAAAGACATATGACGTGGTATTTCCAAGGCAAAACTCAGCAATATATTTCTACCTGTACTTTAAACTGAATATGTTCACTAGCTACAGATGTGTGCACCTTACCTTTCTGTGAATTTCAGTAAGCACTCCAATTTCTCACTATACAAAATCAATACATTCTTGCAACATGATAGCAAAACCATTAGCAATGTTGTTATCATTAGCAACTCCAAGAATATTGAAAGATGATGTTTTTTCCCTAAACTGGTCATTTTGCACACTCTTCTCAAGGTACAGATGTATCAAAGTGTAACAAACTTTGTAATATATCTTAATAAAGAAACATTTTCCTTCTCCACTTTTCAGGCTTAGTTACTTTCTACACACAAGTCTATGAAGAGGGGAGGGGAGGAGGCTGCTGGATATAATTGCTGCTGCTAGGTGAGTGAACAATAGCTATTTTGATATTCTCTTCCAGATAAGACCTAATCATGTCATAGAATAAAGCAATAAATCAATTAACTAGCCAGAAGCAGCTTCCTACTCCCATCTCCATAGTGACTTAATATGGAGACAGACCTCTATGTAAACAAACTTTCTAATTGACGATAAGGAGCACAAGAGCAGCCTAATAAGTAGTAAAGGAAACATTTCTTTAATAAGATATATTATAATGTTTCTTATATTCACTTGAACTCTTCATTTAAGTTGTTTATAAATTGAGATTTGCTTTAAATGTTGCTACATCTGAACATTAAACAAAGAGGAAATGTAAGAAAGAAACATCTATGTTAACATTTTTTATTAAGTCAATATTACTCAAACGCAAAAGTTTTTATCATTTTATATTTGGTCGACAATACGTTTGACTAGGGATGAAGAAGATTTCATTGTGTGATGTTTAACAGACATGTTACCTGAGTTCAGACTGTGAATGATCTATGTCCCCAGGCATAACACCCCTAGCCACTACTTTGACTCTTAAATTTTTGTTTTTGGTCAATAAGGTAATCCAAGGAACATTTATCATTTGCACTTTTTTTGTAGTTGCATGATCTTCTCCTAAACTTGAAGTAGTGTCCCGCAAAGGAGATGTATTTTCAAAGATAGGTAGTGGCCCCTATACAGATTTTACCTTAAGACCCAGGAGCTTCATGTTACGTCTTTGTCTATTTTGGACCACCTAGTAGCTGTGGTATGAATTTCAGCTTTTCAAGGGTTTTGCTGGCATTGGCAATATTGTATTGAATTGGGTTCATGAGGAAATGGAGTCCATAACCAAATTAGAGCTACATTAAGGGTGGACATATCTTCATGTTGAAATTCTACATGTTTGATCCTTCTTTCTCCCATCTGTCACCTGGAAAGAGTCAGGAGACAGTCACACATATTAGATAGTCGGCTGGTCCAGTTGCAATCATTGCGCTTGGCCAACATTACTGTAACTTGTATAACCTTCTTTATAATATTCTGTTAATATTATGTTCATTTTTGGACAGTGTCATAATAGAATAGGGACCTTCATGATCTAACAACTCATTTTTAATACTCTTTTTTTCCTCTTATCACTTATTTTCATATAGTTATTTCAAGACAAATATCTCATATCTTGGGGCATTTACTAACTAAACATTATGAACTGTATCTCTCGCTTTGCATTCAGTTGGCTTATAACTTTTCATTTACTTTTAAAGACGCTTGGATTTCATTTGTTAATTATGTATGGTTTGCGTTGTATAGCATGCCAAGACTAGAGACGGAGGGCCAAGTTTTCTCTTTTCAGTGAAGGGATTTAATAATCTCTTTATGAATAAAACAATATTTGTTGTTATTTTTGATGTTTTAATAGGATTCCTAGTTTATTTTAGTAGAATATTTACAAAATATCTATGTATATGTATTAGTAGAATCCAAAAATGGGGTTTGTTTGGATACTGTATCTCTATAATTTCAGGCATTTCATAGCATCAATATATAATATGAATGGTGTAACATCCATGGAGTCCCAAGTGACTTGTAATGCCAAGCTGAGTGGCAGTAGCCCTAAGTATTAGCCATATGGAACTCACTATAATAAAACTTCCACACTGATAATGTTCCAGGCATATCCTAAATCTCAAACCACATTAATTTGGATTTTATATATCAATGTTGAGAGTAAAATGTTTATTTTTGTTACATAATTTTTAGGGGGATTTAAGAGGGTAGCAACCTTGGGTGTTTTAGATCATGCTAAACTGGGAAATTGCTCAAAGCCCCCATTTCTTAAGGATCCTCCAAGGACTTTCAGGAGCAACTCAACCTTAAAACATTTAATCTCACATTGTCCTAGATAACAAGGGACTTAATCATTAACCACTTCACTGCCCTAGACAACAAGGGACTTCACTGGTAACATCTTTATTATTGCAGCATTGCATGGCAATCTTATTCAAACACTTAAAGGGGTTTCCCATGATACACATTTATGGCATAGCCACTGAATATAAAAATGTCAGGTAAAGGTGCGTCCCAGTTCCAGGTCCCGCATCTATCTCTAAAATGAATCCCCCTACCTCACCAGAATCTCATTGAGAAGATGTTCTCGATGATCAGGCTTACAAAAACATTCCCATAATTCTCATAAAAGTAAATGGCAGTAATAACGGAAAAAAAAAAACTAGAACTATGAGCTACATTGTTTCCATAACTCCCATTCACTTCAATGAATACTGGAAACCGCAGCACAGTGGCTCAGTGGTTAGCACTGGTGCCTTACAGCGCTTGAGTCCTAGGTTTGAATCTGACAACATATGCAAGGAGTCTGTATGTTCTTTTATGGGTTTCCTCCTACACTCCAAAGACATGCTTAGAAAGAATTTAGATTGTGAGCCCTGTATACTACAGTGACTTAAAATGTCTGTAAAGCACTGCAGAATATGTTGGCACTATACAAGTTAGAGAAATAATAACATAGCTTAGAGAAGTATGCCATTTTTTCAAGCTTGACTATTGAGGACAGTCTTCACATCGCAGTTAGGGTGAGGTAAAAGCTGGGGCACAGAGGCTTGAGGGTTTCATTTTAGAAATCAGTGCAGGTCCCAGTTGTGGGAATTCCCAAAAATGTTTTTTGTAGGAAAACTTCTTAAGGCTGAGGCCCCACGTTGAGGAAATGCAGCTTTTTTTTGTTGCAAATTTTGCTGCGGTTTTTTGAGCCAAAGCCAGGAGTGGATTGAGCAGAAGGTAAAAGTTTAAGTACTTAATATATACTTCCAATTCCTTTTATAGCCATTCTTCGCTTTGGCTCAAAAAAACGCAGCAAGGCCCCATATTGCGGAAACGCAGCTTTTTTTGTTGCAAATTTTGTTGCATTTTTTGAGCCAAAGCCAGGAGTGGATTGAGTCTCAGTCCTTTTATAGCCATTCTTGGCTTTGGCTCAAAAAAACACAACAAAATCTGCAACAAAAAAAGCTGTGTTTCCGCAACATGGGGTCTTAACGTGTAGGACAGTTTTTGTTGTATATTAAGTGACAAAACTCTGGGAAATGTATGGCAGTTTCATGTGGCCACTATATGTCAGTATTATATGGATACTGCATGGAGATATTTTTTTAGGTAAAATACAGTTCTGTATAATGGTACTATTTAGGCACTGAGTAGTAATATTTTGTGGCAGTACTTATGGTAGCACTTGCCTATTAGACCCAGTATTTTTATAATGCTGCCTGCATGTTGTGGTCCTCAGTGCTAAAGGATTTGCAACTGTAATACAAATTAAGAAATGAAATTTGTTATTATCAACTTAACACACATTCTGTCTTCCAAAGAACATCATGTATCATAGCAACATTTCAGACATATAATCTTCCTTATACTTATTGTAGAGACATTGCTCCTGTAAGTAACAAGTATTTTTTAAACATTATTTGGCATTTGGTGACAGTATTTGAAAATAAACATTTTGTTTAAAGTTAAATTTTGAAAATAACGTCATAAGATATTAGTCTAGTTGTGCTGGTGCGGGGGCTAAGCATTTTAACTAGGACGCCATTTAAAAAAAAAAAAATCTTTCTCCATATTTAATCTTTTCCACCCCCACTTCAGAGCAGAATGTGGCCCCTTACCATAATTAAAATATTAATTTGGTTCTCAAAGTATTAAATGTTTGGAACCATGTTCTAGTAAAGATAGAACCGGTAATAATTTTGATGAAGAAATAGCAAAAAATGTAAATTTAGTTGAAATGTAAAATTAGTTGACTATTTCTCTTAATTCAGAGAGTCACCTTTGGAGCTTTTTGGTTATGAATGTTCTTGCTTTTATGTAAAAAAACAATACTAGCATATGGTCGATAAAATATAACATTTTAGTAATAATTGAAAAATATTGATCTTTATGTAATAACGTGAGATCCTTGTAATAATGAATACAAAAAAATCTGAGTATAAAAATGTACAAGCACTTGATGAGAGGTTGGGGAAAAAGAAAGGTTATAGAGGTGAGAATGGTCATAAAATAGCTATAAAAAACATCTAGTTGTGATTTAAGGTTCCCAGTTCACTATTAAGAGATTGTTTCCTCTGCCAAAACGTATTATAACTCTAAGTTCGAAATACTTTTATTCCTTTATGCTTTAGGGCTCTTTTATCTGGACAATGATATGATATCTTTTTTACCAAGTGATCAGGAGTAGAGAAATGATGTACCAGTGATCTGTTATAGCTATTTGTCGTCATTCTTCCTCACCTTTGTGGTGTGTTATTGTATCTCTGTTAATTTTCTCTTAGCCCAGTCACAAGATAATAGACCATAAAGAAGTTCAAGAGTGCACACCAGTGGGAAATCATTTCTCCAGTTAATAAAGGAGCTTCAAAGTAAATCTCGAAGGAATTTAGGGAAGTAAAAATGGTACTTTTTGAGATAGGACGATCCTTCATGTTGACCTGGACAATTTAAATTCCTTAATATTTTCAAAACCTTCATTCTAAATGCTACATTGTATTTATTAACTTGCATTTATTATGTTCATTTATATCATGACTTCTTTGCACGTCTGTACTCCTGACATTATTTCAGTGTGTTTCGTTACTTTAGTATTGCAGAAAAGTTCAATACAGGGTAGGCCATAAGTATGGATACACCCAGATAAAATGGAAGTGGTTGCTGATATCACCTTACCGTTTTTGGCATATTAGTACATGAGAGGGGGGAAACATTTGAGGCTGGGTGACGCCCATGTCGGCCATCTGCAAAACTGCCATTTTGGATTCAACTTTACTTTTTTCAATGGGAAGGGGGTCATGTGACATATCAAACACATGGATAATTGCACAAGAAAAACAATGGCATCTGGGTGTATCCATACTTATGGCCCACCCGGGTGTATCCATACTTATGGCCCACTCTGTATATACATATAGTATAGAAATCAAAAACTAATTGCTGTTTGCTTGTATATTTTATCATATGTCTTCTTGATTTTCCACTTGCCTACATTCCCTCCACTTTCCTTCACATATTCACATATTACAATAGAATGGCAGTAGGAACAAACAAAAGGTTACACTTATTCCTTAGCCATAGCATGATTCTTAGTAAAGTAACTTTTATCTCTCTTCTATTCCACTAATCTATAGAGCTGACATATTGTACTTTATGATAACTGTCCTTTAAGATTATTATATGTATATGTATATATTACAATAATCAACTTTCTATTCCTCCCAACTCTCCCATGCACCCATGGTTTGGCCAAGTGTATTCCAAGGTGTAAGGGATCTAAGCAGCTACCAAAAACTTCTGATGAGGCTTACTACATATCCCAATATCCCATAAGAATAAAGGATAGAGCATGTACAGATATGTCCTCCTTTATCCGTCCTTTTAACTTGGCATCTCCAGATATGTGTATCACAAGTTTAGATGTGTTTTCAAATTCAGTATGGTTTCCTGTCAAAGTTATGACACAACGATATGATAAATATGTGATAAATTTGGACACATTTGTAGAATTTCTACATGCTTCTTTGTCTTGACATCATCTGTTGAGGGAATCTAAAGGCCCCCAATTACTTGATGTGTCTGTCTGGTGTCAATAAAATCAGCATTATAATGATCCCATTCACTGTATACTCTCAATTTTTTTTCCAGATCTGTGACCCTATCAAATTTTGTTCACCCCGTGGTAGGAAAACTAATAGTTACATGAGAGGAAGTAACCTGACAGTGGCCTGCACTTTCTATGAGTATAGTGTCCACACTTAAACGATCTCCTGATTAAAAGGGTTTTCTGGGACTAAGAAAATACTTGTTATATCAAAGAATAAACATAACTGAATACATTTATGAATGCTTGGACCGTTTTCACCATTTCTCATGTTTTCAGGCTCAAGCACATATATGTACAAAATATATATATATATATATATATATATATATATATATATATAAGACTGAGAATGTCTGTAAAGCACAATCACACAATCTGGTCCAATGATACAATACTTCAGCCTTTCAAGGTTTTTGGTAGCATGACACAATATTATATTGATTTGGTTTAAAGGGAAATTACATTCCTAAACCAAACTAGATATACAAAACCTTTAGCAGATCCAGCTGACCATCTAATTTGTATACAATTTTCAGCCAACATTCATTCAGAATTTGTATGCTGAAAAGGATCAGGCATGTTGCATTTCAACATGTCTGATCCTTTGTTCTTAAGGACGATAAGCCACCACTAGAGGGTCAGGCTTATTCTCTCATGCTAAGCTGAACCTAATATACATGTTTATGGGGAGTTTGTTAGGTATTGATGTAATCAAAACAAGCATGTATAGGCACTTTAATAGATAAAAAGTAATGTCAGCGTGACTTAGAATCAACAGAAGTCTGGTTACGATATACACACAAACACAATTTGGCAATTTTTGCAATTTGACACATAGGACTTTTGGTAGTTTGTACAAAGGAGCGTTGTGCAGCGCCTATAAAATTATGTCAATAGGTGATGACCACAAAAGCAGGATTAATGCTTATTCCTTTATAGACTGTGCTACATTATGTTAACCTACAAGCCGAGCTCAGCCATGGATCCTGAGTGTGTATTGTATAAGAGTGCACTTATTATTTTTCAGAGAACCTTTACTGTGTCAGCAATCTGTACATTTATCTCTTTATGGGTGGACAGCAGCTAGATAGTACTTGATAAAATGTAGTGTTATGACTTTACTATATAAAATAAAGTATAGGGAATCTTCCCATTTGTTCATTTTTCACTCACATTTTAGATGTTGTTGACTATGGCATATAAATAGTGTGTTGATAAAAAAAACTTTTACAGCTAGCCTTCCAAATCCAAAGACTCTCATGCTCCACAGTTTTTCACATTCCTTATCTTTCATTTTTATTGATACATAGTTCAAGACTCTTATCTGTAACCAACAACCGTACCAGTCTTCAAGACTCCAACCTGGATCCTTCTTAAGTTTCTTAAAGTATCTTACGGTACATATAATACAATCTCAACTTCAGGCAAAACAAATGATAAATATAGTATTATACATGTGATACTAAATCTTTTTGGCACATACTCAAATTAAAATAAAACAGTTTTTTTAAGCTATAGTACAAGTTATGCATAAGAACTAATAGAGATTTTAGGGCCACCGACTGTTGGATAGGTCATGAATATCAGACTGCTGTGGGTCTGATTCTCCTGCTTCCCAGTAAATTATACAGAATAATAAATGGTACCATTATAAAGAACAATTTGTTCCTCAAACATTAAGCCCACATATGGCTCTTTGAACGGAAAAATAAAAAGATAGGAATCGGTTAATAGATACAGTATTTATTATTTGGATTTATTCGGGACTCACAGATAAGCACTTTCTGATTTATGCTAGGTTCACACTAGTTTCGGTCAACCATTGTCCTTCAGAGGATCAGAACAACGGATAAGCAGACCACAAAAAAAAGCATTTATACTCAGAGTCCAACGGACCCCATTGACAATAATGGTACCCGTCGGGGTTCATCGTTTTAAAACTGAAAGTTGAGGATATTGGTGGTATTTTTTAAAATTATCATAACTACAAATTCCTAAAATATCAAAATATTAATGAAAAAAAAATTGAATTGCTATTCACTACTACTGTCTAATTTTGGTATATATACATATATATATATATATATATATATATATATATATATATATATAGCTGTTTCCATCCACATTCTCATTTTGTCTGTTTCCTCTACTTTCTATATTTTTTTATGTTTTTTCCAGATTTTTTAAGCTATATGAAGAGTTGAAACAGTGATAGTTATTAGTTTGAATAAAAGTTGTCAGCAAAAGGTAGGATTTTGCAAGCACTAGCGAAAAAGAAGCATCAGTATACAGCTTTTCTGAGGAGTCTTACTAGGAGATCTGATTAGTGTAAAAATGTAGAAAAATGAGACAGACAACAAAAATGATTAGAATCCTACCAAAAGTAAACTAGAGAAGTCAACTGAAAAACTCCATAAGCAGTAAATCAATGTGTTCACAGTATACACCTACCCTGAGCAAAATTAACCAGTCTTATACTATAATCTAACATACAGTATCATGGGCATTTGACAAGACCACAAGATACTGATTGAAAAATAATGAAAAGCGCATACAACATATTGTGTCCATATTTACCATTCTGCAAATTTTGTTAAAGAGCTCATCCAGGACATATATCGATGACCTGTCCTTAGAATAAGTTGTCAATATGTTAATGATGGCTGCCAAGTACTAGTGTTGGGCAAATCAGTTCGCAATGAATCGGATTCGACCCAAACATTCCGAATTGTTTGGTTTTTACCAAAACCAAACAATTTTTTATTTATCTCGGATGAACAAAAATGCCCACAGCAACATGATTTATTATAAATTATTATACTCTGGGGGTCTCTTGGCAGTCTTCTTGATGGCGTTCGATGTGCCCATGTCAGGCGCATGATGTCCCAGAAGAGCGCCGAGGCACCTGGAGGAGGAAGACACAGGTCATCGGAGGCCACGAGGAGGGCCCAAAAGATGTGAGGGAAAGTGAGTATAATTTTTTTTTTATTTTTTACACCTCCCTTGAGACCCCGAAGTATAATAATTTAACGTCTGGTTCTAATGGAACCGAAACAGAGGATTGCTTCAGTCAAACACCAGAAGAAGCAAATCTTCAGCAGTTTTACGATCTTTACCCAATACCCTCAAGATCAACTGGTTGAGGACACCTCATCGTTTGGATTAGTACTTCAGCCTCTTCACGGAATACCAAGTTTAGCACTGTACATTTCATAAGTGTTCTGCTTAAAGGGAACATGTCTGGTGCTGTTACCACTCTACAATGACTTTTCCTATCCCTCACTATGCTTTCTGTTGCTGAAAAATCAAGTTATACATTTTTAAAACCTTAGATTGGCGCATGCAAATTTACCCTAGCTAGTCACGAGGTGCAGCTTCATCCAGCCATGCAGTCATTGCACTAAAATGAGATAACCCAACTTTTTGCTGTAGGATAAATTGCTGCAGTAAGATATTTTATCTTAGAAGGCAAGAAAACCCAATGAGAAGTCATAAAAAAATTATTACAATGACTTTTCATGTCTTCTATGATAAGATATCATGCTGCAGCAATTTATCCCACTGCCATATGCAATGACTGCATGACTAGATGAAGTTGCTCCCTGCCTATTGTGATTAGTTAAAGTAAATTTTCCTATGCCGATATAAGGTACTAAAAGCTTAAAACCAAATCATGTCTTTTTTCAAAGCTCGTCATCTTGGGATAAGTCAAGACAATAGGAAAGATAATTAGGCACATATCTATAGATTTGTAAAAACTGCATATTGTTTTGTCTATCTATCTATCTATCTATCTATCTATCTATCTATGTATCTATCTATCTATCATCTGTCTGTCTATCTACAGTATCTATCTATCTATCTATCTATCTATCTATCTATCTATCTATCTATCTATAAGTCTATCCATCTATCTATCTATCTATCTATCTATCTATAAGTCTATCCATCTATCTATCTATCTATCTATCTATCTATCTATAAGTCTATCCATCTATCTATCTATCTATCTATCTATCTATCTATCAAAGTCTATCCATCTACCTATCTGTCTATCTATCAGTCTATCTATTATTTACAATTTGTTTCACAAGTTCAATGTCCCCAAACACCTCCATCTCACTTTGGATCGCATACTATATAGCAAGTTCAGTAGCCTATGATTATGAAACCCAACAAAGCAACTCTTGGGTTGATCGGTGCACTATTTACAGCTACATATTGCTATAATTATTTAGATTTGGACAGAAGGTTTTATTACTAAGCGACATTGCTGTTTTTCTAAAGCAGTGTGATAGCATTTCATTATAATTTTCTACGTTTCATAACTGCTGTATGTGGACATTGAACATTTCCTGTGCCTGCTGTGTGTGAATAGCCTAATTTAGCCCAGAGCATTAGTTTTAGTTAAACATTTTGTGTGTTTTTTATTTCACTTTCACTGCAGTATTAGGTAGTTTTTGTACTAATATAAAGTTCTATATCTGTATATTTCATGTGAATAAGACCATATTGCTGTTAATTACAACATATCTGCTATTGCTAGTGCAGGACATTGACAATGAGCTTTATTTTATGCTCTTAACTTCCATTTCGATGCCACTTACCCTTGCTACGACCTTGTAACATCTTGTTATCCCAGTGGAACAAAGAAAGAAAAATGGCTGCACCATCACATTATCAGTGACAGTTTACTGTCATTTAGGTGGAAAATGAAGAAGGTGCCAATATTTCTTCCATCTTATTATCATTACAGTGAAACATGTGCATCTAAACGTGTTTCCCCTTTCAGCAAGATAAAATGTTCATTTTTTAATTTTATTTCGCAATTCCCTCTAGTATTTTCTTTTATTTATTATTTTTTTTCTTATGCATTTTCTAATGTAATCTATTCACACAGCCAGCAGAAGACCATTAAAGCTTTATGAATGATGTTTAAATTATATCCTCTAAAATCTGAAACTCATAGATTATAATGTTACCATGGGAAAATTGGGTCACACGCATAAAAAAAAAAAAAAAAAAAATCTGCATTAAACCTGGAGGATTTGGTTATGATATGCAGTGGAAATTAACTCCAGTGATCAGCATTTTACATTGATGGAAGAGAATAATTTACAGGGTATTTCTTGCATCTCGAAACAAATGCATTATACGGATGTGTCTACGCTTAACTGATCTCCAATTTTATTAAGAATTTCAATTTCTAATTAAACCAATTCAATACAATATTATGACATGCTAACAAAAGCTCTGAAAGGCTGCAATTCACCTTCCCAGACTGGGTGGTCACACATAGATACAAATAGGATAGTTAGCATATCACTTTGGGATAATATCACAAAATAATGGTGCTTTTAAAAAACCTTCTTAATTTGTGATACCTATATGCAGTAACTGGGCCCCTGATGTAAAATTTGTAATGGGGCCTTCACTTACCATGTGATATCAATATTACTTGTGTCTTCTTATTTTGTATAGAGGTCATTGGGTTTACTCAGGCTCCAGGACCAAGGAGCAATTGCTACCACTGCACCCTCTATAGCTACAACTATCTGGACATAAGATCTATGACATTCCTTTTTGTATTGTTAAACAAGGGCACGCAGATGTGGAATTCTTACTTTTACAGTAGAAACTCGGGAACCATGAGTATTGAGGGTAGGAACAAATTCCAGGCCCTTCAGTACTGGAAGACCAAAACTTCACCATAACAGAGGTCCATTTTTAATCACTGTCATTGACTGAAACTGTTTTGTCCCTGGTCTGAAAACTATTTTTTTTCAAACCACCTTTGTGCCTGCCTTGCATTTGTTTTACTGTTGACTATTGGGCTACTTCTTACTGTTATGGAATTCAAAAGCCATCTCACGTATGAATAAAAACAGATGAAAGTTCATTTAAGTTTAAAGCAAATTAGATTTAGAGATAGAGAGGAAATTTTTGAAATAAATGAAACAAAAATTGTGGTCACCAAGGCTTTCTGGAAGGGGCAGAGAAGTCTGTTGTGATCCCAAAAACAAGGATTCTTAAGCCACGTTTTTAGCAGCTAGGCAACCAAACTTCACCAAAGACACATGGTGATTATTTATTTTGTTTATAAATTTCCTAATCTGTACTCCAATATATCCATTCCCCTAATTGTCTTGGTCGCCCTTCTCTGCAGATCTCTCTAGATATGTGCTTCTTGTACACAGGGACCCAAAATTGCGCACAATACTCAATGTGTGGTCATACTAATGATTTTTTATAGAGACATAAGTATGTTCATGTCATGAGTGTCTAAGCCTCTTTTGATGCATCCCATAAATTTTGGTTGCCTTGACAGCAGCTGCCTGGCACTGTTCACTAAAGGTAAGCTTACTGTCCACCAAAATCCCCAAGTCTTTTTCATTCTCAGTCTTACCCAGTAATTTATTATTAAGTACATAATCATACCTTTTTTTTCTTTGACCAAAATGCATAACCTTACCTTTGTCTACATTAAACTTAATTTTCCAAGTCTCTGCCCATGCTTCCAGCTTCCCTAGATCCCCCTGTAATAATATTCTACTATGCTCCTGAGATTTTACAATTATTTTACATCAGTAAATATGGACACCCTGCTCTATAAGCCCTCAACCAGGTCATTAATAAGCATATTAAAAAGAACAGGGTCCAATACTGACCCCTGTGGCACCCCACTAGTGACTGTGAGCCAGTCGGAGTACTTGCCATTAGCAAGCACCCTTTGTTTCCCATCACTGAGCCAGTGGTGAACCGAAATTCATATGTTTTCTCCCATTTGCCATGTTCTTATTTCATATACCTTTTATTTGGTACATCACCGAATGGCTTTCAGATTCAAATTTTTATATGAACAAATCATTTTTTTATGTTGCTGCTTTCCTTTCCCTATTTTTTGAAGATCCTTATATTTTTATCAAGTTCTCAAGCTCAACAAAAATGTCAATGCATGGGGAGCATAGCAGGGAAAGGATGAATATATAGAAAACTATTACCAACTCATCATTGGTATAAGTTCCTAGGAAACCAAGGCACATGAGACCCAATAAGTTTGAAAAGTTAGAGATCTCAATACTATAAATGACAGCAGTCAAAACTCCTACGACATGTAAAAAATTTGTCAAAAAAGATAGTTACCTACCTACACTTACTGGAGATTTTTTGCAGCCCTATAGTAATAACACTATCTCACATTTTGGTCAGATTCACACAAATGTATTATAAGCATATTTTTGTGACCATATTAAGTCCAAAGGTCGTGGCCCAACTGCAGGCATTCTAACCCGAATGAGAAACAATACAGAGATTTATTGTGTTGTTAGTTTGTGTCCATAGACTTAAGATCAGAGAAGGATGCTTAGACCAAGATGGGTTCCAAAATTGTACCCATAATATGTTTGTGTGAGACTGATGTTAGTCGTGTGAACAAAGTTAGCTTATCGTGTTGGAAAACTGTCCACCTCTCAAAATGAGAAACACCATGAGTGGTTGCTCTATTTTATTTTTTGCTAATTTTAAGTTTGAAAACAATAATTTTTCAACACTGTCAGACAGGGATTCCTAGTACCCTCCAGTAAAATTCCTTTTGGGGGTCCACTATACATCTACATGCAAATAATACCAAATACCTGAAATGTTGCCAACATGAATTTATTTTTATTAGTAGGCTGCTGACTAGTCTTTGCCTCTGACTGTTTCTATCCTGCAGCCCTGTCAGTATCCTGCTTCCTGGCTCTTGTCTTGAACTAGGTCCCCCTTCGCTCTGTGAGCAGGAGATACGTGCACACACAGCAGCAGGGCTCAGGCAGGTGCAAGATGCCACAAGATTGTTGGTCACTGGGGTTCCTGCAGTATGATTGAAAAGATGGGACTCAGGGAGGAGGGATACTGGTTGTCCTCACTCTGAAGCCACCTCGGCTATCCAATGTGTCTATAATATATAAAAATAAACCATATATATATATTTTTTTTTAATTAATCTACCTCATATAGAATACAGGCACATAGTCTTATTGAGATGATGTATGTTGAGTATTTGTATACAGTACAATGAGTGCACTGTGCTATGTCTGGGTATACTGGAGGTCCACCTAGGACAGGGTCCCACAGTGGATTCTCCTGTTCACCTGTGAGCTAGTCCGAGCCTGTTGAAATGAATTAATTTTGTATAATTTATACTTTACCTAAATGTATTTTCATGATTCAAAGCAGAATCCAGTTTTTATTATATTAATACCCTTTGGTATACAATTTAATTCTATTTTTGAAGACTCTCATTACCTCAATAAGGCTTCTTATCTTGACACCTTTTTATGCCAAGAACTGTTAAACTTGTTGACAACTAGCATAATGATCCACGGGAACATTAATGTTCTTACAGAAAAATGTGGCATAGGAGTCATCTCCGTCACCTACTGGAAATTGAATTGGATTTAAAACTGAAATAATAAGTAGAATCCAGGGAAAGAGTCGAAAGAGTTCAGAAGAATCAAAACAACTGTTAAGGCTATTTTCCTGATAGGTAGGTATATTATATATAGCCATGTATATGATATATAACTATGTGAGCTAAACTACAGCTATAATGATGCTATATAATGGTTTGCTTTTAGCGAAACAAATTGTATCTTTCAATAGTACCATTTTGGGACACATTTATTTATTGTTATTTAATAGATTTTTTTTGTGGGGGTATGCAAAAACACAGAAATTCTGTCACTGTTTTTTAGTTTTATTTTTTACTGTTTAACATGTTAATTTTATTCTACAAGGCAACCTATGGTGGTCTATATGTAGCCAAGTTTAACATGACTATAACACGCTAAGTAAACTGTTGCTAATCATTGTAATTCAACTTTTCCATTGTTTTCAATGGCTTTTTTTTGTTATGATGGTGCAGTAAGTTATCAGATCCAAGTTAAAGATGGCTACATCAGAACAAAGAGCAATATTTCTAATACTAGCGAGGTTTCATGCTATATTGCTTATGTGTTCACAGTCATAATCATAAGTCAAATAAAAACTTTTATTGAGCTTCGGTCCCAGGAGTTAGAAGATTATGATGAAAACCATTTTGACATACTACTAGAAGAGTCTGCAAGTCAGCAGATTCCAAACCAAAGCATTTCCCTTTGGTATAATGTTAGCCATAGAGTTTAGTGGGCTGATCTGTCAAGTTCATGATTTTCAGTTTGCAAATGGGTTTGGGAATCTTTAGTCTTTGATAGAAATAGGCAAATTAACTGTATCAGTTAATCAATGAGTCTACTTCTAGAAATGACTTAAGATTCATGATCGATGGCGATTGACCTTGATGGATCATTAGCTCATCTCCAGATCTTTGCACTACCTGCATGTTTCATTGCATTTTAGTTTGCACATTACCATTGTAAGAAATGCCAGCAGCAATATACGGTAAACAGCTGTAAAGGATTGGGTAACACTGAATGTACAAATTTTGTTGTCAACTAAATGAACATATACTTTATTGCTTGTATGACATATAATTCACATGTAGAGTTAGTAGTAGACCTAGAGATCAGTATGACTAAGGTCTAAATTGATCGACACTAAAAGCACTTCGGTGTCCTATTGTGTATCTCATGGAATATGACACTTAACATCTGAAATTACGGAAAACATGGGTATTGAAGCTCTTCATGAGATGATTTTTAATGTTGACCACTCATATTTTTGACAATTTCATGTACATGCTATTAAAATTGCTCCAAGCTGGATAATCTCAACATGACAATGTTTTATGCTTGGTACTTGCCATTCTTACTGTTAGAAGGTTTATTGATTGTGATGGTGGCAGGGCCAGGATAAGGCATTATGTAGCCCTAGAAAGAAAAAAAGAAATTGTGCCCTTGTCTCCCATCCGTTTCCATCATATAATAATTTTTGAATGTTAGTGATTGGATCATTGGTAATGAAGAGAAGAAATTTCTGAGTCCAATACCATTTATACACTAGTTAACCCGCACCCTGAGGCTCTAGTGCTGTCCAAAATGTTGCCTCAATCGGCAACAACTGAGAGTGCAAGGGTCCTGCTACATGGATGGCTGGGCACATACATTTAGCTACTAATACTTGCATGAACAGTCGAGGACATGCATGCAGTAACAACAATACAGCATATATACACACATATTTATATAGCATATAAACATATACAAACACATATGCTAAATATACACACACATAGATGCACACCATACTTATTTTTTACCTCTGACATCAAGGAGTTGTAGAAACAGATGTACAGTAATTTTGTAAATTTTACTCTGATAGCTTACAATACATCATTATTGGGACCTCTTGCAACTATTAGTTTCCTTCCCATGCTCCTTTGCCCATCAGGGACTAGCACAGATTTCAGGTATAACTCAGTTTTCTGGCATGAGTTATAGTAAATTCGTAACCTCAGCCCACCTTGTCCTTTGCCAACTCCACCCACTTTCATAAAAAGTGGTGAGAAGGGCGCAGAAAGATCAAAATGGCACATCTTTGGTGCAAAAAGGTATCATGTGCTAAAGATGCATCACAATTACTCCCAACTATGCCATAGTGTTATTAACGTGTGAAGTGACACAACTCAAGACAGAGTATCTAAAAAGAAAAAAAATTCTGTAATGCTGGCCATCTTGTGTTACTCATCTCAGGATAGGTCAAACTATAAGGATGCAAGTGTACCTTGGACTTCATATGGTTAAAAAATGTGAACATTTATAGACACCATTAGGAATAGAAGTCATAATATTCCAATTTTACATTTTGGAAAAATATTTTAGTTTTTTTCGCAATCATATTATACATTACAATAGATATCAAATATATACATGCAGTCAGTAAACCTTGAACTATGGCTATGCTCTAATAGTTTATACTGTAAAGATTGATGGGAATAACCTTGAAGTAAAGCTGCTATTCAGGATCTTGCATACAATGCATACAGATTTCTAAGTAACGTCAAACAGCCAAGCAATGTACACAAAATACTAGTCGGATCACAATACCAGCACATAGCTGAAATTTATAACTCAAATACTCAGTAGAAGTCAAAGGAAAGAAATCTGATTATTTATGACCTAACAGCAACACAATTTAGAATAGATTAATGTAGAAAATGTTCAATATCGAGAGAAATGAAAGAGATGGATATTGCTAAATAGAAAAGCCTTGCAGTGTGTTCCCTGTGGCAACCATGAAATTATGTTGCCAAAGCAATAGGAGGCCAATAGGATTTATTGTTACAAGTAGGTACTTATTTTTGCTCCTGACCTAGAAACCTCTTAAATGAATAGAGATCACATAATGTTTGTACAAAATCTAGGCGCACACACACGGCTTTAACCCTGCACAGGAGGCAGACAGATTGTCCTTCGCCTTCCTAATAATTACAATGCTATTCATGCACAGGCATCAATCAATATTCCCCATTGTTACCAGTGGGACAAATTGCATGCTATTGGTACCATGCATGGCATCATAAATTCAAGAATATTGGTCTTGAACTTCAAGTAATTCCTTCACTTTAAATCCTATTTAAATGCTGGCTTGGTGGAATTCCTGTAGTAAAGCTAGATATTTTTTCTATTTTGTGTAAATCACATTTTTTAGTGACTCAGAATTCAGTTTATTTAATGATTTGGGCATTATCCTTAGTGTAATAAGCATGAATGGGTTGCATTGAAGGCAAACCCAAAGTGGGAAGATAAATACAGCTGTGGGTCATATTTGAAATAAGCTACAATGCACACTCATGGAGTGAATTTCTGCCTAAAATAACACATATCCATGGATCCAATTATTATCATAAGTCTCCCTTTCACATCTACATATGAGCTGTGTAAAATACCATAACTAAGTTTTGGAGTTTTTAAGTTAAAGAGGAACTTTCATGTCCTCTAAGGTAGGGAGTGGTATATACCATAGCAAAGCTGATGGGTCACTGAATTCAGCACACTTTAAGCTTTGCCGGTATCTTCCCCCTTTGCAGAGATATTGGTACCATTAGCTTATCTACCGCTATCACTGCACTGTCACTATTAGCCGAAACTAACGGCACTGATATCTCTGCAACGGGGAAGATACCAGCAAGACTGAAAGTGTGCTGAATTTAGCGCACATGACAGATAACACTCGCTACCCATGATCTGCCTACTTTATGGGTTTCATTTATGAGGCTAGTCCAGGGATTGAGGAATTATTTTAAATGGGTTTTCCGTGCCCCCAATCACTATTTAATACTGGTGACCTATCTACAAATTAGGTCACCAGTATTTGATAGGTGGTGGTCTGACACCTGTCATAGCTGATCCACTCTGCTCCTATTCAATAGACACAAAGCTTTATTACCCCAGCGCTACCTCTATACAGTAGACAAAGCTATACTTATTACCTGAACTGGAGCAGAACTCCTTCCTGATGCATCCACAGTATAGTTTCTAGTACTCCAAGACAGATGGATCAGCTGATCAGTGTGGGGTCTAGGAGTTGAACTCCCAGCAATCAGATACTGATGACTTAAGCTGTGGATAGATCTTCAGTATAAAAAGTGATTGGCGGTTCGAAAAATCCTGTTAATGCTAAAGTGTTTATGTTCATCAGGTACAAGTTCCTTGATATTGGCACAAAAGGTGACTAATGGTAGAGATTTTTGATAATACATTTGAAATTGCCTTCGTCTTCATATCATACATAGAGATCTATAGTGCTCATAGTTTCCAGGTTCATTGGTTGGTCACTGTGGCCCAGTGGAGTGACCTCCAAGGTCAGAAGACCATTTGAAAGTGAAAAGATGCAAAACATATATGAAAAAGGAAATTACTTAGGCAGCAAAAGGCTAGAAGTGTTTACTGGAGTCCTGTAGTCATGTAGAGGATATGTTATTAAGTTAAAAAGAAAGTGACCAATGTCAGGAAAATTACTATCCAATGCTTCTATATGATGTGCACTACAATGTTTTAATTACATTAGGGATCTATCTACATAACCTGGCCATATCAGAAAAAAAACCCTGTGAAGACTTCTTTGAGGATAATACAAAAAGGTAAATGTATGCATCACATTAGAGACAACTCCCTTCTCAATGTGACCCTTAGAGTAATCAGAGGTCTCAGGGATCCTCCAGAGCCACTGTCCACTCACCCAGGCGTCCGAAAGATGCCTAGGAACAAACACAGCATGCCACAATGGAGCCCTGGAGAGGTGGAAGGGAAGAGACCCCAGAGTATACTAATGATTCATGAGTGGTGATTCACAAAAATTTCTGGTTTGACAAAAAATTTTGGAAAATTTGCAAACCTTTCTTGTTACAAACTGTCTTTCTCATCTCTACTTTTAAAGCACAAATTTGGACATGGTCATCGAAAATGACAGGTAAGGGAAACATCACAGGCTCGAGTGTGACAGAGCAGAAACACTTGTACACAGAGACTTATGATTCTGGCTTATAGAGGGGGGTCTCATGCAATAAACCTACATAATATCCATTTCTCACAATAATGAATATGGACAGGGCTTATTTTCATGAGACAGTCCCTGATATCCCAAGATCAGTGCCTGGAAACCCAATTTATTGAGCATTATGGTGTGAATGTGCATCTTGTGTTGACTCATTCTTAGAGAAGATTCCTTTAAACACTGTACTGTAATAATAATTATTCTAAACATTTCCCCATGGCGCCACTATAGCAATACTGGATCAACTCAGGTGGAAGTCACAGAAGTGAAAATCCTATAGAACAGAATGTGTTGTGGCCTTAGGAGTTCTTCGTACCTATGGGTACAAAGAAATAAATTTGTTTTCTGTCAGAAGAATATTGAAAGCTTTGTCATCTCTAAGTGTTTCTTGAGGGTTGCAGGAATCCAATTAGCCTCTGATAAAATAATACTGTAGGGGGATTTGATTTATATTATCTTATTGTAGCCTATGTCCCCTTGTGCATTGAAACTTCCAAACCTTTACTGAAAGTGTCCTAATAAAGTCAAGGTCTGTCATGAGGACCAATTAGCTTACCCTCCGCTTTGTTTACCCGCAATAGGCTCAAAGTGGCATATCGATCTGTCAGATCACACTAGTTGTTATTGTATTTATAGACATGTTGCTGTATTCAATTTTTCTATTTGTGACTGATATGAATGAACAATATAACACTTATTCTGAAGGTCATGGAAGAACCTTAGAAACATTACAATCTTATTATTAGGTAGATAATCCAGTTATATGGGATCCTTTGCAGTCATTTAGTTTCACCTTGGGCAAACTACTCAATATATTCTGAAGATTGAAACATTGGTAATAGTGTATATTGTTATTACAAGAGCTGTGGAGTCAGTAGCTTAAACCATTGACTCCAACTCCTTTGTTTTTCCACAGTCCAACTCCAGCTCTGACTCCTTCCTAAATGGCAGCCGTAATCAGTTAGAATCAGCAAAGATCTTCTAATTCATTAAAAAGCTAATGACTGAATTCCTATGCAAGTAAAAATGTAACAATGGCTCTTTGCACAAGCAATATTACAGAGATCTGATGAAGGGGTGCGCTATTTTGAACGCCTTAAAACCCCGAAACGCGTAATCTTAAATAAAGCCTGAACTTCCCGCACTTTGAGACCAGTTGTGGTTTATCCATAGAGGAGCGCAAATCCTGGGACTCTATTGGGAACAGTTGTTCCAGCTATACATAAAAATGTAACAAGCTGCATATCCCATTAATCCTACAATATTAATCATTGATATAATTAAAAATAGTTAATCATTTTATTCTGAAGCCAGAAACAGAAACTTATTTCCCACTCTGACTCCATCCAAAATTGGCCCAACTCCAAGACTCCGACTCCACAGCCCTGGTTATTACCATGTACACTTTTCTTTTGGAAGCACCCAAGTCTACATATATAAGATGGCAGGATAAACTCCTTTTACAGATTGTTGCAGAGTTTGTGTTCTAGCTGCTGTTCAAGCTCCGCGCTTCATATATGACTGGGCTGCAACACAAGACCCAGTGACTGGCAAATGGATGATTTGGAAATTTTCTGTCCTACGGCTGGGGCTGGATCATTGTAGAGATTCCTTGAGCAAAATTGTGGATTGAGGTTTCTAAAAGGTTCCTAATTGTTTTAAGTTCAGACTTTTTTTTTAAATATGGAAAAAGATAAAAGATTATTACTCATATTACTATTAATGGTGAATTTTTAGATCCTTATGTAGTGGATAAATTCTCACTATTCTCTGTAGGCCAGGGCTAGTAATTTCAATATATAATATTTTAGCAGTATAATGCTCTATTCAGATCACATTTCTTACATCCGTTTAATGAATGTAAAAAACGGATGCAAAAATGGACACAAACAGATGACCACCCATTTACATAGACATCAATGTTAAAAAAAAACGGATCCGATACTGTCTGTTTTTTTGTTTTTTTTTTAAGGACACAAAAATGTAGTAAACCTTACTTTGTATACCTGGTATACCAAAAACATGATCTGAATAGAGCCTTAGACTAACCTCACATCTCTTTCACAGGGATTAGTAATGGGTGAACCTCAGGATATTCATTTTGTGAATATTTGCGATATTTAGTCGCACCAGATGTGCTCTTATTATGCTCTGAGGTCTCTTCAATGCTAGGCCAGCTGATGTGGGAATGGAGATTGGACTCCACGGTGGAGCCCCAGAAAGGTGCGAAAGGTTAGTTGTTTTTTTATTTATCTCTTTATTTTTTCTCCCCTGGGCCTTGGAATATTATACTGTGGAGTCTGAAGAGACCCCAGAGTGTAATAAAAGGTTTGCATGATGGAGTCTGTCATTTTGTGGGAGGATAAAGCACAGCTAACATGCGCCTTCAATACAGATGTGAATATAGCCTTACATGGCAACTTAATACACTGTTTGAATTGATACAATTCATATGTTTATATGAATCTTAGATAGTGTATAGTAGAAGCTTCCTCCCAGGTAATGCTCTATTTTCCACCCCTAAAGGCCACCCCTGCTGTGGCCTCCTGCTGCCACCTCTACCTGGTAAAGAGAAGCTGCTTTAATTTGCATAGCCTATAGTCAGCGAAGTTATGCCTCAGACTACAAACATCTGTAAATAAACCATTATTGTAGTCAGAGAAGGAATTAAAAAAAATATCACAGCTTCATTTCTGGGACTGTGGAATATTTATAGGCAAATCTTACAAAAACAGTAAAATGTTATTTAGATATAATTGCAATTTAATTCTATTTTATAGTGATAGAGCTTAAAGCTTGACAACTTTACATTGACTTTTATATGTAAAAATATAATAAATCTCAATAGAATAAATGGTATAATCAGTCTCTGTGCTAGTACAGTAAACAAAAGAATGACAGTAATTGTCGGATGGGTATTTTGGGCACATTTTCTTTGTAATTCAACATATTGATGAAAAGCAGAGCAAACATTTATTATATTTGTAGATCTTCTGTGGTCCTTGTAGTCCAGGATGGTGTGCAGAACAGATTTTCACAAATATTTTCATTTAAATAAATTTTGCTCATAGGTGGTTCATTATTATAGTATGTAAGTATAATACAAGTGTTTACTATAAACTGATGAACAAGTATTAATGTGTCCCCACGTAGCCAACCGCAGCCAAAAAGCGTTACGAAAACAAACGCGGTGGAAATGCATCACGGTTTTTCCCACAGCACTGTTCACAGAAAGTCCAAAGAGTCCTCCTCTGTGGACATTCTGCTTCAATTATACCTATACGCCAGTGTTTCCGTAGGTATGATTGACATGCTGTGATTTACAAAAATGTGACGGTTTTTAAAATTGCAACATGTCTACTGCAAATATTTTTCTGTAATTTTTGCATAGGATTAGCCACAATCCCATCCATTTTGCAGGTACTGTAAAACACCACTACAAAATTGCGGCATTTACGCTATGCGGGGACCCGGCCTTAGGTTAAAATTAGTTAAAGGAGTTGTCCAAGACTGGAAATTAATGACCTATCCTTAGGATAGGTTATTAATTTGAGATTAGTGGTGGTACAATACCTGGACACTGCTCCAATCAGAAATTTTTAACACAGTGTATAGACCTGAAAGTAGGTACAAAAATGCAGCAAATACTAAGTAGAATTGTTAATTAAGGCTGGATTTACATAGTAGAAAATGAAGAGGAATCTGAGGCGCACATCCACCTCAAATTCCTCTTCCATTTCCACTCCTCTGGTCTCCCGTGGCAGAAAGCCAAAGCAAAGCTGAGCTTTGACTTTCCTCCATGGTTTTTCCCCACTGATTAGACTTAGATGAATGGGGCTAAACAGCTGGGTGTCTCATGACATGAATAAGCCACAGAATTCATGGAAATATCAAGCAGATCACTTATTTTTCAGCATCCTTATTTTTCAGGGAGAATCAGAATCAGTGCAAAATCTGTCACTGATTTTAGAGGGGGAATCTACAATTAGAGACACATTCAGTAACTTTAAGTCAAAAAGTTCTTGAAAACACCTTAGCAGGGCAGCATGTGAACTGTAATACTATCCCAGATACTTTGTGCTAAGGGGCAACAACAAGGAACTCTGTCAGAATATTTAGATACAGGTTGAAGGAAGTAAATTAAATTGTAACTATAACTGTGCATATTAGAATTATTGTATCCTATGCCATATATATTATTTCACTTTTATCTTGTTATCTTTTATCTTTTTTATATAGTAGTTTGCCTTATTACATTATCTATTTTCTTTATGGTTAGAAATCTATATTTTAATTTCCACATTCTATCTGATAACAGAATAATGTGCAATCCCAAAAGAGATCATCATTGCAGTGCACCATGTTGAGCCCACCACTTCAACTTTATGAAGAGAAATGTGAGGACTTAAAAAAAAAAAAAGTTTTCACAAAAGAAGGAAATAGAGAAAATCATCAGAGTTTCTTTTTGATTGCTTGTCTCTAGAGTTTGCCTGCCTGGTGTTGTTCATGTTATGTGGAATGCTGGTTAATGATGCAAACTACATTACCACCTGTGACCATGGAACTTTTAGAAACAAAAAATGGCAAAATTTATACAGCAGATTTTAAGAATGCAAACACTTATTTGCTCATTTTCAAATTTCTTGAAATTGTGAAATTATATATATTTCACATGCAAACAAAATTCTGTAAGTAATAGTTTATTTTGTCTCTTTTCTTTTACGTCATAGTTGAATCTTTTTACGATTAATCTGTTTTGGTCATCTTTTATAGTCCATTAAACTGGATTATGCATGAAATAGTATTGAATCCAAATAATTTTGCATTCTTTACTGTGCAACAAAAATTGCCTGCATCAGAAAAACAGAAATGTAATACCCTATGAACAATTATAGGATTAATTTCTGACTCATAGAGCACCTTATTAACTGTTTTACCATTCTAAACCTTTAGAAATACAATATTAGATGTTATCCAAGTGCAGATATTAATGGCCTATTCTTCGGGTACTGTAGGCCATCAACAGTGTCAGACTAAGATTCCATGAGTATACCAGATTATTCTCAGGTCCAATAATCCCTAGGAAATAGACCATAGTACATTTTAAATGTGGGTGTCTTCTGCTGAACCATTATTGTATTAAACCATCAGCCCACCTGAGGCTACTATATCCAAATTACTATGCAAGAATAAGTCCTCCTTGGTTGCAAAAGAAAAACTTGCCTTAACAACAACTTTTGGATAGCAGCTCCCTATAGATTAATACCTAGTTTTCCAGAAACATAGTGGCATGATCTGGGATTAAAGCCAAGCTAGAACACAATGATTTATTTAGGGTACATATTCTTTTCCCAGAATCCTTTGCAAGGCATACATGATCTATAAATCCCTGTACACTAAGCGGTGTCCTGCAAAGACAATCTCCTTGAGAAGAAATAGTACCTTTTTTGAGTCATATTTATGACCTCTAACCTAAGCAGTTAATACTCTGTTTCACACTGATGAGGGGCATTAGCCCCAAAACCGCTTCCTGCCGATGAGTCTCTCTTCATTTTGATGGAGATATTCTGGCTTGGCTCTAACCCCAAGTCATGGAACTAAGTTTCGGGAAAATCATTGATCGATAGTAAGCTACTTTCCAAAAGGTGGCACTAGAGCAAGTTTTCCTTTTTCTACCAAAGAGGACTTATTTTCATATTTTTCCCAGAATTCTTAGCAGGGCATGTAAGAACTAAAGGTCTATATGTACTATCTATATGTACACAAAAAAGAAGGAATCTCCATAAGGAGACATAGTACTCCTTCTGACCTGTAGTTCTAGTATAAATCTGTGAACATGCATACTGTATAATCAATGGGCATTTTACTATTTGGATGTCAGGCTGGATATGTGTTTCAGATGAACCAAAACAGAAAACAATGCTAAAAGGTAATCCAAAAATATTTGTGCACAAAGAACTGGTCTGCTAGATAATATTAACGCAAACACAATCCTTAAAATGCTAGCACAGATACAATACAGTATCTTGAACTTGATAAGATAAGGCCTGAAACATAAGATCATAATATGTCAATAGTAATACAATTCTTAGTTAAGCAATTTGATGATTTATGAGCGATCATGTGATTTATTTTTTTTATTTTTTTTTGTCTACAACTGTACAATAAAGGTAAAAGCATCAGAAATGCTATCTGATGTACCATAGTTCAGCTGTATATCTTCTGTCTACCTATTCATTCTTTTAGGCAGCATACATAACATACAGTATAACAGATTATTTCATGCATTGTACATTTGCATTGTTCTATAATATGTGATTCTTAAAATATTATGGAAAGCTACACATGCATTATCATGCAATTGCATGCCGCTGTATCGCCGAAAGGATAACTATAAACACATGCTCAGCATGCCTTTGAATAAATTTATACCTATTTTAAGGAATTTCAACCTTTCTGTGGTTATAATATAATATAATATTATATAATATAAGATAATATTTTTTATAGTGTTAAAAACAGTACAAATGCCACAAAATGTATTTGGCACCTATCAAATAAGTATTTTTTTTATATCAACCCTTTTATTCATTAAAAAACATATTAAAACCTTAAAAAAAAATCTATGTCGAAAAATACTCAAAAATTTTAGTACACAGAGAACATTTCTTAAAGTTTCAGCACAGTGGCCCACATTTACTAAGGCTGGATTCACATCTGCGTTGGAGTCTCCCCCAAGAATTCCACCTAAAATCGACAGAGAGAAAAGTCTGGCAAGGAGGACTTTTCTCTCCGCCGGTTTCAGTTTAAAACTGGAGCAAACCAGGCAGAAACCCAGTGGACACCATTATAGGGGGCTTGTGCGGGTAAGTGATTTTTAAGCGGACAGGGTCTCCGTCTTTTGGGTCCCCAGGTAGACCTGAATGACAGAGACCCAAACACTAGTGTGAATTTAGCGTAAGAAAGAGGAGAATGGAAAGTGACCAAAAATGTGCCTCATCTTGGTTCATTTTTTGTACCCTGCTCACCACTGTTTTAACCAGTGAGCATAAGCATCAGAAATCTACGCCACACAAGAATTACTAAGAAGCCAGAGCCTCCTAATAATTCTGGTGAGTCTTGTGCCTATCTGGGAATCAGTTAGGACTGGAATAAGAATCACCAGTATTAATAAATTTCCTCCAGTATTTTGGATATGGGTAGAATAATTTTTGTCCCACTTGAAGACATTTACTACTATTTTTTTTTATAAAAAAAAATAAATAAATAAATAAAAAGTGAATATCTATGTATTCAAATGCAGAATTAATTTTCAATGTACAACTGACCCGGCACTTAGGGTCTTTGTGTTTGCAGCCTTTGTAGTTTTTCTTAGGGAGCTGGCAGCCATTGAAGCTCATTGCCACTCCCTCTCTTTATAGAAGCTCTTCAGTGTTGTCTAATCCTTTGCTACATGTAATTGCCCAAACCTGGCCAGGCTCCAGGGACTACTGGTCACCATAGTGATTTGTGTAAATATGTTAAAGAATGTGGTAGGCGGGGCTTATTATGCATCTGTCTCCAAGGGCCACATTATGTGCGCTTAGAGCAAAGATTGATTTCACCCTAACTACAAAGGTTGAAATTTTCTAGAATTGCATTTGCATACTTCATGCACTTGTTCCATCTTTTTGACTACAGTATTATTTTACTACATGAGATCTGCACTGTAAACTGAATACAGTTATGTACAATGCAGCTCATCAATATGATACTCATTCTATGCTAAGACAGAACTCACCTTTACTTTTATTCTTCACAGCAGTCACTGGAAACAAATGATTGCATGAGAGGAAGAGAATAAATAAAAGCAGATTAGATTAGAGGCAGGGGAATACATAGGGATGACACAATGTTCTGCAAATTTTGTATGTCTTTGAAAAATTATACTGTATGGTAGGAAGAAAAGACTGTGGGCAATGTAGTCTAGCCCTGTATGTATAAGGCACACATACACCCCGAATAGTTATGGCCAATTGCTTGTTGTATCACAGCTATTCCTCTTAGCCCCCATGCACCATGGCATGATCTGTAGCCAGAAACCTCTGGTGCTTATTTATAGGATCTGCTTTGAGAAGAAAAGGATCCGGCTTTGAAATTCAACGTTTCGGTTCAACTTTACATGACATTTAAAGCATAATAAAACTTGTGAACAACTTTAGATTTTCTGGGAGTATTTGTGTCATTCTGTGATATTCTGCATTTCTTTATTTCTCCCTTCTTTTCCTATTGAGAATTGAAAT
Source organism: Leptodactylus fallax (assembly GCA_947044405.1). Taxonomy (NCBI): domain Eukaryota; kingdom Metazoa; phylum Chordata; class Amphibia; order Anura; family Leptodactylidae; genus Leptodactylus; species Leptodactylus fallax. The sequence goes on along the minus strand of CAMRHE010000162.1, from coordinate 595,365 downwards.
CTTTAGGCTGGGGCATTTAGGATGTTGCAAAAACCACAGCGTTTTACAGTACCTGCAAAGTGGATGGGATTCTAGCTAATTCCATCCACACATTGCAGAAGAATATCTACATTGAAAATACTGCGATTTAAAAAAAAATTTGCATTTTTGTAAATCGCAGCATGTCAATTAAACCTACGGAAATGCTGGCTTTTTATATAATAGGGACAGAAAGTCCTCACAGGAAAACTCTGCAGACTTTCTGTGAAAAGTGCTGTGGAAAAAAACGCAATTCGTTTCCTCTGCGGTCTTTTCCATAGCACTTTTTGACTGCTGCTCACTACCTGGGGCCTTAGCCATACTCTGCTTTCACTAGTTTGGATGGGCAGACTCTTGTATTGTGCAGGGAAGCTGAGACTTGGGGGTCACTTCATACAGTTTTATCTCAGACACTAGAAAAAGTAGAACAGTGCTTCTGATGTCATATGAAAGATGAGATTCTCAGCTTTCATATGGCATAATGGCAGATCATATGGATTACCATTTTATTTGTATGATTTTCAGATAAGTCAGCAGGTGAAAACACAGTTAGGATTGGGTACAGTTGCTTATAAATGTGTCTATGTGAACTATGTATTCAACTAGTGATCCGTATGAATAAATACATTTTACAAGTAGAAATGCAAATGTGGTGTCATATTAAACAGAGTCTTAGCTTTTAAATGGCACCGGAATCACTGCACAATGTTTTAAAATGCCTGAGATATAACTACTTGAAATGACCCCTTAGTCTCAGTTTCCCTGCATTATACAAGAGTCCATACACCAATCCACCTAATGATAGCAGTGTACAGATTCAGCTCACAATAGAGAAACAAAGGAGATATTAAGTTATAATGATAAAAGAGCAGATGATTAACAGAAAGGAGCCAAAATTCATTAATCGAGTATATTACAAATTTTATAAAGGATAAAAAATGCTGCCAGAAAATCAAAAGTTGTTCAAACGTTTAGGCACATTTCTATGTGTTAACTGTCTTGTGGCACAGAAATGTATCTCCTTTTTATTTATTTTTTTTGCTATTGTGTCGGGGGTGTTGTGTAAACATTTTTTACCGACCTTTCTAACTTCCTTTTAATAGAAAACAGGCTATAAAATTCTACCTAGCAACCCCCTAACTGACCTGTTACCAGGTAAATTCATACCCATTGGTATTGCCAGTATGTAAAGCTGTAGCATTTGCCAAAGAGAGGATGGTCACTTCGAATGGCTGTATCTCCAGTTTTATAACACCTAGAAAAATGCTTCTGGTATCACATTAAAGCTGAAATTCAGATTGCAGTACTAACTATAAAATAACCAGAGATATCACTAGTTAAAAACAGAGTTGGAAATGTGATTTTTTTTATATGCAGTATGAACTGCTGCATGTAAAGTGCAGAGTCTGAGCCCAAAGGTGGGCTAGTGAAACCTTGGATTTGTGTGCAGTCTGATACCATGTATAAACATAGATCTGCATTGAAATTGCATACACAGACTAGTAGACTTTGTTTCTTAAAATTATTTGCAGGAAAAAAAAATTTCAAAAGTGTTCACACTGCACGCTTTATTGACTATTGACTATAGAAAGTTACATCCATCCTCTGGCAAGGTATGAATTCCTTTAAGTAAAAAGTTCTTGCATACAGTATCTCAGTGGATATAAAGTATCAAGGTTGAAGTTAGCAATAAAAAATAATAGTGTTTTTTGAAGCATTGTTACATAAAATGTTCAGAAATCAAACCATATGTACTGTATTAAATATTTGCAACTACAATGCTAGTACTGTGTGACAGCAACCGACTTCACATGTAGCTTCCACTGTGTTATTTGGCACCTGAGGCATTTCAATATGAAGCACTGCCAGAAAATGTTTTTCCATTCGAGCCTCCATGTGGTGACATGCTTGCATAACAGGGTACCATCTGAAAGCACATCACCGGAGTGTTGTCAGCATAGAAAACAAGTATCAGCTGGCAATGTATGGCTGATATTTTACTGCAATTCATTAGTTGATGTCTCCATGTTTACTGTTATTTCATTTCATAAATTATTTTTTTTATTTGCATGAAGCAAATTTGCATGAAGCAATATAATGCTACAAACGTGGGTCATTCTAAAGCTAAACTTATATATGTTATTTTCTGATAAATATTAACATTAGAAAATAATGCATTTCTGTGGGCTGAATTCCTTTAACCACTTCATTACCCCACCATTTTCATTTTCTCTGGTTCATTACCAGACACATTTTTGTGAATTTTTGGTATTTGCAGTCTTGAGGCTATAACACTTTTTTTCATTGGATCATTCAAATAATTTTTGTCTTTTTGAATTGGTACATAGAGTTTTATTTATTATGCCATTTTTATTATTAATAAAAATGTAAAAAATTGGGCGAGGAATGTCTGGTGTTTTTTTAATAATTTTACCTCTGTATTATGTAAATCGATGACACATATTTTTCTGCCTGTTTTCTTTTTTTCAATTTTTTTTTTCACACAATGTTCCCCCACCCCATAAGGTCATAATAGACCTTTGGAGGACATTTAATTTTTTTAACTGGGGCTCAAGCAATTACAAGAGCAATGCAGCCTCCTAGAACATACTGCAGAGCTGTTCTGGGTCCTCTAGGATCAAGCGGGCCTGGCAGTTCCCCAGCACCTTTCAGTTAATATGGACGGCCATGCCAGGAGGAAATTGCATCAAGAAAACTTCCATAGTTATTTACACAGCACTGGATGAGGAGCAATCAGGACGGCAGAGGAAGTAAAAACAGTCCTTGCATTTTCCTTGGGATGTCCAGCTGTCACTGACAGCAACCCCATGCTCCTGTTTCTGCATAATCCTGTGCAGTTGCTACCTCTGCTTAGACATACAGGTATATCATAGTGGAGTTAATTACGAACCTCCAAGACATACAGTATGCAAGTGGTTAAATTCCCTGTCAATATGAAATTCAATGACATTCTTCTAGGAGGAAAATTCATCTTCTAGCCTTTGTTGGGCATCCAGTGAGAATTTGGCACCATATCAATAAAAATGCTCCCGCTGTTAATAGGAACATTTCCAACAATAACATTATATTAAGACTATTATAGTAATGAAAAGAGCATTGCTATATTTGTTTTGGAGCTCATAATTGTTCAAGTATTTGCATATTTCATAACTACAAATTATTCAAAAGCAATAAATAACATAAAATAAAATAAAATATTAAAATTCAATAAAGTGGATAAATGTTAAATCATTGGATCTAATTAATTATGAATTACTAGTAACACAAGTATAACTATATCTTATTACCAATTAACACTACAATAACTGATACAGTCTTAGTAATAAGTAAATAATTGATTCTGCAACAACTTCAAAGAATCAACAACATCAAGACTCCATTATCATTAAAAACTGTAGTCCTTAGCTGCATAAACTAAAATCCATAACCGAATTGGAGTGTGGATGTATCTGTACATGACGGGATTGCAGATTTGTCCTCCATTAACTGTCCTTTTTGTTGGACATGTTCACATACAGGTGTATCTCAATAAATTAGAATATTTTTGAAACGTTCATTCATTTCAGTAATTCAGTAATACAATCCATAATCAGCGTCTTCCATGATTGTGTGTCCTACTGAACCAGACTGAGGGACCATTTAAAGGCTTAGGAAACCTTGGCAGGTGACACGGAATCTACAATACTGAACTGAACTTACAATATTCTAATTTTCTTAGATTTGGGTTTTCTTTACCTGTAATCCATAATCAACATTTACAGAAATAAAACACTTGAAATAGAACACTGTGTGTGTAAAGAATCTAGAATCTAATTTAATTACTGAAATAAATAAATGTGTCAAATATATGTATGTGTATCATGACTTAGGCAGTTTATTACATATTGACATGCTAAATATCCTATTTGTGTCTATATGTGTGGCCAGCCAGTAAGGAAGGATGAATTGCTGCTTTTAAAGACTTTTGTTAGCATATCATGATATTGAGTTGAATTGAAATACTTACCCAAATTGGAGATCAATTAAAGGAGTTTTCCAGGCATTTAATTCATGACCTATGCTTAGGATAGTTCATCCCTTTAAGATCTGTGGAGTCTGACACCTGGGACACTTGTGGATAATTTGCTTGAAACAGCAGCTATACTACCTGCGAGCCACTTCCACTTAGGATATGTGACGTCACATTTGTCAGTCACATGGCCTGATGGCAGCTCATTTCCATTCAAGTAAATGGGCTGAGCAATGATACCAAGCACCCCTGCTGCACAAATGTACGGCACTGTGCTTGGTAAGTAAGTACTGAAGAGGCTGCATTCTCTAACCAGCTGATCGGCCAGGTTCCTGGGTGTCAGACCTTTGCCGATCTTTAACTGATGACCTATCCTAAGGATTTGTCATCAATTATTTAGCCTAGAAAACCTATTTAAAAATTACTTAGCAGTAATTAAATCTGTACTTTGGGCCCATAGAAAACTATACTGTTCTGTCTATATGTCCCTGATTCATCTGAAGACAGAGGTAATTTTTTTACATGTAAAAATTGAGGAATGTTCCATCACAAGCAGTATTACAGGAATTTTATCCTAGCCTCATTGCTCTGATGCCTTTCAGTGATACATGGAATATTCATGGCTCCATAATATGGGACCATAGAGACAAAGGAGGAGATTTACCAATCAAATTGTGGTGCAATTCGTGCCACAAAAGATGTATTGCTCTTATGTACAAATGTAGCAAAGTTTAACAATGCAAATAACATTTTAACTACCCTTTGGCTCGGAGGACATTGATAAATTTGACACATGTGGTTTGAGTTTACAATGTCTAAGTAATAGACAGAATTCGTAAATCTATCTCAGTCTGTGCCGCTGTACAAGATCTGTGTGCTCAGCTTTGTCTTATGCATGAGGACCAAGTCTATAGGGTAATACATATTAAATATCAAAATGATCTTACCGTATGGGTGAGCGGCAGGTAAAACTATAAATTAAATAACCCCCATGAGCAGTACATGCGTCTGATAACTTAATCATTTTATCATTACTAATAGGGCAAACACACAGCTGTCGTAAATTAATGACATTAATAACCAAAGAGACTAAAATTTGAACTGGGACCTCGTGGCCCAAATAAGTCTGAAAGTCATAAATAAGCAAGGGACCTTATAAAAGTAATGAAATAAGCAGTAGGAATATTCTCCTAATGGCTGACCTACTTGACACAGACTTGAATTACTTTTTTCATTACCAAAAACCACATCTGTGCAGAAAGAAAAGGTGGTTTATATATTGATTTAAAAAATACAAAAGCAAATTATTAGATTCAGAGCTATTACTGTGTCATTCTGCTTAAGTGGAAACCCTTGAGTCTAGTAAGAAAGAGATGATACATTTCATAATTAAGTTGTATGTGCCAAGAGATACAACAGGATATTCTGCAAGTGAAAAAAAAAAACATGATTAATATGTATACTTGTTGGTATTCCCAATGACCAACATGGGTCTACTTAGACAAAATCATAGCATCTATAGTAGGGGGTGCAGAAATTGTATTGTAGGTATTTATTATCAATTTCTATATAGTACCCCTTTGATAGATATAATTTTTCAACAAATATTCTAAAAACAATAGACTACAACTACATTAATGGGCTACTCCTAACTTGGTAAATCACTGTCTAGATGGGAATAACTAGAGCGGGAGTTATGGGAATAGCCAAGCAGTGTTGTTCTTTGGTGTTCCTGTAACTCCTATAGAGGTGAATGGGAGCTATGGAAACAGTGTAGCACATCTAGCAGTGCTGTTTCCATAACTGTGTAGACACGCAAACTCAAGTGTTTTACTTCATTTCTGTAGCTCCCATTCATCTCTGTGGCAGCTATGGGAACAGCATAGACCAGCAATGCTTGGCTGTTCGTGTATATTTCATCATAGGGCTCAGGGATTGGCAGAAACTATTCCTCTCTTGGCAGGGAATAACCCTTTATGGTTTTAATATGCTGGGATCAAGGGTGAATTTAAACCATAGAGACAGACCATGTGGCCCTTGTTGCTACCATTCTCTTTGCTACCAGGTGGAAAAAAATATATGCAGAACTCCTCACTCCATAATAACTGCATTGCTAGCAAACTAGAGGGTAATACATCTGTGTATATTACAGGCTGGAGTGTAGTCATACAAACGTGGAGCAGAATTGGACATCCCCAACATCTGATTTTTGCATAATAAGCAATATAATATCAATTGCAGCTGCCAATGAGGCAAATGTGGCAAATGTTTGACTATCTTATAATACTTCTCCTCCTCTTTCCAGAGTATTTGGTTAAAAAACTTTTCTTTTACAAAATTGTAGCATATGTACATGTTCCCATATATAATGTCAATGAACTCAGAAGGGAGGAAGTACATTTTAGTTTACTCTGCTCTTAACACCACTGGAAGTAGACATTAAAGTCCAGATAGATTAGAGGAAGCTTGTCAATTATCAGCAGGAAAGGATAAGATACTAGGTTAAAATGTGTTAATACCAGCATGAAGACCAATAAAGTAGAAAAGCTACTCTTATAGGTCCCATGAAACAGACTGCAAAGTAAAAATAAAAAGGGAATATATGCAAATAGAACACTAGTGTGTATTTTTTGGGGGGTTTTTGATCACTTTCTTTTCTTCTTTTTACAATGGTATGTGAAATTGAACTGAAATGACCAATGTAGGATAGGTCATCAATTAAAGATCGGCAAGGGTCCAACAACCAGGCTCCTAGCATCATACATCCATATAGAGGCTGTGCTTGATATTACAGTTTAGCCCATTCACTTGAATTATACTGAGCTGTGATCAGGCCGTGTGACCGATGAACGTAATCCCCTGCTCAGGGAATGACGATGCTACTTCAAACAGATGATCGGAAGGGGTCCTAAGTGTTAGACCTCCACATATCTTCAATTGCCCTATCCTAAGGACACATAATCAATTTCCTGTAAGATACCCTGAATTATGTCTAGCGCAAGGCCAGAGGGGGCGGTACATGATAAAGGGATAGCTTTATTTGTTATTCCAGAATCACGCACTGTCCTTCCAAGCCATGCACAAAGCTTGAAAGGGACGTATCAGCCTTTCTGAACTTTTCCTTCAGAACAATAATTAAAATTGTGCCCAAATGTATGTTTGTAAAAATTTTTGAATGGCTATGTAAGTTCTTTAGCTTATAATAACCTAATATTATTATAACTATAGTTAAAAATTCAGTGTAAGAAATTGGAATAAAAAAATATAAAAATTAAAAAATACAAACTTTGAGAACTTATGTTAAAAAAGTTGTTACAATTATCCAAAACTTGATATTCCAGATACAGGGCATGGCAAGCTTGTTGGATGCATACATTAAAATAATTGCAACTAATTCTCCTATGCTCTGTCAGCTGTCATCATAGGCTTAATTTGCAATGACAGCTGGTTTACCCATGTATGATGTTTAAACACAAAAAGCATCATAAAGCCTTGAGGCACCCTAAGCCTGAAACATTCTCAGCAGACTCCATGATATGCATTGGCCAAATAATTTATTACATATCACACCACGGTCATCACTGCTGGCTTTTTAAGTCCATCAATCTATCAATATTTAATAGAGATCCCCCAAAACAGTGCCAACAACCTCGAAAATGCGAGCGTCAGGGATTTTTAAAAGCATATTAGACATGGCTTAATGAGTATTTTGTATGGATATTTTTTCCATTATCCCTTTTCTACTTCATAATAGAATTCAGGCGATTTTGATTCAAGGTATCTTTTTTACAGTTCACTAAACAAATAAAGCTCTTTAAAGTGCTGGCTCAATAAATAATCCTCCAGAGAAAACGGCTATATGCTTGATGGCAAAAGAACTGATAACTTACAATTCCTTTACTGTCGACAAACTCTGTGAATTACTGGATATGTGTAACTTTTTTTAATGAATCGTGCTGTTTTATGGTTATCTATTGAAGAGCAGGCATAATGCAGAAATATGTCTTCTATAAATTAGTAGTGGAAGACTTGTCCATCAAATGTTAACTCTGCCGCCGGGATATTTAATGACTGTTTTTTCCCCCTTATTTATTTTTATAGAGAATCTGTTCCAAATGTGCTACATGAAATTTAATAACCATTCAAAGAGATTCATGATCTACATCATTTTTGGAAGGTTTATAATTCCTGATTTGAAAATTGAGCAGATCATGGGAAGGGCACTATACCTTAGCCCTTTGAAGGAGGTGTCCAGGGACATATAAAGTTCTTTGGCTAGTTTACAACTTTGTAGATTACTCAAACTTACTAATATAGTTTAGTTATGAATGTTGCCTAGCTGTCCTGATTGCTGTGTCAGTCCATAGACCAGAAAGCACCACATCTGCAGGCAGGAAGTTTCCTCCACCTCTTTGTGTAGGTGATAACTTTAAGGGGCATGGCTGTCTTGCTCAGACATGGCTAAGAAGGAGACTTTGCAAATTAAATGATCAACACAGTAAGAGAGGGGAAGGAAGATTCCAGATCATGGGGTCAGCACTGAAGCTGAGACACTGGTGCAGTTTTCATAGCTGCACTGACTTAAACAGTTACTAAGAACTTTTATTTGAACTTTTCAATGGCTTTTGTGACAAGATATTCAAGCAATATTTCATTAGTTTAGGAGATGGGAATACCCCTTCAAAGATTATACATATTTAAGATAGTGATACCAAGTAAACTAATAGGTAAATCCTTCATGTTTTATAGCAAACAATTTGGTCTCAGACTTAAATACATCCACAAACAAAAAGTCAACTTACAGAATGTGCAACGTGTCACTCTTCTTGTATAAAATGACTTAAAGAATATATGAATTTTAGATAACCAAGTCAGAAAAACAATCCATGAGTAAAACAAAAAAAAAATCTAATTCTACTGAGTTAAATATTACTTAAGAGTCAGAGATTTGGAAGCTTTGGTATAATAATGCACTAAGTGATGTAAGTAACGGATGTGGCATGGTACCAACTAGTATATTAATGTGCATAATGGCTCCATTGGCATCAGCTCCATTGGCACATTCTTCTTAATTCCATTTCCAATACTCTGTGTTCTGCTGGAAAGTGGGCATCAGTCAATGAACTTTGGAAATGAGGTATAAAGAAATGATATGGGTGAAGGTACACTTTATGTTATGATAATGTATTTTACAATACAATAAAATATGTAGTTAGAGTAGAGAGTGATAATGGTTGGATTTATAGTGAAACAAGGCTCCTAAAAAAAAATTAAAGATTTCCACAGATTAGGAATTAAATAAAATAATTATTGTACAAAAAAAGGAGGGACATTTTTTAAAATGTTTCTAGTTCTGTTAACATTAATCCACAATTCGTTGGGTGTGCAATTGTGGCACACTAGAAGAAGCACTCATTGGGCCTCAGAACCTACAGCAGTATCAACAGCTTGCATACTATATCTGGGTAATGAACATGGATAAAACAACCAATGAACCAATTGGGTAATATCTCCAGAAGACCTCCAGAACACTAAATTTATACCAAAAAGTGAATGATAATAGAAAACTAGAAACAGTACAGTTGCCCTTATTTGTCTGCAGCATTTTCTGCAAGATCATGGAACAGTCTTTTAGAAATCTGTAGACCTCTGAAGTCTGATCTGTTCCTGTAAAGGAATCGCTAGAGGAGCGATTCCCCAGTGCTGCTGCAGAACCCTGGGGTGAGGGGGCACAACAAGACAGTGAGCCCTAAGCTGAAACCCCCACTGTCCCTGGCTAACTTGCCTATCTGTCCTAGGCAAAAGCAGCAAATGGTCGACAGGCTCTACTAATATAGGTGACAACACAGAACGCAGACAGGACGAACAACAAAGGGAGGTCAGCTAGCCAAGGGGTCGGTACAGTGCCTTGCAAAATATTCGGCCCCCTTGAACTTTTCAACCTTTTGCCACATTTCAGGCTTCAAACATAAAGATATAAAATTTTAAATCTTTGGTGAAGAGTCAACAACAAGTGGGACACAATTGTGAAGTGGAACAAAATTTATTGGTTATTTTAAACTTTTGTAAAAAATAAAAAATTGAAAAGTGGGGCGTGCAATATTATTCAGCCCCTTTACTTTCAGTGCAGCAAACTCACTCCAGAAGTTCAGTGAGGATCTCTGAATGATCCAATGTTGTCCTAAATGACTGATGATGATAAATATAATCCACCTGTGTGTAATCAAGACTCCGTATAAATGCACCTGCTCTGTGATAGTCTCAGGGTCCTGTTTAAAGCGCAGAGAGCATCATGAAGACCAAGGAACACACCAGGCAGGTCCGTGATACTGTTGTGGAGAAGTTTAAAGCCGGATTTGGATACAAAAACTTTAAACATCCCAAGGAGCACTGTGCAAGCGATCATATTGAAATGGAAGGAGTATCAGACCACTGCAAATCTACCAAGACTCGGCCATCCCACTTTCATCTCAAACAAGGAGAAGACTGATCAGAGATGCAGCCAAGAGGCCCATGATCACTCTGGATGAACTGCAGAGATCTACAGCTGAGGTGGGAGAGTCTGTCCATAGGACAACAATCAGTCGTACACTGCACAAATCTGGCCTTTATGGAAGATTGGCAAGAAGAAAGCCATTTCTCAAAGATATCCATAAAAAGTCTCATTTAAAGTTTGCCACAAGCCACCTGGGAGATACACCAAACATGTGGAAGAAGGTGCTCTGGTCAGATGAAACCAAAATTGAACTTTTTGGCCACAATGCAAAACGATATGTTTGGCGTAAAAGCAACACAGCTCATCACCCTGAACATACCATTCCCACTGTCAAACATAGTGGTGGCAGCATCATGGTTTGGGTCTGCTTTTCTTCAGCAGGGACAGGGAAGATGGTTAAAATTGATGGGAAGATGGATGGAGCCAAATACAGGACTATTCTGGAAGAAAACCTGTTGGAGTCTGCAAAAGACCTAAGACTGGGACGGAGATTTATCTTCCAACAAGACAATGATACCAAACATAATGCAAAATCTACAATGGAATGGTTCACAAATAAACCTATCCAGGTGTTAGAATGGCCAAGTCAAAGTCCAGACCTGAATCCAATCGAGAATCTGTGGAAAGAGCTGAAAACTGCTGTTCACAAACACTCTCCATCCAACCTCACTGAGCTCCAGCTTCTTCCCAAGGAAGAATGGGCAAGAATTTCAGTCTCTCAATGTGCAAAACTGATAGAGACATACCCCAAGCGACTTGCAGCTGTAATCGCATCAAAAGGTGGCGCTACAAAGTGTTAACTTAAGGGGGCCGAATAATTTGGCACGCCCCACTTTTCAGTTTTTTATTTTTTACAAAAGTTTAAAATAACCAATAAATTTCATTCCACTTCACAATTGTGTCCCACTTGTTGTTGATTCTTCACCAAAAAATTAAAATTTTATATCTTTATGTTTGAAGCCTGAAAAGTGGCAAAAGGTTGAAAAGTTCAAGGGGGCTGAATACTTTCCCAAGGCACTGTAACAGTTGAGCAGTGCAAATCAGTGCAAAATCATAAGCCAAAAGAATAGTCACAGACAAAGCCAGAGGTCAGGAATAGGAATACAGGTAACAAAACAGCACAGAATAAAGGCAGGTACGCAGAAGCAATAACCAGCGCCACTGTGAATGTGAGCAAAGAATAAATAGGAAGAAAGGACCCGCCCCAGATTTGATAGGAGGACAGGCTGTCAATCACACAGGCAAGGCTAAAATTAACTATTAGTGGAGCAGAGGAAAACCAAGGTGCTGAGACGGGTGTGGTAGAAAATCAAATACATAGTCTAGGACAGTATTCAGACTGAGCAACAAGAATCTTAAACAAGGAATCAAACTGAGCACGCCTCCTGCACCGCCACATGCGGGAGGAGGGTGGTGCAGAGACCTGAATAGACAGAGACGTTACAGTTCCATTTATGACTAGTGGATGGCTAAGGAATGGGCCAAGGTGGTGCTTAACAAACATTTGGTCATATTGCAGACAGGGCACAGCAGGGAAGATCCTGATCTAACCTTTTTTCTTACAATCATGTACAATAAGAAGGATGGGAGAAACAGATCTTCTGGGACACATAGACAAAATGTATTTAATTATTTCTCAATTTAATTTGCAATATGAAACAAAATAGGAATAAAGAAAATGAGTAGATTATGGCAAAACATGATGTAATAATAATAATAATAAATTTTATTTATATAGCGCCAACATATTCCGCAGCACTGTACAACTTGTAGGGTTCAAGTACTGACAAAAAATATACATTACAAAGAAATAGTCGATTCACACACTGGGACTGAGGGCCCTGCTCGCAAGAGCTTACAATCTATGAGGTAGAGGGGGTGACACAAGAGGTAGCAGGGGTGACAACAGACGTAGCATAGCTTGTACAATGGTCAGACAATTCTGTAATAGAGGTTACTGTCATTACACATATATAAACTGTATGAGCCGTCACCAATCGTGTCCTTTAACGTGCAGATGGTGCCTGGACATATAAAGTTAGTCTGATACGGCATCATATCCAGTGAGGTAATGTGGGAGAGTGAACAGAGGAGGGTACGGTTTAGGGATTCTAACTACGGAAGAGTTTACATTAGGAGTTGTGATAGGCCTGTCTGAAAAGATATGTCTTTAGTTTACGCTTGGAGCTGTAGAAATTGGGGGTTAATCTGATAGTCCGGGATAGAGCATTCCAGAGAAGTGGTGCAACTCGGGAGAAGTCTTGTATACGAGCGTGGGAGGTTCTGATAATAAGAGATGTTAGTCTTAGGTCATTGAGTGAACGGAGAGTACGGGTTGGGCAATAGACAGAGATGGGAGAGGAAATGTAGGGAGGTGCAGCATTATGGAGAGCCTTGCGGATGAGGGTGATAAGTTTATATTGTATTCTGTATTGAATAGGCAGCCAATGTAGTGACTGGCACAGACCGGAGGCATCGCTGTAGCATCTACACTGATAGATGAGCCTGGCCACCGCATTCAGATTAGATTGTAGAGTGGAGAGTTTAGTAAGGGGAAGACCGATTAGTAAGTAGTTACAGTAGTCAAGGTGAGAGTGAATCAGGGCAACAATAAGTGTCTTTAGTGTATCTCTGGTAAGGAAAGGGCAGATTCTGGAGATGTTTTTGAGGTGGAGATGAGATGAGCGTGCCAGTGATTGGATATGGGGGGTGAAGGAAAAGTCTGAGTCAAACAAAACCCAGAGGCAGCGGGCATACTGCCTAGGAATAAGGAGTATGGTATGGTAAGACCAGAGACTGCAATGGAGATATAAGGGACAGATCTACAGTATTAGATGGTGCAAACAGCAGTAGTTCAGTCTTTGAGATGTTATATTATTTATTTACTTTTTTGCATTTTCTGTGTTTAGTGCTCTATTCAGTTGAGAGAGTCTAAGAATTTACTACAACCTGCAGCTGCAATAATTGATTGCACAGCCTGGTCATCAAATTACTATTTTGTAATCTTCTTGCACTAGCAAATATAATCTTACTAGTCCCAGTCAATGAGCATAGAACAGCTAATTCATCCATTGGCTATACAAGTGTACCATTGTGTGCCTATGTTTCTGCCTAGATAGATTAACAATAGTAACACAGTAACATAGTAGATAACCTTGGAAGTGTAACCTATAACCCTGCAGTGTTGATCTAGAGTAAGGCAAAAACCCCAAGAGGATGATGCCAAATCCCCATGTCAGAGGAAAAAACTTTCTTCCTGATTTTAAATACAACAATCAGTATAAAACTCTGGATTAACACCGTACCAAAAACGAAAAGGAGAAAAACAAAAACAAAAAAAATAAAATAAATAAATCCTTCCAATATGGAAGCTGTTTTTAGACATTCAATTCTGTCTATTGTAACAAAATCATTTACATATAGATAAGCTATATGCAAGGTTCATGTTATATAAATAACTCTATATGCAGAGAAAATGCTTTTACTCCACATAAAATAACATTTGACTATGTTATATACTTATTTTCAAATCCTCCTGACATCTTGATATATAATTACTGTATTTGGCTCATGTTAGGAACATATTCTAGCTGCTCTTACAAAGAATAGCTTCTATAATAAAATATAGATGTGGACAGATTTCTTTGGACAATTCTAACACTGACTTCTAAGTGTGTATGATTGCAGTGTAGACTGGAGTTTTGGAAAGGGCACTGGTTTGTTAAGTGGAATATTGATTCATGATAAAGCAAGCAGACTCTGCAGGAGGCTGTACATTATGTTATGTTCATAAAGGTACTGTGCAAAAGAATATTTATTCTGCTTTATGTGCATTATCATAAGAAAAAGAAAATTTCACTTTCTAAATAAATACTGAAGTATATAAAGGACAATAAACTTGAATTGTTATTTGCAAACTGCTAGGGCTGCTCTAATACTACCTTTAACTCCTTTGGGACCCAGTAAATTTTGACCTAAATTTTCTATATTTTTGTATTCTTATATTTTATATACTTATTCCATGTGATATTTCTTTTATTTTTGTGGAACAAGTTGCCTTTTATGCTCTGTAGAAGCCATTTTCGGAACATTCAGATGTATCCACACATAACTGATCTTCAATTTAGTTAAGGATTCCAATTTCTCAGGAAACCAATTCAATATAATGTCCTAAGTGGCTAACAAAAGCCTTGAAAGGCTTCAATTCACCTTCCCACACTGGGTGGTCTTACATATACACAAATAGAATGTATTTCAGAGGTTTTTACCACTGCGACAATCATTTATTTGTTGTAAAATGAAATTAGTCGGCAGCACACGTTCAGGTTTTTTAATTCAGTTTTTAACGTTAAAACCAGGTAATGATCATAAAGGGCCTATATAGGAGAGACAATACTTCTGTTTTTATAGTTTCTGCATTAAAAACCCTGGATATGTGTTCTTATCCTTTGTGTGTTTTATTATATTATCTTTATTTAATTTATAGTACTTTTTAACCCCAAAGGTGATTAAAATTAAAAAAAAAAATTTATTAAACTGTAGTGTCTAGACAATGCCACATCCATGGGAATACCATAGTCAGGGTTCTAGGGTAACATGTCCAAAGGGTCGCAAGCTATTGAGCTGTTTGCAATCCACCTCTCAATATGCAATTAATTGTTTAGTGGGTTCTTACTTTCACAGACCCCCATTTTATCATGTTCCCCTTTGCTGGGCATCTGTCAAAAAAATTGTATCCCCTGTTTCTTAAAAGATGCACAAAGGTCCATTTTTATCTATTCTATTTT
Source organism: Leptodactylus fallax (assembly GCA_947044405.1). Lineage (NCBI taxonomy): Eukaryota > Metazoa > Chordata > Amphibia > Anura > Leptodactylidae > Leptodactylus > Leptodactylus fallax. The sequence continues at coordinate 580,034 of CAMRHE010000162.1, read as the reverse complement.
TGCCAAGGGATCTCTGAATTGAAATAGAATATGTATGCTACATTTATGAAGGTTTTCTCTTTATCTCATCTACTCATTAAATGTATACATGAAGTAGTACAAGATGATGTATAGGAGATTTGGGACAGAATTCAAGGTGCCCTGGCCACTTGACTATATGGGGCCCAAATATTTGGATTGGTGCCTGCATTGTAGGTGCTCCTTAAGTTACGTGTCCTAAGCAGTAAAATAGCATAAAATCATTCTTGGTATTTGGCTATGAAGAATGCTATAAGAATACAGAATATTCATAATTCTAAGTCTAAAGTATTCAGAAGGAAAATACTCCTCCACCTCTCCATGCCTTTCAGTCTGGTGATAATCACACTAATGTGTATATGTGCATTACCCTAGGGTGTGGGACATTGATAAAGGCGCCAGAAGAGGCTACAAGAGCCAACGGGATGACCAGAAGCTGGAAGAGAAGAATGGAAGCCCAGGAGAGATTAGGAAAGGTGACTATGTTTGTTTTTTACTTTGTTGGCAGCTCCTCTAGGTCTCTGCTGAAGACACACCTGGACATAATAAATGGTTGTGGGTGATGAATCCCAAAAAATTTACAAAACAGTCCATTAATCTCTAGTAGGAAGTGCTCTGCTCATCAATACACTGGAATCATAACTATATGTATGAGTAAGATATATTATTATTATTACGATTTCTATTAGCCATATGGCACAGTGTTCTTGTGCCATTTTGTCTATTAGTACTACTGACCTGTTTATGCAGAGCTTATTAAGTTGACAGATCCACTTTAACATATCACACAAAAACTAGATTTTACCAATCAAACAACATTAACCAATGTACAACACATTTAGAATAAGTATTGTAGACTAAAACAATCTGAAGGTACATTTAGGTAAAGAAAGCAAGACACAAATACGTCTCCTGCTTCCAACCTTCATTTGAAAAAAAAAAATCCCTTTTCTTCAAAGGCACTTCTGAATAATGAAAATTAAATAATTAATTCCTGGGATTGCATATTCCAATCTGAAAAGCGTTTTCTATTTCAATGTTTCATTTCGAGGAGCTCTGATCAAAAGCTCTCATCAGTCATGTTAGTGGCATTTGTATCCACACTAAACAAACTGTATTTGCATCTGAATGTTGTTCATTGAAATGAGATACACAATGCCAGCCAAAGCCTAAACTAAAAGGCATTTCATGCCATTTAAATTAAAGACTGAATAAATGGTAAAAGGTCTGTTCTCCGAGCAGTAATTAGACACATCATAAGTAAGAGACTTTTTTTTTCATTAGAATACGCTCACCAGTTGTCAAAAATTTTAACACGGTTAACTAATAATGTATTACTTGTCAATGAATAGCGTACGCCTTGAGTCATATATAGCTCTATACTTAATGAACTTCGGTCCAATTTGTGCGCTTTTCTGAGATGCGCCAAAATTGTTAAGAGCCTCCCAATAATTCTGGTACATCTCGGGATGTCCAGAGCACCAGAATCAAAATCTACAGATGAAGCAAAGTTTAACTTGACATAGATATCACACTGTAGCAGGTTATAACACTGATTGATAAGTTAAAATGTGCTACATCTATACCTCAGTTTGGAACTGTCATAAATTTCAGATATAACTTATGCCTGTTTTCTGGGTTATAAAAAAATTGTCAGGCCAATGCACCCTCGGTCCACCTTCATTCCCAATTCATTCCCAATTCACTTAAAAAACGACTAGAGAGGCCAAAAATTAAATAGTCACAATCTGTACAAAAATGTGACAAAAATTCTAATTTTTTTGTACCTTGTATGCCATAAAACTGATGTGCAAGCCATGATAAAACAGACCCACTGTTTTGTATTCAGTCATTGTTATTTTTTTATAAAAATAAAAAAAATATATTTTTTTGATCAATTGGATCATTTAATATTTCAGTATAATGTCTTATACATTGAAACTAGGGTCAAAGCTATAGGGGGTGCAAATGTGGCACTGGCAACACATCCATAGTAGCTGTGGGAGCCTAAAGAATCATCTGTGGTATCAGAAGGCACCTGTATTATAAATATGAAATTGTCCCATAAGTGAACTCTCCTGGTACAGATTTTGCCTCTGGCTGAAATTTAAGGATCAGTCTGACAAATAACATTGATATACAGATGTTTCCATCTTTACTTTTTTAAATAAATCTTTTTATTGAGTTTTACTTAAGACATGGGATATATATAAAAGTAGATTACAATGGCACAGACTAAAAGTTGTGCAATACAGCAGCTAATATATAAAAGTCTAAACCATCGAGTTGGGTAGGAGAGTAAGGTTGGGTGAGTGGAGGTGCCAGACGGGAGAAGCAAGTTGGGGGGGGGGGTGAAAGGGACATTTGGACAAGAAGGGGCTTAAAGGTAGGGTAAAATCATTATATATAATTGTATATATAATTGTATGAGTGGCAACCAACAAAAAGCGATCAAACAAATAAACAGGTAAAAGAACCTAGGCTCCAAGAGGTGGCCAGGTGTACATTTCCCCCCAGATTGGGGAGGGGGGGCATCCTTACTCTTAGTTTGAATTTGCTTTAGAATCCAAATTTCAACAATTCAATACAATACTGAGACATGCTAGCAAACTGATGTAATTGGCACTGATACCTTGCTGTGGCGAGATACCTTAGCACAGTAAAGGGTTCAGATAACACTCTGTGTCACACTGTTTTTAATGTGTAGAGAGTCCGTTAAACGTTACTACATGACTATGTAAAGATGTTGCCAAGTTAACCTTCACCCTTAATGCATTAACAACACTGTGGCACAGAGTAATATCACACTGCAATTTATCAAAGCTGAAGAAGTCAGGGTTGACTACTACATCTGTACTACAAGCTTATTTTACAGCTAGTGTACAAATGCGTTTACATGTGAACATTCAACATGCTAAAAATCTATAAGCAGGGGTCAACTAAGAATATTCTGAACTATCCATAACAGTCATGTCCCTTATCAAATACTGTAGCAAAACACAATTGTCTTCAGTTCATAACATGAATTTCAGTTAAAGCTTCCATTTGCATGTCTTCTACAAGCCCTAATGTGGCCACTACAGCTATCTACTGGTTACAACAGTCATGACGGTATGTACAGAATGTGAATCCTATTGCCAAATAATGACTTTAGACGTCACCGGCCAGTTTGGTACATTTGTGCTTCTGCATGGTTAAAAAAAAAAGCTTGCCAGAGGACCAATGGACCAATAATGATGGAATGACATTGCATTTCAAATATACGCATGAGGATAAATATAAGAATTTTTTTTTTCTTACATTACTTCATTTGGAACAGGGTTCAAATAATTAAACATTTCTGGGGGGAAAAACTGTAGAAACAATTCTTATCCTTCAGTGAATATGACATTTCTCTACTTTCCTTTACAAGATGAAGCTAGGCTCTGGTATATAGTTAGTAGATAAAGAAGGTCATAAAATATTTAGATTTTATTATTTTTTAAAACCAGACAGATCATTAGTATGGTCCTTGTATTTTCTTTTTATTTTTAATCTGCTCTAATAATGACTAGGTGGGTTTAAATTTGCATTCATTTCAGATACACTTCTAATGAATTTCTCAGTCAATTGCGTATAACTTTCATTAGGCTGCATACTATGTTTTATTAATTGCAGTTCTTCACAAATGTAATTAAAATCAATAAAATCCTGCTATTTCCTGCTTTGTCCAGTACTGTGCAATTTCTTCAGAGCAGGAACTACATCAAATAGACAAAAAGTTTTAACAAGTGAAGAGGAAATGTCTACAGAGCCTTAAACTTTTGAATTAGAAAATTCAATATTTGCATTATTTTAATTAATTTTTAGTTAATTTTATATTAAACATGTTTTGAATATATATATATATATATATATATATATATATATATACATATACAATGCCTTGCAAAAGTATTCGGCCCCCTTGAACTTTTCAACCTTTTGCCACATTTCAGGCTTCAAACATAAAGATATAAAATTTTAAATTTTTTGGTGAGGAATCAACAAGTGGGACACAATTGTGAAGTGGAACAAAATTTATTGGATATTTTAAACTTTTGTAAAAAATAAAAAACTGAAAAGTGGGGCGTGCAATATTCGGCCCCTTTACTTTCAGTGCAGCAAACTCACTCCAGAAGTTCAGTGAGGATCTCTGAATGATCAGATGTTGTCCTAAATGACTGATGATGATAAATATAATCCACCTGTGTGTAATCAAGTCTACGTATAAATGCAACCGCTATGTGATAGTCTCAGGGTTCTGTTTAAAGCGCAGAGAGCATCATGAAGACCAAGGAACACACCAGGCAGGTCCGTGATACTGTTGTGGAGAAGTTTAAAGCTGGATTTGGATACAAAAAAATCTCCCAAACTTTAAACATCCCAAGGGGCACTGTGCAAGCGATCATATTGAAATGGAAGGAGTATCAGACCACTGCAAATCTACCAAGACCCGGCCATCCCTCTAAACTTTCATCTCAAACAAGGAGAAGACTGATCAGAGATGCAGCCAAGAGGCCCATGATCATTCTGGATGAACTGCAGAGATCTACAGCTAAGGTGGGAGAGTCTGTCCATAGGACAACAATCAGTCGTACACTGCACAAATCTGGCCTTTATGGAAGAGTGGCAAGAAGAAAGCCATTTCTCAAAGATATCCATAAAAAGTCTTGTTTAAAGTTTGCCACAAGCCACCTGGGAGACACACCAAATATGTGGAAGAAGGTGCTCTGGTCAGATGAAACCAAAATCGAACTTTTTGGCCACAATGCAAAACGATATGTTTGGCATAAAAGCAACACAGCTCATCACCCTGAACACACCATCCCCACTGTCAAATATGGTGGTGGCAGCATCATGGTTTGGGCCTGCTTTTTTTTAGCAGGGACAGGGAAGATGGTTAAAATTGATGGGAAGATGGATGGAGCCAAATACAGGACCATTCTGGAAGAAAACCTGTTGGAGTCTGCAAAAGACCTGAGACTGGGACGGAGATTTATCTTCCAATAAGACAATGATCCCAAACATAAAGCAAAACCTACAATGGAATGGTTCACAAATAAACGTATCCAGGTGTTGAAATTGTTATCATGGGAGACTTTAATTACCCAGATATTTATTGGGAAACTCACACAGCTACGAGTAAAGGCTCTATCAAATTTTTATCCTCTCTAGCAGACAACTTCATTGCCCAGTTAGTAGAAAAAAACACGAGAGGAACATCCATTCTGGACCTAGTTTTAACTAATAAGGAGGACATGGTTAAGGAATTAAGGGTAGCAGGGACATTGGGATTCAGCGACCATGCTATACTCGAGTTTGGGGTTGTAAGAAGAAGAAGACCTGAGAAGACAAAGATTAGAAGGCTCAATTTTAGTAGGGCAGATTTTAGGGGCCTAAAGGTAAGGGTTAGTAGAATTCCATGGCGAAAATTACTTAAGTACAAAAATGCACATGAGGGGTGGGAAATTTTCCGTAGGGAAATCATTAATGCACAGGAACTAACAATACCTAGAAGCAAGAAAAATGGGAATCACCTAAAAACTCCAGGATGGATGACCAAAAAATTACATAACCTACTAAAAAAGAAAAAGGAAACTTACAACAAGTGGAAGATGGGAGCTATATCTAAGGGAGAGTATACAGCAGTTTGCAGACTCTGCAAGATAAGCATTAAAAAAGCCAAGGCTGAATACGAATTGAAGCTTGCAAAAGAAGTTAAGAGTAATGTAAAAGGTTTTTGGGGATATGTTAAGAGCAAAAGAAAAGTGAAGGAAACCATTGGAGTCCTGAAGAACGAAAAGGGTGAAAAAGTTAACATGGTGGATCAGCAGGTGGAGTCACTGAATTCATATTTTGTATCCGTCTTCTCCCAAGAAATGGATGGAAATATCAACATTAATGGTGATAGTGATGAGGGGAATGAGGACTCCAAGCTGATTATAAGCGAAGGTTTGGTAAGAGAACATTTAGCTAAGATTAAGGAAACCAAGTCCCCAGGACCGGATGATTTACACCCTAGAGTTTTAAAAGAATTAGCAGAGAAAATAACAGAACCCCTTGCAATAATCTTTAATAAGTCATGGGAAACAGGAGTGGTCCCTCTAGATTGGAAAAGGGCAAATGTGGTCCCCATCTACAAAAAGGGGAATAGGGACGATCCAGGAAATTATAGGCCGGTAAGTCTGACCTCGATAGTAGGAAAAATCTTTGAACAAATCGTTAAAGAACATTTAATTAGGTACCTGGATGGGAAGGCTTTAATTAATCAGAGCCAGCACGGCTTTATGCCTAATAAATCTTGTCAGACTAATCTTATTTCCTTCTATAATAAAGTCACTGAATGGTTGGACCAGGGAAATGCAGTGGACATAGTATATCTTGACTTTAGTAAGGCCTTTGATAAAGTATCACATAACTTTCTTATTGAAAAAATGATCAAGTATGGCTTTGATAAAATATCAGTGAGGTGGGTTCACAATTGGCTTAATGATCGGGCACAACGAGTAATTCTAAATGGCTATACATCAAACTGGAAGAAAGTAAAAAGCGGGGTGCCGCAGGGCTCTGTCCTGGGCCCAGTACTTTTTAATATTTTTATAAAATGATCTGGATGATGGGGTTAATGGGGAACTAATAAAATTTGCAGATGATACAAAGCTAGGAGGAATGGCCAACACTAGAGAGGAGAGAGAATGCATCCAAAAGGACTTGGACACACTGGAACAATGGGCTGAGGTGAACAAAATGGTATTCAACAGGGACAAATGCAAAGTTCTACATCTGGGTAACAGAAATGCAAGAAGCATATATAGTATGGGAGGAATAGTACTAAGTGAGAGTACAGGGGAAAAGGATCTGGGCATAATAATAGATCGCAAATTCAACATGAGTCAACAGTGTGGTGCGGTGGCTAAAAAGGCTAATAAAATTCTAGGATGTATCAAGACGAGCATTGAAGCTAGATCAAGAGAGGTAATTATTCCGCTGTACTCTGCCCTGGTCAGACCCCACCTGGAATACTGTGTACAGTTCTGGGCTCCCCAGTTTAAGAAAGACATCGATATATTGGAGCAGGTCCAGAGAAGAGCAACCAAAATGGTGGAAGGTCTACAAACCATGTCCTACGAGGAGAGGCTAAAAGAATTGGGACTGCTTAGTTTGCAGAAGAGAAGGCTAAGGGGAGACTTAATAGCGGTATTTAAATATCTGAAAGGTTGTCACAGTGCAGAGGGATCTACCCTATTCTCATTAGCAGAAGGAAGCACGAGAAGTAATGGGATGAAACTAAGGGGAAGGAGATTCAGATTAGACATTAGGAAAAACTTTCTAACAGTAAGGGTAGTGAGAGAGTGGAATAGGCTGCCACGGGAGGTGGTGAGTTCTCCATCAATTGAAATCTTCAAGCGGAAACTGGATAGGTATATAGCTGGGATGTTTTAGGAATTCCTGCTTTGCAGGGGGTTGGACTCGATGGCCCTTGAGGTCCCTTCCAACTCAAACAAACAAACAAACAAACAAACAAACAAGAATGGCCAAGTCAAAGTCCAGACCTGAATCCAATCGAAAATCTGTGGAAAGAACTGAAAACTGCTGCTCTCCATCCAACCTCACTGAGCTCCAGCTGTTTTCCAAGGAAGAATGGGCAAGAATTTCAGTCTCTCAATGTGCAAAACTGATAGAGACATACCCCAAGCGACTTGCAGCTGTAATCGCAGCAAAAGGTGGCGCTACAAAGTATTAACTTAAGGGGGCCGAATAATTTGGCACGCCCCACTTTTTAGTTTTTTAGTTTTTACAAAAATTTAAAATAACCAATAAATTTCGTTCCACTTCACAATTGTGTCCCACTTGTTGTTGATTCTTCACCAAAAAATTTAAATTTTATATCTTTATGTTTGAAGCCTGAAATGTGGCAAAAGGTTGAAAAGTTCAAGGGGGCCGAATACTTTCACAAGGCACTGTATATATTTTCATATTAGACATAGTGGGGCAGATTACGTGCACCGAAATTCTGTTGTAATTTGTGGTAAAAAAAAAAATGGCGTACATACTTTACACCTCATGTGGTTACACCTGTGTGTTTTAGGCATTTTCTAACAGGTTCTGTGCCACATCCCACAGGTTGGTGGGGCTTGTTGAAAAATTTGCCCCAAAAGTTTGGAAAATGTGGCAAAATTTTTTGCATTTATTTGTCGGAAACTAAGCCGTTTAGTCAGTGGTATAAAGTTAAACTAGAATATCTAAAAATACGCAAGATTTTCAAACAGCATTAGACATTTTGGAAAATCTGGTGCAATTTATTGGTGCAGATCTGTCAAGAATTGAGGAGAAAAAGGCCTGCAAGCCGACTTTCTCATCCTGCAATTTTAGTTAAAAAGAATTATAAGGGTGCCTTAGGCTCCATTTGTGTTTGTTATAGAACAGATCTATTTTTTCTATTCTTCTGGTCCTCTGACAGACCAGAAGAATGGAATCAACTATGCAGGTGTGAACCTAGCATGAGACTGTCTAGTCTAACTTTGCCCTGTCTGAAAGTCAGCCAGTGTTACCTTATCTGCCTTATTGTAGGTAAAGAACATTTTTTACAATTTTTTAAGTTGAAATTCCAACACAATTTACAGCATTTAAAGATTTGTTTTTCTTGATACAGAGCTCCAAATCTCTTGCATAGATATCAAAAAATAATATAGAAAACACTTAACACTTATGAAACATATACTTTTGAAAGCTCTTTCATCCATGAACAGTCATTCTTTAAAAGAGTTTTCCAAGAATTGGTATGTGAACTCAACCTAGTATCACCGAATATGTGTGGCTAGACTGAATGATTGTAATGGCCAATTTAAACTAACATGTATAAGACTGCATCACAATTGTGCTACCCAATTATTTGTGTTACAGTTATTCAACCCTTAACCTACTTCTATCTAACGTGTATGACCATCTTTATTTCACTGCATTTAGAGTATGTGATTTTATTAGTATTCAGTGAGAATGGATGACTCTAGTAAGTGATCTAACTGGTTATATAGATGTGTCCTCCTTTACCTTTCTTCTTGGCTGGAAATGTCGAAATATGTGTACAGATGTAGCAAAGTTTAACGATGTAGCAAAGTTTAACTTGTCTTTCTGCATTGTGAGTATGATATCTTATCACAGAAGACAACAAAAGCCATTATTAAGAAGGCATTGAAACAGCTGAGGTACTCTGTGGAACATTGTTGATATTGTGTCAATGTCAAGTTCAACTTTACTACATCTCTATCACAGGTTAATCAACTTTCCTAAAAGCAGGATGATCTTGTAATAAGTCAACACAAAGGGATATACTGACTATCCTATTTGTGTCTATGTGTGCCCACCTTATGGGGGTTGAGGAAAGTGTGAATTACTTTTATTAGCATGTCATAATATTGTATTGAATTGGTTTCATGAGAAATTGCATTGGCTAACCAAACTGGAAAACAGTTAAATGCTCCTACCAATTGTAAAACCACTTTTCATAAATGAATATTACAGGTGAATATAAAAAACTTTGTAATGTATATTATTTAAGAAATTTGTTTCCTTTCCAATTTATGAGGTTGAGTATATATTTTTTTTACATATTAGTCTATGGAATTGGGAAGGGGAAGAAGAGGAGACTGCTGGAAACGGCACAGTAATAGCTGCAGCTGAAAAACTCTGCCACTCTGTGAGTGAGGGAACCCTTCCAACACTGCTGTGTTTCACCTCTTTCCATAGAGTTCTGCGTGTGCATTAGATATTAATATAGACTTTATGTAAACAAAAAGTCTGAGTGAAGAGCAGCCTAATAAGTGAGATATATTACAATGTTTCTTATATTTGCCAGTACTATTCATTTATTAAAAGTGGTTTTATAATTGGAGGTGCACTTTAAAGTGTTGACACATTTGGACATATTTGTAAATGTATGTGTGTGTGTATAAGATAAGATATACCTTTAATAGTTCCACCATGGGGAAATTCAGTGTGTTACAGCAGCAAAGATATGCGATACAAATACAAATACAATATATACAAAAGCTCCAAGGTAGAGGCATTAAAGTGACAGTAGGTACAGATAGAAAGGTACAGGTAAAAAGTAGCAGAGGGGATATCACAACTTAAAGATCTTTCAGTTCTCTCTCTCTTTCTCTCTCTCTCTCTCTCTGTATATATATATATATATATATATATATATATATATATATATATACAGTCATATGAAAAAGTTTGGGCACCCCTATTAATCTTAATCATTTTTAGTTCTAAATATTTGGGTGTTTGCAACAGCCATTTGATATATCTAATAACTGATGGACACAGTAATATTTCAGGATTGAAATGAGGTTTATTGTACTAACAGAAAATGTGCAATATGCATTAAACCAAAATTTGACCGCTACAAAAATTTGGGTACCCTTATCATTTTATTGATTTGAATACTCCTAACTACTTTTTACTGACTTACTGAAGCACAAAATTGGTTTTGTAACCTCACTGAGCTTTGAACTTCATAGCCAGGTGTATCCAATCATGAGAAAAGGTATTTAAGGTGGCCAATAGCAAGTTGTTCTCCTATTTGAATCTCCTCTGAAGAGTGGCATCATGGGCTCCTCAAAACAACTCTCAAATGATCTGAAAACAAAGATTGTTCAACATAGTTGTTCAGGGGAAGGATACAAAAAGTTGTCTCAGAGATTTAACCTGTCAGTTTCCACTGTGAGGAACATAGTAAGGAAATGGAAGACCACAGGGACAGTTCGTTAAGCCCAGAAGTGGCAGGCCAAGAAAAATATCACAAAGGCAGAGAAGAAGAATGGTGAGAACAGTCAAGGACAATCCACAGACCACCTCCAAAGAGCTGCAGCATCATCTTGCTGCAGATGGTGTCACTGTGCATCGGTCAACAATACAGCACACTTTGCACAAGGAGAAGCTGTATGGGAGAGTGATGCGAAAGAAGCCGTTTCTGAAAGCACGCCACAAACAAAGTCGCCTGAGGTATGCAAAAGCACATTTGGACAAGCCAGCTTCATTTTGGAAGAAGGTCCTGTGGACTGATGAAACAAAGATTGAGTTGTTTGGTCATACAAAAAGGCGTTATGCATGGCGTCAAAAAAACACAGCATTCCAAGAAAAACACTTGCTACCCACTGTAAAATTTGGTGGAGGTTCCATCATGCTTTGGGGCTGTGTGGCCAATGCCGGCACCGGGAATCTTGTTAAAGTTGAGGGTCGCATGGATTCAACTCAGTATCAGCAGATTCTTGAGAATAATGTACAAGAATCAGTGACGAATTTGAAGTTACGCCGGGGATGGATATTTCAGCAAGACAATGATCCAAAACACAGCTCCAAATCTACTCAGGCATTCATGCAGAGGAACAATTACAATGTTCTGGAATGGCCATCCCAGTCCCCAGACCTGAATATCATTGAACATCTGTGGGATAATTTGAAGCGGGCTGTCCATGCTCAGCGACCATCAAACTTAACTGAACTGGAATTGTTTTGTAAAGAGGAATGGTCAAAAATACCTTCATCCAGGATCCAGGAACTGATTAAAAGCGACAGGAAGCGACTAGAGGCTGTTATTTTTGCAAAAGGAGGATCTACTAAATATTAATGTCACTTTTCTGTTGAGGTGCCCATACTTTTGCACCGGTCAAATTTTGGTTTAATGCATATTGCACATTTTCTGTTAGTACAATAAACCTCATTTCAATCCTGAAATATTACTGTGTCCATCAGTTATTAGATATATCAAATTGAAATGGCTGTTGCAAACACCCAAATATTTAGAACTAAACATGATTAAGATTAATAGGGGTGCCCAAACTTTTTCATATGACTGTATATACATATACTGTATATATCTTGTTTTGTTTATGCATCACTGACAATTTCAATACTTTGGTCTAAAAAAGCTTTTTTGCTTGTGGAAATGTAGTGACCTATTTAAAAATTGCCAGTTTGCTTTGACTCGTTTCCCTGTTATCTGTATTGGATAACTGTTAGTACATGTAACTCCAGTAGAGTCATTCGTAAGTATTAAGTCCTTAAATCCTTTGCTTTGACTGCAGACTTATAATTACACCAATTTTTCACCTTTCCTAGCTGCCGCTTATTAGCATGCATTTCTGCAAGATAATTTGGCTGCCCGGAGTTTAGATATTTTTGAATAGCACCTTTAAAGATTACCTAACTATGAAACAAACTTTACATAAATCAATAGTACAGTGTGAGTGCAGTGGTTATAACCAGGGTTCAAGAGTTGTGAAGTTGTAATTGAGACCTATTTTGGGTGGAGACAAAGTCGAATAAAGTTATTAACTCCGACTTAAAAAAAAAAATTATAAATCATTTTTAATCATATTATCCAATTATTAATCTTGTATAAAGAATTACTTTCAATATTTGTTGATAATTTTCTTTCATAGCACTTTGCTGAATTTATAAGTAATTTGTGGACTTTTATGGCTTATGACTGACCATGAACGTCAGCTCTCAAAGACGGGCTGTGGAAACAGGAGTCAATGGTTCAGTCTACCAACTCCACAACCTTGGTTATAACGTAATTTATGGCCATTATACAACTTGTATAATGCTACATTTATCAGATTATCAACTATAATTATTATTCCACTCTAAGCTGGTGGTGGAGATACACTGTCTTACACTGCACAGAATGTATAGAGGAGAATCTGCTCATTAAATTTCTCTCTCTCACTCAGAGACAACTCCAGGATCATACAGGACATACATAGAAAGTACTGACCTGTATTGATGTCAATAACGTACTTTGGTTGTGATACAAAGCTCCTATTTAGCTCCAGCATCACACTAATTCTGTGTTTCTGCTGCTCTCTCCTTGCTCACTTCCCCCTCTCCTCTCCATAGACTTCTATAAATATATCTAATCTATTTCATGTGACCGGCCATTCATCTCAAGATGGATATAGCAGAATTTTCAAAGTGAAGGATAGTTTAGCAGAGGGATGGGCTGCCCGAAAACATTCTTAGAGGGGAAGAAATAAGAATTTTTCTCTGATAAGATATATTACAAACTTTCCTGTAATTTTATTGCATTTATGCAAAGTTAGTGACTATTTAAATGGTCACTAAATGTACTTACCACTTACACTGTAGATATCGTCCATGAAACAAAACTACCCACCGAGGGCACTTACTAGATATAGTACAATTTAAAGGGATTTTATGAATAGTCACTTATTCCCTAGCCACAGCATAATGGGGTCCAACTGTAGGATCATGAAAACATGTGTTCCTGAGTCCACTGAGTGAATGGCATAGCAGTGCACATGTGTAACAACTTACTGCCTCATCCTGAGAGAGTTGGCTGAGCCAAGGGCAGTGTGCTGTTGGATTTATAGTATGTCTGAAGCAGCAGAACCATCAATATGTGAAGGTGTAATATAAACTCTACAGAAGCAAAATGGTAGAATTTGGTAAAAAAAAAAAAATAGTGATAATCACAGAGGGTTAGCCACTGCAAACTCATCTACACTGTTACCTACAGTAACAGCACTATGGATGAGATTTATACAAATCTCATTCACACACTGATATTATATTCTGTAGCACAAAGTGACCTGCAGGTGGACTGCTGCAAAAACAATGTAATTTGAGGTGGTTTGCCATAGTGGCTTGTACAGGAACACGCTGTAAAGCTTAGATGATGGAAATTCTTAAGCTTTTTTGACCCATGTGGCCCCAGCCCAACTGTAACTTCATTTGTGCCAGATCTATTTGTCCTGTGTGGCCCCAGTCTAACAATATGTTCACTTGTGACTAATTTTTTGCTGAATTTTTTTTGACTGTACCATTTATAAAGGAGCTCATAGAAAACCAGGCACATTCTGCAGAAAAAAAACCTATTCAGATGTACAATATGGAATAAAGTCTCAGCAATTCCTTATATGAACTATACTTGGTTTCTTCTAATTGTACTGCTCATTTAGGCTCACTTACTGCACATTCAATAACTATGTTACCATTTGGACACTTGTATTCATTAAACATTATACAGTCATTATAATGAGGGAAAGTGGACTCTGCCGTCCTCAGCTATGGACATGTTCAATACCAACATTAATTTCTTTCATCATTAAAACACAGTTGTTGCTTTAACTTTCGGTCTCTTTTGCGCTCTCCAAGCTGATTCTATACAAATGGGGCCAGAGAGGTGAAGGATTTAATCCTGAAGTGAGTGCCAGGTAGTGATGAAAGCTTCTTAGTAGACGAGCATAAACTCTGACTTGGCTGATATTGTTTAATTAAAGATTGAAGATAAGAGGAAACGGTATCTATTGCAGTAGTTATGAAGTCAAAATCAACAGACCATGCTCCTATGGGAATTTACATTTGCATAAATAGTTACAATAATGGTTTATAACATATAATTATATGTGGTCTATATAAACTAAAAATTTCACATTATTTCATATTAGTTTTTCAGTTTTTGAAAATATTCTGGAGAATATTATGATATTATTGTTTTATTGTACCCTGGATTCGTAAACTATTATTTATTATGTTATTTATTATATAACATATAACATAAAAATATACAGTCATATGAAAAAGTTTGGGCACCCCTATTAATCTTAAACATTTTTAGTTCTAAATATTTGGGTGTTTGCAACAGCCATTTCAATTTGATATATCTAATAACTGATGGACACAGTAATATTTCAGGATTGAAATGAGGTTTATTGTACTAACAGAAAATGTGCAATATGCATTAAACCAAAATTTGACCGGTGCAAAAATTTGGGTACCCTTATCATTTTATTGATTTGAATACTCCTAACTACTTTTTACTGACTTACTGAAGCACAAAATTGGTTTTGTAACCTCACTGAGCTTTGAACTTCATAGCCAGGTGTATCCAATCATGAGAAAAGGTATTTAAGGTGATCAATTGCAAGTTGTTCTCCTATTTGAATCTTCTCTGAAGAGTGGCATCATGGGCTCCTCAAAACAACTCTCAAATGATCTGAAAACAAAGATTGTTCAACATAGTTGTTCAGGGGAAGGATACAAAAAGTTGTCTCAGAGATTTAACCTGTCAGTTTCCACTGTGAGGAACATAGTAAGGAAATGGAAGACCACAGGGACTGTTCTTGTTAAGCCCAGAAGTGGCAGGCCAAGAAAAATATCAGAAAGGCAGAGAAGAAGAATGGTGAGAACAGTCAAGGACAATCCACAGACCACCTCCAAAGAGCTGCAGCATCATCTTGCTGCAGATGGTGTCACTGTGCATCGGTCAACAATACAGCACACTTTGCACAAGGAGAAGCTGTATGGGAGAGTGATGCGAAAGAAGCCGTTTCTGAAAGCACGCCACAAACAGAGTCGCCTGAGGTATGCAAAAGCACATTTGGACAAGCCAGCTTCATTTTGGAAGAAGGTCCTGTGGACTGATGAAACAAAGATTGAGTTGTTTGGTCATACAAAAAGGCGTTATGCATGGCATCAAAAAAACACAGCATTCCAAGAAAAACACTTGCTACCCACTGTAAAATTTGGTGGAGGTTCCATCATGCTTTGGGGCTGTGTGGCCAATGCCGGCATCGGGAATCTTGTTAAAGTTGAGGGTCGCATGGATTCAACTCAGTATCAGCAGATTCTTGAGAATAATGTACAAGAATCAGTGACGAATTTGAAGTTACGCCGGGGATGGATATTTCAGCAAGACAATGATCCAAAACACAGCTCCAAATCTACTCAGGCATTCATGCAGAGGAACAATTACAATGTTCTGGAATGGCCATCCCAGTCCCCAGACCTGAATATCATTGAACATCTGTGGGATAATTTGAAGCGGGCTGTCCATGCTCGGCGACCATCAAACTTAACTGAACTGGAATTGTTATGTAAAGAGGAATGGTCAAAAATACCTTCATCCAGGATCCAGGAACTGATTAAAAGCTACAGGAAGCGACTAGAGGCTGTTATTTTTGCAAAAGGAGGATCTACTAAATATTAATGTCACTTTTCTGTTGAGGTGCCCATACTTTTGCACCGGTCAAATTTTGGTTTAATGCATATTGCACATTTTCTGTTAGTACAATAAACCTCATTTCAATCCTGAAATATTACTGTGTCCATCAGTTATTAGATATATCAAATTGAAATGGCTGTTGCAAACACCCAAATATTTAGAACTAAAAATGATTAAGATTAATAGGGGTGCCCAAACTTTTTCATATGACTGTACATATATATAAATGTATATAAGAATCCAAATAAGGACTGCACTGGCTACAGGGAGGTGCCAGCCCAAAGGTATAGGCTTAAAAAAGTAATATGCAACACAAAATCAGACGACACTCCAAATAGTTAAAGAAGGCGAGGGTTTATTGTCTCATACCAGCTCAGCTTGCTTGAGCCTTTTTCAAGCCTTTTTCAGATCTTGGCCAACACCTATAGATTTCAACCCAAACATACATTTGGTTTGTGCAAGTATCCATATGTTTTGAACGGGGAGAAGCGAACAACTCGGCACCTATGGTGATAGCTTATCTTTCCTAAGAACTAAACGATCGTGCATAATAAAGTATAACAGCCTGATTCATCTTACCCCTAATGTTTGCCATCAGAGAAGTGTTGGGAGGCCCTTCATACAATTCATATGGTGAATTAGTCCAGCCTCTCATACGCATCATCTGGTAGACTAATCCTTAGGTATGGACTCCTTTAGGCTGTGGCCCCACGTTGTGGAAATGCAGCTTTTTTTGTTGCAGATTTTGCTGCGGTTTTTTGAACCAAAGCCAAGAATGGCTACAAAAGGAATGGGAAATATATAGGAAGTTCTTATACTTCTACCTGATGCTAAATCCACTCCTGACTTTGGTTCAAAAAACCGCAACAAAATCTGCAAAAAAAAAAAGCTGTGTTTCCACAACGTGGGGCCGCAACCTAAAGAGGATCTTTCATGTCCTCGGACATCGTTGGCATTATAAGCTGCTAGAAAGCTGACAGTACACTAAATTCATTGCACTGTCAGCTTTGCTGGTATGCGCTTTGGTGCCAGAGATATCTGTGCTGTTAGCTGCGGCACCAATATCCTTCCACTGTCAGAAAGGTGGAGCTTACAGCTCAGCATCATTGCTGGCCTGTGAGGAATACCCCCCCCCCCCCAACTGTACAATACTATGGAAGAGTAATGTCAGGGGGGCATTCCTTACAGCTCAGCAATAATACTAAGTCCTTTTCTTCTGACAGTTGAGGGATAATGGTTCCGAAACTAATGGCACAGATATCTATGGCACTAGGCACATACTGGCAAAGATGATAGTGCACTGATTTCAGCGCATTGTCAGATTTCTAGTGGTATATAACACAGCCAATATGAAAGTTTCTCTTTAAGGGTCATATTATTGCTTTCTCCTATATGGCATGAATATCATGAGGGGAAGTAAGTAAGTAACTGGCTTCCCTAGCTCAACATAATAGGACATATTGTACCACAGTTGCAGGAATCCACACTAGAGACTGATTTCGATTTTAGCCATAATGTTGAAGAATCTCAAACTGTACTTTGTAACAACTTTACGTACACTATACATTACAGATATTGCAAAGTTAACCTTGACTTTCTGTAGTGTGACAACTTGTTGCCGCGTGATATCTTAACAACGAAGTCATTGAAAAGTCATTGACACAGCCTAAATAATACTTTTTGCCACAGTATTATTAATGTGTTAAGTGTGAAGATTAACTTATTTAATAAAAATAAATGGTTGAGAAAACAGAATTCAATGAAACCCCTATAGCTTTTGATTTCCAAACAGCCAAATACCAGTAGGTAATTGTATAACCAAATAAATAAAACAATTAAGGTAAGCATTAAAGTTTATGAATAGCTATATAATCTACACAAGGATATTGCATTACATAAACAGATTCTGATTCTTGAAACGTACCTAAACTACCCTAAATGACCTGCCGGTTATGTAACTCAAATAGGTAGAGGTCTCAGAGATGGATATAAATGTATATGGTCGGAAAATTTCTTTAACAAAAAATCCTAATCCTGACTGACTGACAATCAATTAACTAATAAAATGCTGCCTCCTACTGATAGAAAGACAAATTAGAATGAAGACGGTATTTATGGAGTCAGGTCAATACAGCCATACTGCAGTCAATTAAGTGGTAACTGTTGATGTGTATATTGTAAAAGACAAATGCATTTTTTGCAAGTGATAACTTTTCTTCAACTCCTTTATTAATAGAGATGTGCAAACCTCACATGATTTGTTTCATGAATATTCACTAGGTTCACCCACCTGTTTCATTTCAGACCACATTTTTTCAGTCCAGACCAGAAGTGCTATAATTATACTCTGCGGTCTCTTCAGACTGTAGAGTATAATAAGTGGAGGCTCAGGGAAGGTGCGGAGATGTAATAATCATCTATATTCATGTTTACTCAACTCTCCTGTGCATCCTCATAGCTTCCTTGAAGTCCTATTCTGGCCTCCTGGGTGATATCAAATGACCTGGAGGACCTGCGATTGGGTCTCAGCAGTCACATGGGGTGCGTTGAAGCCATGAAGATTTAAGGCATACTCTTTAGACCCCAGACTATAATAGTGGCTCATGGACAACTGACACCCAAAGTTTTGGTTCAGGTTGAACTCAACACTATTGTAAAATTAGGGGCTCAACACCTACATATTCAGCTGCAGTATACTGAAAATATCAACTAACTGGAATCACTATGTATCATTCATAAAGAGCCCCAAAGTGTCACAAATGAAATTCAAAAAATTATTGTGACATGTAAGCAAAACAGACTTTTCTGCACATCACAACCACAAGGAGGCCGCTAGAGAAGGAGCAACCAACTCATACTGAGCCAGATTTGACCCAAATATTCCAAATTGTTCATTTTTTTATGAAACCAAACTAATGAAGGTTCATCTCAGGTGAGCTAAAATTGCTATCACATTATACTCTTGGGATCTCTTACCTCTTTTGGGTCTCTTTGTGGCATTCTAACTCTCCTAGTGATGTCATGTGCCTGGAGTCATCGTTGAAGCATGTGATTGGGCCTGAGCGGTGACCCTGGGCAAATGACTTCACCGAGTAGTGATAGTACAGAATGCCATGAGGAGGCCCAAAAGAGGTCTGAAGAGATCCCACTTTGGCATAACTTCAGCTGTGTTTACCTTTCAGAGCTAGAAATTGGATAGATAGTTTCCTAGGAGCCCTGACAGTGTTATACACTCTGTTTTATGGATAGGTTCCTAGGAGCCCTGACAGTGTTCTACACTATGTTTTATAGATAGGTTCCTAGGAGCCCTGACAGTGTTCTACACTATGTTTTATAGAACAGTTCCTAGGAGTCCTGACAGTGTTCTACACTATATTTTATAGACAGGTTCCTAGGAGCCCTGACAGTGTTCTACACCATGTTTTATAGATAGGTTCCTAGGAGCCCTGACAGTGTTCTACACTATGTTTTATAGATAGGTTCCTAGAAGCCCTGACAGTGTTCTACACTATGTTTTATAGATCGGTTCCTAGGAGTCCTGACAGTGTTCTACACTATGTTTTATAGATAGGTTCCTAGGGGCCCTGACAGTGTTCTACACTATGTTTTATAGATAGATTCCTAGGAGCCCTGACAGTGTTCTACACTATGTTTTATAGAAAGGCTCCTAGGAGTCCTGACAGTGTTCTATGTTATGTTTTATAGATAGTTTCCTAGGAGTCCTGACAGTGTACTACACTATGTTTTATAGATATGTTCCTAGGAGCCCTGGCAGTGTTCTACACTATGTTTTATAGATAGATTCCTAGGAGCCCTGACAGTGTTCTACACTATGTTTTATAGATAGGTTCCTAGGGGCCCTGACAGTGTTCTATACTATGTTTTATAGAAAGGCTCCTAGGAGTCCTGACAGTGTTCTATGTTATGTTTTATAGATAGATTCCTAGGAGCCCTGACAGTGTTATACACTATGTTTTATAGATAGGTTCCTAGGAGCCCTAACAGTGTTCTACACTATGTTTTATAGGTAGGCTCCTAGGAGCCCTGACATTTTTTAAGCCATTCTAAGGTGTGGTTAGTACCTATCTTGTCCGACCCGAAACAAATCTTGTATCCGAGCCACCCGAATCTGAAACGAATCCTGTGAGGTTTGTCCATATCTATTGTCCACATATAGACATACTTTACTGTATATGGAAAAAACAATTCCCAGCAGAGTATCACAAAATCATTCTTTTTTGAAACTACTGAACTTGTGCGAGATATTTCGAAATACGGCAAGCCAAAACAAAAATGTTTTCCATAGTATTTAGCATGTAGAATTATGACAGAGTTCATTTTTTAGAAAAACAAATAGCATGCACAGTGAACTGTACAACTTTCAAGAAAATCTCCTCTTGCGTGCAGATGTAAGATTTGTTTTCCCACCTGCAGCAATCAAGCACTTAGCCGAAACACAAGCATAGGAAAAAAAGGTCTCTGCTATAAATTATATTATTTTTCCATCCCTTTGCTTATTTGCTTGCCTCGTTCAACATGCATAATACATAGAACACTTTGACACCTGTAAGAATGTAACCTTAGCTCACACATCCAGATTCACTGGAGTCCATTATAGATGCAAATTGTTTATTGCTTGGAAATGTATTCATGAAAATACTTTCTTATTCGCTATCTCCTTATCATGGGAGCATGCCTGTAGACATTTATAGAATTTGTCATGAATCGCTGGTTCTCTTTATACAGCTGTTCAACATCTGCAAGACCTCAGAGAGCCTAGGATCATACAACACTGTAAATAAGACACAATGCAATATATTATTGAATAACAGGCTCATAGTGTATAGAGCCTTCTATAATCCGAGATAAAATGTTTATGTTGTGAACCATTATGTTTATGTGCAGAAGTCATCAACTGTTTCATCTTATGTTATTTCCTGCCTAGAATCTTTTTATACAGTAATACATACACATTATATATGTACATTTATCTAGGCAGCTAAGCTTTCCACATTCTCTATGTTTGTTAGTGGCTTTTTAAGAATTTTACATCAGGAGAATGAGGAGGTAGCAGCACTTAGTGGAGCACTATATACCCCTTCACTGCAGAACTGACAGAACGACACAGATGGTCAATGCCTCTATAAATAGTACTGCACTTGGACTTCATGTTCTTAAATATGCTGGGTTGGCCAGAATTTTTTTGTGGCTTATCCTTTTGGATAGACCATAAATATCTGATTTTTGTGTGTGTGTGGTGGGGGGGGTGACAGCCGTCCCCTGCCTGGATCAGCTGTTTTGGGCCACTTTTGATACCCGTACTAGACCCTGCACAGAGCAGGAAGCAATTGATGTCAGAAAGCAATGGGAGCTTAGCTGCAGAACTAGCTCCTGGCCACTATAAAGGGACCAGAACCAACTGCTTCTGACACTGTGAATTGCATCAGAAGCTGCCCTGAACAGCTGATCCAGGACGGAGATGGCTGTTGGCTCCCCACTATCAGATATTTATGTCCTATGCTAAAGATAAGCCATTCAAAAAAAAAAAAATAATAAAATCTGGCCAATTTGTTTAACTGTAGCACCAAACATTGTTGCATGAACTTGGATGTTATTGCGTCAAAGATAAAGGTACCATAGCACTCCAGTGAATATTGCTTGCCCCTTTTCTTGCTTATTTTTGAAGGCTCCATACGTGGAACATACAACAATGATGCATTGATGACATGTACGAAGACAAGTAACTCATGAAAGTAAAATTCTGGAATACTCCTCCAGATGTGCCCACATTCTCCAGATTTTGTTAATAACTAAATTTCTCACCATGCACATTCAATGCATCATGCAATTAAAACCATTGACAGGCTACAAGTCACATGATACATCTCATCTCCTAACAGAGTAGCAGAATTTTTTTTTTTTAAACTGGTCATCTCACACCGCAGCTCTTCGGATATGTCAAGCCTTGAGGAACGCTAAGAAGGGACACATCTGTAATTCTAAAACCAAAGAAAATTAAAGGGTTTCTCAAGAATTAGCAAAACATGTCTGTTTGTTTTCTTCCAGATATAACACCACACTTTTCCATGGCTTGTCTGATATTGTATCTCATCTACACTGAAATGAGTGTAGCTGGTGCACAGTAACTAATGCAATGTAAGAATATATCTTGCACAGATTATGGAGCCTTGCTTTTTAATGCTCTACATTTTTTTAATATAGTGTTTGTCAACTGTTTGCAGTAAAACGCCTACATTTCCACTAGGTTATGGAGCCCATTCAGTTCCAAGATCATTAAAGAAAGTAGACAGCTTTCCAAATCATCATGGTTACGATGTGGGTCAGATAAAACATATTCATTTCTTAAAGCTTTTTTTTGTTTGTTTGTTTGTTTTTAATTTCCACACCAATTAGTTGAATAGTCAAAAAACAACTATGCTTTACCAACTTGGTACTCTGTTAATGTATGTCATTTAATACTTACTTTTAGAATTCTGCTGGTTGCCCTTGGAAACAGACAGCAATTCATTTGTAAGCGCTGTCACATATGGAACCTAATAAATTTGCTTTAATTGTGTTACATTAGGGTTCCCATTATGCCCTGGCTCTGTGATAACTAAATTTGAATTTAAATACTACACAGTTATTCAAAAATGTATGTAAATTTTTGCCATAAAATATAAACTGTTCAAAAGCAGCGCTTTCCTTCTAGACTTATACAGTATATTTATGGGGCGCATGCATATGAACTTGTGTTATCTCACAAAATCTATAGTTAAATATGGCATAATGTGTTTCAAGAAATGGCTAAGGTGGAAATCCAGAATGATTACCATATTCATGAGCTAATTTACATGTTGCTATAGTTAAAATGTCCTGTATATCATTTGTCAGTAGAGTAAAGTAGACACATGCTTGGATGTGATAAATGGATTTTTTATTAGCTTCTAAAAATATGTGCATCGGGCTGGTAATCAAATACTGAACCTAAATAGTGTATTAAATACTCTAATCAATATTTCTGCCTCTAGCCATTCTACTGAAGTTTTATGAGTCAGTTGTCAGAAAAAAATAAAATTCTAAGAGTCACAGATCTGTACAAAAACAGACAAAAGTCCAGTCATATGGAATAAAATATTCAATATTTTCTCCTTAGAACAAAGTCCATTATTTAGATGTTGTTTTCCGCGGAATAAGAACTTGGCATTTGAGCTGTACTGAGTTCACATATTACAGAAAAGTGAAATTAGGCTGCACATCCAGCTCCAGACATATGTCTATAAATAAGATATATCACTGCTCCTATGGGAGATTATAGTTTTAACTAGAACTCATACCACAGCAGTATGATATGACCAAATGGTAAATGTCCTTTGCAGCATGTACATATTTTACAGTAAAAAGGGGTTGTCCAGTTATTTTTTTTTTATATAAAACTGCCTATAGTATTCTAAAATACTATGAGAACTAATACTTTTCTAACCAATCCTCTGCTGTTCCAAATCTGCCACTTCTCGGTCCTCTGTCCTCTTAGTATTATGGTCTCCAGTGATGATATCCAGATGCAGACTAGAAATGAGTGACTCTCTCAAGATTCATTCTGTTTCCGGTGGTTTGGGACCAAGATTTGTTTCAAGTCAAACAAGTTTGGTATGAAC
The DNA here is from genome assembly GCA_947044405.1 of Leptodactylus fallax. Taxonomy (NCBI): domain Eukaryota; kingdom Metazoa; phylum Chordata; class Amphibia; order Anura; family Leptodactylidae; genus Leptodactylus; species Leptodactylus fallax. Next base: position 556,301 of record CAMRHE010000162.1, on the reverse strand, counting down.
CACTCCTTAAATTATCTTAAAACATAGTTTATAACACTGTCAGGGTCCTAGGAACCTATCTATAAAACATAGCGTAGAACACTGTCAGCGATCCTAAAAATGTATCTATAAAACATAGTGTAGTACACTATCAGGGCTCCTAGGAACCTATCTATAAAACATAGTGTAGTACACTGTCAGGACTCCTAGGAACCTATCTATAAAACATAGTGTAGAACACTGTCAGGACTCCTAGGAACCTGTCTATAAAACATAGTGTAGAACACTGTCAGGACTCCTAGGAACCTATCTATAAAACATAGTGTAGAACACTGTCAGGGCTCCTAGGAACCTATCTATAAAACATAGTGTATAACACTGTCAGGACTAATAGAAAACTATCTATATATCTATATCTATATATATCTATTGGGCAGCACGGTGGCTCAGTGGTTAGCACTGCAGCATTGGAGTCCTGGGTTTGAATCCTACCAGGGACATCTGCAAGGAGTTTGTATGTTTTCCCTGTGTTTGCGTAGGTTTCCTCCGGGTACTCCGGTTTCCTCCCACACCCCAAAGACATATTGATAGGGAATGTAGATTGTGAGCCCTATATGGGACAGTGACTGACAATATCTGTAAAGCGCTGCGGAATATGATGGCGCTATATAAGTAAGCATAATAAATCAATCAATCAATCAATCTATAAAACATAGTGTAGAACACTGTCAGGGCTCCTAGGAACCTATTTATAAAACATAGTGTAGAACACTGTCAGGGCTCCTAGGAACCTATCTATAAAACATAGTGTAGAACACTGTCAGGGCTCCTAGGAACCTATCTATAATACATAGTGTAGAACACTGTCAGGGCTCCTAGGAACCTATCTATAAAACATAGTGTAGAACACTGTCAGGGCTCCTAGGAATCTGTTTATCCAATTTCTAGCTCTCTAAGGCAAACACAGCTGAAGATACAGTATGTCAAAGTAAAAGTCACATGTATGTACATGGAAAAACAGATAGTAAGCAGTGGATACAAATCCAAGTTTAACCATTCATTGCACTGACATTCACTTTTACGCATTTAACATTTAAATGCTTCAAAAATGACTTTTTTCTTTAGGGGAAAGGTGGTTTCCCGTGGATTTTTTACACACACACATGGCTATGTTGCATTCATTTTTATAAAAAAATAAGCCCATTTTGATGACTTTTCAGTTCTACAGGCTTGTTGTTATTTGGGAAACAAATTTGTGACTGTGTGCCTAGCTGAAAAATGATGAGGAATTGACCACAAAAAAGCCACAAAAAATTAAGCCTTTATGGGAGCAGGTGTGAAATCAAAATGGTTACGTTTTTTGATGCTAACAGTGTGGTATAATGGAATGTGATGGACTAGGATGCAGGACATGTCTGGCTGAGTGGTGGCAGTGGTGGTAGCTGTAGAATCATGAGTGGCAGTATGGAAGATTATTGGCAGTGGAAGGGTTAACTGTCTTTTGTCTGTCTGTTTATATTACTGCAGCAGTCTAGCTCACACAACACAGATATTCTCCCTCACTCCTATCTACGTTTTCTATCACTAATCTGTCTTGAATTGGTTAAATCTTACTAGTGTTATATTGCTTATGAAAATGGAGTAGTTGCTTTGGATCATTCATGGATGAATAACACATCCATCTCCTGCCCTGTTGGGACATAATAGCTGAAAGCCTGTGCCACTGAGTGGCAGTGGTTTGGTAAGATAATTATTACTACTTTTATACCAGTTTTATACCATTTTAAAAGGATTTGCTATACAGCCGTGTTATAACTAGATGATAACAGAAGAGATAAGCAAACCATTTTGTAACAAGTCGGGTTTGTTATGAATTTTCCAAAAAGAACTTTTGGGGTTCACCACTCAGAAATCACTGTTGTACTCTAATATCTCTTCAGTGCCCATAGTATAGTACGAATAGTTCAAGGGAGGAACGTAACATATGACACTCCATCAGCATTATTTTTGGTCCACCAACAAGGTGGCTAGAAGAGGCCAAGAAGACCAAAGACAATCTGGAGTGCCAGACACTGCGAAGGAGCCCAGGAGAAAAGAGGTAAGTATCAGTCTTTATTATTTTTCTGTGCCCCCCTGGACCTCCACTTATACTCTGGAGTCTGAAGAGATCCTGATGTATAATAATAGCACTCTGTGTTCCAACCAAACAAGTTCGGTCTGAAATTAAATTAGCAGATGACTTTAAGAAAATTCACAAACCAAATCTCCAGATTTGTCCATCTCTAGGTGACAATTATTTGTTATTTTATCCCTGGTTTATTGCACCCTGTACATTATAAATGTCTTCTCCATTGATTACCGTTGCCTCTTAATGATTCCTCCTGGACTATTTAATCTCTAAATTATGATCTAAAATATTTTCTTTACTCCCACCCTGGATCACAATTATGGTGGACTATGGGTCACCTGACAGTATGTAGATCTGTAGCAGTTTGATTGCTAGAATCCATGCTAATAGGTTGTCATCACCTCAGAGATCACAGCTGATCACAAACTGAAATTGAAATATAGATGTGTTGAATTTTGTCTTTCCAAAAATTTAATTTCTCACAATATCCATTCAATGCATTATTGTGACATGCGAAAAGCAAAATTGTTGATAGGTTGAAGTTCACATAACAATCACTGGGTTACACATAGATACAAAACATAGATACATAACATACATAGCATCATGGAATTAATGGTGCTATATAAAAAATAATAATAATAATAATAATAATAATAGCATAAACAACTCCTAGCAGAGTATCAATAAATTAAGGTTTTTCTATTCCAAAGCCAAGAGGTAAGACATTTATGTACTGTATTACACAATACCCCCTAAAAAGAGAAGTCAATGTGTTGACCCCTGCAATTAGAAATTATTTTCTTCTTCATTTGCTCTCCACTCTGATTCATTGAACTCCTCCCATATATGCCTAATAGGACATATAGACAGTGGTTATATTCAGAATACAGTGCATTGGATATAGTATACTGAATTCCATGGTGAGCACCTTTAGTAAACATTAATATTTCTGGATGTGCAATCCCTTTTGATTTATTCACAAAAGCTGATTGGTACCTGTTCCATATCTATCAGTGCCCTCCTGGTTTGCATTCGTAAATAGTAGGCAATGCAAAGTAGTCAGTCACAATGGATTTCACGTCAGCATAAATACAAGGACAGAATAGTGAATCAATACAAAACACCAGATCATCTGTGAGCAAATTCAAGGAACACAAAATATGGCTAAGCAGTTTCTTTCAGGACGACAAGCAGTACAAAAAGTCGAAAAATGCAACAATTCCAGTAGAGAATACACACCAGTAAATGATTTGATATTGCACTATTGTTGAATTCATATAAAAAATTTAAAATCTCTTTTTAATAGACATATTTAATGTGTCCCTGACATTCTTTTCCATATAAACATTTCCACATTATTCCGTGTAGCAGTTTTAGAGTTTGTAACTTTCTATAACTATATTATTTAATATTCCACAGTGATGTCTGCTGTTATGGAAATGTTCACCTCAGGCTACAGTATGTTATGGAGTAAAAAATGCATTAGAATTGTCTTTAAAAATAGAAGCCACAATTCAGTAGTTAGATTTTCATTGACTCTGCACTAGCAGCAGTAATAGAGCAATGACATAACATAAAATAACCTTGAAGCTTCCATAAAGGTGATTACAAATGCAACATTTCTTCATTTTATCAAATGAAATACTGAAAGTTAGTAATATCAGGAGAAAGTGGTTGTGATTTAGCTGCTTGCATATATGATTTGCTTGGTAATCAAGAAATCTATTATAATTTTCATGTATTTCTTTAGTTCAAGATTCTATAACTTCATGAACTGAAAAATTAAAAATTAAGTAAAAAAAAATCCTTTGAATGAACTACCTTAATGCTCAAATCTGTTCTTTTTTGCCTTTCATCTTGGCTCAACATGCCTCATGAAAAAATTCACAATACTTAGTTGGCAATTCTTTATGCTATAAGTATCACCAAGTGCTAATGATGAGGGTTTTCACAGAATATTGTAATAATGTATTTAATTTGCATTGTGAGAAATTGAAGTCCTGAGCAAGATTTGCAGAAGGGTAATGCTGGATACATCTATAGCACATAATTGCTGATATACCATTTACCATACTACAAAAGCTTTTAAAATGTCGATATACAGATACTGTGAGTGACACAAAAATTTTTATTTTTGAAAGTTGGTCATCTCATGTCACTGATCTAGGCATATCTCAAAACAGGCGAACAGGTACATGTGGACACATCTGTATAGTAGATAGGACTCCCACAAGTATTACAGTCCAAGAATTTCATGAGACTAAAATATTCTTATAAATCAAGTTCGCTAGCATATTGTAAATTCTTCTCTATGTTCCAAGAACCAGTTACCAATTACATTCTTTTCAACCTTTAACCATATTTAAATTTGAAGACAGTTAAAAGTTAAACATTGTTGCAGATATAAATAATTTTCAAAAGTTTTAACAATTTTCTATAACCAACTTAGTGGTCACAGTTGGTCGATTACCAATGGATACAACCATGAATGCAGGAACTTTCTATGATTGGGCAACTGCCAGAAACCCAGCCATGATTTCCATGACTGGATTTCTGACAAGTCCTAGACCAGGGGTCGGCAACCCCCGGCACGTGTGCCAAGAGTGGCATGCGAGGCATATTTCCCTGGCACGGCAGCGGAGTCCTCACCCAGCAGTTTCGATCGGACCAAACACGGCCAAAACAAAACTGCTATTATTATACTGTGGGGTCTCTTCAGACTCCCGAGTATAATAAGCGGAGCCCCCGGGGAGATGATCAAACATAAAAAAACAATGTTAACTCACCTTCCCTGGATCCGCAGCCGCTGTGTGTTCTTCGGGCACTTCTGCCTGACGTAAGAGACCGCTGACAGGGCCTCAGGGGTCATGTTCGACGTCATTACGCATAATGACGCAACGTGACCCCTGAGAACCAATCAGCGGTCGCTGACATCAGGGAGAAGCCCCCGAAGAGAACAGAGCGGCTGCGGAGTGCAGGAAAAAGTGAGTAACATTGTTTTTTATGTTTGTCACCTCTCTTGGCCCTCCGCTTATTATACTCTGGGGTCTGAAGAGACCCCACAGTATAATTATAGCTAGTAATTGGTGACAATTGGAATATTATAAACGTTAGAATATTATACCGTGTGCAGGGGCCACTATGGAGGATAATACTGTATGCTGGGGCCACTATGGGACATAATACCATGTGCAGGGGCCACTATAGAGCATAATACCGTGTGCAGGGGCCACTATAGAGCATAATACCGTGTGCAGGGGCCACTATGGGGAATAATACTCTGTGTAGGGGCCACTATGGAGGATAATACTTTGTGCAGGGGCCACTATGGAGGATAATACTGTGTGCAGGGGCCACTATGGAGGATAATACCGTGTGCAGGGGCCACTATAGAGCATAATACCGTGTGCAGGGGCCACTATAGAGCATAATACCGTGTGCAGGGGCCACTATGGGGAATAATACTGTGTGTAGGGGCCACTATGGAGGATAATACTTTGTGCAGGGGTCACTATGGAGGATAATACTGTGTGCAGGGGCCACTATGGAGGATAATACTGTATGCAGGGGCCACTATGGAGGATAATACTTTGTACAGGGGCCACTATGGAGGATAATACCGTGTGCAGGGGCCACTATGGGGAATAATACTGTGTGCAGGGGCCACTATGGAGGATAATACTGTGTGCAGGGGCCACTATGTAGGATAATACTGTGTGCAGGGGCCACTATGGGGCATAATACCGTGTGCAGGGGCCGTTATAGGGCATAATACCATGTGCAGGGGCCGCTATGGGGCATAATACCATGTGCAGGGGCTGCTATGTGACATAATACCATGTGCAGGGGCTGCTATGTGACATAATACCATGTGCAAGGGTCGTCAGACTTACAATTATTGACCGGAACTCCGAGTACCTCAACTTTGATTTTTTAATCAAAATCGGCACGCCCGAACAAAAAAAGGTTGCCTACCCCTGTCCTAGACCATAGAAAGTTCAAGTATTCATGGTCGTATCCATTGGTAGCTGATCAAGACAAAAGGCTGTCACCACTAAGATGGTTAGAGAAAATCTTTAAAATGCTGCAAAATTTATAATTACTTATATTTGCAAAAATGTTTAACACATCCGAATCAGAATTTTTAAATTATCTAACCGGAGGTAGCACCCACCGAAATATCACCCACATACAATTTGTTAAATTGTAGCTGTTTTTACTCTTTTGGAATGTGAAAAAAGAATTGTATTTGGTTTTTACTATGGAGTACTGGCTGAATGTCTTTGTTTGGACTTTCACACTTGGCCATACACATTAGATGAATGTTGGATGAACCTGAGAATTTTTTTGGGACCAGTTAACCATTTAATGTGTATGGGACCTTATGACTCTTCAACAATGGAGATAATAATCTGATTGCTTGGTTTTAACATGGCTGCCCAAATGTTCAGCCAACAGCTCTCTGATATGGTCAGGCCAACTCTGCAAGAGACAAATGTTACCAGAGGTGTCTGACTCTGCTTTGTATGAACTGCCATTCCAACCATACATGTTTATGGGGGAGATGCAAAACATAGTTTCTTATCCATCTCCTACCTTATTTGTGTGGCTGACTTTTCCTACACCAAAGATCAGGAAAGGATGGGACATGACATTCAGTCCTAATACACCATGGACAGAGACTGTAGATAAAAGTTAGTAAGTAGTACCACAAACTACAACTAGTCCAATGGTGGACGGAAAGCCACAGCTCCTAGTAACAATTGATTCTTACTGCTTGGATTACTCCTTTAATGTCAAGTAGCCCTGCAAATTGTTTAGATATAGTAAAGATTTTTTGTTTTCTAGTCCAATGTCTTATTTGCTACATCTTGAGTAATACCATTATATAACCTGTCACTGTGTATTTCAGCGACTTCTTGAGCAATGCTCTGCAGGTCAGATATATTCAACCACAGAGGCGACATCTTGCTCAGATAATGACATTTGCAAATAGTTTATTTTCCATAAAGCCATAATTCTATTTTTCATTGGTTTCATGAATACAAATGAATTGTCTGCAAATCTCTGTGTTCTCTGAATTTATGTAATTATTTAAGTATATTTATGAGATTTATTAGAACCTTTTAAAAGCCTTTCAACATTCAACTTATAGTATCTATTCATGGCACTGTTTTGAATCTTGAACATAGAAAGAGACGATTGATCTCAAACGGTCTCTAAACACCATTTTCTCTTCTTGCGTTTGCCCATTAGAAGCAACAGAGATCAACCTGTCCCCTGCTGCTATGCTGCATAGTTTGAAAACCTTAATCAAAGAAAGTGTGAGAATGATCAAAGTCGGAGAGTTTGATTCCTACATTCAATGTTTGACATAGCTGTGAACTGCACAAGAACAAGGGGCTTCTATGAAGACTAGAAAGGGTGATGCAAAAAAATGTCAGGCGCTTTAATATGCCCATCTTGAGCTATAAAGACTGAGATAAAACAAACAGTCTGATAAACGTCCTTGAAAAGAGCAATGCCCACATATGGAAAACAGTCCCATTCTAGTTATATAGCACTGTTTTATTAGAGGTGCAGTACAGAGAATGTGTTCATTCAAACCAGTCCTAAGTAGGGTTCTTATCTCTCTCACACATTGATAATAACCATATACTTTAGATAGTCTATAGCTCATTCAGTAATGAAATTTCCTCCATGCACATGGATGCCTGGATTGACTCACCGTGCATATGTTCTGAAAGGAAAAGAGTGAAACCACCTCCAGAGATCTCTTGTGGTGACTTGGCTTCTCTCAGAACAAAATGATTGGGTATGTTGAAGTACAACAATCCAATCTTTCTTTCCTGTGACATCTGGGGAAAGTTGGGACAACCCCCTATACATTGAATGGAAGACCAGTCTAGCCAACATTAGTCTACATCAACTAAGGCTTGCCAGGCATAAGAAACTTCAAACAACCTTGTATGATCAATTTTACAATCAACATTAACAACTAAACCACCTCATCTATTTGTGCAGACTGTGAGTATGGACAAGTTGGCCGATAACGGTAATTTTGGCTGACAGCTAACAAAAAATATTCAGCATGGCCAATCTATTTACGGCCCACTAAAGTGTGATTTTCGGATGACAAAAATCTAATGTTTATGGCTAGCTTAATGTGTTTAAACAATTGTGCAGAAAGACAGTAAAACTGCTTATGAAGTCCCTAAGTATCTATACAATTTAATGTGTCACCATATGGTGCCTCCTTATTAAGGCGCTTGATAAAGCATGATATGATTTTCTTCTGTCAGATTGAAATTGGAGGCAAGGGGTTGTATTGTATGGTGCAGCAACATGAAGTGCCATAAATGCCATATTGCTTCTCCAAATAACCTACTTTATCTAGGCTAATTTTAGACCAGGTAGCTTTCAGTGTTCCTTTAAAGTATTACAAAAAAGCTATGCTATCCAGTGTGCAACCTTTGAATGTCTAATACCCATGCCCCCCCCCCCAAGTATTAGATACTAGGCTACACTTATAATCTCTACAATATACAATTCTGAAACAAAGTTGCCTCTTAATAGGAAATCAAACCAACATTTAAATATTATACAGTTGATATATTAACCTCTTTCCAACCACCCACAATGTCTGGGCAGTCAGCATATAACTATGCAATAATATACTAATACACCCTTGCAAAATTAGCAGCTCCATGAGATAGTTCAGCTGCAGCCAGACTTCCTAAAGAGAAGGCAGAAATGGTTTATTACTGTATACTGTTATAGTGTTGCTGTATACATAACACTCAATGCGTGTAGAAGCCACCATCTTGTGGCTATCTCCCGGCTTGGAGGTCATGTATTCATCAGGTGCTGGGGAACTTCAAGATATGTGGGTCCTAGTTGACCCAAGTCAGGCTTTGCAGTGAGTGTTAGGAGGGTGTATTCCTCTTGTAACTGAGGATAATATATCAGCCCCAGTGGCAGGGGATATCAACAAAAAATACAACGTTAAAATACCCCAAAAAATATTTTGTGACCCTATTAGAGACATAATGCGTAATAAAAATTGTAAAATAAACAAGCTAATAAATGAATAAAAATCAAGACAAAAAAATAGTCACTACTACTCTGACATCACAGGTTCCAGCCCCACCTCCAGCAATACAAAACAATGTGTCATCTACATTAAAAATTACCATAATGGAGAGTGAAGGCTATTTAAAAAACAACAACCACAAAAACATTTTTGTAGCATTTTGTGCTAAAAAAAAGGTTTAAAACAAACAAACCTCACTTATTTTGGCATTTCCCAGAGGTAAAAAAAAACAAAAAAAAAAAACAGCAAAAACTAAACATAATGTAAAAATAAAGCCCAATGTATCAGCAGAAAAGATGCAAAAAATATTTTAATAACCCGCATGAAAAAAAAAGTTGCAGCTTTCAAAATTGCACAAACTTAAAAACCTTAATGGTGAGGCTCTACGTTGCTGAAATGCAGCATTTTTTGTTGCAGATTTTGTTGCTTTTTTTGAGCCAAAGCCAGGAGTACATTGAGCAGAAGGTAGAAGCATAAGAACTTCCTAAATATTTTCCATTCCTTTTGCATCCATTCTTGGCTTTGGCTCAAAAAACCGCAACAAAATCTGCAACAACAAAAAGCTGCGTTTCCGCAACGTGGGGCCTCAGCCTAAATGTGTCAAGTTATGAACCACAAAAAATGTCCATGTCATGCAGTGGTAAAAAAAAAGACCCATAAACATTTAAGCTATAAAAGAAACACTCAGGGCAAAAATGATACACCGTATTATGTCTAATGCATTTTCTCATTGACTATGCAGGTTTTGCATGAGTGTTTCTTTAAAAGCACTCTAAAGTTACCGTACTTATAATACCAGCATAGAACACATATAAAAGGATAATCGTATTACTATACATTAAATGTTGTGATCTTAGCAATAGTAGGGTTGGAAAGCACAGTCAGACGTACAGTTAAAAAGCATGCTGGCAAAACATGCCGAATACTAGTATAGTCCAATAATACAATACAAAAGACATTAGCGAGCACATCTTTAAAGGAAAGCAAATGAGTGAGAAGTGCAGAAGCGAGCTGTGTGCATAGCAACACAGATGATAGAATCCCACACACAAGCTGTCACACAGGCAGAAATAAAATGAATGACCTAAGAATCTCCAGAGGCAGGCCTCAAGAGGAGACTGACTTGTGTACAAGCTTCGCTTTCAGCTGAATCATACTTCCATGACCCAGCTCTGCCATTTCCACTGTATAAAAAACACTCCTGGTGGAAACTTGCTGTCCATAAGCTTCTCTATGTAACTTCCCAGGACAGTGTTTAGTAATTGTACATGTCAAAGTGAAGTAAAACCTACAAGGACGCCTTAAATAGCTGTCTGTTACAAGTTAAAAGGAAAAGTTTTGTAGGGTTCTGTTTATAAAGCAAAATCTCTGTAGACATAACAAAGTAGAGGAGGAAATGTTGCCGGTCCAGCGTAAAAGTAGATTGAAGAATATTTAAAGAGGTTGAATGAAAGGAAGGGAAATGGAAAAAATGGCAAAAAAGTAACAAAATTCCAACTATTGTCCAAACCAACTAATAATAATCTGCACAACAGAATACGCTCCTTCTCTCTAGCATTGAACACATTGGGGCTGATTTTTTTTTTTTTAAGACTAGTGGTTTGTGTGCCAATTTTAATCCCAAGATGCCCCAGAATTATTAAGAGGCACCAGTTTTCTGGAATAAGATATAATGTATTTGTCAGGCTGAGGCATCCCGACCCACCTTTATTGCCACCTAATCCGTCCTCTTATTTAAAGAGTGCTGAGCAGGTCTCGAAATAAATCCAGAGAAAGAATATTGCTGCGCACACAAAGGTTTCTTAGTGAAGATTTATTTGCACAATAATTTCCTTCCCACATGCTGTGGATAGATTGAGCCAGATGAAGGTCTGAAGAACGAAACGTTGCATTCTCTGATCCACATTTCCACTTTATCATACTCTACACAACATGGCATTGTTATTGCATCTGTAAAGCATCTTTTTCTGCAATGAATTATTGTGCAAATAAATTTTCATTTTGTTCATCACTAGATATGGGTTGGAGAACCCGTTTTGCTCAGCACCACAACTACTAAGAGTATGCGGTACCAGCGATATTTTCTTGAAATAAATACAAACCAGCACATGCAACAAAAATTTTGACTTTTTTTATTCCTTGCAATCTAGAAAACTGGTGTACAAGGCATGATAAATCAGACACATTAGGAGGACATTGCGAGAGGGAACCAAACAAAAAGCAGAGGGCACATGAGAAAGTTCACGGTAGTAATATGTAGACACAAGTGTCCAAGTGGCCCTCCAACTTCTCTCCTTCAGGCTCAGGTTTATTTATATAGGAAGAGACCTATCAATGAAGGTGAGCTGGGGATGGAGAAGCCTGCAGTAAGATTCCCAGTGGACTCTTTGCTTTGTGACACAGGCTCTTTATAACATTTTGCTTTGTCTGGAATGCCACAATGTTTCACAGTTATTTGTAATGAGGGAGTCTGTTGATGATTCATGCTGCTCATGACTAAAGAAGCATACTTTGGGTTATCCACTTTGTCTTGGTTCTCAGCACTGTCATGTGACCAGTGATGAGGCTCACCAAGTGACACAGTGCCCCTAGTTTCTCTGTTCCCAGGAGACTCAAATTGAAGCTTTCATAAGAATAAAAATGTCATGTTTTTTTTACTGTTCCTGAAACAATGCAGGACTTTTTATCTTGTTATTAAAGTAAACAAACATGATGGAAGAAAGTGTCTGTCATGTTTGTTTACATTAGAGTCAATGAGAAAACACACAGATGGAGGGGTCTCCGTTTGTGTCTGTTGCATTAATATCCATTTCTGTCATCCTATGAAGGGTGACAGCAACGGACATTAACAATGGTAGTATGAACATAGCCTAACAAACCAGAGAGTAAGAGAGTAAGTATCTATCTATCTATCTATCTATCTATCTATCTATCTATCTATTTATCTATCCATTTTTGTGCCTATTTATCCAAATATGGATCTATCCACAAAGAAAAGAATGAGCATATATACTATATTCATCAACTGTAGTATCCAAAGACAAACAAAACACTTCCAAAACTTTTTCTTTGATATCAGTTTTAAAAGTATAAATGGATGGCACAAACTGACCTTAGAAGAAATGGCTGTGCGTTGAATGCAAGCTTTATATCCTATTTACTTAATAAAAAGCCCTGACCTACCTTTTGAAGTGCATTACATGCATCACCTAATACAGCATTATGTACACATGAACATTCAGCTGGTATCTCATTACGGACTGCTTGGAGGAGATTAATGTTCTATTTACTTTAAACTACATTTCCTTAGCTCTGAAGAGAAGGTGACATTTAGGATGCAAAACAAAACTCTCATACAGAAATGTCCACACTATATTAGATCATCAATGTCTTCCAATCTGTCATATGCTTATTCAGTGTGAGGTTTTCAGTGTTCCAAAACAGTCTCCTTAATCTAAGGTTATCTAAGACATTACGTTTCTCTTTTTCAATGGAATTTCTTAGATTATTCTTGCATAAATACAGCATAAAAAGTAACACAAGTAATCAAAAATAAAGATCTCCGAGACTGCCTAGACCTTCTGTCCAGGCTAACAATTGCCGCACTTTCACTGTTGTGTGAGTACGTACACATATACATGTAGTAGAGCAGAATTTTTCACTTAACCTTTTGATCTCCACTGTGCTTGAGTATGATTTTCTATGTATAACAAAAGTGCTATACTCCTCTTCAGAACCAGAAGTATAATAGCCTGAGACCAAGGGGACGAGTGGTAAAATAGATACTGATACTCACCTTCCCTCAACTATCCTGGGCTCCCGCACTTGTCCGACATGCATTCCTCCGACATTTTGGGTCCTCTATGGACCTTAACGTTATGATGTAGGCACACCCCACTGTGATTAGGCCCCAGGAGTCCCCTGGGGCTCATGATGTCACAAAAGAAGACCAAGATGCCAGGGAATGTGTACCAGATGTCATGAGGGAGGCCAGAAGAGATTAGGGAAGATGAGTATCAGCATTTGTTATTTTACCAGACCTCCCCAGCCTGTTTATTATGCTTCTGGGTCTGAAGGGACCCTCAAGTATAATGAAAGAACTTTCACTTTGGACTCAGTCCAAAATAAAACTGGAAGGTGAACCTCACGACTGCTGCTTTCTCCCTCCCTCTGCAGCTCTGCCTCTACTGATTGGCTGCTGTGTATAAGTCTATCACATGTTCACCAGAAATTCAGTGCAGGGTGAGCAGAATTCTACAACAGCAAGGGCAGAATGATTATTAAGTATATATTGCTAATCCAACCGTGAGAAAAATATGATTATCAGGTAATTTCTGGACACATGGAGGCAAGCAAGGCTTAGTAACAGGGGGCCTAGATGATTTATTTAATACTTACTAAATAGATCTGTATGCAGTAAGCCGGATTTTAATCATTTAACTCTATGGTTGTTTGAATGGAAGAAAAATATTTTGAGCTCTGTATAAGAAAAATAGAAATCCTACCTTTCCAAAGTTATATTAATAAAATAATGAGCACAAAATATTGCTTTGAAATCAGAGCAAACAGATTTATCAACACTATATGGTCATTACACTTTTAGGCAGATTTAGTAAGATTGGGACTTGGCACCAGAGAGCTGTCCAGGAGCCAGCTAGAAAATTGCTAATGGTACCATTTTTTGATCTGGTTCCTACAGAAGTCCGGAACTTCCAGCACAACAACTACATAACAATGGATCACATGGAAAATTATAAGATCTTCTCTGGTATTACTTTCCTACCGTCCTTTCTACACCACACCAGAGCAAAACTGAAAGACATGCTTTGCATATCTGAATGAGTTGTAACAAAATTTGTGGAAAGGTAAGAATGGACAAACTTGGACTATGAAACTCTTTAATCACTATAGATAGTATCCTTATATACCAGTTTACCAGTCTAAATGTAATAGTGTATTTCTGCTAAGTATGTAACTCCTGCAATCATTTCTAAAGTATAGTAAAGCAAAGTATGGTACAAAGACAAAAACATCCATCCACTAAACCAGAGCATGTCAAATATATGAAATACCACTGAGCATGAAACCCCTAACCCCATATCTTAATACCTGGAGAGCATAGATGGGCAATTTTATTAATCTTAATGTGAATATATGTATAAAAAAAATCATCCAGCATATCCTCATCATTAGTCTTCCTATAACTTCTGCTCCCTCCATCTCCCACCGTCACAATTACTTTTTCACCTTCGGAATGACAGACAGTGACTATAACACAGCTGGAGAGGGAACATCTGCTTTTTGCCTTTATGTGTCCTTTGTGTTGCCTTTGGGACTTGTCTACTGATCCTATTATCTAAAGCTACAGTAAGATGAAGATGTAAGAAGCAACTCAAAGTCTTCAGTATATTCCTGCTGAATGTCTGTTTTTGGCAGTGAGTCATGGAGGGCAATGAAGTTGTTATATGAACGCACATAAACTTTACAGTTTCAAATGACATGTTCCTGACCGCATGTTACAGTGACTAAAATGTCAAGTATAAAATGTATATGCGGCTTATAACATATGTTTGGCATTTTATGTTTTGACTTTTATAAAATACCAGCGATAGAACTGACTAAACACTAACCACTGAATATTGCACAAAAAATGTAGTGTGTAAAAGTTGGTCATGTGTATATACAAAATACTCAAGTATTATTCTATATGCAATAGATACTTCTACTCTTACTACTACTACTACTACTACTAATAATAATAATAATAATAATAATAACTGACATCCAATAAAAATACAAAGTATGTCAAATAAATTTTGAAATAAATAAATAAATAAATTAATTAATAAATAAATACAGTACTGTGCAAAAGTTTTTGGCATGTGTGTAAAAAATGCTGCAAAGTAAGAATGTTTTCAGAACTAGTGTTAATAGTTTATTTTTGACAATTACCAAATAAAGTGAATGAACCGAAGGGAAATCTAAATCACATCCACATCTTGTGTGAGCGCCCTGTGGAAGAGGAGTCCTTGAAGTGATGATATGGCTCCGACACAGTGCCTGCTCTCAACATCATCCAATCTGACTTAATTGGCAAAAAATATTAATAGTTTCATTTTTTAAATAATTATTTTTACCAATACCTAAAACTTTTGCACAACACTATATACTTACAGAAATTTTTTTTTCCTACATCCTAGGTCCCACTATTTTCTTTTTTAGTTGTTATTTTTTTGTGACATTATGTCCAATGACCTCTGTAGACATTATGTTATGTCATTGTTGCCAGCCCTGATTAACCACACCAGCCACATGTGTCCAGTCTGTCCTGGATTACATGAAGAGACAGAAGGATTGGAGCAAAGCTATTTCCACAGAAAATCTGTGCTTAGTTTTCCAAGATGGCGGGAACAACCTCCCTGCTGAGCACCTTCAAAAACTGTCCATAAGTGTACCTAGAAGAACTGATGGAAGGCAAAGGTCACACCAAATATTGACGTAATCCATGTTATCGATTTCAACCAGCAAAAATCTAATATATATTGCCGATTTACGGAAATTCTACTTTATCCACAGGGAAATGGTTTCCAGGAGTATTGTAGAGACAGAATATTATACACAGTTTTAGCACTGTATACGAGTATACACTATAAGGATCAATATATCCTATATACTATCCAGAGAACATTTCACTTTGATTGGTTACTTATTCTGTCTATTTTGTTTTTGTAGACACCAAGCCATGTTACGTGTCATAAGGGCAGGATGACAAATCATTGATTTAAATTATTGCTCAGTGTGACAGAAAACTTTGTATAGATGAACACGAGGAAGCTCAGATCCCATAAAACAAGTTAATCACGGTAATTTAACAATGGCTTCCCCCGCTGTAAAATT
Source organism: Leptodactylus fallax (assembly GCA_947044405.1). Taxonomy (NCBI): domain Eukaryota; kingdom Metazoa; phylum Chordata; class Amphibia; order Anura; family Leptodactylidae; genus Leptodactylus; species Leptodactylus fallax. The sequence goes on along the minus strand of CAMRHE010000162.1, from coordinate 540,201 downwards.
GATTATAAGAATCTTTTATGGATTTTGAACACTTCAATTTAAAGTAAGAAAAAAATCTTGCTACTTATCATAAAGCAAACTGAATGAATTGAAATCTTACTTGCCTGGGTAGGTGATGAATAAATCTTCCACACTCCAGCAGAAAGTTATGATTGCTCAATACCCATCTAATTGTAATATTTTCTGACTCACAACTTTACATAATAGTTAAAAAAGTTTTTTTTTTATTTTGGCCTATAGAAGAAATTTTGCTAGAGGTCATTTTTGTTTTTCCATCAAAAGGAATTTATTTACATATTCCTTCCCAGAATTTGTAGCAGAACATTTATGGCCTGTAAGACTCTACACACTTGGAAAAAATCTCTTTAAAGAGACCTAGTACCCTTTCTGACCTACATCTATGGTCTCTCACCTAGCCAGATCAGTAATGTCAGGAGTATCAGTTCTGACACTGGGACTTTAAGGTTTCCGTGCCAACCTGAAAAGCCTCTGTATGTCAGAGATTCTTTAGTCTTGTCCAATTACCACCTGAGGTGGTCTATTTAACTTTCCTTCCTCCTCACCCACCTGCCTGCAATTGTTTGGCTGTTTGGCTTTGAGACCTGTTTCTCCATTTGCCTGTGTTCAGATTGATCTCCTTGAATTTTGACCTCTTGGCTTTAGTTATGTACTCCGCTAGTCTTCTGATTCTGTCCTGAGACGACCTCCTGGTATACCAACTCCTTGGCTTCTATTTCTATTTCTATTTATAGAGCTTGTCTTCTGATTTTATTCTGATGTAATCTCCTGGAATATGACTTTTGTATGGTTATTGGATTTCCGTTTTCTCCTGGCTCAAACAGGCTACTACCTGGAGCCCACCCTCTACATCACAGGTGTCAAACACAAGGCCCGCGGGCCGAATTCTGGCCCGCTGCCTTCTGTTATCCGGCCCGGCACTTAGCTGGCCTGCAGGGCCACGGCATTTTTTATTGTCTATGTACATTATGTAATGTAAACCAGCTCAGGACAGGCCACTTAAAAAAAAAAAAAAAAAAAGCTACGCGATACCTGTCCTGGGCTGGTTTACAAGACCTCTGCATGTCAGCGCAGGTGGCGATACAATGACATCATCGCGCCTCCTACGCTGACACGCAGACAAGAAGAGGAGGAGGCTGCATCAAGGCATCGCAGGTAAGTGAAGATAAGTTTTTTTTTATATATATAAATAGGCCGTTGCCTGCTGGAGTATCGCCGGCACGTAACGGCCTATTTACTTACCGATCCCCGCTGCTGGTCGTGGCCGCCCCCGCTTCCCCTTCTGCTATGGGATGCAGAAGCGGCTGTGTGCAGGAGCAGGGATGGTAAGTGAGGCCGCGGCCGGCGAACCCCATCAAATACTACTATTATTATACTCCGGGGGCTTTTCAGACCCCGGAGTATAATAATCGGAGACCCCGGGGAGGTGATAAACATAACAACCTGTGTTACTCACCTCTCCGGCGATACGATGCTGCTCCCAGCCGGCTTCGGCCTTCTTTGGTGACGTCCCAGGCGTCACGTGAGCCAGGACAACGTCATTATGTCGCGACGCCGGTCTGTGCGAGATTGAAGAAGGCCGAACGCAGGGAGGGCACCGGGCCCAGGTAAGTAACACAGATTTTTATGTTTGTCACCACCTGGGTCTCCGATCATTATACTCTGGGGTCTGAAAAGACCCCAGAGTATAATAATAGTTCATGGGTGGGGGGGGTCACTATGGGGCATAATACCATGTGCAGGGGCCACTATGGACTATAATACCGTTTGCAGGGGCCACTATGGGGCATAATACCAATGCAGGGGCCACTATGGAGCATAATAACGTGTGCAGGGGCCACTATGGAGCATAATAACGTGTGCAGTGGCCACTATGGAGCATAATACCGTGTGCAGGGGCAACTATTGAGCATAATACCGTGTGCAGGGGCAACTATGGAGCATAATACCGTGTGCAGGGGCCGCTGTGGGGCGTAATACCATGTGCAGAGGCAACTATAGAGCATAATACCGTTTGCAGGGGTAAACAGTATTTGTATAGTGCTTAATTTTTTATATATTCAGAAAAGGATGAGGATAGTATGTAACATGCCAATGTCTTAGGTTTTAACAATACATTATGTTCTTCCTGGTTGACCTCAAAGGGCTGATTGTAACAGTAGTAATGTACAAATGTAACTACTGCTTAATAGCTCGCTTATCTGTTAAGGAGAAGTTACTTTTATACATGTGTAAAATAATCTTGACCCTTCAAGGTACCCCGTGAGGCTGAAGTGGCCCCCGGAGAAAATGAGTTTGACACCCCTGCTCTACATTGTCCTCCTGGTCCAGATAATCTCAGTAAGTTAATAGCAGTTTTTGGTTTTCAGTTAGTGGAGCATTTATTACCTGTAGAGTGGCAGGTGGTGACAATTCAGATGCCCAAATTCTGCAAAGCCCAACTGGCCTTGCAGCCAGCGCTGGTGAAGGCATTTGGGGGTTTGTCTCTGGCTTACAGTGCTGTACTGGTTTTAAATAGTTTGTTTTTCTACTCGCTGTTATCAGCCAGTCTCTGCTTTACATTGATGATGAGTAATAACACTGAAATAGCTGTGTGTGAATAGGTCTCTCTTTCATTTGGAGGAGATGTTCTGCTTTGGCTTTAATCCCTGTTCATGTCACTAGGTTTATTTAAAATCAGGCCTTGATCTATAGAGCTACTATCCTAAAGGTGGCACTAGAGGATGTTTCTTCTGTACATCAAGGGGACATAATTTGCAAATTCCTACGGCTGAATAAAGGCATCCATCGAGTTCAACCAAGTAAAGTTTTCTACAAAAATCTTAGGAAACCCAATAAAAAACAAATTCTGTCAACTTTTTAGACAGTGCAAAATTAGACCAGACAGTCTTAAAAAGTGTCATATTTATCACAATGACGGGTGCTTGATCAGGCTGGGGTATAGCTATAGGGGAGCAGCAGTACAAGTCACTACTGTACCCTGAACCATGAGGTGGCTCCAAAGATGACTTTGCCACATAAAATATACTACTATTCATAATTATATAAGGTAGGTTTGGACCCAATTACAGATTTTGCACTGGGCTCAGAAGTTTCAGATTAGGCATCTGGCTGGAGATAAATCTGGTTTATCTGTAGACTATCATTGGCTTACTTTGTGCACTTCTGGAGTATGTTGCTACACCATAATCCATCAACCATGTTGGACAATATGAAAATTGCATCTAAAGCACACATAATAAATGTTGTACTCATCATGTTATTCTATATGGCGAGTTTACAAATGTATATATATATATATATTATGCTTTCGAAATTGACTTTAAGATAGATTTACAGATGTAGCCAAATTTAACATGACTTTTAGCACGTTAAGTAAACATTTGCTAATCACTTTAACTCCATTGCTTTTTTCCATTGCTTTCATTGTGTGTTAGCATGGCGCGGCAAGTTATCAGATTCAATTTGAAGATGTCTACGTCAGGAGCAGATGGCACAAGAAAAGAATACTGCAGAAAAATGTAAAGTAGCACACAGTATGTATTATAGATAGAAATGTACACTATGTATTAATGACATTAGTTGCACCTTTATACCAGCTGTTAAAATGACATCTCCCATATCTATTGCCTTTTATGTCTTTATTTTCTTGTTACGCTTCCCAGTTTTTTCTTGCACTCAATCTTGCTTTCTTCTTCCATATGCCATGCACTAATACTAATACAATAAGTCTCATTCAGGGTACGCTAAAAGTGATGAAAGTCCTGGGAGGAAGACAGAACAGCATTCATTAACACTCTCTTCTCTACTTTGTTACTTGCCTGCCTCCTTTTATCTTGGGTGAATACAGCATACATCTGTTATGCTATGGAAACTCAGTTACTATCTATCTTTTTATCTCTGTCTCGTTTTCAGAAAACATATCTGGAAGGGCAAATATAATGAAATTCATAAGAATGTATTCTGGGTTCGATAATTAAATATGCAGTTTCCCAACACTACAATGATAACGGCTAAAGAAATAATGACAAATGCATCTAACGTAGCGCCGAGGGTAACCGAAGCCAGTATCATTGCCATTCCGCTCACGGGCTTCTTTGCATTCCAGTCAACTGGGTGTGTTCTGTAATGCAAAAAGCTCTCCGTATGTTTAGTGCATATCCCAACTGCTACATAAATGAAGTAAATACTAATTACTAGATACAGCTGTTCAAACACAGGAGGGCAATTATAACATCCCAAAATGTTGTTTCAGCTCCAAAACTATTTCAGTAATCACTACTTACTTGACTGACTATGTGTTTTGTACATAGATAACTGTAAAACATTAAAAATGAAGAAAGGTGTCATATCATCTCGGCTAATTGAAAGTGAAGAGATGGAAAAATCCAATTAGCATTTTGAACTTGTATTGTCTTTGTCAATTATCTTAATTGTAGTTCTGAAACACGGGTTGAATCCTTATCTGTTCTCTGGGCTAAAGAGCATGTTGTATGAGCACTGACTAAGTCAGATTCCCTTATTTGACCTTTACTGTTAAAATGTTGGACGTGTTCCTCTCCCAGTGAAAGAATTTCTCATCACCATAATTAATTATGAAGAGTAGAATTGTCAATAGATGTAAATTGGACCAAATATTCAACATTTCCAAAAGTTTCTTTAGCTTAGTTTTAATTTAACATTTATTATGCAGTTACCATCCTCTATTCAAACTCTAATAGCAGGCACAATGTAGACAAAATAAAGTGAAGATAGTTATTATTTGCTGCTGGCTTAACTATATCAGTTCATACACTGTATATAAAACACACTAATGAAAATTCTTAGGAATAATTGGGCTGCATAGTGGCTCAGTGGTTAGCACTGTTCCCTTACATTGCAAGGATCTTGGGGTCGAATCTGACCAAGGGCAATGTGGAGTTTGTATGTTCTCCTTTTGCTTGTGTGGGTTTCCTCCAGGTACTCCGGTTTCCTCCCACATGCCAAAAATATACTGATAGGTAAATTGGCTTCCTTTAAAACAACTGTGGGTTTTGGGTGATGAGCGCCAATATGGCAGACACTAACTCCCATACTCCACAACGCTCCCTGTACTTTGGTGGGAGTGAGAAAAATGTTTGTCATTCTCATAATTAAGGGGTTTTGCTATGCAAAATCCTCCAGAATTCTCACATGAAAACAGTCCAATATGCTTTGTCCCAGGGCCAATTTAACCATAGGGCAAAAGGTGCATCTGCTTCATAACTCTATGGTGGTGGAGACTCCATTAGCTTACCCGGATTGAGTGGGATAGTCGCACATCTCGAGGCAGGTAGCAATTTCAACTCTATCTGCATCCTTAGGACATCGATAAAGTTGAACACAATGGTGGAGCAGAGATCTAATATCTTTGTGCTCCACTATTGTGGCTTCAGCTGAAGAAGTCAGCAGGAGGCAGGATGAGTGCCAAGCTAGAGACATCCCTACAGCCAGAGCCTGCAGGCACCTCCATGGGGATGGAGGCAGGTGAGTATAACTTTTTTTTTTAGTTTGTAGGTAATATATTTGATTGAATGTTGACTGAGGAGGTAAGTGCCATTATGTGGGGGCTACTTGAAAGGGCACTATATTGTGTGAGTCACTTGAGGGGTCCACTTATGAAACCTTTGAACAGGGCCCACTAATGTGTTAAAATGCCCTGTCTTGCTCCACATTTATCAAATATTTTAAACACTTTTTAGACACATTTACTACTTGTACAGCAAAACAGTGTGGCATCAGTGGAAAGTGGTAACAAGTGGTGAGTGGGGCACAGAAAGATCAAAGTGGCTGTGAGCCATAGATGTTCCACAACTAATCCCATGTACATCAGTTTTTTTTGGTAATGTGGGAATAGTAAATTTCTCCTACTACATTTACTAATTAAATGAATACGTTTTTTATGTACTTTATAAGTTTGCAAAAACATCAGATACTGAACGCACATGAGAAAGAAACATGCCTACTGGCAAAAAGCCATTTCTTGTAGATTGTTTGTTCTTTTCCTTTGGAGTCTAAGGGGTTTTTACAGGCAGTGTAGGAAATGATTTTATTCCTACTAGTAGTGTTTAAAAATTTTGAACTGAACAATGAACTCGTAAATAGCTACAAGTTGGCAGTCAATTATTATACATGGTTCAATACTGTCACAGACTAAAGGGGCTTTCATGTCAAAGTTTCCAACATTTAGGGACCTTCATTACCTAGTTTTCAAAATGCTTGCCCTACTTATAAATAAAATAACTTAGTGTCACCATCCCCCTTGTCAATTAGGGTGTTTTCCTACACAGTGCGAAACTGTAAGCACTGACTAGACATTCTCACAATAAATAGGGATACCAACCCAGCACTTAACTAGAGATGGGCGAACCTCTCAAAATTCGCTTTGTGACCCTTTCTAGCTTGATTTCTTGATTCGGCACAAACAAGTTCGGTATGAACCACACCTTAAATTGTCTTAAAGCATAGTGAAGAAATCTAAATCTTTCTGTTTTCGTAAAAAAAAAAAAAAAAAAAAATTGGATTATTCAGGTGGAACCTAGCTTGGTACAAACCGATTCACCCCCACCTACTCATAACACCAAGTCATTTTAGTCATACAGTTCTAGCGGTTATAACAGAGTTATGACACAACATAGAGTTTTAGGAAAAATGTTACTAACATGCCCACTAACAGGCATGTCAGGAGAGCTGTTAGGTCTTCATTAAGCACTGTATAGCACTATTAAGTACCTATAAATATTTACTGTATAGCACTATAACACTGTATCGCAGCATTTATTTTGGCATTCAGCAAATCAAGCCTGCTTCCCCTTCAGAGTGAATGGCTGCCACACTATCAATGGCGTAACTAGGAATGGCTGGGCCCCAAAGCGAACATTTGACATGGGGCCCCCCCCCGAACCACTGCCCCCAATCGCCCCCCCCCCGGACTGCCCCCTCCAACACCCCCCAAAAAAAACGCATTCCTGAACACAGTATTATGCCCCATATTGGCCCCTGCACACAGTATCATGCCCCATAGTGACCCCTGCACACAGTATCATGCCCCATAGTGGCCCCTGCACACAATATCATGCCCCATAGATGGCCCCTGCACACAGTATCATGCCCCATAGTGGCCCCTGCACACAGTATCATGTCCCATAGTGACCCCTGCACACAGTATCATGTCCCATAGTGGCCCCTGTACACAGCATTATATCCCATAGTGGCCCCTGCACACAGTATTATATCCCATAGTGGCCCCTGCACACACTATTATTCCCCATAGTGGCCCCTGCACTGAGTATTTTGCCCCATAGTGGCCCCTGTACTGAGTATTTTGCCCCATAGTAGCCCCTGCACCAGGGGCGCACCGCTAATGAGGCGAAGTGAGACGGCCGCCTCGGACGGCACTGTCCGGGGGGCGGCATTTTTACTATTTAATGTAAACCAGCCCAGGACAGGCCGCTTTAAAAAAAAAAAAAAAAAACCCAGAGCTGAGCGGGGCCTGTCCTGGGCTGGTTTACAAGACGTCGCATCTCAGCGCAGGCGGCGATACAATGACGTCATCACGGCGCCTACGCTGAGACACAGACGTCACAGACAAGAAGAGGAGGCGGCGGCGGCTGCATCAAGGCATCGCAGGTGAGTATAGCTTTTTTTATATATATATAAATAGGCCGTGACCTGCTGGAGTATCCCCGGCAGGTAATGGCCTATTTACCTACCCCGCGTCTGCTCGTGGCCACCCCCGCTTCCCTTTCTGCTATGGGCCGCAGAAAGGGAAGTGGATGCCGCTGTGAGCGGCCGCGGGGATCGGTAAGTTGGGCCGCGGGCCGCAAATACTACTATTATACTCCGGGGTCTATTCAGACCCCGGAGTATAATAATCAGAGGCCTAGGGTTGGTGAGGGAACATAAAAACCAGTGTTACTCACCTCCTGCGATCCGATGTAACTCCGAGCAGGCTTGAGGCCTCTGGTAACGTCATCAGGTCGCGTCGCCGGCCTGATCACGTGACGTGTGTGCGCAATTAAAGAGGGCCGAAAGCTGCAAGGAGTGCACCGGTGTCCAGGATAGGTAAGTAACTCTGGTTTTTATGTTTGTATTCTCCCCTGGGTCTCCAATCATTATACTCTGAAAAGACCCCAGAGTATAATAATAGTTCATGGGTCGGCCACTATGGGGCACAATACCCTGTGCAGGGACCACTGTAGAGCATAATACCCTGTGCAGGGGCCACTCTGGAGCATAATACAAGTGCAGGGGCCACTATAGAGCATAATACTGGGTGCAGGGGTCACTATGGAGCATAATACAAGTGCAGGGGCCACTATGGAGCATAATACCAGTGCAAGGGCCACTATGGAGGATAATATCAGTGCAGGGGCCACAATGGAGCATAATACCAGTGCAAGGGCCACTATAGAGCATAATACCAGTGCAGGGGCCACTATGGAGCATAATACCGTGTGCTGGGGCCACTGTGGAGCATAATACCGTGTGCAGGGGCCAATATGGAGCATAATACCATGTGCAGGGGCCAATATGGGGCATAAAACTGTGTGCAGGAGTTGCTTTGGAACATAATATCGTGTGCAGTGGCCAATGCGGGGCATAATACCATGAGCAGGGGCCACTATGGAGCATAATACCGTGTGCAGGGGCCTCTGAGAGGTATAATACAGTGTGCAGGGGCCGCTGCGGGCCATAACACTGTGTAATACTGTGTGCAGGGGCTACTGTGGAACATTATAGTGTGTGTAAATGGGGCGCTATAAACATGGGCTATGGCACCTGTTTATATTATACGCTGTCTGTTTATAGTGACCGTGTGATGTAATTGTAGCCTTGTCACATACTGTAGACATGTACAGGACGAGGCTGCAGTTACATTACATGGCCGCTATGAGATGAATTACACTATGTAAACAGAGAAGCGGTCACGGCGCTTACACAGGTACCATTCAAACAGCTGGTCAGTGGGGGTCCTGGGTTTTTGAACCCCACTGATTAGTTTATTAATGACCTGGAAAACCTTTTAATTAGTTAACACCTGGGGTATTATTAATAAGGGGCACTATTTATACAGGGTACACACGGACATTATTAATATAAAGATGCACTTGGGGGTATTATTCATTATGGGGGGTTATATCATATATTTTATAATTGGGGGTAGCAGCAGAATGGGGGCTTTGTGTAGGTGAGGACAATGTGGGTTGGATGCCTGGAAAATTGAGGAGCCAAAGATGTCTGTGTTGCAAACTTTACAGAGACAAGTCATGGCTGGAAGAAGTGGTCATGGCGGTCCAGAGGGAAGAGAAGGGAAATGTGAAGGATTAGTCAGAGACGTCACCTGTAAGTCACAGAATGTTACTGCACTGTATACACCTAAATGATAGAGGATAAATACCTGATTGATGGGGGTCTGTCTGCTGAGACCCCCACTGAGTCTGAGAATTGGGTTTTTTCCCCCCACTAGGTGAGAATCCAGCCTGGCTGCAGCCATATATATAGGTGTGTTACTTGGTGGATGGACGAACCCGCGTGGCTCTCATTCACTTCAATGGGAGTGCCAAAGATACCCGAAGTCCAGTACTCAGCTATCTGAGGGGCTCCTATTATAGAGAATGGGGGCCACGTGAGCTCGTCCATCCACCAAGCAGAAGATGTGTGAAGTTACTTTCATTGTTAATGCCGTGTTGTTGATCTGATACTGAAGTAATACAGGAAGAAGAATTCTTAAAAACTGTTTTATAACTTTGTGTATTGTGTATATTGTGCGACGATAACAGTGTGTTAAACTAGTAGCATGGAAACTCTGTTTGTTTGTTTTTTTTTTTTTGGGGGGGGTGCGTCTTTCTATAGTCCGCCTCAGGCAGCAAAGAGGCTAGGGTCACCACTGCCCTGCACACACTATTATTCCCCATAGTGGCCCCTGCACACACTATAATATGTCCCATTGTGGACCACCCATGAACAATTATTATACTCTGGGACCCCAGAGTATAATGATCGGAGACCCAGGGGAGGATAGAAACATAAAAAAACAACGTTGCTTACCTGATCCTTGCTCCGGTCCAGTCGCTGCTGCTTCAGCCGCCTTCAATGTTGGACCAGGCCGGCGTCACGTGATGTGGGCAAAGCGTCACAACGCAAAATGACATCCGCTGACGTCTGCGATGTCACCAAACAGGCCCGAAGCCTGGAGAAGCGCAGACCCCGGAGTATAATGATAGCAGAGATTGTGGGGTTCGGCCTGCTGCCTCACATACCGATCCCCGCTCCTGCTCACAGGCGCCTCCGCAGTACCCTGGGGATTGGTAAGTATATAGGGCCCGTTACCTGCTGGAGTAACCCCAGCAGGTAACGGACTATTTAAAAAAAAAAAAAAAGCATCGGGCCCTGTGGCAGCTGCTATCGCTGCTACCCCGATAGTTACGCCCCTGCACACTATGCAAATTGCATAAGTGCAAAATGAACATTTGCTAGCACATTACAGACATAGGCTGTATCTGTAGAAGGAAAATTACCTTCACACAGTTTTCACCCTATTTTTTCTCAAAACTTTCCTTAGTTCTCACTTTTTTATGTTTTGTTTATCCAAATCCATTCAGCCATTCTACAGATATAAGCCTGCTATTGATCCAAATTAGGGTCTATTAGGTGGAAAAATTGCATAACATACAGCATGCAGAGACTCCACCCCAGAGAACCCACAGTTTCACTGCCCACTTGGCTACTATACCCTAACTTGCATCAATACTAAATGGACTTATATTTTTTGAATAGCTGAACAGATTTGGATAAACAACACATCAGAATGCTCAGGGTGACAGCACCTATCACAAAATGTATGTTATTGGGCTTTTCAGACATGGTAACAGGTCCTCTTTAATAGCGCATTTTATTTTACATATAAAGAAACTGTATCAAACTACAGTGCATCTTACTTTACTTTTGTACAAGCATACTTCATACAGTAGCTGTTAATACCCTGTTATTCTAGAATTATATAAATCTCAATAGATAAAAAAATATCTACAAGTCTTACTCTACATTGGTCCATTCTGTTGAACATTAGCTAAAAAAATTCAACCAAAAACCTCGTCCGTTCGCCGTATGCCAATAACACGATGTTACAAATTTACAGAGTTGCAATGTCAAAAAGGACTAAATTAGAGCTTCTGATTCCAAAACCATTTATTTATTTTCAGCTCATTCCGTCAATATATCACGCTTGAATAACATTCTACTAGAAAAGTCTCATTCTTTAACTGGCACAAATGGATCTCATTCTCATTACAGTCATTTTTGAAAATAACTTTGGTTACCATCCAATAAATATCCTGACATTGCATTTTTTTTCAATAGTGTTCACTTCTTAAAAAGTGCAAAGATTTCCCCCTCCCCCATCATTTAAACTGCATAAACTATAATTTCAGCAAAATCAAGCAAAGACCTAATCAAGCTTTAATTTGCTAATTACTTCTCAATTTGATTAGATCTGGCAGCTAATCATCTCTGGAAATTTAAAGTCAATCTTCCACTCACATTTGCAAATCAGGGACTCTGTGAATAAATGGGGAATATTGGAAATAACTTTCATTTAATAAGGAAATATGAACAATTTTTATAGTCATTTCTTCTATCGCAAATCGGCAGATGTAAATTGATTGAAATATAATTCTGTGCACATTTCAGATTCTGTTAGGACGAAGCCATTTCATACAATGTTAAAAGCGGTTTGCATTAGAACAAAAGCCAGGCATATGCTACACTGCACAAATACAATATAACTCAGAAGGACAAAGAAAGTCAATTGTTGAGTGCACAATGCATTTAGGTAAACACGTCTCAAACTTTGCCTTGTCGTGTGTGTCTAAATCTCTTTACTTCTGTAATCATCAAAAAAAAAAGTACATTACGTTCTAGGTCAAAGTTGTAATATCTTATTTTTAGCAGATAGTTTTTTATGGTTGACCATTTTTAAATGCATTCAATACAATCTGAGGACATTTCCCCTAGTAATGGATCTATAGTAGTGCAAGAATTCCAGATCTCTCTAAGGATAGCCAAAAACATTAGATAGCTGGTGGCCAAATGTTCATTTGGTTAAGAACTATTCCTACTCATCATGACCCCGTAGACATGCATATTCATTTTGCCAGGGTATGCAGGTGCTTTTAATAAGAAGGGGGGAGAAAGCCACTGTCAGATTCCTGTAGTAGTGGCTTGTGTTAGAGTAATTCCATAGTTAATCTTATATGTTAATCTCATATAGTCATACATATATACTCATTACTATGAACCAATGTATGAACCAATGTTTTAATGTTTGAGCAAGACTTTGTAGCTTCATATCGGCCATGACCTCTCCCTGTTATTTCCCATTTTTGCACATATTCTCATTTTTATACACAGTAAACAATTTGTACTGCCAACTTTTTGAGACAGTGGGACCAAACAGATATGGGTGAAGAATGTGAGGGAGTCAAGATTACTTCATCCATCATTGTTAGGTAACATAAGAGCTATTGTGTAACATAGTTAAATATAATTTGAGAAGAATTCCCAGAAATTATGTAAAATCCCATATTTGTATGCCAATAACCCATCCCTAATTTACATAATATGATTGATTACTACTCTTGTTTTATATCCTATAAAATAAACGACCAGTGGTCTTCCAACAGGAGATCTCTGGCAGTTACAGACAAATCTGTGTCATCTCTGTCTTATTTGCTTATACACCGGTACCAAGGTAACTTAATCTACCTGGGAGTAACACTTGTCTTCTAAGACCAAAATTAATGGATATGTTGAAATTTAAAGTGTACCTTCGAATATAAAACAACTTTTTAGAAATGAATAGAACAGGTGAATATTAGACTATATTAAACTATGTAATATATCTTATGAAAGAAATATGTTTCCTTCTCTACTTATCAGGATGAATTACTTTTTACATAGAAGTCTTTAGAGAGGGAAGGGGGAGGAGGCTGCTGGAATGACACAAATAACTGCAGCTGCTAAACTCTGCTACACTGTGAGTGAGAGAGTTCTTTTCAAGATTCTCCTCTCCATAGACGTCTTTCTGTGAGGCTGAGCACAAAAATAGATTCTATACAGATAAACAGTCTGAGCGAAGATAAGCAGGAGAAGAGAAGACTAATAAAGGGAGAAGAAAACATATTCTTTAATAAGATATATTACAAAGTTTCTTGTATTTACTTGTACTATTCATTTATGAAAAATGGTTTTATAATTGTAGGTATGCTTCAATGCTTTGTCTCTTTAGACACCCACCATTGGGGGATAGGCAGAAGGCTTCAATACACATTAAATGGTCCACTGGGCCCACCAAAATCAACAGATTCAAGTGACAAAAGCTTGGATGGCCAGCTTAAGCTGCCTATTCATGAAAAAGTGTATGTTGGGCATAGTACATCTTTTTGCTAGTAAATCCAAAAAGTAAAAGGATTGTCCACCTTGGAAAATGCTTTTTATTAGAAGGGTCCACCAATGATTCGACAAGCACAGGGTATCCCCATTACTGGAACCCTCATTGATCAGTTGCTGTCTGTGTGGGTACCTACAATATTATAAGTGCTCGATTTTCCAGCAGTGCTGCCTCTGGTCAGATGAAACATTACATGGTGTGAAAAATCAATGTTCTGTCCATGTAATACATAGAAGTCTTCAGTCCTCCAAAGTGTGCAAAGCTCCTTGTAGTTGATCTCTACTCTGGCTAATAGATAAGAAATCTAAAAAGGATTTAGCAAATCTTCCAGCCCTCCCTTCTTTGACTGAAGCCACCACATTATCAGTGGAAATTTACTAATACGTTATATTGTTTCTGACATTACAATAAATGTATTATATTGTATTTTCCCAAAATAATTTAAAAAGAGTTATAAACATTAGAAAAAATAAAAAATGAAATAAACACAGCAAGATATACAGAGGAACTCATCATATGGATGGGAAGTGTAGCTTGGGATATGAAAGGTGAACTTTTATAAGCTTCAATAAAACGACTTCTTCTCTGAGACAGTTTTGATGCATGAGTCCAGTAGTAATAACCACAGTATCGCTAAGCTATTGGTTTTCAATGGGGTCATGAATAAGCCATTTTCAATGCCTGGGCTTATGTGCTTTTTATATTGCATTACAGTTTTTCAAATAAAATAGACAGATGTGTCCTTCCTCACCTTTCCTCTTGGCAAGATATCCCAAGATGAGTAGCATGAGATGACCAACTTTGAAAAAAAAATAAAAAATTGGCCACTCTCTTGTGTTGTGTTGTCTCTCGGTGTTGTGGGTAATGCAGAAGTTTATTTTTTAAAGAGAGTCTGTCACCAGAATCCAGCTTATCAACCCAGCCCTGCAAATAGGTTAGGGTCACCTCAATCAAATGGTGCTTTCCCTTTGTGAATTGGTGCCACTTTTGTCAATATGCAAATTAGCTCTTTGGAGCAACGAGGTAAGAAGAAAGAGGTTGGGTTAATATGTTGGATTCTGGTGATAGAGTCCCTTTAAAACTGGTCTTCTCTTGGGATATCTTGAGCCAAAAAGAAAGCTTAGGAAGTACAAATAGGCAAATCAACCTTGGTATGAAATGCCCAAAATCTGGGAAAATTTGGTGCATTTTTGGTGTATTTTAGCATACTTAGTATTTCTATTTTTTGACTACATTTTTACAATTGGTACAAAAAGAAGCAAACAGGTATGGTTTTGAAAGAAAGAGGGTGTGGTTTAAAGGCTTCTCCCATCTTAACAAGTATCAATACAATAGAGGGAAATTTGCTGATCAGTGGTGGTCTGACCGATCAGGAGAGCATGGGAGTTTTGTTATCCATTGTGCATGGAGCAGTGGTTGGGTCAGCATGTTCACACCCCTCCATTGATTTCAGTGGGAGTGCCGGGGATAGCTGTCATACAGGTTCATCTATACAATTCAGTGAAGTACAGTTTCATTTGGCACAGACTAGTAAATGTGGGTCAATGTATGTAATACCTTTCCATGGATAAGCTATGGTGACTATATCATTACTTACAGTATGAGTGGACAACTCGATTGGCAATCTTTTCTCCATATTTCAGATCACAACCCTGCTCTGCAGTTAGTCTATATTTTACTATATAGAAATGCTTTCACAGTAAAATTATAGTATAGTATTACCTTGAATAAACTTTAATGCAATCACTTGGGGCACAGGTCTATAGAGCATACAAATGACAGCAATGGTAAAATGAATCATTGTAAGGTATGTTATGGTCTGCTGATAACCTAATGATGAACCAAGGGAGTATGCTTAGGGGTGGTAGGAGAATATAAGGTAATAACCAGTATAACAAGAGCACTTAAGGGCTTATTACACTGCCTTAAAGCTCAAAATAGGTGCGATAATAACTAGTGGAGCTTATATACATGGCACCTATGGTATATTATAACATGAAACTCAAGTATCAGCAGGTTCCATTTTCATGATAAAATGTGACAGGAGATATGAGGATGTACAGTGGGCTATTTGTGTCAATGTATGATCATCCAGTGGGGCGAGTGTATTGCAGTCATTCAAGGCATTTCTTAACATGCCATATATCATGTTGATCTGGTTTCAAGACTATTGGAATCCATAGCCAAACTGGACAGAGCCCTGATTTCAATATCCAGTTTGTCTGGGATTACATGAAGATACAGAAGGACTGGAGTAAGCCTACATGCACAGAAGATCTGTGCTTAGTTCCCTGAGATATTTGGAACAACCTTCCTGCCGAGTTCCTTCAAAAACTGGCTGCAAGTGTACCGAGAAGGACTGATGGAAGGCAATGGGCGGTCATATCAAATATTGTTTTTTTTATTTCTCTTTTCTTTATTCACTTTATTTTTTTAATTGACAAAAATAAAATATTAAAACTGATATTTTTGAAAGCATTTATAATCTGCAGCATTTTCTTCTACACCTGCCTGTAACTTTTGCACATCACTGTATGTCACACTTCATGGTCATGTGATTCTGACTATTGGAACCCCTGTGATTCCAAAAATGGGGAGGCTGCAACCCCTTTACTTACTGTAAGCATGTGCTGTTTTGTTTTAGTGGTTGATGGGGTCACAGAAGTTGCGTTCCCACTGAACAGTAAAAGATGGTTAAAGGGCAGTTATAACGCACTGTGGGGAACCGCTCAGGTAGATGCTTGGTAGCAGTGCAGGAAACAGGGACACAGAAGCTGGATCACACTCAAGTCAGGCGTTTATTTGGATTCAGGTGCATAACAGGTTTGTCTTTACAAAGGCACAAAAAAAAAAAAAAAAACCTTCTCAGCTGAGAACTACCTACTACAACAAATGTTCCCTATCTATACAGGAGTCTGGCTACCATACTCCCGCTTAGGTTATTCAAACAGGGGTGGCACAGCGTTACCTTGTTTGCAGGTTCAGCTACACAAGTCAGTTTCCTTAGTGTAGTGTCACACCTCCTAGCTCTGACACTCAGCTTATATCAGGCCTTAATTAGTCAGCTGACCTCCCTGCTGTGGGCTTCTACCACACACCCTTTAACTGCCTGGCTGGAAAATACCTGTTCTCCCAAACCACACCCTTCACTTTCTCACAGCACTTTTGTGAGAAAAATTCCAAAATAATTGAATAAATAGATACAAAATTAGTCATAAAACCTAATTTTTTGTAACACTTTTGTGCAGTAAAATAACAGTCAACTCAATAAAGTAACAGATTATCTGCTTTTTGTTATTTTCCCTGATTTTGTAATATTGGCCATAAGTTGTCTCTGGAGACACACTGGTGTTCATTAAAACATCATGATCAATCAATTATATTGATCACATTTTATATTTAGATACTTAAAGAGATTTTCCAGCCATGAGCTAGAGATAGCGACGAGCTAGTCAGTTCCCACAGGGAATCCTTACATGCTATTTATTACCCTATATTCTTGTTTGTTTGTTTGTTTGTTTGAGTTGGAAGGGACCTCAAGGGCCATCGAGTCCAACCCACTGCAAAAGCAGGAATTCCTAAATCATCCCAGCTATATACCTATCCAGTTTCCGCTTGAAGATTTCAATTGATGAAGAACTCACCACCTCCCGTGGCAGCCTATTCCACTCCCTCACTACCCTTACTGTTAGAAAGTTTTTCCTAATGTCTAATCTGAATCTCCTTCCCCTTAGTTTCATCCCATTACTTCTCGTGCTTCCTTCTGCTAATGAGAATAGGGTAGATCCCTCTGCACTGTGACAACCTTTCAGATATTTAAATACCGCTATTAAGTCTCCCCTTAGCCTTCTCTTCTGCAAACTAAGCAATCCCAATTCTTTTAGCCTTTCCTCGTAGGACATGGTTTGTAGACCTTCCACCATTTTGGTTGCTCTTCTCTGGACCTGCTCCAATAAATCGATGACTAGCTGCCATTTAACTCCAATAGGACAGAGTTGTGATCTCTGACTACAAATTACGTACAATGCCTTGGAGGGAGCCTGAGGTAGTCTGAGACACACACCCTTTTAAATCATTGGTTCAGACTGATGCCCTCTCCCTCCCCCTGCAGCTCTGCCTATTCAGATGGCCTGCTATATATTGTGGCTACAACTTAGCTACAATGCCTACGGGGAGACGAAGGTAGTCCGAGACACGCACCCTCTTTAATCATTGGATTAAACTGCTACGCTCTCCCATCCCTGCAGCTCTGCCTACTGAGATAGGCTGCTATATATAAACATATGTCTACCACAGGCTTACCAGTAAAAAAAAAAAGCAAGAGCATTGGAGAGCTGATTTCTAATCCAGGAGGAGCAAAATTATCATAAAGTACAGATTATAAAAAAAAAAACTTCTATGGAAAAAAAGAAAAGAATGTAATATCTGCAGATATAATATAGAATATAGATATATAATATAGAAATATAGTTTTATGGTAGCTCTAGAAAAGGTATATATTTTATTCCATTCATTCAACACAGGTTCTAATTCACAAATATCGTCTTGAAGGGCACATTTTATATAACAATCTGAAGATTTCAACAGCCTCCTCAGAACCAACCTAAGATTGGATGAAACAAGTCAAAGAAAGCTTCAATAAACTGGATGAAAGGGCCAGTTGCAAACATTGTATATATGTCACCAATCTGATTAGATATATGTTGATAGCATGTATTTGGAGCAAGCTTTCATCTACTGGTACTTTGCCACGTGAAAGCCCCTCAAGAGATTTCATATCATGCATGAATACATTCATCTTCTCTATGCCTTGACATAATGGGATTTGCAGATCACATCAACAGGTCTATAATGCTAAAGCTTACCTATCCACATCCTGAAGGCATCTCATTTATATGATGTTTAAATTGGTTGGGATGCTCAAAAACTGTATATTGTTGTATTCTACTAGTGGTTTAATCCATTGTGCATTGCATGTGTTATAAGACAAAGGCATTTTAGTTATAGGCATCGAAAAGATAAGTATGGCCTGCTAGGATGGTTTTTTTCAGCATTGATTGGCGAACCATCTAAAAGAGCTCTTCTTTAAAATGGCCACTCACTCATTTTATTTCATGGGGTCTGTGGAAGTAGCAAACAGCTTAACAGCAAGATTATTTTTACATATTGTTGTTGCAATAGGTTGTAGCTTTGTAGCTATAGTGGATACAGAGGTAGCAATCATACTCTGGTGATTGAGGGTGCCCTCTCTGTCACATATTATCAATGTCACATGTCACATGATAGCTATATAGGTTATGGAAGTCGTAGTTGCAACTGGGCTCCTATGCCAGGGGAACCCACAGGTTCCATCTTACGTCACTCTCTACTTCAGTTAGCAGATCATGGTCCTAGTGTCCAAATCCTAATTGCAACAACCTATTACGGAATAGGCACTGTGTCGGCAACATCACTTTTCGGTGTCCACTGTATAATAGAGCTGGCACTCTGCTCTAATGCTTATGATTAGCATTAAATCTGATCATGGGCAATTAGTTGTCTCAATGTTGGTTAGTAGGGGGGGTTTAACTCTCAACTCCATCATCTCGCATTGTGGAACTCTTCCATTAGGACCCATGAGACTTTAGTTACGCCCTTGACTAGCACCGAAGTGTTTCAAGTTAAAACTCTGTGTGTTGTATTAAATATAATATTCTAAGACTTTTTCTTTTAATATTTATTTATAAGGAGATAAATATTTGATAAGTTTCCCTTTTGAGTATTTCTTCTCCTGGTAAATATTACCAATAATGCTTATAATAAGATAATGTACAAAGTTCTGCCGAGTACAAAGTAACCTCTTTACCCTTGCAAGTAAACAGATATAGAAGTTATTACGTGAATGTTATTTACTTATTATAATTTTGAAAACTTTTCTATTAAAGTTTATATTAGATCCTGAAGATCTTGTCTACATTTTAGAAATTCTGAAAATCTATATTTTGCACAGAACTTTAGGGAGGATGTTGTCATCATGAAAGACCTGGATAAGATAATGAAGGACAAAATGAGGCATGCTACATGCAACTTCACATGTAGGGTTTTGACCTTTAGTGATCCCTCCCCATTAGCCAGAAGAGTCCAGAGGGGTTTCATATGATACACTCACACTCATTAGAAGAAATAATGCCTTAATAAGTCAAAAGGAAAAATGTGGGAAAAGAGCGTTATTTCATCGCCTTCGTTAAAAGTGCTAATTGAGAAAAGTCTCTCATTTACATGCAGTCTTCCAACATGGAAAGTGTAAATAGAGTAGATAAAATGGGTAAATTATCCCCATGGAATATCACTGATTCATCAAATTAATTGGTCAATTATGAAAACGAGTGGCAATAATGAAAACTATAATGTCAAAAGCAATGATAGCAAAATAGTTGAAGAATGTATTGTTTAAGAAAAAGGAATAAAAGGAACCAGACATCAATCCTGTAGTTTGGTTCAGTATTTGTTCAACCTTATAACCACTATATACTACCATCTTGTTATTAATGTTTCCATATCAGTTTATAACATATGTTTATTAGTATTTATACAAACAAATCACTTTAATCCTGGAATACATTGCATAGGAAACTCTTTCATTGACCAACCAATGCACCAAAGGATTGACCCCAAAGGCCCCAGCAGAAGACAACTCTCTTCGAAGTGGATTTGTGGCTGGTAGGGATCATTCTTAGGGGTTAATTAACAAACTTATTAAAACATGTTGCTTATTTGCCCTTTGTGCACTATCATGGCAGCATAAATTAAGATATTATTTGAGGTAGACAGGCACATGTTCTTTATAGATTGATGGCAACCTCTTTAAAGAGGACCTTTCATCATCTCCTCTAACTCTTCACATTCTTCAAAAGGTTCTACTACACCTGCTTCAGTGCAATTGGATTTTTTTTTCTCTAGCCCCTATCATTCCTGAGCAGTCATTTATATTATTTAAGCACTCTATATTCTAATTAGGCTCTTTACTGTCATCTAGGTGGTCTCAGACTGTCTACTCCAGCTCAGGACCACCCACCTGACAGTAGAGAGTCTACTTATTGTATTGGGTGGTGAATCTAATAGCACCAGTTGCTCTTAAACGATGGAGGATAGAAAAATTCTAAAGATGGAGCTGGTGGAGGTAGCTAAAGGTCCTCTTTGGAAAGAGTTTCCCACAATTTTCAATGCAATACAATTCAAGTTGAATACATTATTGTGACATGCTTGTAATGCAGTGCACCACTGGGTGGCTAGATATGGACACATATAGCATAAACATCTTATAAAGAGTAAATTAAATTTGCTTTCAAAGCTGGTTGTTTCACACCACACATCACAGGATAAGTTGAGCCAAGAGAAAAAAAAATAAGGAAGGGCAAATCTGCAGTATATAAAGATACAAAAGATGGTACAAAATGATTTCAACTCTTTAACAAGTCGTTGCATCTTAAACTTAGGTTGACTATTTATGACCTAAGTACCAGGGGTGTGAATCTTGCAGAGTGTGTATCTATTTCTTGCCCTTTTCTAATTGGTAATCCATGAAAACGTCTACTACATATAGTATAGAACATGTCACTTTATAGAAATCAATTTTGAAGATGCAAAGTAGAAGGTAAAACCACTATACACAAAAAATAATTATAATGCTTGAAAGCACCGCTCTTACAAAGCACTTGCAATACACATAAGCTTGCAATTTACAGCTTGTGTTAATATTAAATAGACCAACATCATAGTTCTAGGCACAGGATAAGACTCGCAGAGCTAATAGAAGACATTCAAGTGAAGCTCAGTGGTTTAATATGACTTAATTATTCCCTATAGCATCATTAAAAGTATAAAGCAGATAACAAGTGCAACATCTTATAGCCAAGACTCCAACTGCTGATGCTGAAACTTTACTGGAAATCTCATATTTAGGTGTGTTTGGTGAGTTGCAAAAATCCATTACAATTCTAAATGATTACTAAATAATGCTTCAATTTTGTACACTACAAAGGTCTCCGAAAGTTTGTCAATGCACTAAAGATAACTTTGTCTTTTAGCGCATCTCTCTATAATGTCTGTGGATTTTTTCTATAGGTAAATCCCTTTGAATTAGTTTAAAGCATATCTTTCACCACCTCCACCCACTCCTCTTTTTGCGTCCTTTGATAGCTGTCGTTTCACTGATTTTGGCACAGCTGGCATTTTTTCTGCAGCCCCAACCATTCCTGAGGAATAAATGTTGTTAGTCTCAGCACTCAATACACTAGGTTAGGGTAGACAGTCTGGGACCACCCACAGTACAAAGCCTAATTTGCACATTGGGTGAGGATACCTAACAGCACAGATGGCTCTGGAAGGGTGGGGGCTAGAGAAAAAAATTCCAACTGCACCAGAATCAGTGAAGCACCAATTACTGAAGGGTGGAAAGAATTGGATTTGGTAATTGATGTAAGGCAAAGGGTGGCCACATGAAATATTTATTGCTCTTTTGTTAATTGCCTCCATTTTGATCACCTTGAGAAAAATTAATTAGTAACACTTCTATTCTAACAATTCTGACTTTGCAACAATTTTTCACATCTGCCTAAAACTTACACACAGTACTGTAGGTCTGAAAAAATTACAATGAATGCAATGTGAAAAGAAACAACTAAATAGAAAGATCTATTAAAAGCACTCGCTTCACTTTTTATACTTTTGCATGTACTTTACATTTATGACTGTTACTATTAAATATTTTTACAGCATAACTTGCACGGAGCCAGAATGCTTGCTCACAGCAGAATGAGGAGGGTACAGATGTAGCCTTCACTGCTCCAATATAATTTCTATGTTCTGCTTCTCCTTTTATTTCTGCTCTAATAAATGTGTTCATCCGCCTTTGTCTTAGCTTGACATTTTATGCTATGTATCTTTTTTTCCTGATGTCGACCTTGTGTTCTTTAAAAGATTTTGTTTATTAGATGTAAGGTAAGAAACATGTTTTATATACTTTATCTGTTTTGAACCACATGTGATAGTGGAGAGAGGAGACTTTCTGACTGGATGTCATCAGGGCTACACACGTAGTGCTGACTACTGCCCAATCTAAAATAAAGCTTATTCCTTTCCATTTGTCACTTACTGCCCAGAGTCATCCAACAAGACCTGCACAACTTTATTTGAAGAGGTTGTCCAGTTTTGTCGAGAACCTATTCTCAGGATAGGTTATCAATAAGAGATCAGTGGGGGTCTGACATTTGGGCTCCCCATTGATCGTCTGTTTGAAGGGGTCTCTTGACTATTTACATAACATGTCGTCTGTTTCATAGCAGCCATATAATGTAATTTCAACTTCATTCCATTCACTTCTATCAGATTAAGTTTTATTTACGTTGCACTCGTACTATGAAACAGATTGCATACAATAGTGAAGGCGACATAGTGCGCACAGGAGTTCTGCAGTCCCTTTAACAGCTTGTCCCTGGGGATCTCAGGTATTGGACTCCCACTAATCTTTTCTTGATCACCTATCCTAAGGGTAAGTCATTAATAAAAAAAAAAATGAACTGGACAACCCCTAACCTACACAGACCTAATATTCAATAAGAAATAAAGATAAAAAATTGGGGCCAACTCATTTAATGCAATTAAAACTACACAAACACCATTTACTCTTCTAACCCCCTTTTCCTATCTACTTTTTGTGTTTTTCAGTCTCACATATTACAAGATCCCTGCAACACTGGAGGGAATTTATCGACCCCTCTACACTTGAAAACTTGCCCCCCTCTTGTGCCAAAGATGCAACACATCCCCCATTCGGCTTTGCAGTCACCAAAGGTAGACAGAGCAGAATGGAGGGCCGGGTAGGCTGGGGCAAGGACGCCTCCCTCTCTACATATTTGGTATAACTAGTTTTAAAGCCCGGTTCACATCTGCGTTCAGGTTTCCGTTCGGGAAGTCCGCTTGGGGAAACCCCGAATGGAAACCTATTTGCCTAAAAAAGTGGTTTACCTTGGAAACCCGTGGATCCCATAGACTATAATGGGGTCTGTGTGGTTTCCACTCGGTTTCCGCACAAAACATGGGGAGAGGAAAGTGCTGCTTTTTTATGCGCATAGGTTTCCATTTGGGGGGTCCCCAAGCCGACTCCCCGAAACCCGAACACAGATGTGAACTGGGCCTAACATATTTATTATAACTCTGGCATAAAATACATTGGAAATCTACTTCAGTTCCTAACTGGTGTAGATTTCCATTCTGGCGCATGGACTGGAACCTATTTATGAACTATCCATGCCTTGTTCTTATCGGGGCATTTATTAAGACGAGTCTGACAGCAGTACATAGGGATGTACATAACAATAACCCTAGTGATCCAAGATAACAGTTTTATTCAATGGCCTACTATATTATTGTCACATTACTGTTAATAATAATTAATCTTATGTATGGAAATCTTAAAACATATTTGCTTTATGTTACTTTTGTGTCCAAATCATGTACGACTCCTTTCTAACAACAGGCATACATACTGCACAAATGCTGGAGTTATTTGAGCAACAGGATAAGTGTTTCAAATCAGTGATAATAAAAATATCAGCAGGACTCATTTATGACCTCCTGCTGGCAGATACTTTACCTTAGCTGCTGAAATTATATTGAATAACAATGGATGAAGAGGCTGATCTCACCGAAGAATGGAGTTTACAAGTTGTAAAAGTGAATCTAATTATATAATGACATTCTTCTACGGAAAGGAACGTTAATTGTCATGAGGCTGACACTATCAGTGTTAGGTTATGTAACCGTGTAGACATTGGGACAGTTAATGTTATTAATTAATGTAATTCAAGATATTTTCTAATGTTGTGTCCATTTACAGAAATGTGTTATTTATTTATGTACTAGTAAAATATTATGACTTGAAATAAATGGAAACTATGAAAAAATCTTTCTTTTTGGGTGTATATGGGCTACCGTTTGGGTGTTTTCCGACATTTACGAGCATTTCCAAGTTGGTATAGAAGATACAGAGAGCTACAGGTTGGGTAACTGGGTAAATAATGATATTCCTCCAAAGCCTCTAAAACTGTTGCTAGTGTTTGCACCATCTCTCCCTCCTTTACAGTAGGAAGGGCAGCTCTGGAACATAATCTGAGTGACCAACCTGTGGGAATGTTGAATTGTAGTCTTTAAAGGCTTTTGGTGGCTTGTTAAGATTACAGATGGGCAAACCTTACGAGATTTGTTATTGCAAATATTCATGAAGTTCAGCCATGTGGTTTATTTCTGCCGGACTTGTTCGGCACAAACCAGAAGCACTATTGTTCCACTCTTTCCAGACCAGGAGAAGTGCCACAACATATAAAGTTATATTCACCTTGCCTCACCTCATGATGTCAGCCAGAGGCCAGAAGAGACAGGAAGGGGACATTGGGTGTCCTCTGGACACCACCAGACACTGTGGAGATGCCCAGGAGAAGTGAGACAAGATAAATGTAACTGTTTATTAAACTGCTGCAGCTTCCCCGGGCTTCTACTTATTATACTCTGGGGTCTAAAGAGACCCCATATTATAATAGTGCTTTGTGGTTGACAAAACCCAAAAGCTTCTAGTTCAGGTTGAGCAGGACCAGTTCACTCATCTCTAGTTGTGATATTGTATTGAATTGGTTTAAAAAGAAATTAGAATCCTTAAGCAAACTGGAGATCATTCAGGTGTGGTCACATCCATATCATATCTGACTCAGAAATCAGAATACTTTTGTAGTAGTTGTTTTGGAAGCCATAGTTGAATAAACTTTTTAAAGGGAGTCTGTCAGCAGGGAAATCAGTATCAAGTTAATGGCGATACCTTGTAGGATGGCTTCTACACTTTCCAAAGATCCTTTTCTTTTATTCTTCATTGCAGCTCCATGTTTATGAAAATCAGCATTTATTTTTATGCAAATTAGCCAAAAAGCTATTTAGGGGTGTTTCTGCTTCTGTCATAACCGCCCCTAACGGCAGACAAAGTGGTAAATGTCACTCATGCAATTGGGGGCAGAGCTGTGCGGCAGTTAGGGGCGTTTATATAGAGCAGAGAGCGAGTTTCAGCATGAGAAGAAACACCCCTAAAGCTCTTTTCAGCTAATTTGCATAAGAATAAAATACTGATTTGCATGAAAATGGAGCTGCAATGCAGAATAAGAAAGGCATATTTGGAACGTGTAAAAGTAGACCTACAAGGTACTGTCATTACTTTATGCTAATTTTCCTGTTGACAGACTCCCTTTAATAAAACTGTATACAAAAAGTAAGCATATATTGTATTGTAATTGTTTGTTTAATGTTATTTTGTTTGTTTTTTTTTCTAATGGGAATCAATGGCAGATAGTAATGCAGTTATTTTAAATGATCCTTCCAGAAATAATGCCCAAGGGCAACATGAGAGATGCTTTAGTTAAAAAAGCTAATTGTTTCTTGAGTTAAATAAAAGCTACAAATATTCTAAAATAATAAAAAATAAACAAAACTTTAATCTCTTCCATCTCTTGCTCAAGCAGCTCAGATAATTCAGTAATGCTCTACCCTGTTTTCTTTACAATTATATGATTATAAACAAAGATCAATTGGGGACCAGTGGAACATCAGGGTTGGAATGGAAAGGAATTGAAGAAGTTGCGGCTGATTTATGATGCCTTGTATGCTAGTTTTCTGGCATACAAGACATGAAAAGTTGTAATTTTTGCCACACGTGCCTAATTTTTGAACAAAAATTGTGACTTTTCCCATTTTGTGCCTCACTTGCCACTTTTCAGAACAGTGGATGGAGTGGGGCAAGGATAAAGGTGGAAATGCCCCAGCCTGACAAATTTGTTACAAAACTTATTACAACTTATCATAGGCTAGAGGATAAATGCCTGATTGGTGGACCATTAAGACCCCACCAATCCTGTGAATGGGGGTGTTTTCCTTCCACTGCAATCAGGTTGAATGTGGGCATGGCTGGTGGTGGATAGCACTCCGCTAGAGATAGCTGAAGTACAGGACTTAGCTAACTCTGGCACTTCTACTGAAATGAATGGATATAGTCAAGTGCTGTACTAAAACTCTCAGGTGCTCCCATTGAAGTGAAAGGGAGCACTATCTACCACAAGTCACACCTACATTCAGCCTAACTGCATTCAGGCTGAATGCACAGCGGAGGAAAAGTAGGCCCCCCCCTCTGACCAGTCAGACCGCATACAATAAGATATTTATCCTCTATCCTGTGGATAGAGGATACATATTTTTGCGTCATAAGCTTTTAATAATTTAGGCACATCTTGCACCAAATCACAGATGGATTAAGACAGGCGCTCAAAATGTTGTTCCTAATATATTCATTGAATATATATATATATATATATATATATATATATGTATATATATTTTTTTTTTGTAATTTTTGTTTTTGTTCTTTTCTGATACGTTCTAACATTATTCAACTGTTTTTAAACTAACACTGTATATGTTGGAACTGGGATAGTAAGCAGCTTAATATTCAGTGTTTTACTAGACAATGTGACATCAACAAATATTCGTCAATAGGTTCATTTTTATCTCTTTATTGGGGTCCAATGGCTTCCACCCATGCCATTGACTGGCTTTATATTCTAATTTTCTGGTCATTACTAAATGAAAATGAACAAGAAGCCTTCAATGTTTTCTGCCAAAGCTACAGATGGTTCCCCCCAGGAGTTGTACTCAGCAATAGCTGTTGCCTCTCATTCTACTAGTGCTCCATGGCTCTTTTTTGGATCATGTCATGTGACACATATCGGGTGTAACAGGGTGGATATAACGCTCTGATTCTGCCAAGTATCTTCATAGAATTAGCTGATAACTTTGAAACCAGAACTGTAGCAAATATCCTTTTAACAAGCCTATTAGTATTTGGCTGAGATAATCATTTTAGCAATGCAGACATGAAAACTACTGTATGCTTATGCAATTTTTATTCATGCTGTGCAAATTAATGACTAAAATATTTTTTCTCATTTATCACAGTTTATTGGCAAATTATATTCCTGATAACATGCAGACTATAAAGCCGAAGGTGCATTAATTTATTCAGAGCCCCAAATTAAATCTACCTATAATGCTGTTGTTAAAGAGTACCTATCGCTACATACAAAAAAAAAATCACCACCCCTCCTTAGGAAGCTGTAGATGTGAATTAGATATAGCTCAGCCACAAATATTGCTTTTATACTTAATGTTTTTTTCCTTCCCTCTGCCGGTTTCTGTAAATGTACATTTTCCCTCTCCATGCTTGCTGAGTGGGCAGGTTATTACTAATGTAAAGTCAGAGCTGCACAATGTGTTTTGTGTCAACCATGTTTCCCCTGCTGCCTCCCTTCTCCTCTCCATCTGATTGTTTTTATAAACCACTGAGAAAGTACAACCGCACACACCCATCCCCCGCTCCTTCCTGCCTAGCACTAGATGGTGTTTTTGTTATTTTTTAATTTTTTTAAATTTTGCCTTATGAGATTTTTGAAAAACCTTGGTGAATACAAAGAAGAAATACATTCTAAGACAAGTAATATTCTCTACTTAGAATACTATGTGTGGGTGACTAGTTTTCAAGTAAAATTAGTCTTCTATTCTGTTAATGGATTCTGTGATTAACTAACATTTATAGCAATTCACTGTTTCTCAGTGACAAGGAACAGACCAAATGTCACCACAGTCTCGGTTTAGAACAAACAACATATTTTGCTTTAAATTGTCACATAATGTTTTTTATGACAGAGTATTGTAAAATTATATTTTTTTGAAAAGCTAGTCATCTAGCATCACCAAGAGAAAAGGTAAGGAAGGACACATCTGTATGGTCTATTATTTCCCTATTACCATGGCATACTACTAACAAGATATACCAGAATTGTAGAGTAAGTAGTGTGAATGTGTCAATGTTGTCATGTTTCTAATAATTAAGTTTACATTGTGTTACTTTCAGACAGTAATAGAAAATCTGTCCCAATGTGTTATGTGATTGTTTATACATGCATTGGGCCGCATTTATTATGACCCTAAGTCACTATTGTGACTTAAAAAAAAAAAAAAAATCACTGAAGTTTTAACCTTGTTCTACGCCACTTCCTCAAAGGGGGTGTGATGAAGGCCATGGTAGGGCCATTGGCCCCATTACATTTGTTAACATTTATGCCAGTTTTCAGCTGTAAGTGATTTCTGAAGTCTCCTTCAGTCCGACAGAATATGTGACTGATTTATGACAAGGTGTGCGCCTTATTATAAATCAGACATATCCCCTGCCAAAGCAGAAATTATCTACTCGTATGTTTCAAAATTTATATTACCAGCAAATATTCTGCGTAATCTCATCCACACATTGCAGGGAAAGAAATCTTTGGAAATGTTGCATTTCCAAAAATATTTTCAAAAAGCATTTAAATTTTTTCAGAATTTTTCCAATTTTTTATTTGATGTGGGGAGGGCAAAAAGGAAAACCACAGTAGAAAAGCAATAATTAACGCAAGTGTTTTGGTTGTGGTTTTTTTTCTGCTGTGTTTTTTACGCTGAATTTTTAACAGTGTTTTGCTGCATGTGGGGACCTAACAGGGGAGGACTGCAGGACCAAAAAAAAAATAGCGGAGGGGTATTTCTATTTTGCCTAATTTTGGTATATGCCTATTACGGATGGTCGGGAATATGCATTGCCCTGAAGGGAGTATTATGACTGGTACTAAGGGAACAGTTTGATTTGCCCTGAGGGTGGCATGAGTTTTTATTGAGGATAAAAATAGGAAATTTTGTAGCTGGCACCATATGGACATTATGGTTGACAACTATTGCAGAACTTCAGAAAAAGTTCATGACCATCAGTCACTGACTTAAAATTCCTGCCTTATTTCTTCAGCATCTTTAGTGTGCATTATAAGAAATAACAATGCAACTCCTACTACAAGTCAAAATATTTTGTGTCGAGCTGTCTCATGCTTTAATACGATCACAAAAATATTCAGTAATAAAGGAACATTATCTCTTATATAAAGCTCACTTGTATCATGTAATTTTAGCAGTGGATGACACCATTACAGTGAATTTCTAATAAAAAATCTAAAAAAAATTTAACAAATCAGCAAGCTATATGTTACGCTAAAATACGGCACATTAGTTAGCCTTGATTGATAAAGTAATTGTAATTATAAACCAACTAGCAAGAGATAAAATATGCAATTAAGTGAGCCACAGACTGAACGCCTCTGGCGCTATTCACTAGCCATACAGCAAGTCATTTTAATAGCTCTATTCGCAAAGCACTGGCAGATATTGTGTACACCATGTATTCTCTCTTTGTAACTAATGTGATGGATTATCTGTGACAAAAGTACAGTTAACTAAAAATGCCTACAACGATAGATGGAATAGAGCTGAAGAAAGCATTGGAACTACAGTAATGTGAATCATATCCAGTGCTAGAAACTAATACAGGACAGCACAGAGCAATTAATGTTAACTGAGATAGAAAATGGTCATCATCTGGGGGAATCGCACAGCGAACGCATGGGACAGTAGTTCTTACATGGCAGAAGTATCTGTATTTTGAATGGAAGATTGCACAAAAATTTTAGTGCCAATGGGGTTTGATACTGCTCTTGTCACTTTACGAAAGGGGGGTGTAAAGAGGGCATGCTGTGAGTGGTGCTGGTGGCCCTGCCAGCTTTACCACATTTACATATTTTTTCTGATGTTAATGATGACTGAAGTCTACACCAGCTAGAAGCTGGCACAGGTTTCTGTCTAAGCAAAGAATATGCATTTTATTTATTATACACACATTTATTATGTACATTCTCCACCATTGCAGGGAATTTCAAGAACGGCACTGAAAATATTTAGGGGGGGGGGGGGTCTAAATATTTTTAGCTACAAATTTGGAAAAAGCAGACATAAATTGAAACTGAATGGAGAAAAATAATGTTTCAGTTTGTAAAAAAAAATTAAAAATAAAGAAATAAATAATAATAGTATACTACTTCCATTGCCTTCCTGTTTCTGTTCAGACCTAAGTTGTTCAATCTGAATCGGAAATGATCTTATTATACTCTGAGATCTCTTCAGATCCCAGAGTATAATAATCAGAAGCCTCATATACAGTAGGTGCGGACAATATAATAAACAGCTCATGCTCACCTTTCCTCACCTCTCTAGTGCCTGGTGCCTGGTCTTCTTTCCCGACATCTTTCAGCCTTTTCTGGCCTCTTGGATGTCAGTGGCCACAGAGGACTGGTGAGACCTGTGATTGGGCTTCAGCAGTCATGTGAGACACGTCAATGCCATGATACTTTGTTGCAAGCATCATGATGTTGATGAAACTCTCGTCACTGGACACTGTAGCAGAGCCCCATAGAGATCAGGAAAGGTGAGTATGAGCTGTTATATATGTGTGTGTGTGTGTGTGTGTGTGTGTGTGTTTGTGTGTGTAGTATAATAATAATTTATGGGGTCAAACATCGAGAAATTTTTGAAAAACATATAACAAACCTGGCTAGTTATGAGTCAGTATAGTCATTCCTAACTACTTATTCTACAACTACTAGTAGTAATAATAATAATAATAATAATAATAATAATAACTCAAGTGTAACAGTATAATAAGCTTAAAGTAACAAATCCTGTTATAGTACTAGCA
Source organism: Leptodactylus fallax (assembly GCA_947044405.1). Lineage (NCBI taxonomy): Eukaryota > Metazoa > Chordata > Amphibia > Anura > Leptodactylidae > Leptodactylus > Leptodactylus fallax. Next base: position 509,038 of record CAMRHE010000162.1, on the reverse strand, counting down.
TATTAATATATATAAATATATATATATATATCCATGGCAAACACCACAGCTCTACCAATAAATGTTAACTGTCACAAATGCCCAACAGTAAGTAATAATACTAATATCTATCTTACAGAATGAAGAACAGAAAGCAGAACCTTCTGACTCCCTGACTGTTCCCTGACAGCTTAGATGGCTATTTCAGCAGTGTCAAACAGGTAACACTCATTTCACTATCATGCTGGGAAAACTCTGTTATATTAAACTTAAACTGGAGACCTATTTTAATTGTTATGTGACTTCACAAATCCCCAAATTTACTCAGCTAATAATTAAAATAACCACAGTACATGTTTTCAGACTCTCTATTGCTTATTAATGTTATCTGAAAGGAAATTACTTACTGCAATCGTGCTGAATTTGTTTATTTAATATTATTTTGAGATATAATAAGTTATTAAAATGCATGTCACTGTCTACCATAGCCACGTACAGTAAAAAGTACAAAAAAAAAAATCTCAGCAAGTGAGAAAAGTAGTAATAACTTGCAAAAGTCTGTCTTCTTCATGACTGAAAGACAGCAAATTGCCCTTCACGGGTGAGGTGCAGGTATTTGATTTATTCTGCAGAGATTCATTTCATTTCATTGTAAATCAGACTGCTTAATTTTACATTTTCCCTGCATGCTATCGAAGGGGACATCTGGGAGGACACTGTAAGAGTAGCTGTAGGAACCAGTCCGATCCCTCAACAAATTACTTTGCCATGTAATACAATATTCATTTTCCGGCGATTTGTTGTCATTTTGATAGCATTTGACACCCCATGTCTATCCTTTTTAGCAGGGATTGCATGAAGCTGCCAAGAAAACTTTAGTATATAAAATAGAAGTGAATAGTAGCAGAAGATAAAATATATTAATATAGATAGGTTTATAACACTTATACACTGTATTCCTTTTTTCACTCTATAAAGATATAGTTTCCTCCAACCTGTAAGAAATAAAAATGTAAAATTCGACATTTTTTTTCTTTGCCGGAACTAAGCATTAACATGATGGTTATGGAAATTGCATTTTTGACAAGGACATGAGGGATTGTAGCTAGGGAGCCTGGACGAGCTCCACAATTTGCTGCTGACTTTTAACACATTAAGTAAACAGTTGATAATTACTTTAACTTAACTTTGTTCCATTGCTTTCAATGGCTTTTGTTGTGAGTTATGAGCTACAAGTTGAAGATTGCTACATCTACAAGATACACATTTACAGTAAAGAGTATACAAACTGTTATGCATTATAAGGTTATCAACACCTAATCAGAGTTAGGGCCGGTTCACATCTGCGCTTGCTTCGTGCAGAAACCAAGCGGAAACCACACGGACCCCATTATAGTCTATGGGGTCCACAGGTTTCCTTAGGTAAACCGCTTTTCTATGCGTATAGGTTTCCATTCGGGGGGATCCCCAAGCGGACTCCCCCGAACGGAATCCCAAATGCAGATGTGAACCGGCCCTTACAGCAAAGTACAGACTACAGAATATAGGTAGAAGGAAACAAGAATACTCATGGGGCGTCCATTTAAAACCTGTTATTCATCTGTAAACAAGACTTACTGTTCACTGAGATTTATGACCAATTTTACAGATGAAGAAATTTGTCTGACTTGGACATTTACACTGACAGAAATTTTGTTGCTATACACCCAGTTCTCATCTTCCTCATCTATTACAATATTGAAATTAAACTTTTCTCTTTATGGTTTTGTCTATCAAATATCTATCAGATGCTGTTTATTTACTACCATCAATTTAATTTCAGAGACAAAATTTTAGCACATTATATCTGCTTTCTGGGAGTGAAGTCAGATGAATTGGCCTATATGCAAAAATCCTGTAGACTGATATTATCTCACTGGACAGAAATTAGATAGATACTGAATCTATATGGATAAAGGCATCATAATATAAGGTATTTGATGCTATAAGGCTAGGGCGCCATGAATATGATCATGTTGAATTTGTTGTAATGTTCTCTAGATAATTCGCAACATAGGGAAACATTGAAGTTGCCATGGAAGTCACAGTAACCACAATTTTACAGATGTCTGCATACTTCACTGATCAGATTAATCCATACTTAACTGATTTCCTGTTTGGTTAAGGACTACAATTTTTCATAAAAATAATCCCCACTCAATATCTTGACATGCCAATAAAAGATTTGAAAGGCTGTAAGTCACACCACATGTGTTAAATAGCACATGTTAACCTGATGGCTTTTGCATTAAGTGTCAAGTTCAACTTTGCTACATCTCAATGATTTCTTAAAGATTAAAGGTTTCCTAAGCTCTTGGCTGCATGCCAACCTTTATCATCTAGAAAGATTAAGACAATACAAACAGCCATGATGGGCCCTAGGGTGAAGATCGGGGCTTTGTTAGACTCCAGATATGGAATTAATAGACTATGATAGACGTTGGGTCAAAGAGGTGTGTCTACAGTCATGGCCAAAAGTTTTGAGAATGATAGAAATATTAATTTTTACAAAGTCTACTGCTTCAGTTTTTCTAATGGCAATTTGCATATACTCCAGAATGTTATAAAGAGTGATCAGCTTAACAGCAATTACTTGCAAAGTCAATATTTGCCTAGAAAATGAACTTTATCCCCCCAAAACACATTTCAACATCATTGCAGCCCTGCCTTAAAAGGACCACCTAACATCGTTTCAGTGATTGCTCCATTAACACAGGTGTGGGTGTTGATGAGGACAGGGCTGGAGATCAATCTGTCATGATTAAGTAAGAATGACACCACTGGACACTTTAAAAGGAGGCTGGTGCTTGCCATCATTGTTTCTCTTCTGTTAACCATGGTTATCTCTAAAGAAACATTAAGTCATCATTGCACTGCACAAAAATGGCCTAACTGGGAAGAGTATTGCAGCTAGAAAGATTGCACCTCAGTCAACAATCTATCGCATCATCAAGAACTTCAAGGAGAGAGGTTCCATTGGTGCCAAAAAGGCTCCAGGGCGCCCAAGAAAGACCAGCAAGCGGCAGGACCGTCTCTTAAAAGTGTTTCAGCTGCGGGATCGGGCTACCAGCAGTGCAGAGCTTGCTGAGGAATGGCAGCAGGCAGGTGTGAGTGCATCTGCACGCACTGTGAGGCGGAGACTCTTGGAGCAAGGCCTGGTCTCAGGGAGGGCAGCAAAGAAGCCACTTCTCTCCAGAAAAAACATCAGGGACAGACTGATATTCTGCAAAAGGTACAGGGAGTGGACTGCTGAGGACTGGGGTAAAGTCATTTTCTCTGATGAATCCCCCTTTCGATTGTTTGGAACATCTGGAAAACAGCTTATTCGGAGAAGAAGAGGTGAGCGCTACCACCAGTCTTGTCTCATGCCAACTGTAAAGCATCCTGAAACCATTCATGTGTGGGGTTGCTTCTCAGCCAAGGGAATCGGCTCTCTCACAGTCTTGCCTAAAAACACAGCCATGAATAAAGAATGGTACCAGAATGTCCTCCAAGAGCAACTTCTCCCAACCGTCCAAGAGCAGTTTGGCGCTCAACAATGCCTTTTCCAGCATGATGGAGCACCTTGCCATAAAGCAAAGGTGATAACTAAATGGCTCAGGGAACAAAACATAGAGATTTTGGGTCCATGGCCTGGAAACTCCCCAGATCTTAATCCCATTGAGAACTTGTGGTCAATCATCAAGAGACGGGTGGACAAACAAAAACCAACAAATTCAGACAAAATTAAAGCATTGATTCTGCAAGAATGGACTGCTATCAGTCAGGATTTGGTCCAGAAGTTGATTGAGAGCATGCCAGGGAGAATTGCAGAGGTCCTGAAGAAGAAGGGTCAACACTGCAAATATTGACTTGCTGCATTAACTCATTCTAACTGTCAATATAAGCTTCTGTTACTCATAATATGAATGCAATTATATTTCTGTATGTGATAAAAACATCTGACAAACACACATAAAAACCAGAGGGCAGCAGATCATGTGAAAATATAATATTTGTGTCATTCTCAAAACTTTTGGCCATGACTGTGTAGTCTGACTCTAGCAGAACTGATTGGATGGTGCCAAAGTGTGTAGACATATACTGTAACCTTACAGATGTGGCAAAGTTAACCTGGACTTTCTGCATCCAGATAACCAAACAACAAAGTCACTGAAAAGACATTGACATATCTCCGATAACACTCTGTGCCACAGTGTTGTTAAGTGTGAAGGTTAACTCTGATAAATTATTCATACTGTAAATGTCTTATAGGAATAATAAAGAGAAGACATGCCGTAGAAAAAAAAATATACAAAATTTTTATGAGTAATATAATTTAATTATAATAATAATAATAATATAAAAATAGAATTTTAGAAATGTTAGAAAAATTGACCATTCCTCTTTAACCACCACTGCATTCAGAACCAACATCAATGAATCTGCTATTGTCTTTGTTTTTCATCATTGCTTTATAATAGGTGGAATAATCCCAAGGAAAAATACAGACACACCATAGACAGCACTGTTGGCAACCCTTCCAGGGTTCAAATCTAACCAAGGTCAACATCTGTATGATCCAAAGCCATACTAATATGGAATTTCGATTCTGAGCCCTACTTGTGGATAGTGATTGATGCTGGTGCCTGTATAGTTTTGCAGAATATGTTTGTGTTATACAAGCAAGAGAAAAATAAATAAATCCAGATATATCCCGATTTAACTAATCTCTAAATTGGCGAATTATTCCAACAGAATAATAGAATATGCTTAAAAAAGCCTCAAAAGGCTGCATTTCATCATCCCACACTGGGTGGTGACACATAGACACATACAAGATAGCATATCAACTTGCCACAAAACCACATTGTGTTGAGAAAACTAGTTCAACTTATGATGATACATATCTGGACATGTCCAACCTAAAGGGCACATAACAAAGAATACATCTTGTGGGGAAGGTAGCTTGGTAGCTGCAATGGTGCAGACCCAACCAGTCAGAGACAGGGACACAAAAATCTGGTGCAAACAGGTTTATTTAAAAAAAAAAACAGCAAAATAAATAAACTTCAGTTCAGGTACAAAATAAGCAAAAATAAAATACAGTCTTAACTTCAGGCAAAATACCCAAAAAAAAACCCTGCTCGTACAAGCACTAACTAAACAAGATAAAGTTAACTATACATGTGGCTTACTGCCAGCCACATGAACAAACAAAACAGCACAGTTAGGTCTCACTAGATTCTCAGTATCTCTGGACAGACCCAGGAGCCTCCTCTCGCTCCCAGGATCTGTCCTGAAGTGCAGGCTCTGTAGGCTTTTATGTCCAAGTAAAGCCAAGGCCCCACACCTGGAGCTGAAGCCTATTAAAGACCTGCCCTGGACCACACGTATGTCAGAAACCTGGGGCTGATATAGCGGGACTCCAGCACTCTGCCTGTCACATTCTAACAAACTATACAGCTCATAACTCATAGTCTAAAAATGTCAAAATAGAAAAAACTTCAGGACCCATATAAATCACCACATAACTTTCTAATATCAAATAGGCAACTACTGTAGATGAGGCAGTAGCTGAATTTTGTTGCATGTGATTCCTACTGAGAAGTACAAAAAAAAAAAGAAAAGTCTACAACACAAATAAACTGCCTAATGATGCTTAACCTTAATTAAAGCAATTCATTAAAATGAAATGGATTGGTTAGCTCCCCACATCTAGAATTGTGCATCTCTGACATTGAATATATTGACCTGTAAGCGAGTCGTATTCACAGCCTTATAATTACTCTGTGAAAGTCCCTATTACTTCAGTTTGTAGTAAAATTTTACAGATTATTAGTTTGCTCGCTTCTCATGAAATCAATTGAACATTACTCTGCTCTAACTAATGGTGGGTCGTTAAAACAATACAGATATATGTACGCAAGTTTTATTTTTTTCTTCTAGAAAAAGGAAAACATTTTGGTCAAAGAAAAAAGTTTTCTTAATGGTATTGATCAGTTATACATTGAGTTAATTTCTTAAGGACTGATATTGGAGACGTAATGTGACCACGCTTAACTGATTTCCGATATGGTTAAGGATTTCAATTTGTCTTGAAACCAATTCAACACAATATTACAACATGCTAACTAAAGCTTTGAAAGTTTACAATTTAACCTTCACTGGGTGGTCACATATAGGATAGTAAGTATATCCCTTTGTGATAAATTATCACAAAGCCATGTTCTATATGAAAGTAGCTTAACTAGTGGAACACATATCTGAACATGTCCAGGTAAGGAAGGATATATTTGTATGTTCTCATCCATGGACAAAAGATACATCTACAGAAGTGTCCTTTCTTTCCTTTCCTGTTGTATTCTAAGGTGGAATGAGGTGTAAGTATCCAACTATTTAACAACATGATTTTGTAATACTCTGTTAAGATTTGGTTATAAATTGTGTTTCTATATGCATCCTACAGTGGCTGTGATGTAAATTACAGCCCTCAAAGGGCTTTTGTTAGAATGTTTCAATAATATATTGAATTTATGCCATGAGAAACTGAAGTTCTCAACAAAAATTTACTCAATAGTTGGTGTGACTTTTGCCCTTTGCCTTCCATTAATTCTGCTTGGTACACTTGAAGACAGTTTTTAAAGGAACTCTGCAGGGAGGTTGTTCCCGCCATCTTGGAGAACTAAGTACAGATCTGTGGATGTAGGCTTGCTTAAATCCTTCTGCCTCTTCATGTAATCCTAGACAGACTGGATGATGTTGAGATCAGAACTTAGAGGACTCCTCCTCCAAAGGGCACTCACACCAAATATTAATGGTATTTAGATTTCTCTTTAGTTCATTCATTTTTGTTAATTGAAAAAAATAAACTATCAATACTTTTATTTTTTAAATCATTTTTATATTCACACTTTTGTAGACACCTTCATAATACCTTTGCACAGTACCATATATATGTCTATGGTTATCTGTCCAGTAGCCGTGTAGTGAATTGCAGCCTACCAAGGCTTTTGTTATCATGTCATGAAATTCTTGTGATATTGCATTGAATTGGTTCCATGAGAAAATGGGGTGGACACATCTTCTCAATAAATGATAAGGTTACTGTACGTGTATAGTGACCTATGACTAACTCCAACAGAAGAAGTCAGTGAAAGGAAAGATCAGACATATTGAACTTCACATGCCTTATTCTTTGTTCTCATAGAAGAAAAACTGGTTTGTCTGGCAGATGCTTCCGCTCTCCACTGAAAGCATATGCATGTTTTTCTTATTAGTGTACTATTTAGTAATGTTCACATACATACACTATGTTTAAGGTACCTGAGTAGATGTATGTGAGTATCATTGTGGTCATCAATGAAAGAATTAATCAGCAGGCACACTATTACTCATAAGGGTATTCTCGGGACCACAGATGTCACCTCCTGGGTTGCTCTAAGGTCATTTTCATTTCAAATTAGAACCGAAAATAAGTGAAGAGTCTTTAAGGACAGAATATTTTTACACCTAATTATGTTAAGCAAGTTCAAGGGCACCATAATTGGATTTCAGTCATTTTTGGTTAATAATTCTCATACAGCACTGTGACTGGAGTAGGTAAGGCCAGCTATATTTAAACCTTACTTTCATGTTAAAAAAAATATTGTCACTTCCGTCTCCATGATTGTTATTCTGTAAATAAGTAGATTCATGTCCTATTACAATCTAAGTGTAAGGCTAAATATTTATTTCTTATAATAATCTACGTTTTTGAAAAAATATTTTATCTTATAGAAAAATCTTTTTTTGATCCAGATATAGTTAAAGTGACTTTTGTTAGCTGCTCATTTTTTGCTACAATTGTTGCAATTTAAAATACATAAAATTTGAAAGGTAATTTTCTTCTAAGGTCAAACACGATTGTGAGCTTTTTTTATAATGGGAATGATTTTCTATGGATGAATAGTTTTACGTATAGAAAATATCATTTTATCAGATGAACAGTGATATACAGTAGTGAAGAACTTTTAGAAAATATATTTGTTTGATAGGCTCCTACTAAATATCCCTCTATTTCTTACTTGCTACTCATCATTATCTCTAATGGGGCTCTGCATTTGAAATGTTCGATACACATAAGAAAGATGCAGACTGAAGCAAACAGATTTGCATCAAAAGTGCTAAAACAAAAGCCCAGATTTACTGTAGTGGTTACAACTAGACACTGACAACTTATTGTATGAGAGTTTTTTTGACTCTCCTCATCAAATGATGTTGGGAGAGAAAAGGACCAGTAATGTTGAATTGTATTATACAACAAAGTGATAAGCTGAGATAAACTGCTGTCATAGATGTCTGATTGTGGTACTGTCTCCACTCCCCACTAAAAACGCATGAATGTGTTTGAAAGGAGTTTGGGGAATAGATGTGGACTGAAAAACAATTTGGTTGTACAGACTCTTTTACTATTTCTAAGACAAATTAAGGAAGATAAGTGTCAATAAAAAAAAAAATGAACTACTATGTCTAAACATAGTAGAAAATGAAATATCATTTATATAGATATCCATTATCCTCTATCAAAGAATAACAGGGGTAAAGGATGATAAATGGTAACCTAGGAAGCTCAATAACACAGGGTACCTCTTAATCACCTGAAAAGGGGTTTTCCAAGACTTACATCTTGACGACCTATCTTTAGGGTAGGTTATCAATATCTGATTGGTGGGTATCAGGCACCTGGAACCCCCATAGATCAGTTGATTGAAGAGGCTGCAACAATCAGATTACAGCAGCAGGCTCTTCATTGAATACCAAGCACAACACCATACTGCAACTTCGCCCAATTTACTTGAATGAGACTGTAATGCTGTACCATGTGACTGATTAAAGTGACATCATCAGCACAGGGAAGAGGCAGCAGTGTTCATGAGTGTCATGTCCTCTTTAACCAATTGATCTGTGGGGTCCCAGTTGTCAAACCCCACTGATCACATTTTGATGACTTATCCTAGGGAGCTGCTTGTCAGTGGTTAGAAAAACCAGACCTGTTATGATCAGTTTTATGCCTTATTGACTACACTGTAAGTAAGGGTTGTCCATAAGGGTGGCTCCTTTGAAGGAGTTGCTTCATGTTAAAAGACATCAATCCATTGGAAGGATCTGATATTGTGGTCTAGCCCCCTTTGACTTGAATGGTCCATATTTCCAATGAAACGACCCCTCTTTGAGAAGAACAACCATTTTGCAGTTCCACCATATATTACCCACATTGATCATCTTCTTTATGATCATTCCCCAGTAAACCACATTTCAATGCAATTTCGAGTGTTCATCTCAAAGAGGTTTCACTGAATGTGACAGGATAATCTGAGCATATAAAGTAAGTTTTGAGTAAAACATGTGAACGCTAAACATAATTGCTTATTCTTTACATAATATTCAGCATATTAATGTCCCTTTTACAGTGCATTTGGTTATCACTACTTCAGCAGAGCTTGTAAATGCTTCTTATTATTCTGCCATGGTAAGATAACATCTAATTTAGACTTCTGAAAAGTCTGTTGTGCAGCAGGAATTACACCAAGGCTAGTAATTTACTGATATGACCATTTAACTCCAGCCTAGCTCCATGGTAATGAATATAGATGAGAGGTAGGGAATGTGTGTTGTCTTAATTTAGCACCTGACAACATTTAAATAGCATTTAGAGCATGAATTACATGCAAGGGTTAGTATCACCCTGGTGGGAAGGGATCGGCTAGAAAAAGACATGGAAAACTAATACATGCAATATATAATGTGTATCACATGGCTGACTTTTAATATGAAACTTTAATGGGATTTTCTCTTTAGAGAAATTGCTCCTGAATTACTGTATTCACAATATATAGGGAAACCGATTTATATCATATTCAGTAGATGTATATTATTTTGGGCACTGATTGGAAATAAATAGATGGCCATCCAGGGACACAAATCAAGTGTAACGGCATTCTCTAGTGTTTGTACACATTTTTTAGAGCAGGTATCCTTTTTCAGTAAAGATCTGAAAATGACAGTATTACCAGTGTCTCTAGGAATATTCCTCGTTTTAGTATTGATAAATATTGAGATTAAGATTGTAGATAGTAGAATCAATTTAATTAAATATTTGACCCTTTCTTTACTGGATTTATCATCTTTTAGAGAAAAAAAAAATCATTGGTCTAAATCATAATTTTCCTTCTATGTACTATTTCCCAATATATATAATTCATCCGTCTCTACCTGCCTGTGCGATGCTGTGCTGATCCATTATAGGACTGATAGCAGAGCAAAGAGAAATAGAAATATTAAGGTCAAAATAGTGATTGACCAGGAGCTGAGTAGAAGATGGATTGTAGGATAATGAGCGCAGAATACATAAAAAAAAATCCACCTAAAAAGATCACTCTATTGGGTTCATAGCATACCCTGTGCATGTTTGTTAAGGAGAAAAGCTTTTTATGGTTGGTCATACTTTTAGTAATCTGTACAATTCATTGGTATATACACAAAAGTTCTCAGTATCTGATATACAGATGTCACCCTGAGATATATGACATGAGATGACCAGCTTTAAAAAATATACATGATTTGTGATACTCCATCAGGAGATGTTTGTCCTATAAGCTTCAATATGTGTGACCACCCAATGGTTATGTTGTGCATTTTGGCCTGCCATTGGTTTTACTAGCATTTTAAAATATTGTATCAAATTTGTGTCATGACAAATTGTGTCCTAAACCAAATCTGAACGAAATTAAGGGTGGTCAGATCTGTAGGATATCTCTTTTCATTTAAATCTTGGAGAAGTAAGTCAAGGTGAATATTCTGTAGGAATATTCTCAGAAGGAAATACAGGTTAGTCAATGGACAAATCAAACTGATAGTAGATATAATAGGAATGTACAGTATGGAAGGCTTTCTATAAATGCTAAGTCTGGTAGATTGATGAGAAGGATTTAGGGGCAATAGTTGCTAATTTAGGTGATAAAACTGACCTGTATTTTGGTAAGCCTCCAAGTATAACTGGTGGACATGTGAACTACTAGTTTAGCAGGAAAGGGTCAGCTACAGCTATTACAAATGAAAGGATTTCATCTTTAGGACCGCTGATGATCTTTAGAGACAGGTTTGTTGAAATTTGGGTGGGAAATTGGCAAATTTCATAAGACATTGTGAAAATCATTACCCAAAATCGAAATAAAGATATGTCCTTTCCTCTTAGCTTGACCCATCCAAAGACAAATGGTAAGATTTTGCAATACTTGGTTAGGAGATGGCTATTAAATATGACAACTCTGTGCAACCACCAAGCGGCTGTGACATGAATTTTTTTCTAGTATTTCACAATATTATATGACATATGTATCATGAAATATTAATTGTTACCTAAATTTGTGGAATTTTTGGCCATGACCATGACATATAGAGATGGTCTCCAATGTCTGTGAAGCATGTCCAATTGGTGTTTATTTATTTTTCGTGAACTTACCTACCTCACAGCATCTTTTGATAAGGAGAGACAGATAGGGATGACTATATCGCCAGCCAAGAGATTCGAAAGTCACTCTCCCATTGGGATATGTAGTGCATATATTTAAAGGTGTTTTATGTGGTGGACACATTTAGCATTGTATGTGATATAAGACTTGCTCTTTAGACTTTCTACATTTTCTATGTATATTCTTAGAAGTGCTAAATTAATACATGTGCTGGATCTCATTAGGTTTCAATATTTTCCCGATCGTTAGAGTTTCTAGGAAAGGAAAATGATTTGCCAATGATAAAATATGTCGGCAGAATTAGGATTAAATCAACTGAATAATCAGCATCTGTCAATCATTAAATAGGAACTGCCAAAAATGTAAGGTTTTCACCTGCTGCCTATGCAAATGCTGTAGATGCCACCAGAATAAGCTTAGTGCAATAAGTGATGCTTATGAGCACTGACAAATGAATATATAAACTTACCCTTGAGCTGACGCAAATGGGAAAGAACTACCTATAAAAAATACTTATCTTACTTATGAAGGCTGTACTTTCTGCTGATCTTTTCAAAAATAGAGTACATGTTATATCGTATGCATAGTAAATTACCCCAGCCTTGGTTGAGACTAGTGATGTGCTAATGACTCCACAATAATGTCACATAATGGGTCATAATTTAGTTGGATGCCAGGCAACCCATTCCACATACAATCTCATACCAATGTTACCACCCTTAGCATATTTTGAATTCTCTCAAGTTATAAAATTTGTTATCAATCTAGTTTAATAAAAATTTGTGTCATCCATAAAAAACATACATTGAACATATAAGCTATTAAAGAGACTCTTGAGGATAGGATACTCAATATCAAACCAGTCAAAGTACATTGTAGAGGACATTATACTGGACATCATCACCATTAGATAGTCCATAGATGTATCAGTTTCTTGAAAAAGTAATTTTTTTTGAAATATGCAAATGAGGTTCAAGTGCACTGGGAGCATGTCAGAGCCCCCAAGGGCTCCAGGAAACAGCAGACACATGTGCAGGAACAAGAAGCGTCATAGCTGCAGGATAGGAAAAAGCTGTCAATCATGTGTACAGAGACAGAATATGAAACCTGGAGACGGAGCCCTTGGAGACTCTGCCAAACCCTCCTTATACTTGCAAGCTAAGGAGGAAACCTCTGGTTTGACATTTCATGCCATTCAGTACAATTCAGTTGAGTTTAGAGAAAATATAAGGATGGACATATCTGAATACATTTGTAAAATGATTAACATCCCATGCCATAGAGGTTGGTGTCAAGATATGTCAGAGTCAAGATAAAGAAGGACACATCTATAGGAGGAAATAACATCCATGAACCTTGGATACTTCGATTGTTCAATCAATTAATTTATTAAAGCAGTTATCTGGGACTATAATATTAATTGCTGCCTACCAAGTACAGCGCCATACGTTATGTAGTGGCTGTGCTTGGTATTGCAACTCAGCTCCATTCGTATGAGACTGATCTGCATCATGGCCATGTGACCAATGGCCATAATGTTACTGCCAACTCAATATCATAGTCTCAGAAAACCCCTTTAGATTTTCCCTTGACCTAAACATTGGCATGTGATCCATAACTTTTAATAAAGACTGATACCAGTCAAGACTTATCCAAACTGTATAATACACTGCAACAACATCTTTCATGACACTTTTACGATTTAAGTTTTTTCAAGATTTTTCTCTTAAAACTAAAGTACAGTATATAAATGTTACTTAGAACAACAAGGTGCAGAATGCAGAAGAGTCATACATTTACATGAGCAGTAGGGAACAAACAGGCAGCTCCTTTACTATTCCAAATCTTTCCTAGAGGCTTGGATTATTTAGGGTGAGTTTATACAGTTTAGCAGTCAAGGAGAAAGATGTTTTTGGATTAGAGCATTTTTATGGCTGAAAGTAATTGTTGGCTTTCAATAAAACATAAATCTGCTGGCTTTTTATTGAGGTTTGTGGACTCCTTCTGCAAAGTCAATTGTTGCTTCGAGCAGTGTACTGGAAAATACAAAATTGTCTTGCAGTGATTTTTTTTCTATGATTTTGCACCTGGCTATGTTGTCTCCGGCTTCCATGCAATGCTTTCTACTATTCTACCTTGTGGCATGCCATTTATCATAGGAATCTGAGGGCTCATCATTAATTTGAGAAACCTTTACAAAGACGATAGAACAGTTTAGTGTGAGTTATATTCAGTACAAATCATTACAAATACTTTTATCTTCAACAAATAAAACATACCCCTAAAATTACTAAATATCCTGGAAGGATTTCTGCTGAAAGTCTCCTTTTTTGAAAGCTGCTTGAAAACCTATTGATCTGATGTTTGTCACCTATGTATGAAAACCAATATGACTCTTATCATAGTCCACAAATAATTTTCCTTCCACCCACCTTTCCTGAAGTACTGAATGTCAACCACTTATTTATGTATTAATTCCATATTAAGAGGCATGAAATCTCTTCTACACTTAAATGGGTCCTCCATCCATTAGCATGTATCATTTATCCACGACTGGTGTGATCACTGAACCCTTATCAATTGCTACCAGCACAATTATGGATATAGGGATGGACAAATTTAGATTATTTGGCAAGCAAGTGCATTGCCGCTCCATACACGTCTAAGAGTAAATACATACTTTCCATTTTTGAGGATATTTTTTGTTTTTGATCAAGTGTTTTTTATTTATTTTTATCAAAAGAATATACAAGACAAACAAAAGTCAAAGTCAGGGGTCCGGGTCTGATAGGCTGGCTTTGACTAACCAGCATTCTTATATGCACTCAAACTTAGAAGAGAATTTCCTTAAGTAAATTCCCTATTCCAATTGTATAATTGTGTTCATTCTAGAAGTAAATTCCCTTATAATAGGCAGCTTAGCCTGAATCTACGAAACTGAAATGTTTATTGTGCACAATACAAGACCCTCTGGACATCCAATGTGGTCCTGTCATCTCCAACAGTCCCATCAAACATCAGTTTCATTATGCAGTTTTTTAGCCATAAACAGGAAAGAAATATTATCTGTTATATATAGGACCTGACTGTGTGTGCTTATGCTAAGAGTAGTCTTACACATACCATATTGTGGCAGTTTTTCCGGCAGTTTATTGAACCAAAAAAGGAGTTTTAAAAGCAATGGAAAATAGAAAGAAGGACTTACACTTCTCCTCTGTTGGCTACACTTAAAGGGGTTTTCCGGGCAAAAAATTTTTTTTTTTTTTTTTTTAAATGTCTGTTAGTGCTACTAATGGATTAATAAATGCGCCCATATACCTTTAGCTGTGTTTTGAGTGATTTCTGGGTGTCTCTGGGAGCTCCTGGTATCTTCTGCATTTGTTTACATGGTTCAGCTTCCTGCTACTTCCACACTAACCCCTCTCACCTTACTCCTCCCTCCTTCCTCTCTCCCTCCCTCCCATACACCCCTCCCTGTCTCAAGCTATTCCGCCCACTACTAGCCCTTCCCTACCTACTCAGCCCAACCCCCAACCCCGTTATATAGTTACCTCTCTTCCTTCCATGGCTTCTTCCTGTGGGTCAGCCCCTCCTTCTTTACTTATACTGCAGGCGTGCGCTGTTCTCCCAGTGCTGCTCTGTTCTCTGCAGCACTGGGAGCTGCGCAGTAGAGGTGTATTATTGGCAACAGTGCACAGATCAGTGCTGGGAGATGCGGCAGCAGTCAGAAAAGAGGGAGGAGCCATCTCGCAGGAAGAAGCCATGGAAGTTAAGTATGATGGAGTGGATGGGGGGAGTAGTAGTGACGATCCATTTCCAGAAATGGGGAAATGGCTCGTCACCAGATAATCAGAAAATGTCCCTGGGGCGGTCACCTGACCACCCCAGGGATATGGGTAAATATATATATTTTTGATTTATTATGTTATTTAGAAAGTAGGCGGGGGGAGGGTGTTTAGATTAGTGTAGAGATTTCCATTTATCCCGGACAACCCCTTTAAGGCTTTAAAAAAAAAGCATAAAAAACTGAAGTGGCATTATTCCAAAAATTCTGTGCATGAAATGATCAATTAATAGGAGCACAAAACAGTCTATCAATCTGCAGGGATCAAAGAGAACATTGAACATTTGTTTTCTATGAAGTGCACAGGAGATATCTGATATTAGATGGAATAACCCCTTCATTAAAGCTAAAGAGAAAAAAGGCAAAGTTGTGTACGTAGTACAGTTGAAAAAAATATGTCAGGATGTGACTGAAAGGAAAGGTTGAGGGAAACTAGAATTACATTCTAATCATGCGGATCATTGACAGCCAAAATTTGACCCCATAATGTTTGATTAAAAAGTTAAAGGGGAAATCCACTCATAATGATCTTCAGATATGTAATAGATATACAGTCATATGAAAAAGTTTGGCCACCCCTATTAATCTTAATCATTTTTAGTTCTAAATATTTGGGTGTTTGCAACAACCATTTCAATTTGATATATCTAATAACTGATGGACACAGTAATATTTCAGGATTGAAATGAGGTTTATTGTACTAACAGAAAATGTGCAATATGCATTAAACCAAAATTTGACCGGTGCAAAAATTTGGGTACCCTTATCATTTTATTGATTTGAATACTACTAACTACTTTTTACTGACTTACTGAAGCACAAAATTGGTTTTGTAACCTCACTGAGCTTTGAACTTCATAGCCAGGTGTATCCAATCATGAGAAAAGGTATTTAAGGTGGCCAATTGCAAGTTGTTCTCCTATTTGAATCTCCTCTGAAGAATGGCATCATGGGCTCCTCAAAACAACTCTCAAATGATCTGAAAACAAAGATTGTTCAACATAGTTGTTCAGGGGAAGGATACAAAAAGTTGTCTCAGAGATTTAACCTGTCAGTTTCCACTGTGAGGAACATAGTAAGGAAATGGAAGACCACAGGGACAGTTCTTGTTAAGCCCAGAAGTGGCAGGCCAAGAAAAATATCAGAAAGGCAGAGAAGAAGAATGGTGAGAACAGTCAAGGACAATCCACAGACCACCTCCAAAGAGCTGCAGCATCATCTTGCTGCAGATGGTGTCACTGTGCATCGGTCAACAATACAGCACACTTTGCACAAGGAGAAGCTGTATGGGAGAGTGATGCGAAAGAAGCCTTTTCTGAAAGCACGCCACAAACAGAGTCGCCTGAGGTATGCAAAAGCACATTTGGACAAGCCAGCTTCATTTTGGAAGAAGGTCCTGTGGACTGATGAAACAAAGATTGAGTTGTTTGGTCATACAAAAAGGCGTTATGCATGGCGTCAAAAAAACACAGCATTCCAAGAAAAACACTTGCTACCCACTGTAAAATTTGGTGGAGGTTCCATCATGCTTTGGGGCTGTGTGGCCAATGCCGGCACCGGGAATCTTGTTAAAGTTGAGGGTCGCATGGATTCAACTCAGTATCAGCAGATTCTTGAGAATAATGTACAAGAATCAGTGACGAATTTGAAGTTACGCCGAGGATGGATATTTCAGCAAGACAATGATCCAAAACACAGCTCCAAATCTACTCAGGCATTCATGCAGAGGAACAATTACAATGTTCTGGAATGGCCATCCCAGTCCCCAGACCTGAATATCATTGAACATCTGTGGGATAATTTGAAGCGGGCTGTCCATGCTCGGCGGCCATCAAACTTAACTGAACTGGAATTGTTTTGTAAAGAGGAATGGTCAAAAATACCTTCATCCAGGATCCAGGAACTGATTAAAAGCTACAGGAAGAGACTAGAGGCTGTTATTTTTGCAAAAGGAGGATCTACTAAATATTAATGTCACTTTTCTGTTGAGGTGCCCATACTTTTGTACCGGTCAAATTTTGGTTTAATGCATATTGCACATTTTCTGTTAGTACAATAAACCTCATTTCAATCCTGAAATATTACTGTGTCCATCAGTTATTAGATATATCAAATTGAAATGGCTGTTGCAAACACCCAAATATTTAGAACTAAAAATGATTAAGAGTAATAGGGGTGTCCAAACTTTTTCATATGACTGTATGTGAGAAGATCAAAATGCTGAGGTCTGCAATCTCAGACCACCACTAATTCGCATAATGAAACGGTTCTCTAAAACATTACTCAACCTGTCTTGTACATTTCTATAACATGAATTCTGACAGGAGTTAAAATTAAGAAGCTTTAAATAAATTTTATAATAATAAATGTCATTGTAACAATGAGCTTATATTATAGTCTATGGGGTCCGTGGGTTTCTGCGGGTAACTGCTTTTTAAGAGGATAGGGTTTCTGGTTTTTGGGTCCCCAAGCGGAAACCTGAACGCTAGTGTAAATCTAGCATCAGCTGTAATCTGTAAAAGAATATGGTCCTGGGTATTTGATTCCTCTGCAGTGCCTCTAGAGGTGAATGAGGCATTGCATAGTGCTAGTTCAAGCAATGCACATCTCAAGTCCTCCAGAGTTCCAGATGCTCTTTGTAGATGTATTATAATTGACAGGTTTGGATCCTGAACAAGTGATTTCTTTCTACTATTGTAATTTAGGATTACTAAAATGACTTTTTTAAGTAACTGATTCTTTTAATTGTACTGTATAGAGATCAGTCTAAACTATTAGCACAACAATGTTATACAACTTATTTACTACTATTGGAATATTGAGCAGTTTGAGTTTGAGTTTATTTTTAGTGTGACTTAATATTATACATTCTTGTCACCCAAGCAAAGTATGACTTTCATCTCCAAGCATTAGGAAGAGGATATAGACATCCTAGTATACATACAATGGAGTTTGCAGCTTCTGTTTGAAGTTCTGTAGACAAATGCTTGGTATTTTTAGAAGCACTTTATAAGCATAAAAGCTATTCCCTGTGTCCTCATCAATTTGAAATTACCATTTTAAGGGTGATTAAATGAGGATTAGTGGTAATGTTCTACTTATTAGGCTGGGTCTCCAAGTGGAACTGATGATATAGTATTTGTCAATAACTAGTTCACAGACCTACATTTTATCAAATGAAGCCTATGTAGCACAAAGTCTCCGAAGGCTTTGAAGCCACTTCCCATATATACAACAGTCACACTTTCTAAAGTGAAATAAATTTTAGCATGTGGCATGTCACATAGCTTTATGATTACTGCTGGGCTACTGCATCAAATCCTACATAGAACCCTGTATCAGAATCCAGCAGCGAAGGATTGGATTTCCTGTGCCTTAGTATGATGATAGATTACCCCAGCAGGAAAAGTAAAATGGAAGAGCTTGGACTGAAATCAATTAACATCACAGTTATGAGACAGAATTGATGTTCACACTGATGTGATGCTTTACAAGCTGTCAATAAAATTATCTGAACTCTGAAAGTAAAAATACAGACGATATTAGTTGATGTTGGTTAGGAGGCATGAAAAGAGGAAACTTCAGGAAGAAAGTCTGAAAAATTGGAAGAAAGTTTCAGAACTCAGTTGCCTAAATATAATAATAGAAGAGTGAAAAAAGTAATTCTCAAACAGCATGCTGTCAATCTACAAACTTTGCATCCGTCAAAGAGAGTTGTCATACGTAGACAGTAAAAGCTGAACTTGGAAAGTAAAGAAGAAAACATCCTTTCAGAATCTTTTCAGGGTATATTTTCTAATAAAACTGTACGTATTATATCAAATAATATAAAATATTAAAATACATACAAATGAAGAAATCTTTCACAATTAATTACAGTTAACATTACATTTCAATGTTATATTGTAGCAAAGTTTTTATTGACTTTTTATGTATTATCAAACTGCAGTATGTTATTCATATATTATATGTTGAAGACTGCTATACAGTGGGAAAAAAAAGCAGTAATGTTTTGGCGCTGTTGCTGGGAAACACAGACTTTCAACTCTCTCCAAAGATTTTCTATGGGGTTGAGATCTGGAGACTGGCTAGGCCACTCCAGGACCTTGAAATGCTTCTTACGAAGCCACTCCTTCGTTGCCCTGGCGGTGTGCTTGGGATCATTGTCATGCTGAAAGACCCAGCCATGTTTCATCTTCAATGCCCTTGCTGATGGAAGGAGGTTTGCACTCAAAATCTCACAATACATGGCCCCATTCATTCTTTCATATACACGGATCAGTCGTCCTGGTCCCTTTGCAGAGAAACAGCCCCAAAGCATGATGTTGCCCCCCCCCCCATGCTTCACAGTAGGTATGGTGTTCTTTGAATGCAACTCAGCATTCACTCTACTCCAAACACAACAAGTTGTGTTTCTACCAAACAGTTCTATTTTGGTTTCATCTCCCAATACTCTTCTGGAACATCCAAATGCTCTCTAGCAAACTTCAGATGGGCTCGGATATGTACTGGCTTAAGCAGGGGGACACGTCTGGCACTGCAGGATCTGAGTCCCTGGCGGCGTAGTGTGTTACTGATGGTAGCCTTTGTTACGTTAGTCCAGGCTTTCTGCAGGTCATTCACTATGTCCTCCCGTGTGGTTCTGGGATTTTTTTCTTACCGTTCTTGTGATCATTTTGACCCCATGGGGTGAGATCTTGCGTGGAGCCCCTGATCGAGGGAGATTATCAGTGGTCTTGTATGTCTTCCATTTTCTAATTATTGCTCCCACAGTTGATTTCTTCACACCAAACTGCTTGCCTATTGCATATTCAGTCTTCCCAGCCTGGTGCAGGTCTACAATTTTGTTTCTGGTGTCCTTCCACAGCTCTTTGGTCTTCACCATAGTGGAGTTTGGAGTGTGACTGTTTGAGGTTGTGGACAGGTGTCTTTTATACTGATAACAATGTCAAACAAGATTCATTACTACAGGTAATGAGTGGAGGACAGAGGAGCCTCTTAAAGAAGATGTTACAGGTCTTTGAGAGCCAGAAATCTTGCTTGTTTGTAGGTGACCAAATACTTATTTTCCACCATAATTTGCAAATAAATTCTTAAAAAAATCAGACAATGTGATTTTCTAGATATGTTTTCTCATTTTGTCTCTCATAGTTGAGGTCTACCTATGATGTCAATTACAGGCCGGCCTCATCTTTTTAAGTGAGAGAACTTGCACAATTGGTGGCTGACTAAATACTTTTTTTCCCCCACTGTATGTGTACAAATGTAAAGTGACCTAAACTGAACCCGCACCTACAATGCTGGCTACCTATTAGCACCACTTGAGAGAACATGAACACTTACTGAATACTGTTTATACATTGAATCCAATAGTAAAACAGCATGGAATAAGCAACTAAAGATGTAGCCAAATTTAACATGACTTTTATGGCACAGAGTGTGGGCTCGTTCAATTGCTTTTGTTGTCTTCTGCAAGAAGATATTGTGCTGCAGCACAGCAAGTTATCTTGCTGCAGAAAGTGAAGTTAAACTTTGCTTCAGCTGTACTTTAGAGAAAATATTCTAGTCCCCACATCACTAGTTTTATGCATCCTCTGTCACTCCTAATATCCCTCAGTGTGACTACCATTGTGAAGACGTCAGGCAATTTGGTGGATGCATCAGAATAGTTTTTTTTTGCATCTATTGTGACATACTTTCCACTGGAATGGCATAAGATACTTTCCTCTTGGTTTGACATGTTAAAATATATGTCACATGATAATTTTCTTTTCAAGACAATATTATTTTGTATTACTGTATCACAAAGTACTATTGTATATGTATCTTTGTGCAGCCATCCAGTTGTAGTATGTTGTTATATTGCATGTTGCTAGTGGCTTCATGAGAAATCAGAATGTTAAATTAATTTGAGCTAAGATAAGGGTGGACCCTTTTTCTATATTTTAAAGGTGTTTTATTACCATGTGAGCCTCAAAATTTCAGAATTTTTAAGCAATTGACAATTTTTGGATTGCCTTCAGTTTATAGCTGATCTCATTCATGTATAGATTCCATATTCCCAGTGAGTAGAGCAAGAACTTGGAAGACAATCAACCAGTGCTTATTCACTTAGTACTGGTATCTAGAGATGAGCGAATAGAATCTGACAAAGTGGAATTCGATCCAAATTTACGGAAATATTCGATTCACATTGAATTCAAATTTCCTCACACTTCGTTGTAACAAATTGCATTTAGTTCAAAATGGCTGCTGTACATGTTAGGACATGGGGCAAGGAACTCTGGGATCACGAGATCACCCACAATGCCAATCAGCAGCTAGCCCTATGATGTCACAGTCCTTTAACCCCTTCGCGAGCGCCCACGGCATGTTTAACCCCCGCATCCAAGGTGTTAAAATTTCCGATCAGTTATGAAGCAGGGTGTTAGCTGTAACTGAGGAGTTCTGCCATTTTGCCGCCCACCTGCCAACCCCGGCTCTCTGGAGCCAATAAATAGCTGTTTTTTTTAATGCGATTCGACGTAATTTAATTCTGATCGAATAGAATCATATTGGAAATTCGGCGAAGTTGCCAAATCAAATTTTTTAATATTTCGCTCATCTCTACTGGTATCCATGAGTACTCAATACTTAGTACTCAATGATGATAGGTAGACCTATCTGTGATTTCTATGTATACTGATACTTGTAGTCACTTGGTTGCCACTAGTTTTATTAGATTCAAGGGTTCTTGCCCCTTTAATAAATATGATTAATGAAATAGCACCTTGCCAACTAGAGAGTGTTTCCACTTACTAGTTTACCTGTACTGTCTGTTATTTCTCAATGAAAAAGTATACAGTAAAGACATACCTTTTCAACAAGGGAATGGTAATAGCCAGTTTGAATTTTTTTCTAAACTTTTTAAGATGATTAATAGAGGAATGTCATAACTGAAGTATGAGAAAAGATGACCCAAAATTGTTATTTCATTGGGAATTCAAGTATTTTCTAAAATAGACATGTCAGGAGAGGTGACAGGTCCTCTTTACTGCTGCATTAAAAACTTTTTTTTACTGTATTAATCTTTGCAACAATTTTATTGTCATTGTTAAGATTACAAACTACATTCCTTGAATTTCATGTCTATCTTAGGGATTTTATTATAAAACATGATTAATTTCAAGTTCCAAATTTTACTAAATGAAATTGCTCAGTTTTTCTTTCTTTTTACATCTCCCTATTTCCCATATATCTAAGATAATAAACCATAAGTGGGTCATATAAATAGCATCTTTGAAAGGAACCTTGGAGGTGAGATTCTCACGGGATACAAGATACGAAAAGACACCTCGAAGATGGATTACTCATCAATTCCTTGAATGGGAATATCCTTGCCTCCTATCCTATTGGGAAATATAATTATCTAATTTTAACTCCTAGCACTGAGAGGAGCGATTAAACTGTAACATACTATGCTGGGGATGAAAAAGAATACATGCAGGCAAATGCAAACTGACAGTATTTTTAGAAAAAAAAAAAGTCCCCGATAAATTATTTCAGAAAAAAATTCTCTACTATATCAGTGAGGACAGAGTTTGGTGTGTGATTTCAGTATAATGGATATCACTAGATGGTTGCTAATTGGTCTCTCTAGTCTCAGTTTAAGTGTTGGCTTATTAGTTTCGCCCATTGGAGCTCTGATAATTCATAATAATAGGATTAATGTCTACTAGCTGGTCTGTTGGTTAATACAAGACTAAAAGGCAGAATATATTACAGAAGTCATGGCCATGCTACTGTAGATAGAAGTTAATTTAGTCAAATATTCCATATTTCATCTATTTATGTAGGCAAGGCTTATGTCACCTACAAAATGTCAGCTACTGCATGTTGGGTAATGATTACCAAACTAATATTGTTCGTTGATTCCAATAGATAATACATGAATCTGTGGCCACACTTAAAGGGAGTCTATCACCAGAACTCAGCATATCAATCCAGCCCCACAGATAGATAGGTTATGGTTACCCAAATAAATCAGTGTTTTTCCCTTGTGAATTGGTGCGTCAGTTGCTGAAATGTTGGTATTTTTTCAATATGCAAATGAGATCTCTGGCACAAGGAGAGTGTTGTCATTTATCCAAAGAAGTAAAAGGCAATGCCCATGTTGCTCCCAGGAGTCTATGGGCATATTGACAAAAATGGCAATATCTCAGCAACGAGGCAATAATTTACTAGGGCCACACACAGACACAAATAATAGTTGGCATGTAGTTAGCTTATCCCTTTGTATTAAGCTATCAGGAGATCATGCTGCTTTTTGAAACATTGCTTAACTTGTGACACATATCTGGACATGTCTAGCCAAGAGGTCCGGTATGGGAGTTGCGTAAAATAAAAATGTAATGCTAAAAAGTTATGGGCATGTTTAGATAAATTTTTATTAATCAAATGTATTTTAGGCAAAAAGTATAATTAGAGTATATAATTTACAGTTTTATGAAACATCTGTAAAGGCCAAAAAACCCCAACTCTAATGGTAAATATGCAGTTCTATGTTTCCATGTTTTTCCCATGGAGCATTGGCTGCAAGTGGGGCATCTCTTCGATGATAACCAGCACCACCCCATAGCTGTGTCAAAGTTCAACCTATGTATATGTCTTTTTTAATAACTCCCTAGTTCTGGCTATTTTCAGCCAGAATGTATCCTTTTGGAGTTTAGTAACATAAAATAAATTGCTCTACTCTCCATAGAGATATTATACAATTGATCAACACAAAATTTAAACCCTATTTAGAAATGAAAAACACTTGCCTTAAATTTTCAGGCTTTGAGCAGAATTGGCTTTAAGACTACTGATGTGTATGAATGACGCACTGGTCTCCCATGTATAGTGAATGGTTAATTTCTATTGGACAGGATAAAATATAAAGTAGCTTTTAACCAGATTTTATGATGAACTTTATATTTGTTTTTCCTGAAGAGGGATTTTAAATTGTAGCGGAAGGATTTTTCTGTTTGTAACAGCTGGTCAGAGGTTGAATCCACGAGAAAACAAACATTAATATAGAATTTGTAAAAGGTCATGATAAAGGTGGAACTTCTTGAGTATAAGCTAATTACCCGAAAGTTTGCATAAAGAATTACGGCTGGAAACAAAGCTGATGGAAATGCCACCAAGAATACTTCAGCTTCACTGATGTTTGGAAAACATAATGTGCAGGAATGGATTTTTAACTTTTCTATGATGATTGTTCTTTTCATCAGTGTTTTTACAATAAAGCAAATAGTCTTGATTAAAAATGTATGTTTTGTACTTACAATTCCTAGGCCAATTTATGCATATCCGTGGTTACAAGTATTCTTATGACCTTTATGATTATTTTACTAGATTGACAATTTATTAAAATATATAGTCCATCTGCATCTGATCAGTGGAGTTCTGACACCTGGACCCCACAACAATCAGCTGATCGGGCTGCCTATGGGTGCTGGAAGCTATAAAACTGTATACTGCTATAGAATAGGAGAAGAGTTGATATTTGCACCATTCACATCACTATAGCTTCTATCTCCCATAGACAGCCATATTAGCTGATTGGTTGAGGTGTTGGACCCCCACTGTTAGATACTGATGAGCTATCCCATAAATAGGTCATCACTACAAAAAAGTCTGGTGAAATGTAAAAAACCCTTTTAATGGGTTGTACCAAGTTATGAAGTTATCCCTTATAAACAGGTCTGGCCACTGGGAGAATGAAGACCCTGTTCTCCGTTCCTGATGGAGCGACATGCCTCTGGGCCCTGTTGCTCCATTCATTCTCTGTGGGAGAATTGGAGATAGTGTACTTAGCTCTCATGTGCTCTCATAGAGAATGGATAGACTAGTAAGGCACATGCTTGTTCTGCTGTTCAATCAGGACAAATATGAGAGCCCAGAGGTCGGATACCAATCTATCATGAACTTATATAAATTAGTGCACCCCCTTTAAAGACTAAATTTTTCATAATGCAAATTTGAAACAGTATCAGAACATACTATTGTAGCTAAACCCTGAATAGGCCGATATCCAGATGATAAACCACTGGGTGGCCAAGATGTTGAGGACAGGTAAGGAAGGAGACATCTGAAGTTGAGGTTCTCTGTTTCATAGGTAAGGTTCACAAATTGGAAAAGGGGCACCTCTATCATGTTCATATACCTTTAAAAAGGTCCAATAAAGACAACCCTATTAATTAAAGGGGTTTTACACAACTTTAAAATAGATTGATATTCATAGGATAAAATCAGAACTCCTACCAATAAACAGGGTTTTGTGTTGCACATTTTGTACTGGGTCATCTGGTATGGAGGCTCTTTCCAGCTCATTCACATTCAAGTGTATGGGACTAAATCTCCATCAACAGATAAACAATGAAAAGTTTTCAGAGATCATCAGAACACTTTTAGTCAGCTGATCAATAGGACTCCTGCTACTCATAAGGATAGACCACCAATATCAAAATCCTGAATTTATATCTTTAAAAACCATTTACATTTCACAAGCTTTTCATTGTATTACTTTTCATTGTAAAATACATTGACACATTTCATGGGTTACAGCATTTAGAATGATGAATTTAGTGATGTAAGATATTATAAAATTAAACTGCTTTTATTGAAATGACAGAAAGAAATGCAGAAGCTGCAATACAGTAAATCTTGTTCCATAGCATGATGGGTAGAAAGTGAACAGCGCGTAGGCCAAAGGATGCAGAGGGTCATTAGTTATTGCAGAGATGATGTTTCAGTGAATGAGCAAGGTGAAAGTCTGACTGGAGGGGTGCTCAGTATTACGGGAATCTAAACATTATAGGTAATAAAGGTCTGGAGCTGCCGGATTGAGCAATTATGGCACAAAGAGAGAATCCTTTCCTTGCTATGTGCCTTAGAGACATGGCAAAGTGTCACCTGATATTTCTCCATCTCCAAAGCAAGCAAAGCAGGGCGTTCTGCGTCCTGAACAGACACAATGTACTATTCATATTCCTGTCTGCATTTCTTCATCGATTTGTAGCCACAAAGTTATGTTCAGTTCATATTAAAGACCCACCTACATGGCACTAGTATTGGTTTGTGAGGCATTTTAAATCTGGCAAACTCCCATTAATTTCAATCATTTATTGATGTTAATTTCTGTATTATATTGATTCTTGAAAACATTGTTATCATATGTTCTTGTTTTTATTTGTAAGTGCAAGATCCCAATGTATAATAGACCCAGAAAAGATGTGTAAAAATGAACACTCATCCTCACGTTCCTTCAACTCTCCTGGGCTTCCTTGCAGCATCTGGTGTATTCTCCTGATCTTCTTCCCGCCTCCTCCAGCCTCTTGGATGATATCCGTGGCCAGGGGTTTCGCAGAGGACTGTGATTGGGCCTGGGTAGTTATGTGAGGCATGTCATCATAAGGGCAACACACCCCGCTTGTCCACTGAGGCCCAATAACAGACCTCAACAGTCCCCTGTAGCTGCTGATATCATCCAGGAGGCCAGAACAGGACAAGGAGAAAACATCAGATGCCAGAGGGGAGTCCAGGAGAGGTGATGGAAAGTGAGCATGACTGTTCATACTTTTTCAACACCCCCTCTTGACTTATTATTATTATACCCTGGAGTCTGAAAAGAGCCCAGAGTATAATATTGATTTCAGTAATGGCAAATCACTAAAATATATTTTAATTATTTTGCTCTGATTTTGGGAAAAAAATATTTTGTAAATTATAATATATTATAAGCAGAGACATATAACACTAGGTTCACATCTGAATTGGGCTCTCCGTCATTCAGGCCCGCTGGGGAACGCAAACTCTGGAAAGCTGGACTGCTTAAACAGTGGTTACATGTGGATACCAGCAGGGCCCATTGACTGTAACGGGGTCCACCAGGTGTCCACCGCTTTCGGTATGCAGGACTTTTCTCTCCGACAATTTTTGGCAGTTTCCACGGTGGAGTCTCCAACAGAGACTCTGACTCAGATGTGAACCCAACCTGAAAGATTAATATCCACATTCTAACATACAGCTGACACCCAACAGGCGTCTCTTAATAACAGATCATGATAGTTTGACCACTTAGATTCTACAGTGAATAATAAATGCAACATCTAAGGAGTTTGTGAGTGTCATGGTGATAAGGTACCTATTGAAGCCCCAGGAGCTGAGGGATTCAGTAATACAGCTGTATTTTTATAACACTTTTTATCTAATACTGGACAACCACATAAACCAAATACAAAACAAGGCATCCAATCACATGGTACTGAAGGTGTTAAATGCATCCAACCGGATAATAATAACTGGAGAAAGTAAATCACACATTTTTGTCAAAACGTTATAGTTTGCCTTGTACACAATTTCCTAAGAACTATGAATAAGGAAGGATATTTTACAAACATATATTTTTTTTAAAAATAAGAATTTTCACACATTTTACCTGAGTATTAAAACCTTTGGGGATAAAATTATAGACTTTCATCTAAGGGTAGAAATGCAATTTTCCTTGTGTTGTTTACTTTTCATATTTGAAATTGCAAACTTTTATTGTAACTTTCGGCTTAATGTGTATCACAACAAACAACTTGCAATTACATTGCACCACTTTGGTGTAAAGACAAAGCACTTACTATTCCCTCCATTAGGTTTTTACATACGCTTAAGATTAATGCCCGTAAATAACCCATTTACTACAGGTATTTTGCATTGTTGTAATTTAGAAAATAAATATACAAAATGGAGAAAACATGCTTTTGCCCACATTATTTCTAAGTGCACAGTCATTAAGCTATCTTTTCAAATGTATATAGACCCTGTAGGGAAAAAAAAGAATCAATTCATTAGGAAGTTATACCCCATTAGGCAGCTGTTTACCAAGATTTTCCGTAAAAGATAAAATGTACTTAATCTAAACTACTTTTTGTGAGTCTCCTAATCGCAAAAAAATCTATTCTTTTTTATTTATTTCCTTTATTTTTCAAGATGCAGCATTTGCAAACATATAATATTCATGCATGTAAAAAATAAATTAATTAATTAAAAAAATAATAATAATAAACAAATTCCTAGCTAGCAATGTATTTCCTTATAACAAAAGTGATGTGAAGAAGTTGTTTCTCCCTGGCAGAAGCACAAACTTGTATTATTCTTTGTTATAGAGTCAGTAAAGAAAAGTAATTAATCCCCCGACATCAGGAATCAGGATTTCGCAACACTAAGCTCTAATGAGAGAAATCTGGGCCGCTGGCAATGGGGCTTAAGAAGACGACATTGTAGAAAACTTTATACACTCATATTTTATGTATTTCTAGACTATACAAGACGTATATTACGATTCCGTTGTCCCTAGTGACATTATACACTAAAAATTATACAAAGTAGATCATACAAATTAATATTTTTAATTATTTTAAATTTGCATAAAATACCATAAACTGCTTTATGAAAGCTTAGAATATTAATAAAAACAAACCAAACTTTGAAAAATAGTGGAGAAAATTTATTTATTTGAAAATGTTGCCAAGTAAACTATTTAAGCAGCTTGTGAAAAAAGTCTGCCCCAGTTACTTGTATGTGGTTGAAAAAAAGAAAATCAGGTCTCCAAAAGTTCTCATTCATGTTGTTTTTATAATGTAGAGTTTAAGAAAAAAAATTTTTGGCCATTATTCTATCTTTGCCATCTGATGTGAATTTCAAAGTGACCATAAACCTAGTTTAGTATAAGCTAATACAGGACCTAAAAAATAATCAATTAAAAATAATTATTTCATTATGTATCTAAATGTTTACAATGTACAAATAAATACTTTCTAATGACCTTTAACCATGACAAGGGGGCACTGGATACCCATAGAGCAGTGAGGCTATGGAATTGTCTGCCGCACAATGTTGTTATACTCGATTCATGAAACAAATTCCAAGGGCTACAAGTTATTTTGTTTCTGGAGATTGGATGTTTATTCAGGGATATCTTTTTATTGCCATATTTGGAGAAGGGGCAGAATTTTTTAAATTAGTGTACAGTCATGGCCAAAAGTTTTGAGAATGACACAAATATTATATTTTCACATGATCTGCTGCCCTCTGGTTTTTATGTGTGTTTGTCAGATGTTTTTATCACATACAGAAATATAATTGCATTCATATTATGAGTAACAGAAGCTTATATTGACAGTTAGAATGAGTTAATGCAGCAAGTCAATATTGGTAGTGTTGACCCTTCTTCTTCAGGACCTCTGCAATTCTCCCTGGCATGCTCTCAATCAACTTCTGGACCAAATCCTGACTGATAGCAGTCCATTCTTGCAGAATCAATGCTTTAATTTTGTCTGAATTTGTTGGTTTTTGTTTGTCCACCCGTCTCTTGATGATTGACCACAAGTTCTCAATGGGATTAAGATCTGGGGAGTTTCCAGGCCATGGACCCAAAATCTCTATGTTTTGTTCCCTGAGCCATTTAGTTATCACCTTTGCTTTATGGCAAGGTGCTCCATCATGATGGAAAAGGCATTGTTGAGCGCCAAACTGATCTTGGACGGTTGGGAGAAGTTGCTCTTGGAGGACATTCTGGTACCATTCTTTATTCATGGCTGTGTTTTTAGGCAAGACTGTGAGAGAGCCGATTCCCTTAGCTGAGAAGCAACCCCACACATGAATGGTTTCAGGATGCTTTACAGTTGGCATGAGACAAGACTGGTGGTAGCGCTCACCTCTTCTTCTCCGAATAAGCTGTTTTCCAGATGTTCCAAACAATCGAAAAGGGGATTCATCAGAGAAAATGACTTTACCCCAGTCCTCAGCAGTCCACTCCCTGTACCTTTTGCAGAATATCAGTCTGTCCCTGATGTTTTTTCTGGAAAGAAGTGGCTTCTTTGCTGCCCTCCTTGAGACCAGGCCTTGCTCCAAGAGTCTCCGCCTCACAGTGCGTGCAGATGCACTCACACCTGCCTGCTGCCATTCCTCAGCAATCTCTGCACTGCTGGTAGCCCGATCCCGCAGCTGAAACACTTTTAAGAGACGGTCCTGCCGCTTACTGCTCTTTCTTGGGCGCCCTGGAGCCTTTTTGGCACCGATGGAACCTCTCTCCTTGAAGTTCTTGATGATGCGATAGATTGTTGACTGAGGTGCAATCTTTCTAGCTGCAATACTCTTCCCAGTTAGGCCATTTTTGTGCAGTGCAATGATGACTTAATGTTTCTTTAGAGATAACCATGGTTAACAGAAGAGAAACAATGATGGCAAGCACCAGCCTCCTTTTAAAGTGTCCAGTGGTGTCATTCTTACTTAATCATGACAGATTGATCTCCAGCCCTGTCCTCATCAACACCCACACCTGTGTTAATGGAGCAATCACTGAAACGATGTTAGGTGGTCCTTTTAAGGCAGGGCTGCAATGATGTTGAAATGTGTTTTGGGGGATAAAGTTCATTTTCTAGGCAAATATTGACTTTGCAAGTAATTGCTGTTAAGCTGATCACTCTTTATAACATTCTGGAGTATATACAAATTGCCATTAGAAAAACTGAAGCAGTAGACTTTGTAAAAATTAATATTTGTATCATTCTCAAAACTTTTGGCCATGACTGTATGCCTCATAAGGCTTGATTCACATCTGGCAAGGTATCCGTCCAGCATAGATCCATCTAAAATCTCCAGAGAAAAAGTTCTGTAAACTTGCAAGACTTTTTCATCTACCAATTTCAGAATGGACACCTGACGGACCCTATTATAGTCAATGGGGTCCCTTAGGCTCTGTTGGTGTCTATTTTTTAGCAGCTCGTTTGGTTCTCTGATGGACCAGAAGAACAGACACCCGCCACAGAGGTGAACTAAGCTTTAGGATTTCAGACTTTCTCTGAATCAACACTATAGGATTATAGGTTGAACTTAATGGTTTTACATCTTTTGCCAACCTTATCAACTATGTAAATAACTGTATGTATGATATCTATAAAGAAGCTTTCAAAACGTCTCTCCAGCTGCTTCTTTATTCTAGATATGTTTGTTTTGGAACAATGAACTCAAAACTTTTTCATATCTGACACCAAATTTATCAATGTGTGCACCATTTTTATAGGGATTTGCACCATTTTCCAAAACTGTTTGGCAGTGTGGGCATGGTTTATATAGTGCATACATTGGACTATCTCGTATATTTTATTGAACTAGATACACATGGCCCTTGCACCATCAACTCTAGTGGTTAACAGTACTTCAAACTCTTTGCCTAATCAATGTTACTAATATCTATGTTATACAGATACTAGCTGTAAAATGTCTGCATGTGAAGCTAACCATTATCTACGCAAAATATTTAATTTTATGGGACAGGTTAAGTTCTGTTGGTAAATTTTTCTCATTCTGTTGAGACCCCTATAACTTAATTGAAAACCCTTTGCACATAACATTTAGGAGATCTTTTCTATGAACTTCTCTGTGGTGTTCTGTGGTGTGTGGTGTTCTTCTAGGGTGTTTTATTATACTTACTTCTTCCGGGTATTTTGTCCTGCTGGATATGAAGGCTCAGGACTGGTTCTGACCCTAGCTCACATGATCAGCACCACCATAACCTGACCCCTGGGGGTTGGCTTCACTATAGTCTGCCAGCCTCTCCATAGCACAGGCAACTAGTGTTGAAAAATGGGAGAGGAGATTGGAGATGGAGTGCCCCAGGGGCAAGGTGCTGGTTCCAATCTCATGAACTTGGGTTGGAACCAGCCTGGAATATCCAAGTCTGCAATGATAAAATTCCTGGGTAAAGTAAATAGAATAAAACTCACTGGACAATCCCTATAACTACAGACTTCCAAGTTTATTTTGTATACAGTATTATTTATAGAAGTGTTAAATATAATTAATAAATAAATAATCACCCAAATATTAATAAAATGAAGACATTTGACAAAAATAAAACAAATTGTTAAAGACAATGAAAGAAAATAAAAAACTAATTTAAACCGCAGAAAATAAAACAGACAGAATTACTTTAAATTAATTTGAACTTTTTATAAGCATACTGTATCATACTTTATGAACAGAATGATCCCATAAAATGTTGCTGACAAAATTGTATAAACGCTTTATGATCTGCTCATTTATGAGTGCTAATCTGTATAATTCTAACTGCCCTTGCATATTTTTGGGGAACATAACTGGATATTGTCTTTGTAATTATGTTTTTCTTTATATGGCATCTGCTTTCTTCATGTTTGCATGACTTTATGAAATCTGTTAAATTTTTCATTGCCTCAACAATTTTTTCCATTGAGTCTGTTGGGTTAAGTTAATGTTTCTGGATAATGTGTTCATAGCCCAATATTATAGATATCAAGAGGGAATATGCCAACAAAGTTATGGGCTGGTACATTTTTTTTGTTAAATATTATTACAGATATATAAATTTTTATACATCTAAAAATCAGACTATAGCTATAGAGATTGCTTGAATATGAGAAATACGTTGGCACTGTATTTTACTTTTCTGCCATCTAGTATACATCCACTCAAAAAATTGCAGATTAAAAAAGATTAGTGGTTCTGTAGGTTCATTGATTGCTAGAAATGGCATATGACTTTTCCCATAAGAAAGTGGAAACTGGGAAATAGTTAAAATCTGTAACTAGTATATGCCGACAATCCCTGTCTAGGTGATGGGAAAAAATGGCAACACATTCGAATAGAGTGATAAATGAAGTGGTACTCTCCCAGATACTATAAAAAAACTTAAAAAATGTATTTTATTGTCAATAAAAAACAAATAAAAGGGTGCATTTTTTTTATCATTTCTGGGTGAGTGTCCCTTCATTTATCACTCTATTGTGACTGTGTTGGACTGTTTATTTTTGGAAGGAGAACACAGCTGAAGATATAAATTATTGTTCCATGTATACTTGGGTTTACTAATTGTCCATGAATATCAGCAGTGCTGCTCATATATTTTTTGGTTGAAAAAATGGTAAACTAATATTCTTAGTATAAAGTATAATTTATACTACCCCTCTGTCTTTTAGGGTGTTTAGCTAGACGGTAAAGACAAACCAAATTCAGGTAAGTACACAAAATTCACTTTTGTTGACTTTAGATAAATATCTTGCTCTCTATATGTACATGGAAATTTCTTTATAAATAATAATTTTTGTCTGTTTGGCTCATATTGTAAACATGAAAATTTATCTCAGTCTTATTACAGAGAATTGGTTGAGATGATTAAATACATTGATATGGCTCCTTACAAACATGAAGACAGAATACAGACATGGAAGCACCAACATAACATAAATTATCATTTTACCTTAATATCTGATGAAATCTATTCTATCACCAGATTAGTACAAGACTCAAGGTTTGTCTTTCAGACTCAATGTTTTCTCTTTAAATTGAAATAGATTTTATGATGGATTGGCACTGAACTGTTCAATCCAATAAAAACTGTCCAAATCAATTGAATTAATACATTTCGAAATGTATTCAAACGTGTATTCAAATGAATAAAAGTGGATCTTTACATTACTATTTAGTACTAATAAAGTGATCCTCTAGAATTAAGCCAC
The DNA here is from genome assembly GCA_947044405.1 of Leptodactylus fallax. Classification (NCBI taxonomy): domain Eukaryota; kingdom Metazoa; phylum Chordata; class Amphibia; order Anura; family Leptodactylidae; genus Leptodactylus; species Leptodactylus fallax. The sequence continues at coordinate 475,112 of CAMRHE010000162.1, read as the reverse complement.
CTTGGATAACTTAATAGGGCACTGCATAATCCCGGTATAAGATCATTCTGGTTATGAAGTGATGGAAATTATTTAAAATCTTACTTGGCTGACCTGTGAACTATTAGTTAATAGATCTGAGCAGACTTATGTATAGCTGTATGGAAAAAGATTTAGTATAACATGTATTTTTTTTTTTTTAATTTAACCAGTTCCGGACCTGCCATAGAGAATATACATCCAGGCAGTCCACCTCTAACCCTGCAAGGACGTACCTGTACGTCCTTGCAAGGGTTGCCAGCTGCATGAAATTGTGCAGATGTTGAATTGGGATGACGGCTGTTACTATGGCCAAACATCCCATAGAGAAGGCGGGGATGGTTTATTACTATCCCTGCCTTCTCGATTGCTGTGTACACAGAGCTCAATGGGCACTGTGCACAACTATGGGAGCTGCCATGCGGTTCCCCTCTGACCATGAAAAAAATGTTATAGCCTTCAAAAATGCATGTACAGGAACACAAAAATGTGTCCTGTCCTGAACAAGGGAAAATGCCCGGTACTGGAGCGGTTACATGGGCTGTCCATGAATTGGACCAACCCCTGTGGAGGATAGGGGAGGCGTAATGTAAAATGAAGATATCAAAACTCCCAATTTACCACTGAGTCTCAATCATAGGGTCTTTGACATCACCCAGAAGGCTGGAAAGAAGACCAAAAATCTCCCAAGAGTTAAGCAAGGGGAGTATGAGTTGTTCTTTATTTTCTGCATCTTCCCTGGGATACCGATGATTGTATGTTGTGGTCTGAAGAGACTCCTGAGTATAATAGCGATACATGGGCTGAAAACCACAAAAATCTCAAGTTCAGCTAAACCCTAAATTTTTGGAAAACTCGAAACTAACCTGGTTCATTACGAGCTGATTTGTTCATCCCAAGACACAACATTTTATTAAGTAATCTCTCCAAATTAGGTTTGTACATTTTTCTCTGTAAAAAAAAACTTACATTTTCTGACAGTAACTACAGATTTTGAAAATGTATCTGCTAATATAATAGTGAACATAATAAGTTAATTTTTCATACACAGTACAGATGAAGCAGAGCTCAGTTTGTTATTTAGCACAATTATATCACAATTTAGAAAAAGCTGAATTCAAGTAGCAGCATAATAAAATTGATCATATACACAATTTGCAAAATATATTGGTGGATGGAGATCAATTGGTACATACTGTACATGGTTTGCATGGCAAAAAATCCCAATACTATAAAAAAATGCTAATTAAGTAAATAATTATGAGATGTTGTGGATGTTGATCACTTTAGCCAATATTTTGTGTTAAAGGTCAATGTGCCAAGTGAACAATTAACTCTTACTACTCACAAGTCAAATTTTCTGTGTTAACATATGCTGTACCTTTCAACTACAGCTTAGATCCAGGAGAATAAACCGTCTTTAGACTTTTTACAATAATGATGTCATATTAACAAACTTTTTTATTAAATGTTTGATTTAGAACACAGTACAACAGATTTTTGCATATTGCAGCTTCGGGAAATTTGATTTTTCTGAGGATGACGTTTTACCATTCATTTAGGGTCCTCCGAGAGACAACTAAAAGACAATAGGAAAACCTGCTTTGGAAGTCTAAATGCTACTAATCTAAAGGAAAAAAAATGCCTCCAATGAAATTGTTGTTTAAATTTGACACTTCTCTTTATGATATTGGCACATTAAGGTGCTGTCTCTGTCTTCGTCTTCTGTACAGGGTCTGCTCCTTCATTCCAGCCAGCTGATATAGCCACACATGAGGTGTGCTTGGCAGTTATCAAACCAACACGATGCCAAGTTCTGGAATGCATTTCCTAGCAGCATCTGGGTTGATGACTGCTTCCTTGGCATCTTCTGTGTTGACTGGCCTTTGATCAACAACGGTCAACCCTCCTATTATAAACACCTTGCATTAAAAAAGTGTTTTGTAGAGCTGCACCTGGTTTTATGTGGAATTAAAATTTGGTTGGCTGCCTTGCCCTTTTGAATAGAATATTTATGAGAAATATTTTTTTTTCTGGATATAAGCCTCAAATTATCATAGAAATGAGGCTCTTTCAAAGAAAATGCATGTCAAATAATTGTGTCCAAAGTGCACTGGTAAGAATTAACTAAATATGAAATACATACAGAATATCTGCAAATGAAATATGTAGAAGAAATACATTTTATTGTGAGAATTATAGGTAGGTTTATACATAGGGCTTTTTTGAACATAACTGTACTTAAAGGGAGTCTCTCACTAGAATGATCCCTATTGAACTATATACACAGTCAGGTAGCCAGGGTTCATATGAATAAAACACTTTTTCTGCTTCTCCATAGGTGACTCTGTTCCTGAGCAATTAGCTTTCTTTCTGATATGCTAATGAGCTGTTTGGTGCAATGAGGGCATTACCATTGCTATCATTGCACCAAAGAGCTATGCTTTCCTGTGCCTAGTCCCGCCATTACTCCCTCCATGCTATGATTGACATGTACACTGCTTATCCTTGTCCAACATAGCAGGGAGGTAGCTTTTTAGTGCCATGAAAGCAATGGTGATAGTTTTGTTGCACCAAACAGTTAATTAGCATATAAGAATGAAATCTAATCTCAGTAATGGAGGCAGGAATCAGGAAGCAAAAAAAAGTGTTTTGTCATGTGAACGCTGGCTGTGGTTAGAATTTTCTGGGACTTTTCTGGTGACAGAATCCCTTTAACTTTGCAGTCCTTTAAAAGTTAAACCATAAGTAATTTTTAATATATTTTTCCATTAATCAATAGTGTAGGTGAAGGGAACAAACTTTTCAATATACTTCACTAAAGAAAAGTGCTGTGTCTTTAAGTATCTCTCCTGTCTTTACTGATCTGATTTATTCTGTCATACTCCAGGCACAAGCAGTTTCAATTTACAAAGGGCTCTATGGAGAGGGCAGGGGGGAAGAGGTGAAGCAAAGAAAGATAGGTATGAGGCTGTCTACAGTATTAAATTAGTCATTTCTGTCAGGGGAAGGCTGGACACTAATTCTTGATAAGACAATTGTGTTGTGAAAAAGACCCATCTCTATATATTGTTGATGTCTCGCTGTTTGAGAAATTCCATTTCTGCCCCCTCCCCTCTCCATAGACTTCTATTGTACAAATTTGAGCAATAACAAAAAATAGGAAAATAAGTGGAAAAACAGTCACTTTTCTTATATAAAGTATATTACAAAGTTTGTTATCTTCACCTGAACATTGGATTTATGGGGGGAAAAAAGTTTAGCTAAACATTTTTGCAAATATAAGTAATTAAAAATGCTGAAGAGTTTTGTTTAACCATCTTTCAATGACTAGTCTAAAGAATGCAATTAATGAACACTTACTAGTTAAAGCAATGGTTCTTCCCAGAAATAATTTAATATTAGAAATGTTCTCGGATGATAAGTTGACCTCAAGATGTCTCACTGTTGAGAATCTTCACTGATCACCCTAGCAGTAACTTTTTAGTTTTCCATGCAGCCACCACAGGGAAAATTAAGTACTGCTCATTTATAGTAAAGTTTAATTAAAGGAGTTGTCTATATAATAATAATAATAATAGTCTTTTAATAGTCCCACAATGGGGAAATTCAGTGTGTTACAGCAGCAAAGATAAGATAAGATAAGCAGATACAAATACAAATACAACATGTACAGGAATGTTCCAAGGTGAGAGGCATTACATTAATAGCAGACAGACAGATAGGACGTAGCAGAGGGGGGGGGGGGGGGATTTAACAGGCAGAGAGATATTTCAGTTCTCTGTGTGTAATGATCTCCGCTTAGGTCGGTGTTGGTTGTACAGCCTAACCGCGGTGGGGAGGAAAGACTTCCGATAGCGCTCCTTCTCACACCTAGGGTGGAGCAGTCGGTCACGGACAGTACTGCTCAGCGCGATCACAGTCTCATGCATGGGATGGGACTTCTTCTTCTGCATGGAGCTCACCACGGACAGTATCCTTCTGTCACCCACCACCTGCACTGGGTCCAGTGGGCTCCCCAGGACAGAGCTGGCCTTTCTAATCAGCTTGTCAAGTTTATTTCTGTCCCTGGTTGATATACTGCTCCCCCAGCAGGCCACTCCAAAGAAGATGGCTGATGCCACTACCGAGTTGAAGAAAGTTCTAAGAAGTGCCCCCCGGATTCCAAAGGCTCTCAGTTTCCTAAGCAGGTAGAGCCTGCTGTGGCCCTTCCTGTACAGGGCCTCCATATGATCTGCCCAGTCCAGCTTATTATTAAGGAGCAAACCCAGGTACTTATAGGTGTTCACAATCTTGATGCCCGTCCCCAGGATGTCCACTGGTTTAGGAGGGCTTCTGCCTTTGCGGAAGTCCACCACCATCTCCTTGGTCTTCCCCGCGTTAATATTCAGGTGGTTCCGGTGGCACCAGTCCACAAAATGCTGGTTCAGTTCTCTGTACTCCCTGTCATCATCATCTGTGATGAGACCCACTATTGCAGAGTCGTCAGAATACTTCTGTAGGTAGCAGCTGGATGAGTTGCACCTAAAATCTGCAGTGTACAGTGTGAAGAGGAAAGGGGCGAGAACCGTACCCTGAGGTGCCCCCGTATTAGAGATCACGGTACCTGACACACAGTCTTGGGCTCTCACGTATTGAGGTCGATTTGTGAGGTAGTCTAGGATCCAGTTGGAGAGGTGGTGGTCCACTCCAGCAAGGCCCAGCTTGTCCCTCAATAACCTGGGCTGTATGGTGTTAAAAGCACTGGAGAAGTGAAAGAACATTCTCAATGCAGGACATGTTGGGTCCTCCTAAAAGAGAAGCTCTTTTTAGTCACTTTTCATGCTGATTGATAGAAGAAGCTTATTGCCTTAGTGCCTATTTAAGAACTCCTTCAGGTATATGAAAATGGGTTTTCTTAATCATACAAGCAGTGTGGGACTAAGGTTACGTGGGCCCACCAGATAAAATAATTCTGGGGGTGCACCCTCCAACAACCCTTAGGAAATAGACTTAAATTTGGACCATTACTGTGTTAGAGTCTGGGCCCACAGGAAGATCCTTAATGGAGCCAGTTGTTGTGGATATGTTATAAAATTTCATAAAAATATAGGATGGAAATACTCTATTAAACATATACATATTCATATCATTGTATATTTAAGACCACATAAACAGTTTATCTAGAAAATATATTCATTTACAGGGAATACAGTAAGGCAAGCAGTGATGACTCAATACATTGAAAGGTCATACAAACAGTTATATAACATTTTATATGACATTTCCAGCTTCAATGATTCAGAATAATGTTCATGTAACTGTAGACATTTTCTATATTAGGAAGAATTACTCACTAAAAATAAAGAGGCAGTGACCACAAGATACATCTGGTCATATGTATAGAAAGTATATTGAGGTCATCACCTAAGATGTCTGTGATAATAGTGTAGATATACAGTATGTATTGTCAACATAGAAAAGTATTGAAATAAATGTTTCAGTAACTGTATTTGCTTAAAGAGTACTGTAATTTATAAAACAACTTTCCATAAATGAATAGCACAAGTGAATATAAGAAACTAACACTGTATATAATATATCTTATTAGACTGATCTCCTCCTATTTCCCTTCACATTAACATCTGTACCTGTATTTAGCCTCACACATAGAGGTCCTTTGAAAGGGTGAAGGAGAAGGCTGCTTCCAGCTAGTTAAATGATGTATTGCCTCATGTTATCAGTATCAATATAGCTCTCTCACCATGTAGCAGTTTATCAACGAGAGCTATTTGTATGTATTTTCCAGCAGCCTCTTCCACCCCCTCCCAACTCCTTCTATGTACAAAGAATGCCAGGTTCATACTAGCATTCGGGTTTCTGTCCTTCGGGTCCACATGGGTACCTGAAAGATGGAGACCCTGGCCGCTTAAAAGTGGTTACATGCAGAAACCTGTGGACTCCATAGACTATAATGGGGTCCACTGGTTTTCCGCCTGCTTTCCGCTGTTATTACACTAAAACCGGCAATGAGAAAAGTCCTTCTTGTAGGACTTTTCTCTCTGCCAGTTTTAAGCAGAATCTGGGATGGAGTCTCCTATGGAGACTCAAACACTAGTGTGAACTAGCATAAGTCACCCTGATAAATGGATAGAAATGGATAGAAATGGATGAAACATACCCCTTTAATAGGATATATTACAAAGTTTCTTATATTCCCCTGTACTATTTGGTATATCAAATGTTGCACCTTACAATTCCAGATTAACTGTAACGTGCAGATGCTCAACAGTGTAGAACAGCCTGGGTCTACCTTTATAGGACTATTCTACAAAATGTTGTAGAAACTTTATTCAAGAGGCATGCAAACTAGTTATTATAAAACTAAAAACCCTAAACTACTGTAATGCTAGAAGAGATGGACACAAATTACAAAAATGTAATTATTGTCCCTCAATGTACTTTCAATCCTTCAAAGTAAGCTTCCAAATAGTCTACGTGACTACATTGTAACGCTCCTCCCAGATTGCCAAGTCCAAATAAATACTACAGTGGACTCCTTGATCCTTCTTTATTATATGGACAATAAGCTGTGTACTCCTGATGGAGAAAGATTCCCTTTAAGGGGCAAGTTTTAAAAAAATGGACAAATGAAAGACACATCTTAAATCCAGCGGTCAGACCTGTTCAAGGTACAGTACATGCCTGCATCATAGTATTGCTGGTGTCAATGGACAGGGCATCATCTAAACCAACAGGCAATTACAGAGAATCTTCCACAACCTCCAACTCATTGTATGGTTCAACAGATGCTGCTCCACTGATTCTGCTTTTTCTCTATCCTCCACCATTCATGAACAATCAATTCTGTTAGTTTCAGCACAATTATACTCTCCACTGTCAGGTGGGCAGTCTAACTAACTAACAGAAATTATTTATAAGGAATGGTTGGGGATAGAGAAAGAAATTCCAACTGTGCCAGAATCAGTGGAGAAGCACCCATTGATGGATATAAAGAGTTGGCAGAGGTGGTAAAGGTGTGTACATATATATATATTTATATATACTGTATATATATATATATATATATATATATATATATATATATATATATATTGCACCTAATAATTCTGTAGATACAGCAAACCTCACCATCACAGTGGATACTTGCTGATAATAATAGACTAGGATTATTCTCAAAGCTTACCCCTTATCTAGAAAGTTGTCCTTTTAGTAGCCATATATTTTGCTGCTACTATTGTATCCATAGGATGTACAGAAGAACCCATACTAAACTGATCTCCGGTTTAGTTAAGTTTTCCATTTCCAGGTCAATGCAATATTGGAACATGCTAACAAAAGCCTTGATAAACTACAATTCAACCTTCCTACTTGGGTTACATATATGGAGGCGTCCAAGTGAAATCGGATAACTTGCTGCAGTGTGATAGCTCACAACAAAAGCCTTTGAAAGCCATTGAAACAATGAAGCTGACGTTTGGTGCAACATTTAAAAGGCAGGATCATATACAGTATATATATATGGTATATGCTTAATTTACACTTACTGTACATGGGTGAGGTAAAGTTTAACATTAGTTTATACAATGTTCTGTGGTTGGTAAATACAGTTATTACTAAGCCAGATTCATTACAAAGCCAGGAAATTACCTATTATATTTTTTTTACTCTTTAAGCTAATATTAAGAGGAACCTTTGTATTTCTTCTTTTCTTTCTTACTCTTTTTTATCACTTTTTGTTCCAAAGCGCTTTTCATAAAATTCTATTTATTACAATGCCTGTTTCTCTCCAAGTTTTTCTAATGAAACCATATAAGATCCTAAACTAGTTATCTGAGGAAAGTAGTTTCTTAATATATTGGAGCGTCGCAGGGTGCATTTGTAAGAAAAAGGAATTTAAAGCCAATATAAACCTTTTCAGATGTTCGCAGTTTTACAGTGATTTTATAATATTCTCTCTTTCAAGTTGCCGTGCTTTAAATTTTCTCAGTAGAGTTCTATGGCTGAAGTTTTGTCTATTCATGCTTTCATCAATTATAAGACCAAGCAAGAGATAATGCTATTTTTATAAACTGGTAATGTAAGAAAAATTGCATTTCACACTTGAGTTTCTGATAGCACACTCCTTCTAGCTATCAGAGGATTATGGATGATACTCAAATGTTATTCTTTTGTGTATTTCAAAATGGTCTGAGACTTTTTGAAATCCATTTTTTTGATATGCTCTAGCCAACATCCTCAAAGGGAAGATGTACGTAAAGATTAAAGTATATATCTATAATCCATTTGTTTTGGTTCTTTTACTACGGATGGTCAACTACAAAGTTCTAAGTATGGAAATTGTCAATGTTCACAATCTGAATACATAATTATACACTATCTTTATGAACACATTTACAAGAATGCCAGACTTGTCATGTATAGTAAAGCTTTTGAAGTATTTCTGCCATTACCGTGATAGAAATTTCTGAGCGTATGTTAACACAATGGATTTAAATTCAACGTGTATTTTTTGCAAGGCTGGCCCTTGGATTTGTAATTAGGCTGTCATTGATCCTCTTAAGGATTTGCCCCACTTCTACTAGACTAAATTTTCTACCCCAAATGCGTGACAGGACATTACAAATGTAGCTAAGTTTAATGTGTAGCTAAACAGTAGACTTTCTATGGGTTTTCCATACTAAATAATTGATGACCTATCCTTAGGATAGGTCATTAAAAATTGGCATGGGTCCAACATCCAGGCCCCTGTCCAATGAGCTGTTTGAAGAGGCTGCAGAGTTAAGGTGAGCATTGCTGCCTCTTCAGTACCTACCAAGAAAAGTGCCATACATTTGTACATTTCACTTGAATGGGACTCAGCTGTAATTAGGCCATGTGACCGGTGAATGTGATGTCACATGGCCCGTGAAGTGGCTGATCTAAGGAGTCCCAGGTCCCATGACAAAAAATGCTGTGTTTTACAGTACCTGCAAAGTGGATGGGGTTTTGGCTACTCCCATGCACACACTGCAGAAAAAAATTCTGCAGCGGAAAAGTGGAGTTTTCAAAAACATCCGTGTTATTGAAAATCCCAGCATGTCAATTTTACCTGGGGAAACACTGGCATTTTCCATATAGGTATAATAGAGACAGAAAGTCCACAATGGAAAATGCTGTGGAAAAATACACTATTTTTTTTTGCAATTTTTTTTTGCTGCTTTTTGCTACCTGGGGCCTTAACCTAACTTGACCTTTTTTAATGGCTTTTCAATGGTTTTCGGTGTACATTATGAGAAAGTTATGAGATTTAAGTTGAACTTTGTTAAATCCGTATCTAGATTTTTTTTAGCTCCAAATATTCTACATGGGAAATTTTTAATGTATGGGAATGAAGCAGCAGAAAACACAAGTGGATTTGACTCATGCAGATTTTGGATGAATGAAAATTCCATCATGTGAAAATGATTCACACATTCAGTACTTGAGTCAAACACAGGCGCACAAATAAGATAGACTAATACTTTTTCATAATGTTCCTTCTGTTTTGATTGACTCGTAACTTTGTGTAAAAGATATTGCAATTTTATCAGATTTGATGATATGTATATTTTTGGAAGCGCTTTATGTGCTATGAGTGTGGATAATAAACATTTTGTGACCTGTTGTATTTTAATTGAATATGTATGCAATATTGTTATATAAGACCACATAATGTTTTTTTAGTACTGTGCATTGGCTGCTATATCAAAGGGATTATCCAGTTCTTTTTCATTGATGACCTATCCTCAGGATCAATGAAAGATCTTCAATAAAAAAAACAACTGGACAATCCCTTTAAGCTGTTGTAGTAGAGTATACGCATTTAGCTTTGTAGACCCTATTTTGTGCTATACTAACAGTAGACTGAAAATCAATTGGTCTGTTGATAAGTTAAATCCATGTCCTTCAGTCTGTACATAGCACATCTACCATCACCTAGGTTCAATTTATTTGCCATTGGTTACAAAGTTAGATGGAAAAAGGAATGTACTATGTCCATTATGTTCCATTAGAGGAGGTAAAGAAAAGAAAGGGGGATGGGAATATCTTAAAATTATGACGTAATATTGACATCTACCAATAGAGATTAAGACCACCCAATAAGTGAAGAATACACCAAAGTAAAGAATACACCATAGATTTTGACAACATGTTAAATTTGGTTGCTACTACAAAGCATTATATAGTTTACATTATTTCTTAATGTTCCCGGCATGTTTATTAGGATGCATGGTTTCTACTTTATTAAATATTGCAAGTAATACTTTTAGCCTTGACCTTTCTGATTGATTTCAGCTAATTTATAATTGGTGTCAAGGGAAATATAAATATTGTGTTAGGCCAACCAAGCAAAACGCTGAATAATAATGGAATAATGGGACCTTTAAGCGGTTTTATGTGTTGTTATTAGAGATGACTACATAATAGGTGAAACTTGTTTCACAACAGATATATATATATATATATATATATATATATATATACACACATAAATATACATATATATATATATATATATATATATATATATATACATAAGAGCTTAGCTAGGGGTCTTGAAGGCATATGCTCGGTTCAAAGAGTAGGAACTTAATAAGTTTTTCTCCAAGGGTAAAAGATGAAGATATGGCTTTGTTCAAAATGTATTAAATATACATTAAATAGTATGTATTACCCATTAAGTAACCTACTAACCAAAAAAGGGTACAGGTAACATAATAATGTATCAGACTACACAGAGAATTTACATGTAGTCTGTTGCCATGGAGAAACATAGATTTATGTAGGAGCTATATGCACAAAATGGTAAGAAATTAATATAACATTTTACTAACAGTTTTTGACCATACGGTTTGGTACTCTATGGAAAGACATGTGAATAATTTACCACGCCTACTTTACTTTTTGGTGTTAGTTTAACCCTTAGTTTCACACTGGTGATATCTTGTTTTCAAATTCTAGGATAATCAGAATCCAACATTACTACCCCGGGATTTCAAGAATAAGTAATGTGTATTGTGTATTACTACTAGCCCTTATCAATATATGACTAGGCTGAAATCACACATGCAGTTTTTGAAGGCAGAAAACGATCCTGCAACACTTCAGTCACATGGTATAGTGAATGGGACTGAGCTGCAATAACAAGTAGAACCCCTAGGATATGTATGGTGCTGTGCTTTGTATTCAGTAAAGAGGCTACAGAGCTCACCCAAGCTTTAACCAGCTGATCGGTAAAGGTCCTGGGTGTTGAACCCCACCCATAAAATAGATTTCTACAACAAAATCTGCCATGGATGAACATAGCCTAAGGTGGTTTAACGTTAAATCACAACAAAACAATCTGCTGTGGCAACTACCATAAAATATGCACCAAATCATGCAGTGAAATTTGCATATAACATGTCCCTGAATTGCAATAATTCTAGATGCAATGAATTGCATTTATGGTAATATTCCCCTGAAGATTTTGTGTGGCTATTTTACTATGCAGTTAGTTATCTCCCACTCACAAGCACCATGTGTAAATATGTTCTTATGCTCTAGCTTAATTTTGGTAATTTCTGTCTATTTCTCAAGGACAGAAAAGATCATCCTTACATAAACTGAATGGCTCACTTGTTTATTAGACTCCGTTGGTCATTTTCAAGCTGAATTAAATAGAAATAAACACGCTAATGAGCTCTGTGTGATTAGATTTTCATCTTAATAACGGGTTATGTGCTCTAAAATGTAGAAGCGACCTATTATTTAAAGTTTAATTGTGCGGTGATAGTTTAAGGAACGTAGAACATGTGACTTCCGAGGATTCTACACAGACAAAAGAGAATAATACCACTAAAAATCCTCGTAAAATGTAAGACATCACCTAAAACAGTTCACCAACTAATGATTATAACCATTCCTATTCAGTAGGAAGAAAGAAAAAAAAATAAGCAGAACCTCTCCTTTTGGGCAACATGTCTTAATTTCATAGAACTATATACTGTACAATACAATATACCGCAGTTCATTAGCAGAAAGGTCAGTTCGGAAAACTCGTACTTGCTATTCTTGTCTGAAAGTGGTATTTTTATTACGATCTCTCTAGTATAAGGGTAGGCAACATTTGACGTTCCAGTTATTGTTGAACTACAAGCCCCAGTATGACTACTTGATCTGCTCTTCTTGAAAATCCCACAGCAGTGAATGGAGCATGCTGGGAGTTGTAGCTTCCCAGCAGTTGCAGTGCCAAAGGTTGCTGATCCCTAATCTATTAATTATATATTACTGCGAAATTTTATTTAAAGGTGTTGTCCAACTATTTTTACTTATTTAGTGTTTAATAGAGCTGCTGAAGGGGCCATGAACATAAAGTCAACTCTTCCTGGTCCTCTGTTACCAGCAGCGACAGCTCCGGTCTGCAGTTTATAATGTTCCAGGGTGGTTTGTGCCAGGTGACAATCACAGGCCACAGCGGTCAACTCTTCACAATCGAAATGTCACAGAGATCTGTGATTGGCTGCAACAGTCACCTAGCACAAACTAGACATCATTGGTGATACCAACTGGGGGACCTGTAAACTGAAGACCAGAGCTCCATTGCTGGTGATGGAAGCCCAAGTAGATGTGAGTAATGTTTTTTATGTACATCATCCCTTCAACAGCCCTAGTAAACATTAAAAAAGAGATGGGTAAACCTTTAAAGAGAACCTGTCACTCCAGACATGTCTATTTTAGTAAATGCTTGTATTTTTCATAAAAAAGTTCTGGAGAATCTTTTATTATACACAAAAATCGAAAACTGTGTGTTACCAGTTGGAAGCATGTCCCTACACACACACTCTTACTCTGCCCTATCAGTGCAGACTGTGTAGGAACACACCCCATTGACAAGGGAAACACCCAATTGTCAATTTATTCATGATTTTCTTGGCAAAATACTTGAGGAACAGCACAACATATAATTACGAGAAAAGGTGCTCCAGAATTATCATCATGTTTGCTAAAGTAGAAATGTCAGGAGGGGTGACTACTTTTCACAGTACAGATTTGATATAACATGTGATTATTACATACAAGGGAATATATAGTCATTGCTACTCAGGCGGAGGTTACAATTATAGTTTTTGTCATTTTGGAATTTGTCTGAATTTACTCCAGTGAATTGGGAAAGCTTCATGAGGCTAGTAAATCTAGTATAACATGGCAACCATTCTAATGAATAAATAGCCATACCAAACTTGATACAACTTAAGACACTCTCTATAAAGTCTACTTTCCCAAACAGGGCATAGAAATAGGGACTCTTCACAGAGGATCTCTACTTCAATGATTTTTCTCAATAATTCACTCAAATTTAGACCCATGGTGGAGGGACCATTCAGCTTTAGAACACTGATTTAGGACCTATGGTCAGATAAGACCAACAGTCCCTTGGTCAGTTACAATACTCCTGGCCTCAAGGCTTGCAGTCTGTAAAAGGCATTTATTACTCCCAAACCAAGAACATTATGGCTACCTCACTTGGTAAGGGCCAATGAGTAGAAATGGCTTAACCTTGCAAGATTCATTTCACAAATATTGGTGATGATCGTCTGCCAGTTTTGTTTAGTTCAGTCTGTGCTAGTATTATATACTGGGATCTTTTAGGCCCCAGAGTATAATAATCAGAGACCAGTGGTCCCTCAGGGCTCTTAATGTCACCCAGGAGGACAGAAGATTCCCAGAAGAGAGCACCAGACATCACGGGCCAAGGATAGGTGAGGAAAGGTGCGTATGACTGTTTATTATTTTTTTTGCCTCTGTACTTCCAATTATTGTACACTGATGTCTGAAGAGAACCCATAGTAAAATAATGAGTCGTGCATGGCAAACCCCAAAAAAACTACAAAAAGTTTTTTGGGAAAATTCACAAAAAACTCTTTGTGAACCAGTTTAGTTTGCTTGGCCATGACTTTTATTATCCAAAGTTCTCTCCCATTCTGACCCTGTGGAACATGAACATATCACGATGACTTTTGAACGGTAACAATAATAGAATTTAGATTACGTAAAAAATAATGAATGTGTTCTCCATTTAAGTATGTATGTGGTGAAGGAGATAGATATATTCCCACTATGATTGACTTCTGCTTTAGATTATTGATTTTGTATTAAAATGACTGAAATAGATACTATTAGCGGCTTCCAGTAGTGAAATGTAAAACCTTTAAAAAGCCTGGAGTTTATAGAAATCCCCTTATGTAGGAAGATAATTGCCTAAACTAACGAAAGGAGCTGTGATAGTGCTGAATATTTATACCCCTGACTCTAATTTGGAGGTTTTCATTCAATTCCAAAGTTAACATTCAGTAGTCCAGACCATATTCAGAGGATTCTTACCAATATCAGAAAAAAAACCCTGAAATACAGTGACTCCTCAATCAAAAACACCACTATTGGAGAACATGTGGCTGAAGAAGTCACATGCTGCTCCGTCTGCTCTACAAGAGCCTGTTTTTCCATGTTTAGCCTATAGGTTGCACTAGAGAGACAGTTCTTCCTTTTGAAAGAGAGATAAATTGCCTACTTTTGTATCCCATGGAACGTTGCCTGTAAGGTCTCATGAACACGATGGATTGATTTCACATGATTTCACATTGATTTCTTTAGGGATATTCACATGGTCGTCTTTTGATGGTCCGTTTTAACAGGCCGTCAAAAAATAGGACGTCCTATTTTTTCTGTTTTCATTGATCCATTAATACACTTAAAGAGGACCTTTCATTTCCTCTACGATGTCACATATATACTGCTGCAAAGCTGCACTCAATTCAGCTCAGTGTTAGTTTTGCAAGAATGTGTACCCGCGCCAGAAATGTAGGTGAAGCTAGTTTTGGCTACCGATATCCCTGCACTGTCCGAGGGGCCGGCCTTAAAGCTCAGTGTCATCTCTGGGAGGTGAGGAAAGCCCACCTGATGGTACACTTCTATAGACTTGTACTGTAAAGAGGTTCCTTACAGCCCAGCGATGATGGCATCAATATCTCTGGTACTGGGGCACATACCTGCAAAACTAACAGTGCATTGAATTATATAATATATAAGATAAATAAGAAAAAACCTGGCGCCCGTGAATAATAGTAAAAATCTTTGTAGGAAAAATTAGTTCAGCTGCAGCTCTTACCCAGAGACCAACCTGCAAAGTAGGTGGTATGTAGTATACAACAAGGAAAAAAGAAAAAAATTGGAAATGATAAAGCGCTGCTGAACCAAATGAGAGAGACACTTGGGTCTATATGGTAAAAACACACACACTTTATTGGTTCCAGAAGGGACACGAATAAAAATATTGAGGGTGGGGCTACGCGTTTCATCGCCGTACCGCGTCTTCATCAGGCCGCTGCATACAAATAGGTAAATAAACATAATACACAAAATGAACATCAGAAAATGAACAGGTATTAAATATAAAATTAAAAATTAAATCTAAATTGAGTAAGTACATACATACCTTATTTCCCACTATCTTTTGAAATGTCCCTCTCCCAACACTGGCTTATTTGGTCCTAAGAATACCTTGTGTGCATGTGTATACATATGCATGCATATAGTATGTGCAGACATTTGTGTCTATATGTGTATAGGTATGTGGGCATCTGCCTCTGTTTCACTATAACAGTATATACGGTTCAATTATGGATTGCCACTATGAATTATATGTGATTTATTACTACTATTATGTATGTATTTATTTACTGATTGATTGATTGATTTATATGTCCTATGTGTATATATATCCTTTTACACATTTTAATATATCACAATTACTAGTTTTTATGCATTTATTTATTTTCTATATAGTAATTACGATGCATTAATTGTATCATGAACTTTATTTTATATATTTTATTCATTTTTATTACACTTTCTCTATATATATGATCTTATTTATATTCCTAAATTTTGTAATTTCAATTTAGATTTAATTTTTAATTTTATATTTAATGCCTGTTCATTTTCTGATGTTCATTTTGTGTATTATGTTTATTTATCTATTTGTATGCAGTGACCTGATGAAGACGCCGGTACGACGTTGAAATGCGTATCCCCACCCTCAATATTTTTATTAGTGTCCCTTCTGGAACCAATGAATTGTGTGTTTTTTACCATATAGACCCAAGTGTCTCCCTCATTTGGTTCAGCAGCGCTTTATCATTTCCCAGTTTTTTTCTTTTTTTCCTTGAATTATATAATATAATATATAATATGTCACAGTGTAGAGAACATGAAAGGTCCTCTTTAAGGCTATGAGAAATCTGTAAAAACAAATAGCCCAAAGGTGTAAAACGGCCTTTCAATGTGTCTGAAAATTGATCGATATGTCCATTTTTCATAGACATTCGGCACATGCAAACTGGAACATTTGTGTGAACAAGGCCTTAGATTCCATTTCTCTGTAGAATCACTTCAATGAGATGTAAAGCATAAGCAGATAGCACAATAAATCATTGTAAATCAGGCAAAATAGTGGGTACTGGTATTTTCTTATGTGCCATCAGCCAATATTTTTGTGTGACTTTTCTACAAAACAAAAATCACCGGGTTGGTGCAATAAAAGGGTGTTTCTGAAATTTTTAGGGGAACTCCAGGGCGTAAAAGAGTGAAATTGACAAACATGAGTTAGTATGTAGAAGTTAAAATAATGCCATAATAATAGCAAAACGTAGAAAACATAGCAAAAAGGAATTAAAAAATAAACAGGATATGAATAAATTAACGGTAGGTATATATAATGTATATATATTTGTATATATTTATTTATATATATTTATATATTCTATAACATTGACAACTCTGCAACTATAATAAAATATATTATACAGTCCTACATTTACTTTATTCATGCCATGTCTATTGTTTAAATAACTTTTTGTTCTTTTTCTACTTTTATATTATTTTAGATTCTGAGTTTTAAGTGCACAAATACTGTAAAATATATTATAAATCCTAATCCTCACCAGATCTCCTATTGTTGTTGTTGTTGTTGTTTTCACAAAGTCCATTAACCAGTTTCTCTTATCAGTGATTTTAGTTCTGAAACTGCTCCTTCCATGCCTTGGGCATTATCCATTTTGATGAATTACACTGTTCATCTATTAAAGCCTGTAACAATCTCACCATTTTCAGAACTTTGTTCTAAAATAGATGAATGTTGAGCATTTGTCAGGACTGATGTGTCTCCATTGTTTATTATATTTCTTAATCCTTGTCATTTCACACGGTAATGGAACACAAGGGATAGTGTTGTGAAAGAATGGATGAGTAAGACATCTTGGACTGTAAAATGTACATAAAGTAATAAGGACAAAAATGGAACAAAGGGGCATTTGTACATGTGTGATAGCATTTTCAGTGCTGAATGTTGCTATAAAATTTTCACCAAGTCATGGTCAAACTCAAGGTAGCCAGTAGTGATTCCTGAATTTCTAGCACCAGAGAAAAACAATACAAAATACTTTATTTGTTCATATAAAAAACTTGGATACCTGCTTATGCGTTTTGATGTAAACATTTAGGAACCACAACAACTTAGCCACAAAGTACGGCACCTTGCAAAATAACAGTATTGCATTGTTGAATGCTGAGGCACATAGTGAATAAATTTTACCAATGTTCTGCTGACTCAATAATACCTTTGGGAGGAACTAAAATGGAATTTGAGAGCTAAGCCCTCTAATCCAGAATCAGTGTCCAATATGGTGTTGGGGTCGGCCATTTTGCATAAGCTGCAGTTAACAGTATTCTGAGAAATGCTTTGCAGCAGTCACATGGACCGTATGAACCTGCAGTCTGAAGATGATGGAATTGTGTTTTCCAATGCAACCAACGGCAATATTAGGAATTAGTTTTTTTTGTTTTACCTTATGGAAGTGGAAACAATTTTGAGTGGATCATATTGCTTACCTGAAAAACAAAACAAAAATAATGGTAGGTCAATATAAATCTTGCAAGTAAAGATTATACCTTTTTCTGTTACATAAAAATGTGTCCACAGTTAACTGATCTTAACTTTGATCAAACAATGTGATTATTCATAAAACCAATTCTTGGCAAAATGAAGGGAAATTGAAAAATTGAAAATTCTTACAGATATGTTTAAAATTAATTTTCTGATGAAACTTTCCTTTAAGCAGCTGTAGACGTATAATACACAAAGTGTAGCCTTAATATCATTTTCTAACTTGTGTTTTGTGGTCTTCATCCATTCTTTTTTTAAGGTATATTTTCTTCTTCCACATTCATCCCTATGCAATGCATAGTTTCTCCTCCCACATCTACTAAGTAGGCAGATTGTGGTGTAGAGCAACTTATGTGTATAATCGTCTGTGCCAATCAACCATCTTCCCTCAGTGCGCCCCCCTCTTAGGCCTCATGCCCAAGTGCGCAGCCTGAGTCTCTTCCCACTTGTGTTCTGATTCTCCATTCCATTACAGTATTTATAGAACAAATTCCATAAAGTAATGGAACAAAGCATCGGAAGAGGCTCAGGCTGCACTCTCAGTCATGTGCATGTAGCCTAACACTATGCAGTCTCACAGACACAAAGAGGGATGAATACTACAGCTGCACTCCTTTCTTTCTTTACATGGACTCTTTGGGCATTGAAGACGTTTTTTGATACTTTACAAAAAATTTAGCAGCAGAGAAAGGGAATTGGACTTGAAGATGACACTTTCACCTTCTAAACTGTTCATAAATGTTACTAACTTACTGAAAATATATCAATTTGTACACTTTAATACAGTACTGAAAAAAAAATCTTCTGTTTTGTCATGGTCTTTTGAACTTCATTCTCTCTTTGACCTTCATTCTCTAATGCCCAGAATTATTAGAATTAAAAAGTACAAGGGCTACCAAACTTGGTTCCATACCTATTCATACCTAATCCCTTCACATGGGATTAGTTTAAGCATCTGCAGTGTCCCCAAAATGGCCTCTACTAGTAATAAACAGCTGTATTAATGTGTGACATGTTTTTTATATTTTGTGTTGTTTTAATACTGGTTTTACACTTACCCAGCTTTATGCTGGTTGCTAAATGGTTAACTAGCCATTCCTATGTTGGCATGTAAATGGGAGTGGCTCCTGCTCTGCTTCTGTTTCTAGAAGGTGGGAGGAGTTTAGCTGTTTCTAGGCAGCCCCAGCCTTTAGCCAGGGTTTGGGATGGATTTCAGTTAATCTTGATTTAACCTTGGTTGAGAGCACTTTTTATGGGAAAGCACCTTCAGGGCTAGTTAGTGGTAGCTAGACTATTACAGGCAGCCCCATGTCAATGGACCCATTGCTTGCAGAAAGCCTTCTTTTAACCACTTGTCACTGAACATCTACATTGCTACATCAGCATGGAAACTTTGGTGTCCACAGCCATAATATTCCCTGTTTTTTTCATAATAGTGGCTGGAAAGAGAGGAACATGTTCTAGGAGTTGCCCCAGATTGCCATAGTGGAAATGGCCAGAGGGAGGACTAGAGAAATACAGGACTAGTGAAGAGCAGATGCTACTTCTGCCTATGTAGAACATACAGTGTGCTGTAGGTTAATGGGCCTCCATATGACTCTATGACTGGAGGAAAACTACTAGGTAAACTGTGCAGCAAGCATAGACTGCTTAACTGCCACTGTGTCTTTTGTGTCTCAAACGTATCCACCATCAAGGATACTCTGAAACACCAAAATGCTGGAGATCGACAGCATAAAGGGAGACCTTTTAACATTACCCAAGTGTGACCCCATCATCAATGAGCCACCTCAGGGTCTGTAATAGGATTTTGTGCCAAAGTCATCGTGACCAGAGAAGGAGTGAGTAGCTGCCATCTTTGGTCTCCTTCACCTGTGTCATCTTGACACTGCTAAGCCTTGGGATATTGCATATCTGGAATCTAGAAACTAGAGGTGCAGTTATAGTACATACTGTACATTTGGTAGCTCTATTCACTAATTCTTCGGCCAACGCTCTTGTACTTGGAGAGATAGGTACAACTTCATCACAGCTGGGTCATTAAGGCGAATTAGGAGACAGCATACTCGTCAGAAGATGCTTACAATATAGCTATCTACTAAAATATTGTAATGTCATATACTTAAATAAATTAAACACGTACTGTCTACTGACTTTTTAATGATACTCTGAGCATCAACAGCACAAAGTATTGCAACATCTCTCTTTTTTGGTAATAGGACTTTATCTCAGGCACAGTATTGTCAAGAGGAAGAGCTGCTATTTTAATTTCCATCTGTTTTCTATGCTACAAAACTATCACAAATTTCAGCAACATTTTGCAGTGAGTCACGGAGAATACAGGGCAGAGTTTAATTTCAATGCATGAGCAGTGGAAGAAATGCCATGTAAGTGCTCACATCCTACCTGCATGGAAGACTAACAAAGGCTTTATTTGAAAACATTGTGTTAATCTCCATAAGAAAATGTTAAATGCGCCATGGACAGAGCTCTGCCAGATGAAGATAAGCTGTTTTGATAGTCTGAACAAGGGAGTAGATATGTAACTTGCACAAACAAAGTCCGGTCTTAAGTGAATACGCATTTGATGTTTGCTAATCCAGAGATCATAGAATGGCAATAGCATTTAAAGTTTAGAAGAACCGAAGATACAATTGGCCAATCTGCTGCTCTAGCATGATAAAAAAGGAGAAAAATATGGATTTTCTTTTTTCTAAGCTGTAAAGTGACATTCAGATTTAGAACCATAAAAGGCTACAATATAGAATTGGCAAAAATGACAAATATCTGGATATACAAATAAAGATTAACATGAATATATATTAATTAAATTTACACAATTAAAGGAGTGACCAGGATTAGAAAAAGGGTGCGTCTTCTGTTTTCCAAAAATAGCGCTCATTGTTGCCCAAGGGCTGTTTCTGTATACTTGCAATATCTTAAATAGGGCTGAGCAGCATTATGACACACGGTCCATGGACACAAATGGAAATCAAAGTAGACCCATTTTCTAATCCCGGTCTACTCAAATGGCCCAGATTCTACATACAGTCTAAAGAGTAAAAGTAAATATTCATGTGCTAAAAATATTAAGCATTGAGTGGCAGGGTCCCCTGTGCAACTTCTCCTCACAACGTTACCCTTTCCTTCTTTATCTGGGCCCATACCCCCATGAAGACAACATGTTTGTGCATATAGGTTTCCTATTAATCCTATCCCCTGTTGGTGCCCCCCACATAATAATCATGCCCCCTTTGTGCCACAGCCTTCTCCATAGAATCCCTCCTTGACTATATGCTGCTGACCAACTGCTATTTTTTTAGCCAATAAATGATACTTTTTATGAAAGTGGAAGACTGTGTAAAAATCATCTCACACCACCTCACCAGAGGGCTAGAGTCATAAATTTACAAGAACAGGCTGTCAGCCATCAAAGGAAATCATTCTAATGTGTTCAGGGTAACCTGTGGGACCCCCTGGCTAATGGGCCTGCGTACAGTTGCAACAACTGTGACCCTTAGGCTAGTGCAGTCAAGTACTGTATAAGACTGGCAATACATATGAGATAGCTTACGGTAATACACTTATTTGGCCACTAGTTGCCTGCACCTCCCATACACATGCACACCCTGCAGACCATATACAAAACATATTTGTCCTTCCTTACCTTGGCTGTACATGTCTATATATGTGTATCACAAGTTAAACATATTTTTTTCAAAACAACATGATTTCTTGATAACTTACCCACATATACTAGTTATCCTAGTTTTGTCTATGTGTGACCACTCAGTGGGTGTGAGCTGCGAACTTTAAAAGCTTTTGCTAGCACATTGTAATATTGTGTTAAATTGGTTTCCTGAGAAATTGGAGTTCTTAACCAAGATCTACTTTATCTATCTATCTATCTATCTATCTATCTATCTATCTATCTATCCTGGATAGACTTCACAATTTTCTATTTATTTATTTTCTTCTTTTTTTTTGGAGGGGGGGGGGTTGAGTGGTTGAAGCCAAAAAGTATCCCTAACGACAAGTTTCATACTTATCCCTAATGACAAGTGTCAATACTCTATACAACAAATATATTCTATGAGGACACATTACTGTAATATTACTTGCTTCAACAGCCTCATTAGCAAATTCCACATATCTACTGTAGCATGTATCCCAAATTATATTAATTATTAAACTGTCTAAAATTATTTTAAGCAAAGTCACATCTGTTGAAATTAGTAAAAGACTGTCCGTGTCAGTGGAAGGCAATTGCCCTGTAATTCACAATCATCATAAACTTTTGAGATTGAGTTATAATTAGGCAGAAAATTAGAAATCAGCCCACTGGTTTAATTATTTTAATATTTCACCTTACACTTTCTTGGGTTAATTACAGCAATTCACAACTCAAACAATCACAAAAAGCAGCTTGAGTTTAAGAAATGTTATCCTTCCTGATGTCTTTCATATAGTTATGTAAAAACACAGATTCTGTAGAACTAAATTTGTCCACCATGATAAATAACTAAAAAAAGTAGTTAATATAAATTAATTGTCAAATTAAGAAACATTCAGATAAATAACAAATCCACAATTGTATATTCCTTCCTATCTATCCACCTATCTATCCATCCATCCATCTATCTATCTATCTATCTATCTAAATCAACAAGTAAGAGAAATAAATAAAACTAACCACTAGGGATGAGCAAACTGGGCTCCGGAACTTTTCCAAAAGTTTGGGATTTGGTCAAACCGGATATTTTTAGGGCTCACCATCCACAAACCACTATTATACTCTGGGGTCCAGTATAATAAGTGGAAGTCCATAAATGTACATGTGCATAAATGTAACAAACAGTCATATTCACAACTCCTGGAATCTATCGCTACATCTGATGTGGGTCCTCTTTGGGCCTCTCATCTCCTGTTATTAGTGGCCCATGGGGACTCAGCAGTTACAGTGGGGAAAAAAAAGTATTTAATAAGCCACCAATTGTGCAAGTTCTCCCACTTAAAAAGATGAGGCCGGCCTGTAATTGACATCATAGGTAGACCTCAATTATGAGAGAGAAAAAATTATGAGAGAGAACAAATCCAGAAAATCATATTGTCTGATTTTTTAAGAATTTATTTGCAAATTATGGTGGAAAATAAGTATTTGGTCACTTACAAACAAGCAAGTTTTTGGCTCTCACAGACCTGTAACTTCTTCTTTAAGAGGCTCCTCTGTCCTCCACTCATTACCTGTAGTAATGGCTCTTGTTTGACATTGTTATCAGTATAAAAGACACCTGTCCACAATCTCAAACAGTCACACTCCAAACTCCACTATGGTGAAGACCAAAGAGCTGTGGAGGGACACCAGAAAGAAAATTGTAGACCTGCACCAGGCTGGGAAGACTGAATCTGGAATAGGCAAGCAGCTTGGTGTGAAGAAATCAACTGTGGGAGCAATAACTAGAAAAAGACATAAAGACCACTGATAATCTCCCTCGATCAGGGGCTCCACGCAAGATCTCACCCCGTGGGGTCAAAATGATCACAAGAACGGTGAGCAAAAATCCCAGAACCACACGGGGGGACCTAGTGAATGACCTGCAGAAAGCTGGGACTAACGTAACAAAGGCTACCGTCAGTAACACACTACGCCGCCAGGGCCTCAGATCCTGCAGTGTCAGAAGTGTCCCCCTGCTTAAGCCAGTACATATCTGGGCCCATCTGAAGTTTTCTAGAGAGCATTTGGATCTTCCAGAAGAGTATTGGGAGAATGTCATATGGTCAGATGAAACCAAAGTAGAACTGTTTGGTAGAAACACAACTCGTCGTGTTTGGTGGAGAGTGAATGCTGAGTTGCCAGTCTCCAGATCTCGACCCCATAGAAAACCTTTGGAGGGAGTTGAAAGTCCGTGTTGCCCAGTGACAGCTCCAAAACATCACTGCTTTAGAGGAGATCTGCATGGAGGAATGGGCCAACATACCAGCAACAGTGTGTGCCAACCTTGTGAAGACTTACAGAAAACGTTTGACTTTTGTCATTGCCAACAAAGGATATATAACAAAGTATTGAGATGAACTTTTGTTATTGACCAAATACTTATTTTCCACCATAATTTGCAAATAAATTCTTAAAAAATCAGACAATGTGATTTTCTGGATATGTTTTCTCATTTTGTCTCTCATAGTTGAGGTCTACCTATGATGACAATTAAAGGCCGACCTCATCTTTTTAAGTGGGAGAACTTGCACAATTGGTGGCTGACTAAATACTTTTTTTTCCCCACTGTATGTCACGTGCACAGTAAATAATATATAGCAGTTCTGGTTTAGCTCAAACAAGTTTGATCCAAAACTATACTTCCAGGTGACTGTCATTAATGTTTACAGGACAAATTTTGCAAGGTTTTCCCAACACTGCAAGTGACTCATAGCTGACTTTTATTATTATTATTATTATTATTATTAAGCATCTGTTTGGAATTTGGAAATTTAAAATGTATATATTATTATAAAAAATAAAGAAAATACATAATAAAATAATAAAACATAACAAAGCAAATTAATGTATATTTAGCATGAAAAAGTTCTGTGTTCTCTATGTTCAGACTTTAATAGAAGCAAAAATATTCATTTGTGGCCACCAACCAATGAAGCAAGGATTAGATAATCATCTTTTAATGGGTATGTAAACCAGCCTGCAGGGGCACTGGGGGCAGGCCACAAGTGTGTGGCCACAAAGGTATATTTCTGCTCCTGCATTTGATTTGGGAAGCATTTTGGCCTTGACAAACTGCCATTAACTATGCATTTCTATTCTACCATTTTTAAGCATGCAACCATCCATTGAGCCCCTTACTGTTGAAATATTGTCAGGTTTTGGTCTGTGTTTCACTTAGAAATCCTGCTCTGAATCATATCATTTTATATATAACAGAGGTCAGCTTCTCTCCTGCTCTCAGATAAGGAAACATAAATCACCTGACATGTCCACTTTAAGGAAATGCCATTTCTAAAGCTTTGAGGGGTTTTGTAGTTATATCCTACTACAAGGTACATGTTCTTTTGTAGAGTTTTAAGCTGAAGTAGAAATTTAAGCTTTCAGAAGGTTGTGGTCACTTTCTCTCTAGCAGGAGCTAAGAGGTGCTCAAGGCATTTCTGTCATGGACAAAATTTGGTACCATTGGCCTCCCGTAGTGGAGATTTTCATTTCTTTTTGTATTATTGATTTCTTCTATTGCTCTTAGACATCTTTGCCAATTGCATCCTTTTATCTATATTTTACTTCTCTGTTTGATCACATAATGCATTTGGCTGCTGCACATTAGCCAAAACTTTGCACTTTAGATACATTAAAGTACACATCCAGGTATAAACAACTTTTCATAAATGAATCGCGCATGTGAATATAAGAAACTTTGTACTATATCTTATTAAGGAGAGATTTTTCCTTCACCACTTATTAAGCTGTTCTCCTGCTCCTTATATTCAATCTGACTGCTTGCTTACATAATAGCTATCTCTGTATTCAGCCTGGCATGTAGAGCTCTATGGAGCAGAGAGTGGTTGAGTAGGATTCTCTTGCTGGCTGGTTAATTGATTTACTGCCTCATTCTGTGTACTAGTACCCTCTTATCTACAACCTAGCAGTGTTAAAAAAGCAAGGTATAGTGCAGGAGCAGAAATTATTTGAGTTTCATTTCTATTCCCCCTCCTTATAGACTAATATGGAGAAAGTAACTGCCTGAAAAGTGGAGAAAAAAACATATTTCTTTAATAAAATATATTACAAAGTTTCATATATCAATCTGTACTGTTTATATTTATGAAAAGTTGTTTATAACTGGAGGTACACTTTAAGATATGTTCTGTCCTTTCAATTTACTGCTACTCACCTGTGAGATTCCTATCAATGCTGAATACCAAGAATCACATGACGTGTGTGTGTGGTGGGTCATATGTATGACTGATGCCATCTTTAGCCCATTCCTTGGGATGCCTTTCTATAAACTAATCTGTGGTCTATAATCTGTGGTTTTTATAAACTAAATTGGGGCCTACTGCATGGGTATAAGAGAGGTATGTCAGCAAGGCAGGCAACATCTTAATGACTTGACATCCGATGTACATGTACGGTAGATGCTGAAAAGAGTGAAAGGGGTTATCTGAGACTGTGAGATTGATTTATGTGGCCTCTTCTCTGTTTATTGACTGTATATTGTTTGGTGGCTGTAGTTGGTATTGTAGCTCAGCCTTATTCATTTGAATGGGACTGAGCTACATCATGGTAGTGGAGCTCAATATTCGTCCAGGATAATCCCCTTGAGGACCAAGATCATATGTTTTGTTGATATAAAGGCCACTGTCTCCTCATCCCCTATTGAATAAACATTTCCTGTGGGAAAGTAGAGTAACATAAAATTGCTGCTGGCCAAAAGTTTTTCTACTGTGCATGGTCAATCTAATAGTAAATATCAATAGCATATATTTTATATTTACTTACTAAGTGTCCTATATGGTCATATGTTACTTCGATCTGTTATGTTAAAGTATCTACTACTTCTATTTATAATTTTTAGGAAAATGCAATTAATAAAATATTACAATTTTTTGTGTTCCGAGATGACAGATTTGCTGGAGTGGATTCGGAAATATGGTCTAGAATCTAATGTTTATTACATTAATCATCAAAACATCATATAACATACAGTACTTAGTTCTATTTCTTAGTGTAGTGCAATGAAACTAAATCTTTACCTCTCCTTGAACCATAGTCCCAAAATTAACCTTCAGAGCCCTTTTGGTGCCTGCTTGTTTTCAACTTTTCCAGGTATACAGTGGGTTGCATGTAAAACACACAGACCCTCGGGGAAACAGCTTAGGCACAGCAGTCATTTTGTGTTAGCATCCTGTGTATATTCAGGTCATCTTGTCTTCACTTTTTTTTTCCTAAACACTTGTTTTATTTGACTGTGTACTAGGAGATGTCTGGCACAGGCAGAGCAGGCTTTGCAGGCAGATTTTGCATCTGTGATTTTATTGTGCAATTTGTTTGGAACCCTTTAACACTTTACCACAGCAGATAAAAGATAACTGCAGGGAATCAAGCTGGATCTGTTTGTTTCCTATTAAGGAGACAAGAAATTTTCTCTTACAAGTGTTTTCTTTCAATTTTTGGACTTGACTTTCTCAAAAAATACTTACCAGGCCCTCTATGTATTACTAAGTGTCTTGGACCCCCTACCTTAGGCTCTGTATGGGGTTTCAGCCAAGCCTTCTGGCATTTCGGTAGCAAGAGTAGTAAATTCTGTAGTGCTTTTCTTACTGTCAAAAATATCCCAATCTGATGGAGGGGCGTCCATTTTGATTTATTGGAAAACCAATCCAGCAGAGCGGTGAAGGCTTTTTTTTTATCAACACTTATATGGACAGAGCCTCATGCGAAAGATTTTAAAACTGTTTGAACAGACTCTTTGAAGTATCTCAAGGGGAATGTGTCACTAGAAAACAACCTATTTTTTAACCAAGATTTTCTGTTAAATTTTTTTTTTTGAATTTTTGATGAAATTTTAAGAATTTCACATATCACAGTTTATATTTTAATAAAACTGCTAAATCCTATAATTTTCAGTCTGGCCACTATGCCTAAAGATAACCTGACACGTGCTAATTATGTAGAGGGTTTTCTATGGAACAGGTACATCATTTTCCTCTTAGGCAGGATTACAATAGGCAAAACCACCTCTATAGATACAAGCACTGACTTATTATTGCATCTACTGTTGACAATAAAAGATGACACAATTTATCTGCTTCTCACCCTGAACATGTCTAGAAAACTCTAATAGACCTCACTTGGTTCCAGGCTTTAGCTGCCTATGGCCGTGACTCTGCTGTAAATTGTACAGCATTTAAAGGGTTGTCCAGGAATTACAGATTTTTGCCAGGAGGTGAAAAATAAAATAAAATAGGCCTCAGAGTATAATCATTTCCCTTTTGGCTCTATTCGAACAAGTTCGGACCGAACTGAACCGGAGGTTCACTTTGTCCACACAAAGGACGAAACAAGTCTTCTGAGGATTGTCCATCTTTATTTGCAACAAACTTTGCATAAAGGAATAGTACAGATGAATCTAAGAAACCTTGGAATATATCTTCTCTAATCAGGTTGTCTCACTGCTCATTCTCCCTTTGACAATTTCCTTGCACTCTGAAATCCTTGCTATATCTATCACAAGACAGACTTCAGAAAGTAAATATAAAAGTCTATGTAGAGGAGAAAGACAGACTTATCCCGATGCAACCTTTTTTCAATTCAATCACAACCCAAGTGCTTTATTCTATCAGTACATGTCAGTATTTATCTATATTTGTCGCACATCTTCCTGGGACTATTTGTTAAAGAGAGAGAGAGAGAGAGAGAGAGAGAGAGAGAGAGAGAAAGACTGTTACAGAGCAGAATCTCCTCTACTAACTGTGCACAGTGTATAGCAATGTATAGCAACTTGTCTCCACCCGCTAGTTAAAAAAGGAATCAAAACTACAGATATAGCCTGTAGAGGGGAATGCTAAAATATGTATACTGTAACTCATATAATGACCAGAAATAGTGTTACTCCTCCTGTGCACATACATGGCAGACTATCCTAAAAATTCTTCTCACCTCTCCCGGCACCACCACCAATCAGTTGATTTAAGGGGACTTTGGTACACCAGAACAGGCACATTATGCAGTGGCTGTCAGTGATATTGTAACTTTCTCCTATTCCAGTGACAGAGTTCTATTACCATTCACATTTGCTGCACAATATATAAAGCTGTGCCTGTTACAGTACATGGAACAATGTGGCCCCTTCAATCAGCTGTATGGTAGTGGTGCTGGGAATCTCACTAATATCGATCTGATATGGATGACTTATACTAAAAATTGCAGCCTTTTAAGGCTTTTGTTAGTGTGTTGTGATATTGTGTTGAATTGGTTTAATGAGAAATTGTATTGGTTATAAAACTGGAAATCCATTAAGTGTGGTCACACCTGTTATCATTAGGAGGTCATGTCATGACACATCATGTAAAGGTAATATTCTTCATAGTAACCAATCACTCCTGAAGTTGGTAAAGCATATCAAACAAATGTTGGTCCAACACATCAATCTCTATGGAACTTGTTCACCATCTAATGCGTGCAAAAGTGGTTGATGTCAGGGAAGTGAAAGAGTGAGCATGTGTCTTGCAGTGACTTTATTACCATTTCCTATCCACGGTGACTTATTACCCTCTCCTATCCATGTGACTTATTGCCCTCTCATATCCATGTGACTTATTGCCCTCTCCTATTCACAGTTTCATTAACTGTGGTTTCACTTAACCATGGTTAGCGACAAGGATTTATGCCAGGCCTTATGTCAATGACCTATCCTTGGGATAAGTCAATAATATAAGATCTTTAGGACTGACCCTAGACCCCCACACTGATCAATTGTTCTCTGAGCTGTGTACAAAGCTAGAAGCAGGTGGCTTTCTACACTATGCAGTGACCGGGCTTGTAACATCGCAGCACGGCCACTGCAAACAGCTCTGAGCCATCTGCTTCTGACTCTGTGCAGAATAGTGTTTGCTATCTGTGGTTTCCGGTCTCCATGGGTAGGCTTGGAACATCTTCCCCATGGATACCAGGGTCTTACTGTATGCAGTTGATAACTATTTAAGGGGTATGGCCAACTTTGGTTGTCCAACTTTGCATCTATTTTTGCATATTTTTAAATATCTTTTTAACTTGCATCTATTTATTATGATCATTTCTTTGTTTCTACAAGAAAACATCACCTTTGTTCAGTGTTTTCTGCTAGTGCGCCCACTGTCTCTGCAGCAACCTGAAAATCTAATCTCTTTCTATAATCCCTATATATTACCATCTTTGCTTTTTTTTTGTTTTAAGACCGATAAAGCATCTTTTGCATATAATATTCTTCTTTATCACTGTGGACTTCCAGTAAAATCTCCTTTTCCTCCCTCAATGTATATTTTTACCTTGCTTTTCATGATTTAGTTCACCGGTGATATTAGCTTGTCATTTCAGTTCTTTTGGAAACAGGAAATTTGCTGCAATTTCCTACCCGGCTTTCAATACTTAAAATGAGCTCAGCGGAGAAATGTTCAGAAATCAATGTGCTGAATGTATTTAAGAGGTGTCTGATTTACCAGCTCTTGAAACTGTTTCTAGGAGAAGAACAATTTTTATGTTTTTTTTTTTCTTTTTATTGCATAATATTTGGGTAGATGGATATGTGTACTTATGCTTAACATCAAATATTCTTCCTCTGCAATCTGTGTTATTTTCCTGCATACGATCCGTGCAATGTCTCTGGCATTACATAAATAATGTAAATCATTTATTTATGGCTAATCGCACATCTGGACACAAACTCACATAGCGACACTTCATATTTACAGCAAGAAAAGCGTTCTACTGCTTAGCTACCTCACGCTATTATTACAATATTTTACTTTTTATTGCAAGAATAATCACTTGGGATTTGCAGAGCCTGCATTGTATTCTGTTATTTTATTATGCGCTGCCTTAAATGTTTTTATTACAATACAACAACCACACAATTGAAAGGTAAAAAAATATATTCTACAAACTGCCTGAACGGCCAAAAAAAAAAAACTTTGGCAAGATAAAAAAAATGTCCTCAGCTAATCCCAGCTGAGTAATAGCAAGAAAATGAGCACATAAACATTTATCTAGAAGACTGAAAAACAAAATATATCCATAGAAGCGGACAAACATATGTCTTTTAGGAACAGGGGAAGACATTTAAAATATTTAAATTACTTAGCAACCCAATTCCCAGAGTAGAATGACATATACAGTACTGCACAAACATTTTAGGAAAGTGGGGGGAACTGCTGCAAAAATAAACTAGTAACACTTCTATTTTTGAAAGCATTCTTACTTGGCAGCATTTTTTTAAGTCGTGTCTAAAACTTTTGCACAATACTGTTGGGTTGTTGTTTTTTTTTTTATTCAGTATAACTTTTAATCTATTCATTTATATTCCTGTTCATTCTGGGTTTAGGGGTCCAGTAGGTGGTTTTATTAGTGATTGACTTCCTTCGATGAATATTTATACATACAGAGATAGCTAGCAGTCATAGATGGATGAGACCGCCCACTGGACTCCTAAATCCAACATGAGCAGAGATTTAAATAAAAAAAAACACAAAAAAACCAAATAAACAAACAAAAATGTGCAGGTTCTGCTGAGTCTCTTCCCATAAAACTATATATCAATGTTATTCATCAAAATCTGCTCTATAACATGATACTGGCAGGTGATAGGTTCCTTATACCTTTGCATAAGTGTATATTTTATTTATATTCGTTTTTTAATATATATTTGTAGTGGTTAGGGATCCATTTTTTTCTCCTAAAGAGCCCAGAATCCTCTGCATCCCATCACTCATACAATTTTAAAATCTTTAAAATGAGCCACCAGAAAATTTTAACATGACCATGGCTGCAATTATGCTCAAATATCTTGCAACACTATCCAATTTGGCAAATTTGCTGACAGGTTCCCTTTAAATTCTGAAGACAGGAGACACTAGGGAGAGCATAGAAGCTAAACTTATAGTACATCAATGACGCAAGTAGAGCTTCATTTATTTGGCTTACTTATATAGCGGCAACATGTTAGAGACAGCCAATGTTGTCTTAAGCTTCATTTGTCTGTATAAACTGTTAATGTTGAATGTATTTCTGTGATTCTGTTCCTTTAAGACAGCAGCCATTATAATTGTGACATGATGCTGGAGTGAGACCCCCCCCCCTTTTATGTCAGCCTGCCTGTTCTGCAGACAGAGTGTGAGCAGAGAAGCAGGAAGTGACGAGACAGAGAGCAGCAGCCATCTTGGCAAGTGTTGTATTGAACTGGTGTGGAGATTTTTCTGTACAGCTAAGCTGTATCTTGGTCCAGAGACAAACAGAGTGTAAAGAGACAACAGGACTAGTGGGTCCACGTGAAAGGAACTGTGCTCAGTGGCTGATCAGTGAGACTGACATTGTGACTGTGTATATGGATACCACAGATAGAGACTCGCAGTGCTGTTGATGTACTGGACGGCACCTGCTAAATCCCGGCTTACATCCCAGCTCAGTGTATGGATTCGGCAGGACTGTCAGTGTGCTGAGTGGAATCTGCTGTTGGATTACATTGCATTCAGTTGGTTTCCCTGTCTGTTAAAGAGGACTTCATTTCTCCCAAGATCCTGATAACCGTGAGGAGAGGACGCTTCACTATAAAAGAAAGGACCGACTTTGGGCCCCACCGCGCGCTTCTACGGACTGTAAGCGGTCCACCTGGACCACTGGGGAAAAGGGGGTGCACCCAAATGTGAAGTCAGGGTCAGTTAGGGATAGTTTTGAGTATATTGTTCATTCAGTGTCCATACTGCAGAAGTGGACAGAGTAAAAGTAGAAACCATTGCAGAATTTGCCTTGAAATTGTTCATGCTATATTGTATATTTTGCTTGTCTTTAGCCCTGTCATTTTACCTTTAACTAGCCTTTATTAACTTATAGTAAATATATATTATTTTCTTGAACTACCGCGTGTGCGTTCATTTCTGGTTGCGGAGTCCAAACCACCTGCCTTGCTCTCGGTTCACAAATTGGCG
Source organism: Leptodactylus fallax (assembly GCA_947044405.1). Taxonomy (NCBI): domain Eukaryota; kingdom Metazoa; phylum Chordata; class Amphibia; order Anura; family Leptodactylidae; genus Leptodactylus; species Leptodactylus fallax. The sequence continues at coordinate 442,414 of CAMRHE010000162.1, read as the reverse complement.
TAGTCGGCAGGATCCGCTTACCAGAATGGACGGTGACGCACCCATTCGGGAGAATGGTGCTGGAGGAAGAATGCCAGCAGGGGCTATAATGAGTCAGTTAGCTAAATTTGATGGCAATAATATGTCAGTGAGTATGTGGGTGGAACAGATACGAATGATACAGCGAATGTACCAGACCGCACCAGAAGTACTAGTAGAGCTAGCAATATTGACATTACAAGGGGATGCTAAGACCACGGTGATACTGAGGCCATTTGAACAAAGGCAGACATTTGAGAAAGTAGTCCAGATTCTAGAAACCATCTATGGAGAAACTGCATTGCTGGGGTCTCTGCAGGCTCGGTTCATCCAGAGGGTACAACAGGAGAATGAAAGCCTTCCCCAATATGCAAATGCCCTACAAGAACTGCTCCGAGATATTCAAAGGAAGGAAAGAGGGGGCTCGCCAGCCTTCTGTAACCCTGATCGGACTCTCCATGACCAGTTTGTCCTGGGGATACGTGACGGCAGTTTAACTGTGACTATGCAGGATTTTATACGACGAGAGACTGATGCTAAATTCCATGATGTACAGGTAGAGGCCATCTCCCGTGCCAATAGTATGGTCCCGAGGCCGCAGACCGCAGTTGGAGTTACTTTGTCACAGGGGGCTAGTTCTGGCTCAGAGACAGTAGAAAAAGGGACGGTTAAAGAAATTCTCACAGTAATGCAGAAACTGCAAGAACAAATGGAACACTTGCACACTCGTTGTGATGAGCAGTCTATGAAAATTGCAGACTTCCAGAAGACTGGAGATGAAAGGGTGAGCCATCCACACCCAGCAAGTCAGAATCACCCACCACCCCGCTGGAGGGGTGAGGATAGGATCTACCGAAGGGGTCCAAATCATTTAGTGCAGTGCTCAGGAGAAATCGAAGGGGCTTACCGAAGGGGCCCAAACAGATGGCCAGAACGACGGGGGATACGCTGCTGGGAGTGTGGACGGATGGGCCACGTTGCTGCTAGATGTCCAGAGCAGCGACAAACTTATGAGAGACCGCCGTTAAACTGAAGTCCCCTGCTGCTGAAGGGCGTGTAGTAGGGGAGACTGACAAGGAGACTATGTGGGGAGAATGCCCTGATGATGACCTGATCGCTGCAAGTCCTGTCATACAGGTGGAAATGGAGGGTATTCCGGTTACCGGGATGATTGACACGGGTTCCCAAGTAACGACCTTGAGTAGAGACTGTTATGAACGGTACTTCCGGCAACATGTGAAATATGATCCCCATACATTCGTACGAGTGGTCGCAGCTAACCAGTTACCAGTTCCGGTCGTGGGAGTGGCCTGGATGAATGTCCGGGTATGTGGCCAAGATCTAGGTAGGAAAGGCATTGTGGTGGTACAGGAGTCACATGAAGTAAAGGTCCCTGTCATTTTGGGGATGAATGTGTTAAAAGAATTAGATCAGATCCTCTTTGAAAAGAAAGGTCACGGTTATTGGAAAGAAACCACCACCCATCGGCCTACTCAAACAGCTTTCCAGCAGCTGATCCGGACATGTGGCTTACAGAAAAGTTCAGATGCACAGCGTCCTCTGGCTCGAATTTCAGTTCCTTTGCATACAAAAGTTACACTGCCACCCAGTCGGGAGACAATAGTGTCCATGCCCGTAGGCACCTGTCGGAAACTAGAGGGCATAGCTGTGTTGGTAGAACCACTGCAGGCAGCCGAAGGAGGTGTTGATCCGCTAGTGGCCCGTTCCTTGGCAATAGTTCGCAATGGAAGAGTACCACTTCGATGTGTAAACACTCAGGACCAGAGTGTGGACCTGACCCCAGGGAGGCTGCTGGCTAACATCTATGTGACTCCGGAGGAAGTAAGGAAAGTAACTCCAATGCAGCTGAAGCCGACTGAAAGGGATGAGTGGACCGTAACTGTGTCCATGGGAGAAGATGAGGAACCCACCTCTGAATGGAATGGCTGTGCAATTCGAGAACAGATGAAGATGGATGTAAGTTCATGTTCTCTGGAATGGGTGCAGAAGGTAGATGAGCTGTTGTGGGAGAACCAAGCCACCTTTGCACGGTATGCTGAAGATTTTGGATGTACCACAGGGATCTACCATGAGATTCCCACAGGAGACACCCCTCCAATTAGAGAGCGCTACCGACAAATTCCTCCACAGTTGTATCAGGAAGTGAAAGAACTGTTAGCTAAGATGCTACAGGGTGGGATCATCCAAGAAAGCCAGAGTCCCTGGGCGGCTCCTGTGGTGTTAGTAAGAAAAAAAGATGGGTCCATCCGATTTTGCGTAGACTATCGGAAGTTAAACGCTTGCACCGTACGAGATTCCTACCCCTTGCCACGGATTGAGGAGTCCCTCTCAGCGCTAGGGAGAGCCCGGTACTTCTCCTCACTAGATCTGGCTAGTGGGTATTGGCAGGTGCCGATGGCCACAAAAGACAAGGAGAAGACGGCATTCATCTTGCCCATGGGACTATACGAATTTAACCGGATGCCCTTCGGGTTGACAAATGCACCCGGAACGTTTCAGCGGTTGATGGAGAAATGTCTCGGTGACTTCAACTTTGAGTTCACTCTCATCTACTTGGATGACATTATAGTGTATTCTGCGACCTTTGAAGACCATCTCCACCAGTTGGGGCAAGTATTTCGAAGATTGCGGGAACATGGGCTCAAATTGAAACCCAGTAAATGTCGGTTGTTCCAATCTGAAATTGATTACTTGGGTCACCGCGTATCAGGAGAAGGGGTGAGACCATCAAGAGACAAGATAGCGGCTGTTCAAGATTGGCCGATACCGACTACCCTGCGAGAAGTGAGGGCGTTCCTTGGAGTAGCCGGTTACTATCGACGGTTTATTAAGGATTTCGCCAAGGTAGCAGCACCACTTAATGCTCTCCTACGAGGCACATCCGGTGGTCCAAAGAACCGGTCCGTGAAGTGGGGACCTGAACAGGAACAAGCCTTCCAGGCATTGAAGGATGCACTGACAACAGCCCCAATCTTGGCATATGCTGATTACCACTTGCCGTTCCAGCTATATACAGATGCAAGCCTGTATGGTCTTGGAGCAGTGCTTTCCCAGCTTCAGGATGGCCAGGAGAGGGTCATAGCGTACGGCAGCCGGTCTTTGAGAGATTCTGAAAGAAACCCCGAGAATTATAGTTCATTTAAATTGGAGCTGTTGGCACTGGTATGGGCCATGACCGAGAAATTCTCTGAATATTTGACCGGTGCTGAAGTTTTAGTACTGACTGACAACAACCCACTAGCTCACCTGGAAAATGCCAAGCTCGGGGCGTTAGAGCAGAGGTGGATAGCCCGAATGTCTACATTCAATTACCGCATTAAGTATCGGTCCAAGACAGAGAACCAGAATGCTGACGGACTTTCTAGGGTAACTGCCCAGACCCCCACAGAAGACGTGGATCATGAGTTGGAGCATGTGGAGGTGCCCGATTTCAGCAGATTTTCACAGGCCTTGACCGCCACTAATTAGTTTGAGATGGAGGGGACTGAAATGGCTCCTTTCTTTGGTCCCTCACGACAGGAATGGGCACAGATACAACAGACCTATGAGGGGCTGGCGCAGATGATCAAGTGTGTTGAGAAAGGCCAGAAGCCCTGTAGAGAGGAAAGAGAACGACTGACACGTGAGATATTATCTGTTTTGAGTCAGTGGGAAAAGTTGGAGATGAAAAATGGAGTGCTATGCCGAAAGGTCTATTTACCTTCTGAGATCGACATTCGATACCAAATTGTGGTGCCTAGTGAACTGGCTCGCTCCTTGGCAGTTGAGGCTCATAATAAGAATGGACATTTTGGTCATGAGAAGACCTTTCGTTGGTTACAGCGACTGATTTACTGCCCTGGTCTTCGTCAAATGGTCGAAGAAGTATGCCGCAGCTGTCGAACTTGTGAGATCCATAAGGCAATAGAACAGAGAGCTCCCCTGCAAACCATCGTGACCCAGGAACCTTTAGAAATCGTCATGATAGACTATCTAATGGTGGGCCCATCCAATAGCGGACACCAGTATTGCCTCGTAATGGTGGATCACTTCACCAAATTTGCGGTGGTAACCGCCACCAAGGACCAGACAGCTGAGTCAGCAGCTCGTGCTCTGTGCCAAGATTTCATTCGAGTATATGGGTGCCCCCAACGCATCCACTCCGACCAGGGCGCCTGCTTTGAGGGACACGTAATGAAAGAAGTTCAACGTATCTACGGGATAAAGAAGTCGCACACGACTCCATACCACCCTCAGGGAAATGGGGCCTGTGAAAGATTCAACAGAACTCTGCTACAGATGCTGCGGACTCTGGAGGAAGACAAGAAGTTACAGTGGCCTCAGTTCTTGTCTGAAATGGTGTGGGCCTATAACAATCAGGTCCATTCTACAACGGGGTACTCTCCTTATACACTTCTCTTTGGGCGGTCTGGGCGAAGTATAGGAGAATTACAGTTGAATGATGTGGATGGGTTCCCTCCGAGGGATCCAACCTCTTGGGTGCGGGCGCATCGGCAGAGACTTGAGACGATCCATCGATTGGTGCGGCAGCGCCTGCAAGAACCTCCCCATCCTGATAAGACCCCAGTGCAAGAAGCTCCATTGCAACCAGGCGACCTGGTGCTAGTTCGTGTCAAGAAACCCCAAGGGAAATTGGAAAGCAGATGGGAGGCTTTGCCGTATCGTGTTGTTGGCCGCAAGTATGCGAATGGGCCAGTGTACCAGGTCCAGAAAGAAGGAACTGATTGTGTTCGAGTACTTCACCGAAATATGTTGTGCCTGTGTCATTCTGAAGGGACAAATCACGATGGGCCTGCCAATGTGAATGAGCTCCCACAGTCAGAGAATGGAGGTGCGGAATGGGCCTCCGACGAGGAGGATGATTGTTGGCCGATCTCTGCTCCTGGGGATGTTCCACCTGTGACTACTGTATCTCCGGCCTGTGCCCCCTCTGGTGCGGAATCCGCTGGTCCTTCTCAGCCCATAGCTGCAGCACCCCATAATATACCACCGGTCCTCAGACGGACCACTAGGCCAAATGCTGGTATTCCCCCTGTTCGGTATGCGCAGGATGAGTTTGTTTGGCCTGCCATACATCGGTATACTACCACCCTGTGCATAAAAGTACAACCCTCTGGATATACAGTCATAGGCAGGGACTGCCAATCTTAAAGTGGGGGGGAATATGTAAGAGACAGCCAATGTTGTCTTAAGCTTCATTTGTCTGTATAAACTGTTAATGTTGAATGTATTTCTGTGATTCTGTTCCTTTAAGACAGCAGCCATTGTAATTGTGACATGATGCTGGAGTGAGACCCCCCCCCCTTTTATGTCAGCCTGCCTGTTCTGCAGACAGAGTGTGAGCAGAGAAGCAGGAAGTGACGAGACAGAGAGCAGCAGCCATCTTGGCAAGTGTTGTATTGAACTGGTGTGGAGATTTTTCTGTACAGCTAAGCTGTATCTTGGTCCAGAGACAAACAGAGTGTAAAGAGACAACAGGACTAGTGAGTCCACGTGAAAGGAACTGTGCTCAGTGGCTGATCAGTGAGACTGACATTGTGACTGTGTATATGGATACCACAGATAGAGACTCGCAGTGCTGTTGATGTACTGGACGGCACCTGCTAAATCCCGGCTTACATCCCAGCTCAGTGTATGGATTCGGCAGGACTGTCAGTGTGCTGAGTGGAATCTGCTGTTGGATTACATTGCATTCAGTTGGTTTCCCTGTCTGTTAAAGAGGACTTCATTTCTCCCAAGATCCTGATAACCGTGAGGAGAGGACGCTTCACTATAAAAGAAAGGACCGACTTTGGGCCCCACCGCGCGCTTCTACGGACTGTAAGCGGTCCACCTGGACCACTGGGGAAAAGGGGGTGCACCCAAATGTGAAGTCAGGGTCAGTTAGGGATAGTTTTGAGTATATTGTTCATTCAGTGTCCATACTGCAGAAGTGGACAGAGTAAAAGTAGAAACCATTGCAGAATTTGCCTTGAAATTGTTCATGCTATATTGTATATTTTGCTTGTCTTTAGCCCTGTCATTTTACCTTTAACTAGCCTTTATTAACTTATAGTAAATATATATTTTTTTCTTGAACTACCGCGTGTGCGTTCATTTCTGGTTCCGGAGTCCAAACCACCTGCCTTGCTCTCAGTTCACAAACATATTACACATCACAGATATTGTTGACATTGTCCCAAGAAGGGCTCACAATCTATCAGTATTTTGTAGTGTGAGAGGAAACCTACGAAAACCTGGGGAGAACATACAAAGTCCATGCGGGTGTTGTCCTTGGATAGATTCAAAACTAAGACTCCAGTGCTAACCACTGAGCCATCATGCTGTCTCTGCTATAAATATTAAGTCTTAAATAAGCTCCCCTTTTGGCAGCTGCAGGTATACATTTTATTGATTAAAAATCACTCCTGTGTTCGGGTTACCATTCTTTGGGTCCATTTGGGGACTTGAAGAACAGAAACCCACTCCACTTAAAAAGCAGTTACCTGTGGAAACCCGCAGACTCCATAGACTATAATGGATCCACCGGGATTCCGCTCATTTCCACCTGAAAAATGTGTAAAATGTAGAGAGAAAAGTCCTGTTTGCAGGACTTCTCTCTCCGCAGTTTTTAGGCGGATTTGGGGATGGAAACCCCAAACATAGAGCAGGCACAGGTGTGAACCTAGCCTTACACAGCTCTATTACACACCCCTATAAAAATATACTATTAAATTTTATTCAATTTTGACCGAAAAAAAAAGAGACCACGGCAAAAGTTAAAGCCTTCATCTATAGAATAAGATGGCTTACACATACTATATGAGACAAGTAACTATCGTGTACAGTGCCTAGTAAAAGATTGTTGTAGCCTATCAATACATGTTACATTAACTTACTGTAAATTTAGTTCTAACATCATTGACATTAAAAACTAAAGGAGAATCCTAAACTCTGGGAACTGGACAGCCAACAACATGATATGTTCATATTAAAAAAAAAAAAGTCAATTTACACGGCTGCAGTATGTCAATATTTAAGAAAGTTAATTATTTCACTAGCTTATTCCGCTAGGGGAAATTTACATCAGTTTGTCTACTATTAGTGTCAATCAACATTTATTAAGATATTAAGTATTCCCATCCTCTTTATTTAACCTTGTTCTATGTGGAAGTACTGTAAAAGATATTCTAATATACTAAAATATTTTGCCATACATGTATATGGCATGTATGCTAACTGGATCATAGTGAATATACATTTGATTATGGAGAAGAGAATACACCAGTAAGTTCTCATTGGTGGAAAAAGGTAGACTTGCTCTAGCATCCCTATAGATCAATGCTTTTTTTTTCTGTAAACCTAGTACCATTCTTTTCCCAGGATCCTAATAAAGAAGCCATCTTCAACTTGAATAGGATAAGTCGCTGTGCCATGATAACCCACAACAAGCCATTGAAAGCAAAGGAAATAAGTTGAGTTAAAAGGATTAGCAACTGTTTATTTAATGTGTTAAAACTTTGATACATCTGTATGTAGGGTCTATAGGTCCCTGAAAAGGCAATTTCCTTCAGGTAAAATAGTACCCTTTCTGACCCATTAGCTTGATTCAAGTATAACTTATCATTCATTCTCCTAAATTCCTACTAATTTTGGGCTTTGGAGTCCAGTGTGCGGTTCTACTTAGTCATTCACAACCATGGAAAGATGTCAACAGATGGATAGGACAACCCACAGAATGAGCAGAGGTTTACATTCAGTGAATAAATAAGTCATACTGAATATTTTCCCATATTTATATATATCGAACTGTTCAGATTGGCTTAGAGAGAACTCCTACTTCATAAATGTACTACAGGACAAAAATGGCTACTCTTTTTATGACTTTTCTACACCTTACAGAGCACAGAACATGTGCACTTGGAAGTTAAAGAGGTTGTCCAGGCAAAAATGGACAAACCTTTTAATTTTTAAATCAGCCGGAGGAATTGAAAAAAATAAAAAAAAAAATCATACTCACTTGTCCCTGATGCTCAGGTGTCCTCCCAGTGTGTCTTGATTCTTTTGATTCGGCGGCTTCTCCCAGGTGTCTTCCGGAGTTCTGCTGAAGCCACTGATTGGCCTCAGTGGTCACATGACCGCTGAGGCCAATCAGCAGCCTCAGCAGGCCTAAGGAAGAAGACTCGTGATGTCACAAGTAGTGACATTGCATTCCATTTGCTCATTGGCCTCAGTGGTCACGTGACCGCTTAGGCCAATCAGTGGAACTCTGGAAGACATCCATTCAGCAGAAAGACCGGAACGTGGCGGGAGGACACTGGAGCATCAGGGACAGGTGAGTATGAATTTTTTTTTTTTTTTTTTTCAACGCCCCCAGCTGATTTAAAAGTAAAAAGGGTTGTCCATTTTTGCCTGGACAACCCCTTTAAGGAGAAATCGCTACTATGATCCACTATCAAATCATGAAGTATACTCTATAAATTTGCATAATTCTCAGTGGTTATTTTTTGTGAGCAACTCATTATTCTTAGCTATGACCAATTTATACAGTCTTGTTATCTGGATTATTATTAGACAAATTGAATATAAGGCACATTATCTTTCCCTATCATGCAATCCCTGAGAAGTTTCCAGTGATAACATGGCAACACTTTGCATTTTTATAGATGTGTAAATAGGCCAAGTTATGACATGAGTACTTATGTATAACTTAGATCATTGCTTCTCAATCTGTGAAGTAGACCTCATTGGCAAGGTACAGTACACTGGCTGGTGAGGCTCAGGACCCTGTCAATATCAGCTTTAGCACAAAGCAGAGGCTCTAAAATAGAAATTGGACTGAAAGTGCCAGCCTTGCCTTAACAGTGCAGTCTTTGTGACTAGAAAAAGCTGAAGGACCTGTAATGACATGACCACCAAAAATCCACAGGTCCTTCACCCAGGAGCAGTTCATCCGGGGTTGAGACTAGAATGGAGTGGCTAAAAGTGCATTCTCCATGGTATGGTATGGATCCAATAGATGACTCTTTCTGTCCTGGAACGCTTTTATTACAACTAGGTCTCAACAATGTACAAATCTATCTATGACTGTTTTCAATATACAGCCCGATACTCCCTGGAACATTTACATGGACAGACGACTATTCTATTGTCATACTATATCTTCTGAACAGCATGCAATGACGTGGGTAGGTGGGTGGATGAAAGGCGGGGTTATAGCATTTGCTGTTGATATATCCATGTACTCTGTTTTCTCTTATATTATTTATGGGAGAATGATGGTTTATCTCTGATATTAATGATTTATTGTTTGTGGGTTGCTTTTAGCAACCAAAAAAAAAGAAGAATTAAAAAATATCAGACACAAAAAAGTTCTAGATATCAAAAACAAGTATCAACGATTAAAAAAAACTCCATTAAAATGTCATAAAATTGTAAATTGCACGAATTATTTCTGTATTGGACATACATTATACCTCCAATATGTGATACAACATCATCCACATTTGTCACATTTCTGCAGTATGTATTGTTATAAGTATATTATGTAATATAAAGGAAATGCAGCACTAACAAGACATAAGAAAGGTATCATTTATGTGACTACTGGTGACATTTATAACTAATGGCAGAAAAGTTACTCTTAAGTAATTTATATTTGCTACCGATCTCCCAGAGAGAGATTACTGCCTTAGAAATTATAATGTACCCTTTATGCAGGTGTAATTATAATGCACGGCCATGGATATATTTCAGATAACTAAAAGGAAACCTGTCAGTAGATGCTTAAATATACTGAATTATAACAATAATGCCATGATTACTAGTGGCTGTAGGACCCTGAATAATGTAACATTGTGCAATATATTTACAGACGCCGTCAAATAAACAATATTGGCTAATTGATGTGTTAAAATGAATAATTACATTTTACAGAATGATTTTGTAATTGTTAAGTTAGCTGGATAAAAGAGAAAGTAAGAAATTTATGAAGTGATATGCTTTAATTACAAGTGTCTGTTAAGACTATGTGACAAAATGACAAGTTTCATGTAGTTCTAGTTATAATGCACATTTTTAACATAGTAGAAGAAGAAAACAAAGTATCATGTATTCTTAAAAGGGGATTGTGTCCTCATCAGAGAAAGGATTGAAAAACCTGCATGTTAAACAAGTTAGATGAGAATGTAATGCTAATGTATGGCATCACAACCATTTATAAATTCAACATGCAGTATCATCCCTAAGCACATAGCATGCTTGAATGGTCACCAAGTTTTGACACAACTTATTCTCATTTAATAGAACATGTGATTCTGAACCAAAATGCACTATAAATGCACAAAATGCCCTTTATTTAAAAATGTTCCTGTTTTCAGACTGAGAAACCTCTCTAAAGTGCATGCCATAAGGTGTCTTCAATCTAGCAAAAATGCTGGTCACTACCTGTTACTAGGGAAGTTCTGTACTTAATTATCTTCAAAACCAAGATGGGTTCACAATGAGTGGAAGAGGATGGGGATGGTCTTTCATTACACTACACAGTGAGTGGAGAGTGGAGGGGCAGGTCTCTCTTTACAGCCTCTGCCCTTCCGCAAAGTTTTCATACAGTTTTCCCAGCTTCTACAATGCACAGAGGAGTCTGCGGCTTCTCACAGGTCAAATTGAGCTGTGTTATTGCTGATGGGACGTTAGTTTTAGACAGCAAGTAGCTTTCCTTACTGTGCTCAGATATCTCTTTTTCTGTTTTAGAGATCTTTTTAGCATCATAACCTGGATATTATGATTATGCTAATATTACCTTATTTTGGGCTATTTTCTATTTGTTTGCTATTTTACAATTCCTATAAAATACAAGGTATCACACAGCTACACTGGTGAACCAATAAAAATGTTGAGACTGCTGTTAAATAGAGGGGAAAATAATTTTATTGGTTCAAAAAGCTAAAATTAGGTATGTCATTAAGGGCTTAAAATGCACTTAAGGCACCTGAGTTATGTGTCAAATTTATTTACTTGATACATATATTAAGAATCTAGGAGGGTTCAGGAAGGTTTTACTATATTAATGTTTTACTATATATGCTGCATCAATGTAATCAGCCTCCTAGTGGTAGAAGAAAATATAAGAATTTTGTTTTTTGTAAATAGTGATTTTAAAAAATATATCAAAATTATATATTCAATATTTATCATAGTCTTGAATATTTACTTCATATAGAAAATTTAGGATAACGATTGATATTGGTTTATATCAAGAAAACTTACAATGTATTTAAATGGACAGGGTAATGGAACATGAGATGATGTGTACATAAGGGATGCAATTCCTCTAGGGAAAAAAAGTCAAGAATTTTATCTTAGTGGAATCTGTCAATAGGAAAGCTTTCTAATGCACACAAAGAAGCACAGAAACAATACTGTACTCACATATAGTTTTGACACCCTGTAAAATTATGGAAAATGATGATATTTAATTGATAAAGTGAAAAAATACAATTTCATGTAAAACCAACAGTAATGTCGATCACTATAAGCATGTGCTCATTATATTGCCATATAACTTCAGTCTTTTTATAGAAAGAAATGCAAATACTAATAAGTATAACTATTGTAAATATTTACCAACAAATATTCACTAAAATATGCATAATATCCTTCAACAGGAGGCAGGGTGATTGGAGAAATGATCATGATATATCTCATCTGCTGAAATTTGACACACAGTTGGGTTTACTTGGGGGAAGATGTGGAGTTTCATTTGCATATGTCAAACTAATAATATAACCAAGAAACCTCAAAATGATAAATCTGTCATAGAACAGGATTGTCTTTTTTGCAGAATTGAAAATTGTAGATGTAGTGAGTTATTGACTGCACTTTTGACCTCTTATGCTCCCAGATTGTACCTGATCCTCCTCCTATACTTCCTATAAAGATCTGCCCTCTCCCTCCATCCAAAAAAAAAAAATTGCGATATAGAAGCAAAACATTTTCATACTGCTACATTAGTGCCATATCTATTCTATTCTATTTTTTATCTTTTTTTCAAGTGGTTTAAATGATAGATACAGAAACATTTCCTTCCCTAACCCTCCACTTAGTATTATACCCATTTTGCTAACTTTCCATGTATATTCCATTTTTACATACGATATACGATATTTTTTACATACAATATTTGTGATTTTATTCCTGTAATATCCCTGTGAGTCTAGCGTTGCACATTCTGAAGACTGCTTTTCCTAGACAATCATCATTAAAGTGCAAGGCAGTAGACCCACAGTAGTTAGGGTACTCACAACACTATAAATTACTATGATGCTGAGTGTTTAGATCAGTCAAGTCTCAATCTGTCCAGGATATGTTCCCACAACACATAACATATGTACCCTTAGTATAGCCCAAGGACAAGCCATAAGTCTTGTAAAATATCTTTAAAGAATTAAAAGATACATATAGATTAGAGATGAGTGGACTGCCTCTTAATGAGTTGGATTTTTCACAAATAATTCAAAATTCCTGGGTTTGGCCGAACTCAAGGTTTTTGGGGTTCGCCACCCAAAAATCACTATTATACTATCAGGTCTCTTCAGACCCCAGAGTTTAATAGGAAGAAGTCCAGGGAAGATGTGGAAAAATGCTAAATACTGATACTCACCTTATCTCACCTCTCCTGGGCTCATTGTGGTGTCTAGCACTCCATAACATTCACCTGTTGTCATCCAGCCACCTGCCTCAAAGCATTATGACGTCAGCACACACCATATGACTTCTGAGGCTCAATCACAGTCCCCATAACGTCACCGAAGAGGCAAAAATATGACAGAAGATGACTACAGTGGAGCACCATACACTGTGAATGAGCCCAGGAAGGGTGAAGAAAGGGGAGTATTCGTGTTTATTATATTTCAACACCTCCCATGCGCCTCTTGGGGTCAGAAGAGATCCTGGAATATAATAATAGCACTTCTGGATCAGACCAAACAAAACTGGCTGGTGAACCTCTCTACCATTTTCAAAAAGGAATCTTGCAAGGTTCAACCATCTCTAATGCAGATGTGTCCTACCTTACCCATCCGCTTGGTTGGACAGGTCCAGATAAGTGTATCATAAGTTAAGCATGTTATCTAAAAAAACAACATGATTTAGTGATAAGTAATCACAAAGTGATATGCTAACTATCCCACAGTAAATGTCTATTAGGAAGGGTAATTGCTTTTTTTGGCAATTAAGGCATTTCTTAACATGTTGTCTTATGTTATGTTGGTTTCAGGAGACATTGCATTGCTTAACCAAATTGATCAGATTAGTTAAACATGGACACATCTATATAAAAAAAGAAAACAATTCAGCCTTGTACAGGCATTTTTCAGTTACTTTTACAGCTAAGAAGCTTAAGTTACTGCTAGAGCTCCCAATGAATGAACATATTGTACCTGGAGTGAGATAAACTGTTCTAACATGAACTATTGGAGTAACTTGACCATTTGATAAATATATTACATTAAGTCTACAAATTGTTAATTAGAAAATATATAAACATAAAACCATTATTCTTTTTATTTCATAGGAATTAAAGGAGAAACAAAAGATTCTTTATTCTAATATTTGATTAATATCTTACACAGCAAACGCCTTACATGAAACAAGAATATTAAAATTTTACAAGAAGACTCACAGCGAGTGGTAAGGAAAGCATGAAGATAAATCAAATCCTGTTTCTTGCCATGCTGTGAAACGTCTGCTGGTTTTTAATCATCCTGATGTGCCAAATGTAAATTCCATCAAAGAGGAAGTTGGGTAAATATTAAACTTCCCATGGCAACGGTCTATTCGTGTATGGTATGTATATATTTGTAATCTATATCCCATATCTATTTCTTGCAATATAATTTTCTATTCCTATCCATTCTGTTCTTAAAATATTTTTTATTAAAACTAAATTGCATGTAACAATTTTCCAGTTTACCAAAAATGCTTAGCTTGTGTTTTTTCGATTTGAAATTAAAAAGATATTCCCATCTCAGACATTTATAAATATCTTTTTTTTTTTTTTTATAAATATCTAATTGAAATAGATATTACCTCTTGGACTTGCGCTCCTCTCCAGAATGGGGGTCCTTCATTGTGAATGGGGAGGTGACCATGATGTAGACTCTCTCCATTTATTTTTATGTAAGCCTTACCAGGTGGGATGGTAGTCTATAAGATATGCTACAAATGTGTAAAATGGGAATTGCCTTATAAATTAAACTTGCTGCCCCATTCAACTCTAAGGGACTATAGAAAATAAATGAACGTTTCAATCTACTTCTCTTTGGATGTCTATGGAATTGAATGGAACAGCAGCACATGTGTGTGATTTCTGATTCATTTAGACAATAGTACAACAAGCCTCCAGTGTCCAATTGCTGGACTTGTCGCAACACCTTTAAGGAAGCTGTACATAGACAAACAAGCATATTATGGGCAATTATGTACTTACAATATGTATGTACAGTACTATGCAAAAAGTATAGGCAGGCATGGAGAAAAAAGTAAGAATATTTTCAAAACTAGAAGGGTTAATAGTTTATTTTTGTCAATTATCAAAATGAAGAAAAAGAGAAATTTAAATTGCATCAATATTTGGTGTGAACACTCTTTAGAGGAGGAGTCCTGGAAGTGATGATATGTCTGATCCAGTGGCGTATCTAGGAATGGCTGGGCCCCAAGGCGAACATTTGACATGGGCCCCCCCCAAACCGCTGCCCCCAACCCCCTCTGCACAAACCACATTCCTGCGCACACTATTATGTGCCATAGTGGCCCCTGCACACTGTATTATGCCCTATAGTGGCCCCTGCACACAGTATTATGCCCCATAGTGGCCCCTGTACACAGCATTATGTCCCATAGTGGCCCCTGCACACAGTACTATGCCCTACTATGTCTTTTCAGACCCCAGAGTATAATGATCGGAGACCCAGGGGAGGATACAAACATAAAAACAATGCTACTTACCTCTCCCTGGCTCCACTGCACTCCGGTGCGCTACTTCGGCCATCTTCAATGTTGGGCCAGATCTCGCGTGAGCCAGGCCGGCGTCGTGACGTATAATGACGTCACCAAACAGGCCCGAAGCCAGCCGGAGCGTAGGAGAGGTAAGTTACAGTGTTTTTTATGTTCCCTCACCTCCCCTGGGCCCCCGATCGTTATAATGATAGCAGTGTTTGTGGGGTTTCGTGGTAGCGACTGCCACAGGGCTCCGGGCCCCATAATGTTCCGGGCCCTGTGGCAGTCGCTACCACTGCTACCCCGGTATTTACGCCCCTGATCTGATCTCAACATCATCCAGTTTGTCTCAGATGAAGAGACAGAAGGATTGGAGCAAGCCTACATCCACAGAAGATCTGTGCTTAGTTCTCCAAGATGTTTGGAACAACCTCCCTGCCGAGTTCCTTCAAAAACTGTCTGCAAGTACCAAGAAGAATTGATGGAAGGCAAAGGGCAAAGGTTACACCAAATATTGATGGAATTTAGATTTAACTTTTCTTTATTCACTTTTAATTGACCAAAATAAACTATCACTTCCATTGCTGAATTCAAAGCTACCTAAAACTTTTGCACAATACTGTATATATAAGATATATGTGCAGTATCCACTATATCTCTATACTTTTCACCTATTCAATGTTAAATAAAAGATTTCCCCTTGATTAAGTCAATCTTCCAGTCTGATAACTGCCAGGTAATGCGTGCCCACGCTTTCAAGTGAGGAGGGGGCTTTCTCCTATTATTTTAAATTACAGCATGACAGATTTTAATTTGCCTGCTTTATATTGTAGTTACTAATTTAGCCTGTCCTTATAATTTACAGTCCATTATGGCCTAAACTACAATAAATTATAGGGTAAAGTTAGTTAAAAGTTATTTTAGTTTTTTTCTTCTCATGAATAAAATATTAAATGAATTAAGTTATACATAAAAAATAAATGTGTGGAAGAACTATATAGATGTGTTAAAAGCCTTTTAATCAGAATAAAAATTCAGGAGATTCTGAATGTATAGGGTGAAAATCAAAAAGTTAAGACTTTAATTGACAATTTATTGTGCTTTGCAATAGTTTTATACAGATATGGTTTATGTGCCAGAACTTGCATAGTGCTCTAAATACTGTAGATAGTACATTCTGTGTTAAAAATACATATGAGGACCTTTGTACCATGGAGATGTTCTATGCAGTAGCCCTGGGGGAAAGGGGATATACAGTAACTTTGGTTGATCCCAACTTCTTTATTTTGGGTTTGGACTTTCTTCAACAAAGGACCAGCATTGTTTACCAACAATAAGGAGGGAACTGAATCCAAGGGTGGTTGATAGGACAGGAGTGTGTGTGTGTGTGGGGGGGGGGGGGTGGAAAGCAAACACAAAACCCTTCTGTCCTGTATTTCAATATCCCGACACATTTTCTGTATGGTCCTCTCTCTGTACTTAAGTGACTGATTACATATAAGGTCATCTATGAACATTTCAGGTCCATTTGGACAAACTGCGCAAAGCAATACTGCATTCCCTAAATGGACCAAGAATAAAGCTCAACCACTGGCCAGGCTATGAATGGGAAAAGGGGAGGAAACTTTTTCCAGACACCTATGGCAGTGGCGTATCTTCCCTAAGAGCATAAGGATCAGGTAGTTTAAAATTCAGAAGCCTAATCCATCTTTCCCTGACTTATGGGAAAGGTCATGATACCGCCATTAACATGAGATGGCCAATCGGTATAGGCAAACAAGATTTTGTAATATGTTAATTTTATGATGGTCAAAGAATGACTATAATCCCACCAGAATATAATAAAATAAAAGGTGTTTTATAAATGAGAAGAGATACTCTAATACTTAGCTTCAGTATTACAGATGAGTAGTTTTTCCCACAATGAAATGACCAGCCCAGTTGTATATTATGTACCAAAATATATCAATTTTATTCAATGATGACCAAAGGTTTCTGGGCACTTACTCATGGCCCCAGCTGAGGCTTACAGGAGGTACCATATCATGAATCTTTATACTACTTTTGGGTGGGGTGAAGGGCTATAATCTGTGTAAACCATAAATGGCAGACAAAAACTAAAGAAATGTGTGCCCACTGGCTATCCTTTTAACCATTTAAGGACAGTTAGGAAAAGACATTTTGATTTTGTGAAAAAAAAATGTCAATTGGTCGTTTCAAAATGGCGGGTATCTAATGTGCATCACAAAGGTTCACAAAGCAATCCTGACTCAAGACAATCGATTTTTTTGTTGAAAGTAACCAATCAGATTGGTTGGTTAAAATGTGAGCAGGTCCTGACCGCTTGCACTAGTCATATTTAATTTTTCTCTGCACGTGTTTCATGAACATCTGTTTTCCATACACTCTTTCTCGGTTTCCATTCTGTAATTTGAGCATTACAAGAAAATAAAAGGCAATAAATAAACCTAAGCTGTAGAAAAATGTAATTTACTACTATGTTAATGTATCAGGAGTTGGAGAGAACTGATTATGTTCTATATCAAGCTTCCAGCATCTAAGACTATTAAAGAATACAGCAGGGAGCCACTTAAGACGGATAGAGGAACATAGTCTTTTTTTTCCATAGAGTGCTATAGGAGGACCACATACATTTTTTGCAAGCTATATATTATGTCTTAGATATAATTATTTCACCTATTTATTTATGAAGATTACATATTGTGGCTTGTTTGCTTATAAAGCGCAGATGGCAAATTCTTCTAAGCCAATTACAAAAATGCAATGCAATATAAGATCCACATAACTAGCACGTAAGTACGAAAGTATTTTCAACTTATGACTAAATTTGTAGACTTTTTTTCCTAAAGTTAAATAAACCTGGTCTTCTATAAAGTTTCTCCAAATTTGCTCCTCTAGAGCACAGGTGCCTGGCGTACAGGTGTAGCAAACGTTTACTTGGCACTTAACAAAGAAAGATAATTGAAATAGTCAAGTTACTGTGTTGCTTTAAGTGTGTATTTGTTTACTTAAATAATACTTATCCCCTATCCACAGGGAAGGGTAGATATTAACCTTCAGGGATACCCAAAAATCATGAGAATAAGGGTTCACAATTGTCCCTTGTGAATGTATCTATGGCCATCACTCCTTTAACTTCTTCGGGACTGATGGTGATCACTTTTCCGAAATTGCCATAGAAGTGAATGGATGCCCATGGACACCATTTACATAGATTATTGGGGTACCCCCTTTCTTATTAATGATGGGATTCCCATCTGTAAGAACTCCAGTGAACAGATATTTATCCAGTGGCCTTTATCCAGTGGCCTAACCTGTTTGGCGCTATTTGTATAGATATGCATACGACAAATTAAGGATCCTTTCTAAAAGCACCATTATCTTATGATAAGTCAACACAAAAGCATATGCTAACTATTTTTATTTCTAGTCACTCTCTAGGGGATTTGGGAATGTGGGAATTTGAGAATTTAAAGCTTTTGTTAGTATGTCATGATATTGTGTTAAATTGATTTCACAAGAGATTGCATTGGATAGCCAAAGTGGAGATCAGTTAAGTCTGGATACATACACAATCCCCAAACCTCTTGTCACAGCTTGCAAAACTATCGCAATAACTTCAGGGAACTCTGTTGGCTCTGTGGGGCCTTGTGGTAAAGCTATGCTACAGAGAACAACAAAAAAGGAGATCTTCATTACCCTAAATAATCCTATCCACTTCCCTATTATCAATATCTGATCCATGGGGGTCTGACATCCCCATTGATCTGCTGTTCTCAGTCTCATCCGTGGGGGTCTGACACCCCCCTTGATCAGCTGTTCCAAACTGATGTCAGGTGCTGGGACTATAAAGTGGATATATCTGAAAGTAGACAGCTCCATCCACTGTGTAGTGGCTGTTTCTAGTTACTGCAGCTCAGTTCTTATATGATACTTCCACAACACAGTGGATGATCCCACCTGCTTCTGGCTCCATCCACTGTATAGTTCTATATAAATAGGCTAGCTGTATAAAATATCTATAAAATGACTTTAACCCTTTGCAGTTTGCATGTCACCACGCAAACCAGGCACTGCAAAAAAAAAAAATAGCATCATTAAAATGCTACCAAATCAGCATAATTTCCATGTATATAAAGCTGCAAAATTCTTGTCATCCCCTTAGAATTTCATGTTGAAAGTTAATAAAATTGGTGCTCCGGCATAACTAGACTACCATGAAATCATCGTAGACGTTAATAAGGCAGCAAATGCTGACTAAAGGAAACACTGCATTAAATGGACCTAAGCCTTTATTATTCACAGCTTCACATTGCTGGGGAAACAAACAAATCTAATTTCCGTCTCGATCAAAAGTCCTTCTCTTTAACTACTTCTTCAAATTTGTGATCTGTGTCTCAATAATCAACATTTTCAGGAAACCATTTTATCGAATGACCTTAATTAGCTTTTTAAGCCGAGAAAGTGCCTCTCTAGCATATTCAGTGGTGTCAGTGTTCCCGAGAATAATTCTATCTCCTCCACTGTTTGCAAAATGTAATTCTCCGACTTCCTGTACTGATTGCTGCTGCCACGCAACTGACTGCTATGGCGTGATGAACGGCAGGTGACATTTCATGAGAATTAAAGAAGACAAGAAATTAATCAAATTAACATACTGTTTTTCTAAAGTATAATGAGTCATTTGCATATAAAGTGTAATCAAGCCTGCAAATACAACTTGAAATAAATATTACTGAAGATATCCTTGTTGAATTTTAAGATCTACACAAAGTTGATGGCTTTTTAACACCCAGAAATCCAGCATGAGTTATGCTGATGAAGTGACGCTCGCTGCTTGAAGCTCAGCATCCGGTGCATTAGACCATAGAATTTACTAAAAAGGCCCATTGAGACATGCTTACTCGAAATCAGAGGCACAGGCAGCAGTGTTCTTATGTTTATAATAGGAGGCACTCAGCAGCAATATTAAACTACTTATGGTCTCATCTGGGAGAGCATTTTAAGAATAATGAAAAACAATAGTGGCTTGACTTCTAATAAGATATCCCAATTAAAATCTCAAATGTTGCAGCGATATGGAAAATAAGCCTCGGCGGTAACTGATATTTTACAGATGTAGGAGTCTTTAATGTGAATTGGATAACTTGCTACAATGGGATAACTCGCAATAAAAGCCATTGAAAAAAAAGTCAAGTTAAAGTTTCCTGCAACTGTTTAAAGGTTTAAAGGAGTTTGTCAGCAGGAAAATTGTCATCGAAGTAATCTCAGTACCTTGTAATGCTCCTTACACACTTCCCAAATATGCCTTTGTTATTCAGCATTACCGCTCTATTAGAAAGAGAATGACAGTTTTATTTAACTACAAAGTAGGTATAAAGGGTTTTTGGGGGGTTTCTTATCTTCACCAGGCTTTGCTCTGTGCTGCAGATCACCTCCTCTAACTGCTGACCAGTTCTTCTTGGGGAGAGCTGTCAATCAAAAGATGGTGGGTTGAGCTAGGCAGTTAGGAGAGGTGATCTACAGCACAGAGCGAAGCCCAAAGAGGATAATAAACACCCAAAAAAGTCCTTTCCCCTATTCTGCATTTGAATAAAACATCAATTTTCTCAATGATGGAGATGCAATGCTGAATAGCAAAGGCATATTTGGAAAGTGTGTAAAGAACATTACAAGTTACAGGGATGACTTTGATTACAATTTTCCTGCTAACAGACTACCTTTAAGGTTACTTCTCCCTTATCCACAGGATAGGGTCTAAGTGTCAGATCACCAGGGGTCCCAGCAATTAGGAGAACGGGGGACTGAAAGTCTCCTGTGCCTTTTGCTTGTGAATGGGGCACAAGAATACTTGTGTGGTCAGTGCTTTAGTGACTGCTCGGACTGCAAATTAGCTCAAGTTAGTGTCAAGGTAAAGTTAAGTTCATGTTACAGTTTGCTCTAACATAGTTTGTATCAAGAGCTGCATCAAACCAGAACAAAGTCATACCAACAGCTCAAAAATTCCAACTTACCCCATATCTGAATGTTACGTAGCCACCTTTTCACCCAATAAGCCTTAGCTTTCAATCTGATAGCATGATAGCATTTGGTTAGGAAGCATTTTTATAATCTACCTTTACATAATGAAATATGGATACATTCAGAGACACTTGAGCTACTATTGATTCTATTTTTTGGAGTGACTTGTCAGGGACCCTTGACATTCTAAAAGAGCTAACAATATTTGGTTGAAATGTCAGTCAACATCCCATTCAGTTTTTTCAGTTTTGCTAAATGGATGCATTATTATTAATACTGGGGTCATATGGAATTCCAGTTATTGTGTGCTGTATTTAACATGCTGAACAGCCGGACAGATATCATAGCATGTGCGTTGTCCATTATCTACAGTGACAGTGTTGATGTCTCTACAAGTATATCAGTAAACTTGAGCTGTTTTACATTGACCTGCTGTCTTCACTGCATTTGTTGAATTACAGGCTGTTGGGAATTATTTAACAGAATAAGGATATAGACAAAGAATTACATTAAAGGGGTTGTCCGGGATAAATTGATCTTTACAATATAAGCTAAATACCCTCCCCCTGGCTATCTTCTAAATTGCTTACTGTACCTAAAATCTAGAATTACTTAGATTGCCTGGGCCCCAGGCACATTTTCCGATTTTCCAGTGACGTTCTGTTTCCCCATTTCTGGAAAAGGAATGTCACCAACACTAAACCCCCACCCCATCATGCTTACCTTTCTTCCAGTCTGGATCTTCTAGGCACGGGACATCACTTCATCTGGGCTATTGCTCAAGCATGGGTAGCCGGCAGACGTCAAGAAGAGAAGGTGTCGGCTGCCTAGATGAAGTGCCGTCCTGTGCCCAGAAGGTCCTGTCTGGAAGACAGCTAAGTATTATGTGGTAGGGGAGGATTGAGTTAATTAGGAAGGGTTGGTAGTGGGTGGGCTAGCTAGGGAAAAAGGGAGGGGGTATAAGTGAGAAAGGAAGGTGGTGTGAGTCAGCTCTGAGAGGGCCAAGGCATCATGGCAGTTATAGGAAAACATAAAAGGAAGATACCTATGTAAACAAATGCAGAAGATGCCAGGAGCTCACAGAGAAACCCAGAAATCACTCAAAATGCTACTAAGGATAAGATGCAGTGTGTGAATTATATTCTGCAGTGTTTAGCAAAATTTTCCTCCGTGTGCTATATCTGTAGTTTCTCATCCTTTCTGAGCTGGTGGGTGAAGAGTAGTTACCATACATGCAAACAATAGGTATACGAGAATACTCTATAACTGTTTCTCTCTGAATTGGAAACTGCCTCAGGATCTGGCAGGACATACAGTATATAGAGTAATACCTGTACTGATTTAAGAAAAGTTAATTGACTCTAATAGAAAACTCAATGGACAGACTGAAAGCTTTTTTGTTGTCATATCACCCTTTTTTTTGCTATCTTCTGCCCTCTCCTCTTCATACAGTACAGACCAAAAGTTTGGACACACCTTCTCATTCCAAGAGTTTTCTGTATTTTCATGACTATAAAAATTGTAGATTCACACTGAAGGCATCAAAACTATGAATTAACACATGTGGAATTATATACTTAACAAAAAATTGTGAAACAACTGAAAATATGTCTTATATTCTAGGTTCTTCAAAGTAGCCACCTTTTGCTTTGATTATTGCTTTGCACACTCTTGGCATTCTCTTGATGAGCTTCAAGAGGTAGTCACCTGAAATGGTTTTCACTTCACAGGTGTGCCCTGTCAGTTTTAATAAGTGGGATTTCTTGCCTTATAAATGGTGTTGGGACCATCAGTTGTGTTGTTCAGAAGTCAGGTGGATACACAGCTGATAGTCCTACTGAATGGAGTGTTAGAATTTGTATTATGGCAAGAAAAAAGCAGCTAAGTAAAGAAAAACGAGTGGCCATCATTACTTTAAGAAATGAAGGTCAGTCAGTCCGAATAATTGGGAAAACTTTGAAAGTGTCCCCAAGTGCAGTGGCCAAAACCATCAAGCACTACAAAGAAACTGGCTCACATGAGGACCGCCCCAGGAAAGGAAGACCAAGAGTCACCTCTGCTGCGGAGGATAAGTTCATCCGAGTCACCAGCCTCAGAAATCACAGGTTAACAGCAGCTCAGATTAGAGACCAGGTCAATGCCACACAGAGTTCTAGCAGCAGACACATCTCTACAACAACTGTTAAGAGGAGACTGTGTGCAGCAGGCCTTCATGGTAAAATAGCTGCTAGGAAACCACTGCTAAGGACAGGCAACAAGCAGAAGAGACTTGTTTGGGCTAAAGAACACAAGTAATGGACATTAGACCTGTGGAAATCTGTGCTTTGGTCTGATGAGTCCAAATTTGAGATCTTTGGTTCCAACCACCGTGTCTTTGTGCGACGCAGAAAAGGTGAACGAATGGACTCTACATGCCTGGTTCCCACCGTGAAGCATGGAGGAGGAGGTGTGATGGTGTGGGGGTGCTTTGCTGGTGCCACTGTTGGGGATTTATTCAAAATTGAAGGAATACTGAACCAGCATGGTTACCACAGCATCTTGCAGCGGCATGCTATTCCATCGGTTTGTGTTTAGTTGGACCATCATTTATTTTTCTACAGGACAATAACCCCAAACACACCTCCAGACTGTGTAGGGTCTATTTGACCAAGAAGGAGAGTGATGGAGTGCTACGCCAGATGACCTGGCCTCCACAGTCACCATACCTGAACCCAATCGAGATGGTTTGGGGTGAGCTGGACCGCAGAGTGAAGGCAAAAGGGCCAACAAATGCTAAGCATCTCTGGGAACTCCTTCAAGAATGTTGGAATACCATTTCAGGTGACTACCTCTTGAAGCTCATCAAGAGAATGCCAAGAGTGTGCAAAGCAGTAATCAAAGCAAAAGGTGGCTATTTTGAAGAACCTAGAATATAAGACATATTTTTAGTTGTTTCACACTTTTTTGTTAAGTATATAATTCCACATGTGTTAATTCATAGTTTTGATGCCTTCAGTGTGAATCTACAATTTTTATAGTCATGAAAATACAGAAAACTCTTGGAATGAGAAGGTGTGTCCAAACTTTTGGTCTGTACTGTAGATGTCTATAGTTATGAGTCCTCTCAGTCATGTGACCTTCAGTCTGTCTCAAGGTGGATAGTGCAGTGATTTTCACAGTGAAAATTGTTTTAACAGAGAGAAAGAGGAACATGGAAACAGCCTGGTAAGAGCAGAAAGGAGTAATCAGTTTTTATTGAAGTCTTTGCAAATAAGAACAAGAAATAGCAAAGAGAAAAAAAAAAAAGCCTCAAATAAGGCAGTTGGGGGCACGCAGGCTGCCCAATCGTGGAAAAATCACTGAGGAACAGTTAGGGTAGAGGGCCCCCAACAGAGAGACCAGTAACGGGTAGCACAACAACATGAGAAAATGTATAATTGAGGGGGGTGTTCAGGAAAGCTATAAGATAGCAGGAACGTCCAGCTGGGAAGGGCCACCACAGTGCCACCCACGTGCCTGGAGGCAGACAAATGCTGCAGGGAAAGGGGAACATGGGGCAAACATGGGTGTATGGAAAAACACAAGACCACATACAAGACCAGGAAGGCTGTACTATTCATTTATACAAAGTTTATTGAAATCATAGTATTTAGGTATATCAAGCTGTTAGATGCATTTATACATATTGACCTAATAGAGGGGTATTCTCTACTCAGAATCCCACTTATTACTCTCTAGATCGGCATCCATAGGAAATAACTGATGCCTATATGGATCTTTTTTAACAATAGAGTTTCAGGGAAATGAGCACATACTGTACAGAGAAAGCTCCAGCGAAGATTTTGCATGCCCCCATAGACAACGTCATTAAATGAAAAAAAAAATCCAAATTGCTTCATAGTCTGCCAACAACTTCTGAAACAGAATTTTAACTTGATTTTATGAAATAGTTTTTAACCTAAGGCATCCAATCAATTCCCATATAATAGTGTTCTGTTAGAGCTGTTTGAGCATGGAGCTAAGACTTTGTACTGGGACTATCTTGGTGGCCATGTACTGCTCATTTTACTAAACCAACACATTGAAAGCTTGATATCTTTGGACCCAGAGGGCACCCTGCAGCTGAAATGATAGAGTTTTTCCAAATCAGATAATGTAAAAAGCATAAGAAAAAGAAAGCTTATAGCTGAAACAAGTCCCAAAGTGGTTTGTGTTTTTAGAGATATTTTACATAGTACTAGCAACCCTCCATCTCCTTCTAACTTTGTAGATGGTCAGAATAGAGAGATAGAGGTTGTCAAACTGTGCATTTGATGTAGGATTAGCAGCAGAGGAAAAAAAAGAAGGGGAAGAAGTCTAAGGTAAAGAGCCTGGAAAAATGAAAGTTTAGTTTTTTATTGACAAAGGAGAGCAGCAGGGTCTGGGAAAAGAAGAAGTGACTGAGGCAGCAAGACTTTCCAAAGACTCAGCATAACAAGGTTAACAGAAAAACCGAGGATGACATGTTGTAATCAAGCCGCACAGCTGCCAGCACAAAGCAGTGCTTCAATCTAAGCAGCAGGGGGCAGAAGTAAGAATGAAGGCTTTAGTACAAGCAAGACCTCAGCGAATATTCCCCTTTGGCAAGCCAGCATGAAAGCCATAGGGAAAGAAGCCATGTTGTTTAAAAACAAACCCATAACAGCGGTGGGATAGCAGACAGCAAGCGGCTGATACCGGGATTTACCAGGCTTTCTGCAAACTTATTCTGCATGCATCTACTTAGGGCATTGAACTTGCAAATTAGAACCAGACAATAATGTGGAGGGTGAGTATTTTACAAAGTTGCAGTTACGAATCTTCTGCTCTTCTTAATAAATGCTGGTTTTCACCTTAGAATTATCCTGACTGTAAACCCTCCGGCTTTATACAGAGATTGTTATCAATCAAACTCTATTTTCTCTTGACAATCCAAATAGTGAGTTCATTATATTAAGGCTTTGATTGTCACCGGGAAAATAGGCTCCATGTACAGTATTCAAATGTCACTTTTCTCAGTGTCCTAGGAAAAGCGCCAGACGTGTTGACAGTTTAACTTCAAAGAAAACATAATGAAATCATACAAGTGGATTAAAAGACAGGATGATGGCAGCCCGGTATTATACAACCTGTGTTTTGGCATGTTATCTAGCTTTTTTTTTTCCAACAAGTAAAGTAATATCAGTTTTGAAAACATGATAGTCTTGATAGATAGAACTGCCGTCAGGAGAAAACTTTCAAGAATGGGAAATATTTTGTCAATGAAGACAATTATTTATTCAAAAATGTATCAAAATAAAAATATGTAACTCTGTAAGAGACAGCCAATGTTGTCCTAAGCTTCATTTGTTTGTATAAACTGTTAATGCTGTATTTCTGTGATTCTGTTCCTTTAAGACAGCAGCCATTGTAATTGTGACATGATGCTGGAGTGACACCCCCCTTTTATGTCAGCCTGCCTGTTCTGCATACAGAGTGTGAGCAGAGAAGCAGGAAGTGAGGAGACAGAGAGCAGCAGCCATCTTGGCAAGAGAGAAGACAGGTGCCTGTGCTGTATTGAACTGGTGTGGAGATTTTTCTGTACAGCTAAGCTGTATCTTGGTCCAGAGACAAACAGAGTGTAAAGAGACAACAGGATTAGTGAGTCCACGTGAAAGGAACTGTGCTCAGTGGCTGATCAGTGAGACTGACATTGTGATTGTGTATATGGATACCACAGATAGAGACTCGCAGTGCTGTTGACGTACTGGACAGTAACTGCTAAATCCCGGCTTACATCCCAGCTCAGTGTATGGATTCGGCAGGACTGCCAGTGTGCTGAGTGGAATCTGCTGTTGGATTACATTGCATTCATTTGGTTTCCCTGTCTGTTAAAGAGGACTTCATTTCTCCTGAGATCTTGATAACCGTGAGGAGAGAACGCTTCACTATAAAAGAAAGGAACGACTTTGGGCCCCACCGCGCGCTTCTACGGACTGTAAGCGGTCCACCTGGACCACTGGGGAAAATGGGGTGCACCCAAATGTGAAGTCAGGGTCAGTTAGGGATAGTTTTGAGTATATTGTTCATTCAGTGTCCATACTGCAGAAGTGGACAGAGTAAAAGTAGAAACCATTGCAGAATTTGCCTTGAAATTGTTCATGTTATATTGTATATTTTGCTTGTCTTTATCCCTGTCATTTTACCTTTAACTAGCCTTTATTAATTTATAGTAAATATTTTTTTTTTTTCTTGAACTACCGCGTGTGCGTTCATTTCTGGTTGCGGAGTCCAAACCACCTGCCTTGCTCTCGGTTCACAACTCCATGAAATCTAAATAAATAAACAAATAAATATATAAATATGTTAAAATAAATAATATATACTGCAATATAAATAACTGAAATTGTAGGCAGAGGTAAAAAAAAAAAAACCCACAATGCATGTAGATGAAATACTGTATGCAAGAAGCAATCACCCTAGGAGGATGGATAAGATTGATATATGACCTATTTCATGGTGCTGAAAGGGTTAACACACGGGATTTAAGCTCTCTACAATCCTGGCTATTTAAAGGGATTTTCTGGCTGGAAAAAAAAAAGTTTGAATGGTCACTAACTTTCTAGAAAACTTAGTCTCATTTAATAAAACATGTGATTATGGACCAAAATGTAATGTACTTTATTTTAAAATGTTTCTGTTTTCTGGCTGAAAAGCCTCTCAAGTGTCTGCCACTAGATGTCTCCCTCCTTCCTAATTTGCTGTTCAATCCCTGTTACTAGGAAAAATCTATCTTTAGATCTTTAGAAACATGCAGGGTCAAGGCAGAACACAGGAAGTAGGAAGTTGAGGGGGAGGGGCGGGTTTCTCTTCACTGTCCCAAGTTTACAAAATGCATTGCTGATCTGTGCTCCCTGCCTGTACACTACTCCACAGGACAGGGAATAAACGTCTGATCGCTGGGTGCCTGCTCACCGAGTCCCCCAGTGATCAGGAGGACGGAGGACAAAAAGCCCCCCTAAGATCTCCTTGTGAATGGAGCAACGATACACTTGCATGACCAGCCCTCCATTCATGTCATGTCTTTTCGGTTCTCTGTCCTCCTGATCACTGGGGGACCGGCGATACAGCATCAAGCAATCGGACACTTATTCCCTGTCCTGTAGATAGGGAATGTGTCCATAACAGCATAACCCCTTTAAGTGTCTGACTGACATAAAGTCCCCACTAAAGATAGGCCTGTTTTCTGTTATGCACATTTATTTCATGCTCTTTGCATTTTTCTGTGTTATGATAATAAAGTGTTCACTTTGTTTTGCAAGGTTGGCTAATGTAAATGCCAATGACACATTATTACACTGTGTATATAGTATGCCTCTGTCACTTTAAATGGTGTTTCTGAGTCATGGTTCCATTTCTAGTTCTGGAACTTTTTGGACAAGACAAGGTGCAATAATTGCTCTTAGGTAAAACTCAATTTCACCTATTGGCTGTGCTGCAGGTGGTGGTCTTTTGAGCTGTCCAAAGTACTGTATAGCCTAAGCACAATGTAATCTGATGCTTTACTGTCACACCAGGGTAGGAAAAACTCCCAATATTAGAAGTTTTCCCAATCCTGTGTGGGTGTCTGGTCTGGACCTTTGCTGCATTCATTGCTGCTACCCATCAGTGCTGAGTGACCACAGCACCATCTGGGATTTTTCATGAAAGTCGGCAGAGCTAGTTACAGGGGTAGCCTGCAGTAGCAGAGGATGTGAGCGGACTGCAAGTCCAACACTGTCTAAAAAGGGACATTGCCTACACTCAGTGAAAAAGCTGGGCAACTTTTGTGTACTGAGGTGAAGACCTGCTTTAACCGAAAACTACTTGAGTAAGGGGCTCAGTGAAAATATGACCAGCCAGTTTGGTGTCGGCTTAACTTCTGGTTGCCCTATTGTATTGGTGCTCTGCTGTCTTGCATATATCTTTGAGTAGGCTAGTATACAGTATATATGGCTGGCTGGTATATATATATATATATATATATATATATATATAAGACTTGTTACACTATTACTTGACAATGCAACAAGTTGTGCTGCTGGGACTTCATGTGGATGTCCGATGTGGATGTATCCAAAGTGATATAAGCCAATAAAAACTTTTATATAGATGATACAATAATGATGTGAACATTCATATAGAATATTATAACTTTAAAAAGCATAAGCACTTTCATCACTGAAAGAAACTAAAATTAGTTCTTGGAGTTCTAACTTGCTAAGCACAAAGGGATAATTTGGTGCAATTGCTTAGCTTCAATATTCACTAATTTAATACTAGAGGCGCACAGGTGCAGCAGAAGAATGTCCTAAGTGAATACCCAATCTGCTATTTCATCAGAGCTAAAAGTGTAAATGTGCATTTACAGCAGTATCAAAAGATACAAATCAAAAGGCATTGAGCGGATAATTAACAGAGATCTAGGATGACAGCCAGGTGACCTGGATCAAAGCCACAGTCAAATTATTTGCAAAGATCATTCCTTATTAAAACGTCACCTGAAACAGTGACATATTCTATCCTGTCAGCCTTACATAAATGTACTTTAAAGTAGAAATGCAAAACTTTCATCTGTACTGTACTGTAAAACTCATAAAAAACAGGTACAAAACTGCTTCCTTATTATTGGGATACAGAAACTGTGCACTGTATTTAGTGAGGTTTATTAGCTTTGGACAATTGAACTCTGAAAATGATGTAGATGATCACATGATATTGTTCTGTTGGCACCCCAGGGAACAAATATTACCTGTAGGGGTGCTCTGCAGCAAATGGTAAGGAAATGAAGCATTACATGATATCAAATGCCTGATGGTGCAATGCAGGGACATGCTCGGTCCTCGGACATACTGTAAATGCTATTGTAGCTGCTCTCCTATGGCTGAATTATGGCAGTTCGGTACATGGCCCTTAAAGGCAGGGGTGTATATATAGTGGATGCAGAAATATAAATTGTTACTGGGCCCTGGAGCCTCAGGGGGCCCATAAGCATCTCTATACAATAAGCTTCTCTATAAGCATCTCTACAATATAATACAATTTCTACCACCATTTTCCGGTTGCAGACTACCGGCGACAGGATGCCAATGCAGAGCATCAGCACTCAGTCACGGCCTTCCGCTTCTGATTAGGCCCAGATGAATGAACCTAATCAGTAGGAAGTCTCGAACCACGGAATCCGTGGGTGAATCAGCCGTGGCATCCACAGCAAGATCAAGCAGGACGCTTATTTTATCAGCTTCCTGCTGCAATCTCTGCCTCCTATTGAAAACAATGGGAGGCAGAATCTGGGTGGAATCTTCCGCTGAATCAGCATCAAATTCCTACGTGTGAACGGCCCCCAAGAGTCAAGCTAAGTTTGCTGTCTTATAGCTGATCTTGCAATATAACACAATAGCCATTCAGATCCAAATTATGTCTACTCTCAGAGGTGCTCAGACTCTTTCCCCCCAATTGCCAAAAAAGTGAACAAAGTAGCAATAACTAATAATATTATTGGTTCAGAAATATAGTCCATCCAATCACTATCATGGGAAACAATCTGAGTATGACATCAGCACTAACTAGCCCAATGAGTCTGATCATCAGGAGTACTATTTATATGTTTCATTCCTAAAAAATGTCTTCTATGCAAATTAATTTCCTGCATAAATGTTTATACAATTGGGAATTTACCAACTGGATGAAAACTTTCTATTAAAGTCAATGACACGATACACTGGTAGCTACACTTCAGCTTCTAATGAGCAGGAATGAAATTCATTAAAGGTCCACATATCTGCAATGGGAAACCAATCCAGTCCCAGGCATAATTGGCAACATTACTCTATCAAAGAGCAAAAACAGCTAATTATCATTGAGAGATGGGATGCTGAAGTTGCTCTACAAAGGTGATAAAATGTACTGTGTGCTGAACAGGCAGCTTTAAAGAGCATATGTTATCACATTATTGACGTAGATTATTCTATATTCGGTTACCTATAACGCTGGAGTGTTTACCTCCAGCTAATGTATTCCTAGGCAAAGCAGCTCAAGGCTTATTGCACCTAAAAATAATATTACGTGGAAGAGATATTTCTGGTCAATGAGTCTATAGGGTAGTAAGAATCTCATGATTAAAGTTGCAGAGGCTGTGGCAACATCTCAGGCATAAAGTGTAGGGTTTTAGGTACAATGTGATACATGCAACATTGTGATATCATACATGTAAGACATAATACACATTAAAGCACAGACTGCTACATAATTTAATGATCTTTATCATCACAAAACAGTGCTGTTAGCAGAGATTTCCCAATGCAAAAACTATCCCGGGACCCCCACCTACAATGTATCGTTTATAGTACTGGGCCCTCTAAGGCTCTGGGACTAGGTGGGATAGCAGCCTCTGCATCCCCTAAAGTTACACCCCAATATTTTACAGGTCTGGGGAAACCTTTGGAATCAGATACACATTATATAGTGACATTAGTTTCACACCCGTGCTTGGGTTTCTGTTCTTCCGGCCCACTTGGGGACCCAAAAATAGAAACCCAATATGCTTAAAAAGCAGTTATTCACAGAAACCCACAGACCCCATAGACTATAATGGGGTTCGCCGGGTTTCCACCTGAAAAATGCAGAGAGAGAAGTCCTGCTTGTAGGACTTTTCTCTCCACATTTTTTAAGTGGTTTTGGGGACGGACTCTTCGAACAGAATCCAAAGTCTAACTGAACTTTTATTTATTTATTTTATAACTCCATAGTGCAGGTGAAGATAAAAAACATTGTAATATACTTTATTAAAGAAAAATGCTAGTGTCTTCACTTATTTGATTCCTTCTGCCACTGATCAAATCGGTACAATAGAAATCTATTGCGAGGAGAGGGGAAGGAAGCGGAGAACTGCTCAAAACAGGGAGACATTTGCACAGTAGAGAGAAAGCTGGGTTATCAGGAATTACTATCCCGCCATTCCCAGATAGTAATTATTTATTTATTGCTGTAGATGGTCTTATACCTCTGCCTCTCTTTTTCACCTCCTCCCCCTTCCCCTCTCCATGGACTTTATTGGAAACTGACACTGCTTGTGTACCAAGTATGACCAAAATCCCTCAGACAAGAAGTAAAGACAGGAGTAATAGTTAAAGACACAGACACTTTTCTTTACTCGTACTATAGATTTATGAACAAATAAATAAAAGTTTATTTACACAGTAAAGGAATAATCTGAGACCTAAAATGTAGCTTTAAAATACAGCAATATTAGATTGTTGAAGTTTCAACTCTTTACATACACACTATAGATCAACAGTTTTAGGCTAAGGCCACAGGATGTATGCAGAGGACCTGCTCATGGCAAAAACCATCTGGCTGGCTTGGCTTTCAACACTTGCAACCACAGCTGATCATGCAGCAATAATTGACATGTGGCATGTTCAAAAACCACAGTCAAGACACCTTATGCTGAAGGTTTTCTTCTGCAGTGTGTGGATGGAATTTGTTCAACTCCCATCCACTATATTGCTATCGTTCATTGTAGCAGGTTAGCCAATGTCGATTTCATAGTGGCTAATCTGCTGTCAGTATGCCACAAATGTCTGAGCCTGAAGAGGCAGTGGTACTCCGGAGAGCAACAGGTCCCCTTAATTGTTTACCAGACATAGCTACATGTAAAAATGGGCGTCCCTGGTATTACAGCTTGGTCCTAATCATTTAAATGGGATGAAGTTGTAGTAAATTATAATGCACTGGTAAAATGATAGCGCTCTCATTCCTATTCTCTCCCAAAGTCATAATAACTACTACATGGGATAATTGGCTGCTGCATTAATTGTAGCCATTTGTCTATTGATGATATACAGGAGATGTAGAAGATTGGGGTTTTTGCAATGCCGTAGAGCTAATTGAATCATTTGGCACAAATCCAAATTTATTGTAGCTATATAGCAGAGGAAGGTGAGTTCAATGACCCACCACTCTCAGTTACTGACATTCAACAGATTAATATTGGCCAAATGCACCAATGTTGACAGGTCCGGGACATCAACTATGTATATAGGGCCTCTTAACTCTCCTCCAAGAGCAAATGTGGAGGGAGAGAATGACTGAGAGTTGGATATCAACATAGCCAAACTTTTTATTCTTATGGGAGATAAGCTACTGGCAGAGGTCCCCATTTAGAACACATGCACTCTTGGTCAAGCCAAGTGATCATATGTATGGGGTAGTTGAGACCTATAACTAAGCCAAAAGCTTTCTGAAGTGTATGCCCATCTTAACCCTTGTCCAACTCTTGACTTACCGGACTGTATTATAGGTAAATCTGAATCTAAAGATCCAGCTAGATATTAACATGGGGGTCAGCTGTGATGTATATTTGGTCTAAGTAAAAGTATTATGTGCATGAGAGTATTATTCCATATTCATGTTATATGTTAAATACAGTCCACTTTTATTTGTGACTAGCTCTCTCTACCCCTCCAACCGTGAACAACACTCACCATACTATTAGACAAAAAAAAAAACAAAAAAACATTCACAACAAGTTATCCTACTGTCTTCAAAGCCAGAATGTTACTAGAAACTTTTAAAGCAGCGAAAGAATCCTTCTTCTGGGGCTTGAGCTATCTAGTTGCCAATCTGCCATATTACTATACAATTACTGTACGCAGCTTCACAGAAAAATCATAAAAAAGATTTTACTGTAGTTTTCCACAAACCACTGATACAGCAAATGTTAAATAATGTCAGATTACCATTTGACAAATTCAATCTTTTAAAGCCAGGGTTTTATCGTGTTGAACTCGAAGATCAAAGATTGTGAAAAGGGCAATCAGCATTACAACGCCGAGACAGAATACTTAGGAAGGAACCTTTTAAAATGATCTATTCCAGACACAAATACTCTAAAGAGCAGTACAATTTCTTCCTATAATAACATTAATACCAGTCAGTACAAGTGATGTGGCTCCTATATCAGAAGAATGCAATAAGCGCTCCGTTTTGCATAACAAATAGTAACAATGGTTCTTGGAGCTATCAGAACTCGTTCTAAAAGGATAAGAATGAACTATGATTCAGAGGTGAGATAGAAAAATTGTATTGGGGAAGATATGCACTTAGTGGAACAGGATTTATTAAAGACTTTTGAGATATCGTGAGACTCAACATCAGAATAGTATGGAACGGCAGATTCTGTTGTCGAACAATGCATAATGCTCATAGACTAGAGCAATGGGAAGTTCAGTCTCCACTTTACATACTGTTAATCATTTAACTCTGCAAATGGGATAAGATTGAGACTACAGAATTATGGGCCAGCAAATGAATTGTAGATATACTTGTATTTAAAAGAATCCAACTCCGGAAGAATTTGAGATAGTTTCATAAAACTAAAGATAGACGCACTGCAACTACAACACCTTGCACTACTACTTCATTAACTCTTGATTATACAGGAAGACATGTAGCAGAGTCATCTATAAATTGCTTTGAGGACTCTTATTTCTCACGATTAGAGATGAGCAAATTGCTTTGAAACACAGAGGATTTTTCCCAAATTCTCCAAACGTTTTGGGTTCAAGCCAAACCCAAAATCTTTGAGAGTTCATCACATACAAACCACTAATATCCTCTAAGGTCTCTTAAGAACCCAGAGTATAATACGTGGAGGTCCAGGGGAGGTGAGGCAACACAATAAACAGTTATACTCACCTTTCCTCACGTCTTCTGGACTCTCTTGCTGCATTCAGACCTCCCTCAAGGTCCTCTCGCAGCTTCTTCTACGCTTTTAGTTAATGTCACAGGCCCTCAGGGACTGCTGAGGCCTGTGATTTGGCGTTGGCAGTGACATGAGGTGTGCTGACATCATGACGCTTGGGGAAGAGGTTGAAAAAGGACCCCACTGGACGTCACAAGGATTCTGAGGAGAGGTGAGCATAACTGTTTATTATGTTTCCAGACCTCCTCTGGGCATCTACTTATTATAGAGTAAAATAATAGCACCTTGAAACCAAACAGATTGACAAACCTTGTGAATATTCACAAAGCAAATCTCACAAGGTTTGCCCATCTCTGGTCAAGATATTATATTCAGTACATTGTAATATGCTTTAAAAAGTCTTAACATACTACAATTCACATCACAAGCACTGGGTGGCCGCACCTAGACACATATAGCATAAAAAGCTCCCAACTGGGTGTCATAAAATCATGATTTTTTTAAAGCTAGTCAGTGGCCCATGTAAAAGAGCCCTAAACTGGAAGACATTACATCACCCCTTCTATTTTGCCTACATATAATATGCAGTTATGGGAAATGTATCACTAGTTTGTCATTCAGATTTATCTCATCAGCTTCTCACTTTCTTCTTGCTATAGACTTTACATTGTCAACCATTTTTATGATTGTTTTTCAGTACAATATATGTTTTTTGTTGTCTTTGATGAATAAGAAGAAAATTTATAGAATGTCTTCCAACTAATTCCTACAAGTTTCCCAATCAGCGAACATCACAATCATACTGATTTGCTGAATTGTGTCACAGGCTATGTTTCCTGCACTGCAGACAATGGATGGGTAATGGGAACAAGAAAGTAACCCTCTCCTCTTTTATTAAAATTTCACTGAAAGACAGTAGTTGGCTATACAGAAGAAACAGCCTTATAAGTTGGCAATAAACCACCAGCTTTTCCTCTTGACCCTATTCCACAA
Source organism: Leptodactylus fallax (assembly GCA_947044405.1). NCBI lineage: Eukaryota > Metazoa > Chordata > Amphibia > Anura > Leptodactylidae > Leptodactylus > Leptodactylus fallax. Next base: position 406,644 of record CAMRHE010000162.1, on the reverse strand, counting down.
ACACATATCCTAATGGGAAGAGGGGTATAAGCCAGACTCCTCTGTCAGCTGCTCACTAAAGAACAAAAAGGATGAAGCATGTTGATATATAGCATGCCTGATTCTTCTTTCCCCCAAAATCCGCCATTGGGAGAAAGCCGGAACAACACCATATACATTGGATACTGCAGTTAGTTGGTTTCACAACCTTTACAATAAATGGGGTCTGTCACTTCCAAAGTCCTTTTCACACCCAAAAATAGTTCAATGCAGAGGCCTTTAATAGGAGCAGATCATTAATCATCTTTTTAAGGTTATATGCAACATCCCAGTGGATACTGCTTAATTGTTTTTGTGTTGTTTTATTATTTCATGTGCCACTGTGTCTGTATATAGTTTGTATATATTGTTTTATATGTAAATTGTATGTTTTTCAGCTTTCCATTTGTTTTGTTTTCCCCTTTGTAGGACACTTCCACTGTGGTCAATCTGAAGGGACTTGGTTTATCCCTGGCTAATCAGCCAATCACTGGCCAAGGTTAATGGTTATAGACAGAGTCTTCTGCAGCAGTTAATGAGTTGTGTGTTAGCAGTGGTGCAGGAAAGACCACTTGCTGTGTGCCCATTGCAGCCCCTAAGAGAAGAGAAACCATCAACCCAGCAGCCACATACAATCCTGAGACAGGGAATTAAATCTGTGAGCCCCATAGAGGGAAAGTAGAGTGCCAAGTGGAGAGGTTGTGGTTTGCAGAACCTTTCAGCTAGGAACCATTTATCTCCAAGTATCTGGGATCCTGGAACTTCATTTAATTCATCCCCCATAGCCATAGTGGTAGAAAAGCACCATAAACCATTATATACTCTAGGCATCCCTCATCCCAAGTCTGGGACCAGACACCACAGTGGAACTCCATTACTACAAATCCCATCCGAATGCTGCAAGTGTTACAAGTTCATCTTGGTTGCCAAATTTGGTTGCCAAACTGCCAAATTGTTCAAATATACCTACGGGCAGTTGTCATATAGTCATATATTGTGATCAGTATATAAGAAATATATACAGCATGCTTCTGCATGTGTCCAGAGCAGTGGTGTAACTAAAGTCTTGTGTCCGGGGCCCCCTACCTCATCCCTACAGTGAATTCTAGATAGTGATGGTTACGGGTGCTAAGGAGTTTAATGAACCTTAGTGTGGTTAGGGCAATCTGTGGGTCTCCTTGGCTTATGGGCCAGATGGAAGCTGCAATCGAAATAGTGATGCCAGTGCTTATGGCTCCCCTAAGGCTCCTGGGCCCCGATGTGACTGCACCCTTTGCACCCCCTCAAGTTACGTCCCTGGTCCAGAGTATTCGGCCATTGCTGCTTTCCTACATTTGATAAACCTGTATCTGACTGTATCAGCCCTTTGACTTAAATCCATCCACTTTCATCACCCACCTGAAAATAAAAGGCACCAGGAGTCGAATAATCTCTATGTTTGAAGGTTCTTAAAAGTTTTTGTTTAGAACATACATAACATCCTGCAAACTGCCAAATACAGACAACAAGTTTAACCCTGTTTACTTGTATAATTCATTTCTAGGTTTTGTGCCCCTTTAACTATTCCCTTGCCTCTAGATATGATAAAATTGATTTGTCCGATTACAGATCTCTGCTTGTAATGGTACAGCAGACCCTTGATTCCCTATTGGCATCAGTATTTCAATGCTAAACAATGTGGCAGAAGTTTTGAAAGTGCATTTCTGACCCTTTTAAATAGCATTTCAAAATTGATTTATAATAGGTTCAGTCACATAAAGCATTTAGTGTAATTGTATATTAATGTCAAAAGTAACTACCACAGCAAGTCACATAATAATAAAGCCACCAGAGTTAATGTCGCTCTCACTATAGGTACAAGTAATGGCCATTGAATGTTACTGTATAATTTTGTATTAAGCTGTGCAATTTAGCAGTTATTGTTTTATAGAAGCAAAAACAATTTACATATTAAGAATGTATCTATTAAACTGTGATCATGGAGATGTTGGCGGCTAAAAAAAGCTCAAAAACGATTTTTACGCAATTAAATTCCTACTAAGCAATTGTTCGGAATATGCAAATTGGGTGAGAGTGAAGAATGGAATATTTCTAGAGGATTTGGGTTATATTGCTATCTATTGTCCACAAGTAAGTGCTCGGTATTGAAAAAGAGCAAGAAAACGGTATTTTTATAGCTGCATTTTTAATATTCACACACTTCATATCAGAGAGCTCGAGCTGTCACATATGACGTTTGGAGTTATTTTTTCCCAGACTGTCTAGACTGATAATATAATATGATAAAATAAAAGCAGATATCGAGCTCTTGTGTATAACACTATGTGACAGTAAAACTGAAGTACACCAATTGCCATGGTATAATTATAGCAAATGTGATAACTTTACTCAACCAAATTATTGTTTTATCCGTCATTGAATTATTGTTGTTTTGTCCACCAATTTAAAAAAAAATTCAACGTTCACCAATCTATTTATCAATATGTTGTGGTCCAAATAGGGCTGTAGCTATAGGGGGTGTAAAGGAAACAGTCACATCAGGGCCCTCTGCCTCATGAGCCCAAAGGTTCTTCTGCCACATGAAGAAACACCAGTATTAGGGTAGGTAGGTCCATCGTAGGGTAAGTCCATGGTAGGGTAGGGAGAAGCACAGAAGTTTCAAGCTATGCCCCGGAGCTAAACCAAATTTAATGTAAAGGCTGCAAAACTGACTTTATGAACTTTGAGATAGTTTTAGGTATACATTACAAACTAAGGTCTTGGCAGCAATTTTCTGCAGTAGCTTTTGGCCTAGGTAGAAATTCCCAATTTGAGTTGGTATTCTCTTTCTTGTTCTGCCAAGTCTTCAATAAGCAAAAAGTAAGACTCTCTGGAAGTCTCACGGAGCCAACTTCAACACTTTGTAATATTGATGACATAGCACAATGACCAGTCATTGATAATTTTTGTGTATCCAACAATATATTTCCTTACAACTACAGATGTAGCAAAGTTGACCTTGACTTTCTGCAGTATGATATCTTAGGCTAGGGTCATATCTGTGTTGTAGTCTCAGTGGAGAGAAAATTCCTGCACGGAGTATGAAAAAGGTGAAAACCAGATGGATACACTGCGGATCCCATTATAGTCTATGGGATCCACAGGTAACCGCAGTTTTAGTAGACGGGGCCCTTCTATTTAGTCTCTGCACTTTCAGGAGGGCGGTGTCAGGCAGGAGCAGACAAGAGGTGTGATTCTGAGCTCTGACACTGGCTGCCTCTGATTGGAGCTCTGAATCACACACCCCTGTCTGACACCACCCTCCTGACATTATAGAGCTTAACTAGCAACAAAACTAACTGTGATTGTTGCTCAGGAATGGTGGGGGTTAGAGAAAAAAATTCCAACTGTGCTGGAATCAATGGAGCGGAGCCTATTAACAGATGCTACAAGCATGAATTGGTGAAGGTGGTGAAAGGTCCTCTTTAAAGAAGACCTCTTTGCTTTCCTGACATCTTTTCTTATAACTTCATGTTGTGCTCTTCATTTTTTATTCTTCCAAGAAATTTATGAGAAAATTTTCAACTTAGTGTTAGCATCTGGGGATGTGAATCTGCACCTGCCACAGCCATCACTTAATAGACAGTATCAGACATTGCAGGGGGACACCCCCAACCGGTAAGACCCTGTTGGTAACTTATACATAAATTTCAAGTAAGAATGACGGGAATGGCACAACACAGAAGCATAAGAAAATGTGCTCCAAAATTGTTATATTATAAGGAATGTAACTATTTACTAAAACAGACGTGTTTGGAGAGCTGATAGATCCTCTTTAACCAACAGGTGCCATGCAAAACATTAGCAATAAGCAAGAATGTGGCAAATACTGACAGCATTCTTAACTATTGTCTTCATTCGACAAACTGACATAGAGCATGGAGAAGATTACAACTAGGAATGAGTGAATTGTTTCAAAACGAGTCAGGTTTGTTACAAACTTTCAAAAAAGATAGGCTGAACCTAACATTTTTGAGGTTTGCCACCAATGAACTATCATTATGCTCTGGGGTTCTCTTCAGACCCTAGAGTATAATAAGTGGAGGTCCAGAGGAGGCACATAAACATAGTAAACAGTCTTACTCAACTCTCCTGGACCCCGTATCGGTGTCCGGTACAGTAATAAGATTTTTTGACTTGCAAAATTTAATTTCCAACAACACTTAACCTTCAATTTATCTTTATACTTGTCTTTCTTTGGAATTCAAGACAAATGCACTTGTTTCAGGCCACGCAGCAATTTTTGAAGCCAAACTGAAAAGCAGAGTCACTGAAAATATTCATTTTCCTAAGAAGATTTTCACCACTCAGAGGAAATTATGATAATAAAATCAATTGCATCAATGTTTCCAGTGTAGAATTTTCTTATCATTCATCTTCCAGAGGTTGCATGATTTTGTGTAATGGCGTTAGGGAATGTATAAACTAAGAGCATCTGCTAGAGTTACAACAGATGTTACCGAGACAAATAAACATCAATCTTACATCCATCTAATGCTATCGCTAGGGGTTCACCTCAAGGAAGCACACTGGAAAGGTTGAGAAAACTTCAGAAACTGTAAAATATTTCTCCCTAATGGTCTTCCGATTAGCAGAAAAAATAAGGCTGGCAATGAAATAAGCATATAACCGACTTACAGCTTTGTAACTAGATGAATCATGGGAGTGAAGGGGTTTCACACTATTTTATGTCGGTCGTAAAGGCAAGAGGCAAGTATATTGTAAGGAGTCAATTACAGCGCTAATCTCTGTAAGTTTATTTATGTGCCCAATCCTATAGAAAAACACTTAATGGTGTATTTATTAGAATAGAAATTGAAAACACAGTTTAAAATTACCAAAAAATATTCACTTCATCAAAGAGGTATTATTTTCTTAAAAATAGCCATATTTATAAAAGCAAGGACAACTGAACCACCAATTTCAGCATGATCACCACCTGTCTTATAGCTATGTCTTCTGTTACTTGTCCTCTTGGCTGGACATGTCCAGATATGTATAATCAGGAGTGAACCTAGCCTCTCTTCTGCCTGAAGTGAACTTTAGAAAGGCGCCCCCCCCCAAAAAAAAAAAAAAACACATATCCACCCAGCTATCTTTGGTTGCATGATGAAGCTCCCTTTATTACGACATGCCCCCCATTGGCAGATCAAAAAATACCCTTATTTGGCCCCCACATAGTATAACATCCCCTTTTTTTGTCATACACACAATATACAACCCCCTTTTTTTGGCCCATCACACAATACGTGGCCCCCCTTTTTTGGGGCAACAACACGATACATGACCCCCTTTTTCTGGCCCCCCACAAGTTATATGACACACTTTTCTTGCCCACCACACAGTATATGACCCTCTTTTTCTGGCCCATCACACAGTATATGACCCCCTTTATCTGGCCCATCACATGGTATATGACCCCTTTTTTTTGCCCCCACACGGTATATGACCCCTTTTCCTGAACCCCCACACAGTATATGACCCACTTTTTCTATCCCCCCACATGGTATATGACCCCCTTTTTCTGGCCCACCCCAACGGTATATGACCCTCCTTTTTCTAGCTCTCCACACATTATATGACCCCTTTTTCTGGCTCCCCACACGGTATATAACTCCATTTTCTGGCCCACCACATAGTATATGACCCCCTTTTTCTAGCCCATCATGCAGTATTTGGCCTCCTTTTTCTTCCCCATCACACAGTATATGACCCCCTTTTTCTGGCCATTCCCACGGTATATAAACCCCTTTTTTAGCCCACCCACATGGTATATAACCCCTATAGCACAATAAGTAGCTGCTGATTAAACAAAATGCCACCCCCTAGTTTATTGTATGAAGCGCTGCCTGAAGCCATCACCTCAGGTCCCCTCATGGAGGTTGTGCCCCTGTGTATAACACAAGTTAAAAGGTTTTCCAAGCTTAAAATATCTATGACCTATCCAATACATTGGTCATCCATGTCAGATCAACCCCATCGATCAGCTTTTCATGGCAGCTGATACATAGAGAATGGATTAGAAAACAGATAGCTCCATTTTCGGTATAGTGACCAGACGGTATTCACTTTAATGGGAGTCAACTTGCATTGACTCAATTAACTGTAAGTAAAAGTCATGTTGAATTTCAACATGTCTGATCCTTTGTTCTGACCGGAGGTAAGTCACCTGGGGCATTTGAGAGCAGCCTACTCCTCTTACCCCACTGTAAACACTTGCAGATTTGACCAATTCAAGCAAGTGTGCAAATAGGGGTTTTGGAAAAACAGCCTATGGCCAATAGCTATTGAAAGTGTATAGCCACCTTAATATTCCTTATAAAACAGGTACACACATGGACAAAATTGTTGGTACTCCTTGTTTAATGAAAGAAAAACCCACAATGGTCACAAAAATAACTTAAAAAAGTCAGACTGGAATTTGTCAAACTACATGTTGACAAGCCACAAAGCTTCTGAGAGAATGTCCTATGGACAGATGAGACAAAAATCGAAATTTTTGGCAAGGCACATCAGCTCTATGTTCACAGACGGAAAAATGAAGCATATCTTGAAAAGAACACTGTCCCTACTGTGAAACATGGAGGAGGCTCTGTTATGTTCTGGGGCTGCTTTGCTGCATCTGGCACAGGGTGTCTTGAATCTGTGCAGGGTACAATGAAATCTCAAGACTATAAAGGGATTCTGGAGAGAAATGTGCTGCCTGGTGTCAGAAAACTTGGTCTCAGTTGCAGGTCATGGGTCTTGCAACAGGATAATGACCCAAAACACACAGCTAAAAACACCCAAGAATGGCTAAGAGGAAAATATTAGACTATTCTGAAGTGGCCTTCTAGGAGTCTTGACCTAAATCCTATTGAGCATCTTTGGAAGGAGCTGAACATGCCGTCTGGAAAAGGCACCCTTCAAACCCGAGACAACTGGAGCAGTTTGCTCATGAGGAGTGGCCAAAATACCTGTTGAGAGGTGCAGAAGTCTCATTGACAGTTACAGGAATCGTTTGATTGCAGTGATTGCCTCAAAAGGTTGTGCAACAAAATATTAAGTTAAGGGAACCATCATTTCTGTCCAGGCCTGTTTCATGAGTTTTCTTTTTTTAAAAATTCTGTTGAAACATGGTTGAAAAGCAATGTCTTACCTTCATTTATGCATTTTCATAGAATTTTTATATATTATTACTTTTGTCAGATTCAAGTTATTTCTGTGACCATTGTGGGTTTTTCTTTCATTAAACGAGGGGTACCAACAATTTTGCCCACGTGTGTATATGCCTAACTGCTTATCAAGAATAATCTGAATATTGATGAGATTGTACCTGATTCAAGTCATTGTGATAAGACAATGTGTTATCTTTATATTTTCATATGACTGCAGATAAATCCTGCTCCATGATCACAATGGTTTAGGCAGCTGAAAAGATATGACCATTGATTTTTCTTCCAAATTTGCAACTGTTCTTCAGAATATGTTGGTGCTATATAAAATTGTTATTATTATTATTATTATTATTATTATTATTACTAAAATTGTTTCTAAACCACTGCAACCATGCTGTTGTAGAGTTTGTTAGTGGTGTAATGAACATACTTTTTGTATCAATTTCAGCCAATTTCACCCTGTGGTTGCCACCCAGTGCCACCTTCTATTTTGTGCATATGTGTGGTACTCTGCAGATGGTGTTGCTTATCTGATAGAGACGCACTTTAGCTTAATGACCTCTGCACCAGCAGATGACCCTCATGTTGAGGTTAAGCCTTATCATATATTAGGCACTTGCCCTTGGTACTAGAGATGGGCGAACCTCCCAAGATTCTTTTTGTTTTGGGTTTGGGTGGCTCAAGTCTTGGGACTAACAAGTTCAGTACAAACTAGAAGTGAAATAATTATACTCTGGGGTTTCAGACCCCCAGAGTATAATATGTGGAGGCCCAGGGGAGGGGAAGAAAAATAAAAAAAAACATTTATAGCCTTCCCTAACCTCTTTTGGGCTTCCTTGCGGCATCCAGTGATTTCCCTCGGTCTCCTCGGTGATGTCTTGTCATTTATACTCACTTTGCCTCACCTCTTTTGGGCCTCTTCATGGCATCCATGGTAACCTTATACACCCGGTGACTGGGCCTCAGCAGTCACATGGCCATGCTAAACGTCATGATTAAGTTGATGACGCTCAACATGTCCATGTGACCGCTGTGGCCCAATCACAAGATTCAGTGGTGACCCCGGGTGCATGACGGTACCAGTAGAATGCTAGACACTATGAGGATGCCCAAAAGAGGTGAGGGAAAGTGAAAATAAATGACGAGATGTCACCAAGGAGACCGAGAGAGGGTGCAGAATGCCGCCAGGAGGCCCAAAAGAGGTGAGGGAAAGTGAGTATAGATGTTTTTTTAAATATTAAATTTTTTTTTCCACCTCCCCTGGGCCTCCATCTACTAAATTTTGGAGTCTGAAGAGACCCCAGAGTATAATAGTTAACCACAACGCATGTTGATGCGACCATTTTAGTTCGTCCAAGACAAATGTCAAATTATTCAGTTTAGTTAAAAAACAATTTGGGATATTCGAGTTGAAACTGGCTTGTGCTGAAGCGCTTCACCCATTTCTACTTGGTACCCTTACACCTTGGCACACATTTACTGCAGACCCAGGACTACAGAAGATTCTAACATCATTTATGCCACTGTTGTGTAAATGATAATGAATATAATGAACACTAGCAAGCTCTACCCACACCCCACCCAACCCCCACTCACTTTTAGAAAAAAATTCCACTTGAAACTTAGTTGATTTGTGACTATTTTACACCACATTTATGGCATAGAGGATATGATGAATTTCTCCTATATGGTATACAATCCCTTTTCCTTGTCCAATGTATGGGGACAATCTGGTTACCTTTTCTACTACACTCTTCTCCACTAATTCATATTTTTTTATGGTAAACCAATGTACACCAGTCTGTCTGATGCCTTAGGAACTCTCTTTTGGCCTCCTAAATGTGAGCTTTTCCCAGTATAAACATGTTTCCTATATCACTATAACGTGATGTGAACACAGCCTAACATGTTTTCGTATTTGGATCAGTATCAATCCTTTTCTTGCGACGTACATCAAGATTATTCTCATAAGATGATGAAAGATACTTAGTTGTAGCATTTTTGCAGACTGAATATCAACATTTTAATTCTGTAAACTCGAGTTAGCGTAATGAAATATCACTTTTCAGAAGGAAAAAGTTGCAATTTATTCCCAGCACGCATAAAAGTTCTGCAAATTACCAATCATTATGTATTTTTTTCTCCTTCTCAACGGAGTGACATTTTCTTTCTATTTGTAATAAATAATGAATGTCAGCTCAAGTTTAATGAAGCACCACTGCCTTTGGTTATTTTATGCTTCCACCATTAGTAATCAGTGGTATATATGAAAGCAAAAGCAGAAGATTAATGGCGAAGAAGGAAAATGTGTTTTATAGACACGGAATTGTAAAGAAATGATGACCATAAAAGAGGTGATTAAGAGACACGGCCCGCTTTATGACATGCTTGAGTATCTGGAGAGGGTATGTATCAATTCTTCAATATTATTATCACCTAATGGTATGGATATATTCTTTTTTCCTTAAAAAATGTTTCAAGGATATTCTTCAGGCTTTATTTTACACCTCAAGCACCATTCCGTAAATGTATGGCATGAACATGGCACTGGTCCAAGTCTGGTATCATTACCTCCTATTAGGTCTTGCCACAGCCGTTTATGCTGGCAGCCATAATACAATGCAATACATCAGAGGATCACATACTGGAACTAAAAAAGGGAAAACCAAATTGCATGTACAGTAACACAGAATGGAATCAGGTATAGCTCGTCATGCAACCGAAAAAATGATGCAATGAATTATTATACTCTGGGATCTAAAGACACCCCAGAGTATAATAATTAGAGATGAGCGAATTTCTCAAAAGTTCGATTTGGCAGTTTGATTCAATGTTCCAAAAAAATTTGCTTCGATCCAAATTACTTTGCGGTGAATAAACAGCTATTTCCAGGCTGCAGAGAGCCGGGGTGGGCGTCAAAATGCCGGAAGCCCTTGGATGCCGCGGTCATGACTCTCTCTCTCTCCAGCACAGACAATTTTTATTCATGTGGAAGGATCTGCTAACAAACAAAGACACGCCTACCCAATCACATCACTAGAGAACACCATGTGACCGTCTGATGTCACAAAGGTCCTTACTAAATATTCGTCACCACGAAGCATCAGGAAATCCAGAATCATGGAGAATCAAAGATTTTCTGTAATTCGGATCGAATTCCACTTCTGTAGAATCGATTCGCTCATCTCTAATAATAATTTACCACCGGCGGCCATTTTACTTCATCTGAGTTTTTTTTTACTTTCGTTAAAAAAGCAAACAATTTGGAATATTCGAGTCAAATACGGTTCGTTGTGAACTGATTCACCCATCTGTAATAATGACATGAAATTTTTTTTTTTTTTTAAAGATCATAAATTCTTAAAAAAAATATGTAACATTAAAACTTAGTTATAGGTGATTTTCTGGTGACACGTTCCCTTTAAGGTTGTTGTGAAGTGCAAGTGGGCTTATACAGGTTCATGGAAATGTAAAGTAAGAACCTCCTCTTTGTCTTTCATATTCAATCTTGCTTAGACAGATTTCTTTCAAAGGATTTTTAGAATGCTGAAGATAAAGAATGTGCTTAAATTTCTAGAAACTCACTGTAATATACAAGGTGCAAATCATGTGACAACCTCAGGAGTTAGGCACTATGGGAGATGCCATCATGTATACTGTTCCTTCATTGATCGTGAAATGACAAGGTCAATAATGAGGACTGCTCATACATATGTAAATGTTCACTCTGTACTGTTCTTACATCTTCTATTAACATTACTTTCTAGACAACATCTTTGCGCTTTTATTTCCCAAGTACTAAAATAAGAGAAGACATGTGTCTCAACGGATTGTTAGCTGGAAATTGAATAGAAATATTTGAATTCTGTTTTGAAATCCTCTGCCAAAATAGCCCAGTGGCAGCTTTAGTGTTTGCCAAGAAAGTGAATCAGATTGAAATTACTTATTATGTGTATATCACAGAAACAACAGCAAGCGTAATCCGTGCACACTTCAGCAGATAGTGATATTTGTTGTGCTCAAAACAAGATGTTTTTGAAACCACAACGAATTTTACTTCCAAGAACTGTTTGCAAACAGCACTTAGACTACCAACCAAAATTAAGGTCCTTACAGAGTATTAGCTCTGCTACAGTACACATATTTAAAGTGTTAAATCTAACATGCTGGAAATGTAGAATCTGCTGCTAATACAGATATACCCACACTTAACTGCGCTCCAATTTCTCTAAGGACTAAGATTTCTTATGAAGCCGATTTTAACAGGTTTGCCCAACCGTTCAAAGTGTATGGGGTCGTCCGGAACCATCCTTGGCGACTGGTGTTGGTGATAAGATAAGAACCAGGCAGTTGCATTTTAAGTAGCTAATCCCTTTGTTTTCGGGTTAGAAAGCCACTGTAAGAGATGTTTATAGCAGCTTTTGCCCCTCTCCCCTTCCTGATACATGCATTGGGTAGGGTGAGATACCTCTGTAAGGTAAGAGAAATGAAGGACACACCTATGCATGTCACTGAAAATGCTGAAGACTTGTTTATATAAGGATGTTATCAGCCATAAAAATGATATAACAAAAGCTATAGAATGCTCAAAACTAACAAACCTACTAACTATGCAACTATGTAGTAATATTCAGTGCAGCTTCAGGACGTAGCTGCTTATGAGACACTTCCTCCAGGATCCCCCTGCTGGTCTCAGTATCCTGGCCTCTAGTGTTGATTTCCAGAAATGTGACTAATGCAGCCAATAATTGTCTAAGCAGTAACTACATTGGTGTGCATGTGAGCCAGTTATTGCCTGCTGCAGTCACAGGGGCGAAACTACCAGGGTAGCTGCGGTAGCGGCTGCCACAGGGCCCTGGAAATTATGGGGCCCAGTGGGCCCCTGATTTTTTTTTTTTAATAGGCTGTTACCTGATGGAGTAACTTCAGCAGGTAACGGGCCCTATCTACTTACCAATCCCCGCTCCTGTTCACGGCCGCCTGCGCTTCCTATTCTGCGAAAGCAGAGGCGGCTGTGAGCAGGAGCGGGGATCAGTAAGTGAGGCTGCGGGCCCGCAAACCCCACAAACACTGATATCATTTTACTCGGGGGTCTTTTCAGACCCGCGAGTACAATGATCGGAGGGCCAAGGGAGGTGAGGGAACATAAAAAACAATGTTACTTACCTCTTCTGAGCTCCGGCAGGCTTTGGGCCTATTTGGTGACGTCCCATACGTCATGTAGGCCTATGTCATTATGCGTCACGATGCAAGCCTAGCTCAATGACATCTGTTCCAACATTGACGATGGCTGAAAACAGCGGGGAGTGCATCGAAGCCAGGGAGAGATAAGTAACACTGTTTTTATGTTTGTATCCTCCCCTGGGTCTACGATCATTATACTCTGGGGTATGAAAAAGACCCCAGAGTATAATAATTGTTCATGGGTGGTCCACAGTGGGGCATAACACTGTGTGCATGGGGCCACTATGGGGCATAATAATGTGTGCAGGGGCCACTATGGTGCATAACACTTTGTGCAGGGGCCACTATGGGGCATAATATTGTGTGCAGGGGCCACTATGGGTCATAATAGTGTGTGCAGTGGCCACTATGGGGCATAATAGTGTGTGCAGGGGCCACTATGGGGCATAATAGTGTGTGTAGGGGCCACTATGGCGCATAATAGTGTGTGCAGGAATGCAGTTTGTGAGGGAGGGGTCGGTCGGGGTCAGAGGGGGCCCCATGTCAAATGTTCACCTTGGGGCCCAGCCATTCCTAGTTACGCCACTGGGCAGTCACATGTCCATGTTGTAATGTTATCACAGGAGACCAGGATGCAGAGACTGGTGGTAGACTAAGGTAGACTTTTACAGAATTCTACATTTTACAGTTCTACATTTTGTACCTAAATGAGTGACATAGATTTACCCCAATTGACTGTATTAAGGAAAGTGTGTCACCAGAGTCTTTGTTGTATGGGAAAAAGAACATGCCATATGTAGTATATACTGCTGTTCTATGAACCAAACCAATTTCCTTGCAGTGCTGGAGTCCTAGTTTTGAATCCAAAAAGGACAATATCTGCAATGAATTTGTATGTTCTTCCTGAGTTGTGTGGGTTTCCCGATACTCCGATTTCCTCCCACACTCCAAAGACATACTGATAGGGAGTTTAGATTGTGAGCCGTATATGGGGCAGTGTTGGCAATATCTGTAAAGTGCAGTAGAATATGATGGCGCTATATCAGTAAGGGCCCTTTTATCATACACATGAACATCTAGACACAGTTGTTTTTTCACAGCATTGAAAAGTATAACCCAGTTATAATACAAAATATTATATGCTATGGTATTTTGGATCTCATTGTCTTATATCGTTTCTAAAGTTTCTACAGTCATGGCCAAAAGTTTTGAGAATGACACAAATATTATATTTTCACACGATCTGCTGCCCTCTGGTTTTCATGTGTGTTTGTCAGATGTTTTTATCACATACAGAAATATAATTGCATTCATATTATGAGTAACAGAAGCTTATATTGACAGTTAGAATGAGTTAATGCAGCAAGTCAATATTTGCAGTGTTGACCCTTCTTCTTCAGGACCTCTGCAATTCTCCCTGGCATGCTCTCAATCAACTTCTGGACCAAATCCTGACTGATAGCAGTCCATTCTTGCAGAATCAATGCTTTAATTTTGTTTGAATTTGTTGGTTTTTGTTTGTCCACCCGTCTCTTGATGATTGACCACAAGTTCTTGAGACCAGGCCTTGCTCCAAGAGTCTCCGCCTCACAGTGCGTGCAGATGCACTCACACCTGCCTGCTGCCATTCCTCAGCAAGCTCTGCACTGCTGGTAGCCCGATCCCGCAGCTGAAACACTTTTAAGAGACGGTCCTGCCGCTTGCTGGTCTTTCTTGGGCGCCCTGGAGCCTTTTTGGCACCAATGGAACCTCTCTCCTTGAAGTTCTTGATGATGCCATAGATTGTTGACTGAGGTGCAATCTTTCTAGCTGCAATACTCTTCCCAGTTAGGCCATTTTTGTGCAGTGCAATGATGATTGCACGTGTTTCTTTAGAGATAACCATGGTTAACAGAAGAGAAACAATGATGGCAAGCACCAGCCTCCTTTTAAAGTGTCCAGTGGTGTCATTCTTACTTAATCATGACAGATTGATCTCCAGCCCTGTCCTCATCAACACCCACACCTGTGTTAATGGAGCAATCACTGAAACGATGTTAGGTGGTCCTTTTAAGGCAGGGCTGCAATGATGTTGAAATGTGTTTTGGGGGATAAAGTTCATTTTCTAGGCAAATATTGACTTTGCAAGTAATTGCTGTTAAGCTGATCACTCTTTATAACATTCTGGAGTATATGCAAATTGCCATTAGAAAAACTGAAGCAGTAGATTTTGTAAAAATTAATATTTGTATCATTCTCAAAATTTTTGGCCATGACTGTACTATGGCTTTCGGTCTCTATGATTTTCCCAGGAGTATATGTTTCTGTTATTCCTATGATATGATGCATTGTTTGTCTGTCTCCTGTTATAGTATAAATGTGTCCTCCCTTACCTTTGCTTGACGTAAAGAATTCCAATTTCTCATTTGTATTGAAACAAGTTCACTTGAATATCTAAACATGCTAGTAAATTCACATCACAACCACTGGTTGGCCACACATAGTGACATATAGCATATTATCTAGTGACGGAGTATTAGGAAATCATGTTTGTTTGAAAAACTGATCATCTCATGACACATATCTCAGGATATACCATTCCACGAGTAAAAGATGGACATATCTGTAAATCATCGACAGATGTTCCAGAGCTGAACAGCTTGCTAAACATGCTGAATTTAGATTTGCAAATTAATGTA
Source organism: Leptodactylus fallax (assembly GCA_947044405.1). NCBI lineage: Eukaryota > Metazoa > Chordata > Amphibia > Anura > Leptodactylidae > Leptodactylus > Leptodactylus fallax. The sequence goes on along the minus strand of CAMRHE010000162.1, from coordinate 391,568 downwards.
AAATAAGTTCCGTAGCAGCATATAAAGATTTACTTTAAGCTAACTTCATAATTTCTCTTTTAAAAATGCTGATATATCATTTTAATATGTAATTCTGATACACAGTTAGCCAATGAGAGTTCACACTACTATTTTAATGGAAAAGTAATATTCACCAATTAACTTTTCCTCTAAATAACTTAAAGTCAAAAGTCTTTTTACCAAGATGCACAGCTGTGAATTCTGTGAAAACTTTTCCGTGCTCCAATATACATTGCAGTTTACAGACTTTCTAATAACCTGGTATTTTGAAGCCTTTAAGAGGTTAAAATGAAGCAGCTGTTCGTACAGTGACTCGCCAGCTGATAAAAAGGAGAAGGGTTACCATGGATGGTGAGATAATAATTAAACATATGTTTCGAGAGCTGCTCATATGGTATGAGCAAACAGTGGAGATATAGAGAAAATAAAAGGCAATCCGGACCTCACCAGATGTAATTACACCATAGCTTCAATCATTCGCTGATATATGTACATACGTGTCTTCATAGCACATATGTGCTTCTGGCTGGTGAGTATCAAACTAAGTATCCCAAAACATTCCCTTTTCAGTTTAACAAGCATATGGTGATACAATTTTACACATGTTCCGGGGCTGAATTTGTAATCCAACTGGATTTGGGTTGGAGATGGACTGTGTCATTTGTACATCATAACTTTCTGAATAAGTATAATGGAAGTTTTACACAATAGGAATATAACTACAACCATCCACTGCAAATCTGGTGTGTAAAACATCAAAGAATGATTATGGTGATATGGTGATCTGGGGGAGCCCTGGGACCTAGTCCTCTTTTCCAAATATTATTGGAGAAATGCAGAGCATGTCTCGGCCGTGGATATCAAAGTTTCCCCTCTGGTCAATAGTGGAAATGTTCAATAGTCAACAAGGTTACAAAGTGTTGGTTCTGCAAACCTTGGATCCAATGGCATGGGACTGCCTGTTATCCCTATCTACACTACCTAACCTACAGAGCTAAAGGCGCTCTGCAACAAACTAAACAGTATTCTTCTAACACTAGCTCTTATCTGAGGTGAACAGGAATTATTCCTGGCTAAAGACTATGGGCTCCTAAAAACCACTAACCTCCTCCACCTGCTTGGAAACCCAGAACATAAGCCAATCCTGCTGACACAGGTAAACATAAATGGTAATGTAACCCTTACATAACCAGCATAAAGCTGGGAAGTGCAAATAGCCAGATATAACCACTGCAAAAACAGTATACAACACTAGAAAACATGCTACACATCAATACAACAGTTTACTACTAGCAGTGGCCCTTTTGGGGAACACTGCACAAATACAACACCCAGGTGACATGTACTATTACACTAAATGTATATGTCTGTGCATTATTTAGTAAATCAGGTTCCCCAATATAACCTTTTCTGATATGATAAATTCGTTATTTTCTTTACCTTACTGGAGGTGAAACTATGGAAAGATCATATTGCTTACCTGAAAAACAAAAAGAGAAAAAAATGGTAAGTCAATCGAAATCTTGGCAATAAATTATAAACTTTTATCTGAAACATATAGAACTTTTGGTAAAAGAGATAGAACTCAGAACTCAAAGAATACTTCTGGACTGCTATAGGAACTGACCATGTGATGGGCCTACCTACATATAGGCTATAGCTCCATATGCTGCTCGGTCAAAGACTAAGGCTACATTTCGACTTTAGTGGCACAACAGTAGCAGCATGTGATATGTATTTAGTTCTGCAGAAAATGTTGTACATTCATGGAACTTTTTAAATACTAAGGTGTAGATCTACTAAGCTAAATGCACCAGAATTCTGTTTAAATTTGCTCCAAAAATATACTGTCCTATATACTGTGCACCATATTTATTATACAAAAAATTTCCACCACATCTGACAGGGGGAAATGTATTAGTGGGAATTCGAGGGTCTCTTGTCAAAAAGAGGTGTGAGTCTTTAGATAAGTCAATAATAGTAGATCAGTATCGGTATTATATCGATCATCTATATTGACCATGCTGAGTTACTGCAGTAACACTCCCATTTCCTTGTGTGCTGAGCTGAGTAATTCAGTATGGTCACTACACAGAGAACAAAGCTATCTGCTTATATGTCAACATGCTAAATAGAATCTTTACAGTCAGGTGAGTGGTCTTGGCTGGAGCAGATAGCCAAGGACCACTCACCTGCCCGTAGAGAGCCTACTTAGGATACTGGGTGCTAAAACTAACAGAAATGATTGCTCATAAACAATGGTTACTAGACAAAATTTTTTCCCTGTGCCAGAATCAGTTGAGTCCTCCTTAAGGTTTTCCTAAAGATGTAGTAATATGAACCACAATAGGGACAAAATGGTATATTAACCCTAGTATGCATAACCCGGGACTTTTAGGCTCGGTTTGCTATTACTTGTATGTGTAGATTTCTAACGTCATGCATACTAGGGTTAAACTAAGCCAACCAGTAGATATAGGTACGTAAAACTAGACTTGACAGTCTAAATATGCATTAAGTTTACTGTTTCCTCCAGCATAAGCCTCTGTCATAAACATTACACATTTTAAGGCTGCCTTGTAAGTTTGCACTGTCTGAAGGTTAGAAAGGAGTAGCAAATCTACCTATTGTATTGTATGGCTAAAGTTCTGGTGTGGTAGTAGTCTTTTCTTTTTAGACTGCAAAGAATTTCCTGTGTCGTCCTGAAGTTCTCCAAAGGATATTAGAGCTGCACAGATAATACACTTCTGCCACACACAGCTCCTATTGATTTCAATAAGAATGTGAATGACGTTGTAACGTTTCTGCCTGTTCGGGTTTCTGTGCCACCCTCCGCTCACACGCTGTGGCACAGGAGGCGTGTTCAGTTTGATTCCTTGCTTAAGGTTCTTGTTGATCAGTCTGAACACTGTCCTAGTATTCCTACTCTGTAATTGAATTTCAGCCACACCCGTCTCCTGCACCTTGTTTCTTTCTGCTCCTCTAACAGTTAATCTTAGCCTTGCCTGTGTGATTGACAGCCTGTCTACCAATCAAGTCTGGGGCAGGTCCTGGACTTCCTATAGACAGGTCATCAGCCCACACAGGTTTTCTGGCTATTACTCTGTCCTGTGACTTTGTCCTTGCTAGCTTCCTACTTGCTCTTACTGTATTATTTCTGACCTCTGACCTTTGGCTTCCCTTGTGACTACTCTTTTGGATTTCGATTTGGTACTGCTTGTCTCTCTGGTTTTGACTCTTGGCTTGCTGACTCTGCTTCTGTGTTGTTTTGTCTTGTCCTGTTCTGTGTGTCACTTATTCAGAGAAGGGATTGTCGCCAAGTTCCCCTGCTACCGCCTAGGGTAGCTGAGATAAGTAGGCAGGGACAGCAGCTGGGTTGACTTTAGGGCTCACTGGCTCTGTCTTCCCTTTTCAGCAGCAGCACTAGGGAATTGCACAACTAGCAATTCCTTTACAGACGTGCAACCCAAACTACAACTTCTGTGCTGCACATTAACTGAAACTTAATGCAATTCCGAGGATGTATTTATTTACTGAAACACATATTTAGTCCTTGGGTATAGCTAGTCTGATAGCGTTCACCCCGACCTCCCAGATATATGAGTATGTTATTTTCAAGTGTGGCGGAGATAAGTTGCTGTTAGTTGCCTCTCCCTCCAACATAGATCTAGTAAGTTGAAATCCAAAGTTCACAATTCTAATTTCTCCAAACACAAGAAGGAATCCAATATTAACCTTGGTAGGGGAAAAAGAGAGCAAACAAAAAAGATATGCTAAGAAAGAAACCAATAATTCATAAGCTTCTTAGTAAATGAATTTGGGATAAGATTACAGCCTACCTCCAATTATAAAACCACTTTGTAATATATCTTATTAATAAATCAGTTTCCTTCTCCTCTTACTAGGTTGTTCTCCTTTTCCACATCTTCACTATGACTATTTATTTATATAGAATCTGTCTCTATATTCACCTCACACACAGAAGTCTACGGAGAGGAGATGGGGAGGAGGGAGAGGATGTCAGCTAGTTAATTGATTTATTGCCTCCCTCTGTGCAGTGGTAGAGTCTTATCTTGAAAGATAAAGCAGTGTCAAAACAGTTCACAGTATATCAGAGCTTAGCATCTACAGTATGTGTCTTTTCCAGCAATCAACTCCTCCCTTCTCCTTAGATTTCTAGAGACATTTTTCAGGCAGAAAACAGCAACATTTTTAAATAAAGTGTAAAACGTTTTGGTCAAGAATGACATGCTCTATTAAATGATCCTAAATTGTCTGAAAACTAATAGTGACCATTTAACCCGTGCCAGGTTAAATGAATAGTAATTTTTGGAGCATTTTTGGTGCCCAGTGTTGTATATTAAGCCCTGCCCCTTTCCCTTCTAGCCATGTCCCTTTCTCATACAGGTCACACAAGCATCTAAAAAGTGTCTAAAAACTTGATAAATGTGGCACAAGGCATGTTAGACAGTTTATGAAGCAAAGATAGCCAGAATTCTGGTGCATTGTGGTAAATCTCCAGAATAGCTCCAGAACAGTAATAGCCAATAAAGCGGAAATGTCAGGAATACTAACAAATTGTATTGTTGCCCTTAAGGTTACCAATAATGTAAAGTAAATGGTTTATTTACTATAAGTGCTAAACTACTATATGAGAAAGTTCTGGATCCAAAATCAAGCTTTGTCATATCACCAAATACCGAGATGAAATTTAGCCACTTTATTATCAACTAATATAAGTTGATGCCACTTAGAATTGTTTAGCTGGCTATGTGGATACACATAAATCAATACTCAATCTGAGCCATCTGCAGCTAAATGAATTTTTGATAGATTTTAACTTGTGATTTTAATACAGTTGGCACATGGGTATTCATGGCATCCATTTACTAAATGGTAAACATTCATAAAATATATTGGAAAAATCATGGCCAATATTGCCTGCCAGCATCTACCTGGTGTAGAGCACGAACACAGTTATTTACTTATCTCTCTGCGGGAAACAATATGAGAAGATTGAGCAAAAAAGAAAAAAAATCTAAAGTATATACTAATTATACATGTGAAAACCTCTTTATAAAGTTGACATATTCTATCCCATTTGTGCAGAAGAAAAGTACTATAATAAGAAGGTTTAGATAATTTTCTTTTTACAGATTATTGTGTAATTTAGTCATTCAAGACTATTGATCAAGCATTTAGATCATGCAGTTTGCAGCAAAATAGTATAATAAGCACCATTTTAAAACATTGGCGGGCCCAGTGCACAACGTTCATGTGGATCTCCCCATCACCACCACTTCACTCTCTCAGACAGCACTAGTCTAGACCTGAATGATGGAGCATTGGACTGATAGCTTCATACTCAACTCTATCTGCAACCTGAGGATGCAGATAGAGTTGAAATTGGAATAAGTTGTCCAGAACAGCAGGACAGCACTTAAAAAACTGGACTATCCAGCTGTCTCTAGGGGGCCCCCACTGACATAAGGCCTAATGCATGTGTTCCATCTACTCTATGGTTAAAGTGGACCTGACAGTAAAACAACAGCAATAACAATGAAAGAAAAAAAAATTATAAAATTTGTCAACAGATTTCCATAAAAATAGGATAAAAACAAAAAAAAAATTACACCGATGAGAAACTTCACAAGCACACCTGAATCATTCAATGAGCTTGGTTTGACCAATTTTGATCCTATAGTAATAATAATAATAATAATAATAATAATAATAATAATATTAATAATAATAATAATAATAATATTAAGAAGAAGAAGAATATATAATAATATAGTTTCACATACAGTATTTTGATGGAAATATCTTACAAGGTTTTTCTACCACTGACATACTGTAGTGTCTGATAAGAGGGGAATCTACCTAAGGCTCCCTGTCTCTATTCCATCAGGTGAGATTGTCAAGTGCTACTGCATCTGACTTCGTGCCATGGCTCCCTCCATCTATGTCTATGATGACTTAATTTAACACTTAAATGCATATCCATATATAGTGGCAAGATTATGCAACGTTAATCCACAGCCGTGTAAAAAATATCAAACCAAAAAAAAGGTGTATACGTGCAGTTTTTTTCTGTATTTCTTGCCATTTCGTGTTTGCTTTTTATTTTCCTGAATATTTTTTATAAATCCTATTTTGTGCAATGCATTTTTTGCCACATCATTACCATTACAAGTGAATATAATCGCAAAACTAAATTTTATCAGAAATGATTATAATAATAAAATCATAAATAAAATCTTCAAAAACAATACTAAAATAATATGAATTTATAAATATTTATATATTTTAGAAGCTTTTCTCTATCTATATCACCGCAATGTCACAAACACATGACTAGGTTAATGATGTCAGTGCTATACTATATGTCACCAAACTTTCTCGTCTTTCTCTTTTTTTATCACCCTCTTTCTAACAAGCTATCGCACTTAAGTATTCAACATCATTAAAAGGTTTTTGAAGCTCATATTATTTCAGTGGCAGCGCATGGTGACTAGAACATTGTGGAATATTAAAATGAATGTTCTCTAATTATTTTATGAATGCGGGAGAAAAAGGGAAAGCTTGAACTTTATGTCCCAAATGATTTGGAGAATTTAGTTGAAAACCAGCATCAATTGTATCAACAGAAGAAAAAAAAAAAACGTTATAAAAGTTGTCGACAGATTTCCATAAGAATAGGATAAAAACAAGCTTTGCTTCATTTTAATATAACGATAAAAATTACATCGAGGAGAAACTTGACAAGCACACCTGAATCATTTAATGAGCTTGGTTTGACGAATTTTGATCCTACAGTCACAAATCTTTTAATCTTTCAATCTTAAAACTTCTTGGTACCCACTTCTAAATCCCCCTCTCATGTTGTCAATTAGATATTCCCTTCATGAATGCAAGTATATGTGAATAAGAAATTTCCGTGTATTTATTCTTTACTCAGCTTTTATTTTATACTGTTTTTAGATTACATTTTACGTGTACTTCTGGTATAGAAATGTTTTGGGCTTGGATAAGAAAACTGCAATTTGAGCATTTCCTAATATTCTCGTCATACATTAGAATTACAATTTTTTAACCATTTTGCTTCACACACGACGGTATCCAAAGGGATCACAAAATAGAGGGGCTCATATATATTTCCATATAAACAGGCACTTCTAGGCATTTTATGGGTTTCTAGGCATTTCTAGGTGTTCCTGATCGAAATGGAGGCAGACAAAAAATGTTCTGCAATTCGGGATTCCAAATGTTAGGAGCAACAATGTATTATTAGGAGATTTCTGTAGCCATCAACAGACTACATAATGTATCACAGATATCTATAATTTGCCATATTTCATTGTTGTTATGGTCCCAAAATTTGCAGACAGGCACAACAGTTGAATTAACCACTTCATGACCAGACCATTCTCAGGACACATTTTCAGGTTTTTGGTACATGCAGATTTGACTATAACTCACCTATAACTTTTTTTTTCTTTCAGTTATTCAAACAATTTTTGCATCTTTTTTCAGTGATACATAGAGCTTTATATTTATATAGTTTTTATTTTTGCAGTTATTTTTATTTTAATATACAAAGTAGAAAAAAAGGGACAGAAACATCTGTTTTTCACTTCTTTTCTTTTTTTTTAAATAGCACAACCACTATTATTTTATTTTATTATGGAAATTTTTATGCAAGTGACACATAGTTTTGTGTCACCAAAGGCAGGACATACATGGTTGTTGCATTCTTTTATTTATTTTATTTTTATATCTTAATTTTATTTATTTTTTATTTTTTTTACTCCATGCACATGGAGGGGTGCGTTTCTATACCTGGTATGTGGTGAGGTTTTCTTTGGAGGTTACTCTATGATATAGTTTTGGGTCCATTTATTCATTGTTATATATTGGGACTATTTGCCTATATCTTGTACAGTATTTCTATTGCACTACTATGGTTAGTACATTTTTCCCTTTGTCTTGGGAACATTTTTTCTGCAATTTCCTCTACTTATCCTATCTCCTTTGGAGAAGGTTCCATTTTGTATTATAATAGGTATTTAGGCTTTTGAGTCCCTGTTTTTCGTGTAAATCTTCTTGGACTCAGTATGTTTTACTATCAATTAGACTTTTTAACCCTATGTAAGAACACAATATGTACCTCCACTACTATGGTATGATTTAATGTGGATATATTTCTCTGTTTCCCTCATGATTATGAATTGTCTATAATAATTTTTGTATTTAATAAATTGTTGATTTTTGTTATGATTCTTTGTGTGGAATTTCTTTTATATATCCATGCACATAAGGTCATGATAGACCATTGGGCGGTACATGACTTCTTTTCTACCTTCAATCTCCTAGTATACAATGCAGAGCTGATTGGGGTCCTCTAGAACCCAAGAGGTGCCTGCAGTTCCCAGCATCCAGTGGATCACATGACCACCAGGCTGAGTGGAGTTCATGGCAGCTTGTTTAGCTGTATACATAATGCTCATTGAGCATTATCTATTCAGCAATCAAGAAAGCAAGGAGGGTAATAAACTTCTCTTTGGGATGTTTGGCTGTCACTAATGGCCAGCTACTTGTTCCTGCAGCAGTACCCTCAAATGGCTGTAAATCATATCACAACCACTGTGAGGCTATACATATGGCATAAATATCTCCCTACCAGATGATAGGGGTCTACTAACAATGTTGTATCAGCACATGTGTGACCTATAACATGCCATCCAGGGTCGTTGCTACAATTGTTGTGGAGGTAGCAGTTACAGCAGGGTCCTAGTTCTGCATGGCCCCTCTACCACCAATATTCTTAAACAACATATGATAGGTAGGAAGGGAAAATGTTTTAGATTTTGCATTGGAGTCCTGGAGCTAAAAGTTACACCTATAATACAACCTAAGAAGATCTTGATGTCAAATACTATACACCAATAAGTATAAAAATTGTGCAGTAGAAAGGTAATTTCAGCGGATCTAGAAAACTGGATTTACTACAGTAACTACATCAATAAGTTACATAACTTTTTATATCTGTTTATCTATCTATATTTACCAATCAGAAAATATATTTCAATATATTGCCAAAGATCATCTATAGTTTAATTACAAAAAAAGTATTTAGTCCTCCTGCTGCGATAGATCTGTCCTGTTTCCCCATTTCTACATCAAACACTCCAATTAAAAAAATTCAGCAGGATGTATCCCTTCAGGATCGCTGCTATGTAATAACACTGTTGTCAAACACTATTGATTTACTGACACTAAGGAAGAGAAATACAGCCCAGCTCCACATATGCCATTTTCAGCATTAAATTGAATTTCTTCCATAAAGCCATAAACCAGAGCAACAAATGTTCAAGGTCTGAGTAAAGACCTACTATACAATGTTCTCTTGGAAGTGGTAGTTAGTATTATTCCACTCGATTAAATGTCAAAAAAACACTGAATTTAGAATATGAAATGTTTCTTGTACTTTTTATATAAGAGAACATATGTGTCCAAGGTTAGAGTTTTACTACAAAACTACTTTGGCCATCATGAGAGCCCAAACATTCCCTCTTGGAGAATAAGTCACAAGCGACATAAAATCACAATCAATGTGACTGTCTTCAGAAAACCAAGATGAGGGAATTTTGGTCATTTGGTGTAATTTTACCAAGGCCATTGTAGTGAAATGTCAATGGCTTTTCCACCAGCACTACGTCAATGGCAATATAGCTGGCACCAATTTTCCACCACAGCCAATGCCCCATTTCCTAGGCCAACTGACACAGAGCCACTGCCCAGACACCAACCCGTGCAGGTCACCCGAAGCATGACCAGTGAAAGGACATATGTGATACTAGGCTTCACACTTTGGCTTCATCTTTACTGCAACAGATTGTGATATACTTTCACTATTGCAGGAGACCCATCACCCATCACTACAGAACCTGTTCTCCTGCCTACCAAGTGTTCATATCAGATATGCCATTTCACTGAACTGGCTGACAACCTTCTCAATCTATCTACAATATATCTCCTTGCTCACTTGTCCTTGCTAGATTTTGTCCCTGACAAGCTAACCTTTAGCACCAATTTGTCCTCCAGCTCCTGCAATCTGTCTCTTCATCTTCCACCTTTAAAGCTTGGGAATGGCCTTGAATACTTATCTATCTCCTGCCATTGGTAGCTGGGCAAAGCTCAAGTCAGTGAGTCACACAATGGGGAAGCAACACAAGACTTCTCCTGCAGTGAAACTCATGGACCCAACGTTTTTATGCCATAAGAAATTACTGCGCGATACAGGTTCTAGAAAATACCAGAACACTGACAGCATGATGTACTGTACCATGTGAAACAACATGAGAGCATGTAACACATCATAAAGCATAGTACCAGTTCATCATAACACATTGTGACATGGTAAGTCTGCTCACACTGGGTTCTCACTACACTCAGAGGCGCAATCGGGACAGGGCTTTATCTCCTTAGTCTCAACAGACTAAGAGTTTATTCACACGACCATGAAAAAGGGCCATGTGATGGATGTTTTTGCAATGTCAGTCACACAGCTGTTTTGACAACACATGGAATTCAATGTGTATATTCACATGGCTGTTTTTTTTGACAGCCCATTTTTCAGGACTGTCAAAAAAACTGACATGCACTGTCTGTCAAAATAGACATAGATAGTGCCACGGGAATAGACTCATTGAAATTCATGGGTTCTATAATAGCCATGTGATTGACATTTTAATGTCACATGGTCATTATTCATTGCCATGTGAATAAATGCCATCCATGAACATGCAGGACACACATAGCTGTTTTGTGGACATAAGATCCATGAAAAAAGGCACTGCCATGTGCATAAGGGTAGCAGCACACTACCGTGTTCCACTTGTGAAACTCAGCGCGTGTATTAGCCAGTTTTACCGGCTTGAACTTCATGCTGGCAGTGGGACTCCTAGCATTATAGACCCAGAGTTAATGCCTACGATCTGGGTAGACTCTGATCGTAGGCATTGTTAAGTGTGACCCCCCCCAAGATAGCACCACAGTCCCCAGGGTCGGTCCCAACCTCCTATAGCTACTGTACTGGGTCACTGGAGACCTGGAATTAATGCCCGCAATCAGAGTCCACTCTGATCGCGGGCATTGTTGAGTGTGCCAATCCGTGACCCCTACCCCCAAAGCAGAGCAACTATCCGTACCTTTCACATTGCAGGTCGGCTCCCATGATCTCACCTGTTCCTTTGACAGCCGGGAGCCTGTCATAGGAATATTACTATTGACCAGCCTCACTAGTAATGTACAGAATCTCCCATATGGGACGATTGCAGGTTCAAGCCCCCTAGGTAGGTTAATAGTAAAAAAAAAAAAAAAAAAAAAAAATTAAAAAAAATTAAAAAATATTTAAAAAAAAACCCCAAAACAATACAAGTTCAAGACCCCCCCCCACTTTTACTAGAATACATATGAAACTAAAATATTACTGTGAAACACATACACATTAGTTATCCCTGTGTCCAAAAATGCCTGGTCTACAAACTTCTAAAAATATTTTTCCTCTATGGTGAATGCCGTAGTGGGAAAAAAAAAATCACCGAAATGCCATTTTTTCGCTGTTTCACCTCTGATAAAAATTTAAATAAAACGTGATCAAATGTGTGATTGTTGTTAATAGAAAAAATTACGACCTATCCCGAAAATAAGCCCTAGCCCTTTTTTCGTACCAAAAAAATAATATAAGACCCCGTCTTATTTTCGGAGAAACATGGTATTAGACTTGTGCTTGTGACTATATAAAATAATACCTTTATAAGATGTGCTTGTACTATACTGAAGATCAACAAGGTGCACAAGAACAAGAAAAGTATAAGTGTACCAACCAATAATGGGTATTAAAAATTTTGATGACACAATTTTAAGTAAAAAAAATGATGTTATTATTTCTCATGCCACAAATGTCCATCTAACACAATGCTAAAAATCCTTAAATCATTTCAAATAAAATCTTTCCAGTCCAATAACCAGAGATACGCAATATCTGTCTATGAAGAAAAGAAAATTTTAGATACAACTGTGGCACATTCAATTCCGATACATAAAGTTTTACAAGAATGACCTTGTGCTTGATGTAGTCAAAACTAGAACAACACTTTGATGGATTCCTCATAGACACAAGAGAAATAAACTAGATAAATGTCTTATAAATTTTAGACTTTTCGATAGACACTAGGCCTCATGTGTAAAAACTAGTAGAAAGAAAGAGAAGAATTGTTCTAAATACTAAATAAGATGAATCATTTTATAAAACATAAGAAATGTAATATACAGTGCCTTAAACTTTTCAACCTTTTGCCACATTTCTGGCTTCAAACATAAAGATATAAATTTAAATTTTTTCGTGAAGAATCAACAACAAGTGGGACACAATTGTGAAGTGGAACGAAATTTATTGGTTATTTTAAACTTTTGTAAAAAATAAAAAACTGAAAAGTGAGGTGTGCAATATTATTCGGCCCCTTTACTTTCAATGCAGCAAACTCACTCCAGAAGTTCAGTGAAGATCTCTGAATGATCCAATGTTGTCCTAAATAACTGATGATGATAAATATAATCCACCTGTGTGTAATCAAGTCTCGGTATAAATGCACCTGCTCTGTGATAGTCTCAGGGTTCTGTTTAAAGCGCAGAGAGCATCATGAAGACCAAGGAACACACCAGGCCGGTCCGTGATACTGTTGTGCAGAAGTTTAACACTAGAAGTCCCAGAAATTTCGAGCTCCCCCTTCAAGTCCTGAAAGAGGGTCAAATGACCCTTAGTCCAAACTGACAACTCTGATGGCTCCAATTAGTATTTCCTTTCATTTGTAAATGTGGCCATTGTCTGAGGAATCTGCAGGGGGGAATTGTGTTGATCCACCTCAGGTCTTGTAAGAGAGTGTAAAGAAAAGAATGTAAGCTGTTCCTGAGTGTCTGCCCACCCCCCAGCTGCATTGTTGTGCTGGGAATATTTGCTAACACCTTAGCAAATTTGCATGCAGCCTTTTGTGCTGTGGGGGATGTGACTGCTTCTCAAAGTAGTCTGCGACTTGAAATCAAAGTACATCTGTAATGTCCTCCCATATCTTGGCAAGGACCCCAGTCGTCCCAGCGGGGAGAGACTGTCCGAAACTGTAGTGATGAGGCTGATGGAATCATTCATGGACAAGGGCAGAACTGTAACCACGAACAATTTCTTTACATCATTGTCACTTGCACAATGACTGCTTAGCCGGAAAACCACTATCCTCGGCACAGTCAACAAGAGTCGCCGGGAAATTCCTCAATCCGCTAGACAGATGGACCGCACTGAATTCACCACTCAGGTGTTTTCAACCACTGGTGCCACACTGACAGTGTATGCACCCAAACGAAAGAAGGCCGTCTACATTCTCAGCAGCATGCACAGTGTGGTTGAGACTAAGGATACCAACAAAAAGAAGCCAAACACGGTCACACAATACAACCACACAAAGTGCGGTGTGGATGTAATGGACCAAATGGTGCGGGAGTACAGCCTGCATGCAGGAACACGGAGATGGCCATTCGCCGTGTTCTACAACATGATTGACATGGCAGCACTGAATGCTCATGTTCTTTATCAGGCATGCACTGGGGTGCAGGAGAGACGGGTGGACTTCCTGGTTGAGCTTGCAAAAGAGTTAGGTGGCTCTCATGTGACTGAAAAGAAGGCACGCAAGGAGAAACTCCTTCGGCAACAACCTTCCACACCCAGCCCTGGCAAAAGGGCGAAGTGTCAGGTCAACCATCGATGCACGAACAATTGTGCAACTGAGAGATGTGTTTACTGCTACAAATACACGTGTGGCAAATGTACCAGGGACATACCCAGGCAGTGCCAGGTATGTTCCGACAGTGCAGACAGACTGCTGAGTGAGTACTGAAATGCTAGTCACACAAGAAGGACATGCCACTCACACACACACACGCAGCCCCCCACTGCAGCCTATTGTAAATATGTGTGGAATTGTTTTATTCCTTGTATTTTTTTTATTATTTTCATAACAAAAATAAAAAGCATAGAAACAAATAACAGTTGTTCTTTTGTATATTTACATTTTTGTATATTTAGATTCAAGTCAATGGGTGCAGAAAAAAAAAAAAATCGCAAAAAAAATCACAGCTACTTGCGATATTTTTGTGATCTGTCCCATTGGTCATATAGATCACTCCTCTGGGATTTTTTCGCACGAAAAAAAATCGCACAAAAAAAAAAAATCGCAGAAAAATCGCACCTATGAAAAAAATCGCACGAAAAAAAATCGCAGGTGTGCTTGGTGCCATTGAAATACATTGGCAAATCACAGAAAAAAATAGCATCGCATTGCGATGCGATTTTCGCGCAATTTTTTTTCGCTAGTGTGCTTGAGGCCTTAGACCAGGGGTCTGCAACCTATGGCACGCGTGCCACTCTTGGCACGCGAGGCTTATTCCCCTGGCACGGCAGCGGACTCCTCACCCAGCAGTTTCGATCGGACCAAACACGGCCGAAACGAAACTGCTATTATTATACTGTGGGGTCTCTTCAGACCCCCGAGTATAATAAGCGGAGCCCCCGGGGAGATGATCAAACATAAAAAACAATGTACTCACTATTCCACGCTCCGCAGCCGCTCTGTACTCTTCGGGCGCTTCTGCCTGCAGGGGCCACTATAGAGCATAATACCGTGTGCAGGGACCACTATGGGACATATACCGTGTGCAGGGGCCACTATGGAGCATAATACCGTGTGCAGGGGCCACTATGGGACATAATACCGTGTGCAGGGACCGCTATGGGACATATACCGTGTGCAGGGGCCACTATGGGACATATACCGTGTGCAGGGGCCACTATGGGACATATACCGTGTGCAGGGGCCACTATGGAGCATAATACCGTGTGCAGGGGCCACTATAGAGCATAATACCGTGTGCAGGGACCACTATGGGACATATACCGTGTGCAGGGGCCACTATGAAGCATAATACCGTGTGCAGGGGCCACTATAGAGCATAATACCGTGTGCAGGGACCACTATGGGACATATACCGTGTGCAGGGGCTACTATGGAGCATAATACCGTGTGCAGGGGCCACTATGGAGCATAATACCGTGTGCAGGGGCCACTATGGAGCATAATACCGTGTGCAGGGGCCACTATGGAGCATAATACCGTGTGCAGGGACCGCTATGGGACATATACCGTGTGAAGGGGCCACTATGGAGCATAATACCATGTGCAGGGGCCACTATGGAGCATAATACCATGTGCAGGGGCCGCTATGGGACATATACCGTGTGCAGGGGCCGCTATGGGACAAATACTGTGTGCAGGGGCAGCTATGGGACAAATACCGTGTGTAGGGGCCGCTATGGGACATAAAAAACTCCGGCTTTGTTTTTTTTTTGTGCAAAAATGCACCAGTTTTACATTGAATGAAAAAGTTCCAAATATAGCTGCATCCAGATACATAGTGTGTATTCACCATAAGGATGCCGCCATACGGGGCTCCTGGACACAATAAATTTACCACTAATTGGGGGCTGCACATGGACTTTCATTGCTTCTAATCAGAAAGTACAGGAGTGTCCCAGGAAATAGCAGTAAACGCATGTATCCTAAAGCATCTGGTGGCAGCACTTCTGTGTTATGGTTTGTGGTATATGACTTTAGTTTAGGGGTCGTCAGACTTACAATTATTGACCGGCACTCCGAGTACCTCATCTTTGATTTTTTTATTAAAATCGGCACGCCGAACAAAAAAGGTTGCCTACCCCTGCCTTAGACAAATGCTTCTGGTCATTACTCACAGCTGTTCCTTGCTCTAAAATTTCTAATTCTATTTAAAATATATAAAAAATGATTAATTGTTTCAGTGCTTTTTTGCTCAAATAAAACTAAACTTAATACAATATGTATAGTCTTTATATTATCAAATACAATAAACTGAATAGAACTAACTAGACACTAAATGGCTAAACTCAATGGAAAACAACAACCTCCTGTGGTGTGACAGTAATGGCCTTAATTACAGAACAAAAGACGGTGATTATAGGATGTTAGATAAAATCCTTCAGGTCATTCGACCCGTCTCTGGGTTCCAAAGGTAGAAATGTTAAATGACCCCTCTCTGGGACTTCTAGTGTTAAAGCCGGATTTGGATACAAAAAGATTTCCTAAACTTTAAACAACCCAAGGAGCACTGTGCAAGCGATCATATTGAAATGTAAGGAGTATCAGACCACTGCAAATCTACCAAGACCCGGCCGTCCCTCTAAACTTTCATCTCAAACAAGGAGAAGACTGATCAGAGATGCAGCCAAGAGGCCCATGATCACTCTGGATGAACTGCAGAGCTCTACAGCTGAGGTGGGAGAGTCTGTCCATAGGACAACAATCAGTCGTACACTGCACAAATCTGGCCTTTAAGGAAGAGTGGCAAGAAGAAAGCCATTTCTCAAAGATATCCATAAAAAGTCTTGTTTAAAGTTTGCCAAAAGCCACCTGGGAGACACACCAAACATGTGGAAGAAGGTGCTCTGGGCAGATGAAACCAAAATCGAACTTTTTGGCCACAATGCAAAACGATATGTTTGGCGTAAAAGCAACACAGCTCATCACCCTGAACACACCATCCCCACTGTCAAACATGGTGGTGGCAGCGTCATGGTTTGGGCCTGCTTTTCTTCAGCAGGGACAGGGAAGATGGTTAAAATTGATGGGTAAATGTATGGAGCCAAATACAGGACCATTCTGGAAGAAAACCTGTTGGAGTTTGCAAAAGACCTGAGACTGTGACGGAGATTTATCTTCCAACAAGACAATGATCCCAAACATAAGGCAAAATCTACAATGGAATGGTTCACAAATAAACGTATCCAGGTGTTAGAATGGCCAAGTCAAAGTCTAGACCTGAATCCAATCGAGAATCTGTGGAAAGAGCTGAAAACTGCTGTTCACAAACGCTCTCCATCCAACCTCACTGAGCTCCAGCTATTTTCCAAGGAAGAATGGGCAAGAATTTCAGTCTCTTGATGTGCAAAACTGATAGAAACATACCCCAAGTGACTTGCAGCTGTAATCGCAGCAAAAGGTGGCGCTACAAAGTATTAACTTAAGGGGGCTGAATAATTTGGCACACCCCACTTTTCAGTTTTTTATTTTTTACAAAAGTTTAAAATATCCAATAAATTTCGTTCCACTTCACGATTGTGTCCCACTTGTTGTTGATGCTTCACCAAAAAAATTTAAATTTTATATCCTTATGTTTGAAGCCTGAAATGTGGCAAAAGGTTGAAAAGTTCAAGGGGCCGAATACTTTCGCAAGGCACTGTAAATGGTTACTTGGATGTAGCTGCCATATTATCCCCAACTCAGAAGAATCTTGAGATTGTTATCTCACAACTGGCCATTTTACTGATGTATTATATAGCATCAAAGGGTTCTGAAATAATTATCAAGTGACTTTGCTGACATTTGGTGCCATTGTTATATGGCAGACACCAACATCTGTGTAACCAGCTGCATACAGGACTTTTTTTTTCTGTTCACTCAATAATTCCAAGGCCTTAATCAAGAAAAATGTCTCTATAACATTTTATCCACACATTGATAGCCTGGCTAGATTCTTATTTTATATATATATATATATATATATATATATATATATATTCATCCATAGGTTTCTTCAAACTTCCTTATGCTAGGTTCACACCTGCATTGGGGTTTCCGTTCCTCGGATCCGCTTGGAAAACCCAATCCGCTTAACAAGCGGTTACCCACATAACCCCGCAGACCCCATAAA
Source organism: Leptodactylus fallax (assembly GCA_947044405.1). NCBI lineage: Eukaryota > Metazoa > Chordata > Amphibia > Anura > Leptodactylidae > Leptodactylus > Leptodactylus fallax. Next base: position 373,691 of record CAMRHE010000162.1, on the reverse strand, counting down.
CTATAATGGGGTCTACCGGGTTTCCACTGGGTTTCTGCCCGAAAAGTGTAGAGAGAAAAGTCTTGTTTGCAGGACTTTTCTCTCCACATTTTTCAAGCAGAATGAGGGACATAATCCCCAAACGGTCATCAAATGCAGATGTGAACCTAGCCTTAAATGAGTTGTCCAGGATTTTTTTTTTTTATTTATGGCCTATCCTTAGGATATACCATAAATATCTGATCAGTGGAGGAGCGACAGCCAGCCTCTGCATGGCTCAGTTGTTTTGGGGTACGTCTGGTCCTTCTACTATACAGTGTACGGAGCTGGAAGCAGATGGCCTTGTTCCCTGTATAGTTGCCAGGTGATGTTACTGCAGCTCAACTCTCATTGATTTCAATGAGAGTTAAGCTGAAATAACGGTGCCCAGTCACTATATAGGGTGCCCTATACTATATAGTACAAGGACCAAACATACCCCCAAAAAGCTCATCCATGCGTGGCCTGGATTTTGCCCCCTTCCAAATTAGACACTTATGACCTATTCGGAGCCTCTTACTATTTAAGGCACGTCTCGCACCAGCAGGGTTAATTGATTAAAGGGATTATCTAACTTTTTTAATATTGATGGCCAATCCTTAGGTCTATCCTTCAGTTCCTAAAGCTGTCACTACACTAAGCATTACTGGGAGCTGCTCTGTCTCAAAACAACTAATATGTGGGGGGTCCCTGCTGTCAGACACCCACAGAGCTAGCATTCAAGGCCTATCCTAAGGAATTACAAAAGTGGATAACCCTTTTAAAACTGGTATATGAATCTCCAGTCTTTATAAATTTCCCCCTTTCTCTCCTATGTATTCTACATGAATGTAAATTGTCACTGAGTTAAGATAAAAAACATGTTTGACATTTATCTCAATTTTAAGCTTTGTATCCTTACAAGATCATATAACTCAGGATATTGACACTCTTTTCGTCTCTGCCATCTGCATGTCTATTTTTTGAGTATCAATGTGTTAAATTTTTTGTTAACTTTTGCAATTTCAGTTTCTGTTAAACTTTTTTTTTTTCTTGCACAGGATAAGTTCAACTATCCCCAAGAAGTAACACCAATCAAGTACATTCGTCATGCGAGGCACAGTAATAAGGTAATTCATCATATTCTGTCACAGGCTCATTCCTCCACACCGCTACATTTTTATCCATACTTAAAGAATCCTTTGTCACTTGTGCAATTTTTTTTTCTTCTTACTTTTGGGACAATGTGCTTAGAGGCTCTTCTAAAATGATAGTGGCAGATAATTAAGTTATCACGTCTCCGAACCCTATCGTCTTATTTGTAACGTCTCTGAGAAATAAGTCTCCTCTACATTCACCCACCTTATCTGTCCTGTTTGTACATATTTCTCCCATGTTCTTCCTTCCTTTACAACCACCTGGTGATAAATTAAGTCATTCCCTTATGCATAATTGAGCGATTCTCAGTTTTTATACAACCTGAATCGGCTGCATCAGAAAACACATGGCAACTGCTGCAGATAAAGCCGTAAATGAGTCAACATAGCCCAAGCGCATGTGAAATTCCATGGCGAGGAGCTGATAATGTAAAATGATGTGACTATCACCAAACATTTGCACTGATGTTAAATCTATCTAAATGTCGGCTGTTATCCCACTTGTATTTTGTAAGGACTATAAACTTAGTCATTTCAGTCTGTGCCTGTCTTTGTGCGCGCCGTTTGTACTTATAAAGTATTTATAGGTGGATTCTTAGCACCTTTGTATGTGAAGCTGTTTGTTACTTTGTGCGAGATGGTATTTAAAATGTTTTTCGGGTTATTTATGAAACATAAAGAAGAGTTGGAGGCAACGCACTTCAATTGTAGCACTACACAAGTGTGACTTATTGAAGCCGTTCGGCATCTCAAAAAAGTAATCAAACAATTTTTCCATATCGTGTTCATATACAAAAAGCGAATCAACATTACATAATTGCAATGATGTATTTTATATCTTTTAAATTGCTTTTTGAAGCAAGACAAATCTTTTCTATGACCACATTATAATCTAAGTGAGGTGCATTAGTTTGAAAGATATTGTCAACTTTCAGGTCCACTTTCCCATAGACGAACAGCCCCTATCTCCTCCATCTGCTGATCTCTACTATTCAAAGACCTAAGGTATGAATCTATTGCCAGAGAAAACTAAGGCAGGTCATTATTTGTATTACCCTTGTGAATTTCTGTGCTGTATGTGGTATTCATTGAAAGGATAAGTGGATGTGGGATACAGATATATCCTTCCTTACCTTTTATCTTTGGCCGAGATCAGTGGAATGAAATAACTATTTCAGAAAAAAATATGCTTTTGCGATACTATGTTAGGTGTTGTTTATACTGTGTGTCTATATGTGGCCACCCAGTGTTTGGCATGTGAATTACATCCTGCTAAGGAACTTGTTTTGTAAGAAATTGGAGTACTTTACGAAATTCTTAGAAAGTTTAAGGTTGGTGTATTTGTATATGACCATGTCAAAAGCAAAATTCAAAGCAAATCTGATCAAAAACTTTCTATTGATCTTTTTACCCCTAGGCCAGTGACAGTGACAAGGGGACATCCTCTATGTCTGGAGGAGAGAAAGTTTCACCAGCAACATAGAAGAGGATTCTTTACAATAAGAACAGCGAGGCTATGAAACTCTCTTCCCCAGGAAGTGGTGATGGTGGATTCATTGAACAAGTTCAAAGTGGGCCTGGATGTCTTTCTCGAACAGAACAACATTAGGACCATCATCGTCAGTGACATTCATAAATCCTATTTTGGGCCAGACTGGAGAACACCAATAATGTACAGTACTAATATAGCATCCTCTCTTACCTGGCCTCTAGGCTGAACTTAGCTTGTGATATATCATCACAATGTGATATGTTAACTATACAATTAGTGTCTATGTGTGATCATCCAGTGCGGTAGGGGAGTTGGTTTTAAGACAAATTGGAATGATCAGGTAAGTGTGGACACATCTGTATTTACCATTTACAAATACATTAAAAGTGCAAACCAGAGCTATGAGATAGTTAGTGGGTACTGCCAAAATCAGCTGGTTCAGTCAACTTTTTGTATGAAGGTTCTTAAAGGAGGTCACACATGTTCCATGGCAATGCACACCTTAGTTACTAGGTAAATTGTACAAAGTCTTTGACTTGCTTCTCCAGTAAATATATGTCATTTGAAATATAGGTGATAATTGCTATAGTATCAATGGGGGTCCAACCTCTGAGACCCCTACATATTTCCTAAATGGAAGAGAACCTTGATGCTGTATTTTCTTAGTGAAACATCACAGCTAGGAGAAGTTTGAAAGGAGCAGCATAGTTCATGACTGTCCATCACTCCATTCAAGAGCTTTCTAACCATGGTCTTGCAGTTGCAGAAAATCAGAGATTGCGGTCCCCTGTTCTAGTGAAAAGCGAGGATCAAAGAGGCAAGACCCTCAACAATCTAGTTATTATCATCCAGTGAATAGTTAATTTTTGCTGAAATGCCCTTTTAATTACTAACATGGCTTTTCTAGAATTTCATGCACAGATGTAGCCATCTTCAACTTGAATCTGATAATTCGCTGCACCATGATAACTCCCAACAAAAGCCATTGAAAGCAATGGAAAAAGTCAAAATAAAGGGGTTTTTCAGAACTATGGTACTGAGCTCCACTCCCTATTCTCAGGAAGTGACATCACATCCATTGGTCACATGGGCATGCTACAGCTTAACCCATTCATTTAAATAGGGCTGAGCTGCAGCATGACCATGTGACCGCCGGACATGATGCCACTTTCAGATACTAAGCTCCACTCCCTATTCTCAGGAAGTGACATCACGTCCATTGGTCACATGGCCTGCTACAGCACAACCCATTCATTTAAAAAGGGCTGAGCTGCAAGCATGACCATGTGACCACAGGACATGATGTCACTTTCAGATACTAAGCTCCACTTCCTCTTCTCAGCAACTGACATCACGTTCATTGGTCGCAAGGGCATTCTACTGCTCAACCCATTCATTTGAAGGGGGTTGAGCTGCAGCATGGCCATGTGACCACCGGACGTGATGTCACTTTCTAAAAAAAGGGCGATAATCTCAATATCATAGTACTGGAAACTCCTTTAAAGTGATTAGAAAAAGTAATGTTAAACTTGGCTACATCTATATACAGTATCTTTTGACAATAAAATTGGTTTAAGCAATTTGCTATATGCCATTTCCCAATATATTTTTTAAATTGGCACTTCACTTTAAGATTTGACGTTTTAAACCAGGAAATGTTACTTTACTATCAAGATGTAAAGGCTGAAAGTCCTAAATGGAAATCCAGTGTTTCTGTTTTACAGTCATTTCAATCCAGTTAGATGCATAAGAACAACTATAAGGCTGCGTAATGCATCAAAACAAAGCTACATGCCTGGAATACCAATCTCTTATTTTTAATACTGTGTCACTTGGATGAAAATTTCCCTGAATCCCCTATGACTACTTGCTTGCCAGCTATCTATTAAAAATAGAATTATTTAAAGCTCTGTGGAACAATATATGGCCATAGAGAACGCTATGCACGTACTTTAGGCGTGATGGGAAAATACATAGGAAAATCTGTATGCAGCTGAACCAATGCAGAGTTTTTCCTCTGTATCCAAGGGAGATGAAGTGATAGGATGCTGTCACCTAGAGACATTTTCTTTTGCAGGTAGCTATTATTATAAAAGAAAAAAAAAGTTTTTTGCTTTCTTTCTACTGTATTTAATATAATGAGTTTGTTTGTTCTGTATTGTCAGAGATATATATTTTTTTATTTTTATTATTTTAATCACTTTTTAACTATAATATGTCAATGCAATTTTTCATCTCTTAGTCACCTAATATCTCTTTTAAGTATAGCAGGAAGACTTAGACTAACAGTATTATGCTGTCAGCTAATAGAAGTAATAAACAATGATGTTTCATGGGCGGGGAGCAATGAGACAATGGGGAAGACTGAAGTGTGAAACAGTTGCACAACCGATCTGATAAATGACAGCTAGATTTGGTACTTAGTAATTACATATACACTTTACAGAATCCATCTACTTTATACATGCATACAGTACCTTACTTTTATATAATCAAATCCATATACCTTTAATAGCTGATGACTATGCAGCTATAACATTCATTCTGACCCCTTTAAACACATGCATGCTTGGCTTGACCTACAGCTATTCTTCCCTATCCTCTCCATACACACACTCAGCCAAGCACGAATGAAATCTCAATGTGGAGAGAAGAGTAAGAAAATGATCAGGCATGTAAAATTCAATCAGCTTGACCCTTCTTTCCTCTAATGTCATCTGTCAGGCAGAACACCCCCATACACATCAGGCAGTCGACCTGCCCCACTGCAATAAGAAGATTCAACTAATGTTACTCTAAGGAGCATGGGCACCGTAAGGGGTTAATTCACATCATACTTTTTGACATCTGTTTTAGAAAAGAGTAAATATAAAAAAAAAAATTCTTTTTTGTTTTTCGAAGGACAGAATAACGTAGTATTTGACATTGACATTCTGGAAGCGGATGAACATCTGTTTGCATCTATTAAATGGATCTGATGAATAGATGTAAAAACATGATGTGAATACACCCTAAGTGGAAGTTCACGTGGATGAATTTGGAACTGATTTTGAAGCACATATATGCTACAGATTCACGTCTATGGGGTTTCCATAGACTTCTGTTCCTGGGAGCTCCATACAAGTGAATGCAGTGCTGGTCAGACAAGTCCACTGGTTCTTCATTCACAGGGAGGATGCAGGGGGACTTGTGGTTCTCCATTCTTCTGATCAATGGGGGTCCTGGCAGTCAGATACCTAGCAATGGATAGGGGATAAGAGTCTTGAATAACAAAACCCCTTTAGGCTGGGGCCCCATGTAGCGTCAACGCCGTGGCAAAAACCACAATGTTTTACAGTACCTGCAAAGTGGATGGGATTCTAACATATTGTAGAAAATAATCCACAGCAGAAATGCTATGATTTTCAAAACCATCGCATTTTTGGAAATCGCAACATGTCAGTTATACCTACAGAAATGCTGGTGGTTTCCCTATAGGTATAACTGAAGCGTTTTTTTCCCACAGCACTTTTTTGCTGTGACACGTTATGTGGGGCCTTAGCCTTAAACAGATGTGGAAACACATATTTGTGGTCTACGATAGATGAATGATTGCATAGAAAACTACGTTTTATCTCATACAGATATAGCAAAGTGTAAATTTAAATTTGATAACTTGCTGCAGTGTAATAACTCACAACAAATAACACTGAAAAGCCATTGAAACAGATACATTTAAGTTTGCTGTTGAGCGCCAAGCTAAATTTTGCTACATCTGTAAACAAATGATCTGGCAAGTGCTTAGTGGGAGGTCCAGGGCAAGACAAGTGCTTAGGTTCTCCTTCCTAAACCTTGCTTAACACTTCACTCTTTGTGTTGGTTGATTGAATTAACATTGTCTTCCATCACTATGTAGGTCAATGCTGTCCTGAGCACAATATAGTTCAGTGACAAGTTATCACAAAGTTATATGTGGACTATCCTATATGTGTGCCCACCCAGTGGGGGAGGGTGAACTGCTGCTTTTTAAGGCTTTTATTACCATGTTGTGATATTGTGTTGAATTGGTTTCATGAGCGATTGGAATACATGAATAAATTGGAGGTCTATATTTAGATATATCTAGAGAAAAAGACATGACAAAGCCAATTTTTGGTTATCTAAAACTCGGTTGTCCCTAATTGCCATATTGAAAGCTCTTTCAGGCCTTTCTGGCATAAAGTTTATACCATTTATAAGAAACTAGCCTATCACCATAGAGGGTGTCCTAATAAATTTCCGAGGTTTGGATTCTCCGTCTCAATTACCTTTCCATTTTGTTATCTAGAGCCCCTTCTGGAATACTTTTCAGTTAGCAAATTCAATATATATACATGTAATGAATCAGGAAAACACTTATACGATAAATGTTCCTCCGACAGCATTAAAAATTGATACTCAATCCAAATTCAACGAAAGAAACAAAAAGTCTCGAAATACAAAACTTTACCTCTTAAAAGAATGTACTCGAATGCATAGAAAGTTCACCTCTTGCCATGTACAGCAGCATTTTTCTCAAAGCTTAATTTCCTTCTGTTGACCTCGCAGCTACAACTCTACATTTTCATGTATTTTATTACATCTCATATCATTTTAGTACTTTATTTTACTGTGGAAAAATTTTGTGTTCATTTATTGAGCAGTAACAATAATTGGAATAAACACTTTACCTTGATCTATTCCCACTTTTCTGCATCTTTTCCAATATTCCAATTTACTCATTTTCTGCTCAACATAAAGTTGCAATAAACCTCTCGCAGCATCTTACCTTATAAAAGGTCAAGTCCTAATGTAAGAAATAACTTTTCTTATTGTACTATTAAATGCAAGCTAAAGAGCAGATTAGTAAATAGTGTAATAAAATATATAGTATGTAAGTGATAGGAAAAAATGGTATACATTATGAAGGGGGGATGGGAATAAATGGGTTGTCCGGTTCCCTTTTATTTATGACCTATAGTCAGGATAGGTCTTCAATAACAGATCAGTGGGGTCCCACATCCAGGACCCCTGCTGATCTGTTTGAAGGGGACACAGCTCTCCTGTGAGTGCTGTGACCTATTCACTGTTTACATTGCATGCCGCCTGTCTTAAAGTGGCCATGTAATGTAATTACAGGCTCATCTAATAGAACTAAATTTCATGAAACAAACTATGTGCGACATTAAAGGTTAAGAGGTCATTGCACTCACATAACCACCGTGGCCCTTTAAGACAGCTGATCCTATGGATGATCATAATTATCAAAAATTCATTTAGAGTTGGAAAATCTCTATAATAATACTCCGTAAATTATGACACAAATCTATGCTACCTAATCTACTGCCAGAAATAGAACAAAATGTATTAAGATATGTGTTTTTAATAGATTTACTACATTTTACCCTATAAGACTTTTGTTTAAGACTGGGGCTTTTGTTTAAGACTCCAATCTTAGTAAATCTGCCCCAAAATATAGTGGTCATGGATAAGATATGAAAGCACAAATTCAGCTCTGCTACATTTGTATCTGTGCCATCTGTATTAACATTCTTTCCTTAGTGGTCCCAGGACACGGCAGTATGACAAACAGCAAGACTTGACATCTCTACTGCAAAAAGGCTAAGTCCACTAGGATTCAATGATATAGTCACTTACTAGAAGCATTGCAGACAAATATAACTGCAGATTGAACAAAAGGAGCTTTTGTGATAGACTAAGCACGTATTGTATTCTGCTTAACACATACAATTGGTTACATCAATGCTGGACACTTCACATGGGCACATGTACAAATACTTGTGCTAATGAGCCCTTTAAACGACCTTGAAATTCCATCTATAATTCTCTTTATCCCAAATTCTTACTTAGTACATTTTATTTTATTCCAAATCCTATTCCAAGCTAAACCCATTAAAAAAGATTAAAGCATACACAATAACAGTTTAGACGCACAAATGACAATAGTTTATTTGAGGACATTGAACACATTTATTGTGACGGATAGTCATTTTTAGAATTGTACATTTACAGTATTAAGTCCATTTCAAATCCATTAAAGTCAATTCTAATAGTTTTAGTCCTCAATAACATTAAAGTAAGGTAATTAGGGGAAAAGAACACATGGTTTTGGATCTAGAATGATGCTATAAAACACTAAGAGAATGCACTTCGTAAACTAAAGAGCTCGGGTAGGTTGTTAAGGGTTGGATACAAAGAAATTTAGTTGTTAGGAATGTTCCCCTAGTAACTAGTCTGTCTCAAATGATCAGCTCAAAGCTTGATATCCATCAAGAACAGAAGAGGAAATGTAGTAGTTATGGTTACCTGCTGCTACATTTGTATTTATGTTATCGGTATCAATACTCTTCCCTTTGAGATCCAAGAAGTCATAAATGGTTAAAGCATACCCAATAACTATTCAGGCTTTCCATTCGGATGTCTCCTGTATAGAGCCATCTAAAATTCCCAGACATAAAATTCCTGCAAACCCGACTCTTTCATCGATCGATTTCAGTTAAAAAGTATGGACCCTAGACCTACCCCATTATAGTCAATGGAGTCCAATGGGATCCATTTGTGTCAAACATAGAATAGATCAGCTTTTCCATTGTTAAGTTAAGTGTGAACCTTAAGATACACTTAAGATAAATGTGAACCTATTGTCAGTTGTACAAACATCAATAGTTTTCAGTATTTAAGGACATTAAAAAAATATTATTAAAATTTTTTATCTGTTTATGTGTTCTCAATAGGTGGAGATGTGTACACAGATCTATAGGCAGCTTACTATCTCTCTAATGAGAACAGAAGGATCAGGCTTGGGGTGTACCCTGGAATTGACTGACGGGGAATCCATGTTTGCACTCATCCTCCAGTGGCTGCTAAAGACCATTAGATGAACTCCTAGTTACCCCAGCACTGCTGAGTTACCCATCCCCTTCACAAACTGTGCTTCACTGAAGCCCTGGTGCAGGAGAGCTGTGCTTCTTGTAGATCAGCACCCTCAGCAGAGCAGCGGCAAAGGTCAGGAAAGGGAAGGGCAGCAGAAGAAGTGGGAGGATTAAAAGTGGAATTATCCATATTACTAACCAAAGCATTTAGCAGACAGCTTTTTAATGTTTATGGTCACCTTTACCCTTTTTCATCTTCCCCAGCTTCTGCTATCACTAGGTGATCAGGAGAGGGCAGAGGAGTAATATATTAGAGCAGGATCAGACTACAGGACTTGACTCTAGACTGTGAGCATTTCAGAAAAATACTATTTCATTGGTGACAGTTGTTGAACGTCAAGTGTCTGTGCCAGGTGTCTTTGAATGTTCAGAGGCTGAGAACCATAACCAAGGCCTGCTCACAGGTGAGGTACAATGTACAGTAGGAGAAAAAAGTATGCCCCCAGAGATCGGGTAATGGGCATTTGAGCACTTGAAAGTCCCTCTGTGTCCTCCATGTGAATGAAGTGCCAATTGTGCATGTATGACTAACGCTCCATTCACGTCTAAGGAACTTCTGGAGATTGTGGTCTTGGAAACCGCATAAAAATAAATAGAGCACTGGTCAAACATGTGCACGGGTGTTACGTTCACATGAAAAACACAGAGGGACTCTCTGACCCCCATTTCCCAATGGGGATATGTGTCAGGTCGCGGTGGGTTAGATCGCTGGGATAGGGAATAAGTGTCTTTAATGACTAAGCTTGAACTTGGCTAAGGATTCTAATTTCTCAAAAAAAAAAAAAAAAAAAACAATTTAATACACTATTGCAACTTGCTAGCAAAACACTTGACGCTTTGTGATACAAAAAAAATCATCTTGTGGCACACATATAGTGCACATATCTTAACATATCCAGCCAAGTAAAAGGAAAAGTAAGGATGAATACATCTGTAAGCAGCAAGAACATCTCTGGTTTACTTCTGTATACTGGTTGTTTCTTCTTGCACTGATACATTGTAATAAACTCTCCTGGGAAAGGTTTCGCAGTAGCCAGCACGAAGGGCTGATAGATATTAGCAATGTATTGTGGTATGCCATGATTAAACTTTATTTACATAAAACTTGACAACCCCATGCAGAACTATAACCAGTCAGAGCACCTTTAGAAGTTCAGATTCCCTATAAGTAAATAATTCAAGTACATTACAATGCATTATTCCTTATATATCAAGTGTACATAATTAATGATAGTAACAAGTGAACTAGAAACATGAGGATGCGACACTTGGTCTCATTATGAGCTAAATGTAGTGACTTCCTCTGCATCTTGTGTCTGCTAGAGAGCGAGCTATTTGTGGCGGAGCCCCCCACTACCCAGGACTCCAGCTTTGAAACACTGACTTCTTGCTACATTATACAAGAAAGGAAAGCCCTTGTTTTAATTGTTCTCCTAGGACCCGGGATGAAAAATGACTTTTAAAAATAGATACGACTGTGCTATGTTTTTGTAATGATTTCAGCAATATTTTGGTGGCAAACAAGTCGAAACAAATTATACCAATTGTAGAAATGCTGTAGAAATGCGACTTTAATTATTTATAATCTGACATTACATACTTCCTTATTGTCTTTTTATCATAAGATGAACATAAAATAGATATATGTTGTATTAATAAACACAAGAAATAAAATATAGAGGCCTTGAAACTGATTCATTATAAAATAGGTAATAAGTGAAAAGTGATATATACTAGTAATAAACATAATAAACTGTTCCTACAATCATTTTATTAACAATGCCAACAATAGAAAAGAAAGCAGAGAGAGAAAACTTTATCAGTCAACTAATTCTGCATTCCTTATCCGAGCTCTAGTAGACTGATCCATTCAAGTTTTACATAAATGGACGACAGCATATAATTCTACTTTCTCTACCAGCTATAAGATGATACAATTATTCCCCTGCTAGTAAGAACTGATCACTGAGGTTTGCAAGAGCTAAGGAACTGAACAGAGTGATGTAGATTCAGGATATATATATACTTATTAAGAGTCATGTGGGCAGTTCTACATAGTGATTGACAGCTGTTTCTGTATTTAGGGACGGCTGTTAGTCAGTGAACTGGACCATTTAATGGACTCCTGGACTCAGAATGAGTGGCGATTTATATAAATAAATGACAAATTTTCCCTAAATTTTTTACACAAAACTATATATATATATATATATATATATATATATATATATAAATAATATAGTATATTACATAAGCCAGTTCTATTATATATATATATACGTGTGTGTCTTAAGATATTTAGTAGTTAATGTTGCGATTTCTTTATGATGATTAATTTTGTAATACAATAAGATGTTTCCCTTGGTTTCACTACCCCTAGAAGAAGGCATGGAGGGTTGTTTCAAATGCCTGCTACATTCTAAGATTATCGTGGAAGAAGGGACAGTAGATGAATTCTTTCATGTAGTCCTTCCCATGACCTTTATTCTTCTGGACGACTTGATGTGGACACATCTCTAGTTTACACATCAGTCTACTTCATATATTGTGAAATATTTTGCCTACCGACCAAAGAAATTACATGGGGTTTTGTTTCTTCGATGCTTAGAGTCTCTCCATTCATTTTAATTTGTCCAATCCTAAATTATAGTTATTGTGTACTTTAAGCAATTTAATTTAATGAAGAGAAATACCCGGCCTATCTCTTTTATACTAATGCACCTGTGAGGACTTGTTGGCTGTAACCATGTTTGTTGTCTTAGCGCTTACTCTAGAGTAGGAAGCACCTAATGTGCTGCCAAGTGAAATGTTGGGAACAATACCATAAATCATTGGACAGTTGACTGAAAAATAAGCCTACTTGGCTTTGTCTTTCTGCAAAAATTGAAAATTCCACAAAATATTTTCCAAGAACCTTGCAGTCTATAATTTCCGTGAGGTTTTCCTTTCATACTTTTTTTGGAAATTCACTTCAAACTATTAAAATGGATTTCTGGGAACGTCTGTCTAACTCATGCACCAATTACCTAAAAATGTTATTTTCTCATTAATGCAGAAGCGTAACCAGCTTTTCAAAACAACATGATTTCATGATATTCTATCACAAGATACCTATTATCTATACATTTGTATTTAGTCACAAACTGGTTGTGCTCTGAGTTGTACTGCAGCTGTAATGTTGGGGAAGCCATCACGTTCCAAAAGTGTGGCCTTAGGTGGGAGACTATGAACAGGCCCTCAAACACAATAAGTATGCCTTGTACACCATTTGTGTACATACATTTAGTTTGTACATTGCAAATGGGAGGTGTTGTACTATGTATACTGTATATTCATATACAGTAATACCTCGTACATTCGCGAGGTTAGGGTCCAGAACCGGTCGCGGATCGCGAGGAATCGCGAATGTTTGGTACAAGCAATTAGAAGTGCTTACAATGCCGATTTCTAATGTTTAACCCCTAAATATCAATAAACTTTACCCTACAGTACTGTACAGTATACTAAAGTATACTGTACAGTACTGTATATTAATACATTCATTCATTTTTCTTATACACTCACAGTAAAATGAAACTAATTACCGGGTACGTAACGAACAGGACGCTACTACCCAATAGCGAAGTGGGTTTTTTTTTAAATTTCACAGATCTGAGAAAAAAGAGCAAAATCTATATATGTTAGTTGCCAAAAAAATATCGCGAATCTGTGAATTCGCAAATTCGGAAACGCGAGTGTACGAGGTATTACTGTGCTTAGCTTTAACTATAATGACTCTGCTGCACTATTAGGTAAATCGTTGCTGAGTGATCGAGCTTTGATCAAGCATTTTTAGTACATTGATTCTTCAAACCGCGCATAACCTGGTTGTGCCAATTGGCTCTGCAGTGGGAGGTGTCACTATCATGCCACTATAAAAGTGGGGTTTCCCATGCCTTTCGGGTCTTCCGACCAGAGTACCTTTTCTGATAGTCGTGGTCACCCATCACTGCTGAATATTCATATTTACCCCAAAGAGATTTACCCCAAGGCTAGCATCATGAACATTGGTGTGCATCTTGAGAAGTGATACCCATGTTAGATGACCACAACACCTGGGTGAACAGGGAAACTGCTGTGTGTCACCATGGATCATCTTCTCTCTCTCTCTTAGAAGGTTTCTGATTGAGTAACTAGACCATAAGAGACTGCTGAGCTTCTGCTATACTTGGGCAACATAATTGTATTCACTGTGAAATAATTCCAGAGCATCTTTCTTATCTCGGTGTTGTACTGTTATTCCTCTTAGCAATATGTCAATCAATTGGCAGCCTGATGTTACAAGTTGAGGATGAGTAGACTGTGCAGGGACACACCCCTTTGACAAGGAATGTAATAATACCCAGTTGTCAATTTATTCATTTTTCAGAGGACTAACAGAGGAACAGCACAAGAGAGTTATGAGAAAAGACGTTCTATAATTTTTATTTTATGGAGAGTATAAACATATAACAAAACAGATAAGGACAAGGATATTGTGCTCATCTGTAAATCAATAAAATGTTGACTTCATTGTCACATGGAGCATGGCCGCTCCATCAACGTATCACCTGATCTGAGTAAAAGTCTTTCATATGACTAATGAATAACCTAAGATGCCTAATATTAAATGTCAGACAGTTCTGTCATTCAGTTAATGGGCCTATTCATACCTTTATGCCTGACTTGTAATAATAATAGTGATTCCCTATTGAGAAATCAGATACTACAAGGAGAAGTCTGCTTTCATAAAGAACTTTTTTACATGCACACAAAAAGTAATGAAGCCATAGAACAGTATGTCACTGAAAATGAAACTTGGTAAGACCTGTGGCCTTTAGTGAATTGACAGCCTGGTATCAGAGAACAAATCATTTGTATCATAAAAGAAAATGTGCTATGGGAGAGACTTCTCCGAGAAGGCGATTTAATCTTTTATAATGTTCTACAGACATACACGGCTTCATAGATTTCTGAAGGCACAAGCAAAAACAATTATATCACAGGGAGAGTTTACTCTCATTTTCTAGGCACAAAATTCTTTCACATCTTTTTACTTCAATAAACTGTAATATTTGCAATGCCTTATGATGGACGCTATCAAGGAAGCTAGCACTTATGGTATACATGGGTGGACGCAGGGAGCTATACAAGAACAGTTATGGGCTCCTTATTTTCCAGTATTTCAGCAGTCCACCAGAAATTATTAGCCATGAAGCCCATTAGCTTAGACATTTACACTCAATCCAACAGACCACAGAAAACTGCCGTTAAGGTGATAGGGCCCCCTGACCTACTAGGCCCCTCTGCAGCTGCACAGGTTCCAGCAATGGTATGTCTGCTCATGCACCCATATCTGCATGGTATTATACATGAACAAAGTGTAGTACTGTATATCAAGAAACAAAATATGTTTCTCTAATTTGCTAAGAAGTAAAATTAATTAATCAGTTTGGCACAAATCAAATTTGGTTTGATCATGCCAAAGATTTCGGTGTTAGGCAAACCTGAAAGTGTTTGAAATCATTTTGGACAAATCATGCAAAATGGTGGTGTTAAATTGACAGTCAATGAGTTAAATGGTCTCTCCAGGGAGGATGAAAGGACTTGGTCTTGCTCTTTTGAGGATGAAAAAAGGGTTTCCGAGTACTTATCCCCGAAACACTCTGCTAGTTTCCCCCTCTCCTGTGTTCACTACTAGTTACTTGTGCTATGGGGGCTAGCTAAATAACTGTAAAGTCAGCACCTACATCACAGTAAGCTAGCAATGAACACAGAAGAGGAGAGAGAAGGCGGATTTCTGGGTCAGGCGGAACCCGGGTCAGAACCATCCGAGAAACTGTGTTGTCCACAATAGAGTTACCAAGGAAGTAAATCCTGAAAGCCATTGAACCCCTTTAAGTAAACAGTTGCAGTATTCTTTATCTTATAATTGTTTTAGGCAAGGTTCACAATATTTTTTACTGCATCAAAAAAGTGTCCCCAAATCTACAGATGTGTCCTTCCTTATCATTCCTTTTGGATCAACATAACCCACAATGAATGCGCAAGCTCCAGCTTTGGAAAAAGAAAACGATAATTCCGCTAAACTTTGTTGGGAGTTACTTTTGCTATGTAAAATAATAATGTATTGAATATGTATTGTGAGAAATCCTTAACAAAATTTATGGAAATTCGAGGGTGGACATATGAGTATGCCTATGACTTATGTAACTCTATGGTTATTAAAAAAAAAATCTGTTAAAAAGGCCCTTTGTTAGGATATGAGGAGGGTCCATGGGGGCCATATGATTATTACTTAACCCTTCATCACACTCATTTCACTACCTACTAAGTGGTCTTTCAATAGCAGAATTTATTTTCAAAACAATTGAAAAAATTTACGTAACTTTCAAAAAATTGATAGATAAATATGCACTTTTTTTTTTCTTTTATGATTCCGCAACTTTTTTTCAGGGTAGACAAATAGAAATATAGGTTTAAGTTATGTGATTCTGAGTTTACAAGATAGCCAAGTGAATCAAATTTTAATTTCCTATCATAAAAATGTAGAATTGCAGGGTAAGCAAGATATTGTTTATAATTATATTCCTCCTCGCTGTCATAACAACGCTATAAAGACAGATTTTTTTTTTTTTTTTCGATTTTTTTTTTTTCTAAGTGCTGAAGGAGTCTGGAAAAAAAAGTTGAAAAATACAGAATTGGCTCTCAGTAACATACTTCTTCTTAATATATGTGCATATTTTGTGGCCACCACTTGCTCAGTCTCCATGCCGTCAGCTTAAACAAAAATAGCTACACTAAAAAAAAAAAAAAAAAAAAAAAAGTAAAATACAGTAATTTAAATCAGGGGTATATGGATAAAAAAGAAAGCCATTGATGCATCTGTATAATTTTTTTTTCTTTTTTTATTCTCCTTTTATGTTTAACTATAGCTAGCGCACATTTAAGACATGTTAAATAAACCCATATTCAGTGATTGACTGGGCCAAAATGGGCTTTAGAGAGGCAGTAGCATTTAGAGTAGTTTATTCTATTTGCCTGAGGCAAACATGTCAAACTACCTTTCACTTCTGATTTTAAAATCAGGACATTTTTCTCACCAGTAATATGCAACATGTCAGCATTAGCAGCAATACTCCGTAATACCAGCACAGCACTAATGCTCCGTAATATGACAATAATAACAGAAATGTCCACTATTAAGACACTAAGAAGAGCTCTCAGTAAATGCTTACAATATCCCTGGTGCGTTTTCATTTTATGCCATGTATTATAGACTATGACAGACTCAAATAATAAGATCTACTGATAAAGATGAAACACTATAAAGACTTTTTGTACTGAACCTACATCCACCAATGTCATTGCTTCCTGCCCATCTATTACTATAGTATTCCAGGACACTAGACTTCAAAGGAATGTCTCACAAAGAAAATCTCAGGGACAGATTTACTAATGTGTCTCAGTTATAAACAGTGAAAATTTAGACTAGACAGTCCTAAACTGAACCAGATTTATCAGAGAGTCTGCCGCTGTTTGATAAATCTAGCATATTGTGAGACTGGTCTAACATTACACCAATTATGAGTTGGATTTTTAACTATGTTGGTGCACAGTGTCGCAACTTAGGCCACACCTGTTTCCAGTAAGGCCACACCCCTTCCTGATAGGACATGCCTATTTTAGCACAAGTTGTAGAAATTGTCTAAAACACTTGATAGGGGATTTTTTTAAGCACAAATATTACCAGAATTAGGGTGCATTTTGCTTAATAAGTTTCCCCCCTTTGTTTACAAGCCAACTGATCACCATGTGTCTTACTTCTCTAAAGCTGCTCATACACACTAGATTAATGTTGGGCAAACTCGCTGATATTGGCTTGTTCAGTAAACCATGTAATGTGTCAGGTAAAAGTAGGATCAAATGTTGGGTTTAACTCCTTTTTTTCCCAGGAGAGAAGCCTTCTCAAGTAGTGTCTAGTAGTGTCTTACTTCTCTTTCCCCATCAACACACATGCACAAGTGTGCATATTTATGGGGAAGATTAAGAGGGATTACCTGTCAGCAGAAAGCTCATTTGGATCACAGATTCCCCTTCAAATGAGCAGTCTCCAGACAGCTATATGAAGTCTATGACCAGCTTTACAACCAATGACTATTCGTTATTAGTGGGTAAAGCCAAATTTAGTTTTACTTTCCGTTATATGACCAACAATGTATCATTTACTATATATATATATATATATATATATGTAATTTACAGTACAGACCAAAAGTTTGGTCACACCTTCTCATTCCAAGAGTTTTCTGTATTTTCATGACTATAAAAATTGTAGATTCACACTGAAGGCATCTAAACTATGAATTAACACATGTGGAATTATATACTTAACAAAAAAGTGTGAAACAACTGAAAATATGTCTTATATTCTAGGTTCTTCAAAGTAGCCACCTTTTGCTTTGATTACTGCTTTGCACACTCTTGGCATTCTCTTGATGAGCTTCAAGAGGCAGTCACCTGAAATGGTTTTCACTTCACAGGTGTGTCCTGTCAGGTTTAATAAGTGGGATTTCTTGCCTTATAAATGGGGTTGGGACCATCAGTTGTGTTGTTCAGAAGTCAGGTGGATACACAGCTGATAGTCCTACTGAATGGAGTGTTAGAATTTGTATTATGGCAAGAAAAAAGCAGCTAAGTAAAGAAAAACGAGTGGCCATCATTACTTTAAGAAATGAAGGTCAGTCAGTCCGAATAATTGGGAAAACTTTGAAAGTGTCCCCAAGTGCAGTGGCCAAAACCATCAAGCGCTACAAAGAAACTGGTTCACATGAGGACCGCCCCAGGAAAGGAAGACCAAGAGTCACCTCTGCTGCGGAGGATAAGTTCATCCGAGTCACCAGCCTCAGAAATCACAGGTTAACAGCAGCTCAGATTAGAGACCAGGTCAATGCCACACAGAGTTCTATGGCTAACACGGTACAACATTATACTACTATCAACTTGAAAGATACCACAATGTACCGCAAAAGAATGGAACTGAAAAACCGGCTTAAGAAACTTGCACAACTCAACAGCGACATCTTCTTCTTAACAAAATGCAAAAAGGAGAGACTCATCCCAAAAGGCTTCAATTTATGTAACCCAACCCGGCACACCTACAACAGCATGCAGAACAACTATGTATTCGGACATCTGAAAGGCTGCGGAACAACATGATAAAAATTTCCTATAACAACAAAAAAAGAACACAGGAGGAGATTCAGGCCCTGAAATCATCATTGGCTAATGACACAGAGGAAATGAAGGCCAAACTCCACATATACTACCGGAAACTTCAGGATATGCTTATTAACAACAAAAAGAAAAAGCTCCACAGACTGAGACAAAAAGGCCTCATTACTACAACCGCAAGTACTAGCCCAGCTCAGCAAAGCTGTGTTGTGAATCTTTCCTCTTATGAGCCAAACAAACATGAAATGTCAGTTCTCTCCAAAGGTCTCTCCTTCTGCCCCTCAGCACACACTGACCATATCAAACTCTGCAATGATATGGAGGAGTTTTTCAGAAAAATTAGATTAAGGGAATATTTTTATGACAAAGACCTTCCATTCAGCAGCGACTCTGAGATGGAACAGCCCATAAGGAATCCTACCAAAAAATCTACCTGGACCCCACGCCCTGGAACTAATGCAGCACTGGATAAATATATTGACTGTTTCAGAAGCAAAGTAAAATCAGAAATCCTGGAGAAACAAAAGAAACAGGCGCATAACCTAACCCTGCAGGAACAGAAGGCTATTACTTCACTAAAAGAAAATCAGGATATAATAATAAAACCAGCTGACAAAGGGGGCACAATAGTCATAATGAACACCTCAGACTATATCCAGGAAGCAAACAGGCAACTGTCAAATCCCATCCATTACTCCAAACTTAGAAGTGATCCCACAGAGGCCTATATGAAAGAACTAAAGAGTATGATCAAGAAGTTTCCAATCCAGATCCAGAATCAGGTAAAAGGACTTATCCCCCAAGATCCCAGGCCGGGCTGCTTCTATATGCTCCCAAAGATACACAAAGATGGCAACCCTGGGAGGCCTATCATTTCTGGCATTGGGACACTGACAGAAAACATCTCAGGTTGGGTGGAAAATCTCCTAAAACCCCTTGTCATGGATACTCCAAGCTATATCCAGGACACCACTGACCTTCTTAACAAACTGAATGCCCTGGGCCCTCTACCTGAGGGTACCATTTTGGCCACCATGGATGTGGAATCCCTGTATACCAACATTCCCCACAAGGATGGAGTTGCAGCATGTCGGGTACACCTGGCAAAACAAAACCTCCCAACAGAACCAGTAACGCAGCTCATACAATTCGTCCTCAGCCACAACCATTTTAACTTTGGAGAGGATCTATATCTACAGCGAATGAGAACTTCAATGGGGACCAGATGTGCACCCCAATATGCAAATCTCTTTATGGCAGAACTGGAAGGAGCATATTTATCAACATGCACCACCAAACCTATGATTTACCTTCGTTATATCGATGATATCCTTGTCATCTGGACTGCAGGTGAGGAGGCCCTGCTTCAATTCCATAATGACTTCAATGACTTTCACCCTACCATCAACCTCAAACTTAGCTATTCAGAGAGTGAAATCCACTTTCTGGATACCACAATATACATCAAAGACCACCGGCTACTCACATCGATATACCACAAACCCACAGACAGAACGGCCTACCTGAGAAACGACAGCTTCCACCCCAAGCACACAAGACAATCTATAATCTACAGCCAGGCTATACGATACAATCGTATTTGCTCCAACAAAACAGACCTGGACAAGCACCTCCTGGATCTGAGGATGAAATTTCTCAGATTGGGATACAAACCAAAAGTAACAGACAACCAATTAAACAAAGCAGCAGCCATTAACAGAGACAGTCTGCTCACATATAGAGAGACCCAGAAAGAAGCCCGAGTGCCCCTAGTTGTCACCTACAACCCACAGCTGAAGATCCTACGAAGGATTGCCAAGGATCTCCAACCTGTGCTACATAGGAACAACAGACTCAAGGACATATTTCCAGTCCCCCCTCTCCTTTCCTTTCGACAACCACCAAACCTGAGGCGTATTATCGTCCGGAGTGCCCTGAAGGCCCCAACTGAAAATGGCACCTCACCTTGCCTACATAAAAGGTGCATGACCTGCAGGCACATCCACACCGCTGACAGTGTACCTGTCCCACAGTCACAACAGGTGCACAGAATTAGGGGGACATTCTCCTGCAGGTCTTCCAATGTGGTGTACCTCATAATGTGTGCGCAATGTCCCACCACAGGCCTCTATGTGGGAGAAACAGGGCAGAGACTCAGTCAACGAATGAACTCACACAGATCCAACATTAATAACAACAGAACCGATCTCCCAGTGGCCGCACATTTCTCTGGAGAAAACCACTCTATCGAAGATTTGCGGGTTGTGGTTTTAATGGGACATTTTAAGACGCAGGAGAAAAGGAAAGAATGGGAGTATAAATTTATGCAAAAATTTCAAACTCTGCAATTTGGACTTAATATTCATGCCAGCTTCATGTCACACTATGTATGACCTGTGAGGGTCACAAATCACCACCTGATAGCAAACAGATAATAGATCCCTCTGTCACGCACCACAATTTTCCAGATTGTTTTTTGACCTGTTGTAAATAACTTCTCTACTTAGATTGCATTTTGTTTTGGTTTTTTTAAGGACTCTAAAATCCTTTGAAGATCATGTGTATAAAAATCTGTGAATTTTCAGTTCTTGTATAACACCATGTCTGATGAAGGGAGCTAGCTAGTACTCCTGAAAGCTTACTTATAAATATACTCAGCCTCTAAAAGGTATCGCCTGATTTCTTCACTCTTCCACACAGAGTTCTAGCAGCAGACACATCTCTACAACAACTGTTAAGAGGAGACTGTGTGCAGCAGGCCTTCATGGTAAAATAGCTGCTAGGAAACCACTGCTAAGGACAGACAACAAGCAGAAGAGACTTGCTTGGGCTAAAGAACACAAGGAATGGACATTAGACCTGTGGAAATCTGTGCTTTGGTCTGATGAGTCAAAATTTGAGATCTTTGGTTGCAACCACCGTGTCTTTGTGCAACGCAGAAAAGGTGAACGAATGGACTCTACATGCCTGGTTCCCACCGTGAAGCATGGAGGAGGAGGTGTGATGGTGTGGGGGTGCTTTGCTGGTGACACTGTTGGGGATTTATTCAAAATTGAAGGAATACTGAACCAGCATGGTTACCACAGCATCTTGCAGCGGCATGCTATTCCATCCGGTTTGCGTTTAGTTGGACCATCATTTATTTTTCAACAGGACAATGACCCCAAACACACCTCCAGACTGTGTAAGGGCTATTTGACCAAGAAGGAGAGTGATGGGGTGCTACGCCAGATGACCTGGCCTCCACAGTCACCAGACCTGAACCCAATCGAGATGGTTTGGGGTGAGCTGGACCGCAGAGTGAAGGCAAAAGGGCCAACAAGTGCTAAGCATCTCTGGGAACTCCTTCAAGACTGTTGAAAGACCATTTCAGGTGACTACCTCTTGAAGCTCATCAAGGGAATGCCAAGAGTGTGCAAAGCAGTAATGAAAGCAAAAGGTGGCTACTTTGAAGAACCTATAATATAAGACATATTTTCAGTTGTTTCACACTTTTTTGTTAAGTATATAATTCAACATGTGTTAATTCATAGTTTTGATGCCTTCAGTGTGAATCTACAATTTTTATAGTCATGAAAATACAGAAAACTCTTGGAATGAGAAGGTGTGACCAAACTTTTGGTCTGTACTGTATATATTTATCAATATGTGCATTATCCCCTATCAACAACACCACTGTGTGCATTATCCCTGTACTGTAATGGCACTGGGTGTACTTAACTTGTTCTGTGACATCACTCTGTGCATTTTCCCTGTACTGTTATACTACTTTGTGCATTATTCCTGTATTGTGACATCACTGTGTGCAGTATTCCTCTCTTGTGACATCACTCTGTGCATTTTCCCTGTACTATGATATTACTTTGTGCATTATCCCTGTGGATACCTAAATAATCATACATGTTTCAAGTTCTTGGCTCCCTATTACAAGTTTTGTTATTGGGCCCCATGGTTATTTGACTATACAAAGCATTGGTCACCAAATTGATTTATTTAAAAGCATACAACAAAAAGGTTATGTTACATCATTCTTTATCCAGCCTTTTACACCTTTCACAATACTACAAAAAAGACCTAAAAACAAGTTGTTTCCCTGTGTAATTTTTTTAAATTCAGCCACTTCTGAAGAATCCCTGATGACTTTTAGTAAACAGATGGTTTGTGACACCACTAATGGAATCCATTACAGTGGCTTTAGAGGTGTCAGTCACCTAGACTGTAAATGGCTTATAAACCTACAGTACATTGCCATTCATTGGTTACAGCAGACGTAGCTAGAGGAGATACTGTAAAATAACCATTTAGGTATGAACTCCACAACACCTCTGAAGATACCCATTGTTAATGTATTTCTCTTTTGATGCAGCATTTTTCTGTGGAATCAGACCAGATCGATCAACCTCTGCCTTCCACGTCCTTCAAGGAGCCTTGACCACCCATGAAACTGCTGCCATATTTGATAGGTACTAACCATTAAATATCAAAAACAACTCTCAAGACCTGCAATTTAAAGGTATTCTGACCCACGTGTCTAACTATAACAATTTGGCCTTTCTCAAAGTCTCTCAGAGTTTAATTCACTGGTCAGTGTCATGGCTGATATTTGTATATAGAGTTAAGCAAAGCAATTCAGCACAAATTAAATGTGTTAGGCATTTCCCAAAAGTTTTGGATTTTGGTGAATCTAAAATTTTTAGGATTCCTCCTGCACAAATTCCTGAAAATGTCGTATGCCATTTTACATATTAGTAGAACACAAAGACAAAGGATAACATGACTTTGGGGGGGTGACTTGGTAAGTTTTCTCATAAAGCCTTGCAGGCAGTCCTCCCTCTAGCAGTCATGAGGGATTATAAGTGCAAGTCATTGATGACTCAGTGGGAGAACCATGGTTGTATAAAAAAGGTCCAACTAGGAAATGTGCTGCATTGTGGGGTTACAGATAGAAGAGAGTGGACATCAGACAGGGAATGAGAATTAGTAAAACACAGAACACAAGTAGATACGATAGATACTTTAACTCAACCATTTTCCATAGTTTTCAATGGCTTTTCTAGTGAGCTATCATGGTGCAGCGAGTTATCAGATTCAAGCTGAACATGGCTACATGTTACTGTCACTTTCAAATTCACGAGCTGCATGGCCACAAGAAACTTTGCTTTTATTCTGACATTCAGTTTGATCAAATCACATCAGAAACAAGTTACAAGATATTTGCTCATCTCTAGTTGTGTATGTTACTTACATATTCATTTATGTATGTTTGTATTTATTTCTTTATTATATATTTTGAATGTTTATTATATATATATATATATATATATATATTATTTATAATAATAATAAATCTATTGAATTTTTGTATTTATTTCCCTATACTCATCTATATTGTAGCTCACAGACATCTATACCTATGATCCACATGAGCCTTCTAGAAAACATCTTAAGCTGCATTGTTAAATGGATAGTTAAGAAACTGCTTATGTCTAGCAATCTAAGTACTCTAAAAATGCTTTGAAAACCATGTGTATAAAAATCTGTTAATTTTCAGTTCTTGTATCACACCATGTCTGATGAAGGGAGCGGGTACTCCTGAAAGCTTACTTATAAATATACTCAGTTAGCCTCTAAAAGGTATCGCCTGATTTCTTCACTCTTCCACTACTTTCAATGGCTAACACGGTACAACATTATACTACTATGTCTAGCAATGGCAATCACACTTCCATAATAACTAGATGTGTAAGATAACACTGCTACACATACGTTTTCCTCAGTCCAAGCCTTGCTTTTAATATGTTAAGTTCATCATTACCCCTCGTCTCACCTAGTGATCTTCTTCTTGAGTGTGCTGTTTCGTCTATTGCTGTTTCTATTATCCACTGTTGTGATGAATATTTAATCTAGGAAGCATATGTACTAAGGCAGGTGTTATGTTTGCACCAGGTGCTATGTTATAATGTCAGCCCGTCCTCAGTACAAATATCAGGTAGATGTATAATTCACCTTTCTCTCTAGCTATGTGAATAGAAATGGGTTCATACAGAGCGTAAAATGGCACACAATCCACCGCACCATCTTCACAGAATCTTTTTTTTTTTTTCTCGACAATAGAGTCACCATAGACATATGTCATCCTACTAAGTTAAATAAAAGCTGGATATGTGACCTTCATTTCATATATCGGCTTGTTTGACCTGACAATCTTTCTGTGTTGGTTTTACAAGAGTCTTTTATTATTATTTTATGACAATCTATAACCCTTTCCTTACACAACGTCTACGACTCCGCACTTGTCTGCCTTTACTGCTCAGCGCTGTCACATCTTACAGTCGACCACATGCTACCTTACCGCTATAACTATCAGCCTTGACCTTTAGAACATAAACTCTTTGATAATGATATCATAGTTCATTGGCTTCCACATACAGTCACTGGCGAGATGTTCCCGGACATATTCTGTGCTGTGGTGAACCCTATTATTATTATTTCACTGGTCTGAGGTTTTTTGGCTTTGGTATAGTAGACAGCAGATTCCTTCATGAAGACAACCCCTTCCAGAAAAAAAAAGATAAACCCTATTAGCTGACATTGGTTGTCCAGTTTCTGGAAGCCGCTGCAATCACATAGGGGGAATATTCATCAATTCCTCTCTGCCTGCTTCCTGGCATAGAGGGATGATATTGTGATGTTAATTTGGAGCAAATCCTCATTCTCATTTGCCACATTGGGCGAATGTGTGCAGAGCAGGTATCAGGGCAGGGATGGCAGTTTTCTGGCTTGAGTTATAATGGAAATCTATGCCAGTTCCTAATGTACATTTCCATTCATGGCGTACATTTCCATTTTGGCACAGGGACATCTGACTGATGTATAAAGAAGTTGCGGCCTTTTCATGAATCTTTTGTTACCTGTGGCAGTCGGGACCTTTATTAAGACTGGTCGTATGATACACCAGTCTTAATAAATTTTCCCCATTAAATTTCTGGGGGAAGTTTATATTTTTTACATTTCTGTTGCAGGGGAATGCAGTTTTACATCCAAGATAGTCTAAGAACTCTTGCCTTGGTACCCAAAATACCTTACATGCACCTATTATGTTTATACTAAAATGTATTTTAGTGAGGACAGAGGATTACAGAAACACATTAAGTCCGTGTGGTGCCATACATAAAACTATGCCATGTGACACTATATGCACTTAATGTGCCACCATAAAGTACTGTATAAGGCAATGTATAGATGTTTCTACCCTTAACGTTTAATTTAAATTTAAGGATTATTAATTATTATCTAATTAATCATGAAAGAAATTCAACACAATCTGACAATGAGCCAGCACAACCCTCTATAGGCTGCAGTTTCCATCACACTCAGAGCTGTAGCTAGGCTTTCTGACAACCAGCACCCAGGGCACATGCCCTGGTTGCCATCCAGCTAGGCCCCTGAAACCACTATTTGGCCACACATAGTCAAAGATAGAATGCCCATCACCAGCTGGATTATCTCAGAAGGATGTTTTTTGTTTGCTGTCCATCTTAAATTACTCAACCTCTTGGGATTGACAAGCCAATAGGACAGGTAAGGAAAGAAGCATTTACAAAAGTGTAACATGAAGCTCCTGGCCCCAATACGATATCTGTTCCAGGCCCCCCCAACCATAATATATTGTTTATAGAACTGGTCTCCCATATTGGGTCCCTAAGGCTCCTCATTATGAAGTTCACATCTGTACTCTGAAATCAGAAAGAACAATCTTCTCTATATCACTGTGTGCATTCACAGGCATATAGAAGTACAATAGTGTCCAAAAAAGTGTTTAGGTGCCATAAAATCTCTTGGCATGGGAACCTGCCATTGGATGTCATGGTACTAAACCAACAGCATGTCCTTATATTGCTGAAGATTAACTTACTAATATTCCCCTTTCAGCTGTCTGTTTTAGCATTTTAGTATAAAAAGAAGTTTAAATTCACAACATACTAGGTAATGTATCAGGGAAGTGTTCAAAGATGACTCCATGGACATCCGGCACTTGTGCAGTTGTGCATACTAGTCTTGGCTTCATCTGCAAACTGCGCATGCGCCGGATACCTCTAGTCTCTTTTCAAGATGGAAGATGAAGTCCTGCACACATTATTTTATCTTCCATCTAAAACATTAAAAAACAAGATGGAAGAAAACTTCCATCTTCTTTTTTATATTGCAATGAATGATGACGGATAGAGACAGAATGTCCTCCACCTGAATCCATCATTATATTAGTTTTATAGTCCATTGTTCCAATCCTATAATGGATCAGAGCAACAAAGGAAATCAAGTGGATGTGAACTTAGCCTTGGACATGTTGATAAAATGGAAAGTTTTGCGAGGGGCATGTTTAGGAGGATAAACGCCAGCGCTATAACAACATGCCGGTGATTTAGTGAATCTAGTAATAGGTTCCCCTTAAGCTCATGTGGGAGTGAGATAAAAAGAATAAACAGAAAAAAATGACATATGTCAAATAAAAAATGTTTTATTTTTTCCTCTTTTCCTTATTTATTTGCTGTACACAAAGTCAATATAGTTTGTTATTGGATTAAAAATGCTTGCTATGGGAACATAAACTATTATATAGCTCTGCACTCCATAAAACGTATCTATATTCCCAACTCATCGACAGCACTAAACACTTTTTGTTTATCAAATGACTCAGAAAATCCATCACAGCCATTTACGGATGAAACCCAGGTGAATTATTATACCGTTTTTGCTAGAGAGAGCTGCTTAACATGGCAACAGTGTTGAGATGTAGTAATGTTCCCTTTGTGAGTGATGTAGATGCTGCAGAAAAAATAAACAGTCCAACTAATGCTGACTTGGACTTTCTTCTGTAACCTCTATTTCGAGATGTCTTCCCAAACTACTTGAAACTTTTGGCCAACTCGCAAGACTCCTAAATGTGATTGCACAGAATGGTTATTAACAACTCATTTTGCCTTTTCTGCTTGGGAGAAAAAGTAGAAAAAAAATAAGCTTAATGTCAACAGCATTAGTCCTCAGCTTAGCAGAAGAGTGGCTGTACCAAATATGTTCTTCAAATTACTTAGCATGCTAATTGTTAAAAGATTATTGCTGTTTTGTGATAATGTACCAGATAGCATTTTAATAAGCTTGGCAACGTGGAGCGGCAGCATATGGATGTTCACATCTAGACGAGTAGTAAAAGTTACAATGAGTAGACCTAATGAAGAGGAAATCCCATGATACCGCAGCACAGGGCCTGCAGATTTGCTGAAGATTTTGTCATTGTGCAGTAACTGAAGGCAAAATGAAGCTATTACTTTCGAAAAAGGTAGCTCAACCAAAAACCCTTCATTTATATTATCACACTCTTAAAGGTGAACTGTCACCATACGCTTGAATGGTCCAGATCTTTCCAGACGACACTTGACTCCTTATTGACATACAGTGCA
This sequence comes from Leptodactylus fallax, assembly GCA_947044405.1. Taxonomy (NCBI): domain Eukaryota; kingdom Metazoa; phylum Chordata; class Amphibia; order Anura; family Leptodactylidae; genus Leptodactylus; species Leptodactylus fallax. The sequence goes on along the minus strand of CAMRHE010000162.1, from coordinate 345,385 downwards.
ACAACTTTGATTTGTCTTATAAGGTATGTATACCATGGATTAATACCTACAGTCTGTTTTTATGTCAGACAAAGTGGTAGGACAGTTTATAGGGGGACCCAACACCTGGCGACAAGTTCCCTTTAAACTGCTTTGCTTGACTACTATATGTCCAGGAGCATAGCTATAGAGGGTGCACAGATAGCAATTGTTCCTGGACCTTAGAGTCTGAGAGGACCCTAAATCCTCTCAACGATATAAGGAAACATTAGTATTTTAGATCTCAATTAGTAATTGGGGACCCCATAATAAATTTTGCATTGGAACCCAGGAACTTCAAGTTACTCCTCTGTGTATGTTAATTTTATATAATTATAAACTTTCAAAAAGACTTTTTTGTTTCTTTCTTTCTTTCTTTCTTTCTTTCTTTCTTTCTTTCTTTCTTTCTTTCTTTCTTTTTATTTTGAATAGAAACTCTGGCTAAAGGAAGTTAAACATGTTCTATCATGGAGTTTCTTGTTCCAGTCTCATCCATTACTCTTTCCTTTTCTTGCTGCTTCTATCATTATACTGTATATTGGATGAGATATTCATTGTAAAGTGAAAAGTTATAAAGTTTTTCCTCTATACTTTCTGTATCAATTCTTCACAGTTCTCATGGCCTCTTGTCATCATACAGTGAAAAGCTCTTCTAGTTATTTTCAGAACCTGTAACTCTGTCCTAGTCATGTGATGATCACACAGGTTCACGCTTCATTGAAATGTAGAGTTCACACAAGTGTTCGCCATTAGGATCATCACATTAACAAATGTTCAGCCTTTGAATATAAAAAGGTTAAAAGTTTCAAATTAATGTCAGCAAGCAGAGATCCTGGGGGCTGGAAAAGGACCAAAGACGTCTATAAAGGAACCTTAGACCGCACAAGGGAGCCTAAGAGAGGCAAGGAAGGTGAGTATCAGTGTTCATTATTATTTATTTCCACACCTTCCCTGGGCCTCCTCTTATTATTAATTACTCTGGGGTCTGAAGAGACCACAGACAATAATAATGATTTGTGGCAAACCCCAAAAATCTTAGGTTTGGCCAAACTGGAGATTTTTGGAAAATCTTAAGTGAACCCGGTATGTTACAGATTCATTTCTACTCTTAAAGATAACCTGTCAGGTTGATTTCGGAAACCACCCACAAGTCCTTATAGACCAGGGGTTTAAGGTCCCAAATCGCTCTGTTTTAAATCTATTTTTTTAAAAAAAACCTTTATACTTACTTAGAGATGAGTCTGATGACTCATCAAACTTATCTCTGGTGCTCCAAGTGCCTGCACGTTTTTTTATTGAAGCCATGGATGTGCCCCCTGGCTTTACTGAGCAAGTGCCAGAGATACGGCGCATGCGCACTGAAGCGGAGGTGTACAGCGATAGTGTGAGTAGAAAGCTTTTATTATTTTTATTGCAGGCATGTATGGCTTTAGAACAGGTCGATTTGGGACACTAAACCCCTGGTCCATAAAGACTAGTGGATAGTTTAATTTGTCCATGCTTTAAAGCTGCTGGACAAAGACTCATTTATCAGCTATTCCTCCCAACCTCCATAGACATTCACAATTGACTTAACTGAGTATACATGTATTCTGAATGATGAGAGTAAATGGCTGCCGCACAGCTCTGACAGTGGTTTATCTTCTCAGAGAGCAAAAGGATAAGGAATGTTAAATCCAACAGTCTAATCCTTTTTTGTCCTGACATCAGAGAAAAGCCAGGACATGCCCTCAGATATTACTTGAAATTTGTAGGTTTGGGCATAAAGTGAGCGAACCCCTATTTTCTGTCCATGCATCCAGTTATATTGATAAGGCTGCCTTGATTCTCTATACTCTAGATCAAAGAACTATTATATTAGGCAATGAAATGGGCAATTCTAAATTTCTCTCCACAACTAATGACCTAATCCATTACTTGTTCTAGGTATTCTATTTTAACAAAGTGAAGCATAAAATGCAGGTTGTATAACCACTAGAGCAAGACTTGAATGGTTCATATGGGATTAAACAAGACCATACTATACCTAAATTGTTCATATGGGATTAAACAAGACCATATTCTACCTAAATTGTTTTGCTATAGGCAGTTACACCAATGACATTAACAAGGCCACAATGTAGCTGTTAAATACCCCATACATATTTGCTGTGTCTTGAATACACTGAAGAAAACAATATAAAACTCATAAATAACCAGTCTCCTAAAGTCTGTAATTATAATTTTGGCCAGAACAGACTGTAATGTTCCTAATTTACAGTAAATCAGTATACTCTCTATAAAAGCGTAGCACATCGGCTATAAAGGGATAGAAGTAAGAGTCCTGAGGAATTCCTTTGGGCCACTTCTGTCCCTGCTGATGCCATTGTAACTGCTGCTAGAATGCAAATTTCCGCACATCAGCCACCAACTATTAATTAGCCAATACAATAAAACCAACCAGATATGCAATGGAGCTGCGAAAGAAAAAAAGTCTAAAAAGCACATACATGACTAATCTATTTAATGGATAAAAGCAATTGTTTCTAATCGGTGGCTAAAATGACTAAACAGCTGAAAAGTGAACAACTCCAGCCATAAAAAGACAGCGTCATGCGGTTTTTGTCAATTTATGGCAGTTTTAGACATAAACTGGCCCCTAAAACATCACACATGAAACATGCAAGTAAAAATCTGTGTGGTTTGCAATGAGAGAGCTGAAGCCAGATTCATTGCAGAATATAATATGTAGAATAGGTTTAAAGGGCATCTACACCAATTTATAGTGGGTATAAATTTCAATTTCTCATTTTTAGGCCATGGCCACACATTGTGGAATAACACAGTTTTTGGCTATTGCAGAAACACACCAAATAAAGCAAAATGAATGGCATTTCATTTAATATTATCCACACATTGTGGAAAATATGTTGCAGAAAATGTGTTTTCAAAAACATTTTTCTAAAAAGGCAGCATGTTCATTTTACCAACTGAAACGCTGGATTTTTTTTTCAGCATTGAAAATGAAATGAAAAACACAGCCAAAAAGCAATGAAAAATGCTAAATTTCTGGTGTTTTTTTCTGCTGTGTTCTTGCTGCTTTTTTTCACAGTGTTTCTATGTGTGGCCTTGTGCTAGAAAAATGTGTCATACTTTTTACAAGGCATACACGTTTTAATAATGTGTTTGCATGTAGGCACCAACATGGCATATACAGTGTCCAGGGGCATTAGCGTAACACTATACTGTGTGTAGAAGGATTAACATGGCATTATACTGTGTGAGAGCTTTAAAGGGCATTATACTGTATGTGGGGAGCACTAATGTCCCCCGCACAGTATAATGCCCCATTAGTTGCCACCACATGTTATTATTAACTATTACTCTCCCACCAGTATAATTCTTCCCACACTATAATGCTAGTGAGTGTCCCCCACTAAACAATGGACACTAACAGCGGTCGGGAGAAACACTCATCTCATCATGTCTCCTACACTAAGGTACCTTACAATAGAGGTAGTAGAGATCGGCAATGATCCCTGCTGCTTGCACAAGTATACTGTACATGATCCCTACTGCTGTTATTGTCTTTAATATCTTGGAGTTTAGGGGACAACGGTCAGGAGATAAGCGGTCCAGGTTCAGACGGCGGTCTACCTGTTTCATACCCCTGCTTTAGGGTAAAATGAAATACTGAAATATTAGCCAAGCCAAGTAAAACCAATATAAGGCAAGGGAAAGCAATTGTAATTTTCTGAACTGATTTCTAATCTATTTTATTAGCATATGAATCAATCTCATTTTCTTTTGTGAAATTTGAAAAATTAGGCCCCTTGTTAAGTGCAACCTGACACCATTACACTCATATAAGTGTCCCCTATAACATTTTCATGAACGGAATATCTTTGTCTAACGCCTTCTTTTTCATCCACTGATTTTTATTTGGGTGCTTGAAAACACCTTTAAGGCTAAGCTGCCATAAATATATAGGAAGTTCTTATACTTCTCCCTTCTGCTCAGTCCACTTCTGGCTTTGGATTAAAAAAACGCAGCAAAATTTGCAACAAAAAAGCAGCTTTTCTGCCTGGTACGAGCGGAACTCTGATGCTATATTCCAATCCAATGACTATAGTGCAGGTCCTATCCTTTTTCGTGATATCAGATCGGAATGGGGCAGAACCACCCATAGAAATTAATGAATCATGGAAGGCAGTCGGATGACACTTGGATATCCCTTCCATTAAAAAAAAAAAAATCGGTAACCACTCAACCTGCACACTTATTCATATGCATGAGGCCTAAAAGGGTTCTTCAAGACTGGATATTGATGGGAGCTGAGCTGCAATGGTGCTGCACAGTCTATGGAGCCATTTGCTTACTGCTCTGTACACTGTAATACTAACACCTGATCAGTCGGGGTGCCAGAGGTCACTCTGATATGATTGACATAACCTAATGATAGGCCATCAATTATCAGTCTTAGAGGTCCCCTTTAGAATCCTTTACTTTGTTGATTTTACACTTACCAAATATATTTCTTTGTTGAAGAGCTGCATTGATTTTACCATCAGGATGTCATATTGAACTATATGTTGCCAGTGCTAGAAGATGATTATGATGATTGCGGCGCTAAATGCTGGATGCTTCATTACAGAAAAACATGTGAAAATAGAAATAATAATGTAGAAAATCAGATGCCTTGTCCTGTTATCTGAACGCCGCTGCAGACATACTGAATGCTGCATTTTTTTCTTTTCTTTTTGCTATTGTTTGCTGGATTAAATTTAATAATTTTAGAAAGATTTTCTATTGTTAGAATTTTGCTTCTTAGATAGAGGAAGCAGACAAGAAAGCTGAGGAATATTTCTTACGTACTCATGCAGCAAACTTTAACTTGACTATTGAATTAATGCAGCGGAGCGCACTGTAACTGACCACTGTTCCATTCACCCCCATTGCCCTGATCAGTGGAAGTCTGAGCGGTTGGACGCTCACTGATTTGTGTGGTCAGACCCCCACTGATCTGCAATTTCATGGATAGGGGATAACTTTCATTCATGGGGAAACTCCTTTAAGGTAAAGATTACACCTGTATTCATATTCAATAGTATACCTGTATGCCATCTGAATTTAACCTTGCAACATTTGTATGCTGGAGGGAATTCTAAACCAGCAATTCCTACCAGTGCTGTGAAAAAATATTGTATATACCTGGACATAGTTAATAACTAGACCCTGCGGACATGTACAGTAGGTTTCTGAAGGCTTCAATTTCAAAGCCAAAGATCTTTTTCTAAATTATTGCTTTACACTGTAGTTTTCCATCATATGTCATTATAGACTTATCCAAGTTTTTTTTTTTTGTTTTTGTTTTCTCTCTATGTTGCCATTCTATACTAAACAAAGCATGTTTTTAATTGATCTTCATTACTAACAGTACCGATCCCCTGGTCGGCTTTGGAGACATGTAAATATCGCACCTTAGAATATATGATGTAGCACTCTGTAGCACACCTTTCTCGACGCTTATTATTAGAACAACATGCTTGGTTAACAGTGTAGTCACACCGTTACACACTATGTTAATAGCATAGTACCCCTCGGCATGGCTGTGCTGTTAATTTAGCACACTGTTTTAATACTACTGTAAGCGCATAGATCAGCATGCTACAATAATAGCATACCAGGTGAAGATAACAAGTGCTACGTTTAGAACGCCAATGCTACCATACAGTAACGGCCAATTTGGTCAATCAATACTTATATAATGATGGATTTCTTTGCAGATTACAGCAGATTGATGGGATCTTGTTATGCGCCATGCCACTGGAGGATACTTGTAGCTGGCGTAAATTTTAGACATGATCGAGGGAAGAAAACTTGCGGAAATGATGATAAATATATGTAGACTGTACCCCTGCTTAGTTGTCGAAGGAGTTAAATTTACCTGCCTTCCTACGGTGGCTTCTTCATGCTGGACCTGGGGGTTCCAGTCTGCTTCCCATCCCGGGTTACATGATCTGAACCAGTCCCCGTCCCCTAGGTCGCTCTGCTTCCTCCCTCCTCTCCCATTTTCACTACTAGTGTTATGGGGGGCTCGCTTTACTATAGTCAATGAGTCCTTATAGCACAGGTGAATACCTGTTGCATCAGGAGGAGGAGGCGAATCAGCAAGAAATCAATGGATCTATTTCTAACTGATGTAAAATCTATTGACGTCCATTTTACGTCCGTTAAAAACGGATAAGTGGGCTGAGTCAAAAAAGAAAGACCGATGAAATTCTTCTGTGGTTTTTTTCCATTGACAGTTAAAAACTGATGAAAAACAGATGGAAAAAAACAGAAAAATGGAACAGATGCAAAATGGATGGAAAATGGCAATTAAAAACAGTCATGTATGTACATTTTTAATGGCCATTAGATCCATCAAAAATGTCACTATCATGTGTATATGGCCTAAAGCTACATTCACATGATAAAAGTGCAAAACGACCATGAAAAACGTCTGTTTTCACTGATGTGCACACGAGGGGCGGTTGTTTTCACAGATCCATCATTCATTGCAGTGTATGGAGGGCTCCGTGAAAATGGACAAAAACAGAACATGACAATGTAATGATAATGGACCTGTGAATAGCCCCCATTCATTGACATCTAATCGAATGCTGCTGTGTAAAGTCTGTTAAAAAAAAACTGATGTCACACAGACGTTATTCACTGTCGTGTGAATATAACTTAACTTTGTGCAGTCTTCGTTGACCCGTTTGCCTCGCAATCACTGACCAAATCACTGATGTGAGACACTGAGATGAATCATAGACAAGTAGCCAGTGTCAAGCGATGCAAGGAGATCCATTAGTGTGAAAATGACTCATTAAGTCCCGAAAACCTAATAATGAGCAGGTTATAGCCTCGGCATCGATAGACAATTGTAGCTTATTACTGATTGTTTTCAGACCAGCATGCTTTCTGCAGAGAGGGCGAGATAACAGTAACATGTTGTCCTTTCAATGTGTTTCTAAGTACTAATATAACATCGCTCTATTAATCTGCGTATTTATGTAGAGACGTACACGCTTCATAAGGAGGCGCCCTACTGATCATCATGTGACCAGCCCCGCTCCGGAGTTACACTGCTAGATAAGGAAATAATCAGCACAATCAGCACTTTATAAATCAACCAGTTGTTCGGTTTTCATAGGCAATATAAAAGAAGAAATTGCTATGCACAGCAAGGGAAGGTTGTACTACTAATTTATTTATTTATTGGGTTCTCTTATTTATATAGCGCCAACATATTCCGCAGCGCTTTACAGACATTGTGAGTTGCTTTCCTATATAGGGCTCACAATCTAAATTCCCTATAAGTATGGCTAAAGCTATATTACACTACAGTGAATAATGGCCATGTGACGTCCGTTTTTTTAATGGACGTCACTCAACAGCATTAAATTCAATTCAAGTGAATGAAAGCTAATCCCATGACCATTATTTTGATGGTCCATTATAACATAGGTTATTTCCTATTTTTGTCCATTTTCACGGACCCCTCCATACATACAAATGGTATAAAAAGGCTACCCCTTGGATGCAAGACTGCTGTAAAAATTGGACATTTTATACTGCCATTTTGCACCTCGGTCATGTGAATGTAGCCTTACATTAGGTTCACACCTGCGTTTGGGTTTCCGTTCATGGGGTCTGCTTGGGGACCCCACGGACGGAAACCTAATCCGCTTAAAAAGTGGTTACCCGCAGAAACCCACGGACCCCATAGACTATAAAGGGGTCCACCGGGTCTCCGCCCGGTTTCTGCCTGAAAAGGGCAGAAAAATGCGAAGAGAAAAGTCCTACTTGCAGGACTTTTCTCTCCGCATTTTTAAAGCGGAATGGGGAATGGAATCCCCGAGCAGAGACAGGCTTGCAGGTGTGAACCTAGCCTTAGGGGTGTGGGAGGAAACCCATGCAAACATATGGAGAACATACAAACTGCTTGCATTAATAATAATAATGATAATAATAATCTTTCTTTTCATAGCACCAACATATTCCATAGTAGTTCACAAATCAGAAAATTAAATCTTAGTAATAAGGTCCATTTAAGCCTAAGTTCACACTGGCTTTGTTTAGTCCATTATTTGGATCTGTCATAGGATCAGAGCAACAGACTAAAAAGCTGCCAGATGTAGACGAGCACCACTCATTTGCATCCATCACTATTTTTGCTTTTGTCCTTCATCTTTTATTTAAAACAATATTAAACAAGGCAGAAAAAAGCTTCCATATTGATTTTTACATTAGGATGAATAGTGACAGATACAAATGGACAGTACTTTGTCTGCATTCTTTATTCTGTCTGCTCTTTGGTCCATTGTACTCATGCTATGATGGATCAGAGCAACAGGCTAAAAGAAGCCAGTTTAAACATAGCCTATAGAGGTTTTTCGGGCTTATCAATTTATGACCTATCCTTTAGCATGGGTTATCAATTGAAGATCACCATTCGACAAACAGGACTCCGGCAGATCAGCTGTTTCCTAATTGATGCTTCCACCTTACAGGCTATGCAAGGTCATTTTCATCAGTCACACAACCTTTTCACAGCTCAGTCCCAATTAAGTGAATGGGACTGAGGTGCAATACCACGTACAGCCACTGAAAATGTACAGCACTGTGCTTGGTTTTGTGTGAAGTAGCTGCTGTGTTCTTCTGAATACTGAAGGCTCTTCAAACAGCTGATACACAAGGGTCGGTGGATCTGATCCCCGACAATCCTCAATTGATGAACTATGGCTTAGGTCATTAATTAATAAGCCCATAAAGGCTCTAACATTTATTTTATGAAATACTTGTATTTCCCATAATTAAACAATTCTGGATTGTCTTTCCTTAGAACTCTATGTTGTACTGTTCCTATATTATTCCTCCTAGAATATTTATGAATCACTTGACAACTGGGCGTAGTCATATCTCTCAAATGGGAGTGTCTCTACAAAGTCAACTCTAATTGGACAGTATCAGAGTATTTAGAGACATGCCCCATTGACAAGAGAAATGGTAACACCCAGTCATCACATTAGTCCTACATTTTCTAAGAGGAATAACAGCACAACGCAGTTCTAAGAAAATATCTTCCCGAATGGTTATTTTTGGAGGAATTTGAGTATTCAAAAATACAGACATGTCAGGTGAGGTAACAAGTTTTGGACATTTTACATACTTATGTGTTTTAGACTCAAAGTTGTCAGTAAGTTATTGTTATATTTATTTTAGGGATGTCAACATTTTAGGGGTTTTACAAGACTGAATCTATTCATATGCTTCTACTTATACCACTGTATCTTTTTTGACTGCAAACTAAGTTGGCACTTTTTCCTTAAAAACTAATAAATATTATTGAAACAAAAATTATAGGGGTTTTCAGGTATTTTAACTTGATAACCTAGCATATGTTTTCACTGTCAAAGTATATTTTGGGGGAACCCTTACTGATCAGCAAAACAGTATCATCGTGGCTGCAAAAAGCAGAATAGCAACATTCATGAGATTGGAAATGTCTGGTACGGCAGTCCAGTTCCCTAAACCTCATTCACTTCAATGCACTGAGCTGCAGTACCAGGCACAGCCACAGCATATGGAAGTCACTGTGCTGGGTGCAGGACCTGCAGAGCTCCAACAACTGCTACGGCCACTTCATTCATCTAAGCAGAGATGGATCTGGTGAATTCTACAATAAGTAAAGCACCAGAAAACTCACATATCATGTCTTCAAGGACTCATGCTACACTATAGTTATAGGCTTGGATACAGGCAGGTGAATAAATGAGTTCCCTCTTGCCATAGTGCCATAGTGGGGGCTCATGTTATAGCTATTAGAGGACCGAGTAACAAGCCTTGCTTTACACACTTTGCACAAAGTCATACTTAAAAAAAAAATGGCAGCCAAAATCATGGACTATATTATAGATAGACTATATGGTAGAGAGGCAATAACTTTGAGACAGGTGTCTGCAGATAGGACCCTCTTCCTTTTGTAGAGGTTATTCTGGTTTAGCTATGATTACCAGATTATGCACTTAGGTTTTGTGAAAAATTCTGTATTAATCTATAGGGAGCGACCTTCTAAATGGTGTCGCTAGGAACAAGTTCCAATTTTCCACCAAGGAGGTCTTATCTGCATACTCCTTACACAGAATACTAGAGAAGCCATTGAAACAGCCAAGTTCTGCTTCACAGTGTAGTTAACAAATTAAGCGTCAAGTTAACTTTCGCTTCATCTGTACAAGGAAATGCATAATGAAGTGCAAATGAGAACAAATCTTTTGCTGAATACAGAAAATATTGTTAAATGGAAAATGTCTAGAAATGTCCCTTGTGAGTTACCGATACAGATGTGTAAGTAGAACGGGTGAAACCAATAAAGACAGGCTTTATTGAGGCAAACATTGAGCCATAGACAGGTTTATTTAGCTTACAAAGAATAAACTACACTCTCAGGATATAAGAATTAAAAACACAGTAAAAAATGTCTCATCCAAGTACTTCATAGCCCTTGTTTCAGTCCGTAATGGACAGTGTTCCAGCCAGAGGGCCACTTACTCGGTAAAGAGAGAAGCACGCTAGTTGTCTGGTCTCTGTTGTCAGAGAATGCTTTCAGCAGTTTAAATAAAAGTCTTGTGTCGGCTTTCAAAGCAATAAGCAAGTTTCTATAGGATATCAGTCATCTAGCATTAACAATAAGCTCGGGCTTGTAATGCACTTTTCTAGCGAGGAGAAAAATAAACCATCATCTTCATTTAATCAGAAGGCAAACAAACAGCATTATATGACCGTAAGCAGTGTACCGTGCTGTGAAAATGTGCGTGCCCTATCCGCATGTCCCCTGCTATTACACAAGTCAGCCAAAAACCAAAATGTAAGTTTAGAATTATCTTCTCCTAACTTGAGGCCCAATGCACACAATGGTATATTTGGTCCATGTGCTCTTCGTCACTGCAGATCCATAATAACAGATAGCATACTGACCCATTCATTTCTATGGTCCCATGCACATGGACATATTTTCAGTGGACTCATAGGGAGGCCCTAGGACCGAGTCTTATTCCAGTTTGTTTTTGTGTTTAATCTCATCTGTTCTATTGGTAGGGTCCATGGAAAACATGCACGACTTTATCTTCCGTTACAACAGTAAAGAAACATGACGGAAGCTAGTGTCAATGGGAACGGACAAAGAATCATTCTGTGACCATTCTCTGTGATAGCTAATGTCCATTGCTGTCATCCTATGCCAGAAGACAGCAATGGACATTAGTAACGGTAGTGTGAACTCCCCTTAGGATAAAAAAACTATAATTAAATTTATAAATAAAGGGAAATAAAACAGGTCTGGAGCAGAGATGGGGAACTGAATGGTTTGACCCAAATATCCTAAGTTGTTTGATTTTTAACAAAACCAAACAATTTTGGATTAGTCTTGGGCAAACTAAAATGGCCGCTGTGACATGCATTGCAGTGAACTATTATATACTGGGGTCTCTTCAGGGGAGGTGTAAAAAATAAAAAAACATGTATACTGACCTTCCCTCTTTTAGGCCTCCTTGCAGCATCCGATGCTCTCAAGGTGACGTCATGCGCCCAGGGTCACTGCTGAGGCCAGTGTTTGGGCCACAGCAGTTACATGGGCAAGTCGAGTGTCATGACGTCACCAGGATAAAATCTGAAAGAGTGCACCAGATGCCACAAAGGGGCTCAAAACATTTGAGGGAAGGTGAGTATAAATGTTTTTGTTATTTTTTACACTTCCTCCATCTATTATACTCTGGGGTCTGGAGAGATCCCAGAGTATTATAATTTTATTTCTGGTTCGTACCAATCTTTTTTGACTAATCGCTGACCTGAGTCACCCGAACCCGAACCAAAATGAATCTTGGGAGGTTTGCCCATCTCTAGTATGGACTCTGGAGTAAACGAAACCCTCTTATTGAACAGACATAACATATATGACATAAGGATATCAAGGTAATAAACTCAGCTCTGACTAATCATAGACTAACTCATACCTGCTATATACTGTTTTGTATATTATACATGTCTTCTAAAGATCCTGTATTTAGAGTAAGTTCTTTCTGTCTTTTCGTAGGCTGCAGAAAATTCACATTCCCTCTTACGGACTTTCATCGCTACCAATGTTAACTACAATTACAGGCACAAAGCTGTTTTATACAGATCATGCTGAGATGTTGTTTGCCCAGGTATATGAACCATATCTGTATGAAATGCTTTTTTCCATATCTGTATGAAATGCTTTTTTTATTAATATTTTCCACTATCTATAACAGCATGTGCCACAATTCCGAGCCAAGCCACAAGCAACCTCACCTCTACTCCCATCATTTTCTAACCAGCCTGGACATCTTCCATCACTCAGGATTAATCATGATACTATATGACATATTCTTGGCAGTGACATATACAAGGCACTGGGATACAGTGTAGAAATATATCTAGGTTCACATCGCATTATTGCGAATTGTCCTCTGTGCTATTACATTTCCCTACTGTCTACGCCAATGTTTTGTTTTGCACATATTCCAAAATGTGCAAAAACATTTATTTTTAAAAGTAAGTCTGTCAGCAGGAAAATCGATATCAAACTATTTACAGTACCTCATAGGGCTTAGTTTAACCTCTTTTAGACTGCCCATAGACTATTTACGTCCCGGCGGTCCCTCTCTTGTTCTGCAAGGGCGTACCGGTACATCCTTGTAGTTTTTAGCAGCTGCACAAAATCGTGTAGCTGCAGAAGCGGGAAGCTGGCTGTAACTACAGTCGGAGCTCACCTAGAGAAGGCAGGGATGGCTTATTACCGTCCCTGCCTTCCCGATCGCTGTGTACACAGTGCTCAATGAGCACTGTAAACACAGCTATGGAAACCGCCTTGGTGCAGCTCCCCTCTGACTTGGCAGTCACGTGATCCGCCAGGGATCAGAGACTGTTAGAACTGCTGGGTCCTAGAAAACCCAGATCAGCTCAGCAGTCATGGGCAGGAGGTTGCATTCCTCCTGTAACTGGGACTAAGGTATCAGCCCCAGTTACAGGAGAAATCAGCTCCCCCCACCAAAAAAAAAAAAAATAGTGGTCGGATGTCCCCAAAGGTCTATTATACCACGCCCTCATCACAGATTCTAGCCCCACCCCCAACGACGCAATACAAAATAAAAATTACCGTAACGGAGAAGAAAAACTGTTTTATAAAGTTTTTTAGTAGCACTTTGTGTTATTAAATAAAAAAAAGTGAAAAGTGAAAAACAGACACGTTTTCCCTCCTCTTTTGTTTATATTTTCCTGCATATAAAAAAAAATTTAAAACCATGCAAAAATAAAAACAAAATAAAAATAAAGCCCTATGTGACACAAAAATTTGTTGAATAACGCAAATGTTAAAAATGTTACATCCCTCAAAGCCGCACATACGAAAAAACACGAAAATGTGTCTGGTCCTGAACCAGAGAAATTGGCCGGTACTGAAATGGTTAATACCAATTTTCCTGCTGATAGACTCCCTTTATTGACACCTTAACACCAGTAGAAAGTCCAATGGCTTACCTAATTATATACAGTAAGTCATCGCAAGTTCACTAAGTGGAGGCTGCAAATTGGTCTTTAGAGTGGTTGTGCCATTAAGGGCACTTTTTCCCCATCCACAGGATAGGAGATAAGTGTCAGATCCACCCAGGGATTAGAACAAGTAACAGAAAGCCCCTCATTAATTCAGTGCCAGTGTGTTTGTGTGACCGCTGCTACATTTATTGCTATAGGCCTGCTCACGCTCCATTCACAAGGAGGCTTTAGGACATTTGGACACCTGTGGATCGGGAATAAGTGTCCTTAATCGGGAATTGGGGATAAGTGTCCTTAATGGCACAATCCCTTTAATACAAAATTTCTAAAAACATGTAATATTTCTGAACTAATCTGAACTAGATATATCTGACATATCCAGTGAAAGGGACAGGTAGAGGAGGACACAACGGGGCACATTTATTAAGCAACTTGCGCCTTTATTTGGCACTTTTGCACCTTTTTGAGGGCTCGTTTGCTTGTTGTGTTTTATTTATTACACATTTTCACTTATTTCCAGATGTTTTTCATCCCTTACCACATGCATTTTGATGATGGAACGTGCCTAAAGTGGAGTTTCTTTATTTGCCATATTTATAACTTGCCCTTAGGCGCAAAAAGGTGAAAATGCACTCCAGTACATGGGTAGCGTAAACGAGGCGGTCATGTCACACAGCATTGGAATCGCAGTTCTGCAAGTGCGCAAAGTGCACATGGCCAAAAAAAGGCGCACCTAAAATAACTAACATGTGCTCAACATTTATCAAGGAGCTGCAACTATTTAATAAATATCCACTACAAAAGCAGAGGAAAAAAAAAAGGTGCAACTGCAAATTCCAGATAAAAAAGGTGCAATTAATACATAACCACCAATAACTCCATATACATACTGATAGGGAATATAGATTGTGAGCCCTATATGGGACAGTGACTGACAATGTCTGCTGAATATGATGGCGCTATATAAGTAAGCATATTAAATAGAGATGAGTGAATCGAAGCTGCAGAAGTGGAATTCGATCCTAATTTCAGGAATTATTCGATTCACATGGAATCCGGATTTCCTGATGCTTCGTGGTAACGAATATTTAGTAAAGACCTTTATGATATCAGACGGTCACATGATGTTCTCTAGTGATGTGATTGGGTAGACGTGTCTTTGCTTGTTAGCAGATCCTTCCACATGAATAAAAGTTGTTCGTGCTGGAGAGATAGAGAGAGAGAGAGAGAGAGAGATATGTGACCGGGGCATTCAAGGGCTTCCGCCATTTTGCCGCCCACCCGGGCTCTCTGCAGCCCGGAAATAGCTGTTTATTTGCTGCAAATTAATTCGGATCAAATAGAAACATATCGCGAAATTCGGCGAAGTTGCCGAATAGAGTTTTTGAATACTTCGCTCATCTCTAATATTAAATAAATAATAACTAAATAATAAATATTGTCCTGTGTCAGAGCAACCTTACATTACCCCTTCCCATAACCACGCTGTATGTGTCAGTCTTCCCTACAGTTCTATCATCCTAGAAACTCAAGTGCATGGAATTATGAGAGAAAACAGTGTTTCCCCGAAAATAAGACACCCCCGAAAGTAAGGCATAGGAGAGGTTTCGGAGAATTGCCCAATATAAGGCATCCTCCGAAAGTAAGACATATGTTCCCGAACAGAACATACGGTATATACGTATGTGAGGCCATGGGCCGAACCCCACAATCTCTACTATCATTATACTCCAGGGTCTTTGAAAAGACCCCGGAGTATAATAATTGGAGGCCCAGGGGAGGTGAGGGAACATAAAAAACAATGTACTTACCTTCCCTATGCTTCTCCAGGCTTCGGGCCTGTTTGGTGACGTTGCAGACGTCAGCGGACGTCATTTTGCGTCGCGACGTCGGCCCGCGTCACGTGACGCCGGCCTGGTCCAACATTGAAGAGTGGACCGGAGCGAGGAACAGGTAAGCAAAGTTGTTTTTTTTTATGTTTCTATCCTCCCCTGGGTCTCCGATCATTATACTCTGGGGTCTGAAAAGACTGCAGAGTATAATAATTGTTCATGGGTGGTCCACAATGGAACATATAATAGTGTATGCAGGGGCCACTATGGGGAATGATACTGTGTGCAGGGGTCACTATGAGGAATGATACTGTGTGCAGGGGTCACTATGGGGCATGATACTGTGTGCAGGGGCCACTATGGGACATGATACTGTGTGCAGGGGCCACTATGGGACATGATACTGTGTGCAGGGGCCACTATGGGGAATGATACTGTGTGCAGGGGTCACTATGAGGAATGATACTGTGTGCAGGGGCCACTATGGGGAATGATACTGTGTGCAGGGGCCACTATGGGGAATGATACTGTGTGCAGGGGCCACTATGGGGAATGATACTGTGTGCAGGGGTCACTATGAGGAATGATACTGTGTGCAGGGGTCACTATGGGGCATGATACTGTGTGCAGGGGCCACTATGGGAGATGATACTGTGTGCAGGGGCCACTATGGGGCATGATACTGTGTGCAGGGGCCACTATGGGACATGATACTGTGTGCAGGGAAATTAATGGTTTGGATTGTTATGATGATGTCCTAGAAGATGATGACATAACTGTCATTGAATAAATTTTACTTTCTATTCGTACCGTAAATATTGGTAAATGTACAATACTGTTAATTGTTGTACATGGAAATAATGGTATGGTAGTAGTAAGAAATTCTTGATAGGATTCAGTTTGTCTGGTTATGCTGGTTTGTGATGACAACTACTGTACAGTACCGTATATAATAAATGTTCATTTTTTTGTTCAGCAATAAATGTGAATTCTTCTTCATTGAAAAAAAAATAAGACATCCCCTGAAAATAAGACACAGCACATCTTTGGGAGCAAAAATTAATATAAGACGCTGTCTTATTTTCGGGGAAACAGGGTACATATAAGAAATATATAATTCAAGTTATAAAACAAAAGTGTTAAAACAATGTTATTTCCCTTATTATAATCTCCAGAGATCTCTGCAAGTGTCTCTTCACAATGGATAAAACACAATCTTAATACTGATACTGAAGAATAAGTTGCACTGTGCCAAATACTTTGCTTTATTGCTCTTAACATCTAACAAATTGCTGATGTATAGACAGATCCAACAGTAATAAGAAAAAATAGCTCCTTCCTAAGAAACCAAGAGGCTTGTAAACAACACTTCAGTGGCCTATAGACACCGGCAGACGCCAAGGCCTACTCCTCCTAGTCAAATAAAAGTAATTATTCACAATACAGCGCATTGTCCCCGCCGAGTCCTCTCCAAAAGAAAAACGCAGTGGGACGCATTCATATATTATAAAATGCCTTCTGAATTGGAAGTCGGGCCTGCAGTTTAGCTATCTTTTAAAATCTAAATATTCTCGACCTACTGCAGCTCCATACATATTTTAAATCTACAGAAAATGCTGAAATATTCCTTTTCAGCAAAGCATCCAGCTAGGTGGGCAGCATCAAAAGTCAGTATAATGAGGACACCAACCCTGACATTCATGTAGAATTCAGAAGGAGAGAGAATGGTGAAGCCACTGGCATTTCAAATGGTAACAACCCCTTTTTAATCAAGGTAAATAGTTTTCCTCTTGCATTTTTATAAAATTTTTTGCCGTCTTCGATTAGCTGAAGGTCAGTGTTTTGGTTTTGAATCCCAAACACGTTTATGGTATGACAGAGAGAGGAATTTCCGAGGCTGAAAGCTATTTTGAGCGGCTTCCAGAGACATCTCTTTGTAAGACCGTCTTAACTGTGATTTGCTAATCACTATGCAGAAGATTTCTCCGGCTAATTAAAGGATTGGTGCAGTGATGAAGATAAAGAATACAGAACAGGCCGAGAAACTAATCTACAAGCAAAACACAGAAGCTTCTTGTTAGCTGTAAGGGCATATTTTATCGACAGCTGTGACCAATATGGATGAGTTATACAGCTAAAGGTTTTATAACGCCTTCCTGGTGTCACTGTTACCTGTTATTTAGACAAATTAAGCCTTACATTGACAGCTTTAGTGTGATACATATAAAATAGGGGATCGTTTAAGGAAGATTTATTTTCTATTTTTGGTATTATTATTGTTGCTAATATAATATTTTATTACAAAAGGTAATGTAACATTAAAAAAATGACCTGTTCTGTAAATAAAGTTTTAAAATCAAGTTCGGCACATTTTTGGAAACTTTTTGGAAGTTATTTTTTTAAATATGCATAGCGACATGCAACAAAAGCAAAATAAAAACATTGAACTCTTGTAGTTTTCATACTAGCCACTGAGACTCAAATAGACTTCCTGTTCTACAGAGATCTCTTTTCAGTAGACATTTTATTATTATCACAGAAAAGATTACAATGAAAGATAACATCTCTGTATAGAAATCATAGAATCCATCATTCACAATAGTTGATGGTCCTCCTCCTCCTTTTCGGGGTATATCAATAATATCTCGAGGTCAATGAACATCTCGACAGGTTTCTTTGGTTCATGCAGCTGCTGGAAGGTAGATATCTGACTGTTATCTGTCTCTCAAGCAAGATGGCTACCTCATAATCATGTGAAGAAAATAAAACTATAAATTGTGGCATCTAATTAATTAAAAACAAATCTGAAAGAGAAATCTGTTTTTATTAAGAAAATATGTGTGGTATGTTTTTTTAAGTTGGTCCCTTAGCCAATTTATGTATATAAATATTTTGTCTAGAAGTGTCTCACATAAGATGCTGGGTCAGTCAATTTTATACAATGGTGAAAAAATGTGGAAATTGCAACATATACATAGTGCTATACAGTGTACAGAGCTGGAAATAGATAGCTCTGTATACTGTATAGTGATATCAATGGGAGCTGAGTTCAGTAATGCTACAGCCACTACATAGTATACAGAGCTATCTGCTTCCACGTGCACTGTAAAGTATGGAGATAGAATAAATCCTCGAACAGCTGATCCATGCAGAGGCTGGCTGCTCGCCACCCATAAATCAGATATCAATGGCCTATTTCAAGAGTAAGCCATAAAAACATCCACGACAACCACTTAAACACTTTCTCCTTTCTTTTGCCAAATTTTGCTCACATACATAGTTTAAGGCTGGGGTCCCACGTAGCATAAACACCATAAAAATCACAGCGTTTTACAGTCCCTGCAAAGTGGATGGGATTCTGGATAATCCCATCCATACATTGCAGAAAATAATCTGCAGCAGAAATGCTGCGATTTGGAAATTGCTTGCGTTTTTGGAAATCGCAATATCAATTATACCTAGGAAATGCTGGAGGTTTCCGTATATTTATAATGGAAGCAGAAGGTCCGTTTTCCTCTGCAGACTTTCTGTGTAAAACACTGTGGGAAAAACTTAAATCTTGCACCACGGCTTTTCAAGGAAGGCGCTTTTTGTCTGCGGCCCGCTAGGTGGGGACTTAGCCTTAGGATGTTCCAAGGAGGTACTATATGGTGACATACAGAATGCCTATTTTAGCGTTGGTTCAGCTGTTCATGACATTGGCTGAATGGCTAAACTTGCTACTTCTGTAGCAGGTCTTAACCCTTGTATACTGTACAATGGTCTAACATACTAAGCCAAAAAAAAAAAAAAGACTTCCCTACCCTTTGCTAAAAATCATTACAAACAAAATCAAGAGAGCCCATTATTAAAATGAAACATCTGGGTTGTGGTGACAGATGCTGAAAATGTATCCAGTGGTTCTCTTTACAGTCCTTCCTGGTCCTCTATGTTTGTTAAGTTTATTTCCCACCTAAACAATAAATGCAAACTGTTTTATTCAGTAGCTTTTTTGCTTGTTTCCTGGACCATCTGGTTTTTTTGTTTTGTTTTTTTTATTCTGGGATTCTATAAAAAGCTATAACATCGAAACAATTACAATAAACTTATATCATGTTTTACACCTGCACACTGTTTTATAACTTTTACACATATTCTTAAATTACCTGCTTTGTGTCGAGGCGGTGAGGGCCAATTTACACATCTGTTATATCTCAGCTGTACTCTTGTTTTTGGAATGCATTTTGTAATTTAAACCAGGTGATGTTCAGCCAATTTGGGGATCTGTAAAGTTCTTGATGTAGAAATTTGCTGTTTTTTGGTTTGTTAATAGCAGGAACAGAAGCTTATTTTAGAAGAACACAAAAGGACTGTAAAAATAGACTTGTTAAATTGTGTCCACTACAGATCAAATCCTTAAATAATTCTACTGTGCTTAAATTAACAAAAAAAGTTGATTTGCTGGTGATATACAGTACAGTAGAGCATATCTTGGGGCAGATTTACTAATACTAAATTTCAGACAGTGGCAACCCATTCACATGAAAAACTGACTATTTTTTAACGTCCATTGCAATTCCATTTTTAGAACAATAGGAATCAATGGATATATAAACATGTCTTTTTTTGTCCATTTTCCCAATACAAATTTATGAGGGGGCTTTTGACATCCATTTTTTGAATAATGTATCAGTTTCATGGACAATAAAAATGGATTAATGGGTTGGGTCAGCAGTATAACTAAAGTCTTGTGGGCCCCGGTGCAAACTTTTGTCCAGGGCCCCCTACCCCCTCCCTAGAGCCCACATAGTATTATATGCTCCACAGTGACCCATACAGTATTATATGCTACACAGTGGCCCCCACACAGTATTATATGCTACACAGTGGCCCCACCCAGTATAATACGCTCCACAGTGCCGCCCACACAGTATTTTATGCTTCACAGTGGCCCCCACACAGTAGCACATGCTCCACAGTGACCCCACACAGTATTATATGCTCCACAGTGGCCTCCACACAGTATCATATGCTCCACAGTGGCCCACACACAGCATTATATGCTCCCAAGAGCCCCCTTACTGAATAATATGCTCCCAAGAGTCTCCCTAGAGCCGGTGCTATTATTATACTCTGGGGTCGCCTCAAACTCTAGAGTATAATAAGTAGAGGCCCAGGGGAAGTGATTAAAAATAACAAACACTTATACTCACCTTGTCTCACCTCTCTTGTGTATCGTCACGCCATCCTGCTAGGGCCTCAGCGGTGACCTCAGTCATAGGCCAGAAGAGTCCCGGAGAGGATGCTGAGCCCAGGAGAGGTGAGTATAAGTATTTTTTTTATTTTTAGTCACATCCCCTGGGCTGGCATCTAATTAAAAGGGGCCCGGCAATAACCGTGGGCCCCGTATCCTCCGGGCCCAGTCGCAGTCGCACTCCCTGCGACCACGATCGTTATGCCATTGGGTTGGGTCTTTGGTACCGATGCACCAAATATTAAATTAAATTATTTAGTGGTTCCAGCCACACTTTGGAGAGGTCCCATACATCAAAAGTTAAATCTATTCTAGGCTTTCTGGCATGAGTTGTAGAAAGTCTGACAGGTTAAGGTATTTTTAGCCCAAGTACTCACCCTGGCAAGATTTTTTTTTTTTATAGGTGTTACCCTTCATCATAATCCTTGCCAGTAAGGATAAAGAAATGATGACTGAGAAGTGATCTCTACAGAACAGGAAGTGTCAGACTATTGCAACAAATGATCAGATTGAAAAATCCTGATTTTATGATGTTGCTCTTCTATAGACAAAGGCACTAAATCACATAAAATCTTGATTTAGACAATAGCTCATTTCCCAATAATGTATTCCCTTTAAGTAAATTTGGTCTTATTTTTTTTGTCTAATAACAATCATTATCATAATTTTTACATCCAATTTCAATGTTAAAAGTTAGATTCCCCCCCCCTCTCATTTTCTAAAGACATGATCATTGTGAATCAACTAGAATTTTCTTTTTATTTGCAATTATTCTCTATTATGTGTTGGTCAAGCTTAAAGAAATCTTGAAAATAATTAAAATGTAAATCTCTTGAGATTTCTAGAAGTTTTCTAAATATATATTTTTCTTGTGCCTTTTCCAAAAAGTGCTGAAATGAAATGTACATTATGAAACTGCTATGAAAACAAATCATTATCTTGCATTTTTAACCTGGCACAACTTCAGTTTTTACAGGTGTGAAGTGAGAAATAAATAATGATTTATTATATTCTCCACATTCAATTGCATATTGAAAGTAAAATAAATTTAAAGGAAACCTAATTTACAGCTTTCCTTAAATTTCTTATAAAAGTAGATTATTATGTTTTTTCTATCCTCTTTCTATTTCAAATGGTAATGTTATCTTAGAAATTTATGGCATAGCCACCACAGGATATGCCATACATTTTTTGATATATGTGGGTCCCATCTCCAAAATAGGAATCTCTCAATGCCCCTTTCTGCCATGCATCCTTGCCATTCCATTAAACTTTTAAAGGACTTCTAAATACAGCCAATAAATCCACCTCTAAATCCACAGCGTCAGGATGAGTGGTCTGGAAATACAGTAGATGTAAGTCCAAGAGGTTTGACCTCATCTAATCATCTATGATATTTATAGCATTTTCTGTGGATATTCAACCAATACCTAAAATTACAATATTCCTTTAATGGGGTTATGATACCGAGTTACACTTGCTCTTCTTAGGAAATTACATCATGTCCATGAATCGCCCAGTCATTCTGCAGCTCAGTCCCATTCAAATGAAAGGGGCTTATATGTAGCTCCGTTATGGATGCTATGTTTTCCTTGTTCCTTCCCCCCCCACCCCCCCCCTTTGGATCTGTATGGATGACTAAATAGATTTGCAACCAACCGGACACAGGTGTCAGCTTCATTACACATTCATGTCTGCTTAGACCATTTCTAGATGTTCAGCAGAAAAAAAATTGGTGCCATGGTACCCATTATGTGTTCTGCCATTGACACCTTTGCTGCCATTTGCAGTTGTATTGTGATCATGAAATATGGACTGGTATCGTCTTCAGCAACAAATCCAGGTTTTGCTTGGGATCAGACAATGGGTTGGGTTTAAGTATGGAGGCATCCTAGCTGCTGGCATGATGATATGGGGAGCCATCAAATATGACAGTCATTCACCCCTAGTAGTGATATGAGGGACACTAACACCTCAGCAATATGTGCAGGACATCCTGTGGCCACATGTGTTGCCTCTCATGACATGGCTTCCAACTGGCTCAGGATAATGCTCACCAGAGGCAAGAAGGGTTTCCTAGGAATGTCTCTGCCAGATTGCAAAATTCACTGGCCTATCCGGTCGCCAGATTTATTGCCAGTTGAGCATTTAGGGGACCAGCTAGGACACCTTCTTTGGCAAACTATGAGTGTGCAGGATCTACAGGCCAAGCTGCAACATCTTTGAGTTGAGTTAACGGGATACCATACAGGACCTGTATACCTCCATGCCCAAATGTATCTCATTTTGTATCCAGACTAGATCTGCTCAACAGGGCACTAAAGCCTCAATTGTACAGTTTCCCCAATACATTTCTCTTTTTGCTATAATAATTCCAACAACTCTTTTTTGGTGTGGTATTTTTTTTAGTCAATGAGTACACTTTTCTATATACAGATGTGACAACCACCAAACAAACATTTATATTACATTGACAAGCTTTCATTTAGCTCTTCAGCAAATTGTACATTGCCATTCTCATTGAATGGAAAGCATCTGTGCTACACAAAGTGCATAGCACAGAAATCATGTGACACATGTTTGTTAATGTGACAAACATTTTTTGGCAACTGCTACATCTGTAAGTATCATGTAGCTCGACAGAATCTGACAGGAAGGGAATTGTGGCATGTTCTACTGCAAAATGGGACATACAGCTATTTTCAGGAGACATCACATGGCAGTACACATTTATGACTCTAGAGTAGAGACCTCCTGGGACGTTTCTGCTAGTCCATGCAGCAAAGGACCAAAAAGTAATATTTTACATTCGACCTTATACAACATGAGATAAAAAAGGAAATAAAAATCAGCTTGTAACTATCTGCCTCGATTATGCAAAAGACAAACTTGTTAATAGCCTGAAACATTTTGCCATTTATTAGCATTAAGTATCGTCCACCCAAAGTACTAGAAGAGTAATTGAATAAATAAAATAATGCATTACCTGACAGTCAGAGACCGATAAATAATTAAATGTTCCTAGCAAAGCCTCGGACCCCTGACCAATCTGCGCCGACCATTCCGTCCCATTATTTCTAGAGTATTATCATTATCTCGGGTTACTGTTATAATTTTTTACGTTTCTTTTGCTGTGAATATGTGTTCTGCTGAGCTTGTGTTCTCAATAATTCTGCAGTGGAATGTGATAAAAACAGGGCACTCCTGGGAGATTAATGCCCTGTACTGCAGATTGCTGGATTTTCATTACTGCAATCTTTTTAGCCTTTAATGATAGTTATTACACAAAATACTTATATATTCAAGGACATCAGGCTCCTTCAAGAGTCTCCATGCAAATAATTAATTTTCTCTTTGCTCTTCTGATGAAAATATAATGTAAAGTAAACACTTTCTCATACTGTAACCAGCAGAAAACCAAACCTATAAACAGGAGAGTAAGAACAGAGGAGGGTTTTATGTCTAGACAAAGAGGCGAGTCTCAGAGAGTGCACAGTTATTATTGTAGTGACTCGAGATGAACAAACCTTTGAAGATTTGTTTTGTTTTGATTTAGATGGTTCAGCCCAAAGATTCCTAATGTTTCCATATCTCCACTGGACTTCCACTTATTGTACTCTGGGGTCTGAAGTACAACAGTATCACTTCGGGTTCGCAGGTGATGAGCCACCAGGTTGAACCTGAAATTTTTGGAAAATTTGGCTCAAATCCGTTTGGCTCCAAATCAGTTTGCTCAACCATAGTAATTAGAGATGAGCGAATCGAATCGCAGAAGTAGAATTCGATTCAAATTTCAGGAAATTTTCGATTTGCTTCGAATCCCAATTTCCTCACAATTCGTGGTAACGATTCGTTTTTAGTTCAAAATGGCGGCTGTACATATTAGGACATGGGGCAAGGAACTCTGGAAACACGGGATCACCCACAATGCCATGCATGCGGCCAATCAGCAGCCAGCCCTGTGAGGTCACATCCCTTTAACCCCTTCGCGAGTGCACACGGCATATTTGACTGCTGCATCCAAGGTGTTAAATCCCCCAATCAGTTATGGAGCAGGGTGTCAGCTGTAACTGACACCTAACACCCTGTTGCATAACCGATCGGGGGTTTCATCAGGGGTTCTGCCATTTTGCCGCCCACCCACCCCGGCTCTCTGCAGCCAATAAATAGCTGTTTTGGTTACGCAATTCGCCACAATTTAATACGGATCGAATAGAATCATATCGCGAAATTTGATGAAGTTGCCAAATCGAATTTTTGAATACTTCAGTAATGACCCAATATGAGTGTATGATAGTGTTCTATTATGTAGTTATAATATGGTTATTTGGCCTTCACACTGTATTATGTCCCATATTGGCCTCTTCACACAGTATTATGTTCCACAGTGGTCCCTATAGTGTTCATTGCAAATATTGGAAACATTTTGGGTTCAGCAGAACCTGAAATTTTTGGCGTACACCACCCATTAATTTATATTGTACTTTGCATCCCATATCATGTTGCAGTCTACTTCCCCTTCTGCCATCCAGGGGGCCCCGTGCGTCCCATATTACATCGCTGTTGCTGACAGCAACGTGATATTGGACACACAGAGCCCCCCTGGAGGCCAGAAAGGGAAGGTGGCCGTGAGTAGGAACAGGGATCGGTAAGTAAATAGGACCAGTTACTGGTCACGGGCCCTATAGCAGCCACTATGGCTGCTATGGCAGTAGTTACGCCACTGTACTCTTGGATCTCTTTAGGCCCCAGTTCATAATAATTGGAGGCCAGGGATGGTGCAAAAAAGATAATAATTAAACTTTGTTGCAGTTTCCATTTCGAATTGAACAAGTTTGGGGCAAATATTTGCAAAACAAATCTTACAGGGTTCACCCACTACCAGGCATGACCTCTTCACTGTTTACATTACATGCCTCTGATCCATAGTGGCCATGTAGTGTAATTAAAGCTTTGATCTATCATATAGCTGATCAGTGGGGGTTCTGGGTGTCAGATCACCTCATTATACTGACAAAGCACACAGTCATGTATGTGGACTTTGAGTAAGGCTATGTGCATGAGGCATTATATGTCAGTCCACTTTAAACTACTGATAAAGTGACTGAATTGAACCACATTTAGCTCTTCTGCATCGGGGCAGAATAAATGAATATGCAGATATTTCCTCACTTGCAGTCTTGGTTATCACTAAACTAAGATGAACCTGAATAAATGTAAAAAGCAGATTTGATATAAAGGAGGGTGGTAACACTTCCTGATCATCAAATAATAAGTGCACTTAATTAGCGGTACCTGTCTCTAATTACATGAAGTAGTAAGGTGTGCACATGCGCCTAGTCCAGGATTTTATGGGTTTTTCTAATTAAATAATGACAAATACTGTAAAGCAAATACTGTAAGTTGTGAGTTGTTTGGCATATAAGAACAACACCTATTGCAACTTCCAACTCAAGAACATTCATCAAATCCACTCCTTCCTCACCCCTGAAACTACAAGAATGCTAGCCCATGCCATCATAACCTACCACTTAGATTACTGTAACACCCTTCTCCATGGTCTCCCAACAAATGCTCTTGCTCCCCTTTAGTCCACCCAAATCTCACTTAATCCACCTCTTCCCCCGTTCTTCATCGGCCGTTCCCCTCTGCCAATCCCTTCACTGGCTACCCATTGACCAGGGAATAGAGTTTAAAATGTTAAGGCATACATAAAAAAAGCCATCCACAACTTGTCCCCTCCTTACATCTCTGACCTAATCTCCTGATACTTACCCACATGTAACCTCCGATCCTCTCAAGACCTTCTACTCTGCACTACTCTTATCTGCTCTTCACACAACCACCTACAAGACTTTTCCCGTGCATCAGGATCTCACTACCTCTACACATAAGATATTCCCCAACAATCACAATCTTCAAGGGGACCTTGACTACATTTGTCTTCAGGAAGACCTACAACATCCATTATCACTGCTGCCACTACACCAGCATCTGAACAGCTTCTACCATCACCCACTGTCCCTATCCCCCATCCCTCATAGATTGTAAATCCTTGCGGGCAGGGCCCTCTATTCTAACATAACAGTTGTTCATTGTTCAAATTGTACTTGCTTTGTTTATTTTGTATATTGTATGTAAACTCTCAAATTTACAGCACCATGAAGTTACTAGTGCTCTAAAAATAAATAATATTGTCCTACAGCAGTCACTGCACTCTGTGGCTGCACCTCTGTGTAATGTGCTCCTGCAGTCACTGCACTATGTAGTTGTACCTCTGTGTAATGTGCTCCTGCAGTCACTGCACTATGTAGTTGTACCTCTGTGTAATGTGCTCCTGCAGTCACTGCACTATGTAGTTGTACCTCTGTGTAATGTGCTCCTGCAGTCACTGCACTATGTAGTTGTACCTCTGTGTAATGTGCTCCTGCAGTCACTGCACTATGTAGTTGTACCTCTGTGTAATGTGTTCCTGAAGTCACTGCACTATGTAGTTGTACCTCTGTGTAATGTGCTCCTGCAGTCACTGCATTCTATAGTTTTACCCCTGTGTAATGTGCTCCTGCAGTCACTACACTCTATAGTTGTACCTCTGTGTAATGTGCTCCTCCAGTCACTTCACTTTGTGGATGCGCCTCTGTGTAATGTACTCCTGCTGTCACTGCACTTTATAGTTGTACCTCTGTGTAATGCGCTCCTGCAGTCATTGCACTTTATAGTTGTACCTCTGTGTAATATGCTCCTGCAGTCACTGCACTTTATAATTGTACCCCTGTGTAATGTGCTCCTGCAGTCACTGCACTCTATAGTTGTACCTCTGTGTAATGCGCTCCTGCAGTCACTGCACTTTATAGTTGTACCCCTGTGTAATGTGCTCCTACAACCACTTCACTGTGGATGCACCTCTGTGTAAGGTGCTCCTGCAGTCACTGCACTATGTAGTTGTACCTCTGTGTAATGCGCTCCTCCAGTCACTGCACTATGTAGTTGTACCTCTGTGTAATGTGCTCCTGCAGTCACTGCACTTTATAGTTGTACCTCTGTGTAATGTGCTCCTCCAGTCTCAGCACTCTATAGTTGTATCTCTGTGTAATGTGCTCCTGCAACCACTTCACTCTGTGGATGAACCTCTGTGTAATGCGCTCCTGCAGTCACTGCACTTTATAGCTGTACCCCTGTGTAATGTGCTCCTGCAGTCACTGCACTCTATAGTTGTACCCCTGTGTAATGTGCTCCTGCAGTCACTGCACTCTGTGGAAGCGCCTCTGTGTAATTTGCTCCCGCAGTCACTGCACTCTACTGTATAGCTGTACCTATGTGATGTGCTCCTGCAGTCACTGCACTCTATAGTTGTAACCCTGTGTAATGTGCTCCTGCAGTCACTGCACTCTATAGTTGTACCCCTGTGTAATGTGCTCCTGCAGTTATTGCACTCTGTGGATGTGCCTCTGTGTAATTTGCTCCTGCAGTCACTGCACTTTATAGTTGTACCTATGTGATGTGCTCCTGCAGTCACTGCACTCTTTAGTTGTACCTCTGTGTAATGTGCTCCTGCAGTCACTGCATTCTATAGCAGCACCTCTGTGTAACATCTTACAGCTGTTACTGCACTCTGTTGCTCTGTGTAATGTTCTACAGCAATAACTGCACTCTACAGCGGCACCTTTGTGCAATATCCTGCTGCGTTTCTCAGGCTATGCTCTTTCTAGCCTGTTTTAGGGTCCCATAATTGATTTTCACAGACAATCAGATGTACATATCAATCAGGTAATACAGTATATAAGGACGTCTACTGTACAGCAGAAATTTGTGCATGGACATTGTATGGAAGCATATATAGGCTAACAGCCATATCATACTCCTTAGAGTACAGTATGTACAGACTTATAATTTGTTAGGGGACAATACTGTGCCTATGTACATACACCATACATACATACACATCAGTCAAGTTACACGCAAGCATACCTAGGTATAGTAGGACTGCATAGACTGTGTACATGATGCAATGGCACACTATGGTCCTGCAATGAAAATCGCTCCCATATCTACATCCAAAGACATGGTTATATCTCTCCTATCACAATAATAATTATATTAATTAATTTTACTAACATTCATTAAACTTTGTATATTTTATAGTATACAGTAAAAACTCTGTGTGAACATACAACCTTTAACGTGTATGGAGCTATTTATTATACAGCCCCCCCCATGAGGCCTTACTGTGTGACTGTAATATTACCATGTGTAGAGGCAATGTACAGATATAGACAAGTTGAAAAATGACTTTTAAGTGTTAAAGTAAGTAAATAATTATTTATCACTTTAACTCAAGTTCTTTTTTCCATTGCTTTTGTTGTGAGCTATCAGGGTGCAGTGAGTTATCTGATTCAAGTTAAACATGGCTATTTGGCTACATCTCTATGATGGCACCAAGAATGTCTTCACCTCTGAAGTACATGATGTACAGTATATGGTCCATTCTCAGGACCGTCTTCCACTTCATCTGGGGCTCCAAGATGGATCGGGTGAAGCGGACACGCATGTACAAGAGTCATCTGAAGGGAGGTAAGAATATCCCTGATATTCCAACTTTACTAAGGGTTGCTTTTGTTTGTGATTGTGTCCGTAGAACCCTGAGGACAGCTAACGGATCCGCGGGGAAGACCATGTCGCGCTTGTTCCTGCTACCCCTCTGGTGAGGACTCGGCTGGGAGAAGTGGGACAGCTCCGTCCCTTACAACTGGACCGTCCCGTGGTTCTACGCAGACGTGACCAGATTCGTGAGGGAGTTCCAACTGGAGGGTCTGAAGCCGGATCTCTGGAAACCGAAGACGATCCACAAGCCCATCCGAGCGAGGGATTCGTTGGAGGGGGTGCCAGCTCTGCCAGCGAGTACAGCGGAGGTCGTTTGGGAAAACATCTCTTCAAACTCGCTGACCAACGGACACAAGGACCTGTCGTGGATGGCTGTCGGAGGAGGACTTCCAACGAGGTCGTTCATGTACGCCCGCAACCTGAACCGGACGAGGTATTGCCCGCGGTGCCCCTACAAGGAGGAAACATCTCTGCACATCTTTTGGGAGTGCCCGTTCGCTCAGGGTCTGTTGGACGAGCTGGAGGAAGAATTCGAAGACTGCGTCCCCAGGAGGGGTCTGACTTACCACGCGGTGATGTATGGACTTTTCCAGGGGACTCACGCAGAGACTGACATCCAGGCAGCCTGGCGCCTTGTGAACTGCTTCAAGGATGCCATCTGGTTCGCCAGGAGAAGACTGATTTTGCGGAGGGAGAGCGTCTCCTTCCAGGATTGTTGCAGACTCATTCACAGTCTGCAACAGGACTATTCCATCTTGGATAGCTTGGCCGGCGAAGAGGAGGAAGAGGACTGATCCACCACCATCGGCGGCGGTGTCGTTCTCCCCTCCCCTCTCCCCCCATGTGTGTTGTGTTATTCAATAAAGCTTCGGGCCTTGTGATTACCCCCTCCCCTTTCCCCTCTCTCCTCTCCCCCTCCCATCACATGTACTGTATACTTTTTGCTTAACCTTGTTTTCAGAAATGTATGTTATGTAGGGTAGGAAGTAGTGGTAGTATAGGGAGTGTATCATTGCCTGTATTGTACCTGTCCTGCCCCCTCGTGTGTTGTGGTCTTAAATAAAGCTTCAGGCCTGTGACCTTCCCCCCCCTTTTTTCCCCCTTCTGTTTGTCACAGTTCTGTGTTTTATGTTTTGACCAATGTTAGAGTAGGTTTGTAGTGCAGCATGTTAGGTAGGAATAAAATGCATTTCCCGCCGTATGCTGCTCCGCATCCCTTAAGGATGACTCTTAGTCATTGATTGTGGATTTGTAACTCAGTGCGCTGCGTCGCAAACCCTTTGTTATTCCTTGTGGAAATAAGATGTGTTGTCAATAAAGAGTTTTTGTTCAATCAAAAATATGGTCCATTCTCTCTTCTCGGCCTTTTGGCTAAGATCAAGTGTAGTATCTGTTCTTATCAGAACAGGGTGCCCTGTGTAAGAGCTACCGGGTGCAAGTACTTACTTGAATCGGACGCCATAGGCTGGGAAGGCGAGCCCCCCTAGCGTCTTCGAGAGCTACGCCATCGAAGACCGACGCCAGCAAGGGAGAAGCAGCTGAGAGGACGCCGAGAATGCAGCCCAAGAAGCTCAGGGAGAGAGATCGACTTCGGGAGACTTCAGGAGGAGGAGACTTCGGGAGTATTCAGATTAGGAGGCGGAGCCTAGCTGAGACTTCAGGAGAAGACTTCGG
This sequence comes from Leptodactylus fallax, assembly GCA_947044405.1. Lineage (NCBI taxonomy): Eukaryota > Metazoa > Chordata > Amphibia > Anura > Leptodactylidae > Leptodactylus > Leptodactylus fallax. Next base: position 314,428 of record CAMRHE010000162.1, on the reverse strand, counting down.
GAGGCAACGAGGGACAGATCTTTGCCCAGAGACTTCGTGGGACAGCTCGGTGTCCGGAGGCAATGGCCACAGGAGGAGCCATCCCCAAGAAGGCGGGGAGACCAGCTGGGGGCGCGGCCAAGGCGGCCCATGCTCCAGCGGCCATCTTGGACGTCTCTCCAGCCACTTCCTCCAGCCAGATGGGGAGCCAGAAGCCCACCCAGGGACCTCGTACCTTGGAGCCCTGGATGAGGCAAACGGTAACCCTGAGGTTGAAGGAGGTGGACGGAAAGCGTCCAAACATGACAGAAAAGATTTTCTGTCAGAAGATGGTCCAGGAGCAGGGTTTCACTAAGGCTGAGACCCTAGCAGTCCACGCTTTTCTGACCGGGATCTTCTTCGTGACCTTTGCCTCCGTGGACATATGCAGGAGGTATTGGGATGCGGTGAAGTCTGTGCTGCCGGATTCGCCTTTCAGGAAGTTCGTGGGCAGCTGCCCAGTGCAACAAAATGAGAGGCGGATCACGGTGGCCATGAGGAACCCGCACACTCCAGGCAGTGACGTGGCCATGTTCCTGAGCCGACACTGCACAGTGATCAAGGAGCCATCCAAGATCCTGAACAGTTTAGGCTTTTGGAATAGCAAGTGGTCGGCCATCGTGCGCCTCCACAGGGACCCCCACAATCCAAACGGCCTCGTGCACCTGCCGCCGGTGTTCTCGCTGGGGAACTCCTACGGCCTTATCTTCTACCCTGATATGCCACGCCGCTGCCGCAAGTGTGGTAAGGAAGGGCACGATGGAAAGGACTGTAGAGAGAACGCCTGTAAGAACTGCCGTGTGGTAGGACACGAGACCAAGGATTGCCCCACACGGAAGACCTGTAATCTGTGTGGGGAGGTGGACCATGCCTACAAGGGGTGCCCGAAGTGGTCATGGGCGAAAGTGGCAGCGGACTTCGCGGCCAGCGCGCCTGCCGCGCTGGCCAAGAAGAAGCCAGCAACCAAGCCCAAAGAGCCACAGAAGCCCCGGAATCCTCAGAAACCGGAGCAGAACAAGGGAAAGCAGCAGCAGAAGCCGCAGCCGCCGCAGCAGCCAAAGAAGACATCTGAGCAGGGTAAGAGGACGACCCCCCCCTCTCTGTGTCCCCCCCACTGAGGTTATCCCACTCCTTCCCCCCATTACCTCAGTGGCCACCCCTGCCCCCCCCTCACTCTTCCCCCCCGGTCTCCCTCCCCCCAGCAGCACTAACACCTCCCCCTCCAGCTGCTGAGGGCCCTTCTCTGGAGGAATTCCCCCCCCACCTCCCCTCTCCTGCTTGTCTTGTTTCAGACGGTCAACAAAGGAAAAGAAAGATCAGTGAAGGCCCCCATGAGGAAGATGAGGTGGCCAAAAAGATCGCAGTCGAAGCCGCTGAGGATGCTATCCCAGTGGACGAAGAGCTGGAACAGTACGTGGATAATCTGTTAGCTGAACCCCCTACGTCGGTCATCAACGAGATCCTCGGCGGTGAGGCGGTGGAGATTATGGAGGTTTTCGATACCCACGCCCTGCAAGCAATTGAAGACTCCCTGGAGCAACTCTTGCCTGCAGGAAAGAAGGAAGAAGAACCCCCCGACGGGAGTGGTAACTAGAAAAACCTGTCTTGAAGGTTTAATCTTTTCTTTTTTCTCTCACTATGGCTAGGATCTCTATTCTTACCATGAATGTGCGGAGCATCAAGGAGAAGAGCAGACGTCAGACGGTTTTGACTTTTGCAGAGAACATTGCTAATGCGAATGTCGTTATGATGCAGGAGTGCGGCCTCCCCTCTCTTCGGTCCTACGGACACCTCTGCAGGGAGTGGAGCCACGGTCCATCTTACTGGTCGGGTGGTGGCGACTGCAAGTCCGCAGGTATTGCTGTTCTCATTAGGGGGAACGCCTTCACGCTTGAAACCTACCAGGAGCTCTTCTGTGGCCGTCTATTGGTCATAGACGGTTCCTGGGCAGGAGAGCCCATTAGGTTCATCAACGTGTACGCTTCCCCCATGAAGAACGAGCGACTGGAGCTTTTCCAGATCCTGCGCACTCAGCTCGCTACCACCAGGGCAGTGATTCTGGCCGGGGACTTCAACTGTCCTGTGGAGGGAGATGGAAGAAGTTCTTCTGCGTCAGCGAAGCTCGATGTAACATCTAAACTGCTGATCGAGATGGTGACCGAGGCCTCTCTTAGGGACGCGGTGGGTTCCATGGGGCCGGCATCAGTCAACTATACCTGGTGTCGGTCCGATGGCTCATTGCGTTCCAGGATTGATTTCGTGTTCACCTCTCGGTCAGTAGCACAGGTAAGCCACTCTATGATCCCTTGCTTCTTCTCTGACCACAGGGGTATTCTCTTTGAGGGTACTGTGGGCAACGGTTTTCCACCCGGCCCCGGTTCCTGGAAGTTGAATTGCTCTTTGTTGGAAAATGGGGAGTTGTTGGAGGAGATTAGAGATGTTTACGTGTGCCTTCGTAACGACAAATTTTCCTTTAGCAGGTTGTCAGATTGGTGGGAATATGTTAAAGTTAACATCCGTTGTTTCTTTCAGGCGGGAGGCCGCCAGCAGGCGGCTTGGCGCAAGGGTGACCTGATCGAGATGCAGCGCGAGCTGCATTCCCTTCAAGACCTCGAGCGCTGTGGCTGGGACGTCAGGGATATGCTGGAGGATACCAAGAGGGGCCTCAAGAGGCACTTTGAGGAGGAATCACGGCAGATCATCTTCCGTTCCAAGGTGGAGCATCTGGAAAAGGGTGAGAAATGTAACTCTTTCTTTTTCAGAAAGGTCCACTCAGGCCACACGCCTGTCACAGAGATGAGGGATGGAGACGGCAACATGAGAAGGGGGAAGATGGAAGTGATGGGCGTCGTCCACGACTTCTACCGCGACCTCTACTCCCTGAAACCCACCGATGAAGATGCAGCTGAAGAGTTCCTGTCAGGTATCACTAACACTCTTGATCCTGCAGGTGCTGAGGCTCTGAATGCCCCTCTGACGGCGGCTGAAGTCCTCGCTGCCGCCAAATCCTTTAAGGTCGGAAGGACTCCGGGTAGTGATGGTCTCCCGGCCGAGCTATACGTAGCTCTGGGGGACCTGATCTGCACGGTTCTGAAAGATCTCTATGAGGAGATGGTGGCGGAGGGGACGATGCCGCCGTCGTTGAGGGAAGGTTTGATCACGATCTTGTACAAGCAGAAGGGGGAAAGATGCGACCTGAAGAATTGGCGTCCCATCTCACTCCTCAACGTGGACTACAGGATCCTGGCCAAGGTAATGTCAACGAGACTGAAGGCTGTCATCGGCAGAGTCATCCACCCGGACCAAACCTGCGCCATTCCTGGTCGGAGGATAGCGGATAGCTTAGCCCTGGTGAGAGACACATTGCACTATATCGGAGACCGCCCTGCACACGCGGCCCTGATCAGTTTGGATCAGGAGAAGGCCTTCGATCGTGTCTCTCACGCTTTCATGGCGAAAGCTCTCCACCAACTTGGTACAGGTGAGTGGTTTTGTCGTATGGTTAACCTGATGTACTTTGACATCCACAGCTCGGTGATGGTGAACGGCTGGAAGACTGACCCCTTTCCGGTTCGCTCCGGGGTCAGACAAGGCTGTCCTCTGTCTCCTCTACTTTTTGTATGTGTTATAGAACTGTTCGCAGAGTCTATCCAGCAGAATCGAGGGATCAGAGGGATCATCGCACCGGGCCCAGGAAGTCTGGAAGTCAAGTGTTCGCTGTACATTGATGATGTGACCGTCTTCTGTGCTGACCAGTTGTCGGTGTCAACGCTCGTCCAGACCTGCGAACGCTTCGGCCAAGCCTCAGGGGCTAAGGTGAACTGTGGAAAGTCAGAGGCCATGCTATTCGGAGAATGGCACCTGGCCTCCTCTGCTTTCTTTCCTTTCACAGTGCAACCGGACTTCATCAAGATCTTGGGAGTCTGGTTCGGAAAGGAAGGCGCCGCCCTGAAGTCTTGGGACGAAAGACTTAAGAAGATCAATCAGCGAATCGGGCTTTGGAGCCTACGTCAGCTTACCATCGAGGGGAAGGCGCTCATCCTGAGGAATGAGATCCTGCCTGTGCTCCAGTACACCGCACAGGCTTGGCCCCCACTGGCAACGGTGGCGTGGGCCATCACCAGGACCGTCTTCTACTTCGTGTGGGGCTCCAAGATGGACCGGGTGAAGCGGAGCATCATGTACAAGGACCGGCTCAAAGGAGGTAAGGGAATACCCGATATTCCAACCCTTCTAAGATCGGCTTTTGTTTGTGATTGTGTTCGCAGAACCCTGAGTACAGTCAGCGGATCTGCGGGGAAGGCCATGTCTCGTTTGTTCCTGCTCCCCCTCTGGAGAGGGCTCGGCTGGGAGAAGTGGGACAGCTCCGTCCCTTACAACTGGACCGTCCCGTGGTTCTACAAGGACGTGCCCAATTTCGTGAGGGAGTTCCAACTGGAGGGTCTGAAACTGGATCTGTGGAAGCCAAAGACCATCCACAAACTCATCCGAGCTAGGGATGGCATGGAGGAAGTTCCAGGACTCAAAGCGGATGCCACGAAGGTCATTTGGGAGAACGTCTCTTCACGTCTGCTGACCAACGGCACAAGGATCTGTCGTGGATGGCCATCCGAGGGGGGCTGCCCCTCAGGTCGTTCATGCATGCCCGCAACTTGAGCAAGACGAGGTATTGCCCACGGTGCCCCTACAAGGAGGAAACATCTCTGCACGTCTTCTGGGAGTGCCCTTTTGCTCAAGGCCTGTTGGATGAGCTGGAAGATGACTTTGAGGACTGTGTACCCAGGAGGGGCCTGACATACCACGCGGTATTGTATGGGCTCTTTCAGGGAACTCACAGAGAGAGTGACATTCTGGAGGCCTGGCGACTTGTGAACTGTTTCAAGGACGCTATCTGGTTCGCCAGAAAGAGACTCACTTTGCGAAGAGAGAACATCACTTTCCAGGATTGTTGCAGGCTTATTCACAGCTTGCAGCGGGACTATGCCATTTTGGATAGCCTGGCCGGTGAAGAGGAGGGAGAAGAGGACTGAGTCTACGGCGACGTCTGTTTTTTTTTCCTTTCCCCTGTTCTCCCTTAATGTCTGTTGTGTTACTCAATAAAGCTTCGGGCCTTGTGATTATCCCCTCCCCTCCCCCCTCCTCCCTCCCCCCTAATCCCATCACATGTCTTGTTGCTTTGTTGTCTAATGTTTGCTTTTCAGCTTATTGTCTTAGTGCTAGGGTAGGAAGTAGTGGTAGTATAGGGAGTGTATTATTTCCTGTATTGTACCTGTCCTTCCCTCATGTGTGTTGTGGTCAATCAATAAAGCTACAGGCCTGTGACTTCCCCTTCCCCTCCCCCTCTGTATTGTCACTTGACTGTCTTTATTGTGTTGACCAAAATGTATGTCAGATAGGTTTGTAGTGCAGCATGTAGTGTTAGGATGTATTTCCTGTCGCCGTATGCTGCGCCGCATCCCTTAAGGATGAATGACATAGTCTGAATTGTGGTATTGTAATACAGTTTGCGCTGCGTCGCAGTACCTTTGTTATTTTTGCTTGAGACTTGGATGAAAATAAAAGCTTTATTCAATCCAAAAAATATGGTCCATTCTCTCATATATATATATATATATATATATATATATATATATATATATATATAAAAAATAACAGTATATTAAGAAAAATATGTAAAAATATATAATTACTTAGAAAAAATAAATATTGTCCGACACCTAATATAATAGCAATCCTCTTTGTATAGACACGAGCAGAGATGACTTTGAAACACAGCAGAACTGAAATCTAATTTTTGGTGCCTGTAGCACAAGGAGATAAATTGACTTTCAAAGGGTCACAGAAGGACCCCAGCTCAGTATTAAAACCAGGCTTTATCATTTCAGACTCATTGTATAGTGGCTGTTTTCAGGGTCAGTGGTTACGCTGCCCAGGTCTCCCCTCTATTTCAACATTACAGCAAAGTTCTATCTTCCATCCATTTGTCTCCTACAATTGTAGCACACAAGAATTTATTGGGATTAAGGACATTTGTTTTCCTCCAATAATCTAAATTATTGTGTTTAGTAAAGGGAAGTGTTAGAGCTGTAACTATGTATGTTTATAGTAAATTCATATATATCTACATATATTGCTATATAGCCAAATATGTTAATAGCTAAAATGAAAACAGATGCAAAAATGCAAGCCAATGAAAAATGCAAAAAATATTAAAAAAATAAATAAATAAAACAACTATGCAATCTCTTTAGGAATGTATTAGTAAAAGACCATACTTAAAGGGAAGTCCACTTTGTGATTTGTTAAATTATACAGTAAGTCAAACGTTCTCCAACAAGTCCACCACAAAAAAATAGCTTCCTAGTTAGAAAATTTAGGTAAGCATGACTTGTTCAATTGGTTCATGAATACATTTATTTGTGATGTTTTTGATAAGACGGGTACGCAGACTTTTGGGGAGTCACATATTTTAATGTGGCATTTAACAGAGCTGCATGGATTAGGGTCCCAGATAGATAGATAGCTAGGTAACTAGGTAGGTATGAGATAGATAGATAGATAGATAGATAGATAGATAGATAGATAGAAATAGATAGATATATATATAGATAGATAGATAGATAGATAGATAGAAGATAGATAGATAGATAGATAGAAGATAGATAGAAGATAGATAGATAGAAGATAGATAGATAGATAGATAGATAGATAGATAGATAGATAGATAGAAGATAGATAGATAGATAGATAGAAAGAAGATAGATAGATAGATAGATAGATAGATAGTAGATAGATAGAAGATAGATAGATAGATAGATAGATAGATAGATAGATAGAGTATGTATCCAAGTTTAAATATAACTTTTAACCATTTATGTAAAGAGTTGCTAATAACTTTATCTCAACTTCTTTCCATTGCGTTCATTGACTTTTGTTGTAAGTTAACACATTGGAATGAGATATCAGATTCAAGTTGCAGATGGATACATATGTAGATAGATAGATATATGGGTAGAGAGATGATAGACAGATAGATAGATAGATAGATAGATAGATAGATAGATGTAGCAGTTGCTTAACAGAATACATTGTAAAACTTCTTACTATTACTTGAAAACACCAAGACATCAAAGAAATTACCTGTAATATAAAAAAGAGAAAAAAATATTAATATTTCTAATTTCAAATATATGTAATTGACACATCTAAATGAACATTTTTAATTATAAGATATACAGTGGTGCTAAAAAGTTTACATACCCCGGCAGATTTTTTGTTTTTTTGGCCTTTTCTCAGAGAATATGAATGCTAATACAAAAACTTTTTCTCCACTCATGGTTAGTGGTTGATTGAAGCCATTTATTGTCAAACTTCTGTGTTTTCTCTTTTTAAATCATAATGACAACCAAAAACATCAAAATGACCCTGTTCAAAAGTTCACATACCCTGGTGATTTAGGCCTGATAACATGCCCAGAAACCAAATCACGGTCAGGTAGACCAACAAAAATTTCTACCACAACTGCCCGGAAAATTGTTTGGGATACAAAGAAAAACGCCACACATAACATCATCTGAAATACAGGACTCTCTGAAAACTATCGGTGGGGCTGTTTCAAGATGCACAATAAGGAGGCACTTAAAGAAAAATGGGCTGCCAGAAGAAAGTGGCAAATGCCACAAAGAATCTCGCCTTCAATATGCCAAACAGCACAGAGACAAGCCTCAAAACTTCTGGAACAAGGTAATTTGGAGTGATGAGACAAAAATTGAACTTTTTGGCCACAACCATAAACGTTACATTTGGAGAGGTGTCAACAAGGCCTATGATGAAAGGAACACCATTCCTACTGTAAAGCACGGAGGTGGATCACTGATGATGTGGGGATGTGTCAACTTTAAAGGCACAGGAAATTTGGTCAAAGTTGAAGGAAAGATGAATGCAGCACGTTATCAGCAAATACTGGAGGCAAATTCGCACTCATCAGCCAGGAAGCTGCACATGGGACGTACTTGGACGTTCCAACATGACAACGATCCAAAACACAAGGCCAAGTCGACCTGCCATTGGCTACAGCAGAAGAAAGTGAAGGTTCTGGAGTGGCCATCTCAGTCTCCTGACCTCAATATCATTGAGCCACTCTGGGGAGATCTCAAGCGCTTAGTACATGCAAGACAGCCCAGGAATTTACAGGAACTGGAGACTTTTTGCCAAGAAGAATTGGCAGTTTTACCATTTGAGAAAATAAAGAGCCTCATCCACAACTACCACAAAAGACTTCAAGCTGTCATTGATGTTAGAGGGGGCAATACACGGTATTAAGAACTGGGTTATGTGAACTTTTGAGCAGGGTCATTTTGATGTTTTTGGTTGTCATTATGATTTAAAAAGAGAAACCCAGAAGTTTGACAATAAATGGCTTCAACCATCCACTAACCATGAGTGAAGAAAAAGGTTTTGTGTTATCATTCATATTCTCTGAAAAAAGGCCAAAAAAACAAAAAATCTGCCGGGATATGTAAACTGTTTAGCACAATTGTATCAGTACCACTTTTGTTACTATGGTGGTATCTTACACAGTATTAATTGATTGTATTGATTACAGATTTCCCATCAATCTCTAAATATAATAGAAATATGTAAAAGAAACAAAGGATAAAATAATTGGACATGCAAGAATCTCCAGAAGAATTATTTGATGTAAAGAGGACCCTTCACCACCTCCACCACGCTGAACTTTTCTTTTCATCCAGCAGAGTTGGAATTTTTTTCTCTAGCCCACCACTATTCCCAAGCAATCATTTCTGCCAACTCTAGCACCTAATATGCTATTTAGCATCTCCACTGTTAGGTGGGTAGTCTCAGACTGTCTACTCCTGACCAGAACCGCCCACCTGACAGTAGAGAGCCTAATTAATATACTGGGTGCTAAATATAACAGCACCAATTGCTTGTGAACAGTGGGGACTAGAGAAAAAAATTCCAACTGCATCAGAATCAGTAGAACAACGCCTATTCAATGATGCAAAAGCTGGATTTGGTGAAGGTGGTGAAAGGTTTTCTTTAATATACATCGTCATAAACACTGTTAAAAATAATTTGCACAGATAATTATATCTTATTATTCAAGAGTACATCTATATTTGAATATAATTTTGAAGGAGACACCTGGACTACCTTTACTTTACATTGCTTTCTATTGTTATATTTTGTACAATCTACATATTTCCATTATTTAGCACCAATGGTATATTTTATAGAATGTGTCACACATATCTATACGTGCCATTGATTTGTGTCTATGGTTTTTAAGATTAACTTGAAAATGTTTTGCATTGCAAGATACTGTTATCTTCTTTTGTTGTTATAAAATTGCAAAACACAATAAAAGTTTAATGGTAAAAATAATTCATATAAAATAAAACCCTTGGAATTGGCATAATCACCAGGGAGTTCCAAAGGTAATCTAGCACTGGAGGAACAGACAAGGGGCTATTTATTTTTTAAACTGGATGCCATTCGAATGGTACTGAGCTACAACATGGCCGTGTAACCAATGGGTGTGAGGTCACTGGCCTGGAAGTGATGCTTAATATCACACAATAGATGACCAATCTTTTATCTTATATATGTCCTATCCAATCACTCAAGTCTAAAAATAACAACTTATGCCCAAAGTAAGAACTTTGTCACAACCATTTGACTGTTGTTAGATGAAGTAAATCCAATGGGAACCTGATCCATCTCCTTTTTCTGGAGCTTCTGTAGACTAACAAGCCCACTCACTAAGCTAGAGAAGCTGTTAAGCCTGTGCTACTTCAATCCAATACAAAAGTAATAGCTCAAGCACAACTGGCTGTACAATTCAATTGTCCACTCTCCGCAGAAAATGAAGCATGTTAACAGTGTGAAATCCAAGAGCTTCTTTCATTTTCCCTGCTTCATAATTCCCGTTTAACAATACATTACCAAGGTTGTCTAAAGAATGGGGATTGATAGGTTACAATGTGACTGGGCGCTGTGCCCGCAGATTCGCTCTCAACTATGTTTACCGTAATGAGTTTAAATATTGACACTAGACCAATATTCATTTCCAAATCATCCTTAAACATTTCACGAGAACATAGAGAACAGACATCATCGTGCACATTCACGAAGAAGTAATGTAGCTCTTCAAGCACATTGTGTAGAAATGTGGATGGATCTCATCCAAAGCGCCAGTGTAAAGTCCAAGCATAATGATCATGGATCCTTATGGTTATGGATGATGTCATTAAATGATGCACTATCTGTTCATCTATAATCCATTATGCAAAGTAGGAACTAAGACATCTCATAGCACTATAAAGTAAAATTTGTTTAGGGGAAAGATAAATCACAGATAACTCCCTTTAAAGGGGTTTTCAGGGTTTAATGTGTTGATGACCTATTTTAAGATCACCAATATCAGATCAGCGAGGCACCCCCATCAATCTGCTGCTCTCAGCAGCTGGTACATAAGAAATGGAGCAGGAAGCAGACAGCTCTGTTCTCTATGTAGTGGTCTGTAGATCAGCCCCAATTCATATGAAAGGGACCTAAGGTGCAGGCACTACAAACAGTGCTGTCTGCTTACTGCTCCATTCCTTGTGTATCAGCTGCTGGGAATGGCTAATCGATGGAGGTCTTTAAAATTTTTAGACTGGAAATTCCCTTAAATATTGGATCCATTGTAGCCATCAGCTGATCTACTTGAGACATTGGGCAAATTGCCAGGTTAACACTAGAAGTCCCAGAGAGGGGTCATTTAACATTTCTACCTTTGGAACCCAGAGACGGGTCCAATGACCTGAAGGATTTAAGCAAACAACCTATAATCACCACTTTTGTTCTGTAATTAAGGCCATTACTGTCACACCACAGGATTTACAATAGGCTGCTGTGGGGGGGCTGCGTGTGCGTGTGTGTGTGTGTGTGTGTGTGTGTGTGTGTGTGTGTGTGTGTGTGTGTGAGTGGCATGTCCTTCTTGTGTGACTCACTCAGTAACTGCGATTTTTTTGCGATTTTTTTTTTTCTGCACCCATTGACTTGAATCTAAATATACAAAAATGTAAATATACAAAAGAACAACTGTTATTTGTTTCCATGCTTTTTATTTTTGTTATGAAAATAATAAAAAAAATACAAGGAATAAAACAATTCCACACATATTTACAATAGGCTGCTGTGGGGGGCTGCGTGTGTGTGTGTGAGTGGCATGTCCTTCTTGTGTGACTAGCATTTCAGCACTTACTCAGCAGTCTGTCTGCACTGTCGGAACATACCTGGCACTGCCTGGGTATGTCCCTGGTACATTTGCCACACGTGTATTTGTAGCAGTCAACACATCTCTCAGTTGCACAATTGTTCGTGCATCGATGGTTGACCTGACACTTCGCCCTTTTGCCAGGGCTGGGTGTGGAAGGTTGTTGCCGAAGGAGTTTCTCCTTGCATGCCTTCTTTTCAGTCACATGAGAGCCACCTAACTCTTTTGCAAGCTCAACCAGGAAGTCCACCCGTCTCTCCTGCACCCCAGTGCATGCCTGATAAAGAACATGAGCATTCAGTGCTGCCATGTCAATCATGTTGTAGAACACGGCGAATGGCCATCTCCGTGTTCCTGCACGCACGCTGTACTCCCGCACCATTTGGTCCATTACATCCACACCGCACTTTGTGTGGTTGTATTGTGTGACCGTGTTTGGCTTCCTTTTGTTGGTATCCTCAGTCTCAACCACGCTGTGCATGCTGCTGAGAATGTAGCCGGCCTTCTTTCGTTTGGGTGCATACACTGTCAGTGTGGCACCAGTGGTTGAAAACACCTGAGTGGTGAATTCAGTGCGGTCCATCTGTCTAGCGGATTGAGGAATTTCCCGGCGACTCTTGTTGACTGTGCCGAGGATAGTGGTTTTCCGGCTAAACAGTCGTTGTGCAAGTGACAATGATGTAAAGAAATTGTCCGTGGTTACAGTTCTGCCCTTGTCCATGAATGGTTCCATCAGCCTCATCACTACAGTTTCGGACAGTCTCTCCCCGCTGGGACGACTGGGGTCCTTGCCAAGATATGGGAGGACATTACAGATGTACTTTGATTTCAAGTCGCAAGCCACCCAAAACTTGATGCCAAACTTGTCTGGTTTTGTTGCAATGTATTGCAGAAAACAGCAGCGAGTCTTTGACGGGAAAAGCTGTTCATCAATAGTGATGTGTCGACCAGGGTTGTAGGATGCGATGCAGTTGGTGACAAACGATCTCCACACATCGGAGATTGCAGCAAACTTATCGGTCTCCACTCGCTCACTGCGTGTGAACATGTCATCAAAGCGTAGGTGTTGCATGATATCTTGGAAGCGGTTTCGGGTCATAGTTGCAATGATCCTTGGGTTTGCTAGGTTTGCTGACCAGCTGTCATGTAGTGATGGAACCTTGGTCACCCCCCCGCAAGATAATGACTGAAATAAATGCCATTAGTTCCGGGAGACCCATGAACCAATCCACCTGCTCCGTGTGACGTGCATGTTGAGTAGTCCATTCTTGAATGCTACGAAGCATGTCAAGAGTGATAAAACAGAGGAAGCTGTGAAGGCGACTCCGGACACTTCGTCTGGCCTTAGCACTTGGCTCTCCATCTGTAGGGTACGGTTCTATTGGGGTGAAATGGAGACGTTTCCCCACTTCTACTTCACGCCACACTGTGCCTTCTTTTGCGGTCTCTGTCGGCTCACTCGCCAACCGAGCTTTCTTTTTTGGTAGAGGAGGAGTCTCCTCATCTGCAAGATAAATAATTTCAAATTAACATTTTGTTTTGGTTCTAAATAAAAAAGATAGTCAGGAAATAAAAATCGGTAATTTGAAAAAAAATCTAACCTGAAGACAGCTCAGAGTCCGAATCCAGTTGAAGGACTATGTCTTCTCCATCTGAGTCAGAAGGGTTGGTGTTGCTCAGGATCAGTTCCAATGCCTGTTGAATGGTGTGCCTTCTCTGCATTTTGTTTCTTCTGAACAAAATAGGTGAAGCAGTCCCTTCACATCCCCCACAGCACAAAAGGCTGCATGCAAATTTGCTAAGGTGTTAGCAACCTTATGCATATTCCCAGCACAACAATGCAGCTGGGGGATGGGCAGACACACTCAAGAGCATCTTACATTCTTTTGTTTACACTCTCTTACAAGACCTGAGGTGGATCAACACAATTGCCCCCTGCAGATTCCTCAGAAAATGGCCACATTTACAAATGAAAGGATGCTAATTGGAGCCATCAGAGTTGTCTGTTTGGACTAAGGGTCATTTGACCCTCTTTCAGGACTTCAAGGGGGAGCTCGAAATTTCTGGGACTTCTAGTGTTAAACTGTACCCAGAGAACAAACCAATGTGATGTAGTGGAAATCATTTAAAGGGATTTTCTAAAAAATATTGATGATCTATCCTAAGGATAGGCCATCATTAACAAATTAGTGGTAGTCACACACCTGATATTGTGACTGATCAGCTGTTCTCAGCAGCTAATATACAGAGAATTAGCACTTGAGGAGGTTGTCTCATAACCAAAACTCCCATTTATATGTCATATTAGGTTGAGAATCCATGAGGACATTTAATAACACCTTTGCCCTGCAGTGGACAAAGCTAAACGGTACTTTTCATAGGGATAGGAACCGATTAACGGGATTAGCACCTAGGACAAAATGATAGGGTGTCTGTCCTTAAAAAAAAAAAAAGGGTTGCATTCCTCCAAAAGGATATTTGGTCAGAGTAATTTCAAGTTCAACATTATTAGGGTATCTGTATGGTGCCATAACATGAATTGGCCAGTCTTAGGGACAAGTTCCTCTAAACTTAAATTTACAGAGGTATCCACTCTTACATTAGGCCAAATTTGGTTAAAGAGTTCAATTTTTCATTAAACAAATTCCATACAAAATTTCAACATGCTAGGGAAACCATTAAGTGGCTAAAATTCACATCACAATCAATGGGTGTCCAAATATAGACACATCTAGGATAGGCATCTTGTAACAGAATATCTTGAAATTATATTATTTATTCAATAAAATACTCATCTACATTTATGTTGAATTAAGAGACAAGTTAAAGAAGGCTACATCTATATATTCTAAGCAAATATTCAAGTAACAAATGTTCAAGTAACTTTTTAAATTCTTAGATCGAGACAACTTTATAAACTTTTAGTGGTTAAAAATAGTGTTGAGATAAATTTAGTCAAAATTACTGACGGCCTTAGTTAAGCCTTAAAGCAGGCTGTCATTTTTATGCTAAATGCTATCAAGCCTTTAACATAATCAGACGGAAAATGCTGATATCTGTCTTTTGTATTGTCACAATGAAATTGACAAGATAGATTTTTTTTTTGTAGCCCATTTTGGTGACTTTAAAATCTGACAGGCTGGCAACATTTAGAAAATAGATTCCATGTAACAGATGTAACTTCTAAAAAGTATTTAATGGTGTGGAAGATCAACCAAAACAAGTGGTGCATGCAAAATACAGCAGGATGCAAACCACTTAAGCAAATACAAGTCTTCATGTTCTATCTGATTGAAATGTAAAAGTCATGAAATATTTTTTAAAAAACTGAGAGGTTTTATTTTTAGCGTTTCACCTATTGTAAAGAAACACGAGGCACAAACAAACATCAAGTGTTATTAACGTTATAGGGAACTGGCTTTTCCCAATTGAATAAAATTCTATGAATAAACTATTCGAAAAATGATTGAAAATTTCCTATCAACATTTCTGATTTTTATATATATTTGGGTTTCCATTTTTATTGCCATAATCTGAGAGATTATACATAGATTGCAGCAATCTGTCACGGATTAACATTGTCAACACGAAAAAGTACTAGAAACCAATTATTTTTTTATTGTTCCAAACCATAAAATAAAAAGTGAAGCAACTTCGCAAATAGTCTTATGTAAAACATCCTATTTTTTTTTTTTTTATCTACAGCTGCCATGCACTTCTCCATAGTAACACACTACAAAAAACTTGTGTAGTCTGAAATCATATTTCACCCTCTGTCTTGCCTACTACTAAAAATGTTTGAGTTGGACAAGAATATTTATATCGGATTGGTTGGGGGTCCAACATCCAGTCAATGAAGTCAGTGGAAGCCGAGCTGCAGCGATGGCACCCAGACAAAATAAAGGGCAGGGAGACAACTGCTTTCAGCTCTATGCTGTGTACAGTACATGTGTTGGAAGTGTCTCCAAATAGCTGATACACGTGGAGGCAAGTTGTCAGCCATCCACCAGTCAGATATTTATGACTTATCCTAAGGATGGGCCATAATTAAAAAAAAAAATCTGGCAAACCCTTTAAGCAAGTAGTAGAGAGCAAATGGACGTGAGTACTATCACAGGATATGGAAACATATCTACATGAGATGTCTATATTGAACATTCATGAGTAAGTTAAGCAGAGAACGACTATGCAGAGCTTCAATCTCTGTGAATAAATAGCTGTATCTATTAAAAGCTTTCACTGTGTCCACCACAGTAAATGTGCAGGGTGGACACACGTGCTCAGTCTTGATTATCTCTCTACTCAACCAAGATACAGTAAATGTGCAGGGTGGACACGTTCTCAGTCTTGATTATCTCTCTACTCAACCAAGATACACAGAGAGATCTTTATAGTGGTGATCTGGCTTAGGTTGCCTCATCTTCTCTGAATGTCAGAAGAGATGCTGAGCAAGTAAGACAGCAATATTGAAACTGCAGTAGTCATCTCCTGTAGCAAGCAGACAAAACATTGTAATCAGCTCACTAAACTAAAGAACCCATCTGCATACTCAGTTAAGCAGAGAGGAAAGCAGGACCGTGCTTGTATGTCCACCTTTGCACATACTGGTGTGGACACACTAAGGGTGTGTTCACATGGCGGAAAATGAAAATGAAAATCATTTTCCCCGCTGGAATTTTCGCCACTGTCTGTCGCGACGGGATGTCGATGCAGTGCATTAGCATTCTGTTGTGGCATCCCGCTCCTGATTAAGCCCGGATGAATGGGCCTAATTAGGAGCACATCTCGAGCCGCGGACACCACGGCAAGATAGGTCATATTGCTTTTTTTTTCCGCTAGCGGAAAAAAGCTGCTAGAGGAAAAAAAAACACTACTGACTCCCACTGAAATGAATAGGAGGCATTTTCTCAGACGGATTTTGAGGCGGATTCTGCGTCAAAATCCGCTGCCAAAAACTCTGTGTGAACACAGCCTAAAGGTTATTTATAGAAACAGCAGGTGACACTATTCTTATATTATTTCTGGAGATATAAGTACACTCAGTGTTTGTTATGGGTCAATGGGTAATACTTTGCATGCTTGTGATGTTGCTTCAGAAGATCATTTGATGCTACATTACAGATTACAGCCGATCACTGAGGGTACCCCTAGGGGGTCCCACTAAGGGACAATCTCTGTAACAGATTTTTCAGACAAAATAGTATGTACACCCTGTTTTGCATAAAATTAGCAAAATCATATAATCAATATATATATATTGTGGGGGAGGTAGCTCAGTAGAAGCACAGGTACGGACCCAAACAGTCACAGACAGGGACACAAAGCTCTGGTACAACAGGTTTATTTAAAAAAATGGCAAAAATAAATAAACCTTACATCAGGTAAAACAGGCAAAGTAAAATACAGCCTTAATCCAGGCACAAAAATATCCAGCCTCACTATACCTGTGGCTTGCTCCAGCCACTCGAACTAGACAGGACAGAAACACAGGACCGACCCAGAGCGGCTCCTCTCACTTCCAGGATCTGAAGGCCTATATGGGCCAGTAAGGAGCCCAAGACTCACACCTGGGCTCCAAAAGCCAAACCAATAGTTGTATATAATAAATGTGCTGTCCTTAAAATACACAAATCTGCAGTATATCACTTAAAATGGAATTAATCTGGGATAATAACATTCAGCTCCCTCCTGCACATGCACATTTTGCAGCTTTGCTAGTTTTAATCTTGGAATGTTATTTCTCCACAGTATATATGCTGACACTTTGCTTCGGTATCACAAGTTACAATACATACAATAATCCTGAGCTTGATACAAGCAGACACAGTTTTGAAAAATGACCAAAACCTTGGACCAAAAGTCATTCCTTTATAGAAAATATAGGAAGAACATCTCTAATGTCAGGGATCACTGCAAAAGTCATTGAGCCACAATAAAGCTGCTTTTATGTCTAGAAAGAGAGAGCCAGACAGGAAGAAACAGACTGCAATGCTCTGCTCAGTTTTTATAACATGGGGAGAATATACAAGCACTGTCCGTGGTGCTGAAATTCTGCTTCTTACCGCACACTCTACAGACCAGCAGGTAGAACTTGTGCAGTTTATAAGAGTAACCATTATTATCAATTATTCACCCTAAAACAGCTTCAGCTCTTCTGGGAAGGTTTCCGACATGATTTTTGAGTATGTCTGGAATTTTTTCCTATTCATACAGGAGAGCATTTGTGAGGTCAGATACTGATGTTGGATGAGGGCTTGGCCATGGAAACTCATGTCATTGAGCTGCTGACTGTTAACTCTTCAGTCATTGAGTCAGCAGTCTGGCAGCTTTTATGCACTATACGTCTCAGCACTTGGTGACTTCGCTATGTAGCTTTATGTGGACTACCTGCACTTTGTGGACAAGTTTCTGTGAGTCCTAAATGTTTCCAATTTTCAATACTATTACTCAATGTGTAGTATTTCATAAACTGACCTGTTGTAGTGATGACATTTTTAGAGGACCATCTTGGAATTCAATGGAATCTGAACCATGAGCCATTCCTTAACAGATGTTTGTAAAGACAACTGCAGGGCTACATTTTATATATTTATATATATATGTGTGATGAAAGTGAATGATAGATATACAGAGGGTAACATTTGTCAAACTGAATAGGATTTTTAATATCTAATACAATATTTTCATAGTATAGGTGATATAAGTATCTGATCAGTGGAGATAAAGTCACTAGTACTATGACTAATCCTATATTCCCCTCTTGAAGAGGTGTCCGAGTATGCACACTGCTGCTCTTGGCCTCCTATTTTAGACGTCCCCAGGTGGTTGTATGTTGGAAGTTATTCCTGGATATGCCATGCCAATGTAGACCACATATTGTGATTGTGTAAAACTCCATGTGAATGTAGAGTTATGTCTGAAATGTTGCATTATAAGATACAACCATTTATTTACCGGCAGGTTTTTTTTGTTTTTGATGCAATATAAAAGCAGCTTTATTATTCTGCTGGATATGAACCAGGGAGAGTGGTCGGTGTCACCTTTGATTATGCACCATTCTGTGTCTGTGTAGCATTTTTAGACCTTCTTCTCTAAGTTATACTATCTATTAATTGGTTAGTTTACACCAACATTTTGGCACACATTGTCACATCTTGAGCCACACCTTCTTTTCAGCAAGTCTCATTTTCTTTTCCTGCTAAGTCACACCACCATGTCAAGTAAGGCAAAAAGAATGTCTAAAACACCTTCACATCCCAAAGTATAATATTCAGGTGCCTAGGGGTGTGTGAAAAATAATAACAGTCATACTCAGCTTCTCTTACCTCTCTGATCCTCTCTCATGTAATCCAGTGATCACTTCTGTGCAACTTTTAGTATCCTCTGACCTCCTGGGTAATGTCAGTGGCCCTGGGGGACTACTGAGATATATGTTTGGGGCTCAGCAGTCCCATAGGGCACATTCCAAGGGGCCACTGACCCCACCGAGGAAGCTGTAAGACATTAGGATATTATGCTGTGAGGGAGTCCAGGAGAGGTGATAAAAGGTGAGTATGACTGTTTATTATTTTTCCATACCTCTCCATGGCTTGTGTTCTGACACCTATGGTTCAAACCATTTATCGATCTGAAGCAAAATTGGTTGGCAAACTTTGCTAATATTTGCAAAATCTCTAGAAATACCTATAGGTCTTGGTGTGATATAGGTAGATAGATAGATATATAGATAGATAGATAGACAAGTTTAATTATTGATCTATTACACCTTGACTGTAGGTTCACACCTGCTCTTGGGTTTCCATTCTTCAGGTCCACGTGGGGAATCGAGAAACATAAATCCAATCCGCCTACAAAGAGGTTACCCGCAGACCCCATAGACTATAATGGGGTCCACCAGGTTTCTGCCCGTTTTCTACCCCGAAAAATGCGGAGGAAAGTTCTACTTTTTTCTCTACTCATTTTTCAAGCGGATTCAGGGACGGATTCCCTGAACGGAATTAGGCCTGTTATTTATGGCTTTGCTATAATTCCTTGACATCCCAGGTACGCCAACCCTTAAACATAGTCTTTTGGAACATTTCTAAATGAACAGTGGATTGCTGGCTTTGTTAACTGCAGTGAGTAAATGATGTCATGTCAGTATTTAATAGCCATTTTTTTTTTATATATATTGTTACCCTATTTATACACATACAGTAACATACTGATGTCCACAGAACATACTCACTCATTTGTAAAAGGAAATCTGTTTCTGTATTAGAAAGATTTTAATAAATTCCTGGATATTCACTGATATTTAATTTCCTAAACTCTCATAACCTGTATTCTCCTGAACTCAGTTTAATATACGTTAACCTCAACAGTAACCCTGTGACCTCTGCATGCCCACAATCCTCTCCTACAGCTCAACTTTCCTTCGGTGACTTTTATACTCTTCGACTCCAAGCACACGCTCTGTTGATCTTAATGATCTCCTATCTTTTTTCTCCTTCTCCTGAGATTTTTCCTATCTCCGAGCAAATAATCCTGAACAGCTTTGTACAGGAAAGGAAGTAACACCTTCATTTCTGTAGAGCACATTGAACCTGCAGATTACGGACTGCTGACTTATTTATTCTAAACAGTCTGATTATTTCAGAAATGGAACAACTAAAATTTAAGAAAAATACCTTAAAAATGAACAGCAGTAGGATTTTTCAGAGTATTTGGCTCTTCATATATACAGATAAGGAAACTGAAGCAATTGTATGAAAAAATAGCTGTATGAAAAATAGCTGTGATATAAAGACTAATTCCAGAATGAGACAATGACTTAGGCTGCCCATACACATTAAATCCTGTATGTATGGGAGCCCCTAGATTTCAAAAGAAACAAGGCTCAAGCATGTTAAACTTCAGTAAATCTAATCCCTCGAGTTCTAGAAGATGATCCTAGAAATGTCAGGCAATGGTTAGCTTCTCACTTCCTGGTAAAAATATCATCATGAATCCCTCAGTCGAGCCACAGGGCATAGCTGTGCATCAAGAGAGAAGACAGCTGTCTTAGACTATTCAAGACAGCTATGTGCTAAGTGACATTTTAGCAACATTTTTCCAGTTGCCGCCATGTTATCTCCCAAGGCGACTCAGTATTCCAAAATGATCATAAATGTTAGTGCAAATATATTTACTTAACTGTACAATGGTGGGTAGAAGAATGAATAATATGTTGCCTATGGAAGATATCAAGCATAACAAATGCTCAAAGCCTTAAAGTGGTTTTCTGGTAATTATTTATGATCTATCCTTAACATGGGTAATCAATAAGTTATCAGTTATGGTCTGACATCTGGGACACCTATAAATCATCTGTTTGAAGAGTCCACAGTGTTTGAGTGGGGACTACAGCTTCTTCATTGAATACCAAGCACAGTTCCACAAATAATGTAATGGCTGCGCTTGGTGTTGCAGCCCGTTCATTTGAGTGAGGCTGAGTGGCAAGTCCAACAGGATGTGACATCACTGGTACAAGGAAGACACTACAGCAGTTGTAGAATCATTTGAGATACCCCAACACTTCAAAATATTATTTGGCAATGACTCTGCCCTTTGGTCCCTGTGTTTTTGTTTGTTGTTTTTTTGACCACCAAGAAATTTTGTTAAAAAACAGTCCTTCTAGTTGTGTATCCACCTATATATATAGGGCATAGATAAAGAACCTTGACTTTTTCTATAATCACAGGCACCTAAAAGACTGGATGTGGAGGGATAGGGTTGGGGTGACCCAGGCTCTTGAGATAAGGGCAAGTCCCAGAGGATCCACACTGGAAATGATATTTAATATGAATATCTCTTTAAAATACAGATAGTCCCCATACTGCAGTATATCGGTTGTCTACATTAGTTAAAATGTTTAAAATAAATAAATAAATAATGGAATTTTGATTTTCTCTTTTCATAAAAAAAACAATCTAATGTAAAACATATTTTAGCCAGAACAGTCATTCTGGATGTATCTCTCACCCTAACAGCATAGTCAAAACCAATAACTGCAATTATTACATTATTTAGTAAATGTGAACTTTTTGACTATAAAACAGGTGTTGCGGTAATGATGGTAATTTAATTAGGTTTTAATGAGGATTTTGTGTAATTAGAAGTCATGAAGTCTTTTATAAGAGTAAGCACTTTAACGGAATAATAAGCATGGGATTTAATTCTATGCGGCACCGTATTATATACATTGCGCTTTAAGCTAAATGGATAAGGAAAACCTGAAATGGTTGGCTTTAAGCCAACGGATTTGACGAAAACGGATTTATAAATGATCTCTATGTAAAGAACTTCTTTTTAATAGTTGTTAGAGCACTTCATCTGTACAATGAAACTATTGAAGGCCAGCTAATATTTGTACAAGGAAAATCCATGCAGTTAATATTTACTAACACATAGAGTCAGCCATAGAGACATGAAAGGCTTTTAGCATCCCTGGGTTCAAAAAGAGGTTTAAATGAAAAGCATCTGCTACATCAGTTTTCTCCAATGGTCAGCCTTGGGGCCACATGTGGCCCTCACATGCCTGCTGTGCAGGTTTCAAGTATCAGCTTGCAAACTGTGCTCCAGGGAAAGACTACTTTACATAATGCATACAGATGTCACAACACTTAACTGACCTCCAGATTATTTAACTAATGCAATTTCGCACCAAACCAATTCAACACAATAGCAAAAGCCTTGAAACCCTGCAATTCCCCCCCTCCCCCACTGGGTGGTCACACATATAGGCGCACATCAGATAGTTTACATATCCCTATGTCTTAAAGTATCATGTTACTAGGAGAAAAGGAGCTTAAAAGAACTCAAGAATGCGCAGAAAAACTATTCATTTTCTAATTTCCCTTGGCTATATTTTGTCCCAAGTTATAGCTGAAACTGAAGAAATATATTTAAAAGTCTTCTCTGTGTGTCCCAGGAGCTCAACCATGTTTCTAATCCTCTTCCTCACAGTCATGTGACTATTTGCAGTGCAAATGGCTTCAATAGGAGCCTCCCTGCCGTGCCCTGTCTGTAGTAGGACTATTATTCCAGCTGGCTAGTGAGGGCTACTATATTTCCTGTGCACTTTTAGCTTTAATTTCTGTGTTTAGTGTTTCCCTAACTTGTGATACATACAGTGCAGACCAAAAGTTTGGACACACTTTCTCATTCCAAGAGTTTTCTGTATTTTCATGACTATAAAAATTGTAGATTCACACTGAAGGCATCAAAACTATGAATTAACACATGTGGAATTATATACTTAACAAAAAAGTGTGAAACAACTGAAAATATGTCTTATATTCTAGGTTCTTGAAAGTAGCCACCTTTTGCTTTGATTACTGATTACTGTCACCACCATGTTACAGAGCACATTATACTAATAAATAACATACCTTTATTATGTATATCACTTCCGTAGATTTGAAGAATGAGAACTTTGAATTCTTATGCAAATGAACCATCACATGCCTGTGCCACCCTGTGAAGTGAGAGTTGATCCTCCCACTGCTATTACATCACCCACTTGAGCAGTAAGGGCAGTGGTCAGGGCAGGTGTCAGCACCTGGAAAACCTGGGCAGATGCTGGAGCCCACTGGGCTCAAGGGGGCCCACTGCTCAGCTGAGAACTGAAAACATAAGTTTTATTAACAAAACAGCTGTATAGTCAGTCTCTTCTCTCACTAAAGCTTGCTGTCAACCATCCACAACCCCATGTCTGCTAAGTTTTCCCTCTCTGACAGCTGTCTTTTTCAAGTGATATACTTCTGTAAACCTATACAGCCACTGGACAGTACCATAGCCTTGTTATCCATCTAACTAACATTTCAGTGTAAAAACATGAAATGAATTATAAACCTCTACAGACCCCATAAGTTAATGGGATCTGTTGGGTAAATGTATGCCTGCTATGAGACAAGGTTGCATTTTTCACAGAAGCCATGATGCAAATGTGAATGGGGCCTTAAATTGTGTTTGTTTGCATTTTGTAACAAAAAGTGTATTAAGTCAACAATTAATGTTAATATGCATAATATGTATGATGGATAATTGTATAATAATATGTATACATTTAACCAACGCATACAGTATTCTACGAGTACAGTTAGGTGCACACATTTGTTGTTCTGACAGATCACAGAGCACCCTCCATTTGCATCCACCACCATTCACTGCAATATTAAAGACAAGGTGGAAGTTTTCTTCCTTCTTGTTTGTTATTGTTTTACATGGAATATAAATTCAGCTAAAAAAAAGAAGATATGATGTTCTGTATGAATCCAAGCACTCACTGGATTTAATGAATTGGGCCTCTTAACATGACTGACAGAAGGCCCCTGAGATTCTGTCACCCAAGGGCCTGCCAAAAGAGTGAGCCTAGGCAGTGCTCCAGGGCTGAAGGCCGTTCACCAGTGCTCAAACTGCCTCATTTCTATAAGACTTCAAAGTTGTTTTTCTCCAATTCTACAAAAGTGACAAACATACAAAAGGCATCAGGGGCATAACTAGCAAAGCCTGGGCCCCACAACAAACTTTTGACTTAGGCCCCGCCCCACTCTCACATGGAATAGTGCCCCCTTTATTGACACCCACATGGTAAAATGCCCCCCTTTACAGGCCACCACATGGTAAAACACCCCATTTACACACAGTATAATGTCCCACAGTGGTCTCTTTTTATAGTATAATGTCCCAAAGTGACCAATTTACACAGTATAATGTTCCACAGTGGCCTCCATGCAATATAATGTCCCACAGTGGCCTCTTCACACAGTATAATGTCCCACAGTAGCCTCCATATAATATAATGTCCCACAGTGGTCTCTTTGCATAGTATAATGTCCCACAGTGGCTTTTTCACACAGTAAATTGTCACACAGTGTCCCCTTCACACAGTATAATGTCCCACAGTGGCCTCCATACAATATAATGCCCCACAGTGGCTCTTCACACAGTATAATGTCCCACAGTGGCTCTTCACACAGTATAATGTCCCACAGTGTCCCCTTTACACAGTATAATGTCCCACAGTGGCCTGCATACAATATAGTCCCACAGTGTCCCCTTTACTCAGTATAATGTCTCACAGTGACCTCCATACAATATAATGTACCACAGTGGCCCCTTCACACAGTATAATGTCCTATAATGGCCTTCATACAGTATAATGTCCCAGAGTGACCCCAAAATATTTGTTCACCACCCATGAACTATTCTTAAACTCTGGGGT
This sequence comes from Leptodactylus fallax, assembly GCA_947044405.1. NCBI lineage: Eukaryota > Metazoa > Chordata > Amphibia > Anura > Leptodactylidae > Leptodactylus > Leptodactylus fallax. Next base: position 289,880 of record CAMRHE010000162.1, on the reverse strand, counting down.
GAGTAACACTGTTTTTTATGTTTAATCACTTCCCAATGGAACTCCACTCATTATACTCTGGGGTCTGAAGAGACCCTCTCTTCAGACCCCAGAGTATAATAATAGTAATTTTATTTCAGACGTGTTTGGTTCAAACTAAACTACCGAGCAAAGTTTGAGAGACAAATCTTGTGAGATTCTCCCAACAAATACTCTAAGTGTTGTTGCCCTACTTACCGATCCCCATTCCTGCCCTCAGCCACCTCTACTTCTCCCTTCAGCTTCCCATGCGCCACACTGAAAAATGTTAGCAACGTGAAGTGAGGCCCCATAGAGGGCTGAAGAAGGAGTGGAAGCAGACATGGGGTGGAGCCAGTATTAGTGAGTAAATAGCGGCCGTTATCTGCAGCACTAATATATCAGGTAACAGCCTATTAAAAAAAAAAAAAAAAAAAAGTAGGCTATGGGTCCCATAGCAGCTCTGGTGGGAGCTCAACCACTGAAAATTATATTGTTCATCACTGTAATATGCTCTGTAGATTAATACACTGACATTCCCCAGTCAGTCCTGTGAGCTTAATCTGTATGTATACTGAGCAATCCTGATAATAACATTATATATTACTACATTGACCATTATATATGTCAGCCAGTGGCGTAACTAGGAATGGCTGGTCCCCAAGGCGAACATTTGACATGGGGCCCCCCCAAAGCCGCCGCCCCCAACCCCCCCAAGCCGCCGGCCCCAACCCCCCCAAACCGCCACCCCCAACCCCCCACACACACAAACCGCATTCCTGCGCACACTATTATGCCCCATAGTGGCCCCTGCACACGGTATTATGTCCCATAGTGGCCCCTGCACACGGTATTATGCCCCATAGTGGCCCCTGGACACGGTATTATGCAGCATAGTGGCCCCTGCACACAGTAGTTTGCCCCATAGTGGCCCCAGCACACAGTAGTTTGCCCCATAGTGGCCCCGACACACAGTAGTTTGCCCCATAGTGGCCCCTGCACACAGTAGTTTGCCCCATAGTAGCCCCTGCACACAGTAGTTTGCCCCATAGTAGCCCCTGCACACAGTAGTTTGCCCCATAGTGGCCCCTGCACACAGTAGTTTGCCCCATAGTAGCCCCTGCACACAGTAGTTTGCCCCATAGTAGCCCCCACACCGCCCCGCACACAGTAGTTTGCCCCATAGTGGCCCCGGCACACAGTAGTTTGCCCCATAGTGGCCCCTGCACACAGTAGTTTGCCCCATAGTAGCCCCTGCACACAGTAGTTTGCCCCATAGTGGCCCCTGCACACAGTAGTTTGCCCCATAGTGGCCCCTGCACACAGTATTATGCCCCATAGTGGACCACCCATGAACGATTATTATACTCTGGGGTCTTTTCAGACCCCAGAGTATAATGATCGGAGACCCAGGAGAGGATAGAAACATAGAAAACACTGCAACTTACCTCTTCCTCGCTCCGGTGCACTCCCGTGCGCTACTAAGGCCATCTTCAATGTTGGACCGGATCTCGCGCGATCCAGGCCGGCGTCGCGACGCATAATGACGTCGGCTGACGTCTGGGACATCACCAAACAGGCCCGAAGCCTGCGGAGCGGCGGATAGGTGAGTTATAGTGGTTTTTATGTTTGCTCACCTCCCCTGGGCCCCCGATCGTTATACTCCGGGGTCTCAAAAGACCCCGGAGTATAACGATAGCAGTGATTGTGGGGTTCACGGTAGCGACTGCCACAGGGCTCTGGGCCCAGTAATGTTCCGGGCCCTGTGGCAGTCGCTACCACTGCTACCCCGGTAGTTACGCCCCTGATGTCAGCAGACTGTATTCTACTATTGAGAGCAGCCTGTATTCAACTTACTGGATAATCTAGTAACACTGATAAAGACAGTGGGGCAGACTCATCATGTCTTGTAAGCCAATTTTCTAGTGTACAATGTATGAACAATTTACATTTTTTTTTTTGCTCAAGCTTTACAAAATTGTTGTACTAAAAAATTGCAACTTCACTCTTTTATGCTGCCCCTCCCTAACAGGGGGCGTGGCATGGGTGGAGCCATTGACCCCAACAGAAAATTGGCATTAATAATGCCTGAAATCTATGAGCTGGTGCTGATATTAGTGCAGACACATGGACCCAGCAGAGGGTACCCCTGATTTATGAGGAGGCGTGCACCTCCATATATATATCAGGCACCCCCTCTGCCAGCACAGACAATATGAAGACAGGCATTGAAAACACTGGTCTACAGAAATCTCCCCCAGTAAACCGTCAGTAATATTAAAAAGGGTGTACTGCTTCTTTTTCCAAAAAATAGCACCACTTTAGAGAATAACCCCCCCCCCCCCCCCCAAAATTTTAAAAATAAACCAAATATTAATTTTTACAAACCCTACTCCTCCAGTTTTTCTAATGGCAATTGCAACCCAGGAGGGGACGCACGCGTTTTGCCGTTCCCCACCTTACTTTGCCCTGCCCGTTGTGTTCCGGTGGGGGGTGGGGGGGGTGGTTGTGCTGGTTTGGGGTGTGTTGTTGTTTTTGTTTGGTTGGGGTTGTGTGGCCTGGGGTTGGGGTTGCTGTTTGTGTTGGGGGGTTCTTGGTCGGTCCGGGCGCCCAGGCGGGGGGGTTGTGTTTCGCTGGGGGGGGGGCAGGCTTGCTGAGGTGGGGGGGTGTGGTGGTGTGGGGGGTTTGGGGGTGGTTGGGGGGGGCCATGGGGGGGGGGGGGGGAGGGGGGGGGGGGGGGGTGGGGGGGGGGGGGGGGGGGGGGGGGGGGGGGGGGGGGGGGGGGATTTTTTTATTTTTTTTATATTGATGTTTTTTTGTATGTGTAAACATCTGACAACACACATAAAACCGGGGGGGGTTGTGAATTATTTTGTGTCTTCTCCTTTTGGCCTGAGTGTAGGTTAGCAAGTCAGTCCCATTCATGATCATGGAACTGAACTGCAATGAGGGCGCTGTCCCTGAAAAAAAAAAATAGATGCAAAAAAACCCTTTTGACCTAACATCCATCAAAGATTAATTCTGCTTTATTTTTAGCTGATCGATAGGTTAAAGTCAAACTCCAATGACCTAAACATCCATACAAAGAGATTTAATTCAGCTTTTGCCTGCATTGTTTGATCCACAGATTTGTTTTAGCATTGAGTCTCTGCAGAGAGGTGTCTGGCTCCGTCTATAATACATAATTGTTTGGAAAAAAAAAATAAGTGGCAGAATCTGCAGAGTTGTTCTTTCTGCCTCAACAAGCTTTGTCGGAAAGGTAACAAATGAAGCAAATCATAATGCAGCTGCTCTAAAATCAGTCTTGATTTTTTTTTTCTTCCCAGAGAAATGGTGCCACCTGGAGAGATGCTGACTTGTTTGAAGTCTCCTGGACCTCAAGAAATGTCAATGAGCATTAAATGTAAATATAATGTTGTGAAGGTAAATCGTGAATTCATAAAACTTTGTAGTTCTGGCTATGTCAAACACCCAATATGATTGAAAGTACTGACGCCGCCTCACATTTCGGGAGACTGTGGTTTTCAGAACAATTTGACTTCTGTTTTGATTGTACGGTGCCTGACGACGGGGCTCGTAGGAAATGTGTTGTAAAACAATACAGAAAATGTAAAGACTGAAAAAATATATATAAAGACTGTTATTGTAAATGTGACTACAAGGGAAATGTATTCATTGAGGTATAAAGGAATATGGTTTTCTAATGATGGGGCATGAGTCTCTGTAGTTCATACTGGAACCGACTCCATAGCAGGGGTAAACTCTGCAAAATCTGTAGGCTATGTAAGACTAGGTTTACATTTTCCATTAGGCATTCAGTGTTTGTGTTCCGTCATAGGAAAATAAGAACAAAATACAAGGGAAAATCCCTGACAGAACCCATTGACTCTAATAGGGTTTCCATTTTTGAGTCCATAATTTTGCTGGTAGAAATAGTGCAGCACGCTGTGCTATTTTGTTAGTGCATTTTTTACATAATATGGCTCTAACAGAAACTACAACCGTCAACGCAGATGTGAAAGAGGTCTAACTCTGTCATTGATAATGTGAGCTTCTTTCTATGTGACAGAGATGTATTTGAACCCCTTAGACGCCAATGTTTGGGAGCTACTGATACCTCTGCATCCTCTATAGCTAAGCCCCTGAATCCAGTCCAATGTATTGTCACTATTGTCATTCATATTAGCATCATCTGATATTTGGTTATTATAGTGTTCAGTGGTTGATAAGTGATAAGGGATACTGCTAAAGAACAATCATAGGATTTGTACCAGTGAATGTATAAGCTCCAGATGTCTAAGACTGCCACTAAGTATGAAAGATTGGACTACAAAGTCAAATACTGTCTACCACCCCCTGCAAGCATATGCAACTCTCTCCACCATGTTACAGAGCACATTACAGTGAGAAACAACTTAGCTTTGTTACGTTACTTTTGTAGATTCGTAGAAAAACAACTTTAAAGTCTTATGCAAATGAGACAGCTGGTGCACTGGGGGCGGGTCTTTAGCTCCTGGAACACTGCTGCTCAAACCACTACCATCTCCTGCTTGGGTCATCCTGTGCAGTGAGAGTTCATCATTACCAATCTAACTTGAGCAGCCGGAGCATTTAACCCATCACTGAAGCCACTAACTCCCCTATTTCACAATGTTCCCTGCGCTTTGAGTCCCCTATGTTAGAAGTGTTTGTCATTGTCTTTTATAAAAGTAACCACTGTAATATGCTTTGTAATACGGTGGTGGTAGTTGAATATTCTGGCAGGAGGTGGGAGACTGCCTTTAATAAGATATCCCTATTCCCATTGGTGTTAGGTGAGTGTAATGTTTATTTATTTATTTTTTTGTATACACTTTGGGAATTTTAATACGGGGGGGCTAATACATATAAGAGGGCAATTTAAGGAAGGACCTTTAGCAACATAAGGAGGCATAACTAATATAAGGGGTATTAGGGAGCTTTAGTAAAAGGGGGTATAATTTATAAAGAAGGCCAGTGGGGTCAGTATGAATATAAGGGGCAAAAACAATATCAGGGGCATTGGGGCAGTATTAAAGGGGTTTCCAGGAATTGGAAAAATTGCAGAAGAGGCTGGGAAAGTTGAAACATTTAAAAAATATCACTCTGATGTCCGCTAGATTAAGGTGCAAGCTGTGCCTTCCCCACCAGAAGTCCTGCACCGCACGTGACCATAGTAGCCTCAGCGTTGGCTGGAAAGGACTTGGTGATGTCTCTCACATATGTCACTGGGCCCTTTCCTGCCACCTCTGAGGCCACTGATTGACTTCATTAGTCATATGCGGCACAAGACTTATGGTGGGGAAGGTACGGCACTCACTTGAATGGACAGTGATGGCAGACACCGGGACAAGGGAGGTTTTTTTTGCATTTCACCTATCCCAGCCTCCTCTGTGATTTGTCCAATTTCCTGACAAGACTTTTAATACAAAGGGGCTATTAATAGGCATTATTGATACAAGGAGGGCATTAGGGTGTAATGTTTATGTAAGAGGGCATCAGGGACATAATTTATACAAGGAGACATAAGAGTGTATAATTGACAGGGGAATTGGGCAATATTAATTTTAGGTGGCACTCAGGGGCATTATTGATTTAAGGGGGTACACAGGGCATTATTAATTAGAGAGAATGTTTCATTGAGGGGCACATGTAAGCCACAATATGTAAGCCAAATGGTCTTTACAGACCTGTGTAGAGCTGGTATCTACCACTAAACAGTCACCATATCGTGAAAAGATCGGTATACCTGAGTTGGGAGTTCACTTAGATGTGTTCTCACCCCCCAGGGATGCTAATGGCAAAAGGGAAAAGATGGAGGGGAATCATTCTGAATTCTATGACTCTCTCTTATTCTATCTATCTATCTATCTATCTATCTATCTATCTATCTATCTATTTATCTATTTTATTATCTATCTATCTATCTATCTATCTATCTATCTATCTACAAAAGAGTCCAGAGCAGCACTATGGGGGAAAGGTGCCAGGCCGCAGGGTTTGGCTCTATGATCCTCTGTCAACATATCCAAAAAAACCAGCACTCCAACTTTTGTGAAAAATCAAAAAGGTCTCCCAGATTTAGTGGACCGAAACTCTGCATATGGAATAATTTTTGCATCCATTTGTCTAGCTCTATCATAGCTATCAATCTACATGTAGATGTACTGATAAAGAAGACTCAGTTCAAGAAATTCTGTAATAACATTTTGTAAATGAAAACCTTGTCATGTAAATGTCCGTGAATGAAACTTTCTATTTATCTAAATTATACTCAATTATGCTCAAGTCCAGTAGAGTGGAGCATTAAAAGATACAGTCAGCTTGCCCACTAAGGATACAAAGACTCAATGACCTTCTTGCTCATCATGACCTTCATGGACATAGCACACTACTGGCATCGGAAACTATAATGCGACCACCGATACTTCACAGGCTCATTGCTGGGTCTTGATTTTATGTTATTATCATTTACATCACTGATCTTTGTTCGCAGCGAGTCCATTTCCTACTTTGATGAATTGCTTTAAACTTGTGAGAAAGGAGTCCTTTATAACAAGTAGTTTTATCAAAGTGGTTAATCGCAAGAAAGACGACTTGAAGCTGCTTATTCAATTAAGAAAACATTTACTGTATTTGATTTGTAGAAACTTCTTCAGACTAATCCCACTGTTCCTATCACTTTTCGCACTGTCTTAAGTAGTACAGCTAGATTTTGTTATTCAAGAACTGCAAATGGCTCTGTAGGTCATACACAAAGATATTGAGCTAATGTAGCAGAGCTGAAAGTGTTATTCGCATATTTGCAAATCACTGCTGAGATGGGAATAACTGTTCTGACTACCAAGGTGGGACTTACAGGAGCAGCCAAGCAGCGCTTCTCTATACTATTCCCATAGCTGCCATAGAGGTAAATGGAAGCTACGGATCAGCTGAGCTACTCTGAATCCATAGCTTCACAGCCATGGAAACATTTCAGATAAATGTGCTACACTGTTTCTGTACCTCCATTCACCTCCATGGGAGACACTGTAACGGCATAGGGCAGCACTGCCAACCTGTTCCAATAAATCCCACGTTATTGGTTAGGACTTAAATGCATTTTGGCAGCAAATTGCCAAGATGGGAATAACCCTTTAAAGGGGTATTCTTTTAATGACTGATAAATGCTAGACTGGCACCTATTTCCACAAGGAGTGATATCCCAATATCCAGTTCTGCCTGGAGCCATGGCAGTTGTGCTCATGTGATGTTCTCTCCATTCACTTCTATGGGATTTTCCATAATCAAGTGAGCAAGCATGCATGAGTATATTTTGAGACTCCCTTAGAAGTGAATGGTGGTATCTGTGCATCTGGGCCACTTCCCCATTCATAGTGGAATTGTTCAAAGCAGGATGGGACATCTACTAGAGACAGGTGTAGGTCCTAAAGGTGAGACCTGCATCTATCAGACATTTAAAGGGGTATTCTCAGTTTATACACAGGATATGCCTTACATGTCTGAGAAAACCCCTTTATTTCTTTGGAACAGCTCTTTTCTAACATCAAAATGTGTTTGTCATTTCCTTGGACATGTCCAGATGTACACATAGTGTGTGTGTCAGCAGATGAGCAGTCTTTTGCAATATTATATCACACAGTGACATGCTATCACTAAAGTGATGTATTGTTTATCCTATATGTGTCTATGTACCACCACCCAGTGGCTCTGTTGTGAATGACAGCCAGTTTGTAATTATGCCACAGGGATATAGTAGAATGATAGCATGAAAAACTGGCGTTCAAATTAGAGCTAAATCTGTGGTGACACTAGCGTTGTGCGACCATTCGGGGGTTCGGGGACTCCATCACCTATTCTGCTTAGACTTTGTAAATAGAAAAGTCCTGCAAGCAGGACTTTTCTCTCTGCCAAATTCGGGTGGAAACTCGACGGACCCCATTATAGTCTATGAGGTCCACAAGTAATGGATTTTTAAGCAGATAGACTTTCCATTTTTGGGGTCTCCAAGCAGACCCTAAGAACTGAAACCCAAACATTAGTATGAACCTAGCGTAAGTCAACACATCTCTAGCTGGGAGTAGGTAGGAATGACCTGACATGTACTGGGTGCCAGGGTATAATAACAATCCACCCTCTTTGACCAGGATATTTAGATACCAAGCTACAAAAGCAAATTGAATCTTTGCCCCAGGTGATGAAAGGCCTATTTTCTATTTTGCAATGTGTTATCTGTGACTACACAAACCAGCGGTTAAATATAATACATTTTTCATGTAAAATTTACCACTTTGCAGTCATGATGAATATCTAATAAACTGGTATGCAACAATACCAGTAAACCAGATTGATCTGAAAGTCTGACACTAAGTGGGTGCATGATTGAGATATACAGTATGTAGAGTATGTGTAATGTATATCTATATGCATCCATCTATTCAGAATATTCAATAATCTGGCATCTTAAAAATGCAAGAATGTAAAATATACTGTACATATCATCGTATATACTTTTGAGTAGAAATGTTGACACGTGCAGAACAGAATGTATACTATACAATCCTGAAGTTAATAGGTCAATATAAATTGCCTTCCTTGTCTGTCTCTCATCTAGGACACTTGAATGATGATATTTCTGAAGAGGCAATAGTAGGAGCTATCAAGATTGTGAATCTTAATAAATCTCCTGAGCCAAATGGCCTCTTGGTGATAAATTATCAAAGTTTTCTCCACTATGAGCTCCATGCCTAGTTAAATTATATTCCCCTATTATATCCTGTAAACCAATTCTAGAGACCAGGATCTGGCGTACATCAGCTCCATCTCAGGCTTAAAGACTCACTTTTGTCTAATAACTTTAGATCAGGTTCTCTATTTAATGTGGTTATAAAATACTGATCTATGCTGCCTATTCTGCCCTTACACACTAATAAATCTACTCTTATGCATAATAATTTACCTAACGGAATGTCAGGCTGAATATTAGCATGAAAAGTTCACTTAATATATTGGGGGGGGGGGGGAATTCAAATGTGCCTTAAAATGTCTTGACTTACTGCTTTAAATATATATATATATATATATGCTCAAATTGAGTCAAATGTATCAAATAATCACAAATGCTTGATAAATTTGGTACAATTTTTTTTAAAAAAGGGACAGTCTTTTGACAGCTGATGTAATGTATTATAATTATTTATTGTTTTGCAACTTTTTTAGGCACAATGAGACTTTTTAGCAGTTTACTCCAGGATCAGGGTGGAATGATTTTGTACCTAGAAATGCAACTTTTATATATTGCATTATTTCTAATTTCAGGCCCATTTTTTATGAGAAATTACAAATAATTCTAGACAGCTGCACATCTGTCAGAAAATGACATAAAAGGTTGATGAATATGGCTGATAGTTTTACGGGTGAAATTGGGCACAGATTACATAATTTTTTTTTACGCAAACCATTTGATGAATCCACCCCTAGTATGTTGGAAAAGTAATCCCACTTTACCTTGTTTCATCAGAAAATGGCCCGTTGTTTCAGTTTTTATATTAAGGATATAGCTTTAAGAATATTGATAGCTATCAATATCATTAACTAGATAATCCTAACAAATCCATAGACTGACTTCCTGTTTTGTAGAGATCACTTCTAAGCAGTCATGTTATTATCATTGCAGAGAGGATTATAATAACAAGTCATATATAAAACAGGACCATGCCATTCATAATATGATCCTGAAGTTTACCTCATCTGCCTCCCTGCACAATGAGCTCTGTACAGGTCACAGAGCATGCCCACAACACTTTCTCATAAAAGTCAATAAACCTGTCCATACTACTGGTTCAAATGGTGCATGTCGCTGCTGTAAAGCATATCTCTAATTGCTGTTATAACAGATAGGAAAAGATGTCAGGATTAGGATTATGAGATCATGATTGGGTTATGACATCATGATTTTGCTCTCTCACATTTCTTTTTGTGCAAAGTGGATAGCTTTATATTATGTTTCTAAGAATTATAATCCATTTTTATTTTTATCTCACTAAATAGAACAGCACAGAACAAAGAAAATTGGGTATAAATCCTTGGTCAGTAACACAATGACCATGTAGTAAAATACAAAAAAAAAAAAGGCAGCCCTCCAATTCAAAATGAAAAAGGACTTTATTAAACTAAGGTCCGCTATGAACAGAATCATTGCATTTGACTAATAAAGTCCACTTTTTCACTTTGATTTGGAATGCTTCTGCGTTTTAGTTTTAGTTATTTTGCGGTGATGCTGCTGCATTGTCAGTGTATGTTCCATAGAAAGCTCTCGATGCATACATTAAACAGATGCCTTTGAACGATGTCTAACAGTGGGATCCATAACCCATAGAGCTTCATGTTGAAAAAACAAGGTATACCACGCAGTGTAATCTAAAAATGTTAACACCCCGCAGATTATTTCAAACCAAATGTCGGTCTATTGAAAGTCTATAGTTCATAGTGGACTGCACATGAAGAAATTCTCATTTACTTGAAGAGGTTGTGAGGTTGTCAGCTGTATTTTGGGGTCAGAGCTTGTATTTTGTCACACATAGTCCTTATAGGTCAGTACTACTAATTTGCAGGCACTCCATGTGATACTTTATGGTCTCTCCACAAGACACTTTAATTTTCTTCTACAAGCAGAGTAGCTTCGTAATGCAGCAGGTGACAGATCATGGCATTATTCTCATGGATTTTCAGGGACTCCATAAGTAAAAAAAAAAATACCTGCCTGTCTCATATAGAATTGTACAGTGAGTGCCAGATAGAAGAGCCATCCTGTATGTGCAAATTGTGCTTGTCTTAGAAACAGCCATTAACTTTCTAGTGTCTAATAGAGGCATAATAGGTAAGGAATATGCAAAGGCATTCTCATTGACAGAAAAAAAAAAGAAAAACTTGCTGTAGCACCACCCTTTGGAAGGTAACTCCCTATAGATCAATGCCTGGTTTTCCATGAAACCTAGTGACACTGAACAGGATTAAAGCCAAACCAGGAAGAGATGAAGGAGATGTCCTGTTTTGGCTTTAATCCCTGTGAATGTTGATTTTATAGAAAACCAGCCATTAATCTATTTGGGACTACCTTCCAAAAGGTAGCTCTAGAGCAAGTTTATCTTTTTTCCATCAAGGAGAATTTATTGTAATATTCTTTTCCCAGAATTCCTAGATAATGAACTCCCAAAATGCATGATCTGTGAAGCTCTACACACCACAAGGTGGCCTACAAAGGCAACATTAAGGAGATATAGTACCCACTCTGACCCTAGTCAGAATAGTAACTTGTTGCTCCTAGGTTATCATGTAATAATCTGTAACATGGCCTCTAAATGATCATAAATCATCCCTAATATTGGTGTCTTCACAAGGGCAGAGGGACTTTTTTGAACACCCTTACGCTTGAGAGTCCAGGCGTTATCTTCATCTCTGTAGTTATTCCCCCTGAACTAATAAATTTGACAAATAATTATTTTTGGACTATCGTAGAGATATTAAGGGATTTCTTTGAGATGTTCTTATACAGTTCTTCTACATGGGCCCTCTTCTGTCTAAGTCAATCTCTGAGGTACAATATAATGCCATTGTATTTAATGATTCTTTTATCACAAATTTGTACCACATATTGTAGATCATACAGTGAACAATCCCTAAATGAACAGAATGTTACTCATTTTCTGTTGTAATTTTGTTAACATAGGAAAATATAAAAATACATTGCCCTAAATCTGTAAGCGCTTTTTGATTTTGGGCCAAGCAATGAAACATTTCAGTCAGAAAAAAGCAAAAACATTTGTATGTCATATAAATAAGATTAGGTTCTCCTGTCAGATGTATCTAAAAAAGTTAATTCTGAGCTCAATACTTTAAAATTACATGGGGTCAAACAAGGTCTGGGGGTACATTGTGTGGCCCTATCATTCCTTGATACCCAGATATATGTAAATTGCTCAAAATACTGTGTTTTCATTCTACCCTGACAGTCAAAACAGAATAAAAAGGCATGACTTGTTTTATGTATCAAATTTATACAAGCAGAAAAACCTGAGATTAAAGAATTCCATTCAAGGATGAAGAAGTTGAAAACAAAGTTTCAAGATTGCTTGCCTATAATGCATGTACAAACATATTAAGATGTAATGAAAGAACTAAAAGTTCAATATCAGGGAACTATATATAGATTTCCACTCTTCTAGAAATGAAGTCTTAGCACAGGTAAAGAAAAATACTGGGAATACAGTTATTATGAGAAAGAAATAAAAAAAAAATACTAAACCAAAATAAATAAAAAATAATAATAGTATATAGCAGAAAAAGTTATGAAACACAAAGGTCTTGAGATCAAAGTGAGCAGCATGTGAAGAACCAAAGCCAGAATTGTGCTTATGGTGGTTGAAGTTCTAGGTACCATCAAAAAAATGATTCAAAACGAATCTTGGACCACTTCTATGCAATAACAATGGCCAAGATGTGTTCTAAGATCACGAATGAGCATCGATTGTGTCACACATCCTTCAGACAAGACATATGAATGTAATGATCCAATGCTGGAAGTAGAGCCACAAGTTGTTGTATCACATGACGCCAGTGAACAAGCATGGCTTTGGACAGAGCAGTCACATGATGTCACCAAAGACATCACAATATGGAAGACACTAGGGGGAATTTACTAAAATCAAACAGGTGGCTGGTTGGGTGCATATGAAAAGTGTTTCTAAAACTCAAGAAGGAGATTAGACACACACACACTGTTAACAACCGATCAAGCAAGATGGCTGCCTCCATAACAATATACAAGAAATCGAAAAAAAAAAGTACTGTCAAAATAAGTAAAAAACAAAACACACTACACGTAAAGAATATGTGTCAGTAACTGGTTTTACTTAATAAAAGACAAAGGTGATATTTTCCCTTTAAGCCTATTTAATAGCCAGTAATTAAATAACTTCCTTTTTAGAGGACAATTGACCTTCTAGACCTTGTAGATTTTATGTCACTTCACTTAATTTTGTTCTAAGTATGTCTGACAAGGCATACAGGGCAAGTTACCTTTTGTCTATATGGCTCTCAGAAGTAATCTCCTAAAACTATAGTATGTCTTATTAAGGCTATTTGAGGACAGAGTTAAGTAATTCTAAGTTATCAGGTTCAGTTAAATGCTTGCCAATTACGCTCTGCAACCTCCTTATCCGTGCTTGATTTTCAATTGTCTGTCTTCAAGGTTATCAGTCTCAATTCTATTTTCCTAATTTGAGGAACATGACTATGATATATCGTATAATGACTTCTATGTTTGGGGACCAAAGGTTGAGAATAATTCTATAGCTTTTGGCTGGTTCAACAAGTCAATAATTCTCTGTGACTAGAAACTTTCTGGAAAGACTTCTCATAATATTTTACCTTCATCTTTATGTTTACTAAGAAAACCAAATGTCCTTTTCTAAATTAATTATCGCGGCCATCTGGGAAGATTGCTGTCAGATGTATTCCGCTATAGAATTAGAGATTCTGTCAGAAAAGGTAATAGGATGCAGAAAAATAAAGAAAGTAAAAATTATCACAACCTATCTCCAGTTTTTCTTGTGCGGAATATTATCCTTTTCATAAGCTTTCGTTCCAACTTCAGTATAAGTTCAGAAATTCAGATTTCATTTTAGGCATATTGGACTTAATATAATGACTAAGGCTACATTCACACGGCAGATTTTTTTTAGGGCCGAGGGTAATCTGTTTTCATGGATCCATCATAAACATAGCTCTACTGAGGGATCCGTGAAATCGAGCCGTGAAATAACATATTCTATTCTTTCTTGGATCATTCACATAGACCATTAAAACAAAAGTTGTGTGCACAGAGCCAATAAAGTCTATGGGGCTGTATGCTGGGTGTTAACACAACGACTAGCACATGGCCAATGGATACAGTCGTGTAAATGAGCCCTAAGGCTATGTTTATGGACAGAATTTGCCTCCCATTGTGATGGACAGGGACACTTTAACCATAAGGCAAATGGTGCATCTGCACTGGACACTATGGTAGCGGGGGCTGCTCTGCTGATGTGGATTGAGCCTTCCGTAGGAGGCAGATAAAGTTGAATACAATGGTGGAGCACGGAGCTTGTTTGACCTGAAACAAATAAGGGACCTGAGCCACCTGAACAAGAAACATATCTTGGGAGGTTTTCCCCTCTCTAGTAATGTTTTGAGCCACAGGATAATTAAAGGGTTTTTTTGTGGATTAGAGATATCCAAGAACCACTGTTTCCTTAGGATAAGTCATCAATATGAGGTTTGTCAGGGTGTGACATTCAGCACCTTCTCTGATCAGCTACTCTTCACACCAGCCAGCACCAGAACTAACACAAGATAGGTCATAAATTAAGGATGGGCAGGGGTCTGACACCCAGGCCCCCAGTCAATTAGAAGAGGCTGCAGTGTTTGCATGAGTGCTGTAAACTCCTCAGTACTTACCAAGCACAGTGCAGTACATTTGTGAAGCAGCTGTGATTGGTATCACAGCTCAGCCCATTCACTTAAATGGGACTCAGTTGTGATCAGGTCATGTGACTGATTAATGTGATCTCACACGGTCTGGGAAGAAGAAGAAGAAGAAGAAGGAGAAGAATTTGCTCAAGGCACTTGTGCCACTACAAACAGGTGATCCACAGGTGCTTGGGTGTCAGACTCCCACAGATCTTCAATTGATGACCTATCCTAAGCATAAGTCGTCAATCAAAAATCCCAGAAAATTCCTTTAAACATGTTTCAATAAAAAATAAATAAAATAATAATAATAATATTTCTGGAATATGCCTGTCCTATATAGAATCACTTAAAAGCAACAGAAAAACAGCAGACTTTAAAAGATAACATGACTACATCAGTAAAACTATTTATATAGATTCTGCAAATCTGACATTAAAATCCCTAGAAATGCATTGATAGATTATTGCAATTATGCAACAATAAGTCTACAATAGTGTATACTAAAAAGCATTAAAATATAATAATAATAATAATAATAATAATAATAATAATAATAAGTTACATGAAGCAAGTAATATGCAAAAAGGTTTGCCAATTGACAATCTCATCTTTGCTATATCTTAAGTATGGCTTATAAGTAATCGAGTCTTTCACATTGCACATACCTGAACATACCTGAATAAACAAATGCAAATTTATTTTTTTTTAATATGCAAATTTATTAAAACACAAAATCATATTTGTCAGCTAACACGCTGAAGAGGTGATGTCCATAGCAGGAAATTGGAAATTTACATTCTTCTTTGTCAACTCTTGCTAGAAAATTTGTTTCTAGGCTAAACAAAATTTCTTTTTATAACATCTTTTATAATACCTTTTATAAATTGTATCAGCGCATATTTATTATATTCATATCTGATATTAACCCCCATTCATATGGTAAATATATATTTATAATATAAGCCACATTCAGAAAGCACCCGCATTACACACATATCGTAGGCACATATTTTCTGCTATTTTGTTAACAATTTGTTTTTAGCCATTGCGCTTGCCATTCAGATTTGCTCTCTTGTTTGCTTGTTGGCATGACTGGAGAAATGATTGTTCGCAAACTGTCTTGACAGGTGTTGTGCAGCTCATTCAGCCTGACCTTGTGGCCTTACATGTACAGAGCTAAGGGCCTGTTGTTATAGATTATTTTCTCTTAGCGAGGCTGACATCTGGGTTTTTTACATTAACAGACCAGGGGTCTAACTAAACCTGGCTATGTGGTGGCGCCGCCTGCACTGTGGGGCTGCCTTGCTAGTGTGAAAGCGTGAAGACATAATTATTATCTTCTCCAAAGCCCATGTTGGTGGCCATGTCAAGATCAACACTGCTTGTCTGTACATCATACTGAGCATACTGCATGCTTGCCCTTGCTTGATCTTTTGCCCACCATGATGCTATAAGATTATATACATGCCGACTCTCACACTGGGTCTAATTGATACTCAGAACTGTAACATTTCGCTACCGTCCCGCCAGCTCAGCAACCCACTACATTACCAGTTAACATTATGTGATGGCAATAATCGCTGAAACAGTGAATGCATAATGGGGAAGATTTCTTCAATATTATTAAAACTTACTAAAATGATTTACTATTTTTCAGAATTTTTTTGTTTGTAAAATTAAAATTTCATCAATTTCAAGTATTTTTGAATGCAACCATTTTTATATGCATTATACTTTTAACATGCATTTTTTTCTAACTTTTTTAACTCCTTTATAGAAGCCTATGGAAAAGATGCTGGAAAAAAATGCTAGATCAAGCATTGTAGTATATTTTTATATTTCACTGCATACTTTTAGGTGCCATCTGGCTGCAGACTTTTTTGGGACTTTATTTTTTTTAATCCATAAAAGAGGTTTTCTTAAGGGTCATTTCATGTCTTCAATCCATGAAACATGGTCCATGTCCCAGCTGCATTTCCCAAACTGATCACGGTTGTGATGCAAAGTCCTCCTGAATGGCCAAAGCGACTCTGTACTGAACTGACATAAAGCTCTGCATTCGGTACTGTGGTGATGCAGCCATGTAGAAGGTCACTACATTATAATATATTATGATTCAGCGAGTTCCATTTACACAACGATGAGGAATCCAGTATATGGGGCTGGCACATGCACCATAGAACAATATGCACTACAGGTGCATCTCAATAAATTTGAATATCTTTGAAACGTTTATTTATTTCAGTAATTAAATTATTAAAGTGACCTCCTATATTTTCTAGATTCTTTACACACAGAGTCTTCTATTTCAAGTGTTTTATTTCTGTAAATGTTGATTATGGATTACAGGTAATGAAAACCCAAATCTAAGAAAATTATAATATTGTAAAAAAGTTCAGTATTGTAAATTCAGTGTCACCTGCCAAGGTTTCCTAAGCCTTTAAATGGTCCCTCAGTCTGGTTCAGTAGGACACACAATCATGGAAGACGCTGATTATGGATTGTATTACTGAATTACTGAAATGAATGAACGTTTCAAAGATATTCTAATTTATTGAGATGCACCTGTATATAAATAAAATATATTATTATTATTATTATTATTACTGATATTATTAACCAAATAAATATAAATTTAGTGCCATTCTCAATCTGCTGGTAACCAGAAATTTCGCCATTTCCCGTTTCCATTGCAGTCATTTTGTCTGACATCCTGTGACATATTTTCCTTAGTGGGGCCAATGCTGCAGTCAGCTATTCAGTGTCATTGTCTGGTAATACCAGAAGACCAAATGATAACTACATGATATCATGATAATTATGTGTCAACCGTTACGTTAAGCTCTCCAGTTTCTCCTGGTGCAAATTTAATAATAGTATCAGAACATGATAGCAAACCCTTGACAGACTGCAGTTCACATCACAACTAATGTGTGGGCACATATGGGATAGACATCTCATGACTTAGTATCATGAAGCCATGTTTGTTTTTGTTTTTGTTTTTTTTGCCAAAGCTGCTTATGTTGTGCCACTCACCTCTGGATACAATGGGGGAAAGGGGGATTTATTAAGACTTAGGACATAGTGGTGTTTACTGTCTGAAAAAATGGATCTGTAATTAGCAAAAAAACCTGCCCACATTGCATCAGTCTGTCTTCTGTAATCAGTCACAGATTCATAAAAGGACTTGCGTGTTTACACACACTGGTATGAGCAAGCCCAATCCGCAATCCTGAACAGGAATAGGACATGCTACATATTTTGAGGACCATTCCTACTGATCTTTGAAAACCACAGAAATGTCTGTGGAGCTATAGAAATGAATGGGTCTGTTTGCTATCTATTTTCACTGATGGATGAACTAGGGTGAAAAATGCAGTTGTGTTTTCGTGGCTTTAGTCTTCGATTGGTGCAACCAGAGGCTCCAACCTCTTAATAATTCTGCCACATCTTACAAGGTCTCATGCGCCAAAATTAAAATCTACACCAGTTAGGATTTTCAGGTATAACTTACACTAGTGTTCTGACAGGAGGTATAGTAAATCTGTCAGGTTGCGGCACCACCACTCTGGTCCACCTTGATCTCCACCCTGATCCACCACTTTCCTGAAAAGTGGCAAGCTGGTCAGAAAATGGAGCAAGTGGCACAATTTTGGCTCAATTGGCTGTGTGCAAAAAATGTGCCGCTTTAAGTAACTATGTGCCTATTTTAGTAAATTCCCCTCGGTATGTTGAGCCAAGAGGAACGGTAAGAAAGGACTCATCTGTCTTTTAGCACTTTTAGTTTTGTGTAATATTAAATTTGTGCAGGTGCAGAAAAGCCTTTAACATATATGAAATATATGTTTTTAATAACTTTTTGCCCATAATCTGCATTTTATGTGATTATTAAATGTGTATAATTTGTACATCTTTGATAAGGCACAACGGCATGGTACAGTACTCTAATCTAATGATATTGTGCTATTGGTAAATCTGCCGAGACAAAGTTATTTGTAATAGTTTCTGCGGGTTCTGCTATTAGTATTATAGAAAGCCATAGCTACAGTACAATAATGGTTTTCAGAATTTTTCCTCGGCGTGTATCATTTCAATAACATTACATTATCAGACTTTGGAAGAAGGCAAAAAGATTATGTCCAGTCATACAGTGTGCATAAAATTCAGCCATATTAGATAGATGTAAAGTGTATCTCTAAAAACATATAGATTAGCACAATTCATGGTTAATTGAACGAAAGCAAACTTCAGTTTATTCAATTTAGCAAGCGTAATCCCGAAGAAAGTCTACGCTTTATTCATCTGTATAGTGGGAAATAAGTCAATTTTGCATAAATGTGAAAATGAGATTTTCTGTGTACTCTGCACTGAATGGGGTGACCAAGGCTGCTTGACAGCCGCTGTAAGCAGCGGGCACTGGATCATTGGCATGTTTTATGTACGGTGGCTGTGTCCCCGTTGGACAAGAGAAATGGTGGTGCAGCTGGTTGAAAACTAAGGACCACAACAAACAAAATGTTCATAAAATACACCAAAACTTCATTATGAGAGCAGTAAAAAGTTTCCGAACACGCTGGAAGAGTATTTTTTCTTGGGTGCATATATTATGCGGGAATAAAAGAGTATGCAAATTGCATCCAGAATAGTTTATGAGGCTATATTCCAATGTAATATGTCATAGACCAGGCAGGAAAAAAATATCTTGTACTGATAACAAAAATCACAATGCGCTGCCAAAGCTGCAGGGTAGGATAGATCCAGACTGCAGAGCTATATCATAACCCTATCACCCTAGGCATGTTTATGTACATAAGATAACTGCTTGATATAGTTATCTGCAAATACATTGCTTTATATCAATTTAACACGCCATGGACAAGCAATTTAATATTTCTTTAGCAAAGTTCATGTAAGTAGAAGGATAAAGAGAGAAAAAAGAAAAAGTCGAAGAAGAATTAAAAGATAAAGAAGGAGTGAACCTAGAAGAATGATGACCCCCAAACCAGCCACTTACTACAGCCATGACATAAAGGTGTCTTCACATTTACAGGAATTGTCAGGATAATCATTTATTTTGCAAGGAGGCCAGGGAAGGTAAAAAAAAAAAATCCATATTCACCTGTCCCCGGTTCATCCAGTGACTCCCACTGTGGTCCGATCCTGCTTGCTCTGGGGTCTTGTTTTGGCGGATGTCCCCGCCACACTTGACCACTGAGGCCAATCAGTAGCCTCAGCCTTGGTCTAAGGAAAGGACACAGGACGTCACTCCCATAAGTCAATTGTGACGTCCAGGTTCCTTTACTTAGGCTGCTGATTGGTCTTAGCAGTCATTTGCGGCGGGGACTTTTGCCAAGACCCCGGACTGTGGTGAGAGACACTGGCACAGGGGAATTGGAAAACCCCTTTAAGGCTATATTCACCTGAATGAGGATAAAATGGTCCACTGCATCCATCTGGTATTTGTTTCACAGATCCTTCATAGACTTGAGTTTATTGAGGGATCTTTATATAAGTGATTCTAAGACATCATTATTTTTAGTTAGAAAACCAATGCCTGAAGCTGCACTATTAAGCAATTTTAATGCCAACATACTCTTTATTAGATAGAACTCAGCATCTAAATGCCAAATAGCGAGACGTTTTAATAAGGATAAAATCACTTACATTAAAGAAGTAGGATATCAATGCAAACTGCCTTTATTTTGACATGAGAGAATTAGTTGATTTACTTGTAACAGCACACCATGTGTTTACAAGTGGTACTGCAAGAAAAACATTACCCTGTTAGGGTATTTTAAAGGGATGTTCCACTTTTGTTCTGACTTTTCATTAAAACAACAAACAGTACATAATCATCTGTCTCTTCGGCCAGGGATCCAAAAGAGAGTAACAATTCAGGCCTCCAGCCTTCCTGACCTTCAGCCTGCACAGCAGCACATCAGCCAATCAGTGGCTGAGCAGTGATGCCGTGTATAAGTGGAGCATCAGGGCTCATCCACAGATCGACTGACCAACTTGTGTGCAGCAGAAGGTAGACAAAGATCCAAACGGAGATCCTCTGCTGAATGCCTGGCCGAACGAACAGATCAGTCTATACTATTTTATTCATCTGAAGGGGTTAAAAAAATATTAGGAACACACCTTTATGCTAAAAAGTGTGAAATTCTTCATTTTGTGCTTTCTTTACACCGTCAAAGTTAAGAGTAGCTATAAAGAGCATCTCTGATTTTGGAAAACCCAGCATGTATGTGCATTACAGGGCCAGTGTAGTACGTTATTTCCCCAGTGGTGGCGCTACAAAGGAATTTAATAATAATAATGATGTAGTGAGATTCCCGTTAATGAGCTTATTTTCCAGGACTGCTTCTTACGAAAAGACATTGCCAGAAATGAAATTCATGATGTTCATTACCGCCATGTTACCTCTAATTACTTCTATACGTTGAAATGTGAGTCTCACATTTATATCACGGCGTATTTTAGGTTTTAAGACATTTTGACTTTTTCTATGTGAACCAATTTTAATAGCAATATTAATAAATATGCCAGAAATGCATTATAATACATTCCAATATATTTCAGTATAAATTTCCCGTTTCCCCCTTTCTCATCGTGAACTTACACGGACATTATTTCTTTTCACCTGGGACGCATTTTTTATTTATAATGTATATGGCAAATTGAATCTGTTTGTTATGTGTTTTCGAGGGGAAGGCAATCACATTGAGTCTAAGGAATGTGTTATAATTAGATTATAGATCATTTGCCAGATTTCTCTTTGAAAACACTGCCAATATATAGCTATTAGTTCTCTTTGTGAAAGGCTTTTTTGTTGATAAAACAGAATAAAAAGCGCATTGACTCTGCGCTATTTACATTTTTATGGTATGCCATATGGCAGATGAGTCATGTCAGGATTGTAGACACTAAAGGAAAACTGACACCTACAATGCTAATACTACGTAGTAGAAGATCTCATACATACACCCACCCTAAAATTTTAATGAGAAATTTTATGAAATTGAGTTCTACATGGTAAAGCACATAAACCACAAAACTCCTCTATTTCAGATTGGGTACCATTTAGTGCATTGCTCTTTTTATTGGACGGACTGACGTCAGGTATAACCAAGCTAAATTTACCAGTTATCTGTAGAGATGGGTGAATTGACTTGTGCCGACACGAGTTTGACCCGAATATTCCAAATTGTTTCTTTTTAACGAAACCGAACAATTTGGAATTTGTCTCAGATGAACTTAAATGGCCGCCGCCAGTATATTATTATACATTGGGGTCTCTTCAGGGCCCAGAATATAATAGGTATATTATATTCACCTTCCCTCACCTCTTCTGGGCCTCCATGCGGCGTCCGGCAATACTTGTCTTCCTTCTCCAGGAGAACGACATCACAGAAGAGTGAAGAGCCAGCATCTGGCACTCTTCTGTGATGTCATGTACCTGGGGACATGAGGTCAGAGAAGGGCACCAGGCGCCTACATAAACAAGACACAGAGGGCCAGAGGCCACAAGGAGGCCCAGAAGAGGTAACTGAAGGTGAGTATAAATGTTTTTTGGGTTTTTTTTTTTGTCACCTTCCCTGGCCTCCATCTATTATATCCTGGAGTATGAAGAGAATCATTCGGAACAGGAGAGGCACAGTCAAGCAACCTGCAGCCGAAAACAACACACTGGTGTTTCATTTAACATGTTCCATAACACAGATGGGCTATAACAACAGATGACCAGTACAAGTGCCATTGTTATCTAAAGCTGACCATGCACAAGAGATGTTTATCTGCAGATCAATGGCAGATTTAACTTATTTTAGTAGCATCTGCTGTTAATTTTATGTATATAACCACCAAAGACATCAGATTCTTGACTGATTTCACCAAATTTAATTGGATTTGCCGAAGGTCCACAAAAAATATTACAAATGTTTGCTTGGCATTTGGCAAGTAGGTAGGCCAGGCAAATGTTGTAATCTGGTGGCTAAAATTCCTGGGAAACACTTGCTGTGTGCCTGGAAATGATCTTGGCAGATACAGGGGTGTGTAATGAAGGAGCCACATGTGTCTGGATGGTGGACAAGGAAACTGTGGGAACTGCTCATGTTTGTTGGTGGATCAAATAAGGCAAAATAGCTAGGTCAGAATGACCTAGATGGAGAGCAACTTGTCAAAATGATCATCCTGCTTCTCTCAGTCCTGTGATTTGCCCCATCTCAAACTGTCAAGTGCGTCATAAAGGCCTGCCTAACAGCCGACAACCTTCCACCAAGAGGTACACTACCCAAAAGTAGCCTCTGAGACTCTCTCTATAGGGCAGTGGGGAATTATTTTTACGCCCTCTTGTGGCAAAACCCAGTGTCTAATCTGAGCACTCCTGTAATCATTTACATAACTGCATGCCACGTTTTGCAGTAATCCAACATTTCTGTCTGCGTGCCTTATTTGTGAATGAGTGTATAATATGGCTCTATATATTTTAATTAAGACCAGTTATGTTTTGTCATATATTACATGGACACATATTATACTAACTATCACATTTTCATGTTCTGACAGATGCAGGTGATCAAGGCATGCTGGGTTATGTAGTTTGCAACAGCTGGAGAGCCAGAGGTTGGAGATCATTGTTTTAGTCTTTGAACATATGTTTAGAGGTCAATGCGGTTACTGTATTGTAGTTAGTGATAAAACTGATCACTGCTGGTAAATGTAAGGAGAATTGTGCTTTTTTTTAGCGCTGTGTTCATTATCGGGAGTTTATAAATCTGCACAATTATGGGAAATATGTTTTCATTTTTAATAGTCCTTTTGGTCTCCATTATGAAATTAGCTGTTAACAGGTCTGAGAATTATGTTTGTCGCTGGAAAGCATTGAGTAACGTAATTGCTCGGTACTTTCAATAATTGCACGCCTGTCTACGAGAGGATTGGAGCACATTTCTCCCTCAAATGTAGATATACTCTAGGTTATTGAGTTCTTTTCTTGTGTAAAGAGTAGAACCTGGAGCTGTAATGGCAGACATATTGGTTGTTACCAAGCTTGCCCTATATGCTTTTGTCCGTGGTCCCGTCTTATAAGCAATACTACAAGCAGTTAGGTAAGACATTTCTCATACTGCATCCACATTTGTGTCTATATAAAATAAATATGATATAGTACCTTTATATTTCCATACAGCTGTAATTCCTCTATATGTACTGTACTGTTTATCCAATATTGAGGGTATTCCCTTAAATAGTGTGAACAAAGTCTAACATGGACTCCAGAAAACACGTCATTTGATATATGTTGTATGTTGTATAACTAAACTTGTGATCTGATAACACCAAAATAATAGACCACTAATATGTGGACTACATTTTCTAAAATGTTCTTTCTTGTGGGGGAGGGGGTGGTAATGATCCTCTATCAGACCCTGGTTCCAATCAATACTTTTCATTACCAATTTTTTTATTATTTTATAGGGCTAGTGAAGGGGCCATAAACATTTAAAACTTTTACTCACCTCTCCCAAGGCCTTCATTTCCAGCAGTGACCCCTGGGCAGCTTGAGCCAACCACAACCCTCAGTGATCACTTTACTGTTGTGACATGTCATTTGTGAAGAATTCCTCATGGTGAGGCTTGTGATTGGCTGCAATGGTCACCCAGCACATACAAGACGTCCCCTGTGTACAGAAGGCCATTGCGGAAAATAGAAGCCTGGGGAGAGGTGAGTACTATTTTTGTTTATGCTTATGGCCCCTTCAGCAGCCATACTGAATTACAAAATTAATAAAATTATTAAAAGTATAATTCCACCATAAAGCAAAAAAGGTATAAAGTATGTGAAAAAAATTATAAGACCAGGCAAGTTTCTTAATTTGCTTCTTTGTCCAGTTATGATGCTTATGTGCCCATCATAGTCACTTCTGGTGATGGGCAGGGAATTGTAGCTACACAGCCCCATACACAGCAAGCTGTGATACCCTGCGTGTTCTGACAGCATTACCTTTTTAAGTTACTTGTGGTTCATTAGTGCTTCTGTGAAATTCGACTAAATCCTAGCTGCCGACAAAATTCTGGGAGACTTTTGCCTCTCCTTTGGTCCTAGCCACAACCCAACTGGGAATTCCCATTTCACACATAGGAACTCCAACAAACTACCCATTATGTGGGTTCATTTTATCCAAATCCTGCCCCTTTGTAGTTAGCCACACTCCTTCCTGCTCATTTCCCAGCAACTATGGACTGAATAGGCTAGCCTTCATTTCCCATACAATAAATGAACACTACTGCATACCAGGTACCCCACAAGACCTGTCATTTTTAAGATGCTCTGACCTCGTACTCTAGCCATCACAATCTGGTCCTTATAATAGTCATTATGCTTGGACATTTTTCCTGCTTCTAACATATCAACTTCAACCATTTCCCTGAAAATACATACATATGGTGGGGTCAGAAAAGAAAGCTGTGAGTCAACCTGTGTTTAGTATCTATCTAATGTGTATGATTAGATGTACAGTATATATAGAAGTGAATGTGGGAGTGTGACGTCATAGATGGTCATATACTGGAGACTGCAAATATGTGATATACTGTGGAAATTGCCTACCACTGAGAAAGTGCATGAATGTCAATTATTACAAAGGAGTTAAACTAAGATATAGCCTGCAAAATAATGTCTAACAAATAATCATAAAATGCTCAATAAACTAGGTAATGGATTCTTCATCTACATAACTATAGCTGGAATTCATAGCTGTGTTGTTTCCATCCTCCCAGCAATCTGCTGCCACCCAATGCTGGCTGAGCATATGGACTTCACCGAGGAAAGGGCAAAGGATAAAGATCAAGCCTGACAGGAAGAGGAATTAAGCAGATGGATTAAATAGTCATAAAGATATCCGTTAGAAAAGACCTGACATGCAATGAAGATGTAATCTAGCAGATATTAGCATGCACAGAGCAGGGTTAACTTGGCGGTAAGTTATGTTTGCATTAATGATCCATTATTCACTTCATTTATTTGTCACATTATTGTAAACCCATAATAGGGGTAATTAAAGTATAGATTATATTCACCCATTGACTAGGGTTCAATTGTGTAGCGACAGTACTCTTCATCTAGTGTTGATGATGGCCATATTATGGATACCTCACTGTACTCTAATTATATTACAATAGAAATGATCACTGATGTTATGTTCATCTTCACAACCTATTATTTTCAATGCTTTCAACATATCCAAAGTAAAATTATAAGGCAACTTTGTAATAGGTGCTAAAATTCTAATTCATTTGTAGAGTTCCTATGCAAAGCAATGTATCTCCAAGGTAACAGACAACAAACTCTGTTATCTTGGTCTAATCCTGCAGTCACTTTCATGTGTCTTCTATTTCCTGTTTGGGTGGGCTCACTTTAGGTGCGCCGGCACTCCGTCTGCCACAAAACTGACCAAGATTGCGCCGCTGAAGTGGCTGCCTGTTAGGCAGCTCTGAGACTCTCTCTCTCTTATTTTTTCTTTCTCTGTCTGTTTTTTTATCTCTCTACTTAATGGACTTTACACTATGAAGAAATGAAGAAACAAAGACTTGGAATTGGACCTTTGTGATACTTTTTTTTTTTTTTTTATCTGTCTTTTTGTCCTGCTGAAATGGGGACTCTTGTGTCTGCAGGCATTTCTTTTGTCTACACAAGAGAGAAATTACTGCAGCTTAGAGTCACAACAACAGGGCTGCATACCATTTGCCCACCCATCCCCCAAGAACTCTGGAGAAAGAAAAAGCGGGGGAGGGGCTGCAGAGCAGGAACTCTTCAGAGGATTAAAAAGAGGCATTACCGACCAACTGTTCCCTCCATCATTATGGGCAATGTGAGATCTCTTGCAAACAAGATGGATAAACTAACAGCGCTCACCAGGCATCATCAGGAGTTTCGGGTGTGCAGCATGATGCTACTTACAGAGACTTGGCTCACTGAAGTTACTCCAGACTCTCTGGTCTCCTTGGATGGTTTTAAACTCCTTCGGGCAGACAGGACAAGGGAGAGCGGTAAGAGGAAAGGAGGGGGCTGGCAATGTTTGTGAATAATAGATGGTGCAATCCTAGGCACATTGTGATTAAGGAGCAAACTTGCTGCAAGGACATTGAACTATTAGCTGTGAGCATGAGACCTTTCTATCTACCGAGGGAACTATCACATGTCATCGTGATAGCTGCATATGTCCCCCCCTCTGCGAAAGCTGACGCTGCCTGCGAGGTCCTACAAGCCACGCTGAGCCAGTTACAGTCTCAGCACCCCCAGGTCCTCCTTCTTGTGTCTGGCGATTTCAACCACGCCTCTCCATCATCCACACTTCCCAGTTTCACACAGTATGTAACCTGCCACACAAGAGACAACAAAACACTGGACTTGTTCTTTGCCAACGTGAGGGAGGCATATAACTCATCAGCCCTACCGCCCCTGGGAAGATCGGATCACAACCTAGTACATCTCCGACCTGTGTACAAGCCACTTGTACGTAGAGAACCAGCTGTCACCCGCACAGTGAGGATATGGTCCGAGGAGAGTGATGAGGCTCTGAGGGATTGTTTTGACACAACCGCATGGGAAGTTTTGCAGGATTCGTATGGAGAAGATATAGAAGGACTCACCCACTGCATAACGGACTACATTAATTTTTGTGTGGACAACACAGTACCCACAAAAGTGGTGAGGTGCTTCTCCAACAACAAACCATGGATTAACTCTGATATAAAAACACTACTTAAGGAGAAAAAGATGGCATTCAGGACAAGAGATAAGGAGGGGTTGAGGGAAGTACAAAAGGAGCTGAGGCATCTAATCAGGCAAGGAAAATCCACTTATAAGGAAAAAATGGAAAAGCAAATGGAAAGAAAAGACATAAGGGGGGTCTGGGAGGGGCTTAAGTCAATTTCGGGTCATAAACAGTCTGTCTGCCAGATTGAGGCAGATGTTAACTGGCTTAATGAACTAAACCTATTCTTCAACAGATTTGATCACACACCAGCTCCTCCCACCCCAGTATGTCCTTCAGCTTTCCCCACCACAATGACTTCTCCCCATGCAGCCACTTCCCAACAGACCAGTAAATCCAGAAATCTGTCTTTATCTGGCCACAGTCTGACCTTCACACGGGCCAAGGTGAGGAAGGAGATGAAAAAGATCAAGGCGAGGAAAGCCGCAGGGCCAGATGACATCAGTGCAAGGCTAATTAAGACTTGCGGGGACCAGCTGTGTGGTATAATTACATATATGTATAATATGAGCCTGAGGCAGGAAATAGTCCCTGAATTATGGAAATCTTCTTGTGTGGTACCAGTTCCAAAGAAACCTCACCCTATGGACCTCAACGACTACAGACCTGTAGCACTGACATCCCACTTGATGAAGATCTTAGAGAGACTGGTTCTCACACATCTTCGCCCTCTAGTGAGCCCCGCTATGGACCCTCTCCAGTTTGCTTATCGACCGGGCATTGGGGTAGATGATGCCATCATCCACCTTCTGCACAGGGCTCTGTCTCACCGGGAAAAACCAGGGAACACGGTGAGAATAATGTTCTTTGATTTCTCCAGTGCTTTTAACACCATACAGCCCAGGTTACTGAGAGACAAGCTGGGCCTTGCTGGAGTGGACCACCACCTCTCCAACTGGATCCTAGACTACCTCACAAATCGACCTCAACACGTGAGAGCCCAAGACTGTGTGTCAGGTACCGTGATCTGTAATACGGGGGCACCTCAGGGTACGGTTCTCGCCCCTTTCCTCTTCACACTGTACACTGCTGATTTTAGGTGCAACTCATCCAGCTGCTACCTACAGAAGTATTCTGACGACTCTGCAATAGTAGGCCTCATCACAGACGATGATGACAGGGAGTACAGAGAACTGAACCGGTTTTTGTGGACTGGTGCCACCAGAACCACCTGAAGATTAACGCGGGGAAGACCAAGGAGATGGTGGTGGACTTCCGTAAAAGCAGATGCCCTCCAAAACCAGTGGACATCCTGGGGACGGGCATCGAGATTGTGAACACCTATAAGTACCTGGGTCTGCTCCTTAATAATAAGCTGGAGTGGGCAGATCATATGGAGGCCCTGTACAGGAAGGGCCACAGCAGGCTCTACCTGCTTAGGAAGCTGAGAGCCTTTGGAATCCGGGGGCACTTCTTAGGACTTTCTTCAACTCGGTAGTGGCATCAGCCATCTTCTTTGGAGTGGCCTGCTGGGGGAGCAGTATATCAACCAGGGACAGAAATAAACTTGACAAGCTGATTAGGAGGGCCAGCTCTGTCCTGGGGAGCCCACTGGACCCAGTGCAGGTGGTGGGTGACAGAAGGATACTGTCCGTGGTGAGCTCCATGCGGGAGAATAACTCCCATCCCATGCATGAGACTGTGATTGCGCTGGGCAGTACTGTCAGTGACCGACTGCTCCAACCTAGGTGTGAGAAGGAGCGCTATCGGAAGTCTTTCTTCCCCACCGCGGTTAGGCTGTACAACCAACACCGACCTAAGCGGAGATCATTACATACAGAGAACTGAAATATCTCTCTGCCTGTTAAATCCCCCCCCCCCCCCGCTACGTCCTATCTGTCTGTCTGCTATTAATGTAATGCCTCTCACCTTGGAACATTCCTGTACATGTTGTATTTGTATTTGTATCTGCTTATCTTATCTTATCTTTGCTGCTGTAACACACTGAATTTCCCCACTGTGGGACTATTAAAGGACTATTATTATTATTATTATTATTAAATGTCGTAAAACTGGATAGGAACTGAATAGGGAAAGGTTTGCGACGCTTGGCTTAAAAAACCATTCACTTCTATGGGTTTTTAAAGCAATGCGGCGGTGAGCGCTTACACCCTCGGCGCCGCGAAGCCGTTTTTTTTTCGTCGGCCACAAAGTCCTGCATATCCGACTTTGTTTCCGACAAAAAAAAAATGGCTTTGCTGCGCAGAGGGCACACACCGCCGCATTGCTTTAAAAACCCATAGAAGTGAATGGGTTTTTAAGCAAAGATTCGCAAATCTTTCCCTATCCAGTTTTCTGACATTGAGGTCGGATTCGCGGAGGACGTAGTGCCGGCGCAAGTGTGAACCCACCCTTACCCTTAATTAATGTTTAGCACATAAGTTAAAGAGGTCTTATTAGAGGTCCCACCACCTGGATACCCACTAAACAAAAAATGACTACTTCTAAAGGCCCTCTGTGAATGGACTGGTGTGGTCACTGTCCCATACACATCTGAGACTGACAGAGCGCTATCTCCACCAGTCAAAAAGAAGTGAACAGAGTGGTGCACGCTCACTACTGATTAAATCACAGAGCGTTATAGGGGTCCCTGATTCTCATGATCAGTGGGGGTCCCATCAGTGAGACCACCAGCAATCAGACACGTATTCCCTATCCTATGGACAATGAAAGTGTTGTTCAGAGGTGTTAAGCTCCTGGGACTCAATGCAATATTTTAAACAGGTCCCCAACTATAGTGTCTCATTTCTAATAATAGTCTTCTCATATTGGAAAAAGGCACTTAAAGATATATTCCTGTTGTAGTTTGTAGAAAAAAACCCCAAAAGAACCTCTTTAATGTAGAAGGAAGTATGATTGCGAAAATCAGACTACACAGGGTGTGTTTGCTGTCTGTTGCCATGGCAACTCACAAGTCTTCATTAGACTAAACTGGGTTTGTTTGTTTTCTGTTAACATGGTGACGTACCTATAATATTGCAAAGTTTTATTTTGGGACAGTAACTAAAATTATTTGCAAATGTAGACATAAGATATCTATACAAATGATAACATGCTATGTGAAGTGAGTTATATCTCCTCCTAGTTGTCCATTTTTAAAATTACTGCATGTATAAGAAATTTGCTAAGTACTGATCACTGGGGTCAAGACATCAGTAGGACTAGATGGAACAATTGTGAAATACTCCATTCAGATGAGTTCACGAGTGTAAGAATTTTGTCTTAAATTGATTGCTCTTCTTAGTCTACTTTATATGACTATTAGATCAGTAGGGAACCATATAAAATAATAAGAAGAAATGGCTAGATATTACATGTCAAGTCTAAGATTTTTATTTTGTGAAATAAACCATTACTCAGCGGTTTGCTGCAGAGAAGAGATGAACAGAGTCAAAGTAAAAAAAAAAAAAATCTCTAGATACTGTACAATTATAGCATTTTGCCCTTTCATAAATGGCTTAGTAACTTACAGAAGGATTGTTGGAATTACTGTATAATATAATGTGTATTTCTGCCTTGAACACCTCTAAAGTCATTTTTTTTAATACTCCAAGGCATCTGAATTCATAATAAAAATTAAGAAATAGTCTTGATAAACAATACCCTAATATTTCATGTTTACCACTCCTACGGAGATCTATGTGTTTCCATAGTTACAGACTACAATCAGACTATGTGTAGTCTGAAGCTATTGTCATACACTGTATTTTTTTCGATCTGTCCCATACTTTTTTATATCTAGAGATGAGCTAACCAGTTTGGATCAAAAAAGATTGGACCTGAATTTTCCAAAAGGTTTGTGCTCAAACCAATCCTGAAATGTTTGGGGTCATTTTCAGTGGTATGTCGGCCTACTGGGTGACGTCACTGGTCACTGGGAGACCATTGAGGTCTGTGATTGAGCATCAGCAATCACTTTGGGTGCAATGACGTCATGATGCTTGTGTTAAAGCCCCCATGTGACGACTGAGGCCCAATTACAGGTCTCAGTGGTCCCTCAGTGTGCGTGACATTAGCCAGGAGGCAGGGAGAGGACCCAGAGGAAGCACTGGAAAAGAGGGAAGGTGAGTATACATGTTTATTATGTTTTCAAGCCTCCATTTATTTATTACACTCTGGGGTATGAACAGACCTCAGGGCATAATAATAGCACTTCCAGACAAACCCACAAATATTGGTTGAAACAAATCTTGTGAGGTTCTTTATTTATAGCCTACTGAATTTAAGTTAGCAGAAATGAAGGACAAATGGACGGAAATATGACTATATCTAATAAAGTTTGTGAAAAGGATAGACACCGTTGTTCTCCATATCAGGATAAAGTATATACTGACGTAATAACACATGGAATAATGTACAACAGGGAAAAATAATTGCAGTGGAGTTAGATTATTTTTAGATATACCTACAACTTTTGGCACATTCTAATGAAAGTGTACACTGATGGATGTCCTTGGGACATGGGGGGTGCAACTTGCAGTAGCCTAAACCACCTCCATAGACAGTGCAGTTTTCTTACAGTCACTTCTATTTTTTGGGAAGGATGATCTTGTTTCCCAGATCCCATTAATAGTCTAATTATTATACAAGTGGCTACAAGTTATTTTACAGCTAGAAACAAGATAGTGAAGAGGAGAAAGAAGGAATTTACTGAAATTATTTCCCAGATAGAACAGAATTGTTCATGTTTTCCAAGTTTTAACTGCAATATCATACAGAATAGCATAGTGTCAGGGAAATTGATGCTATTAAGAAAGAAATTACAAGGATACTTTTTTTTTTGTGAACTTTTTATGTTTAGTATTGTATTAAATACAGTAAATGCCACCCTTTCCTTCCACCTATATGTATAGGTAGCGCTGATAAATTGCATTAAGCATTCAGCTACTTCTATTACATTATAATGACCTATGTGAAATTATTTACGCAGGTCATTTTGTATTGCCAAGGACAAGGTCTCTCTATGAATACATTTAAGTTAAACTTGCTGGCTGATATGACAGGGAGGAGTGGATGTGCTGTACTTGTATAAAGTCAGAACTGTTTTAATTAACTTTAGCCCGCTCAGTACTTAAGAAGGATAAATTAGTGAAACCATTATGCATTTTTGTATTGTAAATATTACTGTGTCGTGTGTCATGCTTAATAGTATTTAATGACTCTAAATATGTTAAATTTGGTTGTTTGTCTGAGTCTTAATTGAACAACTTAACCTTAACCTATTCCATCCTTTCCCATTTTGATCCTCTAAGTGTAATGTTCTGGAGTGATCTTTCGATCTGTAAGAGTATGCTCTTAAGGAGGCCATACACATTAGATTGGTGTCACCTGGAACACACTGATTTTGTTGTATGGAAATGGAAATGTTCTGACTTCCCCAGATGGCAAAGAAGGATAGACTGTTGGATTTCGACTTGCCTGATATTTTTGTACTCAAGGGTGATAAGTCACGGTCAGAGGTTTTTGGCAATAGCTTACTACTTTCTGCCTTTTGAGAAAACATGCACGCACAGTTGAGTTTTCACGTGTATGAAGGTTGGTGGGGAGAGGGATCAGGAAGGATGACCAACCAGTTCTCTAACGTGTATATGTAGTTTTACTTTTTGTTTTTACTGGTATGTATCTTGAAATAATAAAAATCTGGATATCTCTGTGTTAAACAAAGGCCGTAGACTTCTGTGGGTGACATATTACTGCTCCATACAACTGGGGAAATGAAAAAAGTAGAGATGAGCAAACCAGTTCGTTACAAGCCAAGATGATTACAAATTTTCCAAAAATCTCAGGTTCAGCCAGTTTGGAGTTCACCACCCATGAATAATCCTTATACTCTAGGGTCTCTTCAGGCCCCATAGTTTAATAAGCAGGGGCCTTGGGGATGTGCAGAAAAAATAATAAACAGTCAAAGCGTCATGAGGTTGACGCCCCCGTTGTGACCCAATCAATGACCTCAGATGTCCCTCGGAGCAGCTGGTGTCACCCAGGAGGCAGGAAGAGGCCAGAAGAGAACTGCAAGGGAGTGAAGTGAGGGAAAGTGAGCATAACTGTTTATTATGCTCTGGGTTCTCACAAGACCCCACAGTATAATAATAGCACTTCCAGGGTTGGCCCATACAAGTTTGGTTCAAAATTAAACTGGTGGGCGAACCTCAGGAATATTCACGCAAAAAATCTTGTGAGGATCACCCATCTTTAGTAAGCAGCTGTAATACACATGAGCTCTGAGTTGAATTTAGATCTCTATAAGTGTTCTGGGAATATCTGATGATGGAATTCAGGTTTAAGAAATAAGAAACAGTTAGCAAGTTAAAATAACTTAATCATTTTGTGTGGCTTTTGATGGAAATTGAATATTTACCTAGACCCCGCCAAGCAACGATTCATCCTCATTTAATGAGTAACATATCACAATAAAAACGGTATTAAACCTGACGATCACTTCTGTCTTATTAAATATAGCAGCTCCCGCTGACGGCCCCTCATGTCATTTAACTCTTGCCAAAAACTGATAGAGAAATCTTTTTGCATGGAACAATTGACTAAGATAAATTGGCAGGTGGAGGATCGAGAACAGCGGGGGTGAACTATTAGGGATTATGTTAAAACTTTTGCATGCTGCATTAACCATCTTATACATCCAAGTCTGGCTTATGGTAACAATGGTAGAAAGCCAATTATGAGACAGTCTTTTTATCCTGTTGGACAAACCTGACTCCAGTTCTGATCTCTGAAATTTAGATAAGAGCAAGCAAAACAATGCGGCTAGAAATAAATTGCTGGACTTTAATTGGTTACTGGGTTTATTTCTTGCAAATCAATGCAGATGGTTGATTTATGTAAAAAGAATCCTTGTTAAATTTACTGTATACTAAATATACCAGCTTAGAGGATATTCACTAAGTCTGAAATATATTGAGGGGATTCCTTAGCAAATCATAGGTTATGCTGGCACTGCTTATATATGTGTATAGTAGTGTTAGTAGCATTAAGTATCAAATGTGTACTGTATATAGTATGCATGTAGATCGATAGATAGATAGATAGATAGATAGATAGATAACAGATAGATAATACATAGATAACAGATAGATAGATAGATAGATAATACATAGATAGACAGATAGATAGATAATACATAGATAACAGATAGATAGATAGATAGATAGATAGATAGATAGATAGATGCTTCTCCAGACACAAAGAGTAAATTTGCTGCACAACCTCTTTCTGTAAATATCCTGGACAAGGCACAGTAACTTATTGGCACCCACCTGGCATCTACCAGCTGTGAGACACAATCCATAAGCCCCTTAACTAGAGATAGCCAAACATATTAGATGAATAGATCCAATTTTGGCAAGACTGGCCAACCATCTAATGTGTATTGGGATTGCCTGACTTCCCTTCCCCCAAAGGCAGATGCTGAAGGATCAGAACAGTTGTTTTTCAATATGGCCAATCCTTTTAATCTCAATAGAGAGCCCACACCCTCAGGGGAGAACTACCTTCATCTTATTGAGAACACATGCACACCTGATTTGTTATGGAGAAGGGGAGGAGGGTGATTGAGGGATGGGCTTTTGACCAACACCTATTTAATGTGTCTGTCCAGCCTGTGGATGATAGATAGATAGATAGATAGATAGATAGATAGATAGATAGATAATAGATAGACAGACATGATAGATAGAAAGATAGATAGATAGATAATAGATACGATAGATAGATAGATAGATAGATAGATAGATAGATAATAGATAGACAGACATGATAGATAGATAGATAGATAGATAGATAGATAGATAATAGATAGATACTTCAGATAGATAGATAGATAGATAGATAGATAGATAGATAGATAGATACTGAAGATAGATGATAGATAGATAGATAGATAGATAGATAGATAGATAGATAGGAAGATAGATAGATAGATAGATAGATAGATAGATACTGAAGATAGATGATAGATAGATAGATAGATAGATAGATAGATAGATACTGAAGATAGATGATAGATAGATAGATAGATAGATAGATAGATACTGAAGATAGATGATAGATAGATAGATACTGAAGATATATGATACTAGATAGATAGATAGATAGATACTGAAGATAGATGCTAGATAGATAGATACTGAAGATAGATGATAGATAGATAGATAGATAGATAGATGCTGAAGATAGATGATAGATAATAGATAGATAGGTAGATAGATAGGTAGGTAGATAGATAGATAGATAGATACTGAAGATAGATGATTTAGAAGATAGATAGATAGATAGATAGATAGATAGATTGATATCCTCCTTAGCACATTTGCAGTAAAAATTGCCACAAT
Organism: Leptodactylus fallax; assembly: GCA_947044405.1. Taxonomy (NCBI): domain Eukaryota; kingdom Metazoa; phylum Chordata; class Amphibia; order Anura; family Leptodactylidae; genus Leptodactylus; species Leptodactylus fallax. The sequence goes on along the minus strand of CAMRHE010000162.1, from coordinate 254,230 downwards.
GCTGAATATGTTATTTATTGGTTGAATGTACAGAACTTTGAGTAGTGAGTTCCCAAAGTGAGCAGATTTACCTCCAGTAATACTGTAAAACCAGATAACACATTGTGATACGATGAATTGTGCCAGCTGACAAACTCAGTTAAAGTTTATTGACAATGTGAGCTCGGGTTCTTCTGTATGTGTGGGCGTATGTGTATATATCAGAAAATACTGAGCAGAATTAACTACTTAGGGTACATGCACACAATCAGTATTACATGTGGATTTTCTGTGCATGTATGCTTAAAGGTGTTATGCCATGAAAAGTATTTATCCTGTATCCAAAGGATAGAGAATAAACACCTGATCGGTTGGGGTCTGACCACTGAAACCCACACCGATGCCAATAATGGGGGGTCCTTTCCTCCACTACGCATTCAGCCAGATCACAACCATGCTGAATGTAGGTATGACTGGTGCTGGACCGTGCTCCTATCCAAGTGCCGGAGACAGGAGTACTTTACTTTAGTGCTCCAACTGAAGATGATGTATCCATATACCTAGCCAATAAATGTTCACCAGTATGTGGCATGTAACCATGAGATAAGTGACTGGCTGCAGTGGTCACATGGGCATACAGGTTAGTCATTGCTGCAGCAAGAAAGCTAAGACCTGCAAGGGGCACTAGTGCGGTATTCCTGGAATACCAGGGGAGTCAATCAGTAATTAATCTTTTTGTCATTTTATATTCCACCCCCTTTACACCCAACTTGGGCACATGTTTTTAAAAAAATTCTAAAAATCCTTAAATACAGTAAAATTTTATAAACACTTGCTTTATAAACACTAAATTATTCTGCAATGTACAGTAACATGAAATCTTAGTTTTAATTTTAAATTACAACATATTTTCATTGCTATATTATTTGCAAAATTAAGTTCAATTTCTATGAGCCAAACAGGAGTTAGCTCCCAACCAAGAGCCACAGACCTCCCAAACAAAAATTAAATTTTCACTGTTCTGAAAAGAAATCTTAAATATTGTTTCAACAGAGGATTTTGGATTCAGTCCAAATGTGAAGCAGAAATTTCAATAAATCAAATGTCATTCAAATATGCCCCATCTCCCTTGCATTGGCATGCAGCACACAGTTCAAGCACAGTTTCTGTCTGAACAGACCTAATTGCAAGTGTGATGCAGATAATTATTGGAAATTTTCTTTACTACACTTGGCAGAGGAACTGAACTTTTCATCTTCAATGTATTCATAATTCTGGCAATATCTACTACTTGTAATAAAATCACATCTTACTTTATGGAAAGCAACTGTACTCGAAATAAAATATCATAGCAGCTGAGATATAAATTGTAACTTCCTTTTTCATGCAACCACATTATTGGTAAAATCTCACCATCCAGCATATAAAGTAAGTGTAACAGGTACAAAGGTTACCCATAGCACAATGGTGAACTGCTATGTATACTTACTTAGAGGCCCCACAACAGATTTTCACTAGGACTCTCTGCAAGTTACATATGTGTGCCCCTTACCTGTCCTCTTGGCTTGACATGTCCAGATATGTGTTTCACAAGTTAGGCAACTTTTCTAGACACAATGTGGTTTCATGACAAGTTATTACAAAGTGATATGCTAACTATGGTGCTAAACATTGATGCTCACATTCCCTCACCCCACGTCTTTGGTCTTCTTCCAGCCTCTTCTATGATGTCACAAGCCATGGGGAACTGTTGAGGCCTGTGATTGGGCCGCAGCAGTCACCTGGAGCATGCTGACATCATAATGTTGCATCAAAGCAGACCAAAGTAATTCATGGGTGTAGTACCCCAAAAATCTCAGGTTCAGACGAATCTAAGGTTTCAGGAAAGTCTGTATTGATATCTGATAGCTGGAAAACATACCACTTAGATGTCAATGATCACTAGAACTGGACCCCAAGTTTCCTGTTCCTTCTCATTGCATGGCTTCAGTGAGAAAAAGGTTAAACGATGTGGTGGTCAAGTTTGTTTTCTGCCACTACATTCAGTATCTATAGGGCTGTATTCACCAAAGGACTTTAAATGGCGGGGTACCACATTCACTAGGCCACTGTTCCATTAAAACTCTATCCACGGATACTGGGCAGTGAACTGGAAGGGCTAGGAACCCTCAATAAAGTGATCCATGGGGGTCCCAGTAGTGGGGCCTCAGCAATCAGGCATTTATCATGTATCCTGTGAATACATGTGTAGGACAACCCCTTTATACAGATGTAATAGGTATGCCTTAAAACACAAGTGCAATACTACACAGTGACAATAAACATCATACTGCTCGAGCACATTGCACAAGGATATCATATATCAGTTCTATACCATATCTGCTATACAAAAGAGTCACAGTGATGAAGGTACTATCATCTATAGTGACTGAAAAGTTTGACCACAACTCTATGGAAAAAAGTTAATTTGTTTTTTGCAGTCTAAAAATAAGGGCAGCCAACTAACTTCTTAATATTAGTGTCAATGTTTTATATCCTACCATATATAATGAAAATAGGTTACAGATGTATCCGCACCTAGCTGGTCCTCAGTTTCCTTAAGGATTCTAATTTTTCATGAAGTCAATTCAATGCAATATCAAAAACATGCTATCAAAAGCAATAAAGGCTGCAATTGCCCACCCTCCCTCCCCATAGACAAATATAGGTTAGTGATAATCTAATTTTGCTATAATTTGTCACAAAATCACATTGTGTTTTGAAAAGTTGCTTAAAGTCTGATGGATGACCCTGGAGATACCCAGCCAAGAAAATAGGTATAGAAGGAGATATCTGAATTTAGAATCTATAACATAGATAGAAAATATATATATATATATATATATATATATATATATATATATATATATATATATATATATATATATATATATATATATATATATATATATATATATATATATATATATATATATATATATATAATCTATAAGAGTCTATAAGATAAGACATACATACTGAAGATAGATAGTATAAGTTAATTGTCTGCTACTATGCATTACTGACTGTGACAGTCCAGGTCCATTAATTCTACAGCAGATCTGTAAGTCACATTACCTTAACTATAAAATTATAATGCTACCTATACTGGGCTGATAAATAGTATAAACCATGGCGGACACACATATTTGCCACAAATGAACAAGCAATATTTCACATGTTATGAATTTTTATTTTTCCCTTAGGAGCCAATGTGGATCCATTATAAAACTATATTAACTGCTATGTGAAGAATACATTTCTGTATATTCATTTATATACATGTACAAACACTCTTTCTTATCAGAATACATTGTAACACTTCTTACTGTTACTTGAAAACATCAAAAGATCATAGACGTTACCTGTAAAAAAAAAAAAAAAAAAAAGAATATTAATATTGCAAGTAAAATGTATAATTACCTAAGTTTTGGCAAAGAGACAAGATGTAATATTGATATAATGATAGATGAATAGGCAGATTAAATACAATATATCCCTGGATTATCAATCATAGAACCTATGGCATATAATGTACGTGCAAGAAGTTATTATATATTGATGTGTGGATGTAGCAAAAATTAACTTGACACTTAAGATGTTAAATGCACTGTTACAGCAAACTTTAAATTAACAACACAACACAATCCCATGAAAAGTCAAGGTAAGTTTGCTAAAACTGTATGTTTAATGTGTTAAGTGTCACATTGATACATATGCAATAAACAGTTCCATAATAAATCTACAATCTTGATAATTGTGCTACATAACATATATGTACAGAATCAGATGCATCTGCCCTTAGCTCAACTTGTTTGGTTCAAGGGAACCTGTCACATGAAAAATGCAGTAAGCAGCATGTTATAGAGCAGAACGAATTGGGCAGATTGATGTATAGGGTTGTGGGAAAACACTCTCTTTATAATAAGCTTCATAAGGTTCCCAGGGGCAGCTGTCGTCATTTAAGAGCCTGGAAGAGGATCAAAGAGGACAAAGCACGACAACGCCTAGGAGAGGTATGTAAGCCTGTTTGTTATATTATATTATATTTACTGACCTCCCCTGACCTTCCTCTTATTATATTTTTTCAGACCCCAGAGTATAACAGTGGTTAGTGGGTGGCAAACCCCAAAAATATCAGGTCCAGTTGAACCTATCATTTTTGATAAATTCAAAATTTGGCTTGTTACCAACCAATTCACTCAATAAAAATTTCACAGCAAGCTCACAAAACCTTTCAAAGGCTGCGATTATAGTAAATCACTTTATGAGACAAAATTGCAAAACATTATTGTCTTGAAAATGTGTTCTTCACATGACACAAATATCTGAAAGGCAAGGTAGGACACATTCGTATTTTAGGTTTTGTGTTATACTACTATTATATATCACCTTTTGCTAATTTAGTAACACGATAATTCTAACTATGCCTGTCCAATCTCATATGGCTAAGCATTCATCTAAAAAAAAGTGATGTATTTGCATTTTTGGGGATATTTAGCCTAGAAGAAAAGCTTTCCGCCATCCTTTAAAATAAGTCATATTTACCTTTAATCAACAATGATTGCCTCGTTTCTAAAAACATCCAAAAGTTTAATGCAATTAAAGTCTTTGTCATCTTCACGTCATTTGAAGTCTCTCACCTTAATCAGTTTTATTTTTAGTTCTCGGAAGCGGTATTTTAAGTTAACAATAGCTTTCCGTCACTTCTCTCCGCTCAGACATAACCCTTCTCTCTGATTTCAACAAATCTCAATAGGTGCTCATGAAATATTGGTATGGGATAATAACAGCTCAAAAAGGACACCTTTATCATTCACATTCAGATAAAGCCATTATCGCGCTACTAATGAAAAATTGCAAATATACTGCTTTAAAATGAACTTTCCAGATATTGAACTGCATCATCTTAAATGATGTGAAACCTTAGTCTAGTGGCTCTAATATAGCTACTATAAAGGAGGCTTTACTCTATTACCCAGCTTTCTGTATCTTAAAACAAAATTGAGTCTTTGAAAGATAATAATTTTGGAAGAAGGAATAAAAACAGATGAAATGAATATCCGATTATTTATTTTAAGAAATAGTTTATTTTACCTAACCACAACAGCTAGATTTTTTTATATTCTATCTTCGTAAAGGGGTTTTCTGAAAATATTTAAAGTATACTTTGGCATAATTATAGGGGTCACAGAGGTCACACGTTGGGCCCAAAAGCTAACATCATTTGTAACAAACTAGGGCTGGTAAAACTTCTTTGATCTCCTTTCTGATTTTCCTTATTAGCTAGCAATCTGTGCATTGTAAATTTATCACCCCTGCCCTCTGGTGCACTGGAATGAAAAAATTATGTTACACAGCCTGCCACTGTCAGAAAGGAGAAAATTAAACCTTAAATGGCAAATATAGCAGTTGGTCAGAAGTCAAGGAGGGATTCTGTGGGGGAGCCTGTGACACAACAATAGGGCATGATTACCATGTGGGGGCACTGACAGAGGATTGATGCAAAGCTTGTGTGCGCAGAGAAGCAAAGGGAAATATAAATGCTACTAAAATGTTTGGATGGAATGTCAACGATAGAATTTTTTTGAAGGCTTATTATTTGTTGAAGTGATATTTCCTCATGTAAACAGATTGCAGGAGGAAAGACAGTCAAAAAGCGATCATAATGACAACAAACAGGATTATTGTCACAAATCAATGCATCGATTGGCACCTGTTACGGCACATGTTAAGAGCATGGTGAGACAGTATGGGAACCACAAGCGGCTGAAGCCATCACCCCCCAGTTTGCAGAGTATAACTTAGCCTTACCTGCTGCACTGCATATCCATTGAAGAACTGGAGCTTCAGCCTCATTGCTGCATTGTCTTACCATGTCCTATGCCTATGACATTTCAATAAAGGAAGACAATATTTGTCTTCAATAAGGCCATCCTCCAGAAAAGTGTTTTAAAAATAAATAGTAAATAGCTACAACATTTAAAGAAGTTGTCCAGCTCTATTTTAATAGAAGACCTAGGTCATCAATAAGAGATAAGTGGTGATCCAATACCCAGAGCCTCAGCTGTTTGACGAGGACTCGGTTCTTGTGTGAGAGCCATGACCTCTTCACCATTTATATCACAGGTCGCCTGCTTTCTAGCGGTTATGTGATGCCTTGTCTTGTTCACTTTAGCTGATGAGCAGGGGTCCAAAGTGTCGGATCCCCAGTGATCTCTTTTTGATGACCTATCCTGAGGTCAGGCCATCAATAAAAATGAGTTGGACAACTCCTTTAAAAAAAACAAGACTATACTGTATTTTCTACAGATTTATAGATGTAGCCATCTTCAGCTTGAATTTAATAACTCACAGCGATAACTCACAACAAAACACAATGGATAAAAAGTCAAGTTAAAGCGATTAGCAACTGTTTACTTAACATGTTAAAAATCATATTAAACTTGGCTACATCTATACCTCTAATAAAAAAATAACTGGAGTTGTCCTCTTTAAGGTGATGCCTTGTTCACACCAGTAAATAGCTACTTTTTATAGTTTCTAGCTGACTGGGATATTTTCATTTTAATGAATATTACTTTAACTTTTCTGCATCCTCATAGAACAACCCCAGCTGTGAGTTTCCTTCAAGCTGAACTTTAAAGGAGCTTTTTTTTTTTTCAGCAGACATGGAAGAAACAGATTTCCTACAGTATGTAGGTTATATATGATACTGCACGTTCCTACAGTTCTTGTTAAAAAGTTGCATTTGACAGGGTTGAGACATAAATAGCGCTGTTTAGCTGTTTACAACAGTATATAAATACCATTAAATACACAGCTTGTGAAGGCCATAGACAAGCTTTGAAAATGACAAAGTGCACTGCTTTTGGTGGAGTTTTTATCAATTTTTCAGATCTATGTGCTTTTCTGACATCAGCTCTGGAGGCTTTATTAAAAATGTACTATTATTAATAATTCAGTAACGAAACCACAGGAATGGGAAATCAGTTAGTGTTACTTTAGAAACAGGGTAAAGAAAAACTGTCAGTCAGGCTTAGATTACTGCACATAAACAGCACCAAAGGTGGCAAATAGCAACTTCCTGTATATACGAGTCTATAGCAAAACATCTATGCATGTACAAAATCTATTTAAGGTATTTATCTGTTGCTACTGGTGAAAGTTATAGACTGGCAAACCCTGATGTACTGTATAATCCAAAATCCATATAAAAAGACATAAAGAGCATCAGACATGGTATCGATAGACCCACTAGAGTGAATGAATTATAAATGTCCATGATTTTATTGACTTGCAAACTTTGTTGTTATTATTATCTGCATAGAATGATAAGGTTTTTAACCTGGGCACCACTGCAAGGTGAAGAGGAGCAATGGTGGGCGGATATAATTTTTTTGGTCTCTGTGAACATATGGGGGAGATTTATTTACGAAGGTGTTTTGATACGATAATCAGGTCACTCCGGGATCTTTATAATCCATTCTCACTCCTGTGCACCAGAATTGAAACCTACAACAGTCAGGTACTGGTGCAGGTTTCAGGTATATCTCATGCCAGATTTCTGGTGTGAGTGATGGTAAATTGTTGGGCTAGTGTAGGACCTAGGTCTTCAACCCTCTGTGCCAACTTTCGAAGTGGCATGCGGGGTGTAAAAAGGACAATTTGGTTCCTCATTGATACAAGAAAGGGCCATGCGCCAAAGGTGTGCCACATTTACACCCATCCATGCCACATACTGACATAGAAGGGTTAGTAAATTCCCCCCACTGTATCAATAATAAGTCTAGGTTATCTGTGAACAAATCCATTAGAAAAAGACCAAATCTCAAGTAAATTTCCTCAAGAACAGCTCCAAGTGTAGATGTTTGGTGTATTTGGGTCTACTTGTGTAAAGTTGGCCGTGCACCTTCAATAACAGAAAACTAACTATTCCTTTCAATTCCCTCATGTAGAAGCATGGTTGCCTGAGAGTGACTGTGTTCACAATAGGTAGAGGAAGACTAGCTGCTGACTCCAGACTCCTTCCATAGGAACAAAAGGATGGGGCATATTAAATCCAACATGCTTATGTTGGTTCTTCCAGAGCTTGGGTCCACAATAGGGTCATCTGGGATTCTTTTAGGCTGGCCTGACTCTGGACATACAATATATTGTATATATCATTTATTGTGGGTCAGGAGGGATACTAAGTTGCCTTGTGGAGGCATTCTTTACAATCCACCTTTTTCAGGTGTGCACAGTCTTACAGAATATACATACTCAGCTAGGAATTCTGGGAAAGGAATATATAAGAAAACTTGCTCTAGCACCACCTTTTGAACAATGCCTGGTTTTAAGAAGCTTAGTGACATGACTCGATGTAACTTTAATCCTGGTCAATGTCACTAGGTTTCTTGAAAACCAAGCATTGATCTATAGGGAATTACCTTCCAAAAGGTGGCGCTAGAGCAACTTTTCCCTTCTTTGCATGTTTCTTTCACAGAGTTTACAGAGTTTTATTTAACTAGTCCTCAGTAATTCTTCTTTAGAGGTACAGCACTTTGTTGCAAACATAATATTATTAATGGAATCACAATCATTCCATTTGGCAACAGAAATAGAGCAGGACTACTGGGGGACATTTTACTGTATATTCCCAGTTGTTTGTCTGAGTATCTGTCAGCAAGCTAAAGAGACCAATTTTCTGCAATCTATAGTCCACAAATCGGATACAGACTATACCTTGTCACAAAATAGGTTACAGCTTCCTGATGGGCTCATAACAAATTGCTGCAGGGAATTCTCAGTTCCTCTGGTGGCATTGCTCTATTTTAGAATCACTGGTAATAGGAACAGTTAATAACCCTATAGAATTTGTGTATCAACTTACAAGCAGGTTCCAGACAGTCATAATGTAACCATATTTTAATGTATATATTACAGTTGCAGTACCCAGACCTACCTGTGAAAGATATACCCCTATGTAAACCTACCTGAGTAGATCTGGGTATTGTGGAAGAAATAGAAACTCTAAAAAACAGCCAGATTAAAGGTGGCTGAAATCTGCATCACAGATAAAAAGATAAACTATGTCTCTCTCTCTGCGTTTTGGTTAGATCATTGCTTTACAATATGCGTTTCATTGTCATGTGCAACTCAAATAAATGGTATTCTTTAAGACTAGAGATGAGTGAATTTACGTAAATTTGTTTTGAATCATATTTGTTAAAATTAGGTGTCAGGTTCAATTTGGACCATGAAAATTTGCATTAAGAGTGTTCCACTTGCCAAGAAATGTCATGTATGAACCTTTCTGGACAAGTGGTATAATATTTATATCATGTGGTTGAAGAGGTTACTCTGGGTCACTGAAAATAGATCAGCCAACTGTCATTGGCTAACTTAGATGTGGTCTGTAAGATTACTCTTGCTCTAGGTCATGTGTTGGTACCATTTGATGTCCCATACAATGTACTGGGAAGCTGCACACAATTCAGAATTAGAGGAATTAGAAAAAATTGCATTTGTTCCATTTTCTTATGGGTTTTGTTTTTACAATGTTCAATATATATTCAAAATGACATGTTACCTATATTCTGTGGGTCATTTCAATTATGGAGATACCATATTTATGGTAGGATCACACTAGCATCACCTCTCTGTTGTTCGGATCCAATGTATGATGGACCCGAACAACAGAGAGGTGGACCACTAAAATGACCCAATGGCTATAATGGGGTCCGTCATTATAAAACTGAAACCGGAGGCCATTGCAATGAAGACTCTGCTGCAGATGTGAACATAACCTGAAATTATGTTTTATCACCTTAACAAAAATTCAAAAGTTTGAAAAAAAATCTTGGAGTCGCCATATTCTGCCAGACATAACATTTGAATACTTCTGTATATGGGGATGCACAAGATGCCTTTCTTGGTAGGGCCAGATACCATTTTTTCCCGCTTTGGCATTCACTGTTTGGGAACTGTATTCTTATATATTTGTAGTTCGGAGAGGCCTAATTTGTTATTATTTCTGATCTAAGGAAAGGGTGGTGAATAGAATTTTTATAAATTTTTTTAAAAGTAATTTTTAGTTATTGTCTCTATTAAAGTCCCTCTCTGGCAAAAGGTATTGGGGCACATCTATCAATACTGTTGAGCTTTGCTCTAAAACTATGAATCCAATTCATAGTTTTAGACATATTTATAAATCTGTTGTAAGGGCCTCCATAATTCTGTCTCACTTTCCGTTGACAAAATTCTGGTTCATATTTCCAATGCGCCAAAATTCTGTCTCAATTGAATCGTCACCATTTTAAACCTGGTATACTTTGCGCCATATTTGTACTTTTGTTTTATAAATGTGTCACAATGTTAAATACTTTTAACCCACAACCATTCTGGTGCACATTTTTCGAAAGTGTTGAGCTAGTGTTCTTTTTTGGTGCATACTGTTCATAAATATGTTGCAAATGCCATGCACCATAAATTTTGGCATAAATGTAGACAGAAAAGTGTCAGACTTCTATTGAGAAATATACCCTATTATGTCTTAGCCTTTAGTACAACTAAATATCTATCACCAATCCTCTGTGGAGGTATTGTAGTGTCCTATTTAACAAGGATGCACTGGTAGCTTGTTCTAAGGGTGGGGGGTCACATAATATTGAAGTCATGGAGATTATTGTTACACTTATATTGCAGTCTTAATAGCAATAAGACTGCACTTAAATAGCAATCTTGATAGCAGTAAAACTGTAAAACTATTCTTATGGGAGAAGCATGTATGCAAATGATTTAGTAGATTTATGCAAATAATACTATGGAGTATCAGAGCCATATGCATATCAATAGAGTCTCATACAAGACAACCTAATTGGAACAGGTAACTATGTAAGCTGGGGCTACAGACTTTTGTTATGTGACAATTCCACTTACAGTACAAATGCTGAGATTTTTTTCCCACCTCATGTCTTCCTTATACTATTATAATTCCTATGCAACAGTTGTGTGAAAATCTCATGAATATTTCACGTTCTGTACATACAACTCAATATAATACTATGGACTCTGCCTCAGGCGTAACACTTGTAGCTAAAGCTGTCATGTTTGTGAGTAGCTCTGGTCTAACTAGAAAGGCAAAAAGAAGGATCATCAAAAAAAAAAAAACTTAAGAAAAAGGGGCTATTGGTACTGTTCACACTGATACAACTTCCGTTTATAACTTAGGATGGATATAAAGAATCCCTGATGAACTGCACTGATCTGTAGTGTGCTCCATCATGCATTAAATGGCAAGAATTGCATACTGGGCTATTTTTCCCATTGAAACACAATGGAAAATATAAGAGACTCACAATGGATACTTGCAACGATTTATTAAAAACCCCAGCAAAAACAAAAAAATAAGAAACAAAAGAGCAACTTGGAAGTAGGGGTTTGGTATGGCGATTAACGTGGAGGTTGGACCTTTAAAGGGGTCTACCGGGGTAAACTGAAGATCCAGCGGTGGTTGGGGAGACATAAAATAAAAAAAGAGGTTATACTCACCTACTAGGCTCCTCCATTCAAGGTCCCTCTGGTGCCAGGTCTGACTGGCTGGAAATGCCGGTCTCAGAATTCTTATGTGGGGTACTGGTGACATAGCAGTGATGTCATCAAAACAACACAGTTGACTGTTGCGGCCAGTCGTTGACTGCAATAGTCATGGGAGCTTCAGTACTTCCAACCAAGCTGAGAACCAGGGAGAATGGATGTATACTGACCAAATGAAGGGAGATAGGTGAATATAAATTCCTTTTTATTTCACACCCTGCCAGGCACCAGTTTTTGGTTGGATTTTCAGCTTATACTGGAAATCTTTGAGGCCTTAAGGTGATCCTACTCCTTTAATAACTGTTGATTCATCTCAAAAGGCATCTGTCACCCGAACCTAACATATCAACCCAGCCTTGCAAATAGCTCAGTTATGGTCACTTAAGTGGATTGCCGCTTACTTCTTTGGAGCAATGGCATCGCCCTGGTTGCTCCAAAGAAATAATTTGCATATTTTCAAAAACGGCTATATCCCTGCAACCGAGGCACAATTCTCAAGGGGAATACACTGTTTGATTCAGACAATCCAATCTGTGGGGCTGAGTTATTATGCTGGGTTCTGGTGACAGACTCCCTTTATGGGGAGAGGGGATAAATTTGCCACATTTTCTGCCTGGTCTTCTTTTATGCAGTCTAAAATTAAGACCATAATAATAAATTTTCCTCAATATGCACCTTGTTAGAATAATTTAGACTACAACTATGCAATCCAACAATACATCTTCATCCTCCACATTGCAGCATCCCCTGCTGATTGACAATCTGAAAATAATAGCACGAGGATTTGCAATAAACTTGCGGTGCTGTGAGGGGTTTAAAAACTATTTGCTCACATCTTGACTCATTCTCTATTTTTATCCCTGGGGAAATTACACCAACCATATGAGCAAAGTGAACCTTGATAAATGCTTTCGGGATCAATATACTCTTTGATTATAAAATAAAAACTGATTATGACTTGACATTTTTCATGCTATCTCATATTATAGATACATAAATAAATTTAGCTGCAACGAAAAAAAAAGAAAACTCTCATAAAGTAATATTATATTCAATATGCACATGCTATACAGCACATGCCACACCACTGTTATAAGAGATTGATTTCAGATCATAGTACCATTCATATCCTATAGTGGCTACTTTGTTAGTAAGCCAGTGAATGATGAGCGATCACACCAATACTCAATAGAGCAAATTTATCAAAGTAGTTTTTCATAAAAAATTATGATTTTTGAGCCAAATGTCGTACATTATATTTCTTTTTCAACACAAGTGTAATGGTTCAATGTAAAATTGGAACTGGCTATGAATATGGTGTATTTTAGCAAAAATATATAATCATTCAGTCACTCTTCCCATACTGAATGAATATGCATGAGATGTAAACAGTGAAGAGGTCACGGTTGTAAGGAGAACCACAACCCCTTCAAAAAATTGATCCGTAAGGACCTTGGGTGTTGGACCCCCCACTAATTTCTTACTGACAAGCTATCTTGAGAGAGTTGGAGAACCCCTTTGAGTTAATGACTGTATTTGAGACACTCTACCACTGGGACCCCTTAATTTGGGTCCCTTCTTATAGAGCAATATGTATGACTGGTCTTCAAGCATATTTAAATTATAGGAAATCAAAAATTATTTGAACTATAAAAACACATATTTTTACATTTATTCTCATAACTTTTTGTTCTTCCAGTTCATTTTTCCCAAAGTATGTCGCATATTTTTTATCCACGTTCTCTCGACTGATGAAGTGAAAATGTTGAACATCACAAACACCGAACATACAGTGTGATAAGATTTACTTCACATAGCAATTTAAGGAGCAGATATCTATGTGCACACAGTGGGAAAGCAAAATGTGAAATATGATTGGTGCCTGCTTCAATTACTGTGCTAATGGGATTTGTTCTAAGGATGACACAGAAAGCATAAATTTCCTTGGTTTATTGGTATGTTAATAGCACAAGGTTTATTGCAGATTATTCTACTATAAACATCTAGTCAAATAAGCGCAGATTTACCTGTTGCAACTAAAGGAAAAAAAAACGGACCTGTGTATTATCTCAATCTGATGGCATGATTCATAACTCTGTATATTGTGTATTGTAAAATATTGAAAAATTTACCAGCTTTACCTCCATCCACAGTCCTTCACTTTTAGGTAATTTGTAACCATAACTATATAGCATGCTACGCACAATAAAAATAAAGTGGTTGTCAGACAAAGACACACGAAGATGCAGTTTTTTAAGCAAGATACAAATAAGTGTTTATTTTTTCCCCAATAATTTTTCCTCTTTTTGGATCAATACTTGATATAGACAGAAGCTAGGCTTCTATAGGTTTGGAATATACAGGGAGAGAAGCTGAGCTCTGTGATATATAGGTTTGTATGATAGAGGAGAGAAGCTGAGCTCTTTGATATACTGTATAGGTTTATATGATAGAGGAGAGAAGCTGAGCTCTGTGATATATAGGGTTATATGATAGAGGAGAGAAGCTGAGCTCTGTGATATATAGGATTATATAATAGAGGAGAGAAGCTGAGCTCTGTGCTATATAGGGTTATATGATAGAGGAGAGAAGCTGAACTCTGTGATATATAGGGTTATATAATAGAGGAGAGAAGCTGAACTCTGTGATATATAGGGTTATATGATAGAGGGAGAGAAGCTGAGCTCTGTGATATACTGTATAGGTTTATATGATAGAGGAGAGAAGACGAGCTCTGTTATATATGTTTATATGATAAAGAGAGAGAAGCTGATTTCTGTGATATATAGGTTTACACGATAGAGGAGAGAAGCTGAGCTCTGTGATATATTGATGTATATGGTATAGAGAGAGAAGCTGAGCTTTATGAAATATAGGTTTATATCATATCGGGAGAGAAGCTGAGATCTGTGATATATAGGGTTATATGATAGAGGGGAGAAGCTGAGCTCTGTAACATATAGGGTTATATGATAGAGGAGAGAAGCTGAGTTCTGTGATATATAGGTTTATATGATATAGGGAGAGAAGCTGAGCTCTGTGATATATAGGTTTATATGATATAGGGAGAGAAGCTGAGCTCTGTGATATATAGGTTATATGATAAAGAAGGAGAAGCTGAGCTCTGTGATATATAGGTTATATGAGAGAGGGGGAGAAGCTGATCTCTGTGATATACAGGTTATATGAGAGAGGGGGAGAAGCTGAGCTCTGTGATATATAGGGCTATATGATAGAGTGAGAGAAGTCGAGCTTTGTGATATATAGGTTATATGATAGAGGAGAGAAGCTGAGCTCTGTGATATATAGGTTATATGATAGAGGAGAGAAGCTGAGCTCTGTGATATATAGGTTATATGATAGAGGAGAGAACTGATCTCTGTGATATATAGGGTTATATGATAGAGGAGAGAAGCTGAGCTCTGTGATATATAGGGTTATATGATAGAGGGGGAGAAGCTGAGCTCTGTGATATATAGGGTTATATGATAGAGGAGAGAAGCTGAGCTCTGTGATATATATGGTTATATGATAGAGGAGAGAAGCTGAGCTCTGTGATATATAGGGTTATATGATAGAGGAGAGAAGCTGAGCTCTGTGATATATATGGTTATATGATAGAGGGGGAGAAGCTGAGCTCTGTGATATATAGGGTTATATGATAGAGGAGAGAAGCTGAGCTCTGTGATATATAGGGTTATATGATAGAGGGGGAGAAGCTGAGCTCTGTGATATATAGGGTTATATGATAGAGGAGAGAAGCTGAGCTCTGTGATATATATGGTTATATGATAGAGGAGAGAAGCTGAGCTCTGTGATATATAAGGTTATATGATAGAGGAGAGAAGCTGAGCTCTGTGATATATAGGGTTATATGATAGAGGGGGAGAAGCTGAGCTCTGTGATATATAGGGTTATATGATAGAGGAGAGAAGCTGAGCTCTGTGATATATAGGGTTATATGATAGAGGGGGAGAAGCTGAGCTCTGTGATATATAGGGTTATATGATAGAGGAGAGAACTGATCTCTGTGATATATAGGGTTATATGATAGAGGAGAGAAGCTGAGCTCTGTGATATATAGGGTTATATGATAGAGGGGGAGAAGCTGAGCTCTGTCTAACATGATGTAATGTCTACACTTTGGAGAACAGAGCACAGACTGGACTAAACAGGGAACTACCAGGAAACAAACTCAAAAAGGGGGCATTGGGAAAAGAGGCCATGAAATTGAAAGGTAGGAGTAAAATGTAATTTTATTGCTTTTATAATAGAGAAATATTTATTTTATTAGATCTTTATTTTTCTATTTTTTGTTATTAAACTCACATTAAACATACCAAATATCAGAGTTATGTGTATAAAAGCTGTAATTATAAAAAAACAGGGACTAATCCATAGCATACATTGCAAAATCAAATTCAATTTGAGTAGCTTATAATATAGTCAGCTCCAAATAGCCCGAAGGTGTTGTCTGAATTCAATTAGTACCTGTTCACACAACTCTGTTAACCTATTAGTCAATGAATAAGTCTATTTGGTCATTAAAAAAATCCAGCTATCCACAGGGTATTTTGTTAATCTTTAATAGTATGCTATAGATAGTAGTAATTGCTTCTATTTCTAATGATGATATTCTGAAGCTCTGGGATTTGTCATAAAGTGAAAAAAGTGAAAACATGCATCGTCTGCAGATCATCACAATAGTACATATTTATGCAGAATATATTGTGTAATATCTGCTGTATGAAGCCAGTCATGTATTGTACATAGCTCTCTATTGTATGTTCAACTCTCTCACATTCAATTCTGCTGAGCATGCATGTGTACTGGACTGCCAGACAGCTCTGTCCAAATCATCAGGGTCAACTGATAGACATCTACTGTGTATGGCCAACAATGGTGACTCTCTCCATAGAACATGTTTGTCAACAGGGATCAGCTACAGTCTTTGCACTCATGATGGCCCTCATCCTCTGCACCTACAATGGACATGTGAGTATTAGATCAGGATAATATAGAAATGCAAAAGTTGACTTGGTAAGATGAATCACTTTCTTTTCCATTATGTGTACAGCCATGTGCATGTGTGTCGCTTACTTGGGGAAAGGCACCGGTATGGACTATGAGTTGAATGCAATCTATAATGCTCTGGGCAGCATTCTGTTGGGAAACCTTGGGTCCATAGCTTTACATGGAGGTTACTTAGACATACTGGGGAGAATTTATTAAGACTGGCATGATCTACGCCAGTCTTGTGTTTCAATATTTTTTATTCAATTTTTCAAAATACAAAAACAAAGAACAAAATGAGTAGATATTGCGATGTACAGTTAATATACATTGTAATACAGTTTCAAGATATATTCTTAGAACCGCATATCTTTAAAACCAAATATAAATATTACCTTTAAAGTGAACATTAGTAATAACATATAGGCACATATACTAGGCTGTGGATATCTACCTCTAGGGTGTAATCTCCGTAAACAGTTTTCTCTTCGACATGAGATGTTTAATTGTGCAGAGGACTTTTGACTCGTACCCGCACCATTGGCTATTCCTCCCCAGTTCCCCTTTCGATGGGGTTAGCGAGCTTCATATCCCTCTCTATTTCTGTCCCAACTCCCTCTATTGGGTTTCAAATACCATTCAATTCTTTTTACGTGACAAATCTAGAATGTATCCATGCATCCCAAATTATTTAGAATCTATGAAACGAATAATTACCCATTGCGATCACCCTTTCATAGGAATATGTGTTGTTAATGGCTAGTAACAGGGCCGACATAGGCGGGGAGGCTGTTGCCCTCCATCTCTGTACCAACATTAGTTTAGCCATCGTTAGAATTTTACAAATAAGTTGTTTATGCCTATTCAGTTCTCCGGGAATACCAAGTAGCAAAATCGCCATATGTGCAGTAGGGGGGAGACGTACATCAAACAGTTCAGAGAGCATTTCGAAGACACTATCCCAGTAACCACGAATTATAGGGCAAGTTCCCAGAATGTGAAGAAGGGTTCCTCTGTCTCCACATCCCCTCCAACAATTCCCAGACATGGAGGGATACGCTAACTGCAAAGTAGATGGAGTTCTATACCACCGTAAAGTGACCTTCATTGCTGTCTCTATGTGGGTGCTACATTTTAAAGACAGATGGATCAGTTTAATCGTTCGTTGCCAGTCGTCTGGAGTAATGACCATTCCCAAATCTCTCTCCCAACAACGGAACGGAGTGGATCTAGTAAAAGTCGAAACTCCATCCATTTTATGATAAAGAAATCGTAATCCCCTCACATTGGTCGATAACCAAGCAAAAAGTGAACCGTTATGGGGCAAGGTCGTCACAGGGTGTTTAGATATAAAGTGCCATATCTGAAAATATTTAAGGAAATTGCCTACGTGGATTCCGTATTTTTGTCTAAGATCCACAAACGGTATAGGCTGATTAGAGTCAGAGTATAGTTGAGAAATCTGCGTGATCCCCCCTCAATTCCCAACCCGAGACCCCCATGCCATCAATCATCCAGGCCATCAATGACAGAGGCATTTCTGCAATATGAAAATGTTTCACTGGGTTTGCTTTCCCATGGATTAGCTTCCATGCCATTAGCAAAGCGCACATGACTGGGGAGAAGGATCCCGGAGCTGGAATGTTCCAGAAGGGCAGCCACAGCGCATCCTCCAACTTTAGGGGAGATATAAACGCCTGCTCTATATGTAACCATGGTACCGAGGTATCCATTGACTTCCACCTTGCACACTGAGTGACCAGTGATGCTATATAGTAATTCCTCACCACTGGTACTCCCAACCCTCCTGCCTCTCGTTGCTTAAATAAAAAGCTTTTATTGATTCTAGGTCTCCTACCATTCCACACATATTTTGAAATCACCCTTTGTGCTGTCTCAAAAAAGGAAACCGGAATGGATATTGGGAGCGTACGGAACAAGTACAATAGTCTAGGCAATAGCAGCATCTTAAAAGCCGCTATCCGTCCTATCCAAGAAACATCCATTTTAGACATTCGCTCGGTCTCTTCCTGCAATATTTTTAACATTGGGATATAGTTACTTTTGTAGAGGGTTCCTAATGATGTTGTCACCTGTATCCCCAAATACTGAACACTGTCCTTCCTCCAATCAAAATCATAAGTCGATTGTAGATGCTGGAGCAAGGGTGGAGGGACATTGAAAGGTAATGCCTGTGATTTGGCCATGTTTAATTTATAAAATGATAATTGCCCAAAAATACTAATAGTGTCCATAAGATGAGGAATAGATAGTTGCGGATTAGACAGAGTGAGGATAATATCATCAGCATATAATGATATAAGGTGAGATTTACCTCCTATGTCAATGCCTCCCACTCTCGGGTCCAATCTGAGTATTTGGGCTAAAGGCTCTATAGAAAGAACAAATATCAGGGGTGATAGGGGGCACCCCTGTCTGGTCCCATTCGTAATGAGGAATGGATCCGAGACTACTCCGTTAGTGAACACTTTCGCAGAAGGTGCTGAGTATAACGCCTCAATCGCTCTCAAGATAGCTCCAGAAAACCCCATACTTCTAAGCACCGAAAAGGCATACGACCAGCAAATGCGGTCGAACGCCTTCTCTGCGTCCAATGCAAGGATCACCGCCTTTTCCTTTCTAGAGTCGACATGGTGTATTATATTCAATATACGTCTGGTATTATCATATGATTGTCTCCCTTTAACAAATCCCACTTGATCATAATTTATCAAACTTGGGAGACAGAGTGCCAGTCGGTTCGCTATTAATTTAGCGTAAATTTTTAAATCTGTGTTTAATAGCGATATTGGTCTAAAGTTCTGGGGGGTGGTGGCGGGTTTGCCAGGCTTTGGCAACGTAACTATCAGGGCTTCTTGATTTTCTTTTGGGATGACCCCAGAATCAACCACGGCCGTCAGAAATGACAGCAGTGGGCTCATCAGGGCTGATAAAAAGCATTTATAGTATTCATTAGTAAGGCCGTCAGGGCCCGGAGACTTATGTGATGGCAGTGATTTAATGATGGATAGTAATTCTGCTGAGGTAAGAGGCGCGTTCAAGGAGTCCAGCTGTGACTCCGTGAGTGCGGGTAGTTGAGCCGCCTTGAGGAATCGTTCAATATCCTGGGTTGTCGGGGGGACTGTCGAGGAGTCGTCTGCTAGGTTGTAAAGGCCTTCATAAAAATGTTTAAAGGCGTTAGCAATGCCAGTAGGGTCATAGATTTTGTATGTACCATCCTTGCTATACATAAATGGAATCCTGGATTTTGCCTGCTTTTGTTTCAGCTTGGATGCTAGAAGTTTGCCAGCTTTGTTAGATTGAGAGTAATATGCATCTCTAATCCTCTTCAGGTTTTTCTCATATTTATGCAATAGGCAAGCAGTTAACTGCTGGCGTAAAGCTATTAATTCCGTTACACGTGAGTGAGACGGAGATTGTTTATTGCTAGTGTCTATAATTCTTATCTGACGGAGCAGACGATCTATTTCTGCCATCCTATTTTTCTTTTCAATATGCCCTAGGCGAATGAACGTTCCCCTAATAAAGGCCTTGTGGGAATTCCACAATATTTCAGGGCCAGGAGCAGAGGGGGTATTAATCTGAAAGAATTCCTTCAAGTCATTCTCTAACGTTGCTTTTAACTTTGGCTGTGACATTAAAAAGTCACTACACCTCCACAGATATGTTCTAGCAGATTCGTATTTTTCAGCTATGGACAAGGTTATCGCTGCATGGTCTGACCAAGTTATTTGAGATATCTCGGACTGCTTAGCAAGGGGAATGCTAGATTGCTCGACCAGGAACAAGTCTATTCGTGAATAGCTAGTATGAACCGTGGAATGATACGTATAAT
This sequence comes from Leptodactylus fallax, assembly GCA_947044405.1. Taxonomy (NCBI): domain Eukaryota; kingdom Metazoa; phylum Chordata; class Amphibia; order Anura; family Leptodactylidae; genus Leptodactylus; species Leptodactylus fallax. The sequence goes on along the minus strand of CAMRHE010000162.1, from coordinate 233,763 downwards.
CTCTTTCAGAATTATGCAAGATACGCCAGATGTCAAATAGTTCATAGCTCCATATAGCCTGTGATAAGGAGGGGTGACGTGTTAGTATACCAGACGTGGTATCTACTTGCGGGTCCGGGGCCATATTGAAATCTCCCATTAATATTAAACATCCCTTCTTCCTCTTTCCTACCGCCCTCACTAGTCTCCCTAGAAACGCCACCTGCTTCCTATTTGGGGCATAAACTGATACCAGCGTATAGGTGACATTGTTAATAATGCATACTACTATAACAAATCGCCCTCCCGGGTCAGCGTATTGAGATAACAATTGAAACGCAACCGAGTCCTTAATACTAATCAATGTGCCCCTACTTTTTGAGGAGTAGTGAGCATGAAACACATGTGGGTATGCTGGGTGATTAATGCGAAAAGCGTCTGCCCTTAAAAGATGCGTCTCTTGTAGTGCAAGAATGTCACAGTTCTGCCCTCGGGCCTCACGCCATAAATTGGCTCTTTTCTGAGGGGAGTTCAAACCCCTGACATTCATGGACATAATCTTAAGTACCATGATACACAGTTAGAAATGCTTTGAGATTCTTACAACAACCACTTATACCAGTAGGTGTCACTGTTGATTTGAAGAGAAACTGTTTCCACCCTTCATATTCACTACGTCCAATGTGCCAGAACCAGTAATAAAAAAAAGAAACAAACCATGCAAATTACAAAACCAATGGATAAACCTTCGTGGCAAAACCAAACAAAGAGAAAAAAAAAGAGTATGGTACAGCGGACCAGCGGCTGTCGTAATCCTGGGGGGATAAGTTAAACTACAGTGGACATACGAAATCCAAGAAAAGGTGAGTCTTTAGCTTTGTAGCCCTTTGAGTGGACGTCTTTGGGCCCTCACTTGGTGCCAACCATCCGACACAGGACCAGGTGGCTGCTTGGGTGGTATCTCTACAATTGGAATGTTCCATTTGTGAAGCAGACGATGTCCTTCTTCCAAAGTTTTAACGACCTGCACCGTGTTGTCTCGGGTAATGATCACACGGAACGGAAATCCCCACTTGTATAAAATGTGGTGCTGGCGTAAAGCTGCTGTAATAGGGGTGAATTGCCGCCACAATTGCAGTGTCGTGGCTGATAAATACGAGTAAATAGATACTTTGTGATATGGTTCAGGTAGGTGCCCCAGCTTTTGGGAAGTCATCAAAACCAGATCTTTAGTGCGATAAAAATGGATTTTAGCAAGAACATCCCTGGGTATTGCTTCATCTAGATGAGATGGCTTGGGGACTCTATCAGCTCTATCAATAATTAAATCCATCTCTGTAAGATTTAGTAGGAGCGATCGGATCAGATCTTGGAGGAACGTCGTCAAATTATTCGCGGAGACCGACTCCGGAATCCCTCTAAATTTCAGATTATTTCTCCGTGAGCGATCCTCTAAGTCTGCTACTTTAGCTTTCAAAAACGACACATCCGACTCCATCTCATAGTGAGCATCTATTAATGCATTGTGTGATGTTGCAAATTCCGCCATTTTGGATTCAACATGAACTGTACGGTTTTTCAGTTCCTGGATATCTCTATCTAATGGCTTTACCATGAGAGACATGTCTGTTTTTAATGATTTGCAGAAAGCCATGAGCATATATTTCATAGAAGCTTCAGTGAGTGGGTTCTCTGTCTCTGGGATTTCTGCAAAAAAATCAGTGGGTGGGGGGGTAGGCTGCACATTGTTGCTCACCTCGCCATCCTGGGAATCGCTATCCTGGAGTCTTGGTCTCTGCTTAGCCGGGCTGGCGGTAGGCGACTGGTGTGTCCCCAGGCCGGATAGGCCCGTAGATCCCGAAGCGCCGACTTGCGGAGGCCCGCTTCCATTGTAGGCCCCGGCCTGCCGTGGAGAAGGCCCAGGTAGCTCCACGGCCGCGCCGTCCAGCAGCTGCGGTAAGGATGGGGCTGAGAGCGCTCTCTTGTGAGCGGAGAGCGCGCTTGTTTCCTCCGGAGGGTCGCGCGGTGGAGTCGAGGCCCTAGATTCTGTTTCCAGGCGCGGGCCGTCTCCATGCTGGTCCTCCCCCCCCCCCCATGGGGGAAATAGAAATCCGAGATTTTATGCGGTCTCACCGCCGACTTCTTTCTTCTTGGCATCCCCGAAGGTAAGGCACCTTTTGCTGTCAATTTCTGTGCCCAAAGGCCACGGGCTCGTTGCCTATAATGTCGCTGTGTAAGACTCAGACCAGGAGCTCTGAGACTATGCGGCCATTGCAGTCCACAGCTAGGCCCGCCCCCTGATCTACGCCAGTCTTAATTCAATCCCCTGTTGGTGTAAGATTTGCCTAAATTATTATGAGACTCTGACCCTTTAATAATTCTGATGTATCTTGAAAGGTCCCATGAGCCAAAAATGAAATCTGTGCCAGTCAGGTATAACTGACTTGAGTTATTGTAAATGTGGTGAACCAAGGCGCCACCTCCCCGGCCCAACTTGATCTCCACTTTGCTCAGTTTACTTTTCCAAATTGTGCCAAGCAAGTTGGAAAATGTAGAAAGTGGCACATTTCTGGCACAAAATACTGAACACTAGAAATACCTACTTTAGTAAATTCTCTCCATACTGTCTACCTAAAACCTGCTGAAGACCAAGTAACCCCTTTATGGCAAGGTAGTGTTTTAACAGGATACCGTACCCTGTCACACTGCAAAAATTGTTGAGAAATGGTTTGAGGAACATGATAAACAGTTCATGGTATTGACTGGGCCTCCAAGTTCAATAGATCTAAATCTAATTAAACATTTGTGGGATGTACTTGATCCCTGTCTCAAAATTTACGAGACCGAAAGGGGATATCCAGGACTATGATATTGATTGCTGTGACCTCTTTACTACCTACCAAGCACAGTGCCCTATATTATATAGATATTATATAGTGACTGCAACTGGTATTGCAGCTCAACCCCATTTATTTGAATAGGACTGATCTGCAAACAGGTCATATGACCAACAGATATGACATCACTGCCTGAGAAGGAACTCAATATAATAGTCCTCGATAACCTCTTTAAAGGAACTGCTGATAATATCTTGGTGCCAGATACCCTATGACACTTTCAGAGGTCTTGTGGAGGTCTTCAGAGGTCTTGTAGTGGCACAACGGTATGGCAGAAAGGTGAATATTTCTAGCAATTGATACACATGTTTTCTATATTTTTACTTAAAGCATACTGTATATTGCTCCTTTGTGCATGTTCCTGTTGATCTGTATTACAGATTGGCAGCTATATAATAAAGTGCACAACTGTAGTAAAATGCTCCCCTTGGCAGCAAACTCATCGACATAGCAGGCACATAACCATGGATCACATATGCCAGCATTTCTTAGTATGTAATTTCAGAAAGCATCAAAACAGAAATGCATTCTATTAATTATCACATTGTTAGAAAAAGTGGGTTAATTTTAGTGCAATCCTGTGATATACACAGATGGTTTCTTCTAAATTATTGAGCGCTTAATTAGCATTCTTACTAGATAAAATTGTTGAGTTCCATTTGTCTTCCTATAATAACAATCATATGACAAGCCATTGCTAAAATTCATTTTCATAGAACGAGATAAACAGGCATGTAATGATATGTTATGTACCCAAAATAGAACAAAAATGCCAACATATTGATGTGCTAATGGGTAATGGAAATAATGAACTGCTCCTATTAGAGAACATCTCCCTAATACAGCGCCGTACCTCTTACACCATTTTGTGTGCCTTCAGTTCTGTACAGCAAAAGACACCTTACAAAAATGTCTGTGGCAGGAGCTTAGCAAACTAGGGGGATCAGCATGGATACCATTATTTTTAATGAAAATACTCTAGAATACTAGCACACATATGCCAACCAGCCATAACAGTAAAACCAGGTGACGAGAATAACATTAAAGGGGTTTTCCAGGCAAAAAAATGTTTTTTTTTTAAAAAAAAAGGTCTGTTAGTGCTATTAATGTGTTAATAAATTTACCCATATACCTTTAGCAGTGTTTTGAGTGATTTCTGGGTGTCTCTGGGAGCTCCTGGTATCATCTGCATTTGTTTACATGGGTCAGCTTCCTGCTATGTAACTTCCACGCTAGCTACCTCTCACCTCACTCCCCCCTTCCTCTCTCCCTCCCTTCCATACAACCCCTCCCTGTCTCTAGCTATCCCGCTCACAACTACTAGCCCTTCCCTAGCTACTCAGCTCAACACCCCACCCCATTACATACTTTCCTATCTTCCTCTTGTGGGACGGCCCATCCTTCTTTTCTGACTGCCGTGCATGCTATAGACCCAGCGTTGCTCTGTAGCCAACGATCCACCTCTACTGCACAGGTCTGAGATGCTGTTCCCACGCTTGCGCAGTAGAGGTGGATTATCGGCTGCACAGAGCAGCACTGGGTCTATAGCACACACAGCAGTCAGAAAACAGGGAGGAGCCGTCCTGCAGGAAGAAGCCTGGAAGGAAGAAGATAGGTAAGTGGATGGGGGGAGTGGTGTAGTAGTGATGTTCCGTTTCCGGAAACGGGGAAACGGATCATCACCAGATAACCAGCAAATGACCACCCCGGGGGATATGGGTAACTATACATTTTTGATAAATTATGTTATTTAGAAAGTAGGAGGGTGTTTAGATTAGTGTAGGGATTTCAATTTATCCCGGACAACCCCTTTAATGATCTTATTACAGTGGCAGCTGTCAAAGGGTGGGATATATTAGGCCCCATGCAGATGGGAGAATGTCCATAAACTGAATTTCCCAGTCCAAACCTAGTCAGAAGACGGAACTCCTTGCATCACAGTCATCTATAATGCTATGAATCCCTAACTCCTTACAGCTGTAGCGTACATACTATATACAGTAAGGGACATTAAAGCTGCAGACAGGCATGGACTCTTAGTATCACAGATCACAATAATGGAATCCCATATTTTGACTAGGTTCAGACCAGGAAATCCAGCTGATGTGCGGACCATATTTTACAGTCCAAAATCCCCTATCTGCATGGAGCCTATGACACCATGAACACGACCGAGTGTGCCATCCAAGGAGGCATCTGATGCTCCATTCTGATTATTATATAGCATGTCCAATTCTGCTCCATGTCATCAGATCAGAATGGATTGGAAGCCCCCAAAGAAATGAATGCATTATGGAAGGCGCTTAGATGACACTGATGTGTCATGAGTGCGTTCCACTAAAGGAAATTGTCCCCCAATTGGTCTGCACACTCAGTGGTGTGCATGAGGCCTGAGTCAACAAGTGAACTGTTAGTTCTTGAAGTCTATGGGGCTGATTTATCTAGACTGGTGTTTTCCATGATAATCCTAATGAATCCCTTGATTCATTAAACACATTCTAGAGGGACTTGGTTGTCTTTCATGAATGTAATAATACCCCAAGATATGGGTTCTGGTTTCTGTTGATGGGGAGTTGATCTAGGGATTTATTTTGATTGTTATAATTGAAGTTGGCTTGGAACATGGTGTAATTGGGGTCCTCCTCATAGGTATTTTTTCCCTCCTTTGAATCAACACTGTAATGTAATACATCCTAAGGTTCGTCCATTTCTAGTGACCACTAGCAGCAGTACTTCTTGGTATGCAATATATGTTGCATACCAATAACTGTCAAAAAAATTTTATCTCCTGTGTAAAATGTAATTTATGTGGGTACTAAACACATCAATCATGTCACACCTCCAGCTCCTCAACGGGATTAGGGTGATTTAAGGTTACAGAAAACAATTAAATGATGCAAACTCTCTACATGCAGGAAAATCCCACTCAATGTCATCAGAAATCAAAACAGGCAAATGTTTGCTTTGACATGATTACACCACTTTAAGAGACTAATTAGACTGCTAAATTGTTGTCAAAATTTGGTATTTTTGCAATCAACTAGGGATTACATCTTGTAACTAGAAATGTGTTATATTTTTATGAATTTCTTACCTGTTGGCAAAAGCATTTTTTAAAATCTGGTGAACATATATATCTAAAAAACCTGAACATACATAGAGTGCCTACAATTTTTGTTTAGGAGTTTCTTGAATGTTCAGAATAGAATCCAGAATTTCAGTATTAGGTTTATGGGCCTATGCACATGTTTGCAAATGAATTTAAGTGTAGTATGTCACCAGGACAAAGCATATCAATCCAGCACTGCAGATAGATAAGTTAGGATCACCTGAATTAATCCCTTCCTGCCCCCCCGCCATTTAAATTTTTTTGTTTTTTACTCCCTGACTCCCAAAAGCCATAACTTTTTTATTTTTCCATTCATAGAGTCATAAGAAGGCTTAATTTTTGCTGGACATACTGTATTGTACTTTTCAATTGTTCCATTTAATAGTCTGGGCGATGTTTGGGAAGCTGGAAAAAAATTCAAAATTGAGTAGAATTAGAGAAAAATCTGGATTTGTGGGATTTTCATATGGGCTTTGTTTTTCAATTTGTCACCAAAATGACATGCTACCTGTTTCTCTTCTACCCAATAATCTTTTGTTGCAGGGTCTATGACTTTTGTTTATAAATGGGGATCCACCATAGATATCACCTTCTACTAGTGAACCATGGGCCACATCCATTATCTCTTTCTGCGACTGGAACAATCCATAGACTTTTAGTGAATGGTGATCATAATGATGACAGTGATTGTCTTGGCACTACATTGCAATTCTTAAAATGTACCTCCAATTATAAAACCATCATGCAGGTATAATACAGTTAAATATAAGAAACTTTGTAATATATCTTATTAAAGAAAATATATCTGTCTCCATTTATCCAACTAAGTTACTTCTAACATAGAACTCTACGGACAGGGGGAGGAGGCTGCTGGAAAAGACACACATGCTGCTACACTTACTAAAATTTCTTTTTTAACTCCACTAAATCTTGTAATATATGGCTTTACCACTGTATAGAATGAGGCAATAAATCAATTCACAAGCCAGTAGAAGCCTCCTCCTCCCCTTCCCTTCTCCATAGACTTCTGTGTGCAAGGCTAGGTACAAATACAGGTGCTATTAGAGGTAAGAATAAGCCTAATAATTGAAGAAGAAACCATATTTCTTTGATAATTTCTTTAATAATATACAATACACACATGGACAAAATTGTTGGTACCCCTCGTTTAATGAAAGAAAAACCCACAATGGTCACAGAAATAACTTGAATCTGACAAAAGTAATAATATATAAAAATTCTATGAAAATGAACAAATGAAAGTCAGACATTGCTTTCCAACCAGGCTTCAACAGAATGTTTTAAAAAAGAAAACTCATGAAACAGGCCTGGACAGAAATGATGGTTCCCTTAACTTAATATTTTGTTGCACAACCTTTTGAGGCAATCACTGCAATCAAATGATTCCTGTAACTGTCAATGAGACTTCTGCACCTCTCAGCAGGTATTTTGGCCACTCCTCATGAGCAAACTGCTCCCGTTGTCTCGGGTTTGAAGGGTGCCTTTTCCAGACGGCATGTTTCAGCTTCTTCCAAAGATGCTCAATAGGATTTAGGTCAGGGCTCATAGAAGGCCACTACAGAATAGTCCAATGTTTTCTTCTTAGCCATTCTTGGGTGTTTTTAGCTGTGTGTTTGGGGTCATTATCCTGTTGCAAGACCCATGACCTGCGACTGAGACCAAGCTTTCTGACACTGGGCAGCACATTTCTCTCTAGAATCCCTTGATAATCTTGAGATTTCTTTGTACCCTGCACAGATTCAAGACACCCTGTGCCAGATGCAGCAAAGCAGCCCCAGAACATAACAGAGCCTCCTCCATGTTTCACAGTAGGGACAGTGTTCTTTTCAAGATATGCTTCATTTTTCTGTCTGTGAACATAGAGCTGATGTGCCTTGCCAAAAATTTAGATTTTTGTCTCATCTGTCCATAGGACATTCTCCCAGAAGCTTTGTGGCTTGTCAACATGTAGTTTGGCAAATTCCAGTCTGTCAGATTCAAGTTATTTCTGTGACCATTGTGGGTTTTTCTTTCATTAAACGAGGGGTACCAACAATTTTGTCCACATGTGTATATGTTACAAAGTTTCTTATATTCACCTATCCTATTCATTTATGCAAAGTGTTTCTATAATTATAGATATACTTTATATTTCTCCATATAAACAGCCATCAATTTCTATCTTAGAGGTTACTTTGTGAAATCAAAGCAATCTGGAGAACTATCTTGAGAAAAAAATATTATATAGTTATCAATCATGGGCTTGATGGTCATGCTCCGACTCTAAATTTCATTTTCTACGCTAATTTGCATATAATAAACTCGATTAGTTACTATGGCAATAAGGTGACTTTTTTTTTTTGCCTCAAAAATAAAATCCAAATATGAACAGAAATTCTGTACTGTAATATTTTGGACATTTCAGCTGTTTTTTGAGAGGAAACAGAAGAGCAGACACCTAGTCAGCATAATGTTGTGTCTGGGGCTGCGTCGAGAAAAAGCTATTATCTGTACTTTACAACACCTCTTTCAGAAATAATTACAAAACTAATCAATACATGCAATGTCCTAATCTTTTATTATCCCCTTAATCCATGGTGAAAGTTATATGGGTTTATTTTTGGTCAACAACTGGTTTATAAAGACGATAGAAAATGGACTGTATGTAATTGAAAAAGTAGTCAGGTAACAAGGACGGTCCGATGTACTGGATGTGCTGATGCTGGCGGCCAGAGGCGCTGAGCTAAAACTTTACTTGTTTATGTGTACTGGTTAGATATCAGTGATATTGAGGGACTTGCTTAAAATTCTGGTTCTGAATCACATTTTACATCTATTGGAAAATAGAAGACCATAGGTTAAAGGGCAACTATTGAATAGTACCCATATACCGTAGACAGTATATGGTACATCAGAGGGGTAACTTGAAGCTTCTGTGCCCCAGTTAAAAATTAATCATAGATTATGGGTTATTTATAGTACTGATCTACTTATATGGTACAGGTGGGTGATCATAACCCTAAGTGGCTGAGTGAGAGTGTGTATCAGTGAGTCAGTTAAAGGGCTTATCCAGGACTATGTTACTAAGCTCTCAGCATGTGACATCACGGAGCTGAGCTGTTCCTAGCCAATGTGACCAACAGACATTATGTCACTGCCTCAAAAGAAGTGGAGCTCAGTATCACAATCTCAGACAACCCCTTTAAGGGGACTCTGAGTTTATTTGTGAGAAACACATGTGAAAATGGGCAACATATTCACACCAATGCCCACATTTATCACACTATTTTTCTGCATTTTACCCCAAATAAGGTCATGTCTAATATACACTAATTTGCATCAACAATAAAGGGACTTTTATAGGAGATCCATTTTAAAATAGCTTTATATAAATGTAGGCCTTAAAGGGAGTCTATCACTGCCCCCAGTTACCTTAAACCGCTCCCATAGTGCTGTAGATGCTGTTAGCAGAATAATATTTCCGAGCCCCAGGGATACGGAGAAAAATCACTTTTATTCTTTATTCAAATGAGGATCTTGGAGCACAGGGGGAGTTTTCTTCTATTACTGAGCACTGCTGCATCATCGCTATAGCGGTTTCCCATGAATATAACCATTTTTAAATTTGTAGACAATTAAAAGTTAAAATTGTTTTACAGAATTTCTCTAACCATCTTAGTGATCGGTCGCCAATGGATACGACCATGAGTATAGGAATTCTCTATGCTCTAGCACTTGTCAGAAACCCAGTCATAGGTTTTTGTAACCAGGTTAGTGTTCCTGCAAAAGAAGATAACCCTACCACAATAAGGAAATCATAGCTGGGTTTCTGACAAGCTACAGACCATGAAAAGTTCCGGCATTCGTGGTCATATCCATTGGCAACCGATCAAGACAAAAGATGTCACCACTAAGATGGTTAGAGGAAATCTTAATAACTCTGATGAATTGTTAATTATTTATTATAATTAACATTCACTTTATAGAGATGAAATATTATTAGAATATGGGTTGAACCAGATTATGTTGATGGGATCGGACAACTATCTAATGTGTATGGATGCCTCAAGACTTTCTCTCAGTGACAGCTGTCAGGCATGAAAGGTCAGGCATGTTGGATCTTAACATACCCAATCCTTTTCATAAGAGATATTATCATCATATTCAGCATGGCTGGGGATATACTGCTGGATGTCTCAATCATCAGGCTGGGAGTTACAGAGACATCTGGACGGGCTGTGTTTAATGTGAGTTCTAGAAACTGCGTAGCACAGTAAGTTTTTTTTTTTCATAACTCAGGAGCTCTAGAAACACCATATCTGGCATATGCCATAAAAGTTGAGTTGTCCGTCTGGCAGAGGATTACTCCCCTCGCTCTATTGAGAACCCTATTGAATAAGGAAAAATAGCTGTTGACAGAGGAAGGGTTCAGCTACCTAAAGTGTATTACCAGTCTAAGTATCTAGACAACACAAGCCATAAATGAAAACTTTATTTTTATTTTTCCCATTAAATTAGAGCTTATGGTAATAGGATTGTTCTTTTATACTATTACTATTAAAAATGTTCCTTTATCTTGGCATCTACATCTACTTTATTGCGCTTCCTTTATGCTCTAAGGAGTTCATGTGTTTTAATTCAATTTTTTGTATATTTAATATTCCAGTACAATAAAAAAATGAACAAACATATTTGTATTTCAGTTATTTTTTAGGAAATACAGAATTTACAATAAGCTTGAATACGCCAAAAGACAAATACAATGGGAGTCGAGAGGCCCCGGTTACACCTAAAAATCACTATATCCATTTATATTACTTGTCCTTTATCTGTCATTAGATGTTAGTGTACTGTCTACGATAACTAAAGGTTAATCTACTATTAGAAGGAAAACAAAGGAGTGGGATGTCAAGCTGTTCTATAATGTTGGCATCAAGGGCATCTATGTCTAAGCAAAGGGCACAGTGAATTACTACATGTGCTCTTCTGTTAAGTAAACTACAATTACTACAGGACGTTTTGTGGATGCCCCTTTTAATGTATAACCCAGTGATACGATCTAGTAAAACAAAAATACAAACAGCTTATTATTTATACCATCAACTTATGGAAATTTTATGTCAAGTCAATGCTTATGTTGACACTTGTAGGCAGCCACAATGCATTAAGATTACAAAGTGCTTATAGTATAACCCTGGCATTGCAAATTCCAGACCATTGTATTTTAATGTATAGATTAAATAGGAAAGGAAAATATAGGATGCAAAAATTTATTTCAATTCTTAACGTCTAAAATTGGTAGAAATTTCTAAAATAACTAGTAGTAATGCTACACTATTTGCAGAAAGTGTGCAGAAAGGGGGAATGTGGCAAATCATTGGCCCAAGAAAGGTCCTTGCACCAAAGATGAGCCACATTATAACACATCTACCCCAGGAAACTGTCATACTCTAGGTTCACACATGCGTTCGAGTTTCCGTTCGGGGCGTCCACTTCGGGTACCCTTACCCCAAGTGGACCCCATAGACTATAATGCTATAGGTGCTCCTTGCAGGACTTTTCTCTCCGCATTTTTTAAGCGGATTCAGGGACAGAAACCCCGAATGGATTTCAAGCGCTGGTGTGAACCCAGCCATAGATGTATTTATAAATTCATCCCACTGTGTCTAGTGTTTACTGAATGTGGCACCCTATAAAATGTCCAAAATTAAGAATAGTTGCTGAAAACACAAGGATCATCTGGTGGGTCTTGGCTCTGACATACCAATGGTCCTCCAAATCCCAAATAAGCCAACCCTGTTTGGAGCCAATCACTCCACTCTAGGGTCTATTTCTTATGAGTAATATATTTGATGTTATTGATGATATGTCTTGTACAAGCAGTGATAATAGTAAAGATTTTGAATTCAAGGTGGACATGTATTTGTTTTGTATAGATGGAGGATGGACCTTCAGAAACATTTCTTCTGGCCGTTTTATAAAGCCGGGACAGTGCAAGCGGGAGAAGATAACCCAGCTGCAATAAGAAAATCATGGCTGGGTTTCAGACCATAGACTGTTCCTGCATTCATGGTTGTATCCATTGGCAACCGATCAAGACACCAGCTAAGATGGTTAGAGTAAATCTTTAAAACTCTGCAAAATGTATAATTTATATTTGCAAAAATATTTAACTTATAATTGTCTACATATAAAATATGGTTTTGCTCATGCTAAAAACCTGGAAGAAGAGAGGAAAAGGATTGAGATTGGCGAGGTGAGAGCTGGCAGTGATACCCCAGGTAACTTAAATAGTACAATGCAAGAGGTTTCTATGAAAGTTTAATCTTTGCAGTTCTCTTGTAACATACAATTCAATTGCTTTCTGAAATCAGGACACAACCGCTCTTCAGAACACTTATAAACTAAAAAAATGTAGCTATGACAGAATACATCTAGCTAAATTGTTTATGTCTCTACTTATTATTCAGAAGCTATTTTGCTCATGCAGTACTAATAAGGGCATAACTAATTCCACATATAATTGTGAGACAACCCTCCTTATATTGATCTGACAATAATAATTCACAGAGTACAAAGGTTTTTAAACCACAATCAATTTGTCCAAGGCCGAAAACTCGATGTGAAATGTAAATGAACTTTGTTTATTCACCATAACCTTAATTTGTTGGGTGTTCCATAAAGTTTAGCTTCAGGACAATAGGCAATTAACTGTAAGCTACACAGCTAAAGACTAACAAGTAAGTATTTGTATGCAGATGACTGCACTGGCTTTGCATTTCAATTTCAAGGTTCAAACATTATCTAGTCAATGAATGCTTGGTCCCACAGCTAGAAAGTCAAAAAAATGGGAAAATATTAAAAAAAGGTCTAATTATTTTGCAAGTATTCAGTAAAGGTTATTACGAATAATGAAGAAGTGTACAGTAGATGTTTGTCGAAGATGAAGTGAAAATTGCTATACAGTCAGGTCCTTGACCAAATCAAGTCTATCTTTCATTTTGAAGCCCAGTCAGCCAGTCTTAAGGTGCCCATTGAAATTCAATAGCTTGGCTGCCAGGTGTTACACACCCATTCCTATATGCATAACTGTGAAGCATGGGATTTTCCAAAAAAAACAATCAGACCTTGATTGATGAAAAGAAATCCAAAGGAGTTTATTCTAAGTCCAATTTTAACAGAAAAATTATTTCATCAGAAAATATCCATAATGCATACAACAAAATCCTTGCCTTTCAGGCTGCTGTAGTCTCACAGATTTTCCATTATGTCAACTCCACCAACAACAACAACCCAGCTTGCTGTCTAATGGAATCCTTTTATATCATAGACATTTCCCATAATCCTATTGTTAGGGTCTTGGCAGACGAAGCAATACCCTCACACTACTGCAGGGGACTGGGAGGAAGGACAGAGACAAGTGAGTCCTAATCTCACCCCAGCCACTGTCCCTTCCTATTGCCTCAGTTTACCCTAAACGGTAAAAGGACAACCTGAAGACAAGCCCTATACTGAGTAAGTGACAACACAGAACACAGACAGAACAAATGACAAAAAGGGAGGTCAGAAATCCAAGGGTTCGGTAACAGACGAGCAATGCAGTACAGAGTCAAAATCCAAGAGAATAGTCCAAAGTCAAGGCCAGAGGTCAGGAATACAAATACAAGTAACAAAACAGCAAGTAATAATAGCCAGAATGCAAGAAGCAATAACCAGCGACCATGTGAGGGCTGACAACCTGTTTATAGAAAGTCTGGGCCAGCCCCAGACTGGATTGGTAGACAGGCTGTCAATCACACAGGCAAGGCTGAGATTAACTATTAGTGGAACAGAGAAAACCAAGGTGAAGGAAACGGGTGTGGCAGAAAATCAATTACATTGTCTAGGACAGTGTTCAGACTGAGCAACAAGAAACCTACGCAAGGAATCAAACTGAACACGCCTCCTTCACCGCAGTGTGGGAGCGGAGGGTGGCGCAGAGACCCAAACAGGTAGAGACGTTACACCTATGCAGTTTTCTCTATAAAAACACTGGAGTTGCTGCAGACTTGCCTCTTATAAGGTCAGGGCAGACACACCCTACTACAGCTCCACTACTGCAGGTAAGTAAACGAAAACACTTCTTTATTAAACACAAATTGTGAGCATTAGTTTTGGTACATTGTTCCCAGATGGCAAGACCAGAAAGAGTAGAAAAATAGAGCATTAGGTGGCCAGCCTAATGAGGAAAGAAAGAAATAAGAAGCAATAAGAACATTCACACAGAGGATTTACCAGACCTGGGGAACTCATGGACCACAACTAAGGTTACAAAACAGGAAATCGGTTATAAACATAAAACAAAACATTTTACCTCTTCACAGTAACCACGTGACTTGGCTGAGCATGCATTTTTTTGGAATAGTGAAAGGACAGAGCAGCAGTGGCATATCTCCCCCAACAACAAAAAATCCAGTGCTGAAATTCAACATACCCTATCCTTTTTTACCTGCTCAGCGAGAGTGGGGAGACCATCATATATATAAAATAGTTGACCCTTCCTGCCAAAATTAGTTGGTTCATCATCCCTGCCCTTTTACAAAAATTTAAGTCTCCCATTCCTTCAGTCTCCTGGAGGTGTGGACGGGATGTAGGTACATTGCAACATGTCTTATGGACATGCCTGGTACTACAACCATTTTGGAGTCAGGTGAAGTGGCTGATATGCAACCTTCTGTCCTACAATGTTCCATTAGACACACTCCAGTATTTTATAAATATACCCTAGAACAATGGGACAGGGGGCAGTCAGGTTGTTTAAGCATATTTCACTTTGGCCAAAACCTTTATTGCGTTGGAAACAAACATCACTCCATGAGCTCCATGATTTGTTGGTTAGATTGAGAGATGGATATGCGATGGAAGACCTCACTACTTCTCTCAATGACTCCCTGGAACAATTCCAATTGATCTGTGACCACAGGGCACATATTGGCAATCCCCAATTTTCTGATAAACAGTGATGGAGTGCCTGACGGGGAGAAACGACCTATCCTACCTACTAGTCCTCTCCATGCTCATATTTCCATATTTTTCCTTTTATGTTTCCCAGTGACTTGTTCAAATTTTTTGACAAGTATTCTCCATCTACAATCCTGTATACTTCTAGTTTAATTTGGTGGTTTGTCTGCCTCCTCTGATTTTAAATTGGGAGATCTGTACCACCAGCATTACTCTATTAGTCATGTTACTGCCATCAGAATGACCCCTCATTTTCGGACCTCCCTTCATAGTTCTAAATTGATGCATCTGTCCATTTCTCTCTCTGTTCAGGTGTACTTTGTATATCCTTGTCATATTGTTTAATGATAATTCTTTGATAAACATGTAGTTGAAACAAAATTAGTTGGTTCAGATGAATTTTCTTAAAAGTGTTTTAGGCCTTTAGGTTCTGTACACACCTGCTTAAAAGCCTTCTGCACATTGAAGTTATAGGTCAAGAGGACAATACGACAGAAGGCTGAGATGTATCCCAACACAAAAGCGTACAGTGGTGTACATTAGTACTAGGCTCATATTGCGAAAAAAATCATAAGCTGTGCAGTAAACATTTTTATATTATACATGTGATTATTACTTTAATATAAAAAATATACCAATGCACAATACACTGAAGAAAACTCTTTTGGCCTCCACTGAGTGAAAGGAGCTCAGTGGATAGGAGTTTCCCCAGTGTATATGCAAAACTTACAATCGTAATGTGATGTGAACTGAGCTTTAATTATACATGGAACCATTGAAGCAAAAGAGGAAGTCAATGACCAATAACTAGTCGGATGCAATGGCTAAAATAGTGAACAGACTATTAACAACCCTGGAAACCAAATGAGTCATTCTAAAAACACCATTCATATGGCTGCTAAGAGCTAAACATGACATAATGAGATATATTAATAAAACATACTACTACTAATACTACTACTAATAACAATAATAACAATAATAATAATAATAATAATAATAATGTTAAAAATATTGATAAGATAAAATTTCAGGGACATTTACAGCATAATATCTTTAAGAAGTGTATTGATCTCTCCCTCCGCACATCAATATTTTCATCAATAGGATACATGGGGCTAATACATGCTGGTTGATTTGGAAATTATTAAGCTAAAATATAAAGAAGAACTCACATTACTTTTTTCAATCATTATGTATCTATTCCTCAATATATATATATATATATATATATATACAGCCACTATTACCTTATTTAGCTATTTTGTTCCATATGAATTCTTCCCTTCTGCTATGTCATGACTTTCACTCTGACTTGGTAAAATGTACTGGAGTAAAAAGTGAGTTTCTGACTTCCTATATGATGGTCTGTACCACCCAGGCTCTCCGCTGGGGGAGACAGAAACTTCTGTCACTTACTACTGAAGAGCAGACAGTTCCTGTTACACAGTTATAATGAAGGAGCTCACAGCTCAGTATCCCTTACTGTATACTTCTAGTCCCTTAGAATAATTATAGATAGAAGGATAGTTGCACTAACCATAGAAGGTAGATATAGTATAGCCCTTAGTTGCCTATGTTATGATTCCTCATTGGATTTATAGCAGAACGAAGACAATATACTAAGATGTCTGATCGGGAACTGAGGGATATAGCTTGACAAATAAGTTTATTTTACAGCCCTGCCAAATTTTCAGTGATACCGTACCTTCAGATATGTGAGGAAAAAAGTGTAATAACATTGTAAATTTAATGTTCATCAACACCATGCTCCAAAAAAGTGGAGTACATAGTGTGTACCAAATCTGTGTTTTAGACACTTTTGGCGACTGAATAAATAGGTCTGCAAAGAATGGGGGTGTAGCTTAGAGCAGTCATTATATTGGAAAGATTTATTAAAGGTGTGCACCACATTTTTTAGCTCAACCTAAATATGTTAAGTCCATTTAACAGTTTGCTAGGTGGTTGTGTAAAAGTTGAGCCAAATTTATCATGCCACATCTGCCATTTTGATTAATTTGTGCCACTTTTGTCACAACATTGATCAATCTACTCCAATATATGACCAGAAAGATAAAGATTTGATGGATCGTTATAAGCAAAATAAAAAACATAAACCCATATTAACTTGTGTCAAAATATAAAATATTAAAATTAATTTGAGGTTAGAGTCAACATTCATGGATTTGTAGGCAACCTTTTGCATCCTTACTAGCATGCACATGGTCTATTATAGCTATAGCAAGCTGTAATGATTTCCCGTAATAAATTTGTTTTCTAACTTTGCAGGATAAACTTTACAGGTGGCAACTTATCTCTGATACATTTTATCTTCACAATGTAACCTATAACCAGACTCATTAGAGAACAGACCATAACTGTTCATGGCAGCGCAAAACCTAATGCCATACAAAGGGTTTACTGAGGAGGACCGGGATGAGAACAATAACATCTGTAAGATTGAGAGTTTCATTCCTGTAGTAAAACAGTCACGCACAATGAATTGAAGAGAAACTGACAGAGATAAACACTGGTAAAATGCCTTGCGATAAATAGTCCAAATACAAGTTCAATTCTTAATTTACCATCATCACCATCACCATAATCTCTTACTCACTAAAAAGCCAGCAATGAAAAATCTAAAAAGATATGCAATGAAAAATATGGGGATAGAAATGTTAAATCTGAACTTTATGTACTAGATGTAGTTTGGAAAATCTGCCTGTGCAAAGTACAACAAGCCTGTACAAAAGGGTTGCACACATGGAATTGGATAGAAACCTGGATCTTTAAGGGTATGTTCATGCCTCATAACCCTTTAATAAATGCCTGATTCTCCCTCCCACTTATTTCAACAGGTGCCAAATTTTATCCTCTAGCGGATTTAAAAAAAAAAAAAAGTGTCACGCTGTATTATCAGATGTTTTTCTAGAGATTTGCTAGAGATTTTAGAAAATAGAACCTTTGTATTCTAGGCAAAAAAGAAAATATGGAGTTTTTTTTTTGTTTTGTGCAGCTTGTACATGGATTTCGGCAAACCTCATTGTAACATGTATGGAACATTTACAATATTTCTGTAACAAATCTGTCATGTGTGCACTATAGATTACATTTTTATCATACAACATTAGCTCCAATTCTGAAGATATTTTTTACAGGTACAAAGACTACTAAGATGCAGACTTACTGTAGCACACAAGTCATTTTATTCACTCAAGCTTTGAAGTAGTCTCCATACAGTTACAAGGAACAGCAATGTGCGGGATCAATGCCAATCCACAAAACTTCTCTTCACCAACAATTCAGCAATCAGGAGGAACAGGATATAGAAATACCCATAGATGTAAATGTGTCCCACAGGTTAGACCTCCAACAATCTCACATTAAGAGTTTACATTAGCAAAGTATCCATGACAAAAGAAATTTAGAGGAACAAAAGTTGGTAACCCCTGAAACCCACATCTCCAGAAGGAGGGTCTCTTTACTCCCATCCAGCCTAGTGGGTGGCAGCAGCTTTACCCCTCTAGGTGGAGGGTTAGTGTACTAGCCATTCATGTGTGCAGATAACCAAATATTTTACATCACATAGGACCAAGAAACCAATAAATGAATAGCAAACAATGTGGAATTCTTCTTATAACTACTAAGAACAGATATCACGATTCAGGGCACCTTGGCCCTTCTTTACATCTTCTATGGAAGTTAAGGAAACAGCATAGAAAGTATACTACACTGGAATACTTTATACAGTCATATGAAAAAGTTTGGGCACCCCTATTAATCTTAATCATTTTTAGTTCTAAATATTTGGGTGTTTGCAACAGCCATTTCAATTTGATATATCTAATAACTGATGGACACAGTAATATTTCAGGATTGAAATGAGGTTTATTGTACTAACAGAAAATGTGCAATATGCATTAAACCAAAATTTGACCGGTGCAAAAGTATGGGCACCTCAACAGAAAAGTGACATTAATATTTAGTAGATCCTCCTTTTGCAAAAATAACAGCCTCTAGTCGCTTCCTGTAGCTTTTAATCAGTTCCTGGATCCTGGATGAAGGTATTTTTGACCATTCCTCTTTACAAAACAATTCCAGTTCAGTTAAGTTTGATGGTCGCCGAGCATGGACAGCCCGCTTCAAATTATCCCACAGATGTTCAATGATATTCAGGTCTGGGGACTGGGATGGCCATTCCAGAACATTGTAATTGTTCCTCTGCATGAATGCCTGAGTAGATTTGGAGCTGTGTTTTGGATCATTGTCTTGCTGAAATATCCATCCCCGGCGTAACTTCAAATTCGTCACTGATTCTTGTACATTATTCTCAAGAATCTGCTGATACTGAGTTGAATCCATGCGACCCTCAACTTTAACAAGATTCCCGGTGCCGGCATTGGCCACACAGCCCCAAAGCATGATGGAACCTCCACCAAATTTTACAGTGGGTAGCAAGTGTTTTTCTTGGAATGCTGTGGTTTTTTTGACGCCATGCATAACGCCTTTTTGTATGACCAAACAACTCAATCTTTGTTTCATCAGTCCACAGGACCTTCTTCCAAAATGAAGCTGGCTTGTCCAAATGTGCTTTTGCATACCTCAGGCGACTCTGTTTGTGGCGTGCTTTCAGAAACGGCTTCTTTCGCATCACTCTCCCATACAGCTTCTCCTTGTGCAAAGTGTGCTGTATTGTTGACCGATGCACAGTGACACCATCTGCAGCAAGATGATGCTGCAGCTCTTTGGAGGCGGTCTGTGGATTGTCCTTGACTGTTCTCACCATTCTTCTTCTCTGCCTTTCTGATATTTTTCTTGGCCTGCCACTTCTGGGCTTAACAAGAACTGTCCCTGTGGTCTTCCATTTCCTTACTATGTTCCTCACAGTGGAAACTGACAGGTTAAATCTCTGAGACAACTTTTTGTTTCCTTCCCCTGAACAACTATGTTGAACAATCTTTGTTTTCAGATCATTTGAGAGTTGTTTTGAGGAGCCCATGATGCCACTCTTCAGAGGAGATTCAAATAGGAGAACAACTTGCAATTGGCCACCTTAAATACCTTTTCTCATGATTGGATACACCTGGCTATGAAGTTCAAAGCTCAGTGAGGTTACAAAACCAATTTTGTGCTTCAGTAAGTCAGTAAAAAGTAGTTAGGAGTATTCAAATCAATAAAATGATAAGGGTACCCAAATTTTTGCACCGGTCAAATTTTGTTTTAATGCATATTGCACATTTTCTGTTAGTACAATAAACCTCATTTCAATCCTGAAATATTACTGTGTCCATCAGTTATTAGATATATCAAATTGAAATGGCTGTTGCAAACACCCAAATATTTAGAACTAAAAATGATTAAGATTAATAGGGGTGCCCAAACTTTTTCATATGACTGTATGTGGTGGAAGAATAGGGATTAGGGACCCCTGTTATGGATATTTGTGCAGGTACTAGTGATGGGACCCACATCTATCAAACATTTTTGTATATTATCATATACTGTATGTCTACGAAGGCACTATGTTAAATATCATTGGGTTACAATGTAGTTGGGACATAAGAGGTTAATTTTATACACTGCTGACAACATACTTCTATCTTAGTACACATAGGTGTGTCAAGTGTATAAATTATATTGGTATTATCCATATAGAGTAGCAAAGAGCTTGTAAGTTCCAAGGAGACACCTCCCCATTGATATAAATGATCGGCAGACACATGTGTGATATTCTCACTCTTGTTGCTACCATGTTGTTGGGGGATGTAAGAAGAAAGACAGAGGAAGACAAGGACTGAATGGAGTTCCAGATATCTAAAGTCGAAAAGCTAACCATGGACATCTTGACTAATATATATATTCTATATAGATATATCTATGAAGACTTAAATAAATTTCCAGTTGTTTATAAGAACCAGTAAATTCCTCTAGTAATGCCTTCTGGTTCACATATGGGTATGAATGACATAATCAACCCAAGAATACCATATTTTACACCGTATCCCTTTAATAATCCACACTTTTAGTAATACTTCATTAATATCCCACAGCATGTTAATTCCCGATCTACTCCTTCTGTACAACTTGATACAAATTGCTCTGAAAGTTTCCTGAACACATTGGTATGTCTGTGAGATCTTAATATAATAAATTGTTGCGGGATACCAATAGGAAAACAGACTGGTCAGTAATTATTTGCCCAGAAATCGGCTGTTGCCGCCATATGTCTGCATTCTGTTTTATCTCTAGATTCAATTAAAGTAAGCGCTAGTTTTCAGGAAATAATAACTGTGTATACTTTGAAGCTGTCAGGAAAGTTCATATGTTGACTTATTAGAGGTATAGCCCTATGGCTACTGCAATAATAAATCAGATCCATAGAACATATTGTTCTGCGCAGTCTTGTGACTACGAGCCTCTGAAGGAAGGCCTGAAATTATAGCGAAAGCATCTGTTCAGGAGATTTCATACATCCAACTCCTTCTGTACCTCTCCTCAAAAGGCTCCTAAAGCTGATGTGCTTCACTCTGAATATGCTTTCACCCCTTCACAAAGGCATATGCCTTTTAATAATGCATCTTGCAATCCAATTAGACATAGAACAATGACATCTCTCCAGAATACAGAGTAAAGGAAATAAAAACTAGGTTTGATTTCTAAGAGTCCTTTGTTCTATGAAAATAATAACAGAGTGGGCCTTTGACAGTTTTTAAATAAGAAATTGTCCCGAGAAATATCGGAGATGAGGGGAATGCTGTGCTACTTACATAATCTGTGTTTTCTTTTTTGTTCTTGGTTTATTACATTGGCATGCTTCATTTATCTATGGCATTCTGCTGTAACGGTTTGAGATAACTCACACAAAGATTCCCATTGATTAAACAGGTTTGTAATAACAATTATGAGGATGAGGATTTATTGTTAGAGGAGAATCAGAAGATACCAGATAGCAAAGTTATTTGTAGAGTCAGATGGAAATAAAGCTATTTGTAAAGCTTAGAGAAGAATGGAGGGGGCATCTGGTTTTTTATTTATTTTTTCAATACAAGTTGACGTAGTCCTTGGAATTGGACCTTTGGGTAGACAACTATAAGAATTTAAAAGGAATTGTATCTATAATTTTTGAGAATACAAAAAGCTGGAGTTCCGGGTCTTAATAATTCAATGGGGCCATCCAGTCACCAATTTCTTTATTTACAAAGAATGCTATAAAATCATAAAAAAGCAATACTCACTTCACCAATCCAGCACAGGTTCCTGTATATTGACTTACAGTGATTCCACACTGACATGTCATCACTAATTCTAGTAGTGGAGAGTCAACACCACTGAAGTCAACTCTACATCAAGAAAATGGCTGCAGCAGTTACATGTCCATGTTAACACATTATCTCTTCAGGCAAGTATATAGAGCCTCCAGTGATGAAATAGATGTTGCAAGGGATTGATATGGTATTAGTTTTTCTATCATTTTATAGCATGCTGAACATTTAGAAAATGTTTTACATTGTTGGTCAAGTGACCAACAATGTAAAACATTTTCTAAATGTTCAGCATGCTATAAAATGATAGAAAATGTTTTACATTGTTGGTCAAGTGACTTTTAAAGAGGACCTTCATCACCCCCACCAACTCTGCCGAATTCAGGCAGTTTGTATTTTCTCTCCTACCCTCACCATTCCCGAACAATCAGTACAGTTAGTTTTGATGGCTGATATGGTAATTATTATTTATACTGTCAAGTAGGTGGTCTCAGGCAGGAGCAAAAGGGGGTGTGATTCAGAGATTGAATCAGAAGCAGACAGTTTCAAAACTCTGAAACATGCCCCCATGTCTATTTTGGTCTTAGACCACCTTCTTGACAGTAGAAGCCTAATTAGTATACTAGCCGCCATAACTAACTACAGTGATTGTTCAGGAATGGCGAGGCTACAATAAATAATTTCAACTGCAACATAATTAGTGGATTGGTACCTATTAAAAAATGCAAAGAACTGGACTTAGTGGAGGTGCGACAGATCGTCTTTAAAATCTTACCTACAGTGCTGGCCAAAAGTATTGGCACCCCTGCAATTCTGTCAGATAATACTCAATTTCTTCCAGAAAATGATTGCAATCACAAATTCTTTGGTAATAATATCTTCATTTAATTTGTCTTCAATGGAAAACCACAAAAAGAATTGTCAAAAAGCCAAATTGGATATAATTCCACACCAAACATAAAAAAGGGGGTGGAAAAAAGTATTGGCACCCTTTGAAAAATCAGGTGATGCTTCTCTAATTTGTGTAATTAACAGCACCTGTTACTTACCTGTGGCACATAACAGGTGGTGGCAATAACTAAATCACACTTGTAGCCAGTTGAAATGGATTAAAGTTGACTCAACCTCTGTCCTGTGTCCTTGTGTGTACCACATTGAGCATGGAGAAAAGAAAGAAGACCAAAGAACTGTCTGAGGACTTGAGAAGCAAAATTGTGAGGAAGCATGAGCAATTCCAAGGCTACAAGTCCATCTCCAAAGGCCTGAATGTTCCTGTGTCTACCGTGCGCAGTGTCATCAAGAAGTTTAAAGCCCATGGCACTGTGGCTAACCTCCCTAGATGTGGATGGAAAAGAAAAATTGATGAGAGATTTCAACGAAAGATTGTGCGGATGGTGGCTAAAGAACCTCGACTAACATCCAAACAAGTTCTAGCTGCCCTGCAGTCCGAGGGTACAACAGTGTCAACCGGTACTATCCGTCGGTGTCTGAATGAAAAGGGACTCTATGGTAGGATACCCAGGAAGACCCCACTTCTGACCCAGAGACATAAAAAAGCCAGGCTGGAGTTTGCCAAAACTTACCTGAGAAAGCCAAAAACTTTTTGGAAGAATGTTCTCTGGTCAGATGAGACAAAAGTAGAGCTTTTTGGGAAAAGGCATCAACATAGAGTTTACAGGAAAAAAAAAAGAGGCCTTCAAAGAAAAGAACATGGTCCCTACAGTCAAACATGGCGGAGGTTCCCTGATGTTTTGGGGTTGCTTTGCTGCCTCTGGCACTGGACTGCTTGACCGTGTGCATGACATTATGAAGTCTGAAGACTACCAACAAATTTTGCAGCATAATGTAGGGCCCAGTGTGAGAAAGCTGGGTCTCCCTCAGAGGTCATGGGTCTTCCAGCAGGACAATGACCCAAAACACACTTCAAAAAGCACTAGAAAATGGTTTGAGAGAAAGCACTGGAGACTTCTAAAGTGGCCAGCAATGAGTCCAGACCTGAATCCCATAGAACACCTGTGGAGAGATCTCAAAATGGCAGTTTGGAGAAGGCACCCTTCAAATCTCAGGGACCTGGAGAAATTTGCCAAAGAAGAATGGTCTAAAATTCCAGCAGAGCATTGTAAGAAACTCATTGATGGTTACCGGAAGCGGTTGTTCGCAGTTATTTTGTCTAAAGGTTGTGCTACCAAGTTTTAGGCTGAGGGTGCCAATACTTTTGTCCGGCCCTTTTTTGGAGTTTTGTGTAAAATGATCAATGATTTGACTTTTTTTTTCATTCTCTTTTGTGTTTTTTCATTGCAAGCAAAATAAATGAAGATATTATTACCAAAGCATTTGTGATTGCAATCATTTTCTGGAAGAAATTGAGTATTATCTGACAGAATTGCAGGGGTGCCAATACTTTTGGCCAGCACTGTACAATATAAAACTAATGAGCAATAATTTGATAATCTAATGTGTATGGGGATGTGGGACTCTTCTTTCGCAGAAGCGTGGCAACATGCCCAGTCTTCATGGTAGATATCACCACCAGAAGCTCTCCATATTGAGAACACATGTAAGGTCAACTAAGCCTCAAGTGCATATGTATGGGAGGTTGGGAGGGATAGCTATGGGTCAAACACCCACTTGACCAATAGATATCTATAAGAATCAGCTGGTAGAGAAAGAATGGTAAAATTTAAAGACAATAGATATCCAAGTGGGTTGACCCAACACTATAGAGTAAAGGAAACCTTTCTGATAAAATGAAATAAAATTAAGCAGCCATTTGATGGCCACAAAACCTGGACCTTGCAGGATCCTAAAAACTTAGATCCCCAGTTAGTCTTCTGAATTGAAATGCCCATTAACAGTCATAGAGTTTTATAAGTTATCTTAGGTGAAATATAAATCGGATGACATGCTAGAATGGTCCCTTTCTTGAAAATAAGCTTTTCACATGTAATCCTCAGGGTTTTGCTGTAATATGTGGGGAAAGCTGGCAGTACATGTTGGATTTCTCTGCAGCTCCACCACAGGAGAAATTAAGCATTACACAGTGTCCATTCAAATTAATGGACTGTCTGTTTAATGCAGAACAAGAAAGGTCCTCCAGAGTGAGAGATGTTCTTTGTAACTGCTTTGTAACTTAGGATCCTGAACAACTCTCTATTAACTCATAATTTACTAATAGGGTATATGAAAATTGATTTTCTATACTGGACACCCCTTTAACTTGCAGAATTACTCTTGTTGTCTATGAAGCACTTTAATCATGGGTGCACTGACAAAGCCTATAGTTGTTAAATGACCCAACAATATAATTTCACTTCAGTTTACATCACACCAATTACACAACGGCACACATAACACCAGTAATGCTACTGTACTGTATCTCTGGTATTGAGACCGGTAATTATAAAGAGTGACATAATCCGTATATTTAGAGCAAATGGCTACACAAAAATGAGAGCAAGCACCGCTAACAAATTGATTTAGGTCATTTTAGTTCAACGCCAATTCTAAATCTGATCCAGTGCTCCAGATGCAACAGCCATATATGAAATGTTACCATTGTGCTCTATATAGTAAAGTAAATCGGGGCACAAGCTAAATCTTTCCCTAGCGAGTCAACCAGGAACTGACCTTTACACTAAATTAATCACTGTAATTAAAGATAGATTTTTTTTACCCACACCTCTCACTCTTTTATTAAAAAAAAAGTCAAAACAATGAAAAATGTTGTGTTTTTAACCTTTTCCTTTGCTCGGATGGTCCAAAGCTTAATGTTATCATTTATCACTTTGTCACTTTATCACTGCCTCATTGATGAATTTGACCATTACGTTATAAAATCCTTTTATATTTCTACTTTCCTACAGTTTGTTCAAATACAATTTATTTATGTGACTTCAGGATGTGTTCCTCTTTAAATCAAGGAGAACTTATTTGCATATTCCTTTCCCAGAATTCCTAGTGTGCATGGTGTGTTAGACTTTACACACTACAAGGTGATTTGCAAAGGTATCCTAAGAAGACATAGTACTCCTTCTGACCTACATCTATGACCTCTCAACCAATCCAGTACCCTGCTTCGCACTGATGAGGAGAAATAACCCTGAAACAGTCGTCTCCAGACGGGTCTCTCTTCCTTTTGCAAGAAATGTACTGGTTTGGATATACTAGGTTTCATGGAGCTACCTTAAAAGAAAAATAAAAGATGGCGCTAGAGTGAGTTTTCCTTTTTCTATCAAGGAGAACTTATTTTTATATTCTTTTTCTAGAATTCCTAGTAGAACAGATATGGTAGTATCTCCTTAACCCTCTGGCTACTGGATAAGTGTTCTGAAAAGGGGACCCCTCCCCATTAACTCCAAGATACCTATTGGTGCAGGAGGGTTCTGAACAGAGCACCCCTCCCTAATAAAAGGAGTATTCTCATTTCAGTCTTTCAGGGTTGTGTGTGGTGGTGGCTAGTTACAGAAAAAGCTAAATGCAGCTGTTCTATGCTATTTTTGTAAATTCCATAGAAGTAAATAAAAATTACACAGACAACATAGCTCACTGTCCTATACTGTTTCTGAAATTCCTATTTAGTTGTATGGGATTTTTCAAAACTGTTTTCTGCTTTTCCAAAACTTTTGAACCCCTGGGTCGCCAAGGGCCCAGAAGATTACCTTTGCTGAGCGCAGCAAGTTGCTGGAAGTCTGTGTGTGCGTGGACAACTCTATGTGACATCATCGACTCTGCTTTTCTCCCACTGCCATAGATAGAGTAGAGCAGAGTCAGCTATATGACCTAAAAACATCCAGCCTCCTCATCTGCGTTCTGCAATGGTAATCTTCTGGACTCTTAAGGATCTGTTATTCCCTGAATAACACCTTCCTGGATGAGATGAAAATATCACTTTCACTCTAAATTCTAAAATAGTTTTTGAAAATTGATTTTCTAAAACCAAAAGCCCTTTTTTTTGGAAACTGTAAACCAACGCTTATTGGAGCTGTACAGACAGAAATTACAATAAACAACAGATACTTGATGTATATCGCCTACATATATAATTCATTGTAAATACCAGTGGGCATTTATGTACTCTAGCACCTAAAGAGTTAATACTGAAATGGCTGTGTTCAACAAATCAGGTAACAAATGAGACAATAATGACGGCCGTAATGATTTTTTTGGGTAAAAATTCAGGGATAAGCAATGCTACCTATGATTAATCCGGACAGCCTTCCGTTTTAAACATTAATTTTGCCTCTAGGAAAACAAAGCGAGCTGATGAGTTTATAAAATACATTTTCATTTCAATGAGGCTACTCACACAGCATAAAACATCACAATCTATTATTCATACAGACATCCTACCTTTACCTCCTTCTAAAGCCGGGAAAAACACAAAATAAAAAATATACAATGAATATATGCATTATGTACATTGCGTAAAGAGCCCTCAGATCTTCTAATCCACTCGTACAAGTGCATTAATCTGCTTTTGTATACAAATGATACTTTTTTTGTTGAATCAATGCATAAGGCTCATCCAAAATGAACGGCGTGTCACGGAGAGAAATTGCCGCTCGCTATACACAATGACTATTAGAGTGAATTCCTCCAGGAACAGCTGGTACGTACTCTCTGTCCAAATTGACTTATTTTGGTTATACCGTGTATCAAGAAATATGATGCTCTGTTTTTCAAATTGAGTGCCATTAAGAAGCAGTTTGTAAAATTACATAGAGCCACCTGCTTCAAGAAGGTAAATGATCCAAATGCTAGCATTTTTTTCCCTTTGGTTAGTCATTACAAGTATTATCTTTGAAACATTTGATTGCAAAATTAGTTTACCCTGGTTCTTAATGAAAATGGAATCGCTAATTCGACATCAAATACTTATGAAATGATCATCAAAAGCTTTATTACTATCGGAAATAAGATGGTCATGATGCTGAAGGCTCTATTAGGATTATAGAAAAAGTTCTATTTTGGGGGAATTGCCCATAATCAATCCCTGGAGAAATCACATGAAATGAGAAGAGAAAATAAGCA
The DNA here is from genome assembly GCA_947044405.1 of Leptodactylus fallax. NCBI lineage: Eukaryota > Metazoa > Chordata > Amphibia > Anura > Leptodactylidae > Leptodactylus > Leptodactylus fallax. Next base: position 205,486 of record CAMRHE010000162.1, on the reverse strand, counting down.
AATGTAGTGTCAGTCAAGGAAAGAAAAATTCTTCATCCTCGTGGCCGTTCAGAGATGCATAAAAACATTGAGCTCATGTGATTCTATGGACTATGTTCAATACCTGCCTCAGGGGTCTAACTAGATATATAAGGGGGTTCTATGAACTACTGCCTTCAAGAATGGGTGTCAATATTGCTACAAAGACTAGTTTCTATATGGTGGTGCCTTGAAAATAGCGTCATAATGATTAGAGATGAGCGCATTTTTCAAAAATTTGATTCGACCGATTCTCCGAAGTTTCCAAAACAATTCGATTCGATCTGAATTAATTTGCGGCGAATCGCGTTAACCCCTTTCCGACATTCGCCCTAATAGTAAGGCGCTGCCGAAAAGGAGTTCCCACAAACCACAGCGGAAGCATGGTGCACACACAGAAACTGTGTGCACACCCTGCTTTGCGGGTGTCAGCCATATGTAAGAGCTTACACTGTCCTCTAACACCCCCGTTCGGAGTTTGTCAGAATATCGCTGCTTCAATCCCCTATTATTATAATCTGGGTTCCCCTCAGACCCCAGAGTATAATAATCAGAGGCCCTGGGGAAGTGATTAAAAATAACAAACACTTATACTCACCTTAACCTCACCTCTCCTGGGAATCCAGCAGTCTGAGAGTCCTCCTCGCTCCTCTTCTTCCTTGCGACTGAAGTCCTGCTCCCCAGATGTCACTGCTGGGGCCAATCACAGGCCCCAGCAGTGAAGCCTGGAGAGCAGGACCTCAGTCACCTGCTCCGGAGTTAATGCTGAGCCCAGGACACGTGAGTATCAGTATTTTTTTATCTATAATCACCGCGGGAGGTGCCGAGGGGGACAGGTAGCATGGTAGAACCCCTTGGATGCCGCGGTCATGTTTACCGCGGCATCCAAGGGGTTAAAAACCCCATTCGTAGCTGTGTGATTCGATACATTGAAGCGTGAGGAAATCCGGAATCGATGCGAATTGAAGATTTCCTGAAATTCGGATCAAATTCCACTTTGTCAGCTTTGATTCGCTCATCTATAATAATGATGGGTTCTTAAAGTAGTGCATAAACCAGCCATCAGGTAATGATATAGAAAATGATGTCAGGACTGGAAAGCTAGCCTTGGAACTTGTGTTCTACTGGGTAACCATGATTGTGATGACAATAAATTCATATAGGATATAAGGGATGGTTTTGTTTCCCATCTAAGTCCTTTACATGACCTTGGAGCCATATTTTCATACCTGTGCTCTTTAACAATGCACTTCTTCTGTTGAGGAGTCCTATATGGGAGCACTCTATTATTATATATTATTATAGCTCCTAGGCACCTCTTTGGTGCCTATAATGAGAGCAAGGAAAACTATGATAATAGTCATATAGGTTGCATGATAAAAAAACATGCATTAATGCCCTCAGCCTCCCTATTGTAAGTGTCCAGGTAGTGGCCCATCCATGTCCAGACAGAACCATCTATCACAGCAGAGGGAAGGGGCTGGGGAGTTTCCAATTCAGAAACCAAAGGCACAACAAATAAAGATTAATTCCTGCTGGAAAATTGTAGTCACAATGGGCATTAACCCCTCAGGACATATACATATATGGCAGATGTATGATATTTAAATATGATGCCCTCACAGGAGCTTAGGGGGCATAGCTGTAGGGTCCCTGCTGTCTTATAAGCAGAGGCCTGGCAGCAGTGCCTGCAATCAGACGCCTCAGGTGGCATGGCCAGGTGTGACTACAGCATCTCAAGAACTTTTGTTTGGTTTCATTTACTCCCACAAGAGTCATTCAGTTGCTACAACAGCTGGGTGCCTTCTGAAGGCACCCAGGACTGCCATAGCCATATTACTACTCAGCCCTGTTTGTGGAAGGCTTCAATAGTACTACAGACATGATACTATACACTGCAATACAGTAGTATAGAATAAGCAATCTAAGTTAAAGTATGTTGTAAAAGTTTTGTTATATAAAAAATTCAATCCCACCCCATTTGCTAGACAACATATAAAAGTAAAGAAACAAAAATAACACATTAGGCAACCACATGTCACAAAATGCCTGTATCATAAAACTATAAACTTATTTATCTCATATGGTGAACCCTATAGCGGGAAAACAATTGAAAATGCCCAAATTGCTATTTTTTGCCACTGCACCTCAAAAATTTTGAATTAGAAGCAATCCAAATATCGCACATTCATAAATGAAATCAATGGAAACTACTTCTATCTCCACAAAGAGCCACCTTACTCAACATCGAACCCAGAAATGTACACAAGTAATGGGCGTCACAATGTGGCGGCACAAACACATTTTTGCTTCTTTCAAGATTTTTTAAAAATCTTTTTAAAGTTATGAAACTATAATAAAATATATATATAAATTAAGTATTATTGTGATTGTAGTGACCAGCAGAATATAGGTAACATCATTTTTACTACACGGTGAACATTGTAAAAACAAAACCCATAAGAAAATTTTCCAATTCCACTTTAATCCAATTTTTTTAATTAAATTAAGAAGAACATTTTTCTTTCAAAAAATAAGCCCTCATGTTTCTTTGAGCTGAAGTATAAAAAAAGTTTCGGAAGGCAGGAAGTTAAAAACAAAATCAGAAAATGCCTGTGACTGGAAGAGGTTAAGCATCGATCTATCTTTCATGCTAAAATACAATTGAATACAAATCTAATTGTCAAATGTGTCTATGATTATTGCAAACTCAAATTCCCTCTATAATTGAAACAAAACATATAAATATATATATAAAAGTGCAAAAAACACAACTTATACAGTATAAAAATAGAGAGCATATATTTCAAAGAAAGCAAGTACTCTACTGACTGGGATAATAGAGAACAGGGCCAGACTGAGATTTAGACAAAAATCCCAGTAGTCCTTGACATTGGTGAATCTTGATAAGTTAAATTCTGAATGCTTCAGTAAAAAAATAAAAGTTCTAACAGCTGGATGTAATGCACGTAGAAAATATGATTTGAAATACAAAGAGTGGTCGGAACATAGAGGATAGGCTGCCACATAAATAATGTGCTAACCTCTTGTGGAAAGTTGTGAAGAAACACTAACCCAGCATCCGAATGATTCAAAACTTGAAGTTGAGCCACCGCTGAGCTTGGTAATAGGTGTCTAAAATTGAAATGAGAACTAAACCATAAACATAAGATGTGGCGGAGGAGGAAATTTGGGAGCTATAAAAAATGCACTGATTTTAAAAGAAATGATAAGAAAAGTGCAAGGGAAGTGATAATGAAAATAAAAGATTGGTGGAAAATCCAGCAGAGATTAAGTATTGCAAACTGTTCATTCATGCGGAGATATATATCAAGGTGTAATAAATCCCAGAAGTATTCAAATAATCTACAGATAATGAACAATGCCCGGGGTATTACTTAAAGGATATTGAAACATAGTTATACTGGTGGAATGTTAGAAATACAGGAGATAATAGATAGATAGATAGATAGATAGATAGATAGATAGATAGAAGAAGATAGATAGATAGATAGATAGATAGATAGATAGACAGGCATGTGTTAGATATATAGATATTTGTTTAGGTGCAAGATATAGATTATAGATGATTGATAGATAAAGAAAGAAAGAAAGGAAGAAAGAAAGAAAGAAAGAAAGAAAAAGAAAGACCTGTGTTAGATACAGGGATAATATATAGATATGTGTTTAGATAAGAATGATAGATAGATAGATAGATAGATAGATAGATAGATAGATAGATAGATAGATAGATAGATATGGTGTGGGTGAATACACTGTTCTCATTTTTTTTTACCTTGAGGACTCAGGTCTGTCAAAATAGACAGATAGGTAGGTATATATTTATATGTGTGTATATATATATACAGTATATATATATATATATATATATATATATATATGTGTGAGTGTGTGTGTTTAGAGAGATGATATATGATTGATAGATAGACAGACATGTGTTACATTGGATGCTGCAGTCACCTATCACTACTGTGGGTGACCAACTGTTGTATGTGATGACTCCCCAGTTCATTTCACAATCGTCTCTATTGGTGGTCTATTTGGGCCATCTGGAGCCTGTTCACCATGTCAGTGTGCTCTCACTTAACCACGGTTCCCATCATGTCCTGACAACTAGCTGAGAACAGCTTAGATGGTGGACAATTTGTCCAAATGATCATCCTGCTTCTCTCAGTCCAATGATATACCCCATCTCAAAGTCTGTCAATTCAGCAAAATGTCTTTGAGTGCAACATAGATACATGTCTAGCAGTCAGCGATTTCTCACCAAGAGATACACTACCCAAAAGTAGCCTCTAAGAAACATTTTACAGGGCAATGGTGGAAGCAAATTTATGCCCTCTTATGGCAAGTTTCTTATGAGGCCACTCCTGTAACCATTTAAATATGTGCCCGAGACACAATTGCCGAGTTTTGCAGCAATTCAACATTCCTATGGGTGCATTGTTTTATTTTTATTTATTTATTTGTCAATAGCCATATATATATATATATATATATATATATATATATATATAGCCTTACAAACTAAAACTGAGGGAAAACTATATTTTCCTAAAGTAAGAAACCATTTTGGCAGGAGAGATGAAATCTTTGCATTTACTTCTATTTTCAATTTGGAAACCACTGGAGTCTTTTGGAGAAACATGTAATCAAGTCATTGTCACAACTACATGTTCTTTAGGGGTTACCTAAAACATTGAGTCAATTTTCCTGTAGAAAACTGGTAACTGAAAATCAGAGGGAAAGAAAAATTTGTAATAAAGGCCAAACACAAGTTTCTATAAACATCCTATGCATTGCCTATAGAGAAGCTAAATACACAGCTGTAAAATGTTACAATGTATCAGAGCTCTATTTGTCAGTGAGGCAATTCTATTATTGACTAGTAATGCGGTGCTATGGAAATCTATAGAAATATTAACTCTGCCAAATCACAGAATCAGCTCTGCTACATCTAGAATTTCTCGTAAATGTTAAATGCCTGCATCCGGACACAATTCTCTTTCTATAAAGCATCCTTATACATCACTTTAACTCTGCTGCATTTAGACATTTTCAATATATGGAGCAGTATATACACTGAGGCTCTTGTTCATTTCCTGTCAGTCTGCATCTAGCAGCTCCAGTCCTTTTGGTCTATGCAAGGCTGAATCACAGATCGAAAGTAGCACATTGCATTGTGTATGCAGATAATGGAAAATTTAAGAAATGACCAGTCAAGAGTGATTTGTCTTTTGCAAAGAACATGTGCTACATGTAACCTACTTATACATTTTATTTCAGATCAGGATTAGGTCCATGATTAAATCAAAGATGTTCTATATTTAAAATACATTTCCTAGAATTGTCTGTCTATCTATCTATATATCTATCTACATAAAAATTAATTCAAAAAAGTTTTAATTTTTGTTTTCTATCTATCTACATATTTGTTTTGGGCTGAACTTGTTTGTATAAATTATTATATTCTGATTTCTTTTCAGACCCAAAAGTATAATAAGTGGAGGCCCAAAGGAGGTGTAACAAGCATTAATACTCACCTCCCCTCACCTCTACTGGGCTTCCCATGGCACTCGGTGCTCTCCCTGGATGAAAGAGGCCAGAAGAGGACAGAAAGAGGGCGCCAGAAGCGGAAAGGAGGTCCACAAGAGGTGAAAGAAGTTGAGTATTAACATTTGTTATTTTTTTACACCTACCCTGGGCCTCCATGTATTATACTCTGGGGTCTGAAGAGACCCCAAAGTATAATACCCTCAAACCAGAAATAAAAGTAACAAACCCCCAAAGTTTCGTGTTCAGACAAAAATTAAACTTTTACAAAATTCGTATCAAATCTGGCTCAATCCGATTAGGTTGGTCTATCTATCTATCTATCTATCTATCTATCTATCTATCTATCTATCATTACTCCCTTATTTATCCTCTTGGTTGGTCATCTATTATTTGTCTATGATCTATCTATCTATCTATCTATCTATCTATCTATCTATGTACTATCTCATAGGATGTAAGCTCTTGCAAGCAGGGCCCTCACTCTTATTGTTTGATATGTTTATTTCTTTGTCACATTGTAATGTCTCATGTGTCCTCTGATTTGTAAAGTGCTACAAAATATGTTGGCCCTATATAAATAAAGTTATTATTATTATTATTATTATTATTATTATTATTTATTATCTATCATCCAAAATAGGCTATTAGTTAGCACAATGCAATGTTTCTTCCCTTAATGGACCTTTTTCAAGGACAGAAACATTGCACTGGGATTATAAAAAGTCTTTTTGTTTTAGCTATAATATAGAATAGAACAGCATATTCCTTCACAATGACATCTATCGAACCATGACAGCCACGCCCCTCCTCATCTTAGTTCCACCCATACTTTGCCCATGTCCCACCCACAAAAGTGACACAAGCAGCAGAAGCCATATAAACAAGGCTCAAATTTTGGTTTGCCTTTTTTAAACCAGTTTGGGATCATGAATGTGTCTCTTTGTGTTTCTAAAAGTATTCTTAGATCAGCTTGGAAAATATAAGGCAACACTGCATGGATTCTGTATCTGTCAATCTAGACTCAAGAACCCTCTGTCCTCCAGGCCCAGCTTGGAACATACAGTATAAATCAGCCCTTCATAGATATCTGAACATACAGTATAAAGCAGCCCCTCATAGATATCCGTCCATCTCTAACCTCATAGGGCAGCACATCCTGTTAGATTCCACTTCACTATGTATCTGTTAATAGTTGATATAATCACAGGAGATGTCATTGTGAAGGAATATGTTGTTCTATTCTATTATTACCCAATTTATTAATATGTCTGCCAAACCTTACTGTCAAAATACTATTCTGCCTGATTATCAATTACTATGTTTAATTGATATGCAAAACAGCTTGTTTGCCTTCAGCATATCTCCAGCTCATTACCTTTGTATGTTCCTCAAGAAACTTACAAGGTGGAAGCATTTCTAAAAACATCACAGATTTCCTTTATTTTGTCAGTCTTTGAAGAATTGTTCCTTTAAAACAAATGACCTTGACACTCATATTACTACTAGAGATGAGCGAACTGGTTCGTAATGAGAGGGGCTCGTTACTAGTTTTGGCGAATCAGTTCGCAATGAAGCGGATTCGACTCGAATATTTCAAATTGTTTAAATTTTGGATTCGCCTCGCCCCATGACATCATAAGGAGGAAATTATTATACTCTGGGTGTCTTCAGAATCCTGGGTATAATTGGTGGAGACCCAGGGGAGGTGTAAAAAATAAAAAACATTTATACTCACCTTCCACGACCTCTTTTGGGCCTCCTTGCCGCATCCTGTGATCTGTTTCTTCCTTCTCCAGACACTATAGCGCTCTTCTGTGAGGTCATTCACCTGGGGTCACCACTGCATGACATCACAGAAGAGCATTAAATACTGGCTCTGGCACACTTCTGTGACATCGCACACTCGGAGGAGGACAACAAAGATGTCCGTACGCTGCGATGAGTCCGAAAATAAGTGAGGGAAGGTGGGTATAAATGTTCATTTTATTTTTTATGCCTCACTTGGGCCTGAAGAGACTTCAGAGTATAATAATTTCATGTCCATTTGGACTGAACTAAATACCAAAACAATTCTTCAGATGTTCCCCCATCCTTATTCATTACACATTTCCCAAAAAATCTCAGGTTTATTCGTGACCTCTACTAGGAGACCGGAAGAGATCGGTGGAGGGCTGCAGCGGAGCACTGGATACCACGTGGAGCCCAGGAGAAGTGAGTGAAGTTAAGTATCAGTATTTAGTATTTTACCACACCTCACCGGAGCTTCAATTTATTACACTTTGAGGTCTGAAGAGACCCCGAAATGTAATAAAAGAACTTTTGTTTCAGATCGAACAAGTTTGGTCCAAGGTGAAACTGGTGGGCGAACCTTGTGAATAGAGGTGAGCAAATTTCTCAAAACTTTGATTCAGCAGCTTCGCTGAATTTCCCAAAACGATTTGATTCAATCCAAATTAATTTGCAGTGAATCGCGTTAAAAAACAACTATTTTCCTGGCTGCAGAGAGCCTGGGGATATGGGGATATGCATTTTAAACTAAGGACATGTTGGAATAGTCTTTAGAAAGGCTATTTTACTCTTACCTTTGCCATTGCATCACGCCCCCTGCGTTGTCCTGGTCCTCCTCGCTCATGTAGGAAAAGAATAAAGATGGCTGCCGAGCATGCGCAGAGCCACTCTTGTAAAGATGGCCACCAAGCATGCGCTGTCAGCTCTGCACATACTTTTTTCCTACACGAGCTAGGAGGACCAGGACATCACAGGGGGCGTGATGCAACGGCAAAGGTAGGAGTAGAATAGCCTTTCTAAAGGCTATTCCGATGTGTCCTTAGTTTAAAATGCGATTCGTTACCACGAAGCGTGAGGAAATCCAGATTCGATGCGATTCGCTTATCTCTACTTATGAATATTTGCAAAATTAATTTCTTAGGAGGTTCACCCATCTGTGATTACTACTAATGTTAAAGGCCCTGTCAGCTCTTCCAACATATCTTCTTTAGTGAATACTGAACAGAAATAAAAATTTTCTTACACTGTGCTATTCCTCTGTTATTCCTCCTGAAAATGCATGAATCAATTGAAAACATTGTGTGAACACTCTCTTTTTCAAAAGGCTATGTCCCTACACAATCTGACACTGCTGTCAATAATTAGGCAGCCTCAGACTTCTATGGACACACCACATTGAGAAAGGCAATGGAGTCACCCAGTTGTCAATTCATTCATACATTTCCGGAAAAATAACAGAGGAACAGCACAGTATGGCACTATACGATAAGATGTCAGTATTCAGTTCTAAGATATGAATACAAGTATTCAAGAAAAAAAGAAATGTCAGGAGAGTTGACAGGTCCTCTTTAAGTAAAATTCTTTAATGGGCTTTTCCAGGAATATACAGATGCCACAGAGATGAATATGTAATTTGTCTCTTCCTTCATTGCTTATGCATAATGATAACTCTCTGAAAGAAATAATATAGCGGTTTTATCTGACAGTCTTATGTAAAATCACATAAAATAACATATTACTGTACAATGATTTGGACCAAATGACTAATTCATTCTTTACAAGCTCACAATGATGATACAGTCACTAAGCTGCTTCACACTTAACTGATCTCCAGTTTGGTTAATGTTTCCTATTTGTCTTGTACACAATGTCACAACCTTTTTAATAAAATCCCTGACAGTCTGCAATTCACCCTTTACCCCTGCATGGTCATATATAGACATAGCAGGTGTCCTCTTTTACCTGTCCTCTCGACTACACCTGTCCAGATATGTATATCACAAGTTAAGCAGAAAACAAGACTAGATTGACAGCACTTTGAGCATGTATTGAGGCCATTTCAGTCATTGATGATTTTCTTTCCTAAAGTATAATGAAGTGAGCCTTGTGCTTAACTTGACATGAATCCTAGATACAGTGGTAAGTCAATGGGCCCTGCAGATAGCTGTGTACAAGTATTGTGATGTGCAGATACTTTTTGAACTATTTCGGAATACATTAGATACAAATACTATATATGGGGCTATGTTTTCCCCTAAAACCACTGGGACAGATTAAAGGGATTTTCTGGGCTTAGGATAGTTTATCAATTGGAGATTGATGTTCTGCGGTGAGCTGAGCGCTGCTAAAACAAAGCATAGTGTTGTACATGGTATAGCGGTAATGCTTGGTATTGCAGCTCAGCCTCTTTCAACTTAATGAAATTGAGCTGCAAACAGAACACATGACTAATAAAAGTCAGTTGGCCTGAGAAGTGGAAGAGCACCTTTATCCCTTCAAGCTAATCTGCACAGGTCCCAAGTGTCAGACCCCTGCTTAAAGGAGTTGCCCAGTTCTGACCAATATTGAAAGAGAAATGTCACTGTTTGTACAATGACATCCAATGTACTTTATGCATCAATTCCTCACAGAACTCTGCTTGTTGTCATTCATTCTGCTTACGTCCAGTGAACTAAAATAAGTTCATGGTCATGTGATATACAGTCCATGGTCATGTGATATACAGTCCATGGTCATGTGATTAACGCAAAGGTACACAGCTCGTTACAGGGCAGATGCCTTTTGACTACTGTGCAGTGACTGTAACGAGCTATACACCTGTGTGTCCATCACATGACCATGGGCTATATATCACAAGCCCATGCCCTGACTTTTATCCACTGATAGTAAGCAGAACTCTAGATAACCATGAGGAATTGATACAGAAAGTACATTGGAAAAAGTTATAATACTTCCTTATACAAACAATAAGATTTGTCTCTCAATATTGGTCTGAAACCGGACATCCACTTTAAGATGCAAGAACATGAGCGAATATTTTGCTGCAAAGTAAGCTAACCAATAGGTGGTGCAAAGTCAAACAAAAATATCAAGATGCAATAAATTTATCAGACACTGGTGATACATTTGATGCATCTTTAGGCTGCCTATCTAAATTTACACTGTCAAAATATTAGGCAGGGTAAGTGAATTTTCCCCCACTGGTTTAATTTCCTCTGATGGAAACTTTGGCCAAAGATACAGCACCAATAGGGTTGTGTTTTATGTACTGTAGTGTAAATGATGTCACATTGAGCATTTTACTACAACATTTCATGACCTTTTCTCAGACACAATATTTTAAACTTTTCCGAGTATTAAAAAACATAAAAAATAAAAAACTTTTTTTTTTGCAGTTCAAACACTTTTCAGCCTAATCTTCTGTCTGAGGCTTCATCCGATTTTGTCTGCAAGTTTTCCTTATGAGGCTGTTCAGCTCTGGGGAAATCTTGATGCTGTGGTTCACATATTTATTTAGGGGGTGTTTGCTCTGTAGCACACTGGAAAATCATTTCCTTTTTCTGCAGTTATGAAATCCCTGTTTAAACACAGGACAAGTTGACCTCCCTCTCCTGCGCACCTACAGTTTTCTAGAGCTTCTGCAAATTACACAGCAGGAATTTCTGAATTAATTGTAGGAGGTTTCAGAACAGATTTTATTTCTCCAAAATAGGTTTCTAGCTTAAGTCAATAGCGAAAACAGCATTTAATTGCCGGATTTCTTGTTTTATAAATAGATAGATAGATAGATAGATAGATAGATAGATAGACAGACAGACAGACAGACAGATAGATAGATAGATAGATAGATAGATAGATAGATAGATAGATAGACGGACTGACAGACAGACAGATAGATAGACAGATAGATAGATAGATAGATAGATAGATAGATAGATAGATAGATAGATTATTCCATGCAAAGTATGTTATTTTGGTTTACCTTTTTTATCAAGCTTGGCAGAGATTCAAAACATAGCAATTTCTGCAAACAATAAAAAGTCCACTTTGCTGGTACTTGCCTCTTTTGTAGCATAAACTGTGCTGCTTGTGACTTTTTTTTCTTTTCATTTGGATAGATAGATAGATAGATATGAGGTAGATTCAATAGATAGATGATAGATAGATAGATAGATAGATAGATAGATAGATAAATTTTTCTACAAATGTGCAGTACACCAAATATGTGCTTTTTATACCAGAAAATTGGCAATTTGGGAAACAGAGCAGAACAAGCATAATAAAGACAAATGTACAACACACGCTACATGCCTGTGAGTTGACTGTTAACAGCTATTCCACCAGACCCCTACATACATGTATACTCAGCTCAATCAAGCATACATAGGTTTTGAATGGGGAAACGGGAGCAAGTTTCTATCAGGTACTTCTGGTGGCACTTTATCTACACTGAATACAAAAGGATCAAACATGTAAAATTCAACATGACCAGTCCAATATTTGCCTGGCCGCGCCCAATGTCAAACTAATGGGCCTGGATATCTTTAGTAATTTAGCAAGGTACTGACATGGATTCAGATAATATTTATAATATTTTAAGCAGTCACATGGGCAGTCATGGGAGTACTTGAAGTCCTATGTAAAAACAGACATTGATAATCTCAGCTCTTCTGACCAGCTACCATACAAATATATATATATATATATATATATATATATATATATATATATATATCTCAAATACCACATGAAATAAGACATTTTATGAGTTCAAAGTACTGGGCTAGCTCATAGAGACTAATGAAATTTTGCTAGTGTTTTTCTGCAATCTCGCTACTTACTTTAGGTATTTTTTGTTTTATTTTTTTCTATATTTTGCAATTAAATTGTCAAAGAATGTTAACCTTTTTTTTCTATTACATAACATGGTTCTTGTATGGTGTTTTTTATGAATTTATTGTAAACACAGTATTGCTCTTGGTACTAGTTGACATCAAAGTTTAACCAGTTGTATTCTTTTGCCGCCTTCAAATTGATCGAAAGACTGTCCATCCAACACCATTATGCAACAACAGAACGTCAAAACAAATTTTTACTTTTCACGACAAGCGTGCTTACTCAAAGGGCTCTTTTTGAGGACCGATTCATCTTAAAATGCTCACTGTCTTAGAAGTAATTCTAAATGACACAAGTGCCTCTACCAGTAGCTATGATCAAAAACCGTAGCTTTTTTTTTGCTGCTATATACAGTATGAAGTAATCAATCTCAATCCTCGGGGATGCGAACTTTAAAAAAAAAAATGTGTTTTGCACACAGGGAAGATGTAGTAAATCAGTGTAAAAGTGATGTATTGTCAGAGGAAAAAGAGTTATGGATACACAGTTCCGCTGCAGTCTCCAAGAAACCCACACATATTATAATGACATGTTAGGAGTAAAAGATATTACAATTTAATATTGCATTTTCAACATAAGTTGTATCATATTTGATGGGTAGTCAACCCTATGAGTTGATTGTAAAACAGTGTTTAGTCGAGAAAACTCAGCAACATTCTGCAAAATGAATACGCGGGGGAAAATATATTTTGATTTCATTTTAACATAACCAGTGTAGCTTATTGACCATGTTGACCTATGCAAATATGGAATATTTTATATCAATTAAACAAAAAGTAGGCCTATGAACTCTCTAGCTTACGTTATTTGCCATAATTGTCTACAATGAAAAGCAAAGACATCTGGTCATTTACCAAATTTTGAGGCCCTGTGGTAGAATTTATTAAAGATTCCCAAACTAGGGATATCACCTTATTGTCTTCCTTATTGTCTTTGAGCTTCCAATACTTAATAACCTTACTGGGGGAAGAAGGGAATATTGTGGCAGGGAAAACAATTAAAACAACTCTGTGAAATGTGTGAAGTCTCTGGGCAATCCATTTATTTTATGGTAACAACCCTTAACATATAAAATTAGGTTTCATCCAATGAGGAATGGTGCCTTTAGAGTGTTGCTTCCAATCATAAATGCTATAATATATAATGTATGAATGAATGCAGTGTGAAGAATATCCTGAACTAGATAAAGGGAACTTGTACAAAGATGTGTGCAAACAGGAACCATTGCACAAAAACAATGAAACCTATTATACGTTAATCTGCATTTACTATTGAAATATAATTATATTAACCCTATACAGTGGCATAACTAAAGTTTTGTGGGCCCGGGTGCAAAATTTTGTCCGAGGCCCCCTACCCCCTTCCTAGAGCGAATTCTTGATAGTGGAGGTTACAGGTGCTGAAGCAATATCTCAGATACTTGAAAGGGGTACAGATTTAATACCCACAACTGCAGTTATCAAGTAACCACCCACATAGTATTACGTGCTCCACAGTGGACCCCACACAGTATTAAGTGCTCCATAGTGGCCCCCAAACAGTATTACGTGCTACACAGTGGCCCCCAAACAGTATTACATGCTTCACTGTGGCCCCTACACAGTATTATATGCTCACCAGTGGCCCCACACAGTATTATTTTCTCGCCAGTGGCCACCACACAGTATTATGTACTCACAGTGGCTCCATACAGTATTATATGCTCCACAGTGGCCCCAACACAGAATTATATGATCACAGTGGCCCCCATGCAGTATTATGTGCTCACCAGTGGCCCCCACACAGTATTATGTGCTCATAGTGCCCACCCCCCCAGAGCCTGAACTCCCATTCCCCCCTCTTGCTCACAGACAGCCTGCACCCCCAGGTCTCCCTCTTGCTCACACACAGCCTACACATCCATTCCCCCCTCTTGCTCACAAACAGCCTGCACCCCCCATTCCCCCCTCTTGCTTACACGCAGCCTGCACCCCCATGTCCCCCTCTTGCTCACACATGTTCTCTTCTCTCCTCCTTACTTTCCATCAGTCTCCATTCCCAGTAGCTTCCTCTTCCTGTGTAACACCACACTGTCCCGTACAATCCAGAATAGCTCTGCCCACACAAGAGTCTGATCACATGGTCATGTCATCAAAGGTCCTTTAGCCCACTAGGATTTAGCATCTACCACAGGACGAGCCCCGGAGCAGATGCTCAGCCCAGGATAGGTGAGTATAAGTATTTTTTTATTTTTATACACCTCCCCTGGGCTGGCATTTAATGAAAAGGGGCCCAGTCAGGCCCCTTTCCATTAACAATACGTATAGAGGTCAGGGAACAAGGCTTTCCCCCGACCATTATCATGATGGTCCGGAGCCCCGGCCATTTCCAGATGGCTGGGGGCCCCGTACCCCTCCAGGCCCGATCGCAGTCGCACTCCTTGCAACCACGATTGTTATGCCACTGGCCCTATATGCTCTCCAAGGAACCCATTGGGAGCAATATGCAAGTCACTGGAGAGTCAAATTACTCATGTACATTACATTATACTGTATATAAATTTCCTAGCCAGTTGGCAGGTTTGAAGCTCTAAGCCCCTGCAGCAAGAGACATGTTGATGGTTTAGTGTCCCCACACCTGGTCACAGGCTCCATTTGCATGGATGTCACTAAAACAACCTTTTTTCTAATTTTATGCCATATGGATGTTATAGAAGGCGGTCTTGGTCCCTCTATCAGCCAGGGTAGAGAGCTCCATGTAATACCTTATTTCCCAAGCAACCAGAACTACAGAAAAATCCATAGCCATGTGTCTTGCTGTGTTGACAACAGTTGATCACCAGAAACTTCAACAAGGATTTCACTATCACATTCAATAGGCGAGTCAAATCACCTTATAGAGGAAGAGCTGTCAAAAATAACACTGCAGACTTTCCATTAACACCCCCAGCTAGCGGAGAAGGTAATTGTGTGCTGATTTCCAGTTACAGTCTTCATACAGTTATGTAATGGATATGAGCAAAAAAAGAACAATTTATGGGTTGGATTTAGCACCTTCTAAGTTAGATTTTTATGCCTTTTGTCCCAAAAATAATGTTAGAAATAATCATTTTTTCAAACCCTTCGAGAACTTGATAAACAGTTAAATATTTCATCTTCCACATAAAGACCGGAAAGATGATTTCATAAAAGGTTAAAAATAGTTTGGGCTGATTTCCTTTGCATGTCATCCATTGCTTCAAATATCAATTTCTTTTCTCCACTCCTCCACTTACTATATTTCACGTCCTTACAGCATTTTAGTGCATTGTTACAGCTGGTTGATTTCAACCCTTTGCCCTCCATGCGCTAGATAGAAACTGATTGAGACGTGTATAAATGTGATGAAAGCGTTCACTTTTCATGTCCCTTTTCTGTCTCTTGTGGTGTATTTAGTAGGAAAGAATGGCTCGTAACTGATTGTTGAACTATCGTTCTATTGCAGCAATGATTTTTTTTTTTTTTTTCCTTTTTTAGGGGGAGGGGGTGATTAATGGTGCCTGTAATGTGAATCCGTGGGCGTGAAAAATATAAGCAAAAGGCTATTTAATGAGTAGTTCTGAGAATGTAAAAGGTTCATATCTCAGGAAGAAGCATCTTGATATAATTAGGAGAGTTCTGCCTTGTTACCTACAGACAGGAATGGAAGATAGCTGACTTCTTAAATTTATACTCTTGTAGAACTTAGAAAAAAGGAACGAGGAAGAAATATCTCAATGTGTTTTTGTCAAGGAAATCCAAGGAGCAGAACAGCTCTTCATTTAAATTGCATAATTTGCCACTTGCCAAAGTAACTCAATAATCCCATAACAGTATATTGATATTGTAGGAAAATGCTATTTTTTTGTAGAAACAGAGGTGTCAGTAGGATAACCCTCATGTAAGAAGACTAAATAAGACCCACTGTATCTTCTCACATTGTGACTTTGTTAATATGGGTCATTAATCACCCATCTGCACTTCCACCCACACAGAGTATGGTGCGTGTCTATTACCGCTACCGATTTCAACACCTAAGGGTCATACCAGTCTGAGAAGTTTGTGTATTTCATTGCAATGTCTTATGACACTTCGATAAATGGAATCACAGTATCATTAACACCAAGCATGTATGTTAAACACATAAGCAAAGATGACATGACATTTTAAGTCATCAATGGTAGACTAACCATAATGCGCTAAAAACTGTTAAAGTATTATGACAGTCAAGTAACACTTTCAAAACTAGGAAATGCAGAGGCAGATGTGGTAAATGTCCATTCACACTTTTCATTAGCACTGATGCAGTTATATGGCTTAACATGTGTTAATGACAATGTACATATCTAGATCTTCGAAAGGAAATTTTCAAAGGTGACAAATTAAGTTGGAAATGGACAAAAAAAATTAAAAATCTTGTGTGCATTATAATCAATGTTACAATAATAGAGAGATGAGATTAGGTCATCTAAACATGTTGTACAGGGTCTCATCACCCTTTACCAATATCTGACCAAGGCCATATGTACCAGATAAGTCAGAGTGGAACTGGCCCTAAGATCACATCGACACTCACAGATGACGTCAACTGCTGACCTTTGCACTCCAGGACGTGAACACATAAACCAGCAGCAGAAGGAAACCTCAACAATGTCATTCTGTACAGTATACATTAGCTCAAGAATTAAGCAGTCCATTTCATTAAGTGTATGGATCAGGGTGAGTTCAAGGTTCTCAAGGTTTCCAACAAGTACATGTATCTGGCATAATTTTATGTAGTTAATATCATCAAGTAAATGTAATGGTAGTGTATGTTACGTTACATATGACATTGTACAATACAGACATGTCCACCCTTACCTTTACCCAAATTTTATGAATTAATTTTTATTGAAGGGGGTTTCCGGGCTAAAATATTGATGACCTCTACAAAGGTGAAGGGATAGTTATCAGATTTATGGGGGGTCCAACCTCTACTTATATCTTCAATATTTGTAGCTTGGAAATTCACTTTACTTTTAGATCTATTTTATTAAGAAATACATTATCATGACACGCTAGCAAAGCTCTAGACAAGCTGCAGTTCACTCCACAATCACTAGGTGGCCACATAAACGACAGATATAGGATAAATAACTCCCAATGTTTTTTTAAAATCAGTGTTGCATCTTTCTCCACTCATCTTCCGATATGTTGAGCCAAGAGGAAAGGTTAAGGAAGGAAACATCTGTGTGTTTATACCTAGGTTTATGTAAGGATATCATTACTCTCATGTAAGAGTATTTAGGGTTAGGTAGGGCAATGCATTAAACCACACTGTGATGTCACATTTATTTATACCAAATTACAAGTGGTACATGACTGCGCAGTTTAATTAAAAAGTTCTTGTAAAGTTCTTGTTCTTCGTAGGAGTTCTGGCGTCACAAATCCTAAATCCATCAGGTAATAAACTCAACATCCGTGGATCACAGCAGAACAGAGATAGATCTTGGTACTCTATTCAGATTCACTGCTACAGGCAAAATGATACAGATGAAGATGCTCTCCATAGACAGAAACTTTAGTACTACCAGCAGGGATGTTCGGCTGTCAGACACATAGCCACTGGCAGCCCAGTCATCTGCTGTGGGGCCTAACAACCAGAAATCCGTGCTCCGTACAACATCCACCGCTCTTTGTAATGGAGTTTATATTACACAAACAGCACAAGACTAATACAAGTGCAATTGTAAAATCAACATCAGTTGTAAAAGTGAAGAAAACTGCCCATTGTTCAGACTGAACAGTCATTTTGCCTCTTCAAATATACTGTAGTGTAACGATTGTCGGTGTTGTTAAAAAAAATAACACAATCACATAAAGTTCCATTCACCATCGGCCTCTTCCTGTAGGATACTGGGGATTGGTGGGAGGATAAAAAATAAAAATGAATACTTACTGCCATTCCTTTGTGATTACTCTTTCAGTTCTCAACATGTGACAGATACAAGTTAGAGACATTACCAGCTGTGCCTGCCAACTTCATTCACCAGATTGTAACATCTAATCGCAATTATCAGCACAGCTCGAAGTAAAGGTGGCCGTACACTGCAGAGCACCGCCATGTGAACCATTGTTTAACTGACAGCTATCCCCCCCGCTCCCAACATACACATGAACACTCAGCAGGCATGTATATTGAATGAAGGATATTGAATGGGGAAAAGGATCAGGCATGTTGAAATCCAACTGCTCGATCCTTCTCTGCTCCACATCACATTTTAACAAGTTCAGTCAATATTAGTTAATGCTTATGGACAACTGGAAACTTCCAATGGAGGGAAGCAGTAGTCTAAAGACTTACATATCATAGACGCAGGCATGTGACAGATACGGGGCCCTTAGTGAAAGGCATGAAGCCTTGGTTGACCCATTCTTCTTTGATATTGGGTGGTGACAAGCTGTACAGGGTAGTTGCTATTTTACAGCATGTAAGCTGCTGGGGTCAAATTCAAAAAGTTGCAACTTTTGCATATATTTTTCAAGTCCTCAATGTGATTTGAAATGTATTCTTCCCTAATAACTACTGATGTGAGTAATTACAATCTGTATACTGCTCTGATGATATATATACATGCAAGGCCCCCATATTGGCAGACCTTTAGCTTAGTGCCAAGGATCTGTCTCTCCCAAAATATAGACGTAGCCAACTTTAACTTGACACTACACATGTTAATAACACTGTGGCACAGGACGTTGACTTGACTCTTTCAACAGCTTTTCAATGGCTTTTATGTCTTCTGTGATAAGATATCACCTGCAGAAAGTCAAGTTAAATATTACTACATCTTTAGTTGATTATTGTGGTGAAGCACAGGAATCTATGGCTCTCTGCTCCTCTGTTTTCCCTCATATACTGCAGGCCACTTTAGGTCGTTAAACCTTTATGGCAACAGATAGCTGCCGCTGTCAGCAAAATTACGTAATCTCGCCTCTAAGTGATGCCACGACAGACAGGCCAAGGGCTGAAAGAGTCCTCAGGCCTGCACCACATCACAGACAGTGCTAGGAGAGTGAGGTTTTTTTTCCCTTATATATTGTGAGGGGGCACCAAGGGGGTATTATAGGTATTATACTGTACTATATGGGTATCAGGAGTATCATATTAGGTAGGGGACCAGTGAGGAGCAGTATAATATGTGTAGATGACCATTGACTGGGAACTAGACTGTGTGGGGGGCCATTGTGGAGACATTATACTGTGCGAGTGGGCCACTGAGGGGCATTAAATTCTGTGGGAGGCAAAGAGAGGACATTATATGTCCTGCTCCTCCCCCTTTCATAAAAAGTGTCAAACAGGTCACAGACACTGGAACTTCTATTGTGCCACATGTAGTAAATTACTTCCAACACCTCAATATTTCATAGGCTGTATTGGAACTGCAATGCCACATGTTTAATATGTGACATCATAATTGTATATAATAGTAATAATAATAGTAATAATAATAATAGTAACAAATGGTATATTGTCAATGAAATAATAATAATAATAATAATAATAATAATAGTAATATTAATAATAAATGCAACAAATGGTATATTGTCAATGAGGTAATAATAATAATAATAATAATAATAAATGTAACAAATGGTATATTGTCAATGAAATAATAATAATAATAATAATAATAATAATAATAGTAATATTAATAATAAATGTAACAAATGGTATATTGTCAATGAAATAATAATAATAATAATATTAATAATAAATGTAACAAATGGTATATTGTCAATGAGATAATAATAATAATAGTAATATTAATAATAAATGTAACAAATGGTATATTGTCAATGAAATAATAATAATAATATTAATAATAAATGTAACAAATGGTATATTGTCAATGAGATAATAATAATAATAATAATAATAATAATAATAATAATAATAATAATAATGATAAATGTAACTAATGGTATATTGTTAATGAAATAATAATAATAATAATAATAATAATAATAATTCTAAATGTAAGAAATGGTATATTTTCAATGAAATAATAATATTAATAATAAATGTAAGAAATGGTATATTGTCTATGATTTTTCTGTATTAATAATACCCATAAACTTCTGATTATATATAGATTTTCCGTAAATCACTATAACGATGTAAGTAATCACTAATGTAATCCATATACAATCACATTTTCAGTGAAGCAGCAGACATACCGTACCATGAGAGGTGAATCAGTCATTCCTTGTTGTACACTGCAGATGGTACAGTAGTATTAATTGGCAGATGTTACCGACACATCATCTTTTTTATTGCACAACAGTTATAGTTGTCAAAGAACAATACAACGTGATGTCACTTGTGTACAATAATTAGAGAGGTAATGTTAAATCTCCACCAAAATAAAAGTATAGCTGTCACCAAAGAACTATAAACAAGAGCGTCAGCCGATCCGCAAAGACAACACATCAATGTGGTTACGAGTGATTAAAAGACGTGTTCCTATAACAACAGATGTTGGGTTCACAATAATAAGAAGATATGATAAAACAGCATTCAATTACATCCTGTACTATTATATTAATATATGTATTTAGCCATAAACATTACATACTTAGCATGAGGAATAGGGAAAAAGCAGCCTAATAAAATCTGACTATGGGATAATTCACACTTTACTGGCCTTTTGAATGCTATTGAAAGTCAGAAAGGAGTTATACAAACTAAAATAAACTTATTAAAAGGGATTTCCCATCTCAGACATATAAGGAGCAACTACAGGATATGCCATACATGTCTTATAGAGGTGAACCCCACATACTTCAAGAACAGAAGTTGGGTTGCCCATCCTGGGGCCACAGTGAGTGGCCAAACATGGCTCTCTCTCCATTCACTTCTATAGGATTCTGAAAACAGTCAAGCACAGTTACTAAAAGAGGGCTGGAAGAAACGGGATGGTGCTGACCCCAAGACAATAGGTGGATCTAGGCCACTTTATCTTATTGTACATTTAGTGCTGCCCTAAATAGTTCCCCTTTTAATGTTACATTTTCCTGATGAACTTGAGTAATTTTTAGACAGCCTAGTCTAAGTTTTCACTGTCTTTTAGGTAGGATTAGTAAATCTGCCTCTATGGATATAAATACAAAAAGTCCACCAGGATTCCCCATTGTCGCTTAGTATTATAGTACTGTTGGCGATCATGCTCAAGACCACCATCATGTGTACTTTTTGGACTTGGTCCAAAGAAATATAAAAATGTATAAAGTTCACAAGAATGAAACTATACCTAGTGTGGTTGGGAGTCAGAACACCACATTCAAGTATTACAGAGCTTCAAAAATTACTATTACAAGTTTCCAGCAATTCTCTTCATTATACTGGAATTAAAGATTATGTTGCAGAAAAAGTAGTATAAAGTAATATTTCTAGCACTTTTGGAATTTGTCTATCTATCTATCTATCTATCTATCTATCTGTTTGTCTGTCTATCCATCTAAAATCTAGTTACTTTAAAGTTACCTGAAATAGGTAAGAGCTGCAAGCCTATGGAATAAATAACCAACAGAAACAGCAAAGTAATAAAAACAAGCTATACAATGGAAGAAAATACTGAAAAAGTACCTTAAACCTTAAACTTACTTTGGCAATTTTCACCCTGACGACAAAACCTAGTAATTGATTGAGAATAGCTAATTCTGTATGGATTTTCTTTGCGGTAGTCATCTCATTTGCATCACAGACAATATTACAATAGAAGATAACACCTCTATAGATAATTCCACTGACCCATCCCATCCACGACTGGCAATAAATGATAGATGTTACAGTTTATCTCATCCCCCCCCATCCCTGCAAAGACCAAGTTGGCTTTAGTCTGTTGCTGCCTTTATACTGTTGACAGTACAGAGGACGTACAGAGTTCAGGCAAGATGGCAGCCCCATAATCATGTGCAGAAGAAAGAATGTAAGTTAGAAAAAAAAAAAAACTGTTTACAAAAAAGTTATGTATTTCACTATCCTGTTCCGAAAAAAAAAGGGGAGATACATTTATTTTAATAATTTCTTCAGCAATACTGCGTGAAAATTTACTATGTAAAAAACACATTTTCACAAATTTCGGGAACTGTATATATAAATATAAATATATAAATATATATATATATATATATATATATATATATATATAAATATATACAATTTATTTTACTAAAGCTTGTATGCCAGTAATATAGTATTACTATATTACTGGCATACAAGCTTTAGTAAAATAAATTGTCCAGGCTTTGCAACTTAACATAAATCCCTAGTATTAGGAAATATTATGTTGTACTTCTTGCATGTCTCATGGGCATGGCTGGTGAATATTACTCCAGGCTGACCCCAAGCGCCATTGGTGAACGCAATCCTAGAATGAATAAAAATAAAACGGAGATTACTTTATCCTACACATGATAATCTGGATTTCAAAGCTGCTTAGAAGAGTGGAGGATGGTGGAGCGAGTGAGTGTATTATAAGCACCAATAATAATGATTATGGTCAGGAGATGTATTTATTCTAGAATGAAGTCTCTGTTATAATGTAACACACATTTAGCTATTTTGACTCCTTTCGGACAGAGTCAGTTTTGGGTTTAACAGAAGATTCTTTTTGCCTACAATATTATTTTTACATTGTTGTTTAGTTTTTTCAGAGACCTTGAATTTTAGTCCTATTTTTAATTATATAGTATTGTCCAAACCCTATTGCGTGTGGTAGGTTTGCGCTTTATACTGCAACAAAATAGGTAAGCTGCAGGATTGAAAATCAACAGAATGTTTTTAGTTTCTTTTAAGCTACATCCTATTTTGTACTGTAAATTGAAAAGTCTACAATGTCTGAACATAACCCAAGGTGGTCATACAAGTTAGAAAGAAGTAGGTTGAAAAAGTGTTGAACAAATGTATGGTGAACAATTGCTACACGCATACACATTGTAGTCCACCAACTATACATGTTCAATGACATTGGGCGAAGGACAAACAATGTTTCTGGGAACATTCTGAGAACATTCTTTCACACAGAGATTGTAGACTAGTAACTACTGGATAAAAATTTTAAATACTGCTGAAGTCTTTCCAGACAATGACAGACTATCATTAGTTGACTTCACTTGCCAAATAATTGTTTTGGTTGAAAGCCTTTAGACTAATTTACTTATGAACCCCAACGCTGGAGATACCAGTTATCTGACAGTGGTCAAGTTTTAAGGGTGAAAACTTTAATGTCTAGGTATATATATATATATATATATATATATATATATATAACTGTAGTAAAAGCTGTCTGCTAACATGAGGCATAAAGTTGTTTCTGTACAACTGTAGCAAACATTATAGAATGTTTGAATTGAACAGGATTTGTTACAAATTTTCCCAAAATTTTGGTTTCGAACCTAAGATTTTTGGGGTTTGCCACCCATGAACTTTCATTATGCTCTAAGGTGACACCTTTATCTGGACATGTCCATCCAAAAGGAAAGGTGGGGTGAATACATCTGTATATCATACATACTATATGAGGATAGCTAACAAAATTCATCTGAATCCCTGCTCTACGTAACATTAGAGATAACACATAGTTATTTTGTACAACCCAACTTGACTTTACAAATTCATGTAATTTGCAATATAAACGTGTGTATTCAGATATATCTCCAAGATTTGTTTTGCAAATTTTTTAAAGGTTCCCTGGAAAGATTCATTTCAGACAATACTTGTTCGGTCTGAACCTCAGTGCTATTAAACACATATTTTACTTACCATGGCTATAACGCAACATCTGGTCTTCTTCCACAGACATCCTCAGTGTCTTCTGGATCTCTGACATTGCCCCCAGGTTACTGAGGAATGTAATTGGCCTTCAATGGTCACATGGCATCAGCGTCATGGCCACACTGGTCATGTACACTGTATCGCCAAATCATCATAACATCAGGGCTGATGATATCAGGGACACAACCAGAAGACACTGAGGATGAATAAGATTGAAAGCCACAGCCATGCCCAGGCATTGTGAGTATAAGTTTTTTTTTTATGTTTATGCTCCCTCCGTGGCCTCTGGTTATTATACTCTGGGGCCTGAAAAGACCCCAGAGTATAATAATCATCTTTATTGGATTCATGGGGGAGACCTGAAATTTTGTTATTTAAATTTAGATTTTTTGTTTAACCTATATGACGACATAGTTGCTTGGAAAACCACAAATCTTACATTGTGATTTTGGAGCTCGATATAAGAATACATTTTACAATTATCTTCTTAGATTTACTCACATTCACTGCAAGTCTCAAACTTGATCAATGCTCTATCATCTCTAGTCATGGCACCAAATAAGCAATCAACTCTGTTACATCTGCATAAGATATGGCACAAAGTGTGAACAGTATGCTGTGTGCTATGTTTTTATTATTTAATCTTCCTTTGTTAAATACTTGATAGACACCTGTAATGGTTGAGAGCTGAAGTAAGGAGCTTGTCTGCTTCATTAGGCAAGTCTTAGGAGACAGCTCCAGCTAAAACACACACATCAAAAGAACTGTTGCCAAGAAGACCTGCAGTTTCCAGCATCGTGTGTCTTTGCCAGGCTCTTAACTCCTTGTGAACAGATTAGTAGAATCGCTGGTGAACATTTCCAGCCAGTTTTATGTAGCAAATATGGGAAATAGACATTGAGTCTCATTGACGAATAACAATCCAATGCCTAAGAACTTTACTTGGTTTGCTTTACAATGGTGACCCAATAAAGACCATTGTATACAATGACTTCACACTCCATAGGATGACCAGTATATAGGTAATGAATGCGCTTAGAGGGTAGTACAAATTCCTACTCTAGCCCCTGCAGAGGCTTAAAATAAGAAAACATTTGATACTCACTTTTCTGTTTGGCTGGGAATCCATCAGAAAGTTTCAGTTCAGGCCCCCGGTCTTTCTCACCATTGGCCTGCATGTGAATGATGTAGCCAAATAATGATGCTCTGCTCAAAAGGAACATAACCTCACAGCTGCTCATTGACTGGCGTACTCATATGGGGGCAGAATGTAAGAAAATCCGGGGACCCAAATGAACACTGTCCCCAGGATTCCCATCTAAAAAGAGAGGTGAGTATACAGTGTATGTTATTTTAAACCCAGAAGGGGTCATTTATCTCATTAGGGAGAGACTGGTATAGAGACTTATTAGACCATGCATGCTCTGCTAAGAATTCTGGGTAAGGAATATACAAATAAGACCTCATTGGTGAAATAGAAGAATTTGCTCCTAGCACCACCTGTTGGAAGATAGTTCCCAATATCACAGAGCAAGACGGGACCTGATCTATAAATATAGGCTTGAACTTGAGCATTGGAGCCAACCTCGAACAGCAAGAAGCATGACCAATTAACTAAGGCAGTGATCAGCCACTCCCTGTAGATTAATAATAGCCAAACCTTCTGGAGGAGTTATACTGGTTTGGCTATTATTCCCAGATTATGTACTTTAGCTCTCTTTGAAAACCAGGTATTAATCTATAGGGAGCTACCTTCCAATAGGTGGCGCTAGGAGCAAATTCCTCTTTTTCACCAATGAGGTCTTATTTGTGTATTCCTTGCCCAGAATTTTAAACCCATGAATGGGTTAAAAATAGGAAGTGGAACACCCCTTTAAATAAAGGTACTGTAGCATTATCTACTGGTACTACATAAGTGTGCAATAAATAGGATAACTAATGTGATAGGTAAAGAAGTTTAAACATACTATACAACATCTTAGTTCAGGGATCAGTAACCTCTGGTGCAATAACTCCCAGCATGCTGCAGTCACTTCTGTGGGAGTTCAACAAAGGTGACTGATCCTTGCCTTAGTTGACTGGCCATGCTACTTGCTGTTTGAGGGGGGCACCGATGCTCTATTTCAATCTGATATTTATAGAGCAGGTCCTGCTCCATTTTATAGAAATGGGATGGAACCCCCCATAGAAATGTTTGAGTCACAGAAGTATCTCGAATAACACTCTAATGTAATCCTAAAGTGATCCGAGTGCCTTCCTTTAAAAAAATAGGCACATACTCGGTCATGTGCATGAGGCCTAAGGCAAGAAAACTTTAATCCCTCTCATGCTTCCATCTCTGAGGTTATCCCTTCCTGACAATTTTCCTGGATCTCTTTACTGAAGGTCCTTTAGCCCCATCCTCTGCTTCGAGTGACAGCTCTACTAATTTGGACACTAGAGTTATCACTCAAAATCAGAAGGGAGGGTTTAGGAAACCATAATTGCAGAGTGTCCGGGACCCTGCACAGAAAGAGACAGCCCTAATAACAATTGCGACTGCAGCACATGTCTGTATTTTATATGATATAACAATTCTGGAGCATCTTTACTAATAACTCTGTGTTGTGCTCCTCCTCCTTTGTTCCTCCTATAAATTTAAGTAACCGGACAGTTGAGTGTTACAAGCTGGGGGTCTGTCCCTGCACATTCTGATATGATCCAATAAGGACTGACTTGCAGACTGTGTAGGGACAGACCTCTTTTAGCAAAAAAAAAAATAAAAAATGGCGACACCCCTTGATAAATATTCCTAAACGTTCAATTGGAATTACAGAGGAATGGCACAACACAGAGTTATAAGTAAAGATGCTCCAGAATTGTCATACCATAGACAATACAAGCATTTACTAAGCCTGACATGTCAGGAAAGGTGACAAGTCCTTTTTAAGAGAAAAAAAAATGATTCATATTACATAAAGATCTAAGGAGTGTTCAGTCTAAATGGAGCTGTTCCGGTTATTGTACAGGTCTCAGGTACTAAGTGATGCACTAGACCATCTGCTGCTCTCTTTGGTACCACTTGAGTTCTGAAATAGGAAGAAAATCACTCCATGGAAGAGAAATGCTAAGTGCTGATTGGCATGGCGAGCTCATTGCTTTAACATGAAAGCTTACACTATCAAAAATCAGATACAAATCTAAGATATTATGCTAACCGTGTTGTACTATGTCTCGCCATAGCGCACACTGCAAAGAGTTAAAATCTACAAGATGCATGGGGAAAAGTAAGGGAAAAGGGCTGAAGAAATGATTGAAAGTTATGTCTAAGTAACAATGTAGTGATTAATAAAGATTGAGGGAAGACAATATAGGAAAACTGTAATATGTCCTGTAGATGAATCTAATGTATGCCCCACTGAAGGGAAATATTGCTTGTTCCGTGCACCAGTATGCCTAAATCTCCACCTTTGTTCCATGTGGTAAATTACAGGGGTTATCCAGGAACTGATACTTTCACGGGTTCTATTTGGATCAAATCTCAGATTTCCAGGTTAGTTTCAACCCTGGGTCATGTGATCAGAACCAGAACCGCGCACTTGAAACAATGAGCCTCCTTCCTCCTCTTCTGTGCCCACTGATTTTACCTGTACTATGGGGGCTGGCTCAATAGATCACTGCTAAAGTAAAGCCAGCCTTCATAGTAACTACCTGTGAACATGGAAGAGGAGCGGGGGGGGGGGGGTTCATGTCATGTGTGGCACATGACCCAAAGCCGGAACCAACTCAGAGACCCAAGGTTCAATCTACATAGAGAGAACCTGTGGGACGTAACACTCCCTGTATGATCCCTTTAAGACCTGCTCCTGTAAATTGATAATTTATTCTTTGGGATTCAAACTCTGCCTCATTGCCCCGGGCATATGGATCATAAGAGGAGTCCAAAAATATTTTTTTTATTTATTTATTACAAACTTTATTTGCAGCTTTTTTCAGTGGTTTTAAAATTCAGGTTGACCCGTTGCCTGGTGCCACACTAAAACCTCCACAAATCTGTTCCATCAAAGGCAGGAGAGATGGTGGCAGATGTTGCCATGATGGCTGTTCTTGAAGGATGAGGTGACCCAGAACTTGGAAACTTAGCATAGCAACAGGGGTGCTGTTTGACTGTTGGGTCGATCCCCCTATGGGCACTGTGTGGCACTGCATCCAATAGCGTAAGGACCCATTATACAGAAGTCACTATGAAGTGGCCAGTGGGCTTATACAGCTTGATCAAAATGTATACCAAGAACCTCACCATTATTGTACATGTAAAGCTATAGTAAGATTAAAAAAACAACAAGTCATCAAGTCATGGAGGGCGAAAGACTCATAAAACAGGAGTCAATCTGCTGTAAATAGGAAATATTGCCTTCCTAATTGGTGATCATATTGAGTCAACCTTCAAAGAAAATCCTATATATTCAAATTCTATATTGCGTGTCAGCAGGTATGCTCAGGCAACACTATATATGGATATAGCAGTGGTCAACATGACCGCTGCAGAACAGTAATAGCATAACATGCCTATACCTTTTACATAGCAAGCCACTTATTCAAAGTGAATGAGAATAGGAGCGCTGCGCAAACACTATATAGCACTGTGCTGAACTAAGATACCACCAGCAGTGGGCAGTTGCTACATCTGTATATACAATGCCTTCTATCTGGAGAGGGACAGGGGCTTGCTGTTCTTGGATGTGGTGAATGTTGAAATACAGTACATGCAATGTGTTAGACATTTTTGTGCACCTTAGATAGATAGAAGGTAAATTCAACAGATAGATAGATAGACAGACAGACAGATAGATAGACAGACAGACAGACAGACAGACAGACAGACAGATAGATAGATAGATAGATAGATAGATAGATAGATAGATAGATAGACTGATATGTCCAGTAAGGACTGAAACACAGCTGTCTTCTTATTACAAGGAGACCAGTACATTAAGCAATACATTATATTTCATGTTTAAATGGATAGATAGATAGATAGATAGATAGATAGACAGACAGACAGATAGACAGACAGACAGAAAAAGTAATAAAGACCGCAGTTGTGTCCAGCAGTGGGTGCCAGCCCATGGATACAGGCTATAATAAAGCAAAATTAGGCAACACTCCAAAAATATGGTGAAAAGAAGAGGGTAATTTATAACCTCATAACAGCTCTTTTTTTCACCGTTTTTTGGAGTGCTGCCTGATTTTGCTTTGATAGATAGATAAATATATCAGTAGATACTGTAGATAGATGACAGATGGATTCTGAAGATAGATGATGATCTATAGATATATGATGATAGATAGATAGATAGATAGATAGATAGATAGATAGATACTGAAGATAGATATGTGAAAGATAGATAGATAGATAGATATGCAATAGATAGATAGATAGATAGATATGTGATATATATATATATATATATATATATATATATATATATATGATAGATAGATAGATAGATAGATAGATAGATAGATAGATAGATAGATATGTGACATAGATAGATTATTTGCTTTAGCTGTTTATAATTTATAAAAATGCTTAAGGGACGAATGCCATCAAATTGTTGAGAGGATGACAACCTTATAAATAGAAGGAATGTGACCTCTCACAAGGCACAATGTGGAAAAAAAAAATTACAAAACATGCAAAGAAAAAAAGACGCCTCATGAAACTGGACCTAGAAATTATTTACTTAAGCAACCACCCATTGTCAAAACAGATGGGCAATAAATCCTTGTTAATCCTTTTCACCTTGAGAGGTCGTCACATCCCCTGTAGTAAAACTGCAGGGCATGATGTAATCACCTATACCTGCTGTAAGATTCCAGCAAGCAAGCGGCCATGTTAATGACCTTTGCTGGTCGTTATGGTAAACCTGCCTTGCGGATTTCATGCTTACTGTTCTTCAAATGTTCTACAAAGTAATGATGTTGTAAAACTATTCGGGAGTTCTTCTTCCGCTGACACTTGTCACCTTGACATGATGGGTGCGCAAACAAGAAAACTTTCTTCACTGTGACTGCCTGTCATAGTCCTCATAAATAATTATTTCCATCATTACGTCCTTATGCAGATATTGGAATAAAATAAAGCTACACAGTCGGAGTCTTATAAAAATTGGAGATTATGTATTTAGCTTCCGAGGCAGTTAAAAACCTTCTCTTAAATACTCCTGCACACATAGCTTGTAGGACCACCTATCTGGTGTTTGCAGCTGCTGGCCTGCATGGCTAATGCGTCTTCTGCTTGCAGAACTTCTACAGGAAGCCTGAAATATTACTTTGATTTATTTTACTTTGTGACAATATTTGAATTTGTTTGGATTTGTTTTACGCCTTTGTTTTACATATTGTACATGTAGACTACATGGAATTTCTCCAGGACTAATAAGACAATTATTAAAATTATTCTCCAACATTTGTCAAAATAGACCCTAGATTAAAAAAAAAATCCAAGTACAGTTGGAGCCACATTTACCTTTACTTGAGTTTGGTTAAGAGTACTTCCAATACAAATTCTATACAATATTGTAACATGTTAGCAGAATTCTCCACAGGCTGTAATTCATGTCATAACCACTGGGTGGTCATAAACAGAAACACATAGCATTAATATCTCATGAGTATCTCAGATTTGTCTATCTGTTTCAAAACTGTTTTCAAAGCTGTTTTCATACACATATCTGTATGTGCCAGTCAAGAGGACATATCTGTATGCTGGTAATATAACAAAGATGTGCTTAGGTGCAGGTCTCTCTAAGAATGCCAAAGTAATCCACTATGGCATGCCTGCAGTACATGTCCTTATTAATAATATACATCCCCTATCCACTAAAAACTAACTAAACTCTCCCAACATCTTCTGCCCATACAGGCCGTCCTCAGGGATTACAGTCTAATATGAATCATGTCCGCCACACAGGATTTATATATGCCTCAAATGAAGTCAAGTGTTGCATTTATGACCTCCACTCCACCATGGTCCACATTGTTGCCTTAGGTGCAGGTCTCGTCTCTGAGACTAACCCTCATCTATTGGGATTTACAAGGTTCCAATCACACCCATTCACCATATTTTCTGAGCACTTTATGTGTCGCTCTCTCCCCTCTCTCTCTCTCTCTCTCTCTCTCTCTCTCTCTCTCTATATATATATATATATATAAATAATCCTTTAATAGTCCCACCATGTGGAAATTCAGTGTGTTACAGCAGCAAAGATATGCAATGCAAAGATAAGCAATACAAATACAACATATACAAGAATTTTCCAAGGTATATATATATATATATATATATATATATATATATATACAGTATATATATACTGCATTATTCTTCCTTTCAAAACAATGGTCCAATAGGATCTGTCAGGCACTGGTGGTATCGCTCATGCGAACGATCTGGCACCGTGCCTCAAATCTTCACATCCAAAGCCTAAATGTGAGCAAAGCTTGAACTTCTGCCAAATGATATTACAAATAAGTGGGTCACACATAATGACATCGCTATAGCTGACCTTCTGATGTCATCACAGAGCCTTGGACACAATAAACACTGGTAGTTTAAGCATTTTATGTCATTTGAATATTTTTGCTCCTGCAGAAAACTCTAGCACTGCAATCTGGGCTTCTTCCAAAATTCATCAGACTATCCATTACTTCCTTTTATCTGTTCCATTTTTAATTTTAAAAGAGCAATTTCTGGGGTTGGATCTATTTGCCCCATTGCCATCTCCACCCGAAATTGTTTAAGATCTTATTC
This sequence comes from Leptodactylus fallax, assembly GCA_947044405.1. Lineage (NCBI taxonomy): Eukaryota > Metazoa > Chordata > Amphibia > Anura > Leptodactylidae > Leptodactylus > Leptodactylus fallax. The sequence continues at coordinate 173,601 of CAMRHE010000162.1, read as the reverse complement.
ATACGACAGTGAAAAAATACCATGTTATAAACATTGATAGTGAAAGAGTATATTCACATGTGCTTTTTTTGATGGACCTTTTCACACATCCATTGGAAAATATTCTTTATCTTTGTCCATTTTGATGGATACAAAAATAGATATCAATAGAATTTCATGGGTTTTAAAACAACTATATGATGGCTGTGTTTCACAGTCATGTGAATAAGGTCAAAAACCGATCAACGCGTAAAACGGAACAATCCTATGATTAAGGCTTAAGTCTATCGCACTTATATCTGATATGGAACAACACGCTTCCACAACACTCAATTGAGACTTGTGAATTACATTTTTCTACTCTCACTGGGTATTGGTTTTTCTGCTACTTAAAGGGGTTATGCTATGAAAAGTATTTTCCTTTATCCATAGGATAGCAGATAAATAACTTATCAGTTGGGGTGTTACTGCTGAGACGCCCTCCCTCTACACATTCAACCTGAAAGCAGCCAGTCTTAATCTAGGTGTGACTAATGGTGGACAGAGCTCCCATTTACTTCAGTACAAGCACCAGAGACAGCCAAACTAAAGCACTCGGTTATCTCTGGTGCTCCCATTCAATGGGGGTGCTGAAGATAGCTGAGAGTGGTACTTCGCTATTTCTGGCATCCCATTGAAGTGAATAGGAACACAGTCCCTGACCAGTCATGCCTACATTCAGTCTGGTCGGCTGAATGTACAGTGGGGAAAACCACCCCTTTTAGCCTCGTGAAATAACCCCTTTAACATGTGATACACATATCTAGATGTGTCCAGTCAAGGGGACAAGTAAGTGAGGTCACATCTATATTACATGGACAACCCTTCATAGCAGTGGATAGCAACAGTATAATGTGTAGGGGGGTGAGAATGCTCCTTATAGCTATACAAGAGATTGCAACAGGCTTCCTAACCACTTAATATTTTATGCACTCCATGTCTTCTAAAATCGGCTTTTTGTAAAGAAAAACTAGGACGTTCATTGTGTTGTCTTCAACACTACAGGTGAATTTATTGCCTTGCATGTAAACACCCGTTCCACGAGGGAATTTATTAAGATTGACATATAATTATGAACATGTGGCGAACTGGGGGAACATTTGCTAGGACAAGATGGCTGTTTTTCCATTTAATACTTATTGTGGTTGAGTAATGGGTATTAAAAGGTCATTATTCATCACATATTGTGTCCTAAGCCCCTTAATGGTTTCCTATTTAATCTTATGCTGAATGTATTTCAAACATCCCTGGGGAGAGACCTTATTGAAACCTTCCCATTTCCCTGATCTACGGCTAAGAAAACAATTTCTTCCCCTCTATTTTAATCGCATTGTTTTTCTCAGGGTCTGACATTTTTCGTATATATCACTTACCCACCATGAACCCTTATTTGCTTTTTCTTACTTATGGGATTGCGTTTTCTTGCTGGTTTCTTATCCTGTCTATTCTCATAATCATCAACAAAAGTAAAATCTAACTAACTCCAGGAAAAAATAAAAAAAAAATAAAAAATTATATATAAAAAGTAAACCAAATTGCTAGATAACAACATAGCAACATTTTAAAGGGGATGTGTCGACAGAAAATGACCTATTTTTAAAATCACATTTTATGTGATTAAGAATTTTTAATTTTTTTTTTAATCCATTTTATTATCAATAGCTAAAAAAAATTATAACACAAATATCCTAGAGTTCTGCCTCTGGCCACAAAGCCAATAATATACTGCCACTTCCTGTTTTCTGTAGGATCAGCAACCCCTTCACTTATGAGCACACTGATGATGACTGCTATCATGTACACACATGGACAAAATTGTTTGTACCCCTCGTTTAATGAAAGAAAAACCCACAATAGTCACAGAAATAACTTAAAAAAGCCAGACTGGAATTTGCCAAACTACATGTTGACAAGCCACAAAGCTTCTGGGAGAATGTCCTATGGAAAGATGGGACAAAAATCAAACTTTTTGGCAAGGCATATCAGCTCTAAAAAAATGAAGCATATCTTGAAAAGAACACTGTCCCTACTGTGAAACATGGAGGAGGCTCTGTTATGTTCTGGGGCTGCTTTGCTGCATCTGGCACAGGGTGTCTTGAATCTGTGCAGGGTACAATGAAATCTCAAGACTATCAAGGGATTCTAGAGAGAAATGTGCTGCCCAGTGTCAGAAAGCTTGGTCTCAGTCGCAGGTCATGGGTCTTGCAACAGGATAATGACCCAAAAACACAACTAAAAACACCAAGAATGGCTAAGAGGAAAACATTGGACTATTCTGAAGTGGCCTTCTATGAGCCCTGACCTAAATCCTATTGAGCATCTTTGGAAGGAGCTGAAACATGCCGTCTGGAAAAGGCACTCTTCAAACCCGAGACAACTGGAACAGTTTGCTCATGAGGAGTGGCCAAAATAACTGTTGAGAGGTGCAGAAGTCTCATTGACAATTACAGGAATCGTTTGATTGCAGTGATTGCCTCAAAAGGTTGTGCAACAATATATTAAGTTAAGGGTACCATCATTTACATTTTTGTTCACGTGTGTATCTGTAGAAATTGTTAATTTTCTCCTTTCTGGCAATGGAGACTTGTGTATCATAAATATTCTTCATGTGTCTCACTCCAGGACACCAGAGGGCAGGAGTCATAAATTTGAGATGCACAGACTGTGAGTCATTAAAGAAAATCAGTAAGGAGATCAAAGACGTTTATCCAGCCCTAGTATGTTGTGGATGACCCGTGGGGCACCTACGACCACAGCAACCTCTATTGTTACTCCAATGCCTTGCTCTACACAATCACCTCTGCATAGATGAGCATGCCTAGAATACTTTCCCATAGAAGTTAGTAGGATTTGCTCCAGACCACTACGCCTATGGCCCATCTCCAGGAAACAGGAAGCGGCAAAAATTTGGAATTGTAAGAAATCTCTACATCACCTATAGTTCTGTGCTGAGTTCGCAACATTCACATGGCAGCTCTCAAGTATTGTATCGTAAGAGTTAGCCTTTCCATTCACTAAAAGCCATTATTAAATAAAATGTAGTATTTTTACTGTCACCAAAATGTACAGCTACTGGTAGTTTCTATAAAGAACAGTACCGGTAATGCATTTTAAAGTAAATGTAAAGTAAAACTTCTCCAGTAAGCTGACTCTTACTTCTTCCATCACATTTAGTTTACATGTGATATTACGCCCGCTTACTCTAAGTTGTGTTTTGTGCTCTTGTTTATATTAGATATTAATATGCCTTTAATATACTCAGAAATAATACTATAAAACCAAAAACATTACTAGAGAAAACGGTGTGAAATCACGTAAGGTTGATATATGTGTTGTCTACAACTACACACAATGGCAGTCCATTCAGTGTCACCTTTACCTCTGCATAAAACTCACATAAATGTCATTGTAATAAGAAAACATCTTAATTAATTGGAATTTTATAGAGACTCATTAATAGCGAGATATTACAGCGGCTTTACAGGAAGGAATTAGCCTAGCTGAAAACTTACACATGACTTATAAATGATCCGGCTACACGTGTGTTGCTTCTATTACGCCTATGACATTGAAATAACAAGGTATAATAAAAAAGCATTACTGCCTCTTAGTCTGAGCAAACATCAGGGACTACGGTGTGTGAGAAGGAAATTAACAATGTTCTTGGAAGCTCATATGTGTGGCAGCTATTGGGCCACTAGTGAACATTGGACGCTGGATCTGAGACAGGTGCCAGTAGATAGATTGTGGGCACTGGAGCAGTGAGTGGGTTTTTTGGAAATTGAATTACTGCTTATGATAGATGCCAAAAGACAGTAATGAAAATGGTGTCGTTCTCCTTGTGTGATTTTGGATAAAAGAGGAAAGGTACTGACATAAAATCTAGTTTCTACTGTACTATTACTGATTTATCTCTTAACAGCAATAGTTTGGCTAAAGCACACATGAAGTTCACGTTCATTTATAATAAGTATCTTAAAATACTGTTTATAAACCAGTAAATATTAGATAGATAGATAGATAGATAGGTAGATAGATAAGAGATAGATAGATAGATAGATAGATAGATAGATAGAGAGAGATAGATAGATAGATAGATAGATAGATAGATAGATAGTGAGATAGAAAATAAATACAGGTAGATAGATAGCAGATAGATAGATAAGATAGATAGATAGATAGATAGATAGATAGATAGATAGATAGATAGGATAGATAAATAGCTAGAGATATATAGTGAGATAGATAATAGATAGATAGATACGATACGATAAAAGATAGAATAGAGATAGATAGATAGATAGATAGATAGATAGATAGATAGATAGGATATATAGATAGATAAATAAGATAGATAGACAGATAATAGATAGATAGATAGATAGATAATAGATAGATAGACAGATAATAGATAGATATATATATAGATAGATAGATAGATAGATAATAAATCGATAGATAGAGATTAGATAGATAGATAGATAGATAGATAGATAAATAGATAATAAATCGATAGATAGAGAGATAGATACAATATCCAAATACAGAGCAGCACCAAAAAATAACCTGACTCGGGTGGTGGGGGCAAATCCTAAAGATCTGGTATATGATACCAAGTAAGTAATGCAAAAAATGTACAGCACTCCAGAGTTATAAATCAAATGAGTGAAGATTTATTCTAATGCATTCCAATGCATAAAATCCAATGCATTGGAATAAATCTTCACCCATTTGATTTATAACTCTGGAGTGCTGTACATTTTTTGCATTAGATAGATATATAGTAGATAGATAGATAGATAGATAGATAGATAGATAGATAGATAGATAATAAATAGATAAATAAAGTATATAGAGATATCATAGATAGATAGATAGATAGATAGATACATAGATAGATATTTTGTAGACTTAAACTTTACAGGATCTAATTAAATAAGCATTTAATGCACATTGCAGATACAATACAAATACAAATTTAATACATTATAGCAACATGCTAGCAAAATCCTTGGCAATCTTCTAATGGGTGGCCACATATAAAATCATATAGAAAACAGATTATCACAAAATCATATTTTATAAAGTGCCACTTATCTTTGGAAACAATACAGTATAAAACAGGAGAATAGCTAGAGGATAGATAGATAGATAGATAGATAGATAGATAGATAGATAGATAGATAGATAGGTTCTAGATAGAGGACCAAAACTTTGGTTATGGAATAAATCTTCCTGGTTCATTTTTACCTTTGGAGTGTTTCCCTTTTTGGATATTAGATGATTGATTAGATAGATAGATAGACAGATAGATAGATAGATAGATAGATAGATAGATAGATAGATAGATAAAAATCTAAATCACCCAAAGTAGTAAAAAAAAAAAATCTATGTTGATTTATTGCAAATGCAATGTTTCAGTCCAATAAGTGCAGGGCCACAAGACTCAGGGCTTTTTATGTGTGATATCAGGTTGCATGTTATCTATTTGTAGATAGAATAAGGCAGACATATATATATATATATATATATATATATATATATATATATATATCATTTATACTTTACATATACAAACACACTTTCTTGACAGAGTACATTCTTACTGTTAGTTGGAAACACCAAAAGATCATAGACATTACCTGTAAGATAAAAAATAATAATAATTAATTAATTGTGCAAATCAATTGTGTTAATGATACAAAGGGATTAATTTCATATATATATATATATATATATATATATATATATATAAAGAATTCTACATACACATGTAGTTATGTTTAACTATGGTTAGTTTATGAACCTTAATAAGTTCAATAAGCAGTTTCAGCCATCTTCAACCTTTCTTTTTCAGTGGCTTTCTATAACTTTTGTTTTGAGATATCACAGTGCAGCCAGTTATCAGATTCAAGGTAAAGAAGGCTGCCTCTGTATGATAGAATCTCTACGTACCACTACCAATTTGTATCACCATGGTAGCAGTTGACGTCACACATATACACAAATACAATACTTAGAATTAAATATCAATTTGACTTATTGCAAAATCTTGTTGTCTTTAGAAGTGATTCTTAACGTGTAATACACATATCTGGATATGTCCAGCCAAGAGGTTGGGTTACTGCGATAACTCACAACCAAAGCCATTGAATGCAATGGAGAAAAGTAATTAGGAACTGTTTACTCAACACAATAAAAGTCATGTTAAACTTGGCTACATCAGTATGTAATAGGTAGACAGAAGGATATATAGACAGTATATAGAGGTATAATTAGAAGGTCCGGGGTTCCCATGTAAACTCAGCAGCATGGCTTTCCAGGTATCGAGCAGAACATCTAAATAGGTGTCTTATCCTGAACACAGACATAATAGGAACAAAATCATGGGAAGTCAATCAGATAAATATTATGTGCTGCCCCCTGGTGTTGCTATGGCATTTAAAAATAATGAACCTCATATATCAAGATTCGAGACTAAGAAAAGAGCTGCTCATAGGAAGCAATTAGAGTTCATGTTCTAAAAGTTATAGCATCTATGACCTCTTAAGCACTTTCTTGTTCTTCCATATGTAGATTCCGTTAATTGTAACTAAATGTCCTTTGACAACAGTGTTCATCATTTAGCAGTTATCACGGCATAATTAATGACTGTTCTGTAATTGTTGCCTCCGCTGACAGCCTGTTCAGACATCTAATAATAAATGTTATGTTCACCATCATTTTGACAACTGAAGCAATGAAGCAGTCATCAAAGGAGAACTTAAAATGGACAATCACAGCCTGCTTTTCGACCGGCCTTGTGTGCCGAACAGAAGAGTTGTTAAAGTTGGCCACGTATATACATGACATCATAAAGAGGGTCAGAACCCGCTCTTTAGTTCAAGGGACATTTGATCGAATGTTAGGCATAGGTCATAAAATAACCACAGAAGTAATCCAATTGTCACCTTATTCTATCAGCACTGCCAGCTTATAGGCAAATTAATATTTATTATTAGGCTTGAATTCATTCCCGACCACAAATGGCGCTAAGGTTACAGGATCAGATGATTCAATTTGGAGTTAAAGGTTTTTTTTCCATGAACATAACCATATTTAAATTTGCAGACAATTAAAGGTTAAACATTTTTGCAAATATACATAATTGAAAAATTGCAGTTTTTGCAGATTTCCTCTAACCATCTTTGGGGTGACATCTTTTATCTTGATTGGTTTACCACGAATGCAGGAACTTTCTATAGCATGGAAATTATTTTGTCATATGTGTAGTGCCCCTGCCTGATAACCTGATTGACTATAATGGGGTCCGTCAGGTTTCCATCGTTTTAAAACTGAAACCAACGGAAAAAGTCCTCTGTGTAGGACTTTTTCTCTGCCGGTTTTCAGTGGACACTGTAGAGGCTCAAACAGAGACTCTGCCATAGATGTGAACATAGCCTGAGAAATAATGTACAGCAGGGGTCCCCAACTACCGGTCCGCGGACTGGGATCGGGACGTTGTGGTTCTTTTGCCGGTAAATGCGCCTTCCGGAACATTATGTAGGGCGGGTCAGTGATGTGACCACAGTGTTGCGGCTCCTGGAATAGCTAATGGTGTGGACCTGGTCTACAATGCGGTACGTCGAGGTCCCGCCAGCACGCCCCGGGCTACAGTGCTGTTTCATGTATAACCCTGCCCCCATATGATGAAAACCCCGCCCCTAAAACGTACACCCCGCCCTCACTCCCTGCCCTGCCCACCCCCCACCGGGCCATGCAGAAGAAAAGGTTGGGGACTGCTGATGTACAGCTCTCAATAAAGAAGCAAGGAAAAGAATAAAGAAATGCAGAATTTCACATAAAGGAGGCGAAATGTGTTAATAAAGTATATTAAAAAATGTATTAATGACACAAATACTGCCAGAAAATCACAAGTTGTTCCAAAGTTCTATAGGTGACCAAAACTGCTGGGTGGCCACATATAGAACCATATAGCAGAACCAACTTATCACAAATTCATGTTTTTTTATATAGAACCACACATCTTGGGATACAATATCAAATTTTTCATGCCAGTCTTATGGTACAAACATTTTTGTTGTACAGTTGTTTCCCAACTTGCTCATCACTTTTGAAAAAGTGGGTTGAGGAGGGCAGGGATCAAGGCAACCCTGGATGGGAATGCCTCAGCCTAACAAATTTACTATAACTTTTACTAGAAAACTGACATAAGAGCTATAATTTATGCCAGGCCCTGACAAGTATAGATTTAAATTCTAACTCATGGGACATCCTGAGATGCGTCAGAATTTTTAGGAGGCCATAATATTTCTGCCATGTTTCACACCACTAGCAGAAGTAATTAAAACTGACATCGGTGTCTTAATAAATTCCTCCCAGTTTGTCAAGCCTAATAGAATGTTAAAGAAGGACACTTGGTATCTACAGTGCATTGACTATTTGGATTCTGAGTCTAAAATCCATTGAATCTATTATTAAAAACTCTCTCTCTCATGTTTTAAACTGAGCTCTTCCTGTTCTGATTGGCTCCTGAGAATTAGCACAAACCCACAAGAGCTGACTAGGAAGACCAGTGAAGGAAGGAAAAACATAGTAAGGCCTGATTCACATCTGTGTTCGGGTTTCCATTCGGGGAGTCCTCTTGGGGACCCCACGAATGGAAACCTATACGCATAAAAAAGCGGTTTACCCAGGAAACCCGTGGACCCCATAGACTATAATGGGGTACGTGTGGTTTCCGCTCGGTTTCCACACGAAACATGCAGAAACATGCGGAGAGGAAAGTGCTGCTTGCGGAAATCGAGCTGAGTCTATGGGGTCCGCGGGTTTCCCAGGTAAACCGCTTTTTATGCATATAGGTTTCCTTCGGGGGATCCCCAAGTGGACTCCCCGAACTGAAACCTGAATGCTGATGTGAACCGGGCCTAGGCTACAACTGGACAACTAAGATATCCATGAAATAAAGAAGGATCAAATAAACAAACTGTAATGAATAGAATATATAAAACACTCTACATAGCTTATACAAATCCAGCGTTTCTCTTCCAGCTCATTTGGTTTTGACATTTACATCAAACACTTTAAAACAACCTTCTCCTTCTCTATACCCGCAAGGATCTTAATTAAATTGGGCACTACTTGTTGCTAATAGAGACAATTTCTATGGAAGCAGTTTACAGCGATTATAGGGCAAGCCCCAGTGAATACTAAACTATTTCAACTTCTGATCAACTCTCAAGTGTCTGATTATCCTCATTCTCTAAGACCCTCAGTAACCTGATTTTTGCAAAGCTTTTTCAATATAAACGTCTGTAGCCGAGAAATCAATGATCTTTTATAGTTGCGGTTCTGTAAATCTCCAGGTCATTGGTATCCTGATTCCTTTTCGCCATTAACTTCTATTTGTAACAAGTAAACACATATTTAGATATAGAAAAATAAATGAAAGGATAGAAAAGAATGGGACAAAATCAAAAAAAAAGTCACAGAATATCATACAAAAAGCAAGTGAGTGACCCACCCACCCAACCACCAACCAACAACTCAATATAGAATATTTAAACTAATATAGAATTCCTAACAATTTTGTTATAGCAAAAGAAAGAAGTAAGAAGTGGTATAAATAACAATCCATTAACAATCATTAATGGGACCACCATATTTACCGCAGCTCTACTCTCTCAATAGAGTCCAGGTATTTACATATATTCCAACTCCAATATGAATGTAAGAGAGGTTCTGTGCTTAAAGGGCCTGTCCAGGAATTATAGGAAACTCAGGAGCACCTATCCCCAGCACTCTCTTGTACAGTCTCAGTCCCCTTTCCCTCCCATGCTGGGATTCATCGGACTGGAATCGGAGAAGCTCACATGACTGCTGAAACTAATCAGTGGCCTCCGGAGTCGCTGGTAAGGAACTAGTGAAGCATCTGAGTGATCTCTCCGGTCCCTCACCAGCAACCACTGAAGCCATTCAAAGATCATGTGACTGGGATTGCACAACGGAGCACAAGGAGAGGTGAGTTTGACTTTCTTTGTTATTTTAATCTCACCCTGGCTTCTCCTGCTTAATGTAGTTCCTGAACAGCCTTGTAATGGATGTACAATTGTAGGTTTTAAAGGGATTCTCCAGCCCCAAATCAAATTTTCATACTGATGACCTACCACAGGATAGGTCAACAGTATATGATCTGTTAGGGTCCGACACTTGCATCCTGCACAGATCATCTGTTCTAGCAGTCTCTGGGTTCCAGAAGATGCCAATGAACAGGCGGCAGTGCCGCTCCTATTCAAACAGCCCCATCCACTGAATAGTGGTGTTCCAGTGAACTGCAGCGCTACTCTAATAGGATCTGTGTTGCATACGCTGTCCATCCACTGGCAGCTTCCGGTATTGGAAGGCTGCTAGAGCAGATGATTTGTGTTCCTGGTGTGTTTCCTGGTGTTGGACACTGACAGATCACATACAGAGACTTGTTTTGTGGATAGGTCATCAGTATGAAAATTAGATTTGGGATGTAAAACCCCTTTATTGGATTTGAAAATTAACAAAATGGCTACACTAAGTCTCTGTTTAAACTTCTGTCAAGTTTTTAGATTTCCATGGTCACCTTTTTTTGACGGGAAGTATAGCAATGCATGCTGCACTATTTTTCTCATCATATATGATGGAATGTCCTAAGAAGGCTCCTGAAGGTGCTTCCAAGAAAGTGTGAAGAGAGTGCTACACATCAGAGGAGGATCAGATCTTTTGGTAGACTCGAGTTCTCAGAAAATAAGTAAAACGGATGCAGTTCCTGGATTTTTTTTCCAAAATACTTTTTTGGTCATTGCCGATTATATAGTCTATGTGTGCAATGAGTAGACAATGCAATTAAGATTATATATTCTGTATATCAAGATTATAAGGTCCTTTAGTAGACCACTACACTAAAATGAGTAAAAATGTTTTCTAATTTCACCTAAATTCTATTGTCACAGGAATCTCACATTTTATATTGGGCAAATACTTCCAGTAATATCAAGTAAGTACCTACAGTTCCCACAGTGGTCCCTATGGGATTTCTTCTGTCAAAAACATACATGGAAACCTATATAAAGGTGTAAAATAGCTGATCCATTTTGAAAGGTAATTAATCTTAACCCCGCAGCAGTTTAGAATCCCATTCTTCCCAGGATCCTGAGCTAGAAGAAGTACACTATCTAATACAGTTTATATTTGATAGAAAACAGAATTGTCCCTGCCCGCTACTCTACAATCATCTCAGAATAACTAGCTGAGATTAAAGTGAACCTGCCACGTACAAAACAATTTGCTCATTTTGTGGAGACTGCCAAAGAACTGTGAAAACGTCATACGAAAGAATAAATTAAAATAGTTTCTAATTTTAGAATAACTTTAGTTCTTGCATTTGTGTTATTTTCTCATCTTTTTGTTACACGATCCTGGGGTTACAGGGAAAGTCCAAGTTTCAAAAAGTTTCTTCAAAATCAGTTCTAGTTGATGGCTCTCCATGTTAGCTATGAAATGTGAAAACCAGAAATGACAAATCCAAATTATTTATTATTATCAGTGCTGAGCAAGTTTTAGGCACTTGTGGAAATAATACTGCTAAGCAAGAAATTATATATAGAGTATGAATAGTTTGTTTTTGTCAATTAACAAAATTAAGTTAATGAAGAAAAGAGAAAACTAAATCCCATCAACATTTGGTGTGACCTATGCCCTTTGCCTTCCATCAATTCTTCTCGGTACACTTGCAGACAGTTTTTGTTGGAAATTGTTCCTGGAGAACTAAGCACAGATCTTCTGTGGATGTTGACTTGCTCCAATCCTTCTGTCTCTTCATCTAATCCCAGACAGACTGGATGATGATGAGATCAGGGCTCTGTGGGGGCCATTTCATCAATTCCTCTTCCAAAAGGGGAATATATGGAATCTATGGTTGCCCAAGCAACCATAGATTCCATATATTCACCTTCCAACGTTATCTACGCAAAACCACACCCAGCTGCCACCCCTATCTTGGACCATTTCAAGATTTATCACATGACCAGGCAAGGGTTCAACCGGTATGGATTCGTCCAATTGTGAGGACATCATCCAATAAGTGGCTCGGCGTCAATCTCCTTCGCTTTTTGAGCATTCTTCCAAAAGGGGGTCAGACCAAATATTGGTTTAATTTAGATTTCTCTTAATTTAGATTTTTCTTTTGTTTATTCATTTCATCTTGTTAATTGACACTTTTTTTTTTACTTTATAGCATCTTTTCAACACCTGGCTAAAAAGTTTGCACTGTACTGTACATCAATGAGAAATATCAAAGGTGCTATGGGACCCAGGGCATATATAAAGGGGATCGGGCACCATTGCAGAGACTGACGGTTGATACTACATACCTAACCACCTTGGACAGAAACACTTAATGCTTCTTTAACCCAAATTTTATTTGCATGACCCTTGAGTTGTTTCCCAACTACTGCTTTTCTTTAATATTCTTTACCATGTGGAGAGGGGAATTTTTCATCCCTTATATAAATGTATTAGACATCCTATCTTGAGCCGTCTCTATTGTACATACAAATGTGTTCACCCATACCATAGCTTGTATTTGGTCAAGGACTCCAATTTCTCATTAAATCAAATAAATACAGTATTGCAACATGCAAAACCCTTAACGGCTGAAAATTACAACACACTATATTGCAACATATTTTGGATAGACATCTTGTGATTGCAAAATGTTTTAAAATGCTGGTCATGTGATAGACATATACAGGCATGTCCTTCCAAGAGGAAAGGTAAGAAAAGAAACACCCTAGAAAGGAAGACTTGCCGCAGATTTTCCTCATTCCATTTCCAATAGTATGAACTTCGCAATATTTGATACTTTTGTGCCAAAAAGACAACAGTGTAGGTACGATACCTATATTGGGGAACCAGAAAAATTGCATTTTCAAGCTTTCAAAGCATGGAGGCTCCTTCTTCAGGCATTTCCAAATCAATGACTGATAACAAAGCTCAACATTGACAAGATCATCATACCTACAACACTTTTGCCTTTATGACACAGAAGTATCAAATATTGCATGATTTTTTTTCTGACTAACATGGTACTACACTATTTTTCCCTATAGTATGAACCTCCAAATGTCAGATTTTAATTATGTCAAACAAGGCTTGAAAGTAACATCACTATTCAGTCAGCCCTATATTTTATTAATATTAAATTAATATTACAATTTCCTAGGGGAAAGGCAAACAAGTGCATGAAGACAACAGCTATATGAGTAAATGCTTCATTCTAATCAATGTACAGTATTGCTGCTCATGGCTTATTATGTATATGATGAATTTTTCATTTACAGAGAAATAAAAACAATGTTGTGCCAAGATAACGGAAAACTACCCTTGAAAATATAGTGCCTCGGGCTCAGATTTCCATGACCTTTGCAGATCAGATTTTTCTATACATTTCTATCATTGGAACAAGCCAAACACAGAGAGCTGTTAACATAGCAACCAGAAATAATTAGTATCAAATAAGTATATATATATATAGATATATATATCTATATATATCTATATATAGTGGGTTTGGCTTAAATATCTAAATGTAGCATGGTTTATTGTACCTGGAACAGGAAAAAACCGCAAAACCTTAACCCCTTAAGGACTAAGCCATATTTGGCCTTTATGACCACACACATTTTTTGGAGTTTTCATCTCACTATTCTGATGCTAATATATATATATATTTTTATTTTATTTTATCTTTATTTTTTGCTGGACATGTGGTAGGTAAAACTAACATGGAAGAGGACTTTTAGTTGACAGTTAACATAACTGTATCTGTCAGTACTGAGCAGCTTCTAACTAGGAAAATAAGATCATGGGGTACATCAAAACAGGGCTCATGAACATAGATCTGACTCCTTACAAATCACTTGTAAGATCGCACTTGGAATACTGTGTGCAGTTTTGGGCACCTATCCATCAAGAAAGACATAGAACTTTAGCAAGTATAAAGGTGGGCAACCAAAGCAACAACTGGCATGGACTACAGTACTCATAGAAATGACAAAACTGCAACCATGTTATAATATACTGGCATACAACTGGTATACTTTAATAGAATTTTATGAGAGACGGTAGTCCCATGCAGTCTCTATAATAACGATAACCTCAGCATCCTGTTATTGTAGCTGGCAACAATAATACCTACAAATAGTGTTGGGCTAACCTTGTGAGATTTGCCTTGCGAATATTCATAACGTTTCATTTCAGACTCAACAAGAAGTACTATTACTTTTCTCTGCATTCTCTTCAGACTCAGGACAAACAGTCATACTCAAACTTATACTCTAAATCCCCTATCAGTATGTCTGGAGCATGAGAGGAAACCCACACAAACACTGGGCGAACATACAAACTCCATGCAGATGTTGCTGCCCTTGCTTGCGGATTTCAGCGCTGCCAGGCTACAGTGCTAACCACTGAGCCACCGTGTTGCCCATGCTCCACTTAGTACACTGTGGGTCCTAAAGAGAATCAAGAATATAATAATGATTCATGGGTTGCAAAATATTTTAGGTTTAGCTGAGCCCAAAACAAAAAAAAACAAAAAAAAACAAACAAACAAAAAAATTATATATATATATATATATATATATATATATATATATATATATATAAATTTTTATTTAAATTTATAGTAAGAAAAAAAAGTGTTATGGCATTACCAGTTAGTTAATCATAAAAGTTCATCAAGTTGGTTGGCACACAAAACTCACAGAAGGTTCATTGCAAAGTGTGTCACTAATGATAAACACTATTAAATTAGTTTACAGTTACTAATGCCAGTATCTTGGGAATGCAGGCAGTCACCATGAAAAACATTGCAGCTTCAATAATCAAGTGCTTAGAACCAAGCGCGAGACACTGACATAAACAGACAAATATTCATATTATGCACAACAACATTCCTATTGTAGATATGGCTATAAAGTATCATTAATATCAAAGATTATTGTAATTGTGTCCATTATAGGTTAAATTAACAATGCAGGTGAAAAATGAATTCTTTTAAAAAATAAACCTATTCTTGATAGTTGGATATTTGCCTATATAAGAATTGCTCAAACAGCTATTTTTTTTTTTCTGTACTATTCATTTGTGTTGTTTATTCTTGTTTCATACTATAAGCAAAATTAAAAGCTAAGAAGTGTTCTAAAAATATGTCTGTATATACAGATGTATCCACACTTACATTTGCTAGAATCTGGCTAAGGACTATAAGTTCTCGTTAAACTAATTCAATACAATATTGATACAAGTTAGCAAAACCCTTGACAGACTACAGTTCACAATAAAATCACTGGGTGGCCACATGTAGACAGATACAGAATAGACGTTTCTTGACAGAGTATCATAAAATTGTGTTGTTTTGAAAAGCGGGTCATCTCATAGCAGGCATATCAGAACATGTCCAACTAAGAAGAAAGGTAAGGCAGGGCACTTCTGTGCATGGCCATATATCTGTATACCCATGTATCCCAAGAAGTTTCCATTTTATGAAATGAATTAAGTACATATAAAGTTATCTGAGTGTCATGTATCAATTCAGACAACCTCAGTTCAGACAAGACTGACACAAAAAAACCATCACTAACAAGCAATATTTCCTAAGCCTCCAATGTTTGTGGTGAACCATACAATCCTTGCTATTGATGGGAAGGGAGCTCTTTCACATTATGGAGCATTATTGTTGCCTAGCAGTGGCCCCTGCAGTATATCAGTATTAGTCTACAAATTTATAGAGATGTAGCAAAGTTTAACTTGTTACTATGTGATACCAAAGCCATTGTAAGGCTGGGTTCACACCAGTGCATGCACTTCATTTCCGGGATTCTGAAATGCATTTTTTGCCCTTTTCGGGCAGAAACCCCGCAGACTCCATTATAGTCTATGGGGTCTGTGGGTTTCCGCAGGTAACTGCTTTTTTAAGCGGATTAGGTTTCTGTTCGGGGGGTCCCCAAGCAAACCCCCTGAACGGAAACCTGAACGTAGGTGTGAACCTAGCGTAAGTCATTCTAAATGTTAAGTAAAAGTTTCTTGCAACACTTCAACTTGTTAAAAGTCAAGTTAAAGTATACATACTTTGAGTGTGCAAAGACAATGCAAGACAATGTAAGCACAAACTAAGTAGAGGGTTATGAGGGTTTAATGTCAGGCTAGACCTTTGGTGAATAACCAGAGCAGAACTTACTTCCTTTGGGCTCCAGTTCACACTTACACTACTATGACACAGCTTCAGAGGAGAGGGGGAAACAATTTTAAGAATAGAGTTTCTTCCCACTAGTTCTGGATATTATATGGACTGGCTTCTCTATATTTCTTGTAAAATCTCCTCTGCATTGAGCCCCTAAATATCACTTATTCCAGTCCCCATGCTAACAACACAGTTCTACACAGTTCTACACAGACATTGCAAAGTTAAACATCAACCTCCCTCACCCTGAACCTTTGATATTTACTTAAACAGGACTTGATACACCCTGCAACCCCTTCCCACTAGCTTTGCTTCTCCTAGTTGGCTGTTGTATCCAGTTATATAATATTTTGTATACCAAAAAAAAAACTTATTTTTATATATAGAGATAGAAGTCACCGATTTCAGCCTTCGAAATCAGACCAACAAAAGAAATTTAAAATATTTACCATCTTATAAAAAAAAAAAATCTGAAAAACACGTTCCAACAAAGATGATAATACAGGAAGAGATATGACATTTTCTGAATAGTACTTGGAAATATGTTTGATGTTTTCTAAAGTCCCAAACTTGATTAAATGAACAGAACATGAGAGTGTCAACAAGAGTCCCTACAGGGATCGAATGCCCTTTGAAAGAGTAATCACTCCTGCAAACAAATGTCACTTTAATTTTAGTATCTGTTCTATGATCACTGTTACAATGATTAAATGCTCTCCCTTGTATACAATATGACAGGGTGCGTGGTTTGTAGTGGAGAGGTTACATCTAGACGTTGCATATTCTACTGTCAAGAAATCATTGCCATGGTGAATGGAGTATACTAAACTTCCCATAGGAAGGAAATAATTATTATGAGACCAGGCTTCAGTAAACAAGAGGAGTTTGTTATGAAATTGCAGACTCAAATTTTGTCCAAGAATGGGAAAAAAAAGTCTGAAAATAGGTTGTCAAATTTCATTCTGTTTTCAATTTTCTAATTTCCCATGGTTAAAGTAGTTCTCCGGGTTCTAGTAAACAACGTATAATAGACGACAATCACACAGTGTCACTTCAGGAGAAGCAAGCAAGTTATTTATTCTCCTGACCTGGATGTCCTAGAGAGAAAGCAAGATTTAGATTGCTTTATCTTGTATGACCATCACCTCCTGCTCTTAATTGTTAGATATTAAATAACCAATAGAAAGTAAGATAGATAGTAAATAATTAGAGAATAGACAGATAGATAGATAGATAGATAGATAGATAGAAGAATGTAGCCTTCTTTAACTTGAATCTTATAACTCTCTACACCATGATAACTCACAATAAAAGCCATTAAAAGTCATGGAAAAAGGTTAAGCTAAAGTGATTAGCAACTGTTTACATAATGCATTGAACATCATGTTAAACTTGGCTACATCAGTAGATATAATAAACATTTAAAGTAAAGTAAGTGAACCTCTGTGGTAATGACTTCTCCAACAGCTAATTGGCAAAACATGTTTCGAATAAAGAGATTACATTGGAAGTGGGAATTTCACAATTGCTTTGCCTATTAAATAAAGGTACCCAAAGCCTGGTTACTGAGAAATCTATTATTCTCTAGAAATATTGGTTATTGTGAACCATGTCTTGAGACAAACAAGTTTTAAGTGACAACAGAAGATGTGTTATAGAGATCCATGATGCTGGAGAGGGTTACAAAAGCATTGCTAAGGACCTGGTTGTACATTACTTCACAGTCTGACAAATTGTCTACAAATGGAGAAGATTTAGGACTTCTGCTCTCTCTAGAAGTGTGCATCCAGTTAACTTAACACCAAGTGGACAACAGCAATTCTAGGAAAGACATACGGAAAACTCTAGAAACAAAAAATGTCTGTCCATGTGTCCAGTATAGGGAGGAGTGAACTGGTCCGTAACAAGCCGGTTTTGTTATTCCAAAATGTCATCTTCTGATGTCATTCAGGAGGCCAGAAGAGACCCAAAGAGGACACTGAGGGACCAGTGGAAACCACAACAGAGACCAGGTGAGTAAGACTGTTTGTTATGTTTACTCATCTCTCCTGGGCCCAGGGGTGTAACTTGAGGAGGTTCAAAGAGTGCACTTGCACTGGGGCCCAGGAGCCTTAAGGGGCCCATAAGCTGGCATCATGTTGAGATAGCAGCTTCCATCTGGCCCATAAGCCAAGGAGACCCACAGATTACCCTAACCACACTAAGGTTGATTAAACTCTTTAGCACCTGTAACCAACACTATCAAGAATTTGCTGTAAGGATGAGGTAGGGGGCCCCAGACAAAAGATTGCACCGGGGCCCACAAGACTTTAGTTACGCCACTGCCTGGGCCTCTACTTATTATACTTATTATAGACCCCAGAGTATATTAAAAGCAGTTGTGGTTTCTACCAAACAAATTTTGCACAAACCCCATGGCAAATCCTCAAATATTCATTGATACAAATCTCATAAAGATCACCCATTTCTAGTCCACTAAAAAAAACATTGAGCAGGAATCGGGTGTTCAGATATGTTGGTAAACATTGGAGATACCTGGAGTACTAAGGGGCACTGATAGAGTTAGAGAACCAGAGCAACAAGCCAAGGACACCTGACCTGGTGCCAAGAGATACAGTAACAGTAGTAAGACATCTGATGTTGCTAATGACATTGTATGCAAGTGACATCACTATTGCCCTAATATAATGACAGCTTTAGCAAATTACAAAGACACATTTAAATGAGTGCACCATGGCTTCATGTAAGTTGGGTAATATACAGGATAGATGTTTAAACTTTGCTGTAGCCTATAATACATAACAAGGCTTAAGCAATATTAAGTAAGAGGAAAGCGCATTGAAGATTATGTTTTGCTAAAACTTTTTCCTTATAAGCTTGATGCTTGTGATCTTTCCTGCTTCCCAGCATTGTAAATGTAATTGGATTATCAAAAGCTATTGGTCCGTGAAGGGCACAGTAGCGTTAGTGTCACAGCTTCCCGATGGCTTGAGATTTATAACATGAATCATAACTGCTTTTAAATATATAAACTATCTGCTTGCAAGAAACAGCTGTTTGCATGGTTTCTATTCCTTATTAAATCTATTGCCTAAAATGCAAAGCGCACAGGAAAATGTTAGCACTAAAAGAAAAACCGGCAGCAGCAGAGTACAGAAAAACAGTAATATAGCTGTCCGCAGATTGTAAGGGTTGAAGTTAAAAACAGCTGCTGAAACGCAGGTCATGCCCTAAAGAATTTCATGTTTTCTTCCACCAGAACAGGGTGTTCACTGAAAGTGATAGACACAGTGTACTGTACTTGTCTTGGCAGAGGATCAATATGTTAATAACTGACTTATATAAAATTCTGTGAACCTGTAACAGTTCAGACAGAAGATTCAACTTAACAATGCTCAAAGCTAGCATAAAACAAAAATATGTATTTTCATGACTCTTACATCTTGTACTAAAAAAATGTCCAAAAATTTGTGAGCGAAAGAACAATTAATAGGAATAAATGAGCCTCCCAAGCTGTCTTTCTACATCTACTGTATCAGTGAGTATTCTGTTTAATGACTAGTGTGCTCATGAGCGTAATTGCTACATTGTGACAGTGAATGCAATTCTCATAGTAAGAAATGAACAAAGAGTTTTGCCAAAGAGATTTTTTTGTAAATTAAGCTATTAACACAATTTGGTGAAATTTCTCAGCTTGTGTTTGCCATTGAACACATACACTCAGGGCATACAGATGTACCCTCTTGGCTCGATCCAAATATTTGTATCACTAATAGCTTTCCTAAAAGCAACATCTTTTTGTGTTAACACAAAGGGATATACTAACTATCTTATTTCTATCTATAAGTGGCTACCCTGCGTTGGGAGGGGGGAAATGTAAATTGAAACCTTTCAGGGATTTTGTCAGTATATTGTGATATTGTGTTAATTTTGTTTCATTACAAATTGTAATGGCTAACCAAACTGGAGATGAGTTAAATCTGGAGACTTCAGTATACATCTAACAGAGGCTTGTGACAGGTTCCATATAGTGCCATCTGTCTCCCATGGGGTCCCACATGATAGAATATTTTATGGTGACCCACTAAATCGGAATCCACAGTCTGTGTGATTTTCTACACTGATACAAATTAGCCAGATGGAGACCAAAATAACACTTTTTTATTTTATGTTTGCTAAGTGGAGGCCTACAGAAATGTTAACTTATGTGCTAGGAGGTTTTCCAGTAATATACAAATGTTAGCCACGTTTAACGTGACTTTTTAACACAGCCATCCTTAACTTAACCTTTTCATTGTTTTCTATGGCTTTTGTTTTGAGATATCACAATGTAGCAAGTTGTACACTAATGAAATGCCACAACCCTTTTATGTCAGGTACTCTTTACACTGTCTTCCAGTATTTTTAGCATACAAAATAGAGAAGTTTGTAGCATTATTCTTCAAAAATTCTAGTACACTGACAAGAGCTTGACACACCTTATTGTAAGACAGTGAGTGTGTTATGATTTTGTTTCAATAACAGACCAAATATATGTCATAGCCCCATTGTAAATTTACTTTTTACAAATTTTTTA
Organism: Leptodactylus fallax; assembly: GCA_947044405.1. Classification (NCBI taxonomy): domain Eukaryota; kingdom Metazoa; phylum Chordata; class Amphibia; order Anura; family Leptodactylidae; genus Leptodactylus; species Leptodactylus fallax. The sequence goes on along the minus strand of CAMRHE010000162.1, from coordinate 152,734 downwards.
TAACATTTTGGACACTATTTGTTTCATTACTTTAAAAATTGCCAATATATTGCCAAATTATGTTGTTATTAGTGACAATCCCTTGTAGGATGCTGAGGGAAGCCTTTTCTGGCCAGGCACTTCCCTGTATTGGTGGCAATAGGATAAATGTAGTATGACATAGTGGATGAACAGAAAAAAGTTGTCCATGGAATTCAGCAAGTCTTCAGCCTGCCAGAATAGAACAGCTTGTTCTGAATGGATCCTTCCTATGATATCCATATGCCAGACATAACGTGTTATCATAAGTTCTCACTCTGAGGACTTCTGTTTTTTTCAATACCTTCGTATAGAGGACATGACATAAATGTCTCATAGATGCAAGTTCCCTCTTCTGGTCTCTAAAGTGAACCCCACCACCCTCCATGTTCTTACCTGACTGTGTATTAGCTGAGAAGACTGTCCACGATGGTTAGGTTTTACAGAAACAGCAAAACTCAGAGATACATTGTTTCCTTAACTCACATAGAAGCAAATGGAAATTTTGGAAACAGTGAAGAACAGTGTGCTACGTTGTTTCCGTAATTCCCATTAACTTCTATAGGGGTAACAAAAACAGTGTAGCTCAAAGATACCCTGTTTCCATAAAGTCCAACCATCAAGGACAGTCTTCTCATTTAAGATGTGGAGAGGACGCAGGTAGGTCATTTTAGAGATAAATGCAGATCCCAGAGGTGGGACCAACGTCTATTAGACATGTATGGGATATCCTAGAGATAAGTGCATATCCCAGAGGTGGGACCAACATCTATTAGACATTTATGGCACATCCTAGAGATAAGTGCCTATCCCAGAGGTGGGACCAACACTATTAGACATTTTGGCTGTCCTTGGATATGCCATTTACGTTTTTCATGGAAAAAAAAACCTTTAAGGGCTCTTTCATGTGAATAAGGTCTTAATCCAGATACACAAAATATGTATGCTGAAATTTTTTTTCAGCAGTGAAATAAATGCATGTATATAAACAGCTTCATGGTACAGTATTTGTAGATATAATAAATTTAGCGTCTCTCCTGTAAACCATTGCTTTTGTGATCTTGTTTGCTTAGCAACTTTCACTGAGTAAAGTTCATACGACGATATAGCATTTTAGGACAAAGTTGAGAAAATAAATTTTATAAGTGTTTGCCAATGTGGTGAATAACACTATTTACACCCGGTTGGAGATCAAAATTTCTGAAGAGTACTTCACTTCTGTAATTTTCATCTTTTCATCAAATTGCATCTGTTTCTGTCATCCAGATATACTTTTCAAAATTGAAGGTTTAACGAAAACTAGGTACATGGTGTCTACAGTAAGTGGTGCATTAAATCCCTGAAGAGCCAAAGACGGGAGGGCGTTGTATAAGATCTCACTACTACCGAACGGTAAAGGACATTGGTATGAAAAGAGAGACATAGAACATGCCATGCAACAATGCAAATATCTATTATAACCGCAAACCATTTCTATTTGGGAAAATGTATCACCCCTTTGTTCTACAGTCAACTGCAGATCTGTGCTGTCATTGACAAAACACCTTTCAAATAAGACCATTCTGTCTAGATACTCTTATCTCTGAACCTACTAGTGTTTTGCTCCCTTATCATGTATCATGGTATCCAGCTAGGAAATAGGACTATAAACCTCAAATTGGTGCCTGAGTGCATGGGGATGAAACCGAGAAGCAGAGGAAAAAAAATTAAATTGAAAGCACTTTCTTTTCAGCATTCGTCAGGGACTTTCTATTCCGGTAAATGTCAAAGATGGACGCGCTTTGGAAAAAAAAATGACTATCCATTTCTCTGCTCTTTTGGCCTTTTTCGGTGTCATTTATCATACCATGATTCATTTTTCCATTATAGGTTTCAATTTCAACCCTTTGGGAAATATTAATTCCGAACTGTTTGCAAAGTACAACACAGGTCTTAGTGAATAATGGGAAACAGGCATTGTCGGAGGGGTTACTTATACTCTATATTTTTAAACAACGGTTTGAGGATCGCCCACTGCCCACTGTCAACAAACTGCACATGTAACAAGATCAGATTCATTTTTTTTTATTTGGTTGCTAACCTTTTCTCCTAGATTTTTATCAGATTTGGCTGTAAAGCGGTGAGGCTGGAATTAGATATTTTACAATCTTACATTGTACTTCACTCTTGGAGCAAGGTCATGTTTATGTAGCCTTTATAGTGGTACATGGAGACCATACAGTTCTATATTATGGAGACATATACACTCCATGTGCTGATATCTTCCTTAAAAACAAACAAAAAACAATACCTCTAGCCAATGAAACATGGCACAATTTTTATTCTAAAATATAAATCAGAAAAAAACTGGGGAAGATTTATTAACATTGGTATTTCATACGTCCATCCTTAACTGAAGATCATTGTTGTAAAATGTGACAAATTAATTAAGAGTCACACACCTCTCCATATATTTGGTGTACCTTTGACTGCCCTAAGACAGAAACTTTAATCTATGCTTGCTTTGAGCGCATTCCCCCCAAAAATGCGCCATTTCTGTTTACAAGTAATACATTTGTCAGATACTTGCTGATCCCACCACCACTAGAGATGAATGAACCAATTCAGATAGAACCAGATTCAACCTGAATTCTCCAACATTTTCACGTTCAGCCCGCAAAACAATAAATTATACTCTCCTGGTCTCCTCCTAATAAAATGAGTAAGGGAGGTAAGCAAAAATAACAAACAGTTATGCTCACCTTGTCTCATCTCTCCTGGGGATCTAGCAGTCTCCCGCAGGCCTCTTCGCGTCTCTGGTTGACGTCACATGCTCCAGCATGCTCCACATGACTTTAGCTGTGATCCAGCCGGGATGTCAGCCATAGACCAGAAGAGGCCTGAAGAAGATGGCAGGGGACCGCTGGATGACACAAGGATGCCCAGTGTAGGGGAGGCAAAATGAGTATAACTATTTGCTGTTTTTAATTACCTCCCCTGGTTCTCCACTTATTATTTTCTGGAGCATGAGGAGACCCCCACAGTATAATAATAGCAGCTACAGTAGCACGCACTAAAATATGTAACTTTTGGACACCAAAAAAGTGTCAAACAACTGTTTGTGCAAATTGTGCATACAAAAGTGCCCATAGCATATAGGTGCTGTATTATGGCTTTTATAGAAGTGTAACTTTCTTAATCATCTGCTACCACTCATTTTGTATATAGAAAAAGAATCTAAAAGTTTGTTACCATGTATTATATTATTACATAATTCTGCAATATATAGTATATATACTGTAGATCCATACCTGGTCTTCAGGAAGTCAAGTGACATGATCTGGGATTAAAATCAAACCAGAATATCTCCCCATCAGTCTCGCTTCCATTTGGAGGAGATAGTTGGTTTTGGCTTTAATCCCAGAAGTGTCACTAGACTACGTGAAGGCACTATAGTGATCTATAGCGAATTACATTCCAATAGGCAGTGCTGGAGATATAGTTTTCCTTTTTCCATCAAGGAAAGCTTATTTGCATATTCCTATTTTATTATATGGATTAACCCATTAATAATTTTAATACCACAAGTCTAGAAAGGGTAATATACAATAATAGTTGTTTTGACTGCAGTGTTTCTGTTGTTAGAATTATTTCTAATTTAAGTGTTTATATTATTATTATTATTATTCTATTATTTTTATTTTTATTATTAAAAATACATTTTCATTGTTTACCCTTCCTAGGTTTCTTAAGCTGATCTGTACTGCTGGGGGTCAGTACATGAACAGAGTCAGTCTCCTTTCCCCTCTTGCAGCTGACAAGATAGTCCCTTCTTACATATCCCCTGCAGAAGGAGTCTTCTCAGCTATACCACCTTGCTATTGCATAGTTTCTCCAAGAGACTGTGGGGAAAGTGACTCAGCATATTAGGTGGTCATGTACATTGCTAGACAATTGAACACCAGGTGGCATTATACTATGTGAGTAAATGTCTTAACTCATCACTTGGTCATTTTTGGACATTAGGAATTTTATTGAGATTTTACAATAATAGTGAACAAATCAAACAGAATTACAGTACAAACAGTATAAATCAGAATGCATGGATAGGTAGAGAAACATAAAGGAAAGGGGGAGGAAGGCGACATTAGGGTGGACAACAAAGGGTAAAGGGGGACAAGGGAGCAAACAAAGGCTCTGCCAAAGCAGAGTCGATTATTAAAAGCAAGTAACAACAATGTAGGTAAACTTGAGTTAGCAATACAGAAGAAGGGAAGAGGGGTGCACTGACCTCCCACCCCATGATAAAAAAAAGGGGGAAACGATGAGGTGTTTGGTCAATGAGGGGAGGAGGGCATAGCAGAAGGGAGAGAAGAATGCCAGAAGAGAAGTAGAGAATGCGGGCTGCTGGATGGGTAAGGGGAATTAGGAAGACGGAGAAGGAGAGGCAGGCTGAAAATCAGCGGAGTGATAGAAATGGTTTCAAAGGAGCCACGTTTGTTGGTGTACTCTGTCAGCCTGCTTCAGTTCTGCGAGTAAGATTTCCATACTACGAATATGTAGGATCTCCTGGAGCAAGGACATCAGAGGTGGTGGTGACAGGGATTTCCTCAATCTAGGTATTACAGTCCTGGCTGTGACTAGGAGAAAGCCCAGTAGTCTACCGGTGTGTTTTTTGAATTTATGGGGGAAGGTAGAGAGGAGAAGGCGGGCAGGGTCATCCTCCAGGGCAAAACCAGTGACCGTCTGAATAATGTGACGGACAGCAGTCCTGAAGGGGCGAAGAAGCGTACATCCCCACCACTTATTTACTAATTTAATAAGTTTTATACAATGATTATGATGTTATATAATAGAACAACCATGTTAATATTATTGCCAGTAACCTAATTTCATGCAAAGTCATTATAAGATTAAATATTGTATGCGTAATACTCTTAAGCTGCTATACTAAGTCATACAGATACAATATACTGTATGTGGAGCAAAGTCTCAGTAGTTTACAATATCCTCAGCTATGTGAACAAAAGTGGCTGAAGGTGATGAACATCTTTAAGTGCTTTGACACTGTTATTGAAGGCAGAAAAGTGAGTGACAACTTCACATGAAACATCAGGATTCCTATGACATAGCGGTAGTAACAAAGTCATCAATATTGCAGCACTGTTTACTGGGAAGTTCGTCTCATGCTCCAACAAGTGTAGCAGTCAAGCAGAAATATAAAGGATTATAAACTGACTAAGAACAGATCGGGGGAGATTTACAGAGGCTCCTTAGCTGCAGATGACTTTCCTGCTCTGTTTCTTCTGTGCACTGAATCAAATTAACTCTTTATTATACATTCTCCCTCTTCATCATCCTCACAAGAAAATGTGATAGATTCAATCTCTCTCCAACCAGCTACTCTATCTGGGCCATACTGGCAAGATGTGAAAATATTTTCCAGGGATGCTATGGACATGTCATAGGAACTGGTAACATTGTCTTCAGAATCGAGGCTTTGTATTCATCATCAATATATAAATCAATATCATAGTTGGTATGAATTGATACAGTGTTTCAGCTGTGATGTTTGTTGCTGATCCGTGTGCTGTTTTGTTCCTTATGCTGTATGAATAGCAAAGTTATGGATGCAGATGGGCGAAAATCTGAAGATTTTTTTTTTTTGCTTGGGTGGTCTAGTCACAGATATGCTATTATTATACTCTGGGTTCGCTTCAGACCCCAGTATATAATAAGTGATGGTGCAGAAACATAATAAACAGAGATACTCACCTTCTCTCACCTCGGCATTTCCTTGGGGCACCCTTCTAGAAAAAGTGATGGAAGGTGAGTATAACCGTTTGCTAGGTTCCCACACTTTCCCTGGGTCTCTACTTATCATACTCTGAACCCTCAACGTTTTACACTTCAGTCAGGCTGAAAAATTTGTGTTAAATCCAATTTGATTCCAACCCTTCCCTCTAGTTGGCCATATGCTTTTAACAGCTTTTGGCCAAAAGCGTGTTACTATAGGTTAAAAGGTATTCCTCCTGACTCCCTTTGACTTGACTTGTATATGTTCTGAAGCTACTAGTGGACACCTTTGGCAGCAGTTTACCTCCCCTGAGAACAAAAGTATTGATCATATAAAGTTCAACTTGCCCAATTCTTCTTTCCCAGATTTTCCACAAAATTAGTGAATTTTGCTAATATTAAAGTCACCTTGTGTGTGTGTCTGTAATAAATATTATGGAACGATTTGTACGGTACTATTCTACATATGTATTGTTTACAAGATTCATTATAGGAAAAAATAAAGTTATTCTTCGAGACACCATATGGCAATACACAGACTGACTGGAGGTCTGAAGTAAGGACTTCTTGAGCCATCAAGTGTATTAACACTAAATGGACAAGCTAGCATCACTTTTATGACTACTTTTTGTACAGAGCTTTGACAGGGCACTGCACAAGGACTTCTTGGAAATGCCCTGTGGTATGACCCTGAGCTAGTTGTAATGTGATATTCTCTCCAAAGAACGGCCTTTGCACCGTTACGGGATTGTTGATACACGGAATCCATTTGGTGTGGTTGGTCCGTGTTGTGTCAGAGAGCAGCTATTGCTTCACTATTAGTTGGATGCTTAAACCGCGAGTGTGTCAGGGAGTGTCGCATGTGTATACAGGTATTGTACCTGCCAGCTTGTGTGAGTGTGTCTTGAGTGTCTGGAGTTACTGATAACATGTGCCATATGCTACATGTTTCTATTGCTGTTTTGTAAATGCAATACAGCAAAGTAAAATTTGGTTTTGGTATTTAAGAGAAGTTTAGAGAAGTCTAGAAGTTTCCTTTGCGGCATGACTGTATTAACTACATGGCACTACCAGTACTGGGTGAGGCTGTAATACCCAATGGATACATATAACTCGATTCATTGAGTTGAAGGCCAAAAGAGCTTCTATTCAGGAGTTATGTGGCGGGTTTGCATTGTTTATTTCTTCATGGAATAGCACAGCAGTAGAGATGCATGAATCTCTCAGGATTTGTTTCGTTTTAGGTTTGGATGCCTCGGGTCCCAGATTAGTTTCAGGTAGAACAAGTCAGGGTTCCTAGGAACCCATCTATCAGGGCACACTGTCAGGGCTCCTAGAAACCTCTAAGGCAAACCCAGCCAAAGTTATGTCAAAGTGAAAGTGAAATTATTATACTCTGGGGTCTCTTCCGACCCCAGAGTATAATAAGTGGAGGCCCAGGGGAGGCATCTGGCATTTTCTCTTGGCCTTTTTAGTAATGTCATGTGCCGAGGGCCTAAGTGTTGACATAGGCTTGCTGAGCGTCAGGATGTCATGATGTGCAGAGTGCCCTTGTAACTGCTGGCAGCCCAATCACAGGCCTCAGTGTTGACCCCAAACACATGACATCACCAGGAGAGCACTGGATGCTGTGAGGAGGCCCAAAAGAGGTCAGGGAAGGTGAGTATGAATGCTTTTTTTTTATTTCTGTCACCGCCACTGGGCCTTCACCTATTATACTCTGGGGTCTGAAGAGAACCCAGAGTATAATGCGGAGGCCATTTTAGTTCACCCAAGAGAAATCTCCATTTGTTCAGTTTCGTAAAAATAAACTAACAATTTGGAACATTCGAGTCAAATCTGGCTCACTACGAGTCGTTTCATTCATCTCTTGTGTGAAAAAGCATTTTCAATGCTTCTAGAAGGGAATCTTACCCAACAGAGCACCATACACTGAGGGTTTACACATCAGTACTATAGTACATGTCATTTAGCCTTACTTGATCTTTGATTTTTGCTTTCATTTTTTTGGCTTAAAAATGACAACTCATTGTGAAAAATAAATATGTCACATTTCATCTGAATAACCAAAAATAGCTATTTCTAATGAAAAAGGAGACTGCCACAGTTATTTGGCTGGTGGTAGGGGCACTCTAAATAGGGCTGCTGTAGGGAAAACAAATCTCCTGTGGCTTTCCTGCAGCAGACAGTAGACTAATAATTGTTGTAGGCATATGATGTGTTGGTGAACTCTGCAGGTAGGTTACCGCTCACAACATGGGGGATTCTCATATGCAGAGTATATTTATTTGTATACTTCTTTGTGGTGCATTAGGGAGTCATGTGGTTACTCCCCTGCAGCACCATCACAGGGGATACTTAGCATTACATATTTATATTATATGTTTTACATGATCCCCTGTGTCAAATATTAAAGAGGACCTATCAGGATTCTGTAGGGTTTAGTAAATAAATGCACTCCCTATAATATATCTATATAATCTCTGTATTGTGCCATTATTACCACTAGAAATGTATGAATAAATTGACAACAGAGTCAGACTTATTTAATAAGGGGGATTGTAACACCCAGTTGTCAATTTATTCATAAAGTTCTAGAAGGAATAAGGCTCCATGCACATGACTGTAGTTTTGGTCACTGCGGTTTCGTTATTTTTATTTTTTTTTTTAAAGGATAGCTCAATGACCCATTCTTTTATATGGCTGGCTTCATACCCATGGCTGCGTCCTCCATGGGATCCAACTGATGACAAATATTTGTAATGCACTTTTCTCACATGAGGGGCTCAAAGTGAAATACCTATCAGTATGTTTTTGGCAGGTGGGAGGAAACTGGAGGAAACCCAGGCAAACACAGGGAGAACATATAAACGCCATGCAGATGTTGCCCTTGGTCAGATTAAAATCCAGGACCCCATCGCTGCAAGACAACAATGCTAACTACTGTGCCACCATGCCTCCTATTCCTATCCATTTTGCAGACATTTATTGGAATGTATGGGTCCATGGGGAACACAGACTGCACATGGATGCCATCTGTGTGTCATCTATTCCATCTCCACAGACCCATACAGTGCACACAGCCATGTGCATGTAGCCTAACAGAGGAACCATACAATTTGGATGCTCCAGAAAGGAAAAGAAGTATTCACATATGTGATCAGTTTACTGTGGTCACAACTGTCCTAAAACAGTCATTTCAGGGGAGCTGCAGATCCTCCCTAAATGAGCCAAGACCTAATCAATACAACAATGATGGCCCTGATGTAAAGTGATATACAGATGTAGTCAAGTTTAACTTAGCTCATAACAAGTTAAATAAACAACTGCAGCCAACTTTACTTGTTTTCCAAGTTATCCTGCTGCAGCAAGTTATCAGATCTAAGTTAAACTTTGCTACATGTGCAGATGAGACATCTATCTTACGGTCTGAAGGATAATGGCATCGTTGAGGCATGAGAAAAGTGGTGCCATAGCTATGAGTAGGTGATGACTGCAACATAGAGGTGCTTTTTATAACTAGCAGCAAAGAAACAGGGACAGATTCTTCCATCCCAGGTGATATGGGTCACATTGAGAGATATGTAAAAATATTAATGAGATGCTGAATACTAAGTGGTCCCAGTTTCTGTATCTCTCAGCTGTTGACACATGATAAATAATGTATGTCACAATCTTGGAAGAAAACAGGTGGCATTGATGTGCATTATTTACACATTTCCAAACTTTGCAAATTAAATATATATTAACGACAAAGGTCAGTGAAAGGTATACTAATGATTGCCATAAATAGCATTAGTTCAGGTACAACCCATTAGTTACAATAAATCAACACTGCAACAAAATAGCATTTTGAAGCATATTGTCATGTGCGTTCTAGAACACTTGGTTCACTGCATCTTGGCATTTTGAACAAGTGGTTCTGACAATGATTAACATGACTTAGGTTTCTGCAGAAAGACCCAGGAGAAATATAACACCACATTCTCTGCAGGTGTGTAATGGGCCAGAGATTCACAATCTGTTCTGCAAAGTCAGAACTCAAAGACTTGAGGAACGTAAATCCAAGAGCTGTTTTGCATCCAGCGATCCCATTTACCAAGGGTATTCTAAGAATCTGAAGACACATTATTTCAAAATATTTCTTCCGTCGTGACACGTTCGCTGTTGTTAATATGTCGTTTAGCCACTTGTAAAAGGCTACAGTATCAGGAAAAGTGCTCGGCTTTTAATAATCAAAGGCACAATAATTACATTCTTACTTACTAGCAAGGGGAACTTCACTTACGTGAAGTATATTGTATAGCTTTTTATCTGATGCTCAGACTCCTTACGAGCGCCAGTATAATTAAGCAGTGACAATCAGACGGTTACACCTGGGTGACAGTGGCCTCAGGACAAGGGGCTGTAATTGCTTCCATGATTACTTGTTACAAAATGATTCTGAAGCGTTACTGTGTCGGGGTCAAAGAGCAGAATATTACTGAAGCTTCAGAGGAGTTTATGGACTCCAGAGTACATAGAGCGGAATGTAGATGCTGCTTGTTTTCGTAAGGTATGTTCTAGTTCTTGGTTAAAGAGGTTATCCAGGATTAAAAAAACATGGCTGCTTTGTTCTTCTCAGGAAGTGACATCGCATCAGTTGGTCACATGGCCACACAGTAGGTCAGTCTCATTGATTTGAATAGGAATGAGCTGTAGCATTGACATGTCACCAATGGACATGATGTCACTTCGTGAGAAGAAAGCAGACACATTTTCTAATCCTGGATAACCCTTTTAAAAATCATGCACAGAGACATGTTACAGCTCCATACATACTCTTAACTGCTCAGAGTCATAAATAGCTACTTTTACTGTACATATAGGGCCTTAGGTGAGAAATGTCATGTTTGGTCTGATTTTTTATCTGCAATCCCCCCTCTGTAAGCCTGACGTGATGCTATTTAAACATTAAAGATGGGCTTCCCAAATGGATGTTGATATTCTGGCAAGTATAAACTTAATTTCATGAATATAAGCATTGTTTTAGAGTTTGTTTTTTTTTTTATCTGGATTTACCGTATAGTTCAACTCCTAATCCTCTGGAATCCTGGTCGTATCTACCAGGGTAGCAGACATAGCAGCTCCAGGTCCATCAACTAAATGGGCTCATTTCTAATTAGACCAAGGGTGCAATTATTGGGACCACACAGAATCTAGGCAGAGGAAACCCCAGTCTTAATAAATTGCCACTGTATTTAAGATAAGTTCAGTAAAGAAGAATTCTGAAAATTGCTCTCTTATGTATTTGTCTTTTTAAAGCATTATAGCTAATATATTATCACTGACATTTCTCCAACCTGAGATTATCACATTTCTTATTCTTGACATATTCAGCTGGTAAACTTCAGTGCTGAATTTCACAACTCATAATTAATCCGATATTTCTTTTTATTTATTTATTTTTTCATTTTTTTTTTTCATTTTATTCAGGGACTTACATGTAATTAAATGCAATGTTCATATGCCTGCAATATGTTTCATTATACAAAGCAGAATGTTGGAAAGAACACCACAAATACATAGCACATGGTCTCATGCTGAAATCCCACTGGAAACAACAGGTACAAAATGCAAAGAAACAATATACATCAGCCACCCACAGCCGGAGACTAGATCATAAACTAGAATGCCACTGCTTCAGCACTGTGACATTTACATGTAAGACGCTGGGCAGGAATTTTAGAGCTATTAATATTTTTTCTTATATAAATCACTGTACTGAACATACATCACAAAGAAGCTAGACCTGAACAACATTTATATTACATCCTCAAGGCATGGACTCATACACACAGCCATTTACTACACAGTACAGCTGTGATCTTTGCCTGGCCTGACACTGCGCATGCACCAATAATATGAGCATCTGCGAGTGTGACAAAACTCAGGGCAAGGCACTATTGGGTATACAGTCATGGCCAAAAGTTTTGAGAATGATACAAATATTAATTTTTACAAAGTCTACTGCTTCAGTTTTTCTAATGGCAATTTGCATATACTCCAGAATGTTATAAAGAGTGATCAGCTTAACAGCAATTACTTGCAAAGTCAATATTTGCCTAGAAAATGAACTTTATCCCCCAAAACACATTTCAACATCATTGCAGCCCTGCCTTAAAAGGACCACCTAACATCGTTTCAGTGATTGCTCCATTAACACAGGTGTGGGTGTTGATGAGGACAGGGCTGGAGATCAATCTGTCATGATTAAGTAAGAATGACACCACTGGACACTTTAAAAGGAGGCTGGTGCTTGCCATCATTGTTTCTCTTCTGTTAACCATGGTTATCTCTAAAGAAACACGTGCAGTCATCATTGCACTGCACAAAAATGGCCTCACTGGGAAGAGTATTGCAGCTAGAAAGATTGCACCTCAGTCAACAATCTATCGCATCATCAAGAACTTCAAGGAGAGAGGTTCCATTGGTGCCAAAAAGGCTCCAGGGCGCCCAAGAAAGACCAGCAAGCGGCAGGACCGTCTCTTAAAAGTGTTTCAGCTGCTGGATCAGGCTACCAGCAGTGCAGAGCTTGCTGAGGAATGGCAGCAGGCAGGTGTGAGTGCATCTGCACGCACTGTGAGGCGGAGACTCTTGGAGCAAGGCCTGGTCTCAAGGAGGGCAGCAAAGAAGCCACTTCTCTCCAGAAAAACATCAGGGACAGACTGATATTCTGCAAAAGGTACAGGGAGTGGACTGCTGAGGACTGGGGTAAAGTCATTTTCTCTGATGAATCCCCTTTTCGATTGTTTGGAACATCTGGAAAACAGCTTATTCAGAGAAGAAGAGGTGAGCGCTACCACCAGTCTTGTCTCATGCCAACTGTAAAGCATCCTGAAACCATTCATGTGTGGGGTTGCTTCTCAGCCAAGGGAATCGGCTCTCTCACAGTCTTGCCTAAAAACACAGCCATGAATAAAGAATGGTACCAGAATGTCAAGAGCAAGAGCAACTTCTCCCAACCGTCCAAGAGCAGTTTGGCGCTCAACAATGCCTTTTCCAGCATGATGGAGCACCTTGCCATAAAGCAAAGGTGATAACTAAATGGCTCAGGGAACAAAACATAGAGATTTTGGGTCCATGGCCTGGAAACTTCCCAGATCTTAATCCCATTGAGAACTTGTGGTCAATCATCAAGAGACGGGTGGACAAACAAAAACCAACAAATTCAGACAAAATTAAAGCATTGATTCTGCAAGAATGGACTGCTATCAGTCAGGATTTGGTCCAGAAGTTGATTGAGAGCATGCCAGGGAGAATTGCAGAGGTCCTGAAGAAGAAGGGTCAACACTGCAAATATTGACTTGCTGCATTAACTCATTCTAACTGTCAATATAAGCTTCTGTTACTCATAATATGAATGCAATTATATTTCTGTATGTGATAAAAACATTTGACAAACACACAGAAAAACCAGAGGGCAGCAGATCATGTGAAAATATAATATTTGTGTCATTCTCAAAACTTTTGGCCATGACTGTACACTGCTTGGCCCTGTAAATCGGAGGAAGGAGGGAAGGGTGAAGGGTGACATAGAGCAATGGGAGGCTTACCTCTTTGGAGCAATGGCAATGCCCTCTTTGCTCCAAGACCTAATTTGCATATTGGCAAAAAAGCATTTGGGCAGTCCATTCATGTATCAGGGCAACAGAGGCACCAATTCACAAAAGAATAATTGTCTGATTCAGGAGACCCTAACCCAGTGGCGTAATTAGGAATGGCTGGGCCCCAAGGCGAACATTTGACATGGGCATCCCCCCGAACCGCCGCCCCCAACCACTCCCCCGGACCACCGCCTCCAACCCCCCCCCCCCCAAAAAAAACTGCATTCCTGCGCACACTATTATGTGCCATAGTGGCCCCTGCACACAGTATTATACCCCATAGTGGCCCCTGCCCACAGTATTATGCCCCATAGAGGCCCCTGCACACAGTATTATGCCCCATAGTGACCCCTGCACACAGTAGTATGCCCCATAGTGGCCCCTGCACACAGTAGTATGCCCCATAGTGGCCCCTGCACACAGTAGTATGCCCCATTGTGGACCACCCATGAACAATTATTATACTCTGGGGTCTTTTCAGATCCCAGAGTATAATGATTGGAGGCCCAGGGGAGGAAAGAAACATAAAAAAAACAATGCTACTTACCTGTTCCTCGCTCCGGTCCACTCCCTGCTACTTCTTCAATGTTGGACCAGGCCAGCGTGGCGACGTAAAATGACGTTGGCTGACATCTTGGACGTCACCAAACAGGCCCGAAGCCTGGAGAAGCGTAGGAGAGGTAAGTACATAGTTTTTTTATGTTCCCTCACCTCCCCTGGGCCTCCAATTATTATACTCCGGGGTCTGAAAAGAAAAGATAGCAGTGATTGTGGGGTTCGGCCCGCGGCCTTACCTACTGATCCCCGCTACTGCTCACAGTCACCGCCGCAGAATGGGAAGCGCAAGCAGCCGTGAGCAGGACCCCAGGGATCAGTAAGTATATAGAGCCCTTTACCTGCTGGTGTTACTCCAGCAGGTAACGGCCTATTAAAAAACAAGCATCGGGGGCCCGCGGGGCCCCGTAATGTCCCGAGCCCTGTGGCAGCCACTACCACTGCTACCACGGTAGTTACGCCCCTGTCTATCTAGGGCTGGTATGCTGGGCTCTCCAGATCCCTTTAAGCAGCTTGTATGTCAGCACACAGGCCTAGTGTTGTATGGGCTCCATGCACTTGGCTCCCTCATGAGCATATTCTCTAAATCTTTACCTGCATAAGAGATATGGATAACATAGAATAAAATTTCCAGCTCGAGCCCCCCTCTATGGGACACTCCAAACAGTCGCTCTATGAAAGTGGCTTCCACTTTGGTGGGACAATGACATAAATATCTATAAATTTGGGTGGAGAGTAAGAGTTATGTGGCCAGGAAAAATGTTTTTAATATTCTTCTAACATTCCCTGCCTTCCGGTTATTATACTCTGAGGACAGAAGAGACCTAGAGTATAACAAACATCTTTTTTCGGCACGTCTGGTTCAGACCAAACAAATTCATTCCCAAACTGATCTTTCTGACAAACTACGTGAATATTTACTAAGCAAATCTCGTGTGTATTGCCCTTCACTAACTAGGATCGAAATAGCTTAGGCTCTGTTAAGAAAGAATCTAAAGTGCAGTTTTTGTTGCTTTTTTTTTTTTTTTTAAGCCAAAGTCAGTAGTGTATTCAGGAGGAATGAGAAATATAAAGGACAGACTTCGACACAAAAAAAAAAAAAAAACTGCATTACTGAAATGAGATGACAACATGCAAATATATGTTTCTGCAGTTTCACCATGGTCTCAGTTAAAAGGGCAGATAGACTCAATGTAAAACTATCCCATGTTTAATGTACAGTAATCCTAACCTTTGGTTAATGTAATCTTATGCTCATTGGAAATAAACAGATATTGTCTAGAATGCTATATGATACACACTATCATTAAAGTAAATGTCCTTAGCAAAATATGTCTTTGGTTTCCTTCACTTTTAGATGTATCCACTACTTTTCTTCTGTGTCAAGGTTAACAACCGTGACCTGTGTCCATAGGGACTGTTGTGTAGTAATATACAGGCACACATTGTATACTACAGGGAACGCTATCAAACAACGTGGATCAAATATTTACTGGCCTGTTCCCTTTAAGCTTGTATCTCCAAAAGCATTCCTCCTAGTTACTTGTGAGTTCACTTATCTTTTAATGTGCCAATGTCACCTCTGTTACAGCTACTAAGGTAAGCCTTATATATTTTTCTTTATTCAGTATTATCCCAGTTATGGCTAAAAGAAACTAAATTGCATCAAAATTGCACTATATGAACGAGAGAGACTTCTAGCAATAAACAATCACATGTATTAAAGGGGTTGTCCGGGATAAAATTTAATTATTAATTAGGCCAGGGAAGGTTAAAAAAAATACAAGAAAACCATCCTCACCTGTCCCCGATGCTGCGGCGCCTCCTCACGCGGTCTGGTACTGCCGCTCCGTTGTTGTCTTCCGGCGGAAATACACACCGCACGTGACAGCTGAGGCCAATCAGTGGTCTTAAGAAGGGAACTGGGATGTCACTACCTGTGATGTCCCCGGCTCCCTTCCTGAGGCCACTGAGGCCGCTGATTGGCCTCAGCAGTCACGTGACCGCTAAGGCCAATCAGCGGCCTCAGCGGAAGGGAACCAGGATGTCATAGCCGGTGAGAAATTCAACAGCAAGAAGGCAGTCGAGCTGCAGGACCAGACCAGACCAGGACCAGATTTTTTGGCGAATAAACTGGGTGCGGTTTATCTGTCGTAACATTCTTGCAAAGTATTTATAAGGTGTGTCTTTTTTAAAAAAAAGTCTCAAAAGGGTCAAACTGCAGTCCAGTGCATGGGCAGCATAAAAAAACCCAAATATCAGGCAACATTCGAATTACAATTTCCAAGAGGAGAATTTAAGCAAGATTTATTACACATATTGTGCCTTTTAGTAAATAAGGTGTATGGAAAGACATCACATAGCTAAAAAAAAAAAAAAAGCAGAAAAAAACACAAATAATAAATTCCCCCATTTTATATTATTTGTGGCCCAAGGGCGACTCTTTAGGATAAGTTCAGAAAGTAGAATTTTTGTGGCAGAATCCTCTGCAAAAAATCCACCTCCCATTCTCTTCAATGGAAGACACTTCTTTTTCCTCTAGCTGAAAAATTCAGGAACCGGAAAATAAAGAAGCTTCCTGCCCGATCTTGAGATGATTTCTACCCAAACCTGTTGTTGAAGTAAATAGCAGTAGGAAATATTTCTGATAATGACAGGTAGATTTTCGTGACAGATTTTGCATGGAGGATCCTGCCACAAAATCCACTGCGTGATCTTACCTCCATATGCCTCCAATTCTATATAATATAGATATAAAATATAATTTTTTTGGATTGATTTGCACTGGGAAAAAATATGCTTTATTAAATTCTATACAAAGCCAATGTAGTTTCAAAAAAATGTTTTTATGGAAAAATAATACTTTAATTCTCAGATTCATACAACGGCGTATGGAATGCCTATGGCTAGCAAGAACCCTACCATGTACAGTACATAAGGCCTACATTGGTTGGATTATACACTACATACAGATGGACATTACAGTGGATAAGTCTTGGGGTCCTTTGTAACCATCGCTTTCTATAGAAGTGTAAGATTGTGCAGCCGAGCATTATATATTTATGCAGGATTTGACATTATTTCCTCTATGCGTGACTTGTAGACTTAATGACTGTTTCTGAAGGTTGCGGCAGTCTGCTTTACCATCATCTCTGCTCACCCATATAGCTTTATACCATAAAGAGTAATAGGAAATGACTACACATGCCACTGAGATGTGATTTGGTATGGCAATGTTACAGAGACAAAGTCACCTGCGTATTTTCTGTTTCATATTCAGTATATTCTTACTGTATATTTGCATTTGCCACACTATCTTTATTACCAATAGGGGCTTTCTAGCCTAATGTACATAAAGATCACTCAATGAAAAGGTTTGCTTTGTAATATACCTTTGACGGAATTTATCCTGCACACCAGAATTTTGGTTTCAAGAAGTTGTAAGGTAAAGTAGGGTTTTGTGACTCGTTCGATTAAAACTTTTGCAATATATCTACAATATTACAATCACTTTGTTAAATGTGTATTTTTTTAAGCAGGTGGAATTTGAAGAGGAACTTTAGCTTCAAAATTCTCTCCAAAAACCAGCCCTATTCTTCCTCCCATTGTATTAAAGGGAGACAGAGATAGACACTTATTTCTTCAATGAAAAAAGAAGCATGGTTCTCAAATATGCTGAACCACGGTGCATAGCCTCATACTGGATTAGCCCCACTGTATATGAGGATAGTTTTGCATGTAAACCCAAAGCAGAAAATGGAGGCTCAGCTTTGGTTTTCTGCTGGAGGTTCTATAGGGCTTGTTTTGGTGAGGATTTTGAGGTGGAAGGCCATCTCAAGTTCCTCTCCAAATTAATCCATGTGAACATACCCTAAATGTCTGATCCACTCCTGCTAGATACCCTTAGGCACAGGCCTCTTAAAGGCGTGTTCTTTGCTAGTTACTTGTATTATGGGCTGGCTGAATGCATCATTATAATAGTGAAGCCAGTCCTCACAGTACAAGCAACCTGCAGTAAGGCCGGTTGCACACGACCGTGTGCTTACCACCGACCATGAATTAAAGGCACAGGCGGCTCATGGGGGACACACGGATGTCCCCTGTGTGCCACCTGTGCACCGGCTGTGCTTCCGCGGCCCCTTTCATTAAATGAATAGAAGCCAAGGAAGCAGGGTCACAAAATCGGACAGGAATAGGACCTGTTCCTTATTTTGTGGGCCGGACTCTCGGGCCGCACACATGACTGTGTCATTCCCGATCATGTGTACTGGCTCACAGAAATGAATGGGTCAGTGTGCTATCCGGGAAAAACCCTGATAGCACAATGACCATGCACACGGTCGTCTGCAAGGGCCTTTAATGTGAGAAAAGACCAAGGAGGCAGAGAAACCTGGGGAGGCTTCCAATGATCCAACCTGGGGCCAGAACCAGCCTAGTTAGTACAAAAGGGAACCACGAAGAAAGTAAGTGGTGAAGCACTCCCCTGAAGAACCCCTTTAATATATATGTTGCATCTCAGGAAGAACATGCTCCAGCTACTGAAATCTACTCCAGCAAGGAGCTGGAGTATACTTCAGGTGTTACTTATGTCTTAAATGTATTGTGCCCCACCCACTCATATTCACTTTTCAAGAAAGTCGTGTGAAAGAATTTAGGCTAAGGCTACACAGGGACTTTGGTGGTGACTTCAAAGCGAATGACCAAAGATCTCCATGTCACCCTGCAGCTCCTTCACTCATGTTAGTGAACGGAGTCACATTGCGACTCGAAGTGAGCCAGGGCCGCGACTTCTCGTCACAAAAAAGTTGCTCAACTTTGCTCAACTTTTTTGCGATGTTTACACCACCTTTAAGGTCACAAAGCGACTCCATTCGCTAACATGAGTGAAGGAGCACAGGACGGCAGGTTGCCATGTGGCCCTAGCCTAAAAAGCACAATTATTGGATAAAATCCAGTGTGGACAAAAATTTCTCCCTTTTCCTCATACTTTTTGCTTAATGAATATGCCTCTAGGTCTGGATGGATTCTCAGCCTCTGAATATAGAAATAACTAAGCAAAATACACCAGAATTTTGGCACAAATTGCCCCAAAAAATGGCAAACATGCTATGGGTTAGGTTTATTGTCTGACTCAGATACTTTTTTCACTTCACTGAACAGTTTAAAAAGTGTCTTCAAGAGGAGGCATGGATAAGTAAAGGTGTAAAATGCACCAAATTTATTAAAAATGTGCACCACAATTTTGGTGCACAGTATTGGTCTAAAGTAATCCAACCAGTCCAAGTATCTAACTGCTTACATTGCTAGTTTTAAGCTACCGGTATATAAATGTAAGACAGAAATAAAAGATAATCCTCCAATTCACTGATCACATGCAGAGACCCTGAATATCGGGAAAAATGAAATATAGTATATTAGAACGTAGCAGAATATTATATTATAGAACAATTTAATAGACCACCTCTTAAACAGTATCATTACTAATATATGTAGTACCTTTTATGTTGATCAGACACGCTTCATACTAATAGTATTACACTGAAACAGATGTATATACAGCTGTATATAGACCTCTTGGTTCACAAAAGTCAAACAAGTTCTGCTCTACTACATCTGCAAATCAGCATTCCCTACAAGTGTCATTGAACATACAGTAACCTTCACAGTAGTGATGTGATTTCCAGGTGCTACTGACCCCTTCACATCAGTAGCATATGCATGAAGATAAAATCCTTTGGCAATCTAGTCTAATGCTTCAAATTCAATCATTTATGTTGAAAGTGTCAGTGTTTTTATAAGATGTTTCCCCTGAAATTTTGACGGCTTCACAAGATAATATTGAATTAGAGCAGAGTGCAATGAAACTTGACTTCCAGGCTTCTAATATGCATCTAATTGAGAACAATCCAAAGGCAAGAACCATCTATTTATTTCTACTTGTGATGTTCCTCATCCAGAACTTTCCAACCAAAATACTGTAAAAAGTGAACTGTAGATTAAAGATTTATTATTTTTTTATTACATTGAATAGAACATGATAACATCCCAAAACTAACAAATCTTTTTATGTCTTTGCCTTATATTAAAAAAGAAAACCACAATAGTAGCCAATAGATTAATACCATGTACAATACTGTACAAAAGTTTTAGGTATGCGGTTGAAAAATTGCTGCGCAGCAAGAATGATTTCAGAAATAGAAGTGTTAATAGTTAATTTTGGTCAATTAAATGAAGTGAACTAAAGAGAAATGTAAATCCCATCTATATTTGGTGTGACCTTTGCCCTTTGGAGGAGGAGTCCTGGAAGTGATGATATGACCGCCACAGAGCCCTGATCTCCTTCATCCAGTCTGTCTGGGATTACATGAAGAGACAGACGGATTGGAGCAAGCCTACATCCACAGAAGATCTGTGCTTAGTTCTCCAAGATGGCGGGAACAGCTCCCTGCCTAGTTCCTTTAAAAACTGTGTGTAAGTACCAAGAAGAATTGATGGAGGGCAAAAGGCAAAGGTCACACCAAATATTGATAGGATTTAGATTTCTCTTTTGCATAGTGTGGTATGTTCAAGACATCTTCCATAGCTGCTTCTGGTTGTAATCAGGCCAACAAGACATGAAGACCTATTGGTTTTAAGCAAAGTAAGGTCTTTAGCTTCAACCCTCGAGGAGGTATCAACTTTCCCATAGGGAATACCCAGGTTTCTATCTCTTTAGTAATCTATGGTAGCAAAAGCTGTATGTAGATGTACTGCAGATACCAAATGTGGTAAAAAGCAGGAGGCAGGAAAAATAGTTGGACAGAGAAGTAGTGGGACAGAGTTTACTCATAAGTCAATGACATGCAGAGTTTAGGATGGGACACAAATGAGTAAATGTGGTCAAATATGCAAGCAAGGTCTATAACAGAGCAACAGGGTAGGCAGTAGAAACATAATAGTCCTTATTACTGGAGGTGGCTGCGACAAACTGGTTTTGGCTGGGGTCAGAGGCATCTAGAATGAGCTGGTGTATACACAACAATTGAGCAGCGTGGCAAGATGGAAGAACGGGGCAGCCCCAGGGGGAGAGTGTCCCGCACCTCTGCGGATGAGTCAGCTCAGCATAACACTGGCTTCATAGGTGGAGATTTTTTTTTCACTGTTCTCTCCCACACACCTACAGATGAAGCAGAGTTAACCCAAACTTCTGCAATTGGTTAAACTGCTGAAGTGTGATATCGACAACAAAAAACAAAGCAAAGTCATCGAAAAATGTTTTTCCAATGATTTTTCATGGTTTTTTTGTTCTTTTTTCCCTGATAAGATATCACGCTGCAGCAGTTTAACCAATTTCAGTAGTTCAGATTAACTCTACTACATATGATCCATGAAATACAAGTTTTATTGGTAACTTGTCACTTGTCATTAGGATGAATTGACTGGTACTAGACATCTTTCCTTACTCCTTGGAGTTGGAGCAAACTGACTTTTTGCTAGGTGACCACTATTTGATAAGATGTCCAGGTATTTACATACAGTGCCTTGCGAAAGTATTTGGCCCCCTTGAACTTTTCAACCTTTTGCCACATTTCAGGCTTCAAACATAAGGATATAAAATTTTAATTTTTTGGTGAAGAATCAACAACAAGTGGGACACAATCGTGAAGTGGAACTAAATTTATTGGTTATTTTAAACTTTGTAAAAAATAAAAAACTGAAAAGTGGGGCGTGCCAAATTATTCGGCCCCCTTAAGTTAATACTTTGTAGCGCCACCTTTTGCTGCGATTACAGCTACAAGTCGCTTGGGCTATGTCTCTATCAGTTTTGCACATTGAGAGACTGAAATTCTTGCCCATTCTTCCTTGGAAAACAGCTGGAGCTCAGTGAGGTTGGATGGAGAGCGTTTGTGAACAGCAGTTTTCAGCTCTTTCCACAGATTCTCGATTGGATTCAGGTCTGGACTTTGACTTGGCCATTCTAACACCTGGATACGTTTATTTGTGAACCATTCCATTGTAGATTTTGCTTTATGTTTGGGATCATTGTCTTGTTGGAAGATAAATCTCCGTCCCAGTCTCAGGTCTTTTGCAGACTCCAACAGGTTTTCTTCCAGAATGGTCCTGTATTTGGCTCCATCCATCTTCCCATCAATTTTAACCATCTTCCCTGTCCTTGCTGAAGAAAAGCAGGCCCAAACCATGATGCTGCCACCACCATGTGTGACAGTGGGGATGGTGTGTTCAGGGTGATGAGCTGTGTTGCTTTTACGCCAAACATATCGTTTTGCATTGTGCCCAAAAAGTTGGATTTTGGTTTCATCTGACCAGAGCACCTTCTTCCACATGTTTGGTGTGTCTCCCAGGTGGCTTGTGGCAAACTTTAAACGAGACTTTTTATGGATATCTTTGAGAAATGGCTTTCTTCTTGCCACTCTTCAATAAAGGCCAGATTTGTGCAGTGTACGTCTGATTGTTGTGCTATGGACAGACTCTCCCACCTCAGCTGTAGATCTCTGCAGTTCATCCAGAGTGATCATCGGCCTCTTGGCTGCATCTCTGATTAAGTCTTCTCCTTGTTTGAGATGAAAGTTTAAAGGGATGGCCGGGTCTTGGTAGATTTGCAGTGGTCTGATACTCCTTCCATTTCAATATGATCGCTTGCACAGTGTTCCTTGGGATGTTTAAAGTTTGGGAAATCTTTTTGTATCCTAATCCGGCTTTAAACTTCTCCACAACAGTATCACGGACCTGCCTGGTGTGTTCCTTGGTCTTCATGATGCTCTCTGAGCTTTAAACAGAACCCTGAGACTATCACAGAGCAGGTGCATTTATACGGAGACTTGATTGCACACAGGTGGATTATATTTATCATCATCAGTCATTTAGGACAACATTGGATCATTCAGAGATCCTCACTGAACTTCTGGAGTGAGTTTGCTGCACTGAAAGTAAAGGGGCCAAATAATATTGCACGCCCCACTTTTCAGTTTTTTATTTTTTACAAAAGTTTAAAATAACCAATAAATTTTGTTCCACTTCACAATTGTGTCCCACTTGTTGTTGATTCTTAACCAAAAAAATTAAAATTTTATATCTTTATGTTTGAAGCCTGAAATGTAGCAAAAGGTTGAAAAGCTCAAGGGGGCCGAATACTTTCGCAAGGCACTGTAAATGCTCACAAAGTTTTATTTTCTGTATAAGAGATTCCCACTCTATCCTATACATGGGCTTGCTTTACAGTCATATAATAATAATAATAATAATAATAATAATAATAATAATAATAATAACAATAATAATTAATATAATAATAATAATAATAATTAATAATAATAATAATAATAACAAGTAATAATTACAACGTATAAATCTTCAAATACATGTAAGAGATGAGAAACATGTTCAGAACCTGAAATATGTGCCATATGTGCTGAAGTTACATGCTATGAGTGTACAGAGAATGGGACTTAAAGGGTAGAGGGGGTTAGGAAACCCTTACAGCAATAAGACTGTGTTGATACTTAATTTGTACTCCATATAAATAGATTAAGGTCACAAGTTGCCAGGCAGAGCTTCCCATAGATCTGTCAAGTGCAAACAAATATAGTATTGATCTATAGGAAAATTCTTTAGTAAGTGTTTTCCTATGAGGGTTATCTTTCAGGATTAGCTGAGTCAGCAGTTTCTGACAGTCACACATAAGGATGAAGTATAGAATACAAATTTTTCCTTCCTTCTTTCTCACAAAGGATCCTTCTTTTTCACAAAGCAAGCACGTGGGTGGCGCAAAATTCTAACTAAAATCTATATTTTGCGTTGCATGACATAATGTGTGTGGTTAGGTAATGCACTTGCCAGTACAGCTTATTTTTCCACAGTTTTCTTACAAAAATCTTTAAAAAATATCCGGGACAACACTAACACACAGTTTAATGCATTGCATGGACCCAGAGGGGTCAGTGAATAATATAATGCAAAGAAAATCAATGAGAGAATCCCAGTATCATAATCTGCCCCTTCAAGCTATTCACTAGGCAGTATGCCATATCTGTATATGTGGTGCACTTCACGTAACGGGGGCATTTACTAAGGTTAGCATTTTGAACACCAGTCTTAATTTACTCGCTGGCACAAGATGCCTCTGAATTATTAACAGACCCTGGCTGACTATGAGTTCTGGTGCAGTCCTGAGTGCCAGAATTGATCTCTACACACTATATTAAATTTGTAAGGCCGAGGCATCCCCGTCTCAGCCCATCTTGGTGTCCACCCCACTTCTCCCACTTTTGGAAAAAGAGGCAAGCAAGGTATAGAAAGGGGGAAGTTATGGCAAAAAAACGCCATGTTCCAAATGTGCCCCACATCTAGTCCCAATTTTTTGGTTTAGAGGGAATAGTAAATTCCCCCAATGTGGTTTATTTGCATAACAACATCACCAAAATGCAGATAAACCACAATGTAGATGGATTACAGATTTGATCATACAGTAGATATCCAGCCGCATTGTATTTACAGCTTCCAGGCAGACCTATGTGTCCCAATTGTGAACACAGCCACACACATGACTACAGAATTTGACTACATACAAGGTTAAAAAAGTTTTTGGGGTTTCCCTGTCTGACCCTTTATAGCCCACTAATGAACTATGTTATGGGGTAACAGTGGTTGGACACAAAGGCCCTCTCATTCTTTACATTGGTCTCTACACCTACACTTTATATGTTGTGCAACTCTGTTCTATTTAAAGGGAACCTGTCAGAGTCATTTGGAACACTGATCAACCTACAGGTCCTTATGGACCAGGAGTTTAGTGTCCCAAGTTACCCTGTTGTAAGGCCATACATGCCTGCACAAAAAATAAAAAAAAGCTCTACACTCAACCTGCCTCTGTACACCTAGTGCCGGCCCAGTTTTTCAGCGAAGTCAGAGGAGTACACCACGGCGTCAGTGCGCATGCACCAGAGCTTCGGCGCATACACAGTGAACCTAAGGGTGTACATCCCCAGCTTCACTGAAGAATTGTGCAAGTGCTGGGAGCACCAGAGTTGAAACCTACGAGACTTATCCGACTCATCTCTAGGTAAGTATAAAGGATTACTTTTTTTTTTTATGTGTGCACAGATGGCTTTAAAACAGGGTGAGTTTGGACACCAGTCCATAAGGACCTGTGGATGGCTTATTGTCTCAAATCAAACTGACAGGTCCTCTTTAGGTAAATCGGGCAAAGCTGCAATACTCTGCACAGCCATTGCTGGATAGAATGTGTAAATGTAGAAGCCCCAGGCCTTGGCCAAGCACCACAACTCTTTCAACCAGCTGCTTTTCAGGAGTGTCAGGAGGTTGGCCTCCACTGATCTGATATTGATAGCCTAACCTAAGGACAGGCCAACAATATTGTAACTCTTGAAAACCCCTTGTCTGTATTTATTGAAAAACATTCTTCTTACGAGCTGTGTACACAAAAGAGTAGACTATTTGTAATCGAAAATATTCACGACTTGCCTATTTTTTATTGTAGTTCAGCTTGTTAGAGTTGCTGACAACTGACTAAATATTCCATTTATATGAACGTAACTTGTTTGACATGCAAAAACTGTGGCTTATTGAAAATATCGATATCATCTGTTTATAAAATGTGCAATAAAATATAATGCCTGCATCAGAAAATACTAATATCAGCTTTGCCTTCACTTTGTAGAGGGAAATGCTTCCTAGGGTTATAAACAATGTTTACTAATAATGAGATGTTGTCCTTGTAAGTTTCACTTTGATGGATGCCCATTGTTCGCTTTCAAATGACATAATTCTACAGGGGGAAACAAAACAAGTCTTGTATACACCGCCAGAATTTTTATCTCACCAAACAACTCACATTTGCTGACAGTAAGCTTGAAATATGAAATAAATGTACATTTCTTTACCCTTATACCAATAAAACTATGTACACCCCCCAAAAAAACATTGATCCATCACCGAATATTGAGTGGAAAAAGAGACGTTTCTTCAAAATGCTGAGATTCTTAAAAGAGAATCTTAATATTAAAAGGTCATTCATAGGTCTGTGCTTCCAGTCTTCTCAAGGAAATGTCAACAAAACTTAACCGTACAAGTATTTTTCAATAGATTATTTATTTTCCAGAGTTCTTTGCACACTGAACAGATACTTACTATGGACTGGAATATTTTACACCAATTCCAGCAGAATAATATAACATTTTGTATCTAGTATAATGCTTTAAAGATTCTATATGCTTTAGCTACCATTTTTATCGTACCAGTGCATTTAATGGAAAGAATTGGCCACTTTGCTAAAAGTTCTAAAGTATTAATGATTTATGTATTCATTTCCAAGGCAGACTTATGTGTCTCCATGGTTACAGACTACAAACAAACCCTGTGTGTAGTCTGATCCTGTAGTCAGGTGTTTAGATCAGTTTGCATGATATCCCATTTGTATAAATGCCCAGACAGGCACCCTGCTGACTAGGCCCATTAATCTCAGTCTAGTCAGCAGTAGAGCAATGGGGAACCCAAGTGCCAGCAGATGAAGAGGACTCTGAGATAGAAGGCTTCCTCAATTTATCTTCATTTTCCATTGTCTGAACGGGCCCTAAGAATGCTTTAAAACATAGAAGTGTTTACATAGAATAGTTTACTTTTTTCAATTAACAAGATTAAGTGAATGAACAAAAGATAAATCTAAATCCCGTCAATATTTGGTGTGACCTTTGCCCTTTGGAGGAGGAGTCCTGGAAGTGATGATCCGGCCCCCACAGAGCCCTGATCTCAACATCGTCCAGTCTGTCTGGGATTACATGAAGAGAGAGAAGGATTGGACAAGCCTACATCCAGAGAAGATCTGTGCTTAGTTCTCCAAGATGGCGGGAACAACCTCCCTGCTGAGTTTCTTCAAAAACTGTCTGCAAATGTACTGAGAAGAATTGATGTAAGGCAAAGGGCAAAGGTCACACCAAATATTGATTTAATTTAGATTTTTTTCTTTTTTCATTAACTTTGTTTTATTGACAAAAAAAAATCAATCCTTCCATTTGTGAAAGCATTCTTACTTTTTTCACACTTGCCTAAAACTTTTTGCACCGTACTGTATTGCGACAATATTGTGACATGTTATCTAAACTCTTAATAGACTTGAATTCACACTCCGACCACTGGGTGGCCACACATATATACAGGAGTATTGCAAAATCAATAAAAAAAAAAAAAAAAATAGCCGGCCATATTCTCACAACACATCTTGGGATATGTATGAAGGACACCTGTGCCATGCTGTTGCTTACCATTGCTTAGCCGGCTATACAACAAAATACAGGCATAGACTAACAGTAATAGTTTATACTGTACAAAAACATGGCTGCTTTTTTTTTTGGTGTAATGCCACTTTTGTGCATGTGTTGTTTATGGTATAATAAATCAGCCCCATTCACATGAATGGTAAAAAGCTGCAATACCAGTCAAAGCCCAAGGACAAGAGTAGTGCTGTCCGCAAATAAAAGATGGCCATTTTGCCTCATCATGGAAAGCTCCTTTAATTTTTATTTACAATTGAGAATGTTTTTGACCAGACAAATCTCCTTCGACTTTCTAACCAGCATGCCAGTATATTGATTATGACCGTGAGACAAGTTCGTGACATAAGTATATACAATAGTCAGATGTCAAGATATGATTTCATTAGCAATCCTATAACAGATACAATAACCAGCTCTGAGTTTCTGATATTTTCCACCTATGCCTCTATTTCTATCCTGAATTGTATTCTTTATTATAGGAATAAATCTAGAATTGGCTTTGTCTATACATTAAGAACTAGTTCAAAAACCACTATAGATGTCTAGATTGCCTCCAGTGCAATCTATATGAGCAATTTCCCAGAATTACTCCCCAGATTGAAACTGATGTTCAATTTGAATCTACTCAACTTCATTGTCCTTCAATTGATCCGTGAGAAGATGCTGCTGTGTATCCTTCCCGATAGCTTTATATCCTTACTTGTTTTCATGAGTTGTATTGCTTTCTGAATGTTTTACAGATTGCTTGTATATTACTTTTTTTGTCACAAAATGTCTTGGCGTCCTTAAGATATTAAAAGACTAGGATTGGTTATAGAATGTATCATGTTGATGAAATAGTATTCAGATATTACTGAGAAGGAAATATAAAACTATAGTAATGATATTGTACTGACTATTAAATACATGATAATGGAGACAGCCATCTTGCTTGAGCAAATTCTACACAATTGCTTTACAACAGGCATTGGATTTAAAAAAAAAAAATTACCTATTAATTTCTATAGGAGAGCAATGGTAGTGAGTTCTGTGACATGTGCCTACGTCACTGTGCAATTCCACATATTTGCTATACAACAAGTATCTGGATATGAAAAAAAAATCTGAAGTTACGTATTGACTTCTTTCGGAGAGTATTGTCGGTTTGTAACAAGCAGGTGCATAACCTGGGGGGTGCAGAGGGTGCAGTCTCACCAGGGGGCATTAGGGGGCTCATAAGCGCTGGCATCAGTATTGAGATTGCAGCTTCCATCTGGCCCATAAACCAAGGAGACCCACAGATTACACTAACCACACTAAGGTTGATTAAACTCCTTAGCACCCGTAACCATCACTATCAAGAATTCACTGTAGGGATGAGGTAGGGGGCCCCAAAAAAAAGATTGAACAGGGGCCCACAAGACTTTAGTTACGCCACTGGTAACAAGTCAGGTTTGTTACGAATTTTTCAAAAATTTTGGGCCGATTCCCAAAATGTTTGGGTCTTCACACCCGCCATCTCTTCAGACTTTTTTCTCCAGAGTGTTATAGATGGGGGTCCATGGAAGGTCCAGACAAAATAGAAAACACTGATAATCACCTTTCCTCAACTTTTTTGGGCTTACCACATTCTTTCCAAGTGTCTGGTCTTCACCTACACTCTCTTATAGCCTGTTCCAGCATCTTCTTCAATGTCTTGTGCCCTGGAGACACTGCTGAGGCATTGGGTATCAGCAGTCAACACGAAGAGAGACAACTTCATGCTGCTTATGTCAAAGCCTCATGACATTGGCGCCCCCTCATGTGACCAGTGAGGTTCAGTCACAATACTCAGCAGTGTCCATGAGGTCTGAGACATCACAGAAGATTCCAGATGAGGCTGTAGGTGAAGACTAGACACTGAAAAAGAAGACCAGACTCCCAGGAGGTAAGGAGAGGTATTAAGGCAAAGGTCACACCAAATATTGATGGGATTTTGATTTATCTTTTGTTCAATTACTTTATTTTGTTAGTTAAAAACACATTATTAGTTGTTAGTTGTTTGTTAGTTAAACAAAAATAAATTATTCACAGTTCTATTTATGAAATCATTCTTACTTATGTTTTACTCTATATACATAAAATAGACTTACATGTAGTCTGATCTGAAGGCAGAGGCGTAGCTAGCGGGGGGGCAGAGGGGGGCGACGGCCCCGGGCCCAGTGAGAAGGTGGGGGCCCACTAACGGTATCAAAAGATTTCTATCTATATCAGCTGCTTAGCGCTACACATCCTAGACTGGTTCCTCACTCCCTGGCTGAGGAAGACATATTAACCGAGTGAGGAACCAGCCCAAGATGTGTAGCGCTGAGCACCGCACGTTTCTGACTTTTACAGCGCTTACTTATCCTGCTCACCGCTTACTGGCTGACTGAGGTTGAGCAGGGAACGATACCTGCAACTGATTAGAGCAGAGCGTCGGCACGTGACGCGCAGCGCGCCGAAACTCCGCTCCTGGTCCCTGCCTGTGCTCTATGTGCTAACCAGAGGCGTAGCTAGGGGTTCAGCACAGGGGGGGCGAACATGTCCAAGTGGGCCCCCAACTTGGACATGTTTGTATACTGATACTATCAGTATACGGTGAGCATATAGTGGTATATAGCAGCTCTACACAGGGCTCTGCAGACAATTTAGGTGAATACAGGACAGTAACAGTTTGTGACTTACCGGTGACATCTCTGACTAATCCTTCACATTCCCCATCTCTTTCATCCGAATGGCCATGACCACTTCTTCCAGTCTCTGTAAAGTTTGCAACACAGACATCTTTGGCTCCTCACTTTTCCAGGCACCTGACCCACATTGTCCTCACCTACACAAAGCCCCCATCCTGCTGCTACCCCCAATTATAAAATATATAATATAACCCCTATAATGAATAATACCCCCAAGTGCATCTTTAAATTAATAACTTCCCTGTGCACCCCCCTTAAATAGTTCCTCTTATTAATAATGTCCCAGGTATTTCCTAATTGAAAAGGGAAAAAAAAAAAACATGGGAAAAAAAAATATTGGGGTTCCAATACCCGGGACCCCCAGGATCAGCTGTTTGAATGAACCGTGGTACCTGTGTAGGCGCCGTGACCCCTTCTCTATTTACATAGTGTCATTCTTTTCATAGTGACCATGTAATGTAGCTACAGCCTCGTCCTATACACATCTATGTGACAAGGCTGTAATTACATCACACGGACATTATAAACAGACAGTGTGTGATATAAACAGGCGCCATAGCCCCTTCATACAGCTGATCAGTGGGGAGTCACTTATCTCTTATTGATGTTTTATTCTGAGGATAGACCATCAATAAAAATGAGATGGAAAACACCTTAAGGCCAAGGCCCCACGTGGCGTCCCGCAGCAAAAAACAGCTGTGGGAAAAAACGCGGCAGAGACGCATCGCGGTTTTTCCTGCAGCACTTTCCACAGAAAGTTCACAGAGGTTTCCTCTGCAGACTTTCTGCTTCAATTATATCTATAGGGAAACCGCTGGCATTTCAGTAGGTATAATTGACATGCTGCGATTTCCAAAACTGCAACTGTTTTGGAAATTGCAGCGTTTCTGCTACGCATATTTTACTGCAAAGTGGGGATGGGATGGGGCCCCTTGTGGCGAAAATCCACAGAAAAAAACCGTGGCATTCTAGCAAATCCACACATTGCGGAAAAATACGTGCAGCAGACACACTGCGATTTCCAAAAACGTTGCGGTTTTGGAAATCGCAGCATGTCAATTATACCTACAGAAACTCTGGCGGTTTCCATATAGGTGTATTGAAAACAGAAAGTCCACAGAGGAAACCTCTGCGGACCTTCTGTGAAAAGCACTGCGGGAAAAACCACAATGTTACCGCCATGGTTTTTCCTGCAGCCCGCTACGTGGGGCCTTAGTCTTAATAAAGCCCAAGTGCCACTTTCATTAAATTAAATGAACCCTCATATTATGCCCCTGATTCCCCCTGACATAAATAATGCACCCCTAATGACCCCTTATATCAATGACCACCCCCTTATGTTCATAGTGCCTCCTAATATAAATGATGCCCCCAATGGCTCCTTATATAACTAACCTCCCCCTTGTATTAATAATACCCCCCAATAACCCCAATACTGCAGAAAGTAGCAACAGGTCATTCTGCAGGGGGTCCTCCACATCAGGGTCCTTCTAGGCCAAGCTGCAGTTTCAAAAGTGGTCAGTACTAAGTTTAATAGGCTGTATTTGTGTGATCTTAACAGTGTCCCTTTTCAGCACTTTTAAAAGAGTTGTTTAGTTTTGAAGATATTTGATACTGATGACCTCTCCATAGGAGAGGTCATCAGTATCAGATAGGTCAGGTGACAGTGAATCCCAAAACTGAACCCTACAGTCAGAGGCGTAGCTAGTGGGGGGGCAGAGGGGGCGGCTGCCTCGGGCCCACTGAATCTTCGGGGGCCCACCCCAGGGCCGCCATTAATACATCCTTTATTTCTAACTAGATCGGTGTCTGCAGACACCGATCTAGTTAAAAGGCTTCCTGGTGCTTAACTGTCTTGTAAACCGCAAGCCAATGCACGCTTGCGGTTTACAAGACGCCGAGACCACAGACGGATGTCCGCTTCTCAGCACGGGTGGCGTGATGACGTCACAATATCGCGCTGCCCGCACTCAGACACAGACGCGTGGACAGGGAGGAAGCGCCAGCGGCTCCATTCATCATCATCGCAAGTAGGTGAGTGACTTTTTTTTTGTGGGTATATTAATAGTATAAGGGGTGGTTAGGGGGGGTCGGAGGTTCTTGGGGAATATAACTATAAGGGGGGGATTCATGTAGGGGTTTGGGGTGGGGGGGGTTTTGGGGTTGGGGGGGTTGGGGGAGGTCAGTTATATAAGGAGCCATGACGATGGGGGCTCTTTTTTGGGGCATTAAAATATATGTCCTTTAATAGTCCCACAATGGGGAAATTCAGTGTGTTACAGCGGCAAGAAGCAGATACAAATACGAATACAAAGGAAAGGGAAATTCCAAGGGGGGGGGCATTACATTGAAAGCGGACAGACGGGGGGGGCGCGGCGGGGGGGGGGGGATAGCAGGTTAGGTTATATACAGGAGCCTGGGTATTGGGGGCATCATTTATATTAGGAGGCATTAGTGAACAGCTAACGGGGGGAGTGGCCATTGATATAAGGGGTCAGTTTGGGAGGCTGGCCCTGCATTATTTACTGTCCCCCAGGGGGCCACTCCAAAGAGTGGCTGTGCCACTACCGAGGTGAGAGTTCTAAGAAGTGGCCCCGCGGGCTGGGCCCCCTGCGGGCCTCCAATGATCTGCCCAGATTATGACATAGGGGGTGGGGGGGTCATTGGAGGGGGGGGTGCTTTTTGCAAGGGGAATCAGGGGCATAATATGAGGGTCAATTTAATTTAATGAAAGTGGCACTTGGGCTTTATTAAGACTAAGGCCCCACGGTCGGGGCTGCAGGAAAAACCATGGCGGTAACATTATGGTTTTTCCTGCAGTGCTTTTCACAGAAGGTCTGCAGAGGTTTCCTCTGTGGACTTTCTGTTTTCAATACACCTATACCTACACCTACACCTACTGGAAATCGCAGTGTGTCTGCTGCACGTATTTTTCCGCAATGTGTGGATGGGATTTGCTAGAATGCCACGTTTTTTTTCTGTGGATTTTCACCACAAGGGGCCCCATCCCATCCCCACTTTGCAGTAAAATATGCGTAGCAGAAACGCTGCAATTTCCAAAACAGTTGCAGTTTTGGAAATCGCCTCATGTCAATTATACCTACTGAAATGCCGGCGGTTTCCCTATAGATATAATTGAAGCAGAAAGTCTGCAGAGGAAACCTCTGTGAACTTTCTGTGGAAAGTGCTGCAGGAAAAACCGCGATGCGTCTCTGCCGCGTTTTTTCCCACAGCTGTTTTTTGCTGCGGGACGCCATGTGGGGCCTTGGCCTTAAGGTGTTTTCCATCTCATTTTTATTGATGGTCTATCCTCAGAATAAAACATCAATAAGAGATAAGTGACTCCCCACTGACCAGCTGTATGAAGGGGCTATGGCGCCTGTTTATATCACACACTGTCTGTTTATAATGTCCGTGTGATGTAATTACAGCCTTGTCACATAGACGTGTATAGGACGAGGCTGTAGCTACATTACATGGCCGCTATGAGATAAATGACACTATGTAAATAGAGAAGGGGTCACGGCGCCTACACAGGTACCAAGGTTCATTCAAACAGCTGATCCTGGGGGTCCCGGGTATTGGAACCCCAATAATTTTTTTTCCCATGTTTTTTTTTTTTTCCCTTTTCAATTAGGAAATACCTGGGACATTATTAATAAGGGGAACTATTTAAAGGGGGTGCACAGGGAAGTTATTAATTTAAAGATGCACTTGGGGGTATTATTCATTATAGGGGGTTATATTATATATTTTATAATTGGGGGTAGCAGCAGGATGGGGGCTTTGTGTAGGTGAGGATAATGTGGGTCAGGTGCCTGGAAAAGTGAGGAGCCAAAGATGTCTGTGTTGCAAACTTTACAGAGACTGGAAGAAGTGGTCATGGCCATTCGGATGAAAGAGATGGGGAATGTGAAGGATTAGTCAGAGATGTCACCGGTAAGTCACAAACTGTTACTGTCCTGTATTCACCTAAATTGTCTGCAGAGCCCTGTGTAGAGCTGCTATATACCACTATACGCTCACCGTATACTGATAGTATCAGTATACAAACATGTCCAAGTTGGGGGCCCACTTGGACATGTTCGCCCCCCTGTGCTGAACCCCTACCTACGCCTCTGTCTGAAGGGATTATGTTATAAAGCAGAAGGGGCTGGGTAGATTGATATGTAGTTTTGAAGAAAAAAAAATGTATCGGAGTTTGTATTATAAATATTTAATACCATGCCAAGTCTAGGCTTATGAGTCCAGTGGGTGGTGCTAACTACACTTGTACAGGGAAAGCTGTCAATCATTGAGTAAGACCACCCATGTGACTTCTACATATAGAAGAAGCAGGGATTTCAATCAATACATTGATAGTTATACAGAAACTTTTTTCATAAATCTACTGTATATATCAATCGACTTGGCCGTTTCTGTTCCATAACAACATGACCAAAAATTAAACAGTATTGTTCAGATGACTAGTTTTCTTTAAAATGTAACTTTTATTTTTCAATTTCCTTATAAGAAGAGTGTACTTTAGGACGTTTGTACACTTAGTACACTATTATCTGGTACTATTGCTACTAGAGATGAGCGAAGTATTCAAAAATTTGATTCGGCAACTTTGCCGAATTTTCTGATACGATTCTATTTGATCTGAATTAAATCGCGGTGAATAAACAGCTATTTCCTGTCTGCAGAGAGCTGGAGTGGGCAGGTGGGCGGCAAAATGGTGGAACCCCTTGGATGCCGCAGTCATGTTTGACCGTGGCATCCAAGGTGTTAAAACCCCCAATTGGTTATGGAGCAGGGTGTTAGCTGTAACAAGACCAATTGGGGGTTTTAACACCTTGGATGCAGCGGTCAAACATGCCATGGGTGCTCACAAAGGGGTGACATCACAGAGCTGGCTGCTGATTGGCTGCACGCATGGCATTGTGGGTGATTCCGCCTTCCCAGAGTTCCTTGCCCCATGTCCTAACATATGCACGTGAGGAAATCCAAATTCGATGCAAATTGAATATTTCCTGAAATTCGGATCGAACTCCACTTCGTCAGCTTCGATTTGCTCATCTCTAATTGCTACCTAATAATTACTGTTTTGGAAATTTTTTTCTGGGTGCTTAGATGATTGGACTGTGAGCCTGGCACATGACCTTTATATGTAATGTGACAAAGGGGACATAAGGTGAAGACACACAGATGAATCCATCTTCAACTTGCATCTGATAACTTGCTGCATCGTGATAACTCCCAACAAAAGCTATTGAAAGCAATGGAAAAATGTTGAATTAAATGGATTATCAACTGTTCACTTAAGGCGTCAAAAGTTATGTTAAACTTGGCTACATCTGTAGTAGGTTGTTAATCCTGCTGCTGGATTCTGGCATTGATTGACACCATGTAGTTTTGTAAGCACAGCTTTAGAAATCATAATCATAAATAATCTGGATTGCCCATCTGACATTTGGATTATCAGCATTAATGGAAATTAAAACCTACAGCTAATTTATAGCAGTTTTATACACTTAGTAATAAGCCATGTGTCACTTACAGCAAATTCATTAGTTTTCTAAAAATAATATAAGTATAATGGTGAATTCATAAATTCTTAAAGCATAATCATATAATTCTCCTGCGAGCCTAAAAGCAAG
This sequence comes from Leptodactylus fallax, assembly GCA_947044405.1. NCBI lineage: Eukaryota > Metazoa > Chordata > Amphibia > Anura > Leptodactylidae > Leptodactylus > Leptodactylus fallax. The sequence goes on along the minus strand of CAMRHE010000162.1, from coordinate 117,116 downwards.
TGCTGTAATAAATGCAGCTCTTCATAATTGGTTACCAGCAATTCATAAGTCATTTTTCTACATGGGAGTCTTATAATTAGATACTGAACTGAATATTTCTAAAAACAGGAAAATAACATCCTGCCCATACACGTAATCTTGTTTGGTCATGTTGATAACCAAATCTCTGACCTGGAAAATTTTCCTTGTAAAATTCTGTGTCTATTTGGGCATTAAGGCTATTACCCTTGAAAATCAATTCTTAAATTAAACCCTTGCAATGTACAGTGTTATTCCATTGATCTTATGTACATTATTACCATTACCTGGTAACACACTGTAAACAAGCAAGGTTGTATACGCTTGGCCTACTCTATATGGTCGAATGAAATTAACCCCATAGGAATCATGATTAATAAAAGAGAGTGGGGCAGATTTACTGATACTGTCTAAAAGTAAGGGGCCAATTTATCATGTCTGACAAACAAGGAATGACAAAAGTTGCAATTTTTGGTGCACACCATATTCAAGAGCGGCCTAGATACCATTCTTGATATGAAAAATATTTTTGGGTGTGGGTTTAAGAAATCACAAGTTGATCCATGATTGCCAGATTGGCAACAGCCTTGTGGAATATTTTACCTTCCTCTGAATCAACACTGTAGGGTTATAGGTAGGGCTTCGTATACTTGTTTCTTCATCCAACCTCATCTAAAATGTTGCTATGTTTTTGAGCAAAAAAAAATATATGACTTTTTGCCATTTTCTGCCACCTTCAACTCCTTTTCCAAAAAAGGCGTGAGGAGATGGGTAGGGATCAAAATGGACTGCAATAAATTTAGTGCAAGTTAGAGCTGACATCTACACCAGTTCCTGACTATCATATACTCGTTTTTTGGCATAAATTATACAAAAATTATGGTAAATTTTCATTAGTAAATCTGATCCATACTGTGTAACAGCCTGTCTGTCCATAAGAAGGGATCAGATGGTGGTAAAATGGATCATACACTTGAAGTGCAAAAGTAAAAATAGCTACTCTAACAAAAATACATAATCCTATCAAATACTGTGCCAGTCAAGATTCTTAGTAATAGTCATACTGAATGTACAATATAGAAATAGGTCACAGTATAAATAACAAGCAGCAACTTTTACTTTCTTTAAAGAACTGTTCACGCTGGCATTATTGGTTCTGTTCATATGGGATCCTTGACAGGGATAATAGATCTTTCTATTCCAAAGCTGGATACTACTAGATCCTTTGGATGTACAATTATAGCAAGCGCAATGTATACAGATGGCAACCTACTCTGAGTATACGACATGATGTACTATAATAGAGAATTAGAAAAGAGTGCTATGCAAATAGTGTACCACACTGTCACAATACTCAAATTACTATGTCTGTAGAATGGCTAGTCAAGTTTTTAATTTTTTTTCATAGTGCAAAATTGTGAGTATTATTTAGGCACCATATGGTATAATGTGCACCTTATTTTACTGTGTTGTCTTGATACAATATGGCGGTATTATGTGGGCTACACGTTTGAGAAAATCATCTAAAAAAAAGCAGTGGAGGGGGTAAATAACTTGTTGATTAAGGGTTTAATATCTGTAAGACCAGCTGTGATATGTTATTGGAATTTTATTTACATGAGGCATGTCTGCAATAAAACCTTTGAGATAAAAAGTTGTTTAAATGTTTTTAAGTTGAAATTTATTACTTAAAACTTATAGATATACTTTAATTATGAATGCAGTACCTTGTCCTGCTTTCAATACCAGCCTTGTGGCTAGGAAGTTGCATTGTTCTTCCACCGGCAAGGAGTCCACCCATTTCTTAGCCAACTCAATGTCACTAGTGCGCTTAAAGATGTGCGGTATTATATACTGCTAGAAAGCCGACAGTGAGCTGAATTCAGCGCACGCTCGGCTTTCCTGGTATGTACCCCAGTGCTGGAGATATTGGTGCCGTTAATTTCGGCACCAATATCTCCCCACTGTGAGAAGGGGATACTAGGTAGTAACGCCCACCCTTCTGACAGTGGGGAGATATCGGGGCCAAAATTAACAGCACCGATAACTCCAGCTCCAGGGCACATACCGGGAAAGCTGACAGTGTGCTGAATTCAGTGCACTGTCGGCTTTCTAGCACTATATAACACCGCACATCGATGAGGACATGAAAGGTCCTCTTTAAGGGTCTATTCAGATGACCTAGATGCAAAACGGCAGTGAAAAACATTTTGCATTCATAGCTAAACCGTTTTCACAGATCCCTCACAGATTTCAGTCTATGGAGGGATCTGTGAAAACGGGCAAAAATAGGACATGTAAGGACCATAAGAAAAACAGTCTTGTTAGTAGCCCCATTGAAATCAATGGATCCAGCTGTGTGACAGTTGTTAAAAAAAAGGTTGCCACATGGCTGTTTATCGAATTCATGTGAACAGAGACTATGGAGGTTGTCTGTTTGCCATAACTGCTGCAAATACAGAAAATAATTCTTATATTAGCTCATCATGTCACCAACAAAGAGAGTAGTAGAAAGCCCCCTGCCTGTATCGGAGCAAATGTGGAGATAGGGTTTCTTAGACCAACATTGGAACATTGGTGCAACCTTTATAAGGAAAATATATCAGTAAGTTTTAGTCATTTCAGTTTTTGAAAAATCTCAACTTTTTATCTTTATGGACAATCCCTTTAAGGAAAACAAATATGTAGAAAACTGGATATTGCTGCTTTATACTAACATCTTGTAACCTTGTATCATTTCTCTCATTTCCAGTGTGTAATATATGATTTCTATAGCCCAGAAGTTCTGTTTTCAATATGCAAACCTGTAATCCTATATACCTTAACAAGTAGTGAAACACAAAGGGGAAATATCGGCTTTGTAGTGCTGACAGGAGACAGTACCATGTTCCCTTCTCAGATTAGATTATATTGGCTCAGGGAATCTATATAAATTGTGTTCACTTCTGCTTCATGAAAATGTCTCAGGTATCAGGAAATGTATTCAAAATGGAATCTTCATGTTCAATTTAAAATTTGGATTGAAATCCTGTCAAAGTTTATTACAGTCTCTGCGGCTGCTAAAGCAAAGACTGACAACAACCACATTGTCTTATGTAGGAAGGATTCCGCTCAGTTTTTATACATTATTGTCATTTTTTTTTAATTCTAAAATGAGAATATTTAAAGACTATCTGACAAAAGTATCATAAAAGTCCAGGCCAAGCCATATTGCATATTTTATTAGCCAAGGGCCATGTCAAATTAAAAGATATAAAGTATCATATTCCATTTATTAGACAGAAAACTTTTTTCACTTTACTCCATAACTAAGAAAACTTGAATCCATAACAAAAAGTTTTGGTCTGAGACATTTATAAGTTATAAAATATTTAATCATGAGACGGATGATTCGGGGGCAAAGGAAACCCTGATCCCATATGATCGTAGCACTAAAAGGGTTGAACCCGGGATTGGAGTGAGTACACAGGTGCAACCACTGTGGCCATGTGATCATAAAGCTATAAATGCATAGCCATTTACTTAGACTCCCTTTGTCTTGTAATATCTCATTTTATTTTTAACGAGACCATTATTCTTTAAAGTGAATGTGTCATCAAACCATATTCTTATAGAATTTTTAGCAATTTTTTTTTTTAGTTTTTCACTTTACAATATATATTTTTTTTAAATATATATTTTATATTTCAATACTTTATAAAATATTAAATCCTGCTATTTTCACTCTGGCCACTAAGCCTAATTATAGTCTGAACTTTACCAATTTTGTCAGGGTTTTTTTTTTTGCAGCAGTCACCTCATGTACATCACAAACAGGATTACAACAGATGATACAGCTTCAATATGTAACACACCACTGACCCATCATTGCATCCACTACAGACAATAGATGATATCATGACTTATCTACTCCCCCTCCCTGCACAGAGAATGTCTAGAAAACTCTCTTATACACCTTAACGAGTCAGCTCCAATCTACACTGTCTATGGCCATATAATTGCTGTAAAGCATATCACTAAATGCTGTTCACAGACTGGAGAACAAGCTCAAGGTATATGACCATTTTCTTCAAGGGGATGAGGCTACTATGACATCGCACTGCTGCTAAGAAACAATTGGTATATAAGCAGCTGACCAGCGGGGGTCCCGGATGTTGGGTCTCATTGATCTTTTATTGATGACCTATCTTGAGGATGGGAACAATAATAAAAAAAAAAAATAGACAATCCCTTTAATTTTCAAGGGATCCACATGCGACTTATTAATAGTAAATCACTCATATTTTGTCTGGAGCATGTAAAGGGGGTAACAAAAATCTCATTTACATTCATTGGAGGCGATTATTAGGGATTTGATGATGATTTCAGTGCAACATTGTATTCAGTGTATTCAGTATTTAGAATAACTTGCATGTTCTTTCCAGTCAAATTCAGCCTGTAGGCCTTGTATAACACAGTCAAGGACATAATTCATCTCAAAGTAGCATAACATGTTCTGTTCCATATTTCTGTCATGAAGAAGGACAAGCACTAAATAATTTGGGGTAAAAAAAGATTTACAGATCAATTTTACATCACTGAAAGTCTTTCGCTTCATAGAGCAATTCTATTCACTTTGGGAGAAGACTATATTCTGGCTGTTACAGGGAGAGGGGGCACTCCGAGGTGCTCAAAAAAGAAATTAATTTTCAAAGGAAGAGCTACGGTGGGGGAAGGGATGGTTCCCGTTGACCAGTCGCATGCATATAGACAAATAGTCCAAAGGGAAATTAGTGTACAGGAATATCTGAAGGCCTAAATATTTCATATTTTTCATATTTTCTACATGATAGATTTCATTTATTTACTGCTTTAAGGAATACTGGGGGCACATGACTAAAATATATTTATATGCAAGCGGTGGTGTTTCACATCCTGAACACATTTCTGCCAAAATGCAATAGCTTATTCAAGTGGTTTATTGTAAAAGTAACAAGAATAAAGTAAAAGGTGCTCAAATTCTCTTTATAAGATCTATCATCTATCTATCTATCTATCTATCTATCTATCTATCTATCTATCTATCTATCTATCCATCTATAATCTATCATCTATCTATTTACCCTACTTTACCTATGTAATATATGTATAAGTTATTATCTATTGATTTATTGTATCTATGTTCAATATTTCTATGTCCTGTTTATCTGTTTGAATCTATCTATCTGTCTGTCTGTCTATCTATCTGTCTGTCTATCTATCTATGAGTCTACAGTGTGAAAACAGGGCAAGAAGGATCCAGAGCATACTCTACTTAAAATAGCCTTGAGTTGATGGAGAACGGAAAGACATCCTCTGGGTCCAATAGAGGTATGTTTATTGCCCTGTGTTCACACTGTAGACTGATTTTGGGTCCAAGAAAGGTATTAGTGTAGGGTCCCACCTGAATGAGGTCGCCTTGTCAGGGCAGTTGGGCTTCCTTCTGTTTGATCAAATACAGTGCCTTGCGAAAGTATTCGGCCCCCTTGAACTTTTCAACCTTTTGCCACATTTCAGGCTTCAAACATAAGGATATAAAATTTTAATTTAATTTTAATTAATTTAATACATTGCTGTAACGTCTCTGCCTGTTCAGGTCTCTGCACCACCCTCTGTCTGCACGCGGCGGCGCAGGAGGCATGCTCAGTTTGATTCCTTGTTTAAGATTCTTGTTGCTCAGTCTGAACACTGTCCTAGACTATGTAATTGATTTTCTGCCACACCCGTCTCTTTCACCTTGGTTTTCCTCTGCTCCACTAATAGTTAATCTCAGCCTTGCCTGCGTGATTGACAGCCTGTCTACCAATCCAGTCTGAGGAAGGTCCTAACTTTCTATAAACAGGTTGTCAGCCCTCACATGCTCGCTGGCTATTGATTCTGTCTTATGACTTGTCCCTGCTAGCTCCTTTTCTGCTATTCCCTGTATTCCTATTTCTGACCTCTGGCTCTGTTTTTGACTATTCTCTTGGATTGTGATTTTGTACTGCATTGCTCGACTGTTACAGACCCCTTGGCTAACTGACCTCCCTTTGTCGTGCTTGTCCTGTCTGTGTTCTGTGTTGTCACCTATATTAGGAAGGGACTGTCAACCAGTCGCTGGCTGTCGCCTAGGACAGATCGGGCAATTTAGCCAGGGACAGTGGGGGGGGGGGGTTCGCCTTTATGGCTCACTGTCTGCTGTGCCCCTCCCCCCAATAACAATTTTTTGGGACAAATACTGTTCCACCTCCTCTTGGTTAACCCTGCCCACTTTTCTCAAGATGCAAGAAAAGTTACTCACTTTAGCACATAGAGTATGTTGCAAAATTGGCAACGTAGCCCAAGTCTTTTGATAAATTCCATCCAATAGGTTATTCAAGGGTTCCAATGGAAAATAAATAAATAAATAAAATAAATAAATGACAAATTCAGCTGTGTTACTTTGTACTCGCTCCTCAGGCATTGAATTACAGGGTAGCCTCCTATAGGTGATATTAGTCGTACTTTCAGAGTGTACAATTGCAGAATATATTTCCTGTTTTTCGAGAATGAGAGCTAAATTTGGACATCAATGTCTTCCATTCAATATCACAAATTCATATTCACATTTAAATCAAAAGTTTACGACGTACTCCAGGGCGATATGTTAAAAATGAATGGTTGCCCAAAACGGCGAGATCTTTAAAGATGATTATGAATCTCAATTTTACAGCCTAAGCGGATAGACTTAACATCAGTAACATAACACTTTACAACCAGCAAGAAAATTACAAACGATTACAAGCAATTTTGCAATTCAATGTATTTTTTTTCTTTTTTTATGTTGATGTGATAAAGATGAAAAAAAAAAAGGAAAACAATATCACGTTGGATATTCGGTGCTAGAGGGCGCCGCTTCAGAAGTAAAAATATTTGATATTTTCTACTTGGCTTAAAATGTTGCTACTTTGACATCCGATGGAGATCATTGGCTTTGTCTTCAAGAAATGTATGCGGTAATTAAATTATGATAAAAAAAAAGGAATGTCGAATATTTAGCGTTTCAAGCTTTCTATTTATTTGCGCATTTCCAGCGTCAGCAAAAATTGACTGATTTAGAAATAGAAACATGGATGCAAATAAATAAAGCAGCTTTTTCAGTGTGAGCTCTGTAACAATTTGGCCAGTTTAACTCATTTCGCCACAGACATTTGTCATAAGACTATTGCTGACAAAAGAAGAACAGAAATTTCAATTACACTCAAGTCTATGGTGATCATTTGCTCTGCTTTGAATACTGTGTAAGTCACTTATCTTCACCATGCAGCAAATTCCATCTAGGTCAGGGAAAAGTTTGCTGACATGGACCTCTCCAAATGCAAAACACATTCACTTTATTGCTGCTTTATGTGTTTCATTTCCAATCTTCCAAGGCATATTTATACCTTGCAAGCAAAGGAGGGCTAATGGAAATCTTTGTCATGTCTTGTGTCTGGTACAGCCCAGATTTATCATTTCCTGGTAAGTTCTTTGCATTGGAATAAGCACCAGCTTGTATACTGTATATGTTTCTGGGACATTAAGGACATAGTAATATTAATTAAACATTATTAAAGAGGTTGTCTGGCCAATAATCTTTTCTTAAAGGGAGTCTGTCATTAGAACCCAGCATATCAACCCTGCCCTGCAGATAGATAGGTTAGGGTCACTTACAACTTTGGAACAAGGATAATGCTCTTGTTTGGAACAATGATAACACTCCAATAGCTCATCTCCATATTGACAAAAATGGCGATATTTCAGCAACGAAGCACCGATTCACTAGGAGATAAAACTATTTGAATCACGTGATTCTAACCTATCTAAAGTGGGGGCTGGGTTGATATACTGGGTTCTGGTGATAGACTTCCTTTAATGGACCTAACAAATAAAAAAGTGTTAACTCACGTTGCTGATTTCCTGTTCTTCTCAATCAGAGGCTTCTTCGAAAAAGTACTAGTCTCTACTTCCTGGTCCCCCTCAAAACCCAGGAAATGCCCACTTAGCCAATCACTGACTGCAGGGTTGACCCTATGGGGACATGAGACTAGTGGGGACCCGAGGAAAACTGAAACAGGAATGGCTGGAGATGGGTGCGGTGAGTATCACTTCTTTATTTTGTTATGCCATATTAATCCTTTAGAAAATACAACTCCTTTAACTCCGAATTGCCCAACATGAATACCCTACTGCTAAGTGATGAGTGAATGTCCTTATGTGCCCTTAAAGAGACCCTTTTACCAGCTCCGACAACTCTTTCCATACTTCACCTGGTGCTTGCTATACTGATTCTAGCACAGTTGGAATTCTTTTTCTAGCCCCTACTGTTCCCAAGCAATCAGTGCTGTTACGTTTAACACTCAATATGCTAATTATGCTCCCTACTGTCAGGTGGGCAAGCCCGAATTGTCTACTGCAGCCCAGGACCGCCAACCTGACAGTAAGGAGCCTAGTTAACATATTGGGTGCTGAAATTAACAACACTAATTGCTCAGGAATGGTGGGGCCTAAAGAAGAAACGCTTGCCAGAATCAATGGAGCAACACTTATTGAGAGATGTAAAGTGTTGCAGTTGGTGGAGGCAGCAAAAGGTCCATAATGAAGGGTTTTTGCCACCTGGCAAGGTTATCCCCTATCCATAGGGTAAAGGATAATGTGCAGATTGTTGGGGTTCCAAGCACAGTTATCCCCACTAGAACAGGGGTATTCCCCCTCCCTTTTCTGACTGGAGTGGCAGAGATAGCTGCTTTCTTTCCATCTCCTGATTCTGTCTATGGCAAGTAGGGTGTCACACATGTAAGGGCACGATAACTGACCAGTCTGCTGAAGGACTTGTGTATATGTGTATATGTGATTATCCTTGCTACAGTATGGAAGAGACGGTGACCTGACTGTTGCTATGTCTTCATTCCTGAAAAGTTTTCTTCCCACTCTTCCCCCACACATGCAACATGTCTGGACTTCAGGACAATGGTAATGAGCCAACCTCTGTGACCTTGATGAACCCTCTAAAAAGTGGCTGCCACATTGTCAGCGATATGTCATACCACTTTAGTTCCTATCAGCTCCACTCTAGATGACTGTTCATTATAGTCAAATGGAGTCAACAGGAGAAAAAGTGGCCTGGTGCTTTTCTAGTGACTCTGCCAACTTATTCTAGCAGGTGGGTTACAGAAGTTGGATCGCCATTGATTTAAGATTCGAGATATATCCTATGCATACTGCAGAACTTATTTCTGACCAAAAAGCTTAGATTACCACCCATCTAACATTGTCAGCACATTCTTGGCATATGTATTCAAATATTGCTGTCACATAGTCCTCGCAGTTGTCAAGGACCCCAACTTTAGATTGGACATGGGTATCATGGCTCATGAATTATGTCAGTGGCCCCCGGGGCACCCTTGAGGCCTGTCAGTTTGTTACACTGACTTCATGATGCTTAGAAGCAAGCATCATGTTATCCATTGAGACCCCAGAGTATAATGGTGGTCTGACGGTGGTGAACACCAAAAATTGTGGGTTTGATCGAGCCTGAAATTTTTGGAAAATTTGTAACAAAATGTTACAAGCTGGTTCCCTCATCCCTTCTAGTAAACTTCTCCTTGTTTAGACATTTTTCGCTGATTTTATTCAACAGCATCTCACAATGCCATGCAAGGTCAAAATTAATAGAAAAGAAGGAAATTATTTCATGGGTAATTTCAAAATATTCCTTTTAGCCTGTACTGCTTGTGGTCGTTATATGTAGGTAATGCATGACCTATAGATATAAAGCACAGGACTTATCTCTCAATGCAACACAAAGTTACAAATTATTCCCCATGATTCACAAAAGTATAGATTAAAAACTATTATAAATGCAGCCCAAGGCAGGAAGCAGAAATTTCACGCTCTTATGTCATTGAATTCTTCATGCTCATAAAAATATTTTCACTATGTTCCATTAACTTGAAGGGTCACTTAATTTCCTCAGCTCACCTTGCCTTTATTCATTACAAAATGACATCCTACCATGATATTGTTTGACAGAGTCAATTAAAAGCAACTGATTTACTGTACGACGTGTAAATGAGTCACAGAGCGGCTGCTATTTGTAACATCATTTAGACACATAATCCAACCTTTTTTTTTCTGCCTTATCATTACATCACAAATGGAGAACATAAATCTTGCTAAATGTAATGAAAAGGAAGAGACCGGTATTCATTTATTTTCTTAGGGACCATTGTGGAGTCTCTAAAATACAGGCAGAGAAAACACAAAGATTAAGTTTAATTGAATGCCAAAAATCAACTATACATGCAAGAAAGAGAAATTGTGAACTCCGTTAGATTCATTCCAATATATGTACATACCTAGACATATACAGATGTAGCAGAGTTAACTCAAACTTCTGCAATTAGTTAGACTACTGCAGCGTGATATCTTATCACAGAAGACAACAAAAAAACAAGACACTAAAAATGTTTTTCCAATGATTTTATTTTGTTGTTGTTGTCTTCTGTGATAAGATATCACGCTGCAGTAGTCTAACTAATTGCAGAAGTTCAGGATACATCTATATACATATATAATAGAGAGAGAGAGGGGAGGGGGAGACATGGAAAGATGGAGAGAGAGATAGATAGATGATTGTTTTTGCTATTTATATATACTGCTTTTCTTAATATAATTTGAGGTTTATAGAGGACCATTCAACACCTTCACTGGCTCTTTGCTTGATAGGTGGCATCATCAAAATTACCCCAGTCCCATGGGTCTGTTGCCTTGGCATAACCTTAGACTCTGACCTATCCTTCAAGCTGCACATCCAAACTCCCAACACCTCCTGCCGCCTCCAATTCAAGAACATCCATCGAATCCGCTCCTTCCTCACCCCGGAAACTACAAAGATGCTAGTCCATGCCCTCATAATCTCTCGCTTAGACTACTGTAACACCCTTCTCCATGGCCTTCCAGCAAATACTCTCGCCCCCCTCCAGTCCACCTTAAACTGTGCTGCTCGCTTAATACACCTCTACCCCCGTTCTTCATTGGCTGCTCCAATCTGCCAATCCCTTCACTGGCTACCCGTTGCCCAGCGAATAGAGTTCAAATTGCTAACACTGACATACAAAGCCATCCACAACCTGTCCCCTTCATATATCTCTGACCTAATCTCCCCCTACCTGCCCACACATAACCTCCGATCCTCCAAAGACCTCCTACTCCGCTCTGTTCTTATCCGTTCTTCACACAATCGTCTCCAAGACTTCTCCCGTGCATCCCCCATACTCTGGAACTCATTACCATGACACATAAGACTGACCCCCCACAGTCACAAGCTTCAAGAAGGCCCTGAAGACTCACCTATTCAGGAAGGCCTACAACCTCCAATAACACTACTGTCACCACACCACCACCTGTACAGCCTCTACCCCCACCTTCTGTCTCTATCCCTCTTCCCTCATAGACTGTAAGCACTTGTGGGCAGGGCCCTGTATCCCACTGTGCCAGTTGGTCACTGTTAGTATTATATTTGTTTTGTATATCTTGTGTACCGTATGTAAACCCTCAGATGTAAAGCACCATGGAATTAATGGTGCTATATAAATAAACAATAATAATAATAATCATGAAGAGGAATATTCACCATATATAGCAACCACTAACATTTGAGGCATTAGGTTGTCACACATATTTCTGATGTGTTCCCTTATAATTCTTTTTCATGACTTTTTTGTATGCAATGAATATACTGAGACAACCACTTTAAAGAGGACCTATCACCACCTACACACACTCAAGTTCATTGCATCCTCCAGTAGATGCCACACCACTGAATCAGGAGCAGTTGGAATTTTTGCTCTAGCCCCCCAGTTTCCCCGCAAAACTAGGAGACTTTCTTAGTTTCAGCACAGTTATGCTCTCTATAGTCAGATGGGAGGTCCCAGTCTGTCTACTCCAGCCAAAGACCACCCATCTAATAATAGAAAGCTTAATTAGCATATTGGGAACTGAAAGTAAATAAAGTGCATACATGGCAGCAGCTTCATTCAAAGTACCCCTCACTGCACTCATACCATGATGAGGATTGGTGGGCTTGAGACCCCCATTTTAGTGATCAGTGGGGTTCTAAATGGTGGGACCTATTAGTCCTATCCTGTGTATAAGTGAACAATTTCCATTTTTGGGCAACACCTGTAAGATTTGACAGATCTCTCCATCAACCCACCACTTGATGCTGTTTAATTTGACCTTATGCTTTTGTGTTGTTTTTTTTTGTTTTTTTACTTGAAATATATAAAGCACAAATGATTGAATTTGATGATTTTTGTCCCCTGTAGCAATTGTAATTGTTATTTTTGAGTCTTTCGATGGGTTTTACTTGTGCTGAGGCTTTTACTCTGAATGAAGGCTAATTATTAATGGCATTCCGCTGCAGGGGAAATGTGCACCTTTCTGGACCTGCCAGCTTTAATCTAAAAAGTAGTTGTCTTTATAACACAACCCTTTAAACATCATAGACCAGTCTTGGACTTGAAGACCTGTTTAATCTTTTTTGACAATATGACATTTGAGAGGTTGGGTCTGCTGGGGCATGTGCCATGGATGTTATGTACCAGGGTGATGATCAACCAGGCACTTTTCCTTGGACAAGATGTTTATATTAAAGACTAGGGACATAAACTGAACTTTTGCCAGAGGGGATAGAAAGTCTGGCTATGCCTCAATTTGGAAGGAACAAATCCACTAAAGTACATAAATTGTATGTATTTTAAAGAGAATATAGAAGAGCCAAAAAAGATACATGAAGGGGAAATTCTTTACAGTCGTTTTACTCTACAAATTGAAAAATTCTTATTTTTGTCAAACACTACCTAGAAATTTTAACTATATAAAGAAATATTTTAAGAAGTTTCATATAATTCCACTGTAAGTGTACGTACACAGGTACGTGATAGATACATTTTTATAAAGACGCAAAGCCATAGAATTCATCTTATGGTACAGCACGTAGAATAAAAAAAATCAAGAGATTTCACCATTTGTGACCATTTAAAACAATGGCCCAGATTTACTATTGTGGTTACGACTAGACTCTAAAGTAAATGTGGCTGCTTCTTGGTGCATCTAGTTTGAGCAAGCAGGACTTCTCTCTGCATTTTTTTGGCAGAAACTGGGCAGAAACCCAGCTGACCCCATTATAGTCTATGCGGGTAACCGCTTTTTGAGAGGATTGGGTTTCTGTTTGGGTGCCCAAGCAGACCCGAAGAACTGAAACCCCAATGCAGGTGTGAACCTAGCATTAGGATATGTCAGATTTAGCATTCAAGATCAGCCTCTATGATAAATTTGGCAAAATTTCAGACTGCCTAAGTCTACACTGTCAAGCTATTAGTAAATCTACAGCAGTCTTTCCCAACCAATCCTCAGATCCCTAAAGCCTGGTTAGAGACTCCCCAGGAAAAAGTAGCAAAAATACCTGCTCAAAGATGGTCTTTTACAAAAATTTAGACCAGAATATAGAACTCTGCAAGATTTTACAGCCCTTACACCAAGCTTCTTTGAAGTAGGAATGGGAATATAAGGTCAACAAAAAATGATACAAATTTTTAGGGGTTCCACATTGTGATAAAATTGAATGAGAAAAGCTTTTTTGACTCCAAATTCAGCTACCATGAAAAATATCTGAAAAATTACCTGATACAATACAAAACTAGTGATACCAGTGACTCAGAAGAGGACCCACGCTGGATATCCACATATACAGAACAGACTGATATCCAAGTGTCAGTACACTGTGTATTCAGAAAACGCTCATAAGTCATAGAAATGCATGCTATATCTGGATGCGAATTTTGTGAAGGAGTAAAATGTATTTATGGTCTGTGAACCGTGGTGTAAGGATCAGTGGTAATATACTCTACACAGACGTAATCAAGAGTCAATTTGACTTTCTCTGTTTGTGCTATACTTTACTATAAGAGCAGGCTTCTTTTTCATAAGAACTGAATTGTTTGGCACATTCTATCCATAAAAAAATAGGAACGATTTATTTGAATGGAAGTTGTTACTTTTTTTTCGCTTTATTTTTATTAAACATTTATGTATCAAGTTTTTTTTCCCCAATAATAATTAAATAGAGAGAAACTAATTGCAGCCTTTCAGCACACACAATGCTTTAATTCTTAATTAGCTTACAATAAAATATTATATTTACTAAATAATTAATTTAGTGGAAATGTTCTATTGCGAAATTACATTTTCTAATTGACATTTTTTAACTAAAATGTTAATTAATTAACATTTTTAATTCCAAAAATGTATTCTAAATAGTAAAAAAAAAAATTAAAGGGAGTCTGTTACCCAGGTGAAGCATATAAATATGCAGCACAGTTAGATAGGTCAGGCTCACCTGACTGTAATGCTTTTTTTCCCCATGAAAGTGTCTCCATTGCTGAGATATTAATTTATTTTTGGAGCACCAAGGGCGCCTCCATTGCTCCAAACTACTACGACCCACAATGCTCTAATACACCTTTTCCCCCCTCCCTACATTGTGTGACAGGGCCAGACAAGATATCAGCTTAGCTCCCTGGCCCTGTCACTCAGTAGGGAGTTGGGAAGGGAGGTGTATTAGAGCAGTGTGGGGCATAGTAGATTGGAGCAGCAGAGATGCCCTTGGTGTTCCAGACTGCTGAATTTTATAGTCTGAAATGAATGAATATCTCAGCAATGGGGGCACAAATTTTCATGGGGAAAAAGGGGTTACAATCAGATGAGCCCGACCTATCTAACTGTGTTGCTTGTTCAATATGCTTCATCCTGGTGACCAATTTGTTTAACCAATTCATAAGTTTAGCCATTTTTCCTTGTTCATGACCAAGCACAATTTTGTTTCTTTTTCGATGGCAACCTTTCTCTCATTCAGGCTATTCAAATAATTTTTGCAGCTTGCATAGAGATTTATTTTTCATTATTATGTTATTTTTATTTTTGCGTTTTTTATTTATTTTTTAACTATCCGGATTAATGTAGGAAAACGCGATGGAAAATGTATCTGTTTTCACATTTTTTTAATAGCACAAAAATAGGTGATGCATAGTTTTGTGTCACTGTAGTTGGAACTAGAATATGTGTTGTGAGTGTAGTAGTGGTGTATTGGTGCATTTATATTTTATTTTGTTGTGTTAATTTATTTTAATTATTTATTTTATTTTATGTCCTCCAATGCTCTCACGATAGACCTTTGGAGGGTATATTAACATTACATTTTTATTCTGACTTCCCCTGTAACCTGGGCTGAGCTAATCTGAGTGCTCTAGGACCCAGCAGATCAGGCAATTTCGTAACACCTGGAGATCACACTGGTCTAGGAGGAAGCCATATTATGTTGGTCCCCATAACTGTACACACAGTGCTTATTGAGTTCTGTATACACAGCTATCGGGAAGACAGGGGTATAATAAACCTTCCCTGCCTTCTCTCTGGGAAGTCTGGCAGTCAGTGACAGCTGCTTCCCCCACTTCTGCATCTTATGTATTAGTTAACTCTGTAAGGACATACAGAAGTTAATTGCCAACCCCCCCAACATATAAACTGTGGTTGGAAAGTGGTTAACCGAAGATGAGCTAAGGTAATGGTGGAAATGATATAGAAAGATCTGGTCTTTACATAGGTAACTATGTTTTTGTGTGTGCATGTCCATACTGTTGGAGAGGCGACAGCTTAGCTTTGTCTCTGTATTTCCTGGGTTGACTGCAGTTCACATTTATGACACTAGATGTATCTGTTACTAAATGTTTATCTGTAGACACTCTGTACTCTGTTGCTTTTGATGCTGTTGATATACACTTCCTGTATTTTTAGTGTGTGTTGTACTAGATCTGTTATTCACCATGTGATGTGGACCTTCTCTTACTGCATTCATGTTCCACTAAAGTCTGTTCCTGTTATAGACATATGTCTATCTGGTTTTGACTCCGCCACATCCACCACTCACACTCTGCAACACATACTAGCTCTCTTACTAGCTGCTTGTATGGATGGTATATTAAAAGGGTTGTCTTTATAAAAGCAGAGAGTTGATTCATGGAGGTTTCAGAAGTAATACCTATTCCGATCAGCCAGGTAGACTTCAACTAAAAAGGGGTTCGCTTGATTACATATTCACTTTAATTACAACATATGGAAATCATCAGTATACTGTATCATTTACCAGGTAAACAACTACATTGCATTTTGTCCTAACAAAATCTATTACTATGAGGAACTTCTTCGTTTAATTTATCCCACGTAATGAATTGAGCAGTCACACTGGTTACATTATCTACTTGTGACAATCAAATCAAATGTTCGTCAATTATTATATGTCTATTTCTAAATGGAACAACTTTTACACATTGCCATAAAGCAGACTTGTTGTTTCAATTTTTTTTCTGGGCAAGAACCTATTTAAGATATTAATTTTTTTTTTGTGTTTCACACTGAGATCAATCTGCAGAAATGAGCGCAAAATTTGTGATGAACAGTCTAAAATTAATAATATCTTTCTAGACACTTTAAAAAAGAACATTTGGGCGCCTACAAAATAAATCAGCATGGTAATTTAAGAGAAAGCAATCAGATATGATTTACAAAGGGCTACGAAAAACTGATATACTTTGTTTATCCAACTGTTAAAACACTTTTAATTTTCCTCTGTTTTAGAAGACAGAGACAAATATGCAAATATATTGTTAAAGGGGATGTGTCACCAGAAAATAACCCATTTTTTTAAATCAAGTTTTATATTTAGTATATTTTTGAAGAATTTTTGGTGAGTTTTTTTTTATTCAGAATTATTATGTATATGAAAAAAATAAAAATAAAAATTCTACAGTTCTGACTGTCACTATTTTTCTCTATGTAAAACCTGTCCTGGATGAGTTTTCAGCTGCTGAAGGGGCTGAAGATGGGGGTGGGTCTAGGCAGAGTTAGGGCAGAGCTTAAATGGGTTGTCAAGAACTCATGTCTTTTGATATTGCTACAGCAATGTGCTAGTCTTGGTAGCCGATGCAATATTGTGATGTGATGTTATTACCAGAATTGTCCTGTTGTGGTCATATGATCACTGCTTCCTGTGATGTCACATATACTGGGCACATACGCCTGCACTCCCTACTCTCCAGACGCATCATCGCCATATCACCCCTAAATCTACCTGGCCATGTCCTTGTCTCTATCCACCTCCTCTGCAGCAGGAAACTCAGATGGCTTTTACATAGAGTAGAACAGCCTTTTTTTTATAATCATGCTTCTAGAGGCAAAATAAGCTCCTGAATCTTACTAAAAAGGTGCAGGTAGGTATCAGGGTGGGTTCATTTTTTTAGTTTTTTTTTTTTTGCCAATTGCCAAAGAACCCCTTTAATGGTTACTACTATTGTATTCTAGGAGTAGAGCTCTTGATAGAGGTGTTCCTAGAAGTTCCTGGGCCACAGTACAAAATCTGTAGCTGTCACCTACCCACCTACCATGTGCCTTTTTTAATATTAGTGTCTTCTTATGTGGTGGAAAGGTATTTGAGGTGCTACTGTTTCCTCTTCTACTATAACTATACCCCTGGATATTGGGTTATGTACTTGAATCAGTCATGGGCAACATCGATATGGAATATCTATGCTTAATAACAGGCTTTCTTACAGTGGAGGTCAGTGCGAAAAAAGTAAATTGTGAGCCCTATTGGGGACAAGGTCACATTGGAGTGAGTATAATTAGTATACAGTGCTGTGAAATGTATTGGAGCTATATCTTACTAACAGAATGCCAACCACATACTGTCATGATGTGAACTAGTCTTTAGTCAGGGGAATAGATTTTGCATTTTACCGGCTCTAGTGGTCAGTGGTTGCTTTCAGTAATTATAGTACATTAGTGAAGTGGAGTGTAAGAAACGCGCAGTACTCTGAGTGGCCCCAGCAAATGGCAGCTACATTGAATCATTATAGACTTTGGTCACTAGAATCTCATACGCTTCATAGGTCCTGTAGACATTATAGTTACTAACTAGAACAAATGGGAAACAAGTGAGTTTGCAGAGGTGATTCATCAGGTTCGAGATTCTCAATGAATTGGTCTTATAAGTCATATTTTTCTGTTTTTAAAATACTTGCATGTATAGTTGCAATGATGTAACTTTTCTTGGAACTAAAATGTTTGCTATTTCCTCCGATATTTCTCCTATAAATGTATCAATGAATTGATAACTTGGTATTATGATTCCCCATGCCAAACAGAAGTGTCCTTCCATTTTCTGACACCTTCCAACCAGTCCTGACAAAATATTAATACATATGATTCACCACTGTATTGACCACTGTCTTCATTTTAAATACATTTGAAAAGTGATGAGAGGCTAAAAAATTTGTTTTCGGCCAACAAACTGGTGCTTGGTTCATAATAAAGTCCCCCTATTTCTAAGAAAAGATGCCCCGGCATTGTTATCTCTTGGGGTTCTACTAAAATGGTTATGTAAGGAGAATTGACAGCTACTTTTTAGTATCTATCAGTTTGTTGATCTGCTTGGTTGTGTCCATAACTAAAATAGACTTGAGTCGCAAATAGCCATTCAATAACTTCCTCGATGTAGGGGCAATGTCTCACTCTTCCAGTGGGACCTTCATTGTTCAAACATTTATGTTACATCCTCTCTCTATGATAGGACAACCTACAGTATTTCAAGGGGTTTTCCAGGACTTTCACATTCATTATCTAGGGTCATATTAGGTCATCAATGTATGATTGGTGTGTATCCCATACCTAGTAGCATCAGCGGCACTTAGGCAAGCATTTCTATGGCTTCACAGGTCAATTAAAACCACAATCAATTTGTCATGTGGTCTGTTTGCAGCTCATCCCCATTCACTTGAACCAAACATACAGTATAAAATCCTAACTACCAAACACACAGTATCAATTTACAGAGAAGTGCTTAGTATTCAGTGAAGATGACATAGAACTTACCCTAAAACCGCAGCCTCTGATCTGTGGGGGTCCTTGGTGTCAGATCCCAACCAATGTGCTATTGATGACCCATACATCAATATGTAGAGATATTTAACTTGACACTTAACAACACTGTGTTACACAGTGTTAATGCAATTTTCTCAAAGACTTTCCATTGGCTTTTGTCATCTTCTGAGATAAGATACAGTATCATGTTGCAGAAAGTTATCACAATGAAAGTCAAGTTAACACTGCTATATCTGTAAGTCCTGGAAAGCCTCTTTAAAAGGGTTGCCAGGACTCTGCTCCACTGCTGATATTCATTGTTCTCATCATCAGGCTAACGCTTAGTCCCATTCAAATGAATGGGGCTGAGCTGCAATACTGATCACATCCACTATACAGTGTAGGGCACTGTGCTTGGTAAGTGGTGAAAAGGCCAGAACAATCCTTATCATAGGTCCAGATAACCTCTTTAATGCCTTTCAGTATGTCTTACAAGTATATAGTGTTTTAATTCACTATTTTATTTTGTGTATTCTCCTTCTTCATTATTTTTTCTATATGTTACACATTACAAGTGATTAGCTCTGGATTAATATATACAAGTCCGGTATATCATACAGTATATATATGCATATAAAGGTACATTTCTCAATCTCTGCCTTTCCTTCTGCTATTTTACCATTTATTTTAACTGTAGTTTCTCTACCTTTAGCTGTCAACCTAAATGTATGTCAAAAGTGGCTTTTTGATTTATATTTGTGCTGTAAGCCTCTTTTATCTGAGCTGTGATTTGTGACTGGGTAAAGTATAGAGTTTTTTGTTCCGTTAAATGAAAAGCCATTGCACTTTCTCCCTACTATTTACACTGGGGCCATACACTCAATACAGACACATGGAAACAGAGGAACAAGTGCAATGTATAGTAACCATATATGTTAATTTACAGTACAGACACTGTTAATACAGTCAAGAAGCATTTCTTAAGTCGTGGGAGTGCAACTTCATTACTTTCTCAAGTCTCTTTCCATTGATGTGAGTGGGAGTTTGCTGCTACTGTAAAAGAGCTATAATTTTTGCAGCTTAAATATGCAGCAGTTTGTCAAAGACATTCACACAACTGTGTTAACATGTCTGACAGCCAGCCGTGGTAGAAATATACATCATCAATCTCTTCTATTTCCATTAGGTTTTTCAATAAACCCCACAAACCACCCACCAGATCACCCACATCATGTCTCCATGTCTCCGCAGACTCCAAAAATGTTGATTGTTAGAGGGTGGACAAAATAAAAACAGGAAAAAATGCAACAAAATAAGCAAAACAGAAAAAAAGAGAGCAAGAAAAGTAACATAACTGATCATTGTATTTGTACAACAATCTCTATGTTGTCAATCATAGACATTATACAAAAGTGGACAAAATTGTTGGTACCCCTGTTTAATGAAAGAAAAACCCACAATGGTCACAGAAATAACTTGATTTGACAGATTGTATCGTATAGCCTGGCTGTAGATTTGACAGTTGCCTGTTTGCTTCCTGATTTTCTTTCAGTGATGTAATAGCCTTCTGTTCCTGCAGGGTTAGGTTATTCAATGGGGACCAGATGTGCTTAACTTGAATCTGACAGACTGGAATTTGCCAAACTACATGTTGACAAGCCACAAAGCTTCTGGGAGAATGTCCTATGGACAGATGAGACAAAAATCAAAATTTTTGGCAAGGCACATCAGCTCTATGTTCACAGTCAGAAAAATGAAGTATATCTTGAAAAGGACACTGTCCCTACTGTGACACATGGAGGAGGCTCTGTTATGTTCTGGGGCTGCTTTGCTGCATCTGGCACAGGGTGTCTAGAATCTGTGCAGGGTACAATGACTATCAAAGGATTCTAGAGAGAAATGTGCTGCCCAGTGTCAGAAAGCTTGGTCTCAGTCGCAGGTCATGGGTCTTGCAACAGGATAAAGACCCAAAACACACAGCTAAAAACACCCAAGAATGGCTAAGTTACAATTATCAATATTGTATAACTAATTAGATGTGTCATTTGTTGTAGATATTTAATTTCTTAGGTAGTCAATCACTAGATTTTTAATGAATTAGAGGAGCTTTACTGCTTCTGAATGACTCTGGTAGTCACCAATTTATCGGAAATTAGTCGGAATCTGGGCAGCAGTTGGAATCCAGCTTTTGGAAAATAGAGGAGTCCAAAGTTTGGCCTATGAATTACATAGCTCTATTACAAAAATGTTATCCTGTATTTTAATATGTTCATTGGCTGTGGCTTGTATTTCTGTATTCTCATATTTCAGATGTATCAGTTATATGTTCAATAAATAAAGAATGTTAAAAAAGAATTGCATGGCGCCCATATCAATGTTTCAAGAGCGATGCAAATTATACTGATATCTGAAATACTAAGTGCCGGAAAAAAAATCAAATGTTAACAAAGTAAAAAAAAAGAGAGCACATTAAAGTGATTTCTAAACCCAGCAGCTTTGTTCTCACTAGAGAAGTACAAATAGCATTTACTATTGATCACTGTTGTGAAGAGAAGGTCAGCTCTAAAGTATTGCCATCTGGGCATGAATATAAAAATCGGTTCTGCAAGGTACCAGAATCCACATGGTTTTAAATATTTTATCAAGTCTCATCTGAGCCATTCAAAGCTTTGTAGTAATAATGTTATCCTTATATAACAGGACTGCCTAGCTCAGCTTTTAAGGTTCCATAAACCCCTATTTTATTTCCTTTTTGTTCCAAAATAATTTGGCCTATAAATTGTCTGAAGGAGATTATATACTTTACTGCATACAGTAAACTGTACTAGCCATTAGAGGGAGTCTGTCACATCTAAACTGCCTCCCAAAATACCCCTAAAATTCTGTATAAGGGCCTTTAACAGGAGCAGGGACATACTTCTGTGGCCACAAAGTGGCAAATCAATGCAGAGATAGTTATCTATTTCTGGATATGCAAATCAGTTAGATTTGCCAACAGACAGACGTTGTTAATCACAAGGAAAGGGCGGCAGTTCCAGAGAAAAGAAGGAGCCCTTGGAGCTGTCTATAAGCAAATCAAACAAGTACCCCAAGCATGCACTTGCAGGCTGATTTGCATATCCATAAAAAGGTGGCTATCTCAACACTGCCTCATTGGTTTGTGGCCAAGTTACGCCTATGTTTTATCTAATTTAACTTAGCCATTAATCAATGTGTATCTAACTAATTTTTTACTGGGTTCACCAAGCAGTACTGATTTAGCAAAGTTTAATATTACCCTAATAACTTGTCTCCAAGACTTTTCTTGAGCTGCATCAGTGCTCTTGAATGCTTTACCAGATCAAAACCCAACTACAGCAGCTTCAAAAATGCTGAAAAAAAGATTCTACACTTCTTCATACTAAGCTAAAGTTTCTTATCCTAAGCTATCCTTTCTACTCTATTTCTCAGAACCTGACCGCTCCTTCCATAAGTTATCCTTCAATCCAGGCACTTAGTATCTGTATATTCCTAAAAAACATCAGGCGACTGGCTCATACAACTTCAGATATACGACCTTAATTGTTAAAAGATGGCCGGACCATTGTACCAAACAAGCCCTCTGACAGCTTATGTCTCCTATTTTCTCATAAATTGTAAGTTCTTGTGAGCAGGGCCCTCACTCCTATTGTTTGATATGTTAATTATTATGTTACATTGTAATGTCTAATACTGTCTGTTAATATACCATCTCATTTGTAAAGTGATGCAGAATATGTTGGCGCTATATTAATAAAAATTATTATTATTAATAAAAGTCACTGGACTCTGCTGAAAGGGCTGGGTTAACATTTTGTGCCACTTGTGCCAGTGTAGTTACTGTTTTATTGGTAATGTTAAACTTTGCCACATCAGTAAATTCGCAATTTCTAAAATTATACCTACATTTATCTCCTAACCCTAATAAAGTGCAGGGATTCTCCACAATTTAAATAATTTCCTTTATAAAATAATTAAATGTCACTAAGCTAAAAATTTGATATCATTAAAACCTAATCATTTCATAAGAGAATAAAAAGAAGTGTATGAACTTTGTGCGAGTCTGCTGTCATACCTATATCCTAAATGACAATATTACTATGTACGAGCACTTGGTATTCTAGAGACTAGGTTTTCAACCTGTGGCTTGTGTGCAGATAAGTCCAATCTTAGCTGTCCCCTTGGTTGGACATATCCAGATATGTGTATCACAAGTAACGCTGCTTTACTAAACACAACATTGTTTCAGGACAAGTTATCACAAAGTGATATGCTAACTATCATATTTGTGTCTATGTGTGTCCACCCAGTGGAGGGGGTAACTTTTTTAGCATGTTGTGATATTGTGTTGAAAGACAAATTGAAATCCCTAACCGAACTAAAGATATGTTAAATCTACTTTTCTTTAGTCATAAATGAATGGATTCCAAATAAATAATAATAAAGAAATAAATAATGCAGGATACATTTTTCTATATTTCCCTAAATTTTTTTTTATAAATGAAACCCTTTTATGTACAGATGTAGTAAAGTTTAACGTGAAACTTAACACATTAACAACACTAAGGAATAGAACTTTAACTCAACCATCAAGACATCATGCTTGATGTCTTGATGGTTGCTATCAACTTGATGTCAAGATAAACTTTTGTGCATGTGAAGGTCAAAATGTATATTAATAAACTACAACTCGTCCTGCAAAGGTTAAAGACTCAGCTACGTTTATTCAGCTGTGATAAAACTACACGTCCCAGAACTCTAAGACAGTCACAATCTATCAGAGCGCACAGGAACTTGTACTGCTAAGCACGCTGGGAGTAGTGATTGGCAAACATTGCAAGATTCATTCTGCAGATATTCATTGGGGTTCGCCAGGAAGATTTGTTTAGGACCAAACCTTATGGAATATTAATATTGAATTGTTAATATTATACTATGGGATCACTTCAGTCCACAAAGTATTGGAGGCTCAGGTGAGCTGAAGAAAAAATATAGAGTCATACTCGTCTTCCTTGACTTATCTGGGTCTCAGTGTTCCCTTCTAGTGTGTTCTGGACACCATGACACTTTGACAATACAAGTACTATTATACAGCAGAGTATAATAATGATTCATGGGTGGTGAACCTCAAAAATTTCAGATTCGTCTAAACCTGAACCTGAAATATTTAAAATTTGTAACAAACTCAGTTCATGGCAAACTGGTTTGCTTATCTCTAGCTATGAGTGTTCGTTTCTCAAAAGAAGAACAGCCACATCTGCTTAGGATTTGTATTCCCTCCCAGTGTTTGTGTTGGATACTTCTCCCACACTCCAAAATGCACCCTGATTTTTATCCTGTTGAGTATACAGTAGATAACTAGTCAGCCTCAAACTTTGAGAATATTACTGAATATAACTTCTTAAATCCTTTTAGAATTTATTTTGGAATTTTATCACTTGAAATCTAACTCTTCATCCTATAAAAGCTTTCCCCTACACTCATGAACTATCATATAATAACAACTTCTCAGACGTTACCTGTATACTCTTTATTGAACACCAAAATACACGTTCTGTAGACATTGTATAGTCTGTCACTCTAGGTATGTTTTTATTTTTTATTTCGCTGTCTTGTTATTGATTGTGTTAGCTGTGGGTTATGATCTAAATACAGGGATACATACATGCAATTTATCTGTGTTGTCATTTTCTTCCATTTCCATTAAAGCTACAATTAGCAGGGGCTCTACATCTGAATGGCATTCTCCCAAAATAGTCTAAATACATAGTTACATTGTACAGGCAACTGGCTAAATTACTATAATTCTACCAAAGCCTTGATGCAACAGCTTTTGTCTCCAGGAATATGCTGTATTTATTGATGAATTGAACAATACTGGCAGACAACCTTTGATTCTTAAAAGTTAACTCGGTCCATGTGCTACAATTTATGATCCTCCAGAAAGTTCATATTATTTTGTCTTCACCTTTTTCTGCTTTTGTGTATTAGACATATGTCATTGTTGTACTGTATATTGTTTGTGATCCATGGCTAATGATACATTTCTGGATGGACAGCCAATAATTATTATCACAATGTGTTAACAAACGTAAATATTAGGTTGATCGGTGACACATGAGGTGAACTGGTCACTCTGGGATAACAACGAAGACTGTCAAAAATTATTTTCTACTTAAAAGATTTGTACAGTATAAAGAATAACAACCTGTGATATAATTGCTGATCCATAATACATATAGATTTATCCTAACCTTTCCTTTTGGCATGACATGTGCCAAGGTAACTGGTGTGAGATGACTAGTGCTGGGCAAACTGGTTCGTAATGAGCCAAATTTGTTATAAACTTTCCAAAAAATTCACCTGATGTGTCAGGATTCTCTATCCGGCAGCTGCACCTTTAACGTTACCTGGACAGCCTGGGAAGCTTTTGCTACCTTAGTTTGCTCCTGACTTTGTATTTATATTCATATACTGACCTCTGGCTATGTTTTTGGATTCCTCTCTGTCTGGCGATTTGGTTCTGGCGTTTCCGTTTGGTTTTGGCTTGTGATTTGACGACCATTCTGTGTTCTCTGTCCGTTAGTAAGTCTGTGGATTTGGTGTTTGGTTTCTGCTGCAGTGCATCTATTTGTAGTACACTTTTCTGTTTTGGTGACAATTCCGGTCTCCAGATTCAGCTAAAGTCCATCTCTTCTTGCTCTGGTGAAGGCATCTGGGGCCGGTCTAGGCTCGCAAAGGTGTGTTGCATTTAGGTAGCATATTCTACTGCTCGCGGTTGTCAGTCCATTTCTGCTGCTGCTCTCCTAAAGCCTATTTTTAACCAACCTTGTTATTGTGCCTTGCATCTGAATCCTAACAACATGATACCAGCAAAATGGTGGCCACCTGATGCAGGGAACATTACATACGTTGTAGCATCAAACATGATGACATCATCATCTCCCATGTGATAGCTGAGGCCCAATCACAGCCCTCAGTGGTGACCTGTGGACCAAAGATGTCAAACGATGTGGGAAGAAGACTGGAACGCTGGAGAATACCATGACATAGCCAAGGAAAGGTGAGAAAATGTTTTTTTTTTTTTTTGTTTTTTTAATTTCACACATCTTTCCTGGCCTATAGAGACCTCAGTGTACAACAGTTATCCTCACCCTGCAGTTTCAGTTTGGACTGAATAAATTTGGTCTGAAACAAGTTTTACTGGCAAACCTTGTAAATATTAGTGAAACAACTCTCACGAGGTTTCCCATTCAATAGAGATAACCAGCTTTGCAAAAGTACATGATTTTTTTGCTACTCTGTCATGAGATGTTTATTTGGTAAGTGTGCATATGTGGTCACCCAATGGTTGAGAATTTTAGCCTTCAAGGGTTTTGATAGAATTTCGTGAAAAAGTATTGAATTTGTATTGTGAGAGATCAGAGTCCTTAAAAACATTTATGGAAAGGTGTCAATTGTAAAGCAAATCTGTAGACAAGCAGCTGCTCTGACAAGATGGCTGCCCCTATAATCATGCAAAAATAATAAGATAAAAAATATACAGCAACTGAAATAGAGTAAACAAAGTAAAGAATAAGTTTTATAAAGTTTAATTAGCAAAAAGAAAAAGGCAATAAATTCCTTTAAGAGCTACTTTTAAGCGCTCAAGAAAAGCCAGTACTTTTGGGTCACCAGGGAACAATATCAACTCGATAGCATTGGCAAATTGACAACATGATAAGACGTAAGGCTTTTTTTCTAGGGATATGCATGGTTTTGTGTCTGAATCTAGCTAAATAAATGAACCTTAAAAGGAATTCTTAGCTAAGGAGTTTCTGTGCCAATATCTAGTATATATGTATACAAGGTAACCTTTTCTAATTTCCGTTAATATTCATGATACATACATCCGCTATTATTGTTTAGTCATCCTCTTCATTTGACTCCCCGATAATCTATTCTTTAATGCATAATAATGATAGATTTCCTTTACATTCAGCCTGAACTTACAATAACCTCAGTGACGCAAGATGTTTTAAGTACAGTTAAAAAGTGCATTACCTGATCATTATTCCTTAGCAAATGACTCATAAAGTAATATATAGTGATACCAAAGAAAATTATGCTTTGAAATGTCTACAGAATTTCTCATTAGCGCTTCTTAATATAGTATTTTGAGCAGGGCTATGCCCTGATATTTTGCACTTGACTGACTAGACATTTAATACATGGCGATCGCTGCTGACTTATATAAACATAGGTCAAACGTGGAAGACCAGGTCGAAACGGAAAAAGTGGTACAGCTGAAAGATTACACAAAAGAAATATAGAACAGTACCATATTCTTGTTCTTAGCATATTATATGGATAATAGTGTTATTTCTTAATTTTAGCTACTGTTAAAAGGTTTTTTTTTTTTTGCATTATAGGAAGCGATGGCTATATCATCAGGGTATGTTGTTAGGGTCCTAATGTAGAATGCTGGAGCTGTACAGGGGCTTTACTTAAAGGGGTTTTCCAGGCAAAAAACTTTTTTTTTAAAAGGTATTTTAGTGCTGTTAATGGGTTAATAATTGCTCCAAAATACCTCTAGCAGTGTTTTGAGTGATTTCTGGCTTTCTCTTGGCGTCTCTTAGCATCCTCTACATTTGTTTACATGGCTAGCTTCCTGCTTCCCTAGCCTACAACTCCCATGATCCCCCTCTCACTCCCCCCTCCCTGTTTTCCTAGCTAGCCCATGGACTACTAGCTCTATCTATCTACCTATCTACCTACCTAACTCAGCCCCAGTCCCCCCCCAATCATACTTACCTGTCTTCTGTGTCCTGGAGTTTATTTTCTTCTGTCCCACTGGCACCTTCTTCTGTTGACTTCTTGCGCATGCGTGGTATGTGTTCTTCGCTTCTGCTGGCGACTGTACAATAAAGCTCTATTGAGCAGGTGCCGGCAGAAGTGGAGGAAGTGATGCTTCATGCCAGAAGACTGAAGATGGGTAATTATGAGGGGGGATGGATACGAGGGGAGTATTGGTGATGCTTCATTTCTGGAAATGCGGAAACAGAATGCACCAGATCATCAGAAAATGTGACTGGGGCAGTCACGTGATCGCCCCAGGTGTATAGGTAAATATACATTTTTTTTATGAAGTCAATTAGAAGTTAGGTGGGGGGAGGGGGTTTAGTTTAGGGTTTGAGTTTCAATTTATGCTGGACAACCCCTTTAAAGGAGTTTTACCATTACATACACTTGTTCCCTAGGAGATAAGTGCTACCTTACTGATGGTCTAACTGCTGTAACCCCCAGAGTGGAGGAGAATGGTGGTCTGAAAGTTCCCCTGCATCCTCCATATAAATGAAGCACCAGTGCGGTTGCATGCTCGACACTTTGTTCACCTCTAATTGTTCGCTGCAATCTCACAAAGCCCCATAGAAGTGAATAAAGCACTGGTCATGTAAGTATACTGATGCTTCATTCACAGGGAGGATGCAGGGGAACTTTCAGACCACCGTTCTCCTCCACTCTAGGGATCCCAATGGCCTGACCTCAGCAATTTGACACTTATCCCATGTAGAATGCAAACTTTTCCTATTTGGCTTTCCATTGATTTTTATGGAAGTATCAGAGAAACTGATGGAAAATTTAGAAAAAACAAACAAAAAAAAGTTTTAACAACTGAGGAAACCAATTATATTAAAGGAAAACCTATACGAACATCACAGTTAAAAAGTGCCCTTATATAAAGATGTGCTCTTATGCTCAAATTGTGTCTAGAACTTTTTCGTACTTCATTGTATCATGTGTGATTTACGGTGGGACTTTTTGCAGTGTCAGAGTTGCATTCTTTGCAGACCTCCCAATAAAAACATCAATCTTTATTACTCTGCCCGCTCAGTAAATCAGCCAGGACTTTGATGGATGCACCTTAGGAAGTGAGAAGGAAAAGGGATTTGGATTCCTACAAGTATTTGTCAACGCTTGTACACATAATTAAAGCTTGGGTTTAAGGTTATGTTCACATGTTTTCTACACTGAAAATATGGCTTATTCCAGTAAATGGGAACGTAAAAATGTGTTCACAATAAAATATGTATTTACACCTGCAGAAAATATACATGAATGTTAGAATGTGCTATTTGGAATATGGATTTTAGTGTCCCATCTGTTGCAGATTTCATAAAGATACAGCATTTTGTAGATTTGCATGTAAACAGGTGATAGTATTTTACACAGACACCTGTAATGTCTGAACATAATTCTAACAAAGATTGTATTTTTCAAAGGAAAAAGTTCTTTAATCCCTTAAAGGGAATCTGTCACCAGATACTAACATGTTAACCCAGTACTGCAGATAGGTTAGGTTCACCTAAAACTGTGTTTTCCCCTTGTGAATCACTGCCTCTGTTGCCAAGATATTGTCTTCTTTGTCAATATGCAAATGAGCTATTTGGAGTGACAAGAGCGTTGCCACTTACCTCTTTGGAGCAATGGTAATGCCCTTGTTGCTACGAAGAGCTCATTAATATATCGTCAAAAGTTGTTGTTTTTTTTATTATTTGTAGGGATGAGCGAACAAAGTGGAATTCGATACGAATTTCATGAAATATTCGATTCGCATCGAATCTGGATTTCCTCACGCTTCGTGGTAACGAATTGCATTTTCTTCAAAATGGCTGCTGCACATGTTAGGACATGGGACAAGGAACTCTGGGAATGTGGCATTTAAGCAGTTCCGCTATTACAGTCCACTCCAGTAGGTCTATCTCAGCAAAGAAAACCAAATTTCGATTGTTTTTTTGCTGCAGTGTGCATGAGTTACTCCAAAAGGGACCCACTGGGGCTCTGTCGCCCGAGGGTCCACACAAACCTGGAGCCGGACCTGAGCCCACAATGCAACACTTTACACCGAAAAACAGACAGTGTTACTGTGAAAATCCTGTAAGTTGTTGATGCCCATGTATAATTTGCACGGTGACTCACATTGTTGTCAGACATATTTATTAAGTGGTAATATGTCAAAAAAATGATTAAAGAGGACATTTTACGTCCTCATGTATATGCTGTTTTACATACCGCTAGAAATCCGACAGCGCGCTGAATTCAGTGCGCTGCCGGCTTTCCTGGTATGTACCCCGGGGCTGGAGATATCAGTGGTCTTAGTTTTAGTTTTAGTTGTGAGTAATGCCCTCCCTGACAGTATTCCTCCATAGCCCTGTACTGGGGGGCGTTCCTCATAGCTAAGCGTCATCGCTGAATTCAGCACGTTGTCGGTTTTCTATGTAAAACAGCATATACATGAGAATATGAAAGGTCCTCTTTAACCTACTAAATTAACAATTGTGCTTCTAGGAGATATTATCACTAGTGAGAACTTGTGAAGATTGTTGTGACAACATGTGCTGTGCTTATAAGAGGATAATAATTAAAGATGGTGGATGTTAGATACATTAAGGTATACATAGCTACAGTATATGGCTTAAAGCTAGCACATACTCATTTCTCACCGTGATTCATCCAACCACAGGGCAATGCTTTTCACCTTCATTGTGAGCTATCTTGGCTGAAAGGTTACTTATTGGCATTGAGTAAAAATAAACATGTCCTCTTTATTCTGATAGAAACCTATTTTAAAGGGAATCTGTCAGGGCAATTTGGGACACTAAACCACCCACACGTCCATATGGACCTGGAGTTGTGTCCCAAATCACCCTGTTATAACGCCATCCATGGCCGCATTAAAAATAAAAAAGCTTTATACTCACCCTGCTGCTGTACTCCCCGCACCTGCGCAGTTCTTCAATGAAGCCAGAGGAGTACACCTCGGCTTCAATGCGCATGCCCCGCAATTACATAGTGAAGCTGGGGTGTCCATCTTTGGCTTCACTGAAGAACAGCGCAGGCGCCGGGAGGCGTGCCTCATGAATAAGCCGGACCGATCTCACCAAACAGCATCGATCGGACCCTTATCTAGGTAAGTATAAAGGTTTTTTATTTTTAATGCGCCTGCAGATTGCATTACAACAGGGCGATCTGGGACACTAAACCCCAGGTCTATAAGGACCTGTGGGTGGTTTAGTGTCCCAGATTGACCTGACAGATTCCCTTTAACTAGCAAAGTGGGATCTAAATTGATGTTTCTTAAGGTCTCCAAATTTTCTCCTATTGCTCTAAATTTAAAATTTGCTGTCCAAATTTTTTTTAGAAACACAGAAAGAGAGGGAATAGTTGATACTACTAGATCTGCAGAGGTTTGTGTGATCTAATATTCTAGGTCAGAAGAACAATACCAGTCTACATCTATAATAGAATAAAGTAATGGTGGACATACAATAAAGACTATTGCCGCTATTACCCTGAGTAAATCGAGGAAACATAAAAAAGGACAAAGGAAGGGAAATTCAAGAAATAAGTAATAATTTTAGTTTAACAATAAAACAACCAGAATAAAGGTAACCAGTGAACAGGTGGTCACTCTAGGTTTGGCTCCTGCCAGGTGAAACTATATACCACTGCTCCATTTTCATGTAAATATGCCATGTGAATAGTTGACGGAGTAATACAGATGCATCCACCGTTACCTTTCCATATATCACAATGGGGCACTTACTTATAGCAGTGTGAATCTGTCTTCAGTGAGACACCTTTTCTACTCTTTGTAGAGCTATTGTTACTCATAACCAGCTTCAGCAGTTCCTGTACAATGAAATTGAATGGACAGCCCCACACCAATAGTCCACATGGGTAACACAAACTTCTCTCACAGTTACTGCTGATGATTAGACATCTTCTGCCACACAGTTGTATTGAAGGACATGACAGCTCGTCCTCTCTGACTGTATACCTATGGTCTATTAGCTTATTTAAGAGAATATAAAGGAAAGATAATCACAGTGAAATTTCAGCAGGCAGAGATGGTGCTATGTTTAGTCACCATGTGATACAGTGTAGAAATATCATTGGATTTATAGAAAAACATAGAAAATGAGAAAGCAGAAATAATCTAAAAATCCAAATTAACGCTTTTATTTAAATCAGATAAAGTCTACACTGTAAGAAGCAAAAACATTATACATACAAGAAGTACAGAGTGTGGTATGCAGTCAACTGGGGAGTGCAATGATGGAAAGTTGTATTTCCATTGGAGGTTTTCTTTAAGGACTCCAATTTCTGACAATATACATTCACCACAATATGACATGCTATCAAAATCCTTGATAGACTTCAGTTCCCAGTGTTACCTTTGGGCTGCCAGAAATAATCTATATTGTATATATAACATAACTCTTGTTTCCTGGCAGAGTATTGAAAAATCAATTTAATTTCATCTTGCACCACCCATCTGAGAAGATATCAGGCCAAGAGGAAAGTCTGTTCATGACTATACGCCCAAGAGTATGAGTCACTGTTTCTAGTGTCTTTTCTCTTCTTAATACGGGGTAAATCAGAAGTGATTGATCAAATTTTAGAATCCATCTAAACTAGTAGAAGTTTTTAAAGGGAGTCCATCCCCAGAACCCATGCCCTGTTAATAATAACTAAATACACCAGGAGCCACTATATCAACCTAGCCTCGCAGATAGATAAGTTGGAGACACCTGAATTGAATGTTTTTCTCTCCTTGTGAATTGGTGCCTTTGTTGCCGAGATATTGCTGTTTTTATCAATATGCAAATAAGCTCTTTGGAGCAACAGGAGAATTGCCACTTACCCCTTTTCACAATGGTAATGCCTTCATTGATCCAAAGAGCTCATTTGTACACAATATTGGACTGGCTCACAAGAGTACCAAAGGATCCTTTGGCCCAGGCTCTAGCACAATAATGGCCCAGTATAAGACAAAATTTTAACAGGACTATGGTCTAAATCCTGAGGGTTGTTGGAGGGTGGGCCCACAGAATAATTTAATCTGGTGGGTTTATGGTTCTTTATCCAACTCTATATACAAAAACTACAATATCTTGGCAATGGAGGCACCAATTCACAAGGGGAAAACACTGATTCAATTGACCCTAACCTATCTGGGTTGATATGCTGGGTTCTAGTGACTGCCTCCCTTTAAGGTTACTACTACAATTTTTCTCCTTGAAAAATAATTTGCCAAAAGTTCATGTTCGTATTTTATGTTTTATTTTTCATTATATGACTAAAGGGAATGCTGTCACTAGTCATACGAAAAAGGTGGTGACAATATTGTAAATGCAGGTAGACAATCACAGAGAGAAAACACAAAGATGGTGAAAGTTATCACCTCCAACACATTTCTGTGTCTCCTGGTGTAACAATGGGAAAGCACTAACATTTTGTAAAATGTCAAATGAACTCCAAGTGGCTGTTCTGCAAATCTCAACTTAAAAATGTGTCCTGAGGCTGGCTATCATCTCTGCTAAGGCTCTGGTTGAATGAACTCTAATCTGACCCCTGAGCATAAGCTCAGTGAAGAATAACAATGCAAAATGCGTGAAGACAGCTATTTTGACATAGCTCTTCTGTAGATGGATTGATTTAATGTGTTGATGTCTCAGCTCAAAGTAGGTCTCCATGAGCTTAACTTGGATGAAACTAATATCCCGTGAAACAACTGGCACCTATATAGTAAAATTGTCATTTCTGTAAGGAACCTAATGACTGCAGGCTGTAAAGAAATGAGTTTGCCTTATATAAATCAGCTCATGAAAACCAGCAGGCTGTTATGTTTTTCTGAAATATAAAGTCTTCGGGATTACAGTTCCAAGATCCAAGAGATTCACCGTGACATTCAGCATTGTATTCTTTAAAACTTTGAAAATGAACACATTAGGGAAAAATGTATGCATATGAATTGTAATATTATAATATTCTGCTATGGCTTTTATATAGAAAAAGTACTTTTCAAACACATCTATTACATGGATAATATGGCATGAGTTCCAGTGATGCCAGCAATGCATGTCTGGGCACACTAACAATAGAGATGAGTGAACCTTGCAAGATTCATTTCACAAATATTACTGCCAGTATTTTTCTGATCAAACTAAAAGAGCTATTATTATATTCAGGTTCTCTTCAGACCATAGACTATAATAATCGGAGGCCCAAGTACATAAAAATAATGAACCGTCATGCTCAGCTTTCCTCACCTCTCCTAGGCTACTTTGCAGTCCAGTGTTTTCTTCTAGCCTCTTCTGACCTACTGGATGACATCATTGGCCCCAGAGGAGCCTGCAGTTGTGAATCAGCAGTCCCCTGGGGCCACTGTAGGTGATGAACCCCAAAAATCTTGGTTTTGACTGACCCTACTCATTATGAACTGGTTCACTCATCTCTTATAGGCAGCAAGATTTTTGGTCAATGACTGTTTTTATGCCATTTTTCCCAACTCAATTGAAAACCCTTGTAAGAAAAAGAAGGCCAGAACTCATTAGGAGTTATACAGGCACTTTGGAAATAGTAAGTCAACTATCTTACCTCATGAAGATCTCCGAAACTATCCTTACGTTATCAGGTCTCCAAATTTCTTAGCAAATAGCGCTCCTATCTTATATCAAAAGTTCCTTAAGGACTGCATCCACTGTCAACAGGGAACTACTGCAGGGTTTACTTAAAGGGTTATAAGTCAATAATAGAGATCTACTCCGTAATGTATTTATCCCCAGGATTTTATATATAACAAAGGGCAACATAGAAGCGGTTCTTTACTGTAAAAGCAGTAAGACTTTTGTCCTGAGAAAGCTGTCACGATGAAGTCACTCAAAAGAGGCCTAGATGCCCTTCTTGAGTATAAGAGTGTAATAATGTCACAAGTTATGGCTATGAAATTTCTACAGAAGGGTCATTGATCCAGGCATTTATTCTGACTTTCTTTTGCTCTATAAAATTATGCCTACACATTGGATTGCATGTTTCATGTGAAAGGTTCCCTTTAAAGGGGTTGTCCCATTAATTACAATTGTTGATAGGGGACAAGTGTCACACTGCTATGGTTCCAACTACTGGGCCCCCTCCTCCATGTGACTGGAGTACCTGTGCACTTGCATGACCGGCGCTCCAGTCACTGCTATGGGGCTGTCGGGGGCTTACAGACTTTATAGTCCCAGCAACCCCATAGCAGTGAATGGAGTGCTGGTCATACAAGCACACTGGCACTTCATTCACATGAAGGAGGCATAGGAGACTTTTAGTCTCTCATTCTTCTAATCACTTGGAAACCCAATGCATGGACCCCCTGGCAATCTGACACTTATCCCCTGTGGATAATGGATAAGTGTATTTAATGGGGCAATCCCTTTAAGCTAAAACAAAAGCAAAAATAGCTTTATAAAAAAAAAATATGGTATAATATGATTCATTGCGATTTTTCTATATGTATTGTCAAAACAACAACAGCAAGTATTATTATTATTATTATTATTATTATTATTATAACACATTATTATTATTATTATTATTATTATTATCACAATTAATATTCAAAATTTATTTAATAAATGACATTTAATATCAGAACAGCCTCAGTACAAGCTGCCATACAACTAGAGGATTTATATGTCTGGAAACGATTTTTTTTTCTCTTGGT
Source organism: Leptodactylus fallax (assembly GCA_947044405.1). NCBI lineage: Eukaryota > Metazoa > Chordata > Amphibia > Anura > Leptodactylidae > Leptodactylus > Leptodactylus fallax. Next base: position 81,559 of record CAMRHE010000162.1, on the reverse strand, counting down.
CAATACTGAGCTAACATTAGTTTAGTAGTATGATCATTATCATAAATGTGTTATCTTATGAATAATAATAATGAATAGTGCCTTGACAAATGACAATATAGATCTTCATCATTTATTCATTCATTTTGTACCATTTTCGTTTCATGCTTTACTTATTGTAAGGTCAATAACAAAGAAGAGTCTAAGAATACATAATGGTAGCTTTCTGTCAATGGTTCTACAAGTCACGAGCAGATTGGAATTACATGCTCTATCCTTGGCTGGTGATATTTAATCTTGTAGCCTCCTAATATTCTGCTGTCCTATCACTCTAGTTCAATGTTACCAGTGTCAGGATGTCATGATCCCGGGGTCATTCCTCTATGTGTGTTGTGGTACTGAATGCTTAATCACATATTTTTATGCTGCAATTTCCCACAATAAATTCTAGTACATGTTTCAATATAACTTCTCCAGGATTGATTCATGAATAGATGGACAATTCACATTCATGTAATACATTTTAATATCAAGATGGAAGATGTATCTGCTGTATATTGTGGAATTCACTTGGAACCGAGGAGGGTGTACTGAAATCTACACAGCAGAGTGAAAAATGTTTCCAGTATGGAATATTTATACACAATTTACAAATACTAGAAATTCAAGTAAATTGTGGCCAATTTCTGGCTTAATGGGAGTCTGTCACGAGGACCAAGTATATTAACCCAGCCCCTGAGGCAGATACAGTAGGTTAGGAACACCTGAATAAAACAGTGTTTTCCCCTTGTGAATTGGTTAGTGTTTTTGTGAGTATGCAAATGGGCATTAAGAGTGTTGCTGTTGTTCCAAAGAGGTAAGCGGCAATGTCTTTGTTGTGCATTTGCATATTCACAAAAATGGCAATAACATCAACTGAGGCACCGATTCACAAGGGGAAATCACTTGAATTCAGGTGAACATAACCTATCTAGGAAGCTAGGTTGATATGCTGGGTTCTGATGACAGGCTCCCTTTTAATATTTTACCTGGTTATTATTATAGACATTTCCATACAACTGTAGTAATACTTGACAGTGTCTGAGAAGATGTGGAATAGTTGATAGCCCATTTACAAGAACGACACTGAATGAGGCTAAGCCGCAGCACCATACATATCCAATAGCACACACTGGCTTGGGCTTTGTTCACATCTGCACTGGAAGAACTGTTAGGAGCCTGCATCACAGTTTTCAAAAAAAAAAAAAAATGCACAAAGTGTTTGATTTTGAGATTAGCAAGCAAATTCTTAATATCAACCAATAAATCTAGAGCTACAAAACATATTGACACACCATAGTCTGGGAGTCATGGGACAGTACAGTTATCACCTTGGAAATATAGGATACCATTCATCACTTTGGTTTTATAGAGAGCACATCTTGAGGCCGGGCCCCACCTGGCATAAATGCCGCAGTTTGGCTGCCGTGGAAATGCTGCAGTAAAATGTTACAGTCCCTTCAAAGAATTTTACAGTCCCTGCAAAGTGGATGGGATTCTAGCAAATCCAATCCACACAATACAGAAAAATATGGACAGCGGAAATGTTGTGATTTTGAAAACCGTGACATTTTTGGAAATTGCAGCATGTCAATTATAACTATGGGAAATGCCGGCGGTTTCCTTATAGGTATAACTGAAGCAGAAAGTCCACAGAAGAAATCCCTGTGAAAAGCACTGCAGGAAAAACCGAGATGCGTGTTCGCCGTGGATTTTCCTGCAGCGCTTTTTAGCTGTGGACCACTACGTGGGACCTTATCCTTAAGGGGCTTTACATGCATTAGATGCAGTTACACAGTTTCGTCCACTATTTACTTCCAGTAACTTCCCAGGTCAACCAAAAATTCAGAAAAATCTAATAGCAACTGTAATAGCAGTAGGGAGATGAAGTCATGGTACAATACAGACGTCTTCAAGGTTCACTAAGTAAGTAGCTGTCACTAGGTAGGGTAAAGAGAGCTTGCAAATAAATTTCATAGCTTGAAACACTTCACTATTTTTGTGTTTCCTGATGTCCTTCTACATTTTATATATTCTTGATAAAACTTGGTAAAAGCCTTTTTTACCTGTTCTCTCCAAATATAAGTCAAGCAAATGTCTCAACTATAAGAGGAAATGATTTAGAATTAGAGAACATTTATGCAATCTTCGATATACTCAGCACTGGTTTAGCTTCATGAGGCCTGTAGCTTGATATAAAAAAGCTCACCATCAAATATACTCAGTTAGCCTCTAAAAGGTATCGCCTGATTTCTTCACTCTTCCCATAAAAAGGCCTAAAGCAGAATAAAAATAATGAATGATTTAACTGAATCATATTGGTCATGCCTGGACACAAAGATTTGGCCGTGACCATGGGATGACCAGTTATTATAGAGGGCCTTTCACCATCTCCACCAACTTCAACTCTTTGCATCCTTCAGTAGGTGTTGCACCATTGATTCTGGAATAGTTCTGGAGTAGTTTCTTCTCTAGCCCTTACCATTCCTGAGCCATCGATACTGTTAGATTTTGCACCAAATAATAGGATCAAATTAGGATCTGTACTGTCAGGTGGGTAGTCCTTGCTGAGGAGACAGGCAGGGGCCACCCACCTGACAGTAGAAAGCCTAATTAGCATATTGAGTACTGAAATTAACAGAACAGTGAAGGCTAAAGGAAAATTCTAACTGTGCTGGGATCAGTGGAGTGGCACCTATAGAAGGTCACAAAAACTTGGAGTTCTTGGAGGTGACAAACGAACCTCTGTAAAGAAAAAGAGCCACTGAAAGAGTTGATAGGTTAAGTGTCAAGATAGCAATTGCTACATTTATACATGGACAAAGGATTTAACACTTTCTTGATCATTTTGTCAATATAATTTAATGACTGCTGGAAATTTACATAAGTTTTTTTTTTTTTTTTTTAATATATTTCTATTATATTACTTATGCTACTTATGTTCACATCAGCGCCCGGGTGTCTGTTGTCCTGGTCTGTTGGAGGACCAGAATAAAGGACACACAGACCGCTAAAATAGCAGTGCCCGATGGATCTCATTGATTAGAATTGGATTTATGGGGTGTCCGCTGTTTTAAAATGAAACCACTGGACAAAAGGTTGGACTTGCAGCTTTTCTTTGTCTAGTGATTTTTGGCGGTCACTGTGACGGAGTCTCCAAACGGCCTCTACGGTGAAAATGTGAACCCAGCCTTATTTACTTTATATTAATGCTTTATTTTGCACTACATTTTATACAATGATACAATTGCGGGATTAGTAGAGGAGAGATTAGGCTTTGTGTTCTTATCTTTTAGATAGAAGCCATGCGTTGCCATAAGAGAGAAAAAATTTATCATAAATGTGTTGCTCCAACTGTAAATAGTGTATATATATTCTATACAAGTTACATCTTTCACTCTGATGTATAGATTTTCGTATAACTTTTATGGTTTATGTGGATTCCACAATATGTTTTACAGCAGACACATCTTCCATCTTGCTGTGCTGGGACCCCACCCAAGCCCAACAACAGGGCTTTGCTTCTACCATCCTGAATTAGTACAGTCCGAGCATGCACACTACTGCTCCATTCATTCTCTATGGGAGTGCCAGAATAGCCAAATACCATCTCTGTTACTGTCATAGAGAATGAATGGGGCAACAGAGTGCATGCTTAGCCTGCTGCTCCTTCAGGATGGGAGAATTGGAGCCTTATTCTTGGGATCAGTGAGGATCCCAGCAGACAGACTTCCACTAATCATGAGGCCATGCCCCATCATGGAAGAACTTCAGAACTTGGTACAACAGAGTGAATTAGTTATGTCAGATATAATATATCACAGGTCCCATTTTGACAATTTTTCTGTCGCAACTGAAAACACTATTGGGAAATCTCCAACATGACTTGCACAATTTGTAATCTTGGGTCAAAAAGTTTCTCAATTTGAGCAGTAAAAAATGCAGATAATCCCTCCACCAGAAAGAATATAACCGGCTTTCAGATGGGTGAAATTTCTAATCTTGTTTCCAGGCTCTGTAATGAGTCAGACATTTACGGTGACCTAGAAAGACTGATGTCTTCCTTTTGGTGGCGAGATTATTCGCATATAGTAAGTATTGCCTATAAGACTCGCTACACCATCTCCACAACATCTCTACAAGAAGAACCAGCATTCTCATTCATCTCAGAGGCCACTGAATCATTTGGATTTCCATTTTCCCAAAAATAAACTTCAGACCAAGTTCCTTTCATGAAAACTATACATTTCATACCGTCTCGCCATATGCAATATGAATTGCTAAATAAAACATAGACATAATCTGAATACAAGACACTAAAGAGACTGATACAAAATGCATTCAAAGAAAATATATTGAAATAAATTATTCAGGCTGGAAATGTATGTATTATTAAAAATGCTGGCTTGGAAGCAAATTAATTTTTTGCAGCTCAGACAATGTCAGCACTTCTGATGACTTTTCCTCTCTTGTGTCTCGGGATCTAAAATTAAAGAATAACTTGTTTATTACAGAAGCCTGTTGCTACTATAAAATTCTGTGTAGAGATCTGGTCACTGTCAAGTGCATGATAAAAGGGGAAAAAACGTAATTATTGGGAAAAGGTGTTAATTTCATCCTAAAGGCTACTTATCTGGGAACTTGTCCTTAATAAAAAGTAAAAGCCACTTCAACAAGTAAGGTAGCAGCAGTAAATTGGTATAAACACCTGTTCTAATTCTAATGTCAATGACATCTTACTTTACTTGTTGGTTCGCTGGATTTTCCAAAGTCAAAACAATCAGTGAACTCTGTAAAAAGGTTTTCGTTCTGCGGGAAGCTGCTGTGGCATTACTGTTCTGATGTTCTTATGGCACCAGCCTGGCACAGGTTAGAATGCTAGCTAAAGTTCACAAAAGCGGAAAAATAATACAATAAAGTACAGGAACAGAATAAGAAGCTATAGAGGAGCTTGATCTGGGGTCAAATGAAGTTATAGAGGACCTTGATCCTGGATCAAGTTATAAAAGTTAATACTGAAGATACCTGCAAGCATACCAAACTTTTTACTTAACTTTAAGGGTGAGCAAAAGTAACTGATTTATCTATGGCAGCAAACTATGTCTATTGACAGATTAATTTATTTAATTGGTTGGAAACTGAAATGTACTTGTTTTTGTAGTCAGCAGATACTTTCAGTACCTTAAAGGGGTTGTCCGGGATAAATTAAAACCCCCTCTCCCCACCTAACTTCTAATTTACTCCCTTTAAAAAAAATTGTATATTTCCCCATATGCCTGGGGCGGTCATGTGACTGCCCCAGGCACATTTTCTGATTTCCTGGTGAAGTTCCATTTCGCTGTTTCCAGAGACAGAAGGCCACCAGTACTCCTCTCTCACACCCCGTCCCCCTCCCCTCATACTCACCAACGCTCATTTCCTCTTCTTGTGATGGGCGTCGCTTCCTTCACAAGGGAGCCAAGCCGGAACCTGCACAATAGAAGGCCAGCAGAAGCAAAAAGAAACAGCCTTCTATTGCGCATGCACCAGTTCCAGATCCCAGGTGCAGGCAGAAGAGTTCACAGCGGCACCTCAAAGTCGTCTCCAAGACGAGAAGACAGGTAAGTATGATGGGGTGGGAAGGGGGTTGGGGCACTGAGTTAATTAGCTAGCTAGGTGGGTAGGGCTAACTAGGGAAACAGGGGGGTTGTGAGGGAGGAAGTGAGAGGGGGGATCTGAGTGAACTGCAATGCATCATGGTAGTTGTAGGCTAAGACAGCAGGAAGCTACCCATGTAAACAAATGCAGAGGACACCAGGAGCTCCCAGAGAAAGCCAGAAATCACTCAAAACACTGATAAAGGTATTTGGCTGCACTATTTAACCCATTGATAGCACTAACAGACCTTTTTTAAAATTTTTTATTTTTTGCCCGGAAAACCCCTTTAAAGAGGACCATTCTCTACTTCCACCAACTCCAACTCTTTCCATTCTTCAATATGTGCTACATCATTGATTCTGGAACAGTTTAAATTTTTTTCTCTAGCCCCTACAGTTCCAAAGAACTTGGTGATGTTATTTTTAGGTGGGAGGTTCTTCGCTGTCTGCTGGGCCTGGACTGGAACAAACAGCCTGGGACACCCCACGTGACAGTAAAGAGGTTAAGTATATTGGGTGCTGAAACTAACAGCATTGATTATTCAGGATTATTAAGAGCTAAAGAAAAAAATTCCAGAATTAGTGGAGCGCCACCTATTGAAGGACACAAAGAGTTACAGTTCATGGAGGTGGTGAAAGGTCCTCTATAAACCTTGCAGTATGAGGGGTTGTTACTTTGCACAAGAAATAGTCTTCATTACCCACTGTTAATTTGTCAGCCCCGGATGACAATAAATTGTGGTTAATAATAATTCACAATAAAAAACAGCGTAATGTTAGGGCAGGTGGGTTTAGGCAACATAGTCACTAACAGTAGGTCAGGGCAGGCAGCGCAGAGATGGAAAAGGAAACAAATTAGGTTAGGAACAAAGTACGCAACTGGAGAACACCTTTGCACAAGAAATGGAACCTACTAAACATTATTAGGCCATGGTGGCCACTTCTAGTATACCAGATTTGTGCTAGGTAGCAGTGACTAGATCAGTAAAAAAAAAAACAAGGCACTTTCTTCAATAAAAAATATTATAGTATTTAATGATAAGATGATGGAATGTTTATTCTTTAATGGGTAGACAAGAATGCAGAGTAATTCCGTAAGAAGATTAACTTGCCCACAATTTATTCCTCATGGACTTTGATCATTGCAGTAATTTTCGGCAAATGAAATTAGGAGGAACTGGAGGGGGGAAGCTGGGTCATCAGAAAGACAAGAACAATAGGCATCACCTTCCGGTTCCAGTTCAGCTGGCGTGTTGTCCCTCCCTCTGTCAAATACCTTAGATGCCATGATTTATCACAGCATCTAAGTGGGTTAACTTATTGGACACCAACTGTCTCAGTCCCAGATCAGTCCTCTGATATCCCAGCAGGTTAGACATGAGGATTGCACAGCGCATAGTGCTGCAGTCTTCTCAATAACCATCATAGAAAGGTGACACATCTGAGAAAGTTCCCTGAATTGCCGCCAATAATTGTTTCGAGTCAAAAAGCAACAACAATGTGTGCACCGTATTGTCAGGATCAAACAAATGAAATCAGCAAACCATATTACTGCTATAGTAAGACTATAGGTTTGTTTCATAAACAGATTTTTCTCTAAAATTATTTATGACTGTAATCACCAGTAATTGAAAGAAATCTTCTCCTGGCCACTTAGCAGCCAAACTCATTTCTCGCATTTTGATATAGGATTATAATGTGCAACAGTAAAGGAATAGCTGCAGGGCGCAAAGTGTTAATGTAAATTGAGCTACATGCTAGTAGAAGTGTTAAAAACTGTTTTTCTTGTATTGATACTAAATTTGATGCATTTCCTCATAAAAATTATTGAAATTTTGTAGCCTTCAGTAAAAAAAAAAATGTGTGTGCCCTCCCAAGACTTTCTGCAGACATTTCATTTTAATATACAGAACAATTTGCTTTATAACTCGAAAAGTATAGGAATTCAGCAAACTCACTCAACATTTACCTAGAAACTTTAGGAATACAATGGTGTAACTGCTTTATCTCACTAAGAAAAATAGATATTTACAATAGATAGATAGATGCTGTCGATAGAGATCGATAGATAGATAGATAGATAGATAGATAGATAGATAGATAGATAGATAGATAGATATCCAAAGAAAAGGCAACACTCCAAAAAGTAAAAATCAATCAAATGAATTTATTCCATTTTCAAAGTTTCTATCCCCAGTCTGGAACCTTACTTAACGGGGTTGCCCAGGAAATTCAGTTTTCCACAAGGAGGTCGGGGAAGGTGAAAAAAAATACTCACTTGTCCCTGGTGCTCCAATGTCACCGTGTCTTGTTCCGGTGGAAATCCTTGCCTCAGCAGCCTATGGAAAGGACACAGGACATCACAGGTGATGTGAGTGACGTCCTGGTTCCTTTCCTTAGGACGCTGATTGGCCTCAGTGGTCAAATGGGCAAGTCTTCCGCCTGAAGAAGCCGGCAGGGGACTCCAGAGCACCAGAGACAGGTGAGTATGTTTTTGTTTTGTTTTTTCACCTTCTCCGGCCTCCTTGCGGAAAACTGTATTTCCTGGACAACCCCTTTAAGCAAGGTTCCATATTGGGGACGGAAACATGGCAAATGGACTAAATCCAAATGCTTGATTTTTACTTTTTGGAGCACTATCTTTTCTTTGGACCCTGACTTGACTGAGACTTGACCTTTTCTTTTTGAGCTTTCTCTTAAAGCTTGAGCATTATCTGACATCAAGACTCACTTCTAAGATTCTTGAAACATACACTGCAATACCAGTTGCTGCGATAGAACATCTAATTTTTATGATTTTACACTTCCGGCTTTACAAAATATTAAACTATGTCTATGGCCTTCACAAAATTACATATTATTTTTAAGTCCTTGGTGAGACCTTCTAGTTCTTATCCTGAATATTAAACACAATTCTCCCAAGACCCACTAAATGATAAATCTCTTATATTTAAATTAGAGAAGAAAAAAGAAGCGAGGAGAAAAAAAGACACAGCACTAGATAAAACTCACAAGCAGTGACATGTTTCCTACCAGAGGGAGATTACTACCTGACGGCTGCTCTTGACAGAGACATCCTTAGAGGACTTAAAATGTGCTGAACATAATTCTGCTCTTGCTTACTCCCTGAGCAATTTACTAACTTGTCAACTCCTCCTCCCAGGTGCCTGCAAAATCAATGGCAGGAAAGGCACGGTGGCCGAGTCATTCATTCAGAACCAGAGTAATGCATGACATATGTAAACTATATGCAGCAGCCCGGTACACATACATCATGGCGGAAGCTATAAAACTATTGTAAACAGAAGTATCATTCATATCAATGATTGACAGCTCTACTGTAATAGACATGCAATACTATAATGCCTCTATACATTTGTTTACATTCTGTTTTTCTTCCCCTGGGCTCCTTCTCCTCCAAATTCTTCATCTCTACCCTTACTATCCAGGTCCACTTCTATATTAAATTGATGCATAGAGTATATAGTAGCATTCATACATATTTCTATTTAAAAAAAATCACTTCTGTTATGAAAGGAAGTAATCGAATAATGGACAGGGGTAGGTTGCAACTGGTAACTGGTTTCCTTCTGCCTATGAAGCAGTTTATCCTCAAATCTTATCCAAAGTACAAGTGGTCCATCAGAGTACCAAAGAATCCCCCAGTGGACTTACTGATGTATTGACTATTACCATCGCTCAAAATTGGTTGAGGAGTCCAATTTCTCACAAAAAAGCTTGGCAGACTGCAATTCATCACCATTGATACACTTCGACACACGTTGGATGGACATCGCATGACAGAGTATCACAGAGTCATGTTGTTTGGAAAAGCTGAAAACAACCAATGAGCGGAAGAGATCACAGGTCAGCATATGGTAATTAGCCACGTTATCATGTGGCCGTATCCTGTTTTTTTCAGTTTGAGCCGTTGGTTGTTTTTGGATTCCAAAACCTTGGTTTGTCCCAGGAGCAGTTTTCAGTGACCGCAGCTACCTTCTGGGAATTCCTATGCTGTCAGAGTTGTTGTGTTCAAACACAACTGTAGAAGATGAGCACCCATCACACAAGGGTTGCTTTCCATTGGGGTCACTTAGGTTTCTGTTTTATAGTTCCACACAGGGAGCACTCTATCTGATTTTTTGCAGATATGGAGTTTTGAAAAGCTGGTGATCTTTTGATATACATATTTGGACATGTCTAGACAAGAAGAAGCATAATGAAGGATTGATTTGTAAGCTTGGGTCAATCCTTTGCTGCTAGAATCTAGTTCTCATTGTCAGAATTACAAATAACATTTTTTAGATCTTTTTGATATTTCCTTTATAAACAACAATATACAGAACTGTATCAGAATTCTCCTCAGCGGTATGAAGTAGTTGAATACAGCTTAGCAGTATGAATCAATATAAAGTTTGCAGGACTGTTATGAAATGTCTGTAGTGCATTACTGTAATGTATATTGGCTTCTGTTAAAATGTGCGAAGTGAGGGAAAAGGAGTGTGAAAATTAGGAGGGTTATCAGTCTTTTTGTTAGAAGAGTCCCATGATGATAAGTGTATCTCGGTGAGCGTGCCACTAGTGTTCAGTCACCCAGTCACCCTATAGTACCAACACAGGAAAAATAAATTATTATACAGAACTTACTGAAACCAATGAACCTGCACCCCATTCTGGCCAATAGATGAGGATTCTGATAGAGAGAACGCTAAATATTCAAAATATTTGAAAATTGGTTTTCTAACCCAGAAAATTCCTATACAGTATATCATAAGAAAGGCATAAAAACAGACAGATAACAGACTTGTGGTGGGCACTGCACATCAACCCATGCATCCTGGACTTTAATCATTTTGCAACTTTCTTATTTATTGTATGATCCATCTCTATTATAATCCCTCCATCTTTTTGTATCTTTCGGTTGCGGTTTATGACACATTGAGTAAACTTTTTCTTTCTGGTTGTTTATTTATAAAACAACAATAAGGAATACCTAATTGATCTGCTCATGTTCGCCTCAAGCTTTTAAGACTTAAGGGACCAGCATATTATTTACCTAATTTGTCATAGGGGGATATTTACCAAGAAGTCAATGAGAAGAATAAGAATATATAATCTACTTAGTTTGACTGTTATAGACATTTGGAATTCTAAGGTTACAGGAAGTAAATGATGATTTTGAAACCTTGAAAGGATATCACAATTGCTAAATACTATAAGTGATAGTGACTACATGTAATGCATTCAGAAAGTCTTCAGACCTTTACATCATCCCCCATCAATCTGCGCTTAATACTTCATAATGAGAATTTGAAAACAAAATTTTAGAAATATTTGCAAATTTATTAAAAAAGAAAAACTAAGATTTTACATGGACATAAGTATTCAGACCCTTTGCTATGAGATTTGAAATTTAGCTCTGGGGTCCGGAATTTCATTGGTCGTCTTTGAGCTGTTTCTACACTCCAGTTGGAGTCCCCTTGTGACAAATTCAGCTGACAATTCACATCAGAGACAAAATCAAATCTCAGAGACAGAATTGTATAGAGGCATATATCTGAAGAGTGGTACAAAAAAACTCTATTCTGCATTGAAAGTTCCTGTTAGGTAGTTGTCCAGTCGGGCAGGGGTTAATTATTCTCTGCCGGTACTTTCTGCCTTAGGGAGGGGTTTTCCCTGTGCCTCTGCCCCACCCTTTGTGCTATATATACTTGGGCTTCACACTTGCACTCTGCTGGTTATACTTGTGTGTCCAGTCATTCCTGTGCTGTTGGGCCTAGTACTCAGGTTTTGTATGCTTCTCTCAGTGTACGTTTATTCTTGGATTTGCTGTCTGGGGGTCAGTGCAGGGGACTGCTAGTTTATTACTTTTCTTCTTTCAGGGTCAGCTCCCAGGGATTCTAGTCAGGTTCCTGTGAGGTGTCCTCTTTTTAGAGGAAAACTCTGGCGTTAGGCAGGATCAGTCAGGGCGGATCACAGGGTGATTTCTATTGTTATTTTCTCCTGCCTGCTCTGTTTCATTTACTCCGTTATTTTGACTACCCTTTGTTTGTTTCTTGTTTCTTCAATAAACCAGTTTATTTTGCATGTTTTTTTATTTTTCATTCGGTTCAGGGACAAACATAACAGTTCCCAAGACCAAGACTCTTTCTAGAGCTGGCTGCATCACCAAACTGCGTAACCAGGGAAGAAGGGCCATAGTAAGAGAGTTGACCAAGAACACGATGGTCATTTGGGCTGAGTACATGTGCTAAAGTGGTCACAGGATGTTCTATGTGTTGTATATGAGCTATAACACAAACGTGCAATATGTCATACTAGTAGAAGATACAAATGCAATACAAGGAAAGATACATTCAGCTGAAAAGTAAAGATAAGGTTGTGTTGCATCATGAATCACCAAATCAGGTATACCAGGTAAATGAGGCTGAGGGCAATCTGCAGATGTGATAGAGTCTCAATTCTTAATTGTCAAGTTCCTCAAATTATGTTACTGTATGTTCCATTTTTTTAGTTCTTGAAATTATACAATTTACCTACACACAAAAGGGTATTTGAAGCTTTTATTATTCCTCTTCCCATATTTGTACCCATGCTATCTAGTCTCACTTTACCTGTTTTTGGACGTTTTGTTGTAAATGTTTATTTCTATATTTATTATTGAAAAGAAACTAAGTTGGAACCTTGTTGACCTATCAACTAAATATATTGGTTTTAACCATTCTTGCCACCTTTGAAGACATAACTTCAAGTTCAGTTGTTGCTGAGGTGTTTCCAAACCCCTTATCAAAATGTCTTCCCATTGGGTCACTAATGCTTGACTGATCGAAGACTTGGAGTCATATTTCCTGATTATTGTAACTTTCTGGATACCACTGAAAGAGGCCAGATTTATGAAGAGATGGACAATGGACACAATACCTCCTCCATCCCACAAACATAGCCATATTTAATTTTGTAGACAATCAAAAGTTAAACATTTTTGCAAATATATATAAATTAAAATTTTGCAGAGATTTGAAAAAAATCTCTAATTCCATCCCTAACCTGCCATCATTCTCTTATCTGTTATCATTGCTGGACATGTCAGGAGAACTAAACTGGAGATCAGTTAAATCTGGTCACATCTGTATTATCTCTGGTTTTCTATATAATTACAACTAACACTGTGCAGCTACAGATCTTGAAGAAGCAAAATTTGACAAATGTAGCAGAGTTGAGTATTTCTGAATATATACATAAATAATTGTATACCCTTCAACATCTTTTGTTTCACATCAAAGAATACAGCGTTGTAAACATTCCGAAAACTAATAATAAAAGAAATAACTTGGGAACAGAGAAAACTGCAGTGTGCAATAAATCTAAATAACGATCTATGCAGGCTGAGTTGCATCCTTAGTATTAAGGTTCCAGTCAGTAATCTTATTTTCTTAGCAGCTCATGTTATTTGTTGTTGTTGGCTTTAAAACATTGTTAGCCCTAAATAAACACATGTAGATGGTTTTATGGAAAACAAAGGCTTTCTGCACTGCGCTCATTACATCTGGAACAATATGTAGAAATATTTTCTTGGGTAAAAAAAAAAAAAGAAAATATAACAGAAATATAAAAAGTGTTCACATTGATCAAAATAAAGATGTTTAATGGTGTTTACTAAAGTCAAGAAAATAAGAAGTCACGGCAGCTATGGAAAACCTTGGCATAAAGGGACTCTGAAGAGGAAGTAGTAGAAGGATTATAAAGATACCCTTGTTTAGACTGAGGCAACCGTAACGCTCAGCTGATCACCAATAAAATGGTTAGAAAAAATCTTTAAAACTCAACAATATTTTTAGTTATTTATATTTGCAAAAGTGTTCATGGGAAAAGCCATTTAACTGATCTAATTTAGTCAAAAGGTTATTCAAATCTCCAGGATTATATCAAAACTTCAAGCTATCTGAAGTATTACCCAATGCATTGCTTTATCTATCTTGCCCTGTTTGGTAGATACAGGTAAACATCTGTCTTCAGTGTTTACGGCTCATTGCCTAGGTATCACACCACCTCATTGGTCAGGATTCGTTCACATCTGCGTCTGTACGAGACTCCGTCACAGTTTCCACCTGCAGGGGGGACTTTTCTCTCTGCAGATTCAGTATAAAATTGGTGGAAACCTGCTGGACACCCGCTGTACCCCATTATAGTCTATGGGTTCTTCGGCTGTTCGTGGATAACCGCTGTTTTAGTGGCCGGGTTCTTCGTCGTTTGGGTCCCACAGCGGATACGAACGACGAAGGGCAGTAGAAAGTTTGAACCTGACCTCAGGCTGATAATTCAGTCTCCATTTCCAGCCACATATATTCTCTTTTACTTTTGCTGCAAAGTATTTTCAGTTGCTGAGCCCTGACAAGGGCTAGAACAGTGCTTGCTCAGTGCCTCTGATATTTCTGAATGTATATCCAGAGATAATTATGCAATTTAGGACAAGCATAGCATACGTTGCTGGCCTAAGTTAGAAACCAGGATTTGGAGGAAGAGGAGATAGAAGAGAAGAAGAAATCAAGAGATGAGAAAACTACTTTAAGAACGCCAACCAAGGGAATACAATATTGCAGCATGCTAATTTTTGGCAGACTGCATTCCACAGCAACACCTTTTGGTGGCCAAACAGACACACGTATTATGTCACTTTTTGATACTACATCACAAAACAATATTGAATTGAAAAGCTGGTCATTTTATATAGATTAATAAAGGATATTGCAAAAAAGTTCAGCTACACAAATGTGCGAAGAAGTGGAATGACACATTAAAGATGCAGAAAACAGTTCATGCTGCCTACTTAAACGGGTTGAGTTTAGTAATATTTTGCACAGTGATTCTGGAATTTCCTGGATACACTATCGCTAAGCGTTTTATACTTGCACATATTCAACAATAGTCATGATGAACAGACAGTTTGAAGTCTTTAATAATTACTTTGTAAAGGAAACTCACTGAATGCCTTTGTGTTTATTCAAGGATGAACATGAAAGAGGCAGTTCAAATGTTTGCTTTGTGCAATGTTTTCATTCTTACATAGCACAACAGAAACCATATGGTTCAGAGGGAGAAGAAACATGTCACTTTATCGTAATAAGATTACGATAGTCTGGAGAAGCCCTCTCAATGAGCTGAGTACCACAAGTGATTGAACTAAAGCCAAACAAGGAGATTTCTTTGCTACTTGAATAAATAAATACAGAAAAAAAATAATCTAGACTTATGTCTTATGACTACCGTGTTTCCCCGAAAATAAGACACCCCCGAAAGTAAGGCATAGGAGAGGTTTCGGAGAATTGCCTAATATAAGGCATCCCCCGAAAGTAAGGCGTATGTTCCCGAACAGAACATACGGTATATACGATATGTGAGGCCGCGGGATTGAACCCCACAATCTCTGCTATCATTATACTCCGGGGTCTTTTCAGACCCCGGAGTATAATATCGGCGGCCCAGGGGAGGCGAGCGAACATAAAAAACTATGTGCTTACCTGTCCTACGCTTCTCCAGGCTTCGGGCCTGTTTGGTGACGTCGCAGACGTCAGCGGACGTCATTTTGCGTCGCGACGCCGGCCGGATCATGTGACGCGGCCTGGTCTAACAGTGAAGAAGGCCGGAGTAGCGCACGGGCATGCACCGGAGCGAGGAACAGGTAAGCAACGTTGTTTTTTTATGTTTCTATCCTCCCCTGGGTCTCCGATCATTATACTCTGGGGTCTGAAAAGACCCCACAGTATAATAATTGTTCATGGGTGGTCCACTATGGGGCAAACTACTGTGTGCAGGGGCCACTATGGGGAATGATACTGTGTGCAGGGGCCACTATGGGGAATGATACTGTGTGCAGGGGCCACTATGGGGCATGATACTGTGTGCAGGGGCCACTATGGGACATGATACTGTGTGCAGGGACCACTATGGGACATGATACTGTGTGCAGGGGCCACTATGGGGCATGATACTGTGTGCAGGGGCCACTATGGGGCATGATACTGTGTGCAGGGGCCACTATGGGGCATGATACTGTGTGCAGGGGCCACTATGGGGCATGATACTGTGTGCAGGGGCCACTATGGGGCATGATACTGTGTGCAGGGAAATTAATGGTTTGGATTGTTATGATGATGTCCTAGAAGATGATGACATAACTGTCATTGAATAAATTTTACTTTCTATTTGTACCGTAAATATTGGTAAATGTACCATACTGTTAATTGTTGTACATGGAAATAATGGTACGGTAGTAAGAAATTCTTGATAGGATTCACAGTTTGTCTGGTTATGCTGGTTTGTGATGACGACTACATTACCGTACAGTACCGTATATAATAAATGTTCATTTTTTTGTTCAGCAATAAATGTGAATTCTTCTTCATTGAAAAAAAAAATAAGACATCCCCTGAAAATAAGACACAGCACATCTTTGGGAGCAAAAATTAATATAAGACTCTGTCTTATTTTCGGGGAAACAGGGTAGCTATACTTTTCTATAAACATGCATGCTCAGTTTGGCCAAGCCTGCCTGTGTTCTTAAAGGGTGAGGGAAATAAGTTGCCACGTTACATCTCTGGTGGTAGCCCTTTGAAAGAAAGGATGAAACATGTTGAAATTATGTTTTTTTTACTTGACTTCTGCCGAATGAAAGTCACCCAAACATCTAATATACTCTAGTAATGTTGGGTGAATTGTTTTTTTTAGAGGAATTCTACCACCTCCTACAAGTATATTCATCTACTATGCTGCAGAGCATATTACAGTGATAAACATCATACCTTGTATGCATGTCACTCTTGTAGATTTGCAGAAAAAAAAACACTTTATAGTCCTATGCAAATAAGACAGTTGGTTCTTGCCATTCAGAACCCTATCATCTCCTGCCTGTGTAAATTCATTCTCCCACTGCTATGACATCATCCATCCTACTTGAGAAGCAACAGTATAGCTCTATCACTGTAATCTACTCCGTAAAATGGTGACAGTTGAATATGTTTGGGGGAGGTGGTAGACTCCCTTTACCAAAAAAGATTGGTTACAATGTTTCCTAAAATTTCTAGTTCTACCGAAACAGAAATTTTTGGGGCTCACTGTATTAAACCCACAAAAGGGCAGCTAGTTGTCTGCCACTTTGCTGTGCTTTTTATGGCATAGAGGTGATGTGTAAAAATAAAAACAAATTAATCATCTTTTATTGGCCCACAAATATTTGTGAAATTCATTTTGCAAGGTGCGCCCATCACTGTACTGTAGATTACATGGTCGCCAGTTTCATGGATTTAGTCAACCTTAGGCCCGGTTCACATCTGCGCATGGGTTTCCGTTCAGGGAGTCTGCTTGGGGACCCCCGAACGGAAACCTAATCCACATAAAAAAGCGGTTACCTTAGGAAACTGGCGGACCCCATAGACTACAATAACCGTGTGATTTCCGCACGAAAAATGCAGAGAGAAGTGCTGATTGCAGGACTTTTCTCTCCTCATTTTTTATGCAGAGAAGGGAACGGAATGGCCCAAATGCAGATGTGAACCGGGCCTTAGTCTGTGTATGGTCATCTTTCCAGACACAGCTTATGGACTATAGTGGCAGTGTTCTATGAACAGATTTTTTTTTTTTCATTTTTACTAATCTTGGAGAATTCCTTGCAGACAATACACTTTACTTAGCCCTATCTGGGACACCAACTGATGATATCTGTAAAGCGCTATGGAATATGATGGCATAATATGAGTAAGCTATATAAATAAATAAAAAATAACATAGATAGATAGATAGATAGATAGATAGATAGATAGATACAGTGGGGAAAAAAAGTATTTAGTCAGCCACCAATTGTGCAAGTTCTCCCACTTAAAAAGATGAGGCTGGCCTGTAATTGTCATCATAGGCAGACCTCAACTATGAGAGACAAAATGAGAAAATAAATCCAGAAAATCACATTGTCTGATTTTTTAAGAATTTATTTGCAAATTATGGTGGAAAATAAGTATTTGGTCAATAACAAAAGTTCATCTCCATACTTTTTTATATATCCTTTGTTGGCAATGACAGAGGTCAAACGTTTTCTGTAAGTCTTCACAAGGTTGGTACACACTGTTGCTGGTATGTTGGCCCATTCCTCCATGCAGATCTCCTCTAGAGCAGTGATGTTTTGGGGCTGTCGCTGGGCAACACGGACTTTCAACTCCCTCCAAAGGTTTTCTATGGGGTTGAGATCTGGAGACTTGCTAGGCCACTCCAGGACCTTGAAATGCTTCTTACAAAGCCACTCCTTCGTTGCCTTGGCGGTGTGCTTGGGATCATTGTCATGCTGAAAGACCCAGCCACGTTTCATCTTCAATGACCTTGCTGATGGAAGGAGGTTTGCACTCAAAATATCATGATACATGGCCCCATTCATCCTTTCATGTACACGGATCAGTTGTCCTGGTCCCTTTGCAGAGAAACAGCCCCAAAGCATGATGTTGCCACCCCCATGCTTCACAGTAGGTATGGTGTTCTTTGGAAGCAACTCAACATTCACTCTCCTCCAAACACGATGAGTTGTTTTTCTACCAAACAGTTCTACTTTTGTTTCATCTGACCATATGACATTCTCCCAATACTCTTCTGGAACATCCAAATGCTCTCTAGCAAACTTCAGACGGGTCCGGATATGTACTGGCTTAAGCAGGGGGACATGTCTGGCACTGCAGGATCTGAGTCCCTGGCGGTGTAGTGTGTTACTGACGGTAGCCTTTGTTACGTTAGTCCCAGCTTTCTGCAGGTTGTGGATAGGTGTCTTTTATACTGATAACAATGTCAAACAGGAGCCATTACTACAGGTAATGAGTGGAGGACAGAGGAGCCTCTTAAAGAAGAAGTTACAGGTCTGTGAGAGCCAGAAATCTTGCTTGTTTGTAGGTGACCAAATACTTATTTTCCACCATAATTTGAGAACTTGCACAATTGGTGGCTGACTAAATACTTTTTTTCCCCCACTGTAGATTAGTGTGAGAAAACTTACAAGTACATATACTGTACATATGTATAGGGAGAACAGCAATAGCAAGTTATGAATCAACACAATAGTGAACAATACAAAAGAGCAATTCATAGAAAAGGAAATAAAGGAAATATGATGAAATAAAAAGTTATTGAGAGGGGAAAAAACATTGAAAAATTTTACAGTTTTTGTCACTTCTGCCTTTGTTGACTATGTAAGCAATCTGATCTCCAATATATGTACAGGCATCTGACCACCATGTAGCTCATTTAATTTATGAAGAAGTTGTGTATATGAAATTTAGTACATTATCTAAGGTTAGAAATATGATATGTTATATCCTCGAATATATTAGTACTGACTTTTTCAACAGCAACATTTTCCTGTAACACCATAATGTAATAGAACTTTTAAAACTTGATCTGCCTATCCTGGAGTGGAGTTTACCCTGGAGTTATAAAAGTTCTTATGATTGACAGATCAGAGTGAGCCTGTTGTAAGCTGATTACATAACAGGATCAACATACTAGTGCACTGTGTGATTTAATCCTGACCTTGGAAAAGATTACCAGCATAAAAAGTTTCTAAGTAGATATGTAGTGTCGGTAAAAATTCTGACTGCGGATATTTGATCAATCGATTATATTGAGGAAATGCAAAGTTTCACAGATATAAAATTCAAATTGTTCAACCACAGTTGTTCAGGTGCTGTGCAGGTACTGCAACTAAAAACCATTCATTTGGCAACTATGTGATATGGCAGCATAGTGATTTGGTGGTTAGCATTGTTGCCTTGAAGCACCACTAGACTGCTCTGCCACCCATCTTAGTCCCTGCCCAGAAAACTATGGCTGGTAGCAAGATGCAGCAAAAACATGCTGTGGAAAAAGACATGGCGGAAACACATTGCGTTTTTTTTTCCGCAGAGTTTTTCACTTCATTTTCGCAGAGTTCTCCTCGGCGGTCTTTCGCCCCCTATTATACCTGTACGGAAAATGCCAGCGTTTCCATAGGTATAATTGACATGCTGCAATTTTCAAAAATGTGGGTAACTTTTCCATAGAAGATTTTTTTTTTTGCAATGTGTGCATGGGATTAGCCAGAATGCCATCCACTTTAAAGGTACAATAAACACAGCTTTTTTAGCCACAGTCAAAATGCTGTGTTTTTGCAACGTGGGGCTTCAGGATAACTAGAGTAGGGCAGCACGGTGGCTCAGTGGTTAACCTTGCAGCGCTGGAGTCCTGGGTTCGAATCCTGCCGAGGACAACATCGGCAAGGAGTTTGTATCTTCTCTGTGGGTTTCCTCTGGGTACTCCAGTTTTCTACCACACTCCAAAGACATACTGATAGGGAATGTAGATTGTAATCCCTATATGGGACAGTGACTGACAATGTCCGTAAAGCGCTGTGGAATATGATGGCACTATACAAGTAGGCATTAAAAAAAAAAAAAAAAAAGATGAGGGAATCAATTCATAATGAGCTGTGTGTTAAACATTTCTCTCAGGTTAACCCAGATCAAGATTTTTGGGCTTCTTCTTCCACAAATCGCTATTATACTCTAAGGTCTCTTTAAACCCCAGGATATAAAAATGGGAGAACCAGGAGAGGTGAGTAAAAAGCAAACACTGATACCTTACCTCACCTCTCTAGACTCCACCACAGCTTCTGGTCCTCTCTCACACTGTCCTCCAGACTCCTGAGTGACATCACTGATGACAGTTCTACTGGTCTCTTCTAGACTTCTGAGTGACATCACTGGTGATTGGGCCTCAGTGATCATGTGCAGCAACCCCAGAGTGCACTAATTACACTTCGGTTTAGAACAAACAAGTTTGGTCCGAACCAAAACTTGCGGGCGGACCTTGTAAATATGCATGAAACAAATCTTGAGAGGTTCACCCATCATTACATGGGGCTTTCCCATGAACATAGCCAAATTTATAGCCAATTTGTAGACAATTAAAAGTTAAACAATTTTGCAAATATAAGTAATTAAAAATTTTGCAGAGTTTTAAATATTTTCTCTAACCATCTTAGCGGTGACAGTCTGTTGTCCTGATCAGATGTCAATGGATACGACCATAAATGCAGGAACTTTCTATGAACCAGCCATTATTTCTTGTCAACATATTATCAGATATAGACAGTGTACCTGGCTGCAGTAATGGAAATCAACCTATCAACTTGACAATGCAAACTGTAAGAAAGTTGTTGGTCATGAGTGTATCCTTTGGCATCTAATCAAGACAAAGACAAAACACCACTAAGATTGTTAGAGAAAATCTTTAAAACTCTGCAAAATTTTTAGTTATTTAAAAATGTTCAGTGTTTAATTGTCTACTAATTTAAATATAGTTGTGTCCATGGGGAAAAAAAAAAAAAACCTTTAAGGACAATATCGGCATAAAATTTGTATGGGTTTCCTGAAGGTACTCTGGTTTCCTCCAACACTCCAAGAACATACCAATATGAGTGCTAATAATCCCTGCACTGCCCTTCTGAATATGTTTGTGCTCTTAAAAATAAAATGTTGGTATAAGATGTTGGTATTAAAGTTTGGGAAAAGAAGTAGGTCTCAGGCCGAACAAAAATGTTCTATTTTAATCAAGGACGCTAAAAGTACTGAATGTCGCTGAATTCTATGTTTCCAACTATAGACTGGGTACATTTTACAATTACTGTGCTTTGGAACAGTGTGAATTCTGCCAGACAGTCGAACATGGGAGTTTTGTAATTCAGTAGCACAAAGAACAGGTCTGACATCTAGCTCTAAAGCAAAATGAGTGAGGGGTTGTGTTGTATAATATTTTGAGATTATAAAAAGGAATAAAGTATTTCTTAATTGCAAGAATTTTGTACAGTACTAGAATAAACATGTCTTCTTTCTTCCAGAAACAGTACTACACCTGTCAGCAGGTCAGCTCCATTTACTTCAATGAAGCTGAGCTGCAATATCAGACACAGTCAAAGGAGATGTTCAATGTTATTTAAGGAGGACCTTTTATCACCTCTAGATCTTTGCATCCTTTAATAGGTGCTGCTCCACTGATTCTGGCACAGTTAGAATTTTTACTCTAGCTCTCTCCCCTTTCCCCAGCAGTCAGTACTGTTAATGTTAACATCTAATATGCTAATTAGGCTCTCTACTGGACCAACCACCTTGGAAAAGTTTCCAACTGGGTTGGAATCAGTAGAGAAATGTCTATTAAAAGATGCAAAACACTTGTGTTGGTGAAGGTAGTGAAAGGTTCCCTTTAAGTCATACAGCTTATTTTAATGCCAGGTACCGATGCAGAAGGGCTGAATGTAATGGGAAACTTCTTAAGCTGCTCTTTCTGATCATCAGGATCATTATTATTACTATTATTAAGATTTACTGTTAATTAATATAGTGCCATTAAGTAAATGGTGCTGTATATTTGTGAAGGGGTTTATACACATAGTAAAACAGCAAGTACAATATACACAAAACTAACTAGATGACTAATTTGATACAAGTATAGCTTACAGTCTTACAAATGGAAAAGGGGATATATATAAAATATATATATATATATATATATATATTATTAAAAATTAATCAAGTTACATTGGAATATGGAATTTGGCCTTCCCTTCATTCGTTTGCAATATTTCATATGCTATGAGACGTTGATTAAATATGTTTTTTGCATTGAGCTTTGGAATTGGTGCCTGTCTGTATCTGACATTTTTTGCCGCCCAAGGGTATTTTTAATTAGTATGGATTATAGCTAGATGTTACCTATATTACATGCACCTTGAAGGTCTAGGCCCAAGAGAAACAAGTGAGTCTCCTGCTGTGCAGGTAAAACATTTTTCCGAGGCCCCATCTGAATGAGGTCACCTTGACATGGCAGATGGGCTCACTTGGTTTGATTGAAATGCCCACTAAGAGCTTCACATTTATTAAAAAAATATCAAAAATGACAGATATGTAATGTAAAGCTACATAAAAAGTTAAGTGCATTCATATGTATTCTTATACATCTTAGCACTTAGGCTGTACTAATGCACCGTACGGTATTTTGTAGCTATTATACTGTCCAAAAAATGGAAAAGCACATGGAGGACCATAGGCTTATTAAATGCATTCACACAATGTCAAGGTTCTTCAGAGACCTTTATTCCTCAAAATAAAACCTAAATAAGCATAACAATAGCTGGCCTCGGTTTTGCATGGACTACACAATGTTTCATAACATTGGAAGGAACAATAACAGGAATTGCATCTCCCAGGCAGGCTGCTATAATTGAGAAACTCGGAGTGTACCGTTGCCATCCACTATCCAGTGGCGAATGTGTTTCGGGTAATTAGTTTGAGAGATGTGATTTTCTTCTAATGCAGCACACTGTTAATCCTCTAATCTTTGTCGAGCACTTGTGGAGTTTTCTATTCTCTTTTGACTTACAGGTGTGACTGGTTAAAAAAAAAATATAATGTTCCATTTACATCAAAATAAAATAATGATTAAAAATACAGTAACCCAATTAGAACTCAAGTGAACTGTGTACTAGTGAGCAGAAAGGCGAAAACAGCTTCCCACTTCTGTAAATACAATACTGATCAGCTGGATCAAATGTGGAAAAAGTACTTTACAGATAGACGGGAAGGCTGCTATTTAAATATCTATGAAATGGAATTTAAGAAAATCTCTCTTGGGTTTCTTAGGTAAAAAATACAGTATTGACGTAAACAATGGAAAGATTGAGCCCGCTACGCTCATTAGTTTTTATCGACTTCAATAGAGCTTCTTAGTTTAAAAAAAGAACAAAGGGAGAGAAGAAAGTAGATAAAAATAAAATATAGATATACTTCACATTCTGGATAGGAGTGAGAAGACCAGGTAATAGGTGAGTGATGTCATACCAGGGCAATGTACTGCACACAATAGCATTGGCTTTCTGGAATAGATGTGCTTGAGATGTGACCACTTTCTAAATATAAATTTCATAAGCCCTAACTGCAAATGAGCGGTTTGTAATGAGACAGGTTTGTTTCAAATTTTCCAAAAATGTTAGGTTCAGCTGAACCCAAGATTTTGGGGTTCATTAGCCATGAGTCATTATTACACTCTGCTGTTTCTATAGACCACAGATTATAATAACTAGAGGTCCAGGGAAGGTGAGGAAAAATAATAACAGTCATATTCACATCCTCTTACCTCTTGTGTCAAAGAACCATGACATCAACATACCCTATGTGACCACTGAGGATCACAGGCCTCAGCAGTATGATGGGACTACTTATGTCACCGATGAGTCTGGAAAAGGCCATAAGAGGACCAATGACGCCCATGAAGGAGCACTTGATGACACGAGGGAGCTCAGGAGTGGTAAGAGAAGTTGAGTATGACTTTAAATTTTCATGATTTTAAATTTTTCACTTGTTATACTCTAGGGTCTCAAGAGATCCCAAAGCATAAAAATCGGACTTCCAGGTTTGGACCAGAATTTAAACTGGAAGGTGAACCTTGTAAATATTCGCAAAACAAATCTACTATGGTTCATCCCTCTGCATCTATCCCTAGCCCTAACATAAAAAGTTACATAAATTACCCAAAAGTTGTCATCAGGAATTGTCTGTCTCCTTTCTAATTTATAACATGAGCTGTGGGAATAGTGACCAAGTAAACAGCAGCAGCAAATGAACTTGGTGGTAACACAGCAGATTATGTGACCACTGTATCTACCTATGAAATACCCTGTATATGCCTAGTAACCTACACCTCCAGCATACACAATGTGACTGCTGAGACCATCAACATATTGGCAGGGTAAGTTAAAGTTGTCCAACTTATTTTTTATTGATGACCTATCTTGAGGATAGAGATAGGTGAGGGTCCAACACCCAGGTGTACTGCTGATCAGCTGTCTGAAGGGGTCATGGCATTCATATAGAACTCAATGTTAATTACAGTGTCATTCCAACAACACTATAATTACATTGCACAGCAGTATAAACTAAAAGGCGTGAAATGTAAATAGTGAAGACAGCACTCACACAGGTGCCATGGACCCTTCAGACCGCTGATCAGTAGAGGTCCTGGGTGTCAGATCCCTATTGATCTCAGTTTGATTGCCTATCCTGAGTATAAGTCATCAATAAAAAGAATTTGGAAAACCTCTTCAAGTTGGCTGAAGTATGTGGCTGTTCTGACCTTACCCTGACAGATGATGCCAAGTGAAGAAGGGTGAATTTCAATAAGGCCAAAAAGATCTGGCAGGGGATGCACTGCAGTACAGTATTTTTGAAGATATCCTAAAACCTACAAACTCTTTCACATCAGGGCTTACAGTTAGAAATTGGTCAACTGCTTTAAGGAGCATCTTTGGGGTGACTCAACAACATGTGCAAAGATGTTGAGGAAAACTTGTTGATGTCCATAAGATGATTTGGTATAAATATATATTGCTATCATAAACTTGGTAAGTGGGCTATAGACGTATAGATGTGTAAAAATCTATGATAGATGAAAAAGTACCCTTATACCTGCCATGGTCATTTATCTGCCCCTTCTACTAAAATAACATGGCCATTATTGCTATTTAGTCCTATGGAAACATCTCGGGCTCATTTCTAAAAACTATCTTATAGAATTTCAAGCTATTCAAATTCTTTGCCAAAGAAAGGAGTTACAGATTACATGAAAGACATCTGTATGATAAATCTTCTTAGTAATCTACTTACTGATGAATGTATATAATATTTATGTGAAAATGATTTCTGACCATCACTTGGGCTATATGACACGTGGGCTTCAGGGAAATGGACAAAGACAGAAAAGTGTTGAGCGTATAGATATTACTGATATCTGAAACCATTATAATGGATAATTTGGAAAAAATGTTGAATGACTACTGTCATCCTAAATGTATTTATGTGTATAGACAACTCCATAATTGACATGGAAGGTCATTGACGTTCTAATAATAGTCAACTGGCAATGTAAGCATTCAATAATTATATAATGCAAATTATGATACATTATAAAATCTCTAAACTATTATCCATTATGTCAATAATAATCCAATAAAATAACACCACACCACATAAAATATGCAGAGTATTCTCCGCAAGTTACACAATATAAATATTAGTGTCAGGAAATATGAAGCATCCTAACCAGTTGGGAAATTTTCAAAAGTTGAAGGCAATGAGGGACCCTTAAATAAGCCATCACAATGTAAGAAGTCAGCAAAGCCTCCTAATATTAAAGCCCAAGAAAGCATATGGGGTAGATAACATAATGACATTTTCAAACATAGTTGCCTGCAGCTAGTGGAGACACTTGAAGGAATATTCAATAGAAATCCGAGTCAGAGTAGGTCCCTTAAGTCTGGCACAGCATGCTGCTCATAGCTAAGGGAATATCACAAGCCAGAAAGCCACAGAGGTGTCAATACAAGATCTGAAAGTCATCTTATTATTTAACGGGATCTATCAACAAAATCATCTTGCATTGGCTCACGTTGACTTACTAATGAATTTGTACCAAGCGCATGCAGATATCGCTACTTCTTAGTCTATCATTTAACCCTGTAATCGGTTTTAAGGTACTTGGTACAGCCGAGGAATATTATACATATATATCAAATTAAAGTTTACCTTTATTAAAAATTTCAATTTCACAACGCTCTTCAAACCCTACAAGCTTTAAGTTTGTGGACCATTTCTTTTAATGTTCAGTTACTTGCTGAAAACCTCACCTTGTTATTATTTCACCAACAGGGAGTTTTACTTATTGTTTGGCATGTTACAGATACAGTGTAGCAGTAGCCCAGTCATGGTAACTTATCTACCAACCAGCTTACTCCACTTGCACTTGTACAACTCCCTCCATCATTATCATACTACAAAGAGAGAGAGATTGCAGGTATCGCTGTAATTATTGTTCTTCTTTTTAGTTAGTACATTCTACAGACAGCTTTAATTCTGTTTATGTCAGATGTTTAAGATATTTAATTATATCTGTCCACCTATCTATCTATCTATCTATCTATCTATCTATCTATCGTTCTAGGTCTGACACGGCAGGGAGGAAGTAAAGAACCTAACTTCCTATCTAACTATCCTGTGATAAACATATCCTAGACATTTCCAGTTATGTTTTTCACAAGTTAAGCAGCTTTTCTCAACACAACTGGTTTTGTGACAAGTTATCACAAAGTGATCTTATTTGTGTCTAAACCAAACAGCGGGGGAGATTGAAATGCAGTCTTTCAAAGCTGTTGTTAGCAAGGCGTGATATGGTTTTGGATTGGTTTGAACACAAATTGGAATATTTAACCAAACTGGAGATCAGTTGAGTATAGACTAAAAAACAGGTTTGATGAACCCTAAATTTTTGGGATACATCTGATGTGAATTCAAGAAAATTGACTATTATACTCTAGGGTTTCTTCAGGACTCAGAGATAGTAATCAGAGGCCAGGGAGGGTGTGTAAAAATAAACTAAGCACTTATATGCCTCAGCTCGACCACTGCATCTGGTTTTCTTCCCCTGGCATTCCTGGTATCTCCCAGCTCACTCCCTGCCATCATCAGCCCCAGGCCATTGCTAAGGTCTGTGATTGTGCGTCAGTGGTCACGTGGGTGGAGAGGGGATGTCAATTTGCTACCTCAGCGGCATAGGATAAGGACCCGGGTCGTCATTCACATACATTATTATTATTATTATTATTATTATTATTTATTTATTTATATAGCACCATTAATTCCATGGTGTTTTACATTTGAGGGTTTACAAACGGCACACAA
The DNA here is from genome assembly GCA_947044405.1 of Leptodactylus fallax. Taxonomy (NCBI): domain Eukaryota; kingdom Metazoa; phylum Chordata; class Amphibia; order Anura; family Leptodactylidae; genus Leptodactylus; species Leptodactylus fallax. The sequence goes on along the minus strand of CAMRHE010000162.1, from coordinate 54,114 downwards.
AATATACAAAACAAATATAATACTAACAGTGACCAACTGGCATAGTGGGATAGAGGGCCCTGCCCGCAAGGGCTTACAATCTATGAGGGAAGAGGGATAGAGACAGAAGGTGAGGGTAGAGGCTGTTCAGGAGGTGGCGTGGTGACAGTAGTCCCGGTACTTCGCCTTAGGCCGCTGATAAGCCTCAGCAGTCATGTGTAGCGAGGACTTCTGCCAGAACAAGTCCCGGACCACAGCACATACTATGATTATTAGAAGTGTCTGCAGCCTTCTGATTATTTCTGCACCTTACTGCCTCCAGTAAAGAACTGGGAGTTATTACAAGCTACTCCTGTTTCCTGACTATTTATTCCTGCACTACATAGTAACATAGTTGATGCCTGATGCAGCAAGGAGGCCCAAAAGAGGTAAAGGAAGGTGAATATGAATTTTGTTTTATTTTTGTCACATCCCCTGGACCTGTGTCTTTTATACTCTGGGATATGAAGATGTGGCAGCCATTTTTTTTTTGTCTGAAACGAATTGCCATCTGTTCGGTTTTGTTCAAAACCAAACCATTTGGAATATTCGGGTCGATTCACCATATCTAATTATCTCCAGGTGTGTCCTGGGTGAAACTACTGCCATCAGCAGCATTGCAGATCCCCTCACGATTGCACAACCCTAAGGAGCATGGGAGGCTATTATTCTTATTAACTCCTCATTTTCCTGAGCTGGTGCACTATTTACCTGTACTATATTACCTATACTGCTCTGTACTTGTACTATAGTACATGAACTACATTGCATTGCTATCTACTGTACCTGTATTGTATTGTTATCTACCTTCACAATACTACTACACTGCTATCTAGCTTGCGTCAGGAAGTGTAGCTCCACTCCACACTAGGTAAGTTTGGTTACATTTGAATATTGCTGTATACTGTATGTACTGGAAGCACCCTGAAAAAGTTCCTGTCATCAACATAGGAACATAGAAAGTGATGATAACACTAGGCATATAAATAGCCAGGATTTAAATGATGACAAGTTATACTGAACCTCTTTCCACAAAACAATAAATAAATCAATTCATCTCCTTCTGCTCGATAACATGTTGCCCGAAAGATCAGCCTTGACAGGTTCCCTTTAAGAGATCTTTGCAGGTGAATATAAGAACCTGTAATATATGTCCTTCTCCACGTGAGGTCTATCTGGGACACAAAATCACCTACAGGTCCTTAAGGGCCTGTCCAAAATTGCCCTGTAATAAAGCCATTCAAGGCCGCAATAAAAATAAGATAAACCTTTATACTAACCTAGAAGTGAGTCCAATGGTCAGACACCCCGGCTTTACCGTGCAAGTGCCGGTGGTATGCGGCCTGTGCACTGAAGCTGAAGTTTATTCCTCTGGGAGAACCGTGCACTGAAGCACTGCACCCGTGTGAGGAGTACAGTAACAGGGTGAGTATAGAGCTTTTTTCATTTTTATTGCAGCCACAAATGGCTTTATTACAGGGCAATTTTGGACACTAAACTCCCGGTATATAAGGAACTGTAGTTGGTTTAGTGTCCCAAATTGAGCTGACAGGTCCCATTTAAGTTGAGTTACTTTATACATAGAAGTCTATGGAAAAGGGGAGGAGGAATCTGCTAGAAAAGAAACATTCTACTATGCTGTGAGTGAGAGAGCTCTACTGACCCTGCTATCTTTCAAGATAAGAACCACTACATAAAATAAGGCAAGAAAGAAACTCTGCTCTCCTTTCCCTCTCAACCTAATAAGTAGAGCAGGAAACATGTTTATTTAACAATATTTAATTTATTTATTATTTTCCCATGTCCATCTATGTTTTTTAAAAAATACTATATCTGTCAATTTTCACTCTGTCCATGAAGCCTAACAATAGACTGAAACTTGCCAAATCTGTAAGGCTATAGGGGTTATCTTTGCAGCAGTCAACTCATTTATGCCACAAACAGAATAGAAGATGAAACCTCTATAGATAACACAACATAACACCCATCACTGCATCCACTACTGACAATAGATGATGTCACAGCGTATCTTCTCCCCCTTTCTGCACAGAGAATATCTATAAAACTCTCCCATTGATCTCAATAAGTCAGTTCCAGGCTATTGCTGCCTATGGCCATGATCTCAATAAGTCAGCTCCAGACTATTGCTGCCTATTGCCATGACTGTGCTGTAAACTAAGTGCAGTTAACAGAGCAGAGAAGGAGCTTGGGCTAGATGACAGCCCCCATTATTATGTAAAGAAAAGAGAATACAAACTGTAATCAAAATAAAAAACAGTTTAGAGAAAATATCTGGTTTTAATAAAAAAAAAAATAAGTAAAAATAAATAAATGGTGATAAATTCCTTTTAAATAATTATCTGAAAATTTAGAATATATCATGCTTATATTAATATTATATATATATATATATATATATACACTGTAATAGAAATTATATATATTTATGATACAGCCTATATGTGCAGTACCTAATACATATTCTAATAATGCTAAGAGCTAAGCAATACTTACTATAGATACATTCCATAGATTCCATAATTATTCCTATACATAGACATCTGAACTACATATTTGAACCTATTTTTTTCTTTACCAGCACATCATGTAGGTACAAGTCTCTAAAATCTCCTGTGGGGGCACCTGTCTTTCCAATTCCATCAATTCAAATGAATATAATACTAGCATCCCCAGGTAAAAGCCATGATGCAATTCTATGAGACAGTTCCTGTATTTTCCGCAGTGTGGGTGTGAGAGCTAATTTGGTCCTTAGATTCTGTTGCTTCATTAACAGTCTTAACACATTCGCTGCAGCTTTCGAAATCCTTTCAGGCTTTTAACACTTCATCGACGATATCAGAGAAAAAGTATACATGTATAAAAAGAAATAAATATATATATATATATATATATATATATATATATATATATATGCATTGTATGCATAGAGGAAAAAAAAAATTCATCAAGCGAACTGAAATGTTTCCGCAATGCTAAAATACATGAATAATTATATTAAATAAATATCCCAGTGTTACATTCCCTTGGAAACATAGATCTCCTCATACATAAATAAATTAGAATGCTTGCACTGTAAACACACATGCAGATGATTTGTGAGTCATGGGAAGGCATGCATTTCAATACAATTGCCAATGTTTTCGCTTTTGATCTGAGGATGGCAGTAGAGTGACCTATTTCAGGTTGTACACTTATTTACAAGACGTTAATTGTGCGCTCCTTCCCGTGATTGACAGGTCGGGTTAACCTGCGTGTATTTATCTCATGTCGAACGCAATAATATTGCTAGTCCGAAAGAAGAGACGTCTATAGCTTCATACACCGAGACAGCGGAATGCAAAATTCCCATCGCATGTAGCTGTGCTGCATAGCAAACTATTTCTACCTGAGGACACATTAGCTTCCAGTTCAGTGCTTGCTTTTCCTCATTGGCTTAGTACAGCATAATCATGGTGCAGAAACGCCAGACAATATGTAGGCACAGTGAGAACTGCTAGACAAGGAATATGAAACTCCGACTATTATGTGCATTTTATCAAGTTGACTTTACGGCTGCAATTGTATTCAGCCGTTGATAGCATTTTAATCATTTCTATTGTGTTGTATATTTCTACGATTGCTTAAGACTCGGGTACATTAAAATAATAATCTAATTAGGATGGCGAGATTATGTTTTTCGGTTGTGTAGGCCGGGATCACACAAGGATATTGTGTGACATTATTGAAATAAACACTGTGACCAGGTGTTACATAGAAGGCAATGGACATTGTATATTCACCTCCTCAGAGTGTAGCAATATACTGTGAATGTCTACATTCTTGCTATCTTTGCTTTATCATTGTTTTTTTTTTTCTTCTCCATTGACTTCAACATTATTTTGGAGAAATAAAAATAAGGAATGTAAACAACAGTGCAAAGAAAGGAAGCAAGTGCAGTAATATCCTTACCTAAACCTATCAGCTGCATTTATGTCCAGGTCTAGGACCAGAAAGTTTTTAACAACTTCTCTGCAATCTTTGATCTCATCTACAAACAAGTAAATACTGAAGTGAAGGAACTTCTAAACATATTAAGATTTGCCCAACTTTACCTTTTAATGAACTTCGTTAAAATTTAATTATTGCTCCACTTTTTTTTTACCACTGCGTAGCAGGGTATTTGGTGAAGTTTTTTTTTTATTTTTTTTTTATTTAATATACTATATTAACCTATTTTACTTCCTTTTATTAAAAAAAGGCTCTAAAGTTTTCCCTAGCTACACTCTAACTAAGCATTTCAAGGAAAAGTCTGCCCCGTATATACTGGGGCACATTTATTAACATTCTACACCACTCCTGTGATGTAGAAAAGTTACAAGTGGCATTTTTTATGTTGACTATTTTGGTGAGGGGTATGGTGAGGCGGTTGGTGTGGGCGAGATCAACATCTATACCGTAATTCAAGCGCCTCTGATGAACCCTTGAAATACTTTTAGGCCAGGGCCCCATGTGGCGGAAATACCACGGAAAAAATTGCGGCAATTTATAGTCAGAGCAAAATGGGTGGGGTTCTGGCGAATCCCATCCCCACTTTGCAGTAAAAACTGCGCTGCGGACACGCGGCTATTTCCTAAATCGGAGCAGTTTTGGAGATCGCAGGATGTCAATTATACCTACGGAAACACCGGCGATTTCCCCACCTCTGCGAACTTTATGTATAAAGCGCTGCGGGAAGAACCGCGATGCGTTCCTGCTGCGGTTTTTCCCACAGCGCTTTTTTGCTGCGGGACGCCACGTGAGGCCTTAGCCTTAGGAGGGAAATGTGTCAAGTGGTAATTAGAAGGCAGGAGGTGCACTACAGTATCCTTTACATTCAACTCAGCAGTCTTTGAACTAATTTTAGTCCAACCATAGATTGTGCTTATGGGATGCACTTTGTATGTATATTTAATAAAGTGTGTTCGGATTCACTCATTCCCAGTGAAATTTGCCTGATTTTTTCATAGTAATTTGGCTATTTGCTCCATTTTAATAATAATTAATAAATGTTATATTTTAGTGTTCATTCATGCATGATAGACTTTTTACAGAATTTTTGAACACACACAATAAACACTGCCCTGATCCTTTCACAACGGCCCTATCAGATTTATGATCATTTATACCATTGCGAACGTTGACATAAATGAGGTGTATTCTCCAGTGGTGGATACTGAACACTAGCCTTGATGAATCTCTGAATCCCCCCACTGTGTATTGCTAGCCTGTACAGTTAAAGCAGTTTCTAGAACAAAGTGTGGTCACTTCAAATAGCTATATCCACCTAGTGGTTGTTGATATATAAGATTATCAGCTTTCATATGCTAAAAAGATCACAGTTCTAACTCTTAAAAATAAAATGGGATATAACTAGCTAAAAACATAGTTGGGAATGTGAACTTTATATGCAGCATGAATCTCAGCTTTCATATGACACCACAACTACTGTTCTAGCTGGTATAAAACCAGATATACATGTATTTAAAGAGACATCTCACCCCCAATTTGGCAACTTCTACATCCATATATACTGGCTATACACAGTATGTATAGGTATATTAAACAGGCTCTCCCTTGCAATGCGTAGGTAGGGCATTGCTTGGGGAAACTTTAGAGCCTGTTTTCTACTAAAAGCAAGTAAAATAGGTTAATAAAGTATATCACAAAAATATTCACCAAACGCTCCTCTACACAATAGCAAAAAGTAAATAAATAAATAATTGACAGTATCACTTTAAGAACCCTTATTTTTCACAATATAAACTCAATATCAGCATATCAGCATATAAGCAGATCAGCATATAATACACAAATCTTGATGAATCCCCCCTTCTCCCCAACGTTCTGCTGGACATGTTGTATACCGAATATCAGCAGCATGAGAGATAGCCTACTGACTTAACATGGGTTTAAATTTAGTTTTCCCAACAAATGTGATGGAATCTGTTAATGGAGTCTCTGACACAAGTGTGAACAGAGCTTTACACCTACATATCAACAAAAGCAATAAGAACATATAAAATATGACACTATATACAATACAGTAATGACAGTAAGTGTAAATATACTCTATACTGTATATTGTATAGTACTTCGCTGGGGAATACATTGACTGACATATACTAGTACAGTTTGATTTGGCTTCCCCTTTAATTAGTTAAAAGCTCATAGTCATTTTAATAGCAATTTTCTATATTGTCTATGTTTTTCTGCTCCGAAATGCTCTTGCCTGGTACCTTTATTGCTGAGAGAGAACATTTTATAATTGTTCATAAAGATGAACCATTCCTGCCTAAAGTAATGTGCATAATTTGTAAACACCTGAACCACAGAAAAGGAATTTTTTTTCTCTGTTAGGGATAGAAAATGAACTGAAATACAATGGACGAAAATATTATAATGAAAAGTGCAGAATATATTGTTCTTAAAACCCAGAAGCTGAAATTGCATGCAATATGCATAGTAATTGACATATCTCTGCAAAATTTCTCTGTGCTCAACAAATACGGCAGTTAAGTGTACGGAACCTCTATCTTTTAAGAGAACCTGTCAAACAGAAATTATGGCCATGATGGTCAAATGATGTAAAACGGTTAAAGGGACCATAAAAATCAGACTACTGATTAAATCTCGTAACTCTGCATTTTTATTTATTTGACTATAACATTCTTCTTAGACGGAACTTTCAAATCTACTTGGAATGTAGAACACAATGCGGGGAATTTATTAAGACTGACATATTAAGAGGCTCTGGCTCCATCATATCATGTCTTACATGCACCAGATATGTTATTTACGCCAGTCAAGAACTGGCATAGATTTCTTGTATAATTTATGCCAGTTTTCTGGCATTAATTATGCTAGGTTCACACCTGCATTGGGGTATCCATTGTTCTGCTCTATCGGAGCCTGATAGAGCCCATTCACTATAATGGGGTCCATTGAGCGTCCATTCTTTACTGAAAGTGCCAGATAAAAAAGCTGTGCGTGCAGGATTTTAGGTGGACAAAGTGATGGAGTCTCCAAATGGAGGCTCTGATGCAGATGTGAACTTTTCCTTACAGTAAAACAGACAGACCAAGGCGTCCTCAACCCGACAAGCCTTAACCTCCATGCCGCTCTGCCCACTTTTGACAAAAGTAGCACAGGAGTCAGTGGCACATCTTTGGAGCAAATATCGACTATGTGCCAAAGATATTCCACATCTTTACCTATCTACGCCATCTATGTTTTCTGGCATAGATGAAATTGCAAATTCCCCCAATGCATGGAACAAATATCTCCAAAGAGAATGGATGTCTGAAGCTCCGTTCACATCTGGATCATGGATTCCATTCCAGAATTCACAGAGCACTGATTGATCTGTTGGGCAACAGACATACAGGTGTGTGGTAGCCTTCAGCGCACATGGGAACATAGCCCATATACTATTTTATTTAACTAGTTGTATTTCTTGAACCTTTCTCAGGATAATATCAATCCAATACTCTATCTAAACTGAGGAAGAAGCCATTTATGCTAACACCCATTATTATATAACTTACCAACATTCAGCAATACTACTGAACTGAGATTACCTGGATCATTGCTAAATTGTTGTCATAGCCTTTAGTCCCATAAATAACTGTTAGTCAATATAAGATTAACATTAGATCATTGCATTCACTTAAGAGGGGAAACAATCTCTCTTTTTAGGCTGTTGCATATGTTCTATTCATGTACATATACAATTATGTCTGATGGTTAGAAAACCCACCTCTGGTATTCCTTGATGAGTGAAATGAGTGAACTGGTTCACAATTCATTAAGAATTTTCCAAAACTTGAAACATGAATCACTATTATTCTCTAGAGCCTTTTCACACCCCTAGCGCATAATAAGCGGATGCTCAAGGGAGGTGCAGAAACAGAAGCACCGATACTCACATTCCATTGCCTCTCCTGGGTTTCATTATAGTCCTATCTTCCTGCCTCCTGAGTGACATCACAAACCCTGGGGTACTGCTGAGGCCTGTGATTGGTGATTTGTGCCAATGTCATGATGCTTGCCTTAAAGTACCATGACATCAGCGAACCCCATGTGACCGCTGAGACCCAATCACAGGCCTCAGTGACCCGCTATGTTACCCAGGAGACCAAAAGAGGCCAGAAAACAGATTAAGAGGACCCAAAGGGAGCTCAGGAGAGATGAAGGAAGTTGAGTATAACTATTTATTATGTTTTTATATCTCCCCTGGGCTTCCACTTATACTTTGGGCTCTGAAGAGGTTCCCCTATCTCTTATTATAAGTAGCCCAATTGTGCAAACATGAATGTCTTGATGAAGGATGTCCCAAGCTGTAATACAATTGGGAGTCACCATTACACCATTATCAAATTATTTGTATAGCCTGTGTTCTTCCTCAGGACTGTTCACTTCCAATCTGTTTTCTTAGAATCTCCTCTCTGTTTCATGCCTTAGCAGCCTTGGTTGAGGCCTGTTTGAGAACTAACAGGCCTCAACAATGGTACAGAGGTTAGATAGTAAGGCCTTGCTGAGAGACAGGCCTATTGTTTAGACATCAGAATCCTTTTAAGAATGAATTATGTCATAGGTGTAATTATGCAAATTCTCCTAGTAGAGTGACAATGATTGGCTTAAGAACCCCTGTTTTTGTTACTTGAGGCAGACTTTTCTCATCTATCAGTAGGTCTATTGGACCACATATCTCGTTTTCATTTATTCCATAATTTCTCTTAAATTACCTCATTCTCTAAATCTCTTTTTAGTGTAACCTCACTTCTAAATAAACTTTCATCCACCTGCGAGGCACAATAATAAAAAATGTTCAAATATGAAGTTCATTGGTGAAAATGTACCAAAAATAACACAAGTAAAAGTTGTTCCAAATGCTAAAAAAAAATCTCTGCCATCATGTTAGACATGACATGGCAAAAGTAAAATATGTTATATAGTAGGTCACTTCCCAGCTGAACACAAAGTTAAAGATTTGCACCAGGTTTATACTATCAGTTACTTTCTGGTCACTTGGAAATTAAGGGAACATTGTGATCACTTGGCTTTTTCTAAGAATACTGATTTGGTAGGTTGTAGGGCATACAGAGACTTATTTGACAAAACCCTGTATTGATAGGGATGCTGTTTTCCAAAAGGTGGTGCTAGAGAATGTTCCTCTTTTCCACCAATGAGGCCTTATTTGTATATTCTTCAACTGGTAAAACAAATATTGGAGACTATTGGATTAATCTATAAGGATGTGCAGCAGTTAGAAGTAAACTTGTTACCAGCATATCTGAAAAAGACAACTGAAAAAGTTGCATTAGTCTAGTCTTGAACCATCTAAAGCTGGCCATACATTTTAGCTGTAGGACAAACACTTATTTAGCTCGCAAATATTCCTATTGCCCTTTCCCTTACAAACACAAATATTCTTGGCCTAGGTGTTTTCAATAGATAGGTGTCATAGCTCCTTTAGAAAAATAGAATTGGGAATGATGAAATTCAACATGATTGAGCCTCCTCTACCTTCTCATTAGCTAGTCCATCTGAAATTGGCAGATTCAGCAGAAATTCATCATGTATGTATCATGTGTATGGCCATCTTTACATGTTTGGTTCACCATGGGTGATTTATTAAAGTTGTCATTCCAAGTTTTACTGCTATCCCCTATCCACTGGATAGTGAATAACATGCTAATTGGTGGGAGTGCAACAATTGGGAGCCCCACTGACCACGTGAACGGGGTTTTGTTCATCGATCTGAATGGATGGCAGACTGAGCATAAGCACTTCTGCTCTGAAATGGAATTACCACAGGAACAATTTCCAAAATTCAGAAACTGGCTGATACCAGATAGCAATACAACAAGTTATCTGGTATCTCAAACAGCACTGGGAGATAGGATTAAGGCTATCGAGATGTCTTCACCAGAGTCCGCTGTGAAGCCAGTTGGACTTGAGCTGAATTTGGACCCAGGTTATTGCCCCAGAAGATTAGTGTAACAGAAGAAATGCTCTAAAAGCTGTAATCAAACCAGAACCTTCAACAATACTCACAAGGCACGTCAAACATGGAGAGCGGAATCAAAGGGATGAACATGTCCACGCCAGGGTCATAACAGAGAGTTAATGGTCAAAACCAAAATGAGTAATCAAGCGAATATCCAGTGAACAAGCCAAGGTCAGAAATACAGCAAACCAACAGAACATGGGGAGTAGAGAACAGTCCTCGGCTATTGATAGGTTCAGCATCCTAAAGCTCTTATAGGTGCAGAAACTTTCTCATGTCAGCATGACAACCTTAAGGCAACAGCAGCAAATAGTGTTGCACACTGAAATTCCTAACAGCGCTATTCAAAGTCTACAGAACTGCCAGAGATAGCTGAGTACAGCATTTGGCTATCTCTGGCAGTGCCATAGAGAATGAATGTAGCAGCAGAGCACATGCTTTACCTGTCGCTGCATTCTGTTAAGATAATGGAACCCCTGTTCTTATGATCTGTGATGGTCCCAGTGTTTGGACCCCCACTGAACAGCCTGTTATCTCTTATCCTGTGCATAGAGGCTAACAACAAACCTGGGTCATCCCCTTTAATGTGACTACTGCTATAACTCAGATATAGGTCTGTTTGAGCAGTAGTTTGCCTACTTTATTTAACCAGAAACTCCCATTTCACCAAAACTTCATTACTTGAAGGGGTCTAGCTATAGGGGATGCAGCGGTAGTAATAGCTACCAGACCCTGGAGCCTCACGGGACCCAAGAGCCTCTCTACAACATAAAACAAGACCAGTATTACAGATTGCCTTAGTACATATTTTGCACTGTGGCCCAGGAACTTCAAGTTACGTTTCTGGTCCTATTATATGAATAATTGTATGCAGTATACTGTGGATCAGATACATAAATTCTATTATAAAGTCATAGTTATTTCCCAGTATGGGAAGATTTCTCACATACAATAACAAATACCTCAAAGATCCGCACATCCCATCATCCATTTTTAGGATTTTATCCAAGCTTTTTCTAGTTATTGTTCAATAAATCTTAATAACATTGAAAGAAAGGAAAGAAAAACAAATGGAGACAGCGAACCAAACAAAATATTAATTTCCAATGGAAATAAATGGCCCTGTACTAAGTCTTGTGGAACACCTATTTCACAAAACAGCCAGAGCGTAGAAAAGAAAACACAGAATAACACAATGCATTAGTATAATTGGAAAGCAAGTAAAATACTGCACATTCAGCTTAACAGTTTGAGAAATCTTCTAATATAACAGAAGCGGTAGGGGAGTGGCGGCATGGAAGTGTACATCAATACAAACAGATGATGAGATAAGATGGAATATTCTTGATAATTAAACCAGCATTGACAATTAATATTTAATTGAGGTCCCACAAATGCCACATGCTCAACACACTATAAAAGAAGATGAAAGATAACAGATTACATTTCTTATTACCTCCAGGCTTCCTCTATTTAGATCAACTGCATTTGCCAATTTTAGTTGACAGATTTTTCGGAGAGAACCAAAGACAAACAAAATAAATGGCTCTATTTACTATAATAATGTTGACGACAGAACAAAGCTTTTACCGAAGGCTTTAACTACTGCTAAGTTATTTATTGTCTTTGTTGATGCATACTGTTAAGCCCGGCTTAGGCCGCCATGCACATTAGATAACTGTAGACCAAACACTTTTTTAGCCTACAGCTACTGTAACACCCAAAGTCAAGTGTGCATGTGCCCTCATAAGGGAGAAGGAAGTTAGCCACTGCCATGATGAAATCCAACTTCCAGATCCTTCTCCTTTCTGATATCTATTGTAAAGATTGTATTGTATTGTATCTATTGTAAAGTTTATAACTATTGTAAAGATATCCTACTTATTGTGTAGACAAAAACATGCGACAGAATTTGAGTCATTAGCTCTTGTCAAAGGAAGAGTATTTGGGGGTCACCACCCACAAATCATTATTATACTTCGGGGTCTCTTCGGATCATAGAGTATATGAAAAGGAGGCCCAGGGAAGGTTATAAAATAATAAAAAACAATTAATAAAAAATAATAAATAACAAATAAAAAATAAATAAAAAACTTTCCTGGGCTCCTCTACAGCATCTTCCGACCTACTCTGTCACATCAGCGGGCCCGGGTCACAGCTGAGGCCGATCCTTCCCTGGGCCTCCAATTATTATACTCTTGGGTCTCAAGAATATAATAGTAGTACAGATGGTTCGGACTAAATTATAAAACTTGCAGGCGAACCTTAGGCTATGTATGGCCAAAACAATCCACAGGGGTTGTCTGCTTTGGACTGCTTGCTAGAAAGGTTTTTTGACAAGATGGCCATAAAGTGCCTCCTTGCTGGGACAGCAGACAATAAGCTATAATTTTTGGCGAATCCAGGCAGAAAGTGTTGATATTCCCTGCGGTGCCATTACAGGGGGAATTGAACATTACAAAATCCAAATTGAAATGAATGGTTGTCAGTATAATGCAGGGAAGGAAAGGTCCTCTAATTAAAAAATGCTTTCTGTAGCGTCTCTCCACTTTAACCAAGAAAAGAGAATCCTAAAAAGTGGACCCTTCTATTAACTAAAAATTCCATTAAGGGGAATATGGAAATGGATTTTGTAAGCTAGATAATGCATTAAGAACAAACCTAATTGAACCCATTAGAACTAACCAAGCTTTTTTTTTTTATTTTATTGATACATTTCAAGATTTATGACTTTTTTTATTTTCTATCCACAAAGCCGAATAAAGGATTGTTTTTTGTGGAATGAATTGTAGTTTCCTTATCCCCGTTTTATGATATATGCAAAGCAATATATTAATTAACTTTAACCATACTTTTTTGGAGGGGTTGTAAATAAACTGCAATTCTTCCAGTTTATTTTTTTTTGTTTTGTTTTCTACCATGAACCATGAGGTTTAAACATGCTTCCTTGCTTATTGTTATTCTTTGGTTGAGTAAAATTATGATACTAAATATATCAATAAATATAGATTTATTATTATTATTATATATAATATATATTTAGTATTTGTATTTTAATAAATACATTTTGTAATTTTGCTGAAATCAAAAAGTTCACCCTCGTATCACCATATTCTGAGACCCATATATAATTATATGTTTTATTTAGAACATCTATCACCAAGGCCTCACTGTGGATTAGATTATTTCTATTGACAGAAAGCTAACCTCTTTAGGGACAGGTTAGATGTATGAAAGTGGTAAGTAAGCAATTTGCCCTTCCAATTTATTTTGACAAAATGCTGCTGTTAAGAGAACACCCAGGCTTAGTACATCATATTCCCTTTGATAAACTGATGGATTGCCCCGAAGGGGTTAGAATATAACAGCACAAGTATATAAGTCTGATAACAGGGTTCACACATTTGCTGACACATTAGTTCTTATAGTACTCCATCCAATTACTTGTATTATTTTTAGTGGGAATCATATATTAATAATTAAGTGCTTCATAAGGAACAACCTCTACATCATTTTGATGTAGACCCATCTTTATGTTTTTTATGTGGGCTGACAACTCCAGTTTAAAAAATATTACAGTCCATTGTACACATTTTATTGATAGCAGCTAAAATATCTATACTAAACCAATGGACTCAGAAAGAGTCACCTACCATAAACGTATTAAAGGGATTTAATTATTGATTTATTTTTTAATGCTATGGCACCAGAAAATATTCTCTATAATATACTGGGAAACTGGCAAAAAATCCTGAATGGGGTGAAGTTGGAAAAAAATTTGTTGTGCCAGGTTTTTCGTTTAAAAAATTAGTTGTTATGGAGTTTCTGCAGATTAGTATAATCACAATTTACATTTATTTATTTCTCTGTTCAGAGCTGTGTAAGGGTCATTTCTTGGAAAGGGAAAATGTAGTTTTTACTGATTAAATTTTGGGAAATGTCTGACATTGATCAATTTTTATGAAATTTTTTTTTAGGAAACGAAATGGTGAAAAATAGTGATACAGTATTTTTTTTTTCCCACTACAGTGTTCACCATATGGGGTAAATATTTGATATTTTAATAGTACGACACCTCAAAATGAAGGTGAATGTAAAATAACCTTCTGTGTGAGACTCAGCAGCTATGGTGCATGCTCGCCACCATGTTTAAAGACCCTTTCCCTACATAATGGATATGTTGTTTTGTGGTGAAGGAGTTAAAAGCATCAGTAATGCTTTAATAATAATGATGGATAATTGAGATTATAGGAAGGAAGTGATATCAGCATGAAACTGAGAGAGGGAGGGATCGGGATAAGAAGGTCATTTTCAAGGCATGGCAAAGATTGAACTACTTGAGTAATCCAACATGATATAAGCATGTATAATGCTAATATACATCATTTCCTGAATATAAACAGAATGAAAATATATCCTCTTGCCAATTTTAATTATGCAGATTGTGACCTTTAGAAGAAATTGTCATTTTTATTATTAAAAGAGTATTGTAAAGACACATTACTGTTTCTGTGTGTGTATAAAAAGGTAATAGCATGAAAAATGACAAACTTGAAAATTAAATTGCAGGGATTTGCTTTCAGCAAACCTTAAAGAAGACAATTTCTAGGAAGATTAAATTGGAGCATATGACTATAAAAGTCAGTGTTGCTGCTCCAAAATTAGTTTTCAGAGATTAATTCTTTAAAAAGAGGCAACAGTTCCAATGGTGATAAGCTAAAGTGACTGCGCTCATTAGGACGGCTCTGCCGCCTCTTCGCTGAATACATGGAGTCTTTAAAGACATTATTTTACACTGTCCTCTTGAACATCTGTGGGATTTCTCCTTACTTGTTATGTGCACTGTTAAACATATCCAATATTCAACTATCCAGTAGGCATGTCATTGTTATTTCAACTCAGAGCTCCCAATAAGGACATGTGGAATGAAAATAATGGATGAAAGACTCTTCAACCAAGCAGAAATGTGTAGCAGGGTTTAAAATGGAGTCAGAATGACAATTAACCTGAAGATTGTAAAGAAATCAGAAATGGTCATGATATGTTCTTGGTTTTTGTTCAAAAAGAATTCAAAACAGTTCAACTTTTTTTATATATTTTGGATTTTATTTTTCAAATATAAAAATATATCCTGTATTTTAAAAATTTATACAGAATTTAATGGTATAAAATTTCAAAAATAAACAAACAAAAACATAAATAAAAAAATCAAAATGTTGACATTATTTTGTGCACTTAAATTTTAATGTATGGCTTAAATAGATAGAATTATAGTCAAATATATTATAATATAGTATATAATATAATATAATATAATATAATATAATATTATGTTATATTATCTATATTATCCTATTGTTTTGTTGCCACTATATAATTTATCATCTCAAAAAAAATATTTAATTCATTACAGAAATCATAATTATTAAACATAATTTTGACATCAAGCAAAACACAGTCCGTGGCAACTTTCCAACAGTGCCCTTATTCTTTAAAATCAAGATACTGTAGGTCAAAGACATTCAAATCTTTTCTCATATTTCAATTAAAAGGACAAAACAATAGTAAATTGAAAAATGGAAACCATTGTCACTACTTTAAGACAAATATATTTAATTAAAGTTTTATTTGTAGCTATTTAAGTTAAAGGGAATGTATGGGTAATTCTTGTCTTATTAATATCATTTTAGTATGCCAAAGAGAACTCATTTGTCTTATGAGATGTTATAGCTATTTATGTTTATTCTCAACAGTCTTGTTGATGGCTGCCATACTGGAAGGACTCGCTTCCTTCCTGCATTGTGCTTTGTATCTAATATAATATAATTACACAACCATGTGCTTTGTCAGTGTACTAGCCATGTTTTTAATGGCTAGCACACTATCCCATTCATTTCTATGGCCTCCTACGCACGCCCTGTATATGCAGCCATGAGCCTGGGGCAAAACTAAAGATAGGTTCTATACTTGTGCATTTTGTGGCCAAGTCTCACTGACAGCAGTGAATGGGGCTGTAAATGCATGCATGTCATATATGTGCCATGTAATCATGGCCCAGCTACATGTACCTGTCTGTGTGCATGTAGCCTTAAGGCCGGGGCATTATACATTCCCTGCATAGTGGTTGAGATTCTAGCGAATCCCATCCATACACTGTGGAAAAATACGTGCATTGGACACGTTGTGGTTTTGGAAATCACAGCATTTCAATTGTACCTATGGAAACGCCAGCGGTTTCCCTATAGGTATAATGGAAGCAGAAAGCGCTGTGGGAAAAACCGTGATGCATTGTCACCGCAGTTGTTCCCGCAGCACTTTTTTGCTGTGGATCTCTATATGGGGCCTTAGACTAAAGGGGTTTTCTGGAGTTTATTGTGTTTAAAGAGGCCGGTTGAAGTTGGCAGAAAGAGCTTTCTAGCCTTTTAATTGAATACAAGTACAGCATTATATATAACATAGTGACTGTACTGACTGTATTGCAGTTCAGCCTTATTGACTTGAATGGGACTGAGCTGCTGCTGTACCATATGACTAATATACGTGACATCACAGGTACACACAAGATGCAGTGCAGTGTTTTCTAACAGATGATTGGCGGGGGCTTGGTTTCATTCACTACCGATTACTTACAGATTTCCTATACTAAGGAGAGGTTATTAATATGCAAGTCCCAGAAAAACCCTTTAATTCGCAAAAATTGTCAGTAGACTAATTTATTTTTTTTTTTTTTTAAAGAGATGAAATACTGCACAGTCTCTCCTCCAGAGACCAAAAGAGGCAGGTGAGCTGCACTCAAGGCCTCCAGTAACACAATAAAGCTGTAATGTGTCATTAAATTCCCCAACCATATAAAGCTTTTGAGATGATTCTGCTGACCCTGTCTGCCCCATTCATCACCAAAAGGGGGGCTGCAGAAAACAGGAAATGTCACCTTATTATCCGCACTTCTTTTGGCAGTTTGAAAAACTGAAATACTTAGGGATTTGTGATATTTTTATATGCCCTCTTAAAATGTAATACATGTAAAAAAATTATATGTAATATTTTAACTAATGCTTCGTTCACACCTGCGCTTGAGTCCGTCCACTGCCAATCCGAGTGAAAATCTCGGGGAACGGGATAGGCATCGGATACCGACAAGTTAGCGACGCATTGGTTAAAAACCCATTCATTTCAATGGGTTTTTAAAGCAATGTGCGGGTGTGCGCTTACACCCTCTGCACTGCGAAGCCGTTTTTTTTCGTCGGACATGAAGTCCTGCATGTCCGACTTTGTTTCCAAAGAAAAAAAGGATTCGCAGCGCAGAGGGTGTAAGCGCACACCCGCGCATTGCTTTAAAAACCCATTCAAATGAATGGGTTTTTAACCAATGCGTCGCTAACCTGTCGGTATCCGATGCCGATCCCGTTCCCCGAGATTTTCACTCGGATTGGCAGCGGACGGACTCAAGCGCAGGTGTGAACCCACCCTAACATGCCATTTATAATGATAGCTCATGAAGTTCTTGGGACTAAACAGACCAATATAGCTTTGTTTTGCTACTTACCAATAACATGGCATAAACAACGGGTACTCGACAAAAACTTAATGAAATGACTTACCTACAAAATAAGAGAAAAGATAAGATTCATTAGGATTGCCTTGTAATACAAGAAATATCAGTGAATTATTATGTAAATGTGAAGCTTTGACTTGTAGACTTCAAAACTGAGACTTCCCAAATAAGGCTAGGTTCACAACTGCGCTCGATGACAGTTCAAGTAACCCATCCCCCATTCCACTTGAATAAATGCGGAGAGATAAGTCCTGCTAGAAGGACTTTTCTCTCCGCCTTTTTGGGTGGAAACCGTATGGAAATCCGACAGACCCCATTATAGTTGAGTTGTCAACCTAGCGTAAGACAGTCAGTAGTAGTACATAAACACCTTACAGATAATATACAGATGTAGCAGCATTTAACTTGACTTTCTGCAGCTTGATAACTTTCTGTTCCATGATATCTTATCACAGAAGACAAAAAAGCCATTGAAACCCATTGAAAAAAAATCGAGTTAAGTGTCAAGTTAAACTTTACTATATCTGTACCACTGTACTGCTACTTGTTCTACTATAGCAAGTAGCCTCCACACTTTACCTCCAAAACTTTCTAATTTCTTGTCTAACCAAAGATGACACACTTTATGTAAGGTACGGTTTTATTCCATTGAAAAAAATTATAAAATCAGTGAGAAACATTGGCAGACACGGTCCATTGTGCAGGATCAACATTGGTGCCACTTCCAGTACAATAGCTAATCTGTCAAAAAAGAGAGGTGATCTCATAACACCTTTAGCTTGATTTTTAAAGGCTATGTTCACACCAGAGCTAAACAAGAAAGGTGAAGGATGTTTAAAATGATAGGCACCAATGGAGCTCAAACTATCCCATAAAGGGGTCCATTGGGCTTCCATTCAAGTGTCCATCATTTTTTGGACTAAAAAGTACTGAATGCAGGACTCTATGCCAGATATTCCTAACAGACTCTGAAATGCAGATGTGAACTAAGCCTGACAAATCTTACACCACTGTACCAATATATTTGGTTAATACTTATTGATTAAAGGTACTTTCCATTTTCACAATATTGACATCCTAGCCTTGGGATAGGTAATCTGGAGTATACCAGATCAGTGGGATCTGCCTCTCTGCACCTTTGTTGATCAGCTATGTGAAGGGGTCATGGTGCTCATGTGTTTGTCTACATGCACACTGTTGACTTGTAGGATTGATACAGAGTATTACAGACTTTTCCCACCCACTTGAATGTCAATATTCTAAACCATTGCAACTAACCAGACAAAATTCAAGTAGACCCATGTAACCAATGAAGCAGTACTCAGCCAAGCATCACAGCCCCTTTAAATAACAGAAAATCAGGGTTAAATTATTTTATTTATTTAGCTTACTTAATAGCGTCATCATATTCTGCATCACTTTACAGACATTGTCAATCACTGTTCCATATAGGGACCCTTGAAGATATTGTCCTTGACTAAATTTGAACCCAGGACTCAAGTGCTGCAAGGTTACAGTGCTAACCACCACTGAG
The DNA here is from genome assembly GCA_947044405.1 of Leptodactylus fallax. Taxonomy (NCBI): domain Eukaryota; kingdom Metazoa; phylum Chordata; class Amphibia; order Anura; family Leptodactylidae; genus Leptodactylus; species Leptodactylus fallax. Next base: position 34,959 of record CAMRHE010000162.1, on the reverse strand, counting down.
CTAACGTGCTGCCCTAAGTGTCGGGTACCCACAGATTTCCTATTGATGTACTATCCAAAGGATAGACCATCAATATTGTGGAGCCAAACAACAGGGTTACTAAGTGTCGACCCCACTCATATTCAGGGCTATCCTAAGAAAAGGCAATCAGTATTGTAAAGCCAGAAAACCTATTTAACAATCCCCTTTGTGCAGTTTAATAGAACCTAGTATATATTTATTATGGCGATCGCCTACCTTGTAAATAAAGCTCCTGTACAACTACACATGTAGTAAGTTAAAACTCCTGGGCCTCAATGCAAAAACTGTAACAGGGCCCTCCAAATATCATGCACAATTTATAGCACGGGCCTCTAGATATCTGGCTTAGTGACCTTTGCCCTATCCCCGTTAAACCTTAGGTCCTGAGAATGACTAAAACCCCTATATTTTTTTCCCTTTAAGAAACAAAAAAATAAAAAAAAGTATAGATTTTCAAGGATACATAATGTATTCCTGCAAGATACTACAAGTCACAACATTAATTATCCAACAATTTAGTATCAACAAAAGTTTTAATAGATGCAGCTTTAGAATTCTATCCATAGACATCATTTTTATTCCAAAATATAAGTGACAGGAATAAATTGCCATTTCATCTAATTGTGCCGCTACGCAAGGATAAAAATAGGAAGTAAACCTGACAACACATTTAAACAATAACCCTTCAGAGCGATCAAAGAGGTTTATAAGAACTGTCTACCTGAGTATTCGACTTTCTGCATAAAGATTAAGAAGTGTGGAGGATGAAAGGAGGATAATTTAATCTAAGTGATACTCTAGAGAGATCATTCTTGATAATACTTGAGTTACATAATCAATTCTTTTGGATAAAGCATCAACATCTCAAAAAGGCATTCACTTCCCTTAGCAAGTTAAAGTATTGTTGAGAGGTGAAGAATTTCATGACAGGAATGTTGAAGAATGAAGTGGAGACAAGGGTCAGATTCGAGGCTGGGACAATTCTAATCATGGCAATATGCAATTTTTAGAGTTAACTTCAATGAGACACGACACATTATCTGGCTGTGGAATAAAGTAATGGTTTGATTTTTATTAAATTGTATTAATTCTAAAAATATTGTGCAGGGCGGGAAGAAAATACTACTAATACTACTACTATTTTCTCCCAGGGATGTTATATGGATAGGTCCACACTTGACTGATCTCCGGTTTGGTTAAGCAATGCAATTTATCATGAAACAAATTCAGTATGATATCATGACATGATAACATAAGCCTTGGATTGATGCAATTGATAATTTTGTAAGTGATAATTTATCAGGGAATCATGTTGCCTTTAGAAAAGTTGCTTACCCCGTGGCACACATATCTGGACCCCAGCCAATGGCAAAGTTAAGAGAAGACATATTTAAAATACACATATATCTATATCTATATCTATATATAGCTATAGATACAGATATATATATTAGAATCAATTGGATAGAATGGGTGACAGTTTAATCAAATATTATTTTATATTTTTAATTCTAATATTGAAGGTTGCTAATGGAAATAAGGTAAAAATTGACACAATGGAGGAATTTATTAAGACTCTCATTTCGCATGCCAACCTTAATCCATTCCTCCATTGGTGTACCGGAATTATTAATAGGTTCTGGCAATTGGCTGTAATAAGGTCCAATGTGCCAGAACTGAAATCTAGATTTCAGGTATAGCTCATGCCACGTTTCTGGTGTGAGTTATAGTAAGAATGATGGGCCAGTGCATCACCACTTGATCTCCGCCTTGATCCATGTCTGTTTTGCCCCCATGTCTGGGTGGAGAAGGAGCAAAGTGACACATTTGTGGCACATAACAGGAAAGTGCACCAAATATGTACCACTGAAGTAGATGAAATAGTAATTCCCCCCCATTATTTTCCACAATGCTTTCTCCTAAACACGTTTTATTAATTTTTTTTTATAGAAATATTAAAATAGAAAACACCATTTCATGTGACCATCCAAGCCCAGGATCTATACCCTTCTTTATTTTATAAAAAAGCCATTGACAACCAATACTAAGAGGTGTTTCAGTTCTGGTTCCAAAATGGGACCTAATATGGAACCCTGAAAAAAAAAGTATTTATTATAACAAAATCTTATAAAAGTAAAACAAAACACACCCAAATATAAGACAAAACTATTGAGTCTAATATTCAATAAAGGGTTATTCTGGCTGGAAAGGTGTTACCACTATATAATGTTTCCCATTACAGTCTATGCTAAGTAAATGTCTAAAGTAACCTTTAAGTGCTTTATATTTAGACCAATGCAATTGATAGTGTAAAAGCATATTGCACATCATTCATTACCCATGCTATTCATTATCAGGAAGCTAGTTAGCTTCAATTCATTGTAACAACTTATCCTGCTACTACCTACATTACCTATATACATTAGCATGTACGATTGCACTTAACATGGCATGTGCTCATAGAGAGGGAAATTCACTTCACAGAATGTTCCATTATTTTAATGTGGTTGGTTTATTCATCCCACATGTAGCTAAAAATGTCTTTTTTTGTGGTTGTTGTTAGTTGACACATTTTTTCATGTTTAAGTGATTTGCATCCAAGTATTTACATCCAATAGTATTACGATAAATCCGATGTTCACATTCTTCTCAGTTTTTGTAGCTTTGCAAAATAAATAGGTCTAAGAAATTATCTAGATGTGAGCAGCCAAGCCAATATACCGAAGGAATTTTTATTATGTAAACTGTTAAAAAGATGTTTTCTTGAAAACAATTCAAAAACATTTGTCCCATGAAGTCATCTCTTGTAGTTCCTACACTGCATGTGGAAGGTTAGCCCTATCGTCATTGCCCCTGCATCAATGGAGGTTGCCCCTGTCCATACACAGGATAGTCAGGAATCACAGACACAGTTCTGGTATCTTAATAATTCTGGTGCATCTCAGGAGGTTCTGTGCACCAGAACTGATACCATGAGATATCCACAAGAAGACTGGTTTCATGTGGTTGTAATGTATACTGTACACTGTGTACTGGGACCATTACTGTATACATGATGCAGAAATTGGGCTTAATCAGGGGTGTAACTTAAGGGGGTGCAGAAGGTGAAGTTACACCTGACCCAGAAGCCTTAAGGGGCCCATAATGTGCCTCTTCCCAATATAAGGATACCAGTACTATACATGATACATTATAGTTGGGAGGCCTGGTACACATTTTGCATTGAGTCCCAGGAGCTTCATGTTAGGCCTCTGGACTTAACAGTACTTTTTCTATATTTGCACTATAGTATTGTAGATACAACAAAGAATGTCCAATCCCCATAGGGTGATTTGGATAAACTAGCCAAATGGGCAGCAAAATTGCAGATAAGAAATTTGTACTAGTTATACCCTGAATTATTTACTATGCTTACTTATATAGCTCCATCATATTCTGCAGCACTTTACAGTCACTGTCCCATAGAGGACTCACAACCTATATTCCCTATCGGTATGTCTGTGGAGTGCGGGAGGAAACCCATGCAAACACAGGGAGAACAGACAAACTCCTTGCAGATGTTGTCTTTGGCAGGATTTGAACCCAGGACTCCAGCGCTGTAAGGCTGCAGTGCTAACCACTGAGCCACTGAATGGGTCACTGTTGGGTAAGCCTACTATGGAGAAAGACTTAGTAGTAATTGTTGATTATAAACTAAATTATTGTATGCAATGCCAGTCTGCCGCCTCTAAAACCAACAGGATATTGTCTTGTATTAAGAAATACATGTCTTCTACATATTAGTTATGTAAATAGTCCTATGATAAATTATTTACTTCACAAACCAAACAAAGAACACAAGGTCACTACTTACAGTTAAAGGAAGTGAAATTTCTTATGAAGTACAGAAACATCTTAATCCCCAAGCTGCAAAATTATGGAACATGCTCTTGCAGAAATTGATAATGACGAAAAGTGTGGTTCACCTAATATATATATATATATGTGTGTATGTGTGTGTATGCAAACCACAATATACAGGTTCTACTGGTATTAATGTGGAAGGCTCATCCATCATTGCCAGCAAGGGTCAGAGAGGAATTTTTTTCCACTTCATGGGGAATTGGGTCTGTGCCACTACCATTGTTTTTTTCCTTCCTCTGGATAAACATGGATTTATTATAAAGATGTTTGTAAATATTCGCAATGTTCACCTGCATTTTTTTTGGGTTTCTAGCACCCCAGTACCATGATGTCAATGGGCCCTACACGACCACTGAGGCCCAATCACAAGCCTCAGCAGTGACCAGGGCTGCTCACATCATCCAAAAGGCCAGAACTTAAGGTGCCACAAAGGAACCCATAAAAGGTTATGGAAGGTGAGTATGAGTGTTAATTTTTTTTCTGCACCTGCCCCTAGGCCTCCAATAATTATACTCTGGGATAGGTAGAGACTCCAGAGTATCATAATGATTCATTAGTGGTGAACCTGAAAAAATGTGGGGTTTGGGAGAACTGAAAATTTTTGGAAAAAGTCATAACAAAGCTGGCTAGTCAAGAACCGGTTCGCTGATCTCTGGTTTATAAGTATAAAATGCTTGAACTTGATGGAACCTTGTAAAGGTTTGTATTGGAACACTGCATCTGATTCTGCATGAATTTGGATGGACAAAGATTTATATGGGCACTGTATTACAGCTCCATATATACGGCCATGAACATAGGACCTTATTGCCAGGAAAAGAACATTTTAAATTGCTAAAAAAAAAAACTACTCCTGTCTTCCTGTCATGGCTACATTGTTGCAATCCTTCCTTCAGTCATCCCACTGCTCATTTATATTCCGACATGCTGCATTAAGTTCACTATATGTTATACTTCTTACAAGGTGAGTATACAAATAATGGAAGAATATGCATACCAGTGCAGTTCCTTTTTAACAGTCCTCTCATTAAAAAGGGTTAGTGCACGGGGTGATTTAGAAGCTGTGACAGTTCTATTCACTTTGTCTGTCACTGTCTATGAGATTATTGACCTTGCCCAGGCAGCATAACCTTGATTATACCTTAATATGTACAAATCTCTTTTGCCGCGAGTCAATTAGCTCACAGGATCATAACTGCCTGCCCCCTTTGTGAGATATTATTTTAGACGATAAATTGTCAGGCATATTACTTTTTTTTTTTTTAATGAGTCCAGGTACAAAAAAAAATCCAGGGGATTGTAAGAAGTGAAGCATTGCCGACTGAGTCTGGAATTTCAATTTCAATTTTTTTCACTCCCTAGGAAACAATTGTAAGGTTGATGAACTTAATTTCTGATTACACACAAAATGACCCCGAGGTAATTACTAATAAGCCTAATTTATCACCAAGTGGGCACAAAGCAGACGTCCGAGTTCCTTATCCCTATTCATTTCCTGACAGATGTAAATGTTTCCCTGATATGGGTATTACAGGGCTTCGGCTTTTTACTCAGCAGTAGATGGGCAATCACATAAATTCTGCAAGTGTTGACAGATAATTACCTGTGTGTTGTACTGTGAAGTAAATGACAATGCTGAAGTTATGCTAACAAGGTTGCAAAGAGCAAAAGCTCATCTATGGATTGTTTGAGCTCATATTAAAAAAAAAAAAAAACTCCTCTTGAAATAGTGACAAGTAAGTCACTGGGAGGAAAGGAATAAAAAGAATAAAATAGATCAAAGAAATAATATAGCAACATAGTATAGATTGAGTAATATAAGTAATGATGCTAATCTATATAACTAGATGTATTCTCATTATTGCCTGATACTTTTTGTTTCTAGCTGAAATGAGCCATTAGAAGAAGTGACGGCAGGTGACTTACTGTAATTCCCTCTCCCCAGCCAGAACACTCATGTTGGGGGTGGCGGGAGTAACAACTGTCGGCCAAATGATTGCTCGGCTGACCTATGGCCACCTTTAGTGACATCTGTTTGGTGTTCGTCTGAATTCACCCCCAAAAACATGATGGAAGCAGGACTTTTTCCTCCATCAAAAAAGTAAAAAACATGATGGAAGAAAGCTTCTGCCATGTTTTTTTTTTACATCAGGGTAAATGCAGACGGACACGAGGCAAAGGCTGCTCCATCTGCATTATACAATTAATGTCCATTGCTCTCATCCTATAATGCATAAGAGCAACAGACATTAATAACAGTAGTGTGAACCTACCCTTACTTATTTTACTATAAAAAGAATAGAAAAATTAAATGATATGGCTAGATAGAAAAGATTGACAATATCATAGGGGTCCCACCACCTGGGACCTTCACCGATTAACTGGTTGAAGAGGCCACAGTGTCGGGTCAGGGTTACGGCCTCTTCATTGAATACCAAGTACAGTGCTGTATGTAATGTAGCTTGGTGCTGAAGCTCAACCCTATTCACCTGAATGGGACTGAGTTGCTGCTGTACCATGTGACGGATGAACATGACAACACTGGCACAGGGAGGAAGCAGCAGCACTCATGAGCAATGTGGCCTCTTCAAACAGCAGATCGGAAGGGACACTGTGTGTCTGGCCCCCACCGATCACATATCGATGACCTATTCTAAAAATGATGGATGATGAAGATAAAAATGACACTGCTGGATCTTAAAGATTTGAAGAGGTCAGAACCATTAAATTGACATTTGCAATTTTGGCACATCTGACCAACTCTCTGGATCTATATCTGATCCTTTTCTTCTTAGTAGATATAAGGCACTGCCTGAGGTGACTGGATATGGATTACTGCACTCCCCTCTGCCCAATGATAAGGCTGGCAATAGTAACAGCTGCACATACAGCCGACAATTATAAAGTTTTATTTATAGAAGATCTATATGTGTATTGATACATAATATGTGCACTTCTGTCTTCAGCACAGGACAGAGGAAGGAAGTGGCGATCCAAGAAGGGGAGGAGCAAAATAAAATTAATATTTTAACTTGTTAACAAAAGAAAAAAATTCTATATATCCACTAGAGGGCCAGATCATTAAAATGCAAAGTAATTTCTTATAAAAGTAAAGGCTGCATAGAAGAAATGCAGTAACTGAGAACAGGTAAAGGTTTCTGTATCAGGAATGTCCAGATAATTAATATTTATTGACCATTTCAGATTTCAGGAATCATCTTTCTCTTTTCCAAACTATTAAATTATAGGTCCATATTTGCATGAATCAGTATAGTGGGGGTGAGGTTAACATATCATGGGCTATGTTTTGTTGTTAAAGGGGTTGTTGGGCCTCCCCAGATTTTTTTATACTGATGACATATCCACCGGATATGACACCTGGGGGGTCTGACACCTGGACCCCGCACTGATCAGCTGTTCTGGCAGTGTCAGGGTGTGCATTCTGGTTCCTGTGTCCAGCTCACCATCTTTTTAGACCGTTGGCAGAGTGAGTCAGGAAAATGTGACCATTATATAACTTGATTTCTCCATTTTTTAATAGATGTCCCCACTACAGGCTGCGTCTCTCTAATACTTTATTATCCCTGAGCTAGAAATGGAGACTAGCTGCTATAATGTGTTTCATAGACAGAACATGGAAAAAACAATAAATTGTCTTCCCCTAACTCTCATTCACTCTGAAGTAGAATGCGAGACATTATAAAGACGTAGTAAATATTATTGATGTAAATAAAGCCCGGGGTGAGATAGAAAACTTACTATTAACTGTAATGTTTGTATACAGCATATGTGTCTCTTTCAGTCTCACTTCACTTCCCCTCCACTCTCCATAGATTTCTTTGGGTACATGTAATCTGATCCTTATATGTGATAGTTGATAGTTCATCTTGGTCTCCAGATGGTTCAAGATGGATTCAGGAGAAATTTCGGGGCGAATGTCAGTATAAAACATGTCAGGGGGAAGAAAAGATCCTGATCTAAGGAGAAAGAAACATATTTGTCTGATAATATATGTTATAAATAGAGATAAGTGAATCAGCTCAAATCGAACCAGATTTGACCACAATCCAAATGTTTTGGGTTCTACCGAAAACTTTGGAGGTTCATCATCATCAGATATGAAATTAAAATAATCTGGGGTCTCTTCAGATCCTACAGTATAATAGGAGGAGGCCCAGGGAGGTGTAAAAAAATAATAGTTGTGCTCACATTCTCTCACCTCTTCTGGGCATCTTTGTAGCATCCAATTCTCTTTCTGAAAGACTTCCTTGGTGACATCATGTACCCTGGGGTCACTATTTGTGCAGTGTTATGATGTCAGCATGCCCCATGTGATCACTGAAGCCCAATCACAGCCCTCAGTGGTGACTCTGGGGTGCATGACATCATCCAGGAGGCTGAAAAAGGTCAGAAAAGGACCTAGAGGATTCCTAGAAGAGGTGGTGAAAGGCAAATATAACTGTTTGTTCTTATTACACACCTCTCCTGGGCTGAAGAGACCCCAGAGTATAATAATTTCACTTTTAATGACAAACTTATTCGACCCGAAACAAATCATTGGGCCGAACCGCCAGAACCCAAATCAAATCTTCAAAGGTTCTCCCATCTCTAATTACAAAGCTTTCTATACTCACTTTACTATATATACTATACAGTGGGGAAAAAAAGTATTTAGTCAGCTACCAATTGTGCAAGTTCTCCCACTTAAAAAGATGAGGCCGGCCTGTAATTGTCATCATAGGTAGACCTCAACTATGAGAGACAAAATGAGAAAACAAATCCAGAAAATCACATTGTCTGATTTTTTAAGAATTTATTTGCAAATTATGGTGGAAAATAAGTATTTGGTCACCTACAAACAAGCAAGATTTCTGGCTCTCACAGACCTGTAACTTCTTCTTTAAGAGGCTCCTCTGTCCTCCACTCATTACCTGCAGTAATGGCACCTGTTTGACATTGTTATCAGTATAAAAGACACCTGTCCACAACCTCAAACAGTCACACTCCAAACTCCACTATGGTGAAGACCAAAGAGCTGTGGAAGGACACCAGAAACAAAATTGTAGACCTGCACCAGGCTGCGAAGACTGAATCTGCAATAGGCAAGCAGCTTGGTGTGAAGAAATCAACTGTGGGAGCAATAATTAGAAAATTGAAGACATACAAGACATAATCTCCATCGATCAGGGACTCCACGCAAGATCTCACCCTGTGTGGTCAAAATGATCACAAGAACGGTGAGCAAAAATCCCAGAACCACACGGGGGGACCTAGTGAATGACCTGCAGAAAGCTGGGACTAACGTAACAAAGGCTACCGTCAGTAACACACTACGCCACCAGGGATAATCCTGCAGTGCCAGACGTGTCCCCCTGCTTAAGCCAGTACATATCCGGGCCCGTCTGAAGTTTGCTAGAGATCATTTGGATGTTCCAGAAGAGTATTGGGAGAATGTCATATGGTCAGATGAAACCAAAGTAGAACTGTTTGGTAGAAACACAACTCGTCGTGTTTGGAGGAGAGTGAATGCTGAGTTGCATCCAAAGAACACCATACCTACTGTGAAGCATGGGGGTGGCAACATCATGCTTTGGGGCTGTTTCTCTGCAAAGGGACCAGAACGACTGATCCGTGTACATGAAAGAATGAATGGGGCCATGTATCGTGAGATTTTGAGTGCAAACCTCCTTCCATCAGCAAGGGCATTGAAGATGATACGTGGCTGGGTCTTTCAGCATGACAATGATCCCAAGCACAACGCCAGGGCAATGAAGGAGCGGCTTCGTAAGAAGCATTTCAAGGTCCTGGAGTGGCCTAGCCAGTCTCCAGATCTCAACCCCATAGAAAACCTTTGGAGGGAGTTGAAAGTCCGTGTTGCCAAGCGACAGCCCCAAAACATCACTGCTCTAGAGGAGATCTGCATGGAGGAATGGGCCAACATACCAGCAACAGTGTGTGCCAACCTTGTGAAGACTTATAGAAAACATTTGACCTCTGTCATTGCCAATAAAGGATATGTAACAAAGTACTGAGATGAACTTTTGTTATTGACCAAATACTTATTTTCCACCATAATTTGCAAATAAATTCTTTAAAAATCAGACAATGTGATTTTCTAGATATGTTTTCTCATTTTGTCTCTCATAGTTGAGGTCTACCTATGATGACAATTACAGGCCGGCCTCATCTTTTTAAGTGGGAGAACTTGCACAATTGGTGGCCGACTAAATACTTTTTTCCCCACTGTATATACTATTGGTTTATGCATAATTTCTTGAAAGGTTAGTCACCAAAATATGCAATTATTCAGTAACATCATGGCTAATCTGCAATAGGATTATTCTGAGACATTCTGTCTTTGTACGCTATGTTTGTACACTTCAGCATCACTATATCTGCTTTGGTTTTTCACATTGTATTTACCAGGTTTTTTTTTTTCCTTTCAAAATGTCCATTTCATATAATATTCCAGAAAATCTAAATATTTCAAACGTTCTGCTTTGTACAGTGAAACTATTTGCTCTTATTGTTCACCTTTTTATTATTGCACTCAGAGGAAAAAAAGTATTATTTTTAAAAGAAAAAAAAAAAGAAAAGAAAATAGAGCTTAGCAACTGAGAAAATAACTATGGAAGATTACGGGAAAGAAAGCAACAAACAAGAGGTGACAGGACTCTCCCTGTCTCCATTATTTGCATTTTATTGCAATTTAGTTAGAATTCATCAATGGTCTGGAAAATATGCAAAATGAGGGAAGTGTTGGCTGTTATGAAATGAAATATGTACAGATCTGCCGTCCTGGGCATTGCTGTACACAGCATATACTAATCCTCTGGGGAAGAGATATGGGTTTATGGAAAAACATAAAAAATACACAATGTCAGACTTGCTTTTATTCATCCAGTGTGACCTTGCTGAACAATTTCAGAATAGGTTTGTGCATGCCATAAAAGGTAAGCATCAAAGAATTGTTTGTTCTCCACCTGAACATTATTTCTACCACATCATCAATGCAGTAGATATAGACGACAAAAAACAATGCGTTTGCCTAACAACTTCCATTTAATATTTATGAGGCGTGTTTTGATACATTAAAATATATGGGCTGGGAAACTAATATAGAGACTTCTGCTGCCGCTGGCAATCAAGCAGCATGTGGTTATTGTCTTTAAAATACTCCTAAAATGTGGAAGCAGCCTGCTGGAAATGTATGAAAATACAGAACTTCGATAGAATTGATGTTGAGTATGTTTCTCTACAACAAAGCTTTGTGTGAGAGTCTATTGAGAATAGTCGAATCTACAAAAAAGTCATTTCCAATCATTTATTTCATTGCTTCAATACAACCCTTACTCTACAGTGTTGTACACAGATTGTCATTACTTGCATCAGTCCTCTTGTCCCCAATGGGATTCACAAGCCAATTAACCTACGAGTATATTTTTGGAAAAATATTACCATGAGAACACACAAGAAAACTAGGGAAATATACAAATGCAATGTTGACCTTGGTTAGATTCCAATCCAGGACTCTAGTGCTACATGACAACAATGCTATCCATTGAGCCACCATGCTGGTCACAGCAATGCAACAGAATTATTGTTTTTGTTGTGCCAGAGATAGAGTTAGGGTTAGGTTAGGGAATTCTGGCTTTAGTGGCACCACAATTAGGGCATAAATTCATTTATTATTGATTTGTGCCACAAAGAGCAAATGCTTGAATCTTTTTAGAAACTTTTTTAAAACTGTGTACTAAAGATAACATGGCTACATCAAGATCAAAAGTGTACCAGAGTCTCCATAAGAGACTGACGCAGCTTCTGCTGAAAATCGTCAGAGAGAAAAGTCCTTCATGGAGGACTTTTCTCTCTGCTGGTTTCAGTATAAAACTAGCAGAAACCCGACGGACACTCAGAGGACACCCATGTAACCATTTTTTAGCGGACGGGCTCCGTTGTTCTGGTTCCCACACAGACCCGAATGACGGAGAGACCAACACTAGTGTGAACTTAGGCTAACAGGTATGTATCGGCTTCTGGGTGCAAAATGCTGGTCTATGTTATATCACCCAAAAGGCATAAAGAAGCTGAGTCTAACATGCACCAAAGATGTGTCAAAGAACAGAGAAATGGTCCATATAATAACGGAAAACAACAAATCCTGTGGGACTCTAGTGTCTATAATGGGATCTGCAATTTTTTCACAGACATCGCCAAATGAAAAAGTCAGACTTGCAGGAGATTTTCATCCAGGACTCTGCTCTGGAAGACTCCAATGCATGTGTGAACATAGTCAAACATTTAGATTTTTGACCTTCTTTATTTGCATAATAAAGCTTAATAAAGTAATAACAATTATTTCAAGCCAATGAATAATCATGGATTATTAAAGGGGTTATCCAGGATTAGAAAACAAGGTTGCTTTGTTTCATAAAGAGCTCTACTTCCTCTTGTTATACAGTCACATCACGTCCATTGGTCACATGGCCATGCTGCAGCTCAATAGCATTAATTTGAATGGGACTATGCTATAGCATGTACATGTGACCAACACACATGATATCACTGCTTGAGAAGAGGAAGTGGAACTGTTTCTGAAACAATCCTGGATAACTCCTTTAACTTTGTCCAACTTGTGGCTCTCTGGCTGTTGCAAAGCTACAACTCCCAGCATATCCTGACAGCCACAGTCCACCTGCAACTGTGAGGACATACAAGAAGACAGCTGATTCAGGCTGAGGCCCCACGTTGCGGAAACGCAGCTTTTTTTGTTGCAGATTTTGTTGCGGTTTTTTTGAGCCAAAGCCAAGAATGTTTACAAAAGGAATGGGAAATATATAGGATGTTCTTATACTTCTACCTTCTGCTCAATCCACTCCTGGCTTTGGCTTAAAAAACCACAACAAAATCTGCAACAAAAAAAGCTGTGCTTCTGCAACGTGGGGCTTTAGCCTCAGACGTCTGAACTATGATATGGTTTTCAACATTTATCATGGTGCATTTCTAGCATAGATGGCTAGTTGGTATGTAGAGGGTGCACTTACCAAAAATATTTAAGAAATAATAAGAAAAGAAGAGAGCATTGTTTATTTGTGATACAATTGTGTGCGGCTGAAAGATAAAGCCGGTCCTGCCTATTTGATTTTTAATAGAGGAGTTATATTGGTGGCATTCTTATGCTAAGTATATGAGTTGGTTGCCATTTACATGATAAAAATTTGTTTTTGTGTTTGTAGAAAAAGGCAAAACATATTCAACTTCTCACACATAAAAGTACAAAGATTTCATCACCAGCGAAAAAATGAGATTGTCAGAAAACATCTTTATAGGTGTCATTTTTCAGAATCTCTCCCAAAGCAGATTTACTTTATATCCAAAACAAACATTTAAATCTCATATGCATCATAAGGTCTACAGACATAAAAAAGTGGCAAAACATCATAATTCTTAGCCTGTCGAGACGATAACAATCATTAAAAAAATCGAAGGTTTGCAACCAAAATGTATAATATAAATACATGTTTGTTTGTGTCAAGTACAGAGTATATAGTCAAATTTTAGATACAATGCTGCAGAGATGTAGGAAAGCTAGCTTTGTTATTTATCTCACCAAGGTTGAATTTGATAAAGGATTGCATAAAAAATGTAAAATACAGATGCCACACATTTTAATATTTCCAAATTAAAAAAACGCAAATGAGCTACTCCTTACTACACACGTGGACAAAATTGTTGGTACCCCTCATTTAATGAAAGAAAAACCCACAATGTTCACAGAAATAACTTGAATCTGACAAAAGTAATAATATATAAAAATTCTATGAAAATGAACAAATGAAAGTCAGACATTGCTTTTCAACCATGCTTCAACATTATTTTATTAAAAAGAAAACTCATGAAACAGGCCTGGACAGAAATGATGGTTCCCTTAACTTAATATTCTGTTGCACAACCTTTTGAGGTATTCGATGCAATCAAACGATTCCTGTAACTGTCAATGAGACTTCTGCACCTCTCAACAGGTATTTTGGCCACTCCTCATGAGCAAACTGCTCCAGTTGTCTCGGGTTTGAAAGGTGCCTTTTCCAGATGGCATGTTTCAGCTCCTTCCAAAGATGCTCAATAGGATTTAGGTCAGGGCTCATAGAAGGCAACTTCAGAATAGTCCAATGTTTTCCTCTTAGCCATTCTTGGGTGTTTTTAGCTGTGTGTTTTGGGTCATTATCCTGTTGCAAGACCCATGACCTGCGACTGAGACCAAGCTTTCTGACACTGGGCAGCACATTTCTCTCTAGAATCCCTTGATAGTCTTGAGATTTCATTGTACCCTGCACAGATTCAAGACACCCTGTGCCAGATGCAGCAAAGCAGCCCTAGAACATAACAGAGCCTCATCCATGTTTCACAGTACAGTAGGGACAGTGTTCTTTTCAAGATACGCTTCAGCCAGTTTTATACTGAAACCGATGGAGAGAAAAGTCCTCCATGCAGGATTTTTCTCTCCACTGATTTTCGGCGGAATCTGCGACGGAGACTCTGTCGCAGATGTGAATGAAGCCTAAGTTATACTTATAGATAATATAAATTTATATTTATATTCATATAAATATAGTTTTAATATTTGTGTAACCTGGTTCAATTGGAAGAGAAATAAAACACAGATGCTGAATCATACGGCTACTGTGATAAAATTCTATAGACATATATTTAACTTTAAAAAAAAAAAGAAAGGCCGATGGAAATCGATTCATGTCATCAGGACTGGCATATTTATGGCCCCTGAAATTTACATGTTTTACAGTAGTTCCAACCTATCTTTGTATTAAAGGGGTTATCATTTTAAAATAGTTTTCCCATCTCTAGGATAGGATATAAGATTCAGATTGTAAGGGGTCTGACCCCACAGACTAGCTGTTTCCTCTCAGAACTATGTTCACTATTAAACCTACAGAAATTGAGCGCTGCAACTTGCGTCCTCATGGGAAAACAGCTGATCGGCAGAGGTCCCGGCAGTCAGACCACCCTGCAAACCTAAAATTGATGTCCTATCCAGCCCCTTTAAAGACTTAGTTGTTGGGCAGCGCGTCTACTAAGGTTGCACTACCTTACAACTTAATGAAATATTCTACGCAGATATGTCCTTCCTGACCTTTTCTCTTGGTTTCATATGTCCTGAGATGAGTGGAGCAAGATCAATGAATGTTTTTAGAAAAAAATAATCTTTTCAAGATACTCCGTCAGGAGTTGTTTATATTATACTGTATGTGTCTTTATGTGGCCAACCAGTGGCTGTGACATGAATTACAGCCTGTTGAGAGTTTTGCTAGCATGTTGTGAGTTTGCTTTAAATGTTAATATTTTTTGAAGATCATCAGTTTTTAATAAGACCTCACCTGCTTAAATCTGCTTTGATTTATTGATACAGATGTAGACTTTTTTAAATGGACATCAAACAAGTTAATTAAACAGTTGCAGCTCCCTTTAACTTGACTTTTTTTCAATTACTTTCAATGAATGGCTTTTCTTTTATGTTACCTTACTGCAGCATCTTGTCAAGAACAACATTTTTATGTCTTGTACGACCCAAGTTTTAAATGGATGGACACAATAGGGAACAATTTAGGGTAAGGGTTCTGTCTATTTGAGGATGTATACCCAAAGGATCACAATAGGACTTGATGTCCATCTTCTAACAAGTTTCACCAAACAGGCATCTTTGTGTGGCTGGGATGCTATCAAGCGTCTTCAAAACAAAGATTCCTAAACCTTGTTCTGAAATCAAGTGTAGCAGAACTTCTTTGATACAATCATCCAAAATGATAGCAAAATTTGTTCTCCTACAAAAAGGCGGTCCTTTCACAGATGAAGGCTAATATAGCTCATCAAAAAGCCACCTCTTTGAGAAGACCTGATCTAGACCATAATTGTTAATTCCCTTATATCCTTTCTATAGTGATACCTTCCAAAAGGCAACCTCTGTGAAAACAACTGATCCAGACCTGATTTTAATTTGACAAATTTTCAATTCCTTGATTTTTTTTACACCGTAAACCTCATCTTTGAGAGGACCATCTCTCTAGAAAAAAAATTTCACATTTCACTCATAACTTTGGGAAGTTATCTCATGAGGTTTTAAAATATATTAGCCCTCTTCTTTGTGTGGACCTCCCCATTAGAAAATCCTTTGGCACTATTATTTTGGGAATTTATTTCAATGAGGGTTCACTATACAAAGAACATAAAGGAATTGAAAATATTGGTCTAGATCAGATCTTTACAAGGAGGTGGCCTTTGAAGAGGTGTTAATGATAAATAATGCAGTCAAATGCAGTAGCTCAAGGGGAAGAACTTAAAGAACTTGTTTTAGATTTACTAAAATTCTCTTCTTCTAAAGGATTACATTGAGAAACTATTGAATGAACTTGAAATAATTTGTTTGAATGCCAAGTAAAATTACTACTTTATAAGAAATGTTCTACTGACACACCATATTTTATACCGAGGACTACTCAGTTTTGTCACTAGCTGTGGGGCAGTACTGACTCATAGGATTAATTGTTCTGTCTTTTACAGGAAGAGATGGATTATGTTGTGTAAGAACCATGATTTACAGAGCACAACACATCAATGTTTTAGGAAGTAAAAGAACAGAATGAATGTCACATCCAGACAAGAATGCAAAAAGAGCACCAGAGAGGAGGGTGACGCACATCCTAATGGGAAAAAAAAATGGAATCAGCTTTAGTTGAAAGAATTAAATTACTGAAAAGCATTGAAAGGCTTGAGAGAAGGGCGCAAAACCTACATCAGAAATAGAACTGATTGGCACCAGAATAGAGATGAATCTCAATGAGTCAAAGAAGACATCCACAGAAGGTTTAAAGAGAAGGAAGAACAGAAACTCTAAGACTAAAGCTCGGAGTCAAACGAACAGCCACTGTCAGATAAGGAGTTCACGGAGTAAAGTTGAGCCAAGGCAACACTGCAAAAACAATGACTTTCATTCATAGGCATATAAAGCCATCAAAAGACGGCAGCTTACGGAATATGCAAGATGAGCGAAGATTACTACACAACATGGCTAGTTACAGCATGAACGCAGAAAGACAGAAAATTGTAACTCAATGCATTTTACTGTATATAAAGATGGTAATGAATACTGGGGAGAATTTATTAAAATTGGCATATCCTATAAGGGGGCGTTCACACTACCGTTGGTGACGGTCAGTAGTGTCCATTGCTATTGTCCGTTACAAGCATTGGACACTAGCTGAACCGTCAGAAATCCATTAAAATTTCCAATCATTTCAATGGGTTTTTATATTGTGTACGTTAGTGCCCGTTAGTGTCCATTTACACCCAATCCGTCAGAAGTCCATTTTTTTCCACGGACAAAAAATTCTACATGCAGGACTTTTTTTTTCCATTTGGAAAAATGGGTTCTTGATGGACAGCAAGTGTCCGTTATTTTTTTAACATTGAAGTCTATGGGTAATGGACTTATAATGGACAGTAACTGATAGCCATCAGTTACTGTCCATTATTTTATGTCCGTTTTTTTTCTGTGCATGCTCAGAAAGTAGAAGCAAAAAAAAAAAATGGACACTGTTAAAAAATGGACACTAACTGACCCTAACTGATGTTAATGTGTCCGTTTTTTTAACTGACCCATTAATTGGATCAGTCAAAAAAACGGACACATTAACATCAGTTAGTGTCCGTTAATGTCTGTTATGATAGATATCCTTTTTTTTTTTTGTTAACGGACACCTTCATAACGGAATCCAACGGTAGTGTGAACCCTGCCTAACTCTCTTAATTCACTCCCCTGCTGGTGCAAGATTTGCCTGAATTATTAAGAGGCTGAAAAACTTAATTCTGGTACATCTTGCTAAGTCCCATGCACCAAAAGTGCATGAGACTAGCATAAATTTAAAGCCAAATATCTGGTGTGAATTATAGCCAAGGCATTGTCTGCCTAGCCCTGCCCTATCCACTTTTCTAAAAACTGGCTAGTAGGTCAGAAAATGGTGCATTTTTTAACATTTTTTAATACTGTAGAAGAGCCGTGTGCCAAAAATGGACCTCTTCGCACTGGTAAACTAGCGTGTCTATTTTAGTAAATTTCCCCCACTGTGTCTACAGTGACGTATCTATGAGGGAAGAGTATAGCATAATAACTATGAAAGATTTTCACCAAGATATTTTGATGGTTTTGAGATCAAAATATTAAATAATTACAGAAATGAAAAGCAATTACACAATTATGTTATCCTGAATTGTGATAATATACAATTATAAAAAGATTGCCCACCAGTCTGTGCTGTAAAATGAACCCTTTTGTACTTTTATGACCCATCAATTCCACAGTTATAGTAGGCAAAATCCAAGCTCTTTAACTTCCATGAATATCAACATCAGAAACAGCTGAACAAACTTGTTGTGTTTTATTAAATAATAGAATTCCCACTACCTTAAAGGTGAATGCACACACATGGGTGTCCCCTCTCTATTCATTCAATTTCTAGATAGAGGCACCACCTCATAAGGTGACACAAGGTTCATGGTACCCTTGTTCTGTAAATACTATAGGTACACGTCTCAGAAATGGGACCTGAATCAATCAGACAATTATAGTATATCCTGTGGATATCCCATAAATTTGTACAATAGGAACAGTCCTGAACAGGAGTCTTCTTTGATGGATATCAATGGTAGAAAACATTGCTATGGCTGCGTTCACATCTGCACTCGTTTACTGTTTGAGCATTCCGTCCCCCATTCCTCTTGAAAAATGCAGGACTTTTCTCTCCGCATTTTTTCGGGCGGAAACCTGGCGGACCCCATGACAATATATGGCATCCATGGGTAACCGCTTTATAAACAATGTGAACCTACAGATACAAATGATCACTGATAAACCCCATTGATCTAATGGAGTTTGTTTGGGTTCTGGTATTTGTAACAATCTACAGTCAGAAATACTGGATCACTTGACAGAAACATCAACAGAACCCCTAAACACTAGTATGACTTGGATATTTAAAAAAACGTCCTTATATAATAAAGAATGCAAAATGACTCATTGCAATATCCTTTGCTCATCTGGAGTTTGCAAGTAAAGTGCCTGAGAACCGCATATTGGAAGGTTTTATATTGGAAGGTTTCACTTTTATGTGTTGTAAACAAATGAACAGTAGTTTATGGGGGAAAAATTGGATGGAAACATCAACAAAATTCCTAAATATTAGTGTGAACAGAGTTGAATATTAATAAAAAAAAATTGATTAGTTGGAAATTAATAAAAAAGTAAGTACTTAGTAAGTAATGTCTCACACGTCTAGGCTCATTGCAGTGTCCTTTGTGCATTAGGAATTTGAGAGTAAAGTGCCTGAGAATCCCATCCTGTTTTATATTGGAAGGTTTTGCTTTTATGTGCTGCGGTAAGCAATAGATTTGATTGCTCTTGTAAACAAATGAACAGTTCTTTGTTTATGGTGAAGACAATTAATTTATTTCACATCGTCGCTACATATCCGCTGCTTTAACCCAGCTCGCTGCCAGAGGGGACAATAATGTATGGCTTAGCAATGCATTACAGGTCCGCCTGGCAGTGAAAAAGGGCTGGAGAATTGTTCAACTTTGGAAAGGTTTATCAAGTGGAATACAAAAGCATCGGTCGATATTTTAGTGCCCACATAAAGAATTTAAAAGAAAAGAACTAATGAAGTTTGTAAAATATTTTTTCTTTAAAGTTCAAGATAATTTAAGGCCAGTTTAATTTATTGCACTGCAGTATCTCGAATTAAACAAAGGAAAGTGCGCAAAGTGCTGAGCCTTCAAGTATTGAAGAAGATGACATTTCATCAGTTGTTTTAGCCACTTGATCACTTGGTTGATTTATTGGCCAACGGCAGATTGTATATCATAATAGAGTTTCCAATCCTAAACCCAGACATGTTTACCATGATTGTAGCAATTACGTTATCAAAGTTACAGTACTGGGCAAAAGCTTTAGGCAGGAGTGGAATAAATCTGCAGTGCAAGAATGCTTTCAGAAATAGAAGTGTTAATAGTTTATTTCTGTCAATTAATAAAAGAAAAGAGAATTCTAAATCCCATCAATATTTGATGTGACCTTTGCCCTTTGGAGGAGGAGTCCTGGAAGTGATGATATGGCCCCCACAGATATAGCCCTGATCTCATCATCATCCAGTCTGTCTGGGATTACATGAAGAGACAGAAGGATTGGAACAAGCCTACATCCACAGAAGATCTGTGCTTAGTTCTGCAAGATGGCGGGAACAACCTCCCTGCCGAGATCCTTCAAAAACTGTCTATAAGTGTACTGAGAAGAATTGATAAAGGCAAAGGTCATACCAAATATTGATGGGATTTAGATTTCTCTTAAATCAGCTGCTCACTAGTTGCTACAGAAATAAGACCTTCACCAATCTTATATTGAAGGCCTATCCTAAGGATAAACCTTCATTATCATAGTCCCAGAAAATCTTTTTAAAGGAAGGACTTAAGACTCCATAAGGACTCCAATATATCAATAAACCAAATTAATCATTACATGCTAGAAAAAACGATTGACAGACTGTAATTCACAAAACAACCACTGGATGGACACACATACCTTGTGGCAAAGTATCATGAAATTAATATTGATTTTTAAGGGAATCTGTCACCAGAACACAGCATGTCAACTCAGCCCTGTTTTCCTCTTATGAATCGGTGCATCTGTCACCATTTTTGTCTATATGCAAATGACCTTTTTGGAGCAGCAAGGGTCACTATGGGACATCATACTGTGTGTAGGGGCCACTATGGGGCATAATACTGTGTGCAGGGACCACTATGGGGCATAATACTGTGTGTAGGGGCCACTATGAAGCATAATAGTGTGTGCAGGAAAAAGGCTTGTGCGGGGGGAGGGCTCATTTGGAAGGGGTGGTCCTGGGGGGTTGAGGTGGCGTATCAGGGGGGTCCCATGTCAAATGTTCGCCTTGGGGCCCAGCCATTCCTAGTTACGCCACTGGTACCAAGATTAGATCTGAGTCGAAACAAGTTAGGTACCAAACCTTAAATTGGTTAGGGCCCCTAGGAACCTATCCATCTATTTTCTAGCTTACTAAGGCAAACACAGTCGAAGTTGTGTCAAAGTGAAGTGACATGTATGTCTATGGAAAAGCATGTAAGCATGTACACCATGTAAGCAATGGATAAAAACTGTGAGTTTAACCATTCACTGCACTGACAGTCACTTTTATGCATTTTAATATTTGAAAAAATTAGCCTCTTTTGGAGAAAGGTGCTTGCCCATGGACATAATAGGAATGGTTTTATAGAAAAATTAGCTCATTTTTTTACTTGCAAATGTTATAGGCTCGTTGTTATTTCGAAGATAAATTTGTTGCTGTGAGCCTAGTTAAAAATAAATAAATAAATAAATAAATAAAAAGAACAATAAAAATTATTACTTTGAACAGATGTGAAATCAAAATTGTGGCACCAACAGTGTTATATAGTGGAATGTAATGGACCAGGCTGCAGGATATATCTGGCTCAGTGGTGGCATCTGCGGCAGCACGAGTGGCAGTACACCCCCCCTTTAAGTAAAAGAGATTTTTTCTGATTAGCGCAGGCTGCAAGACTATTTATTGGGTAAGCAACAAAACATGATTTTTCAGATTAGCAGGTTTCGTCACTCTGTTTATTGGGTGAGCAAAAAAATCAATAAATAAAAAAAATCCTTAAACAACAGAGAATTTTTCAGATTCAGAGTTTCTATGTATTTAACTGAAACAAATTGAACTCTTGACCCAAAAACCCTTAAGAAAAGACTTTTCACACATAGGACTGACTTTGTCAGTAAAAACTATGTTAATCTGTGGACAGATCAAAGATTAGTATCAATGAAAGGGTTAACTGCCCTTTGTCTGTTTGTATTACTACTGCAGTCAGGCTCACACAGCACAGATAATCTCCCTCACTCGTATCTAGGATTTATAGCAATAACCTGCCTGTAATTGATTAAATATGACTAAACTGTGCTCTAATTCTCCTACTCTTAACTCTATTGCACGCTTTGCAGCACTCAGTGCTCTGTATCAAGCAGTGACGAATAACACAGCCATCCCCTACTTCCACCATCACTGATATGTCTCGTGTTCTAGCCCCAACTTTATATAGTGTATATGACATCAGCAATGTAAGGTGTCCACCTACCACTGACTATTGGTTGAGAGACTGTCAGATGGCCCCAGAAAGTCACAGTAACTCACAAGACACATACATGTCTCTTGTATTTTACTGTGCAATACATGTAATTTTAGTCTGAGACAAATCACCATTTTTTCAGTTTCATTAAAAAAGCGAACAGTTTGGTATATTTGGGTCGAACTCAATTCGTGGACAAATTGTTTCGCTCATCTCTAGTTGTGACCTGTTACTTTGGTGTAACTAACATAATGTATAAATTCAGATCTTCATAAGGCAAAAAATTTTCAGATCCCATATAGCAGGGGTCCCCAAACTTTTTACACAGGGGGCCAGTTCACTGTCCCTCAGACCGTTGGAGGGCCGGACTATAAGAAAAACTATGAAAATCCCTATGCACACTACACGTATCTCATTTTAAAGTAAAACAAAAAGGGAACAAATACAACATTCAAAATAAAGAAATAGTAAATTTAAGTCAACAAACTCACCATTATTTCAATGTGAAGTATGGGCCTGCTTTTGGCTAATGAGATATACATACAAATACAGCACAGTGCACCTCTGAAATGTGCTTCTCTCTTCCTGCAAATAGGTCCAGCACTCTGCCCCCATATAAGTCCAGCTCTTTCCCTTATATAGGTCCCATGCCCCCCCCATATAGGTCCCATGCTCTTCCCCCATATAGGTCCCATGCAGTCTCCCCCATATAGGTCCCATGCCCCCCCATATAGGTCCCATGCAGTCTCCCCCATATAGGTCCCATGCCCCCCCCCCATATAGGTCCCATGCCCCCCATATAGGTCCCATGCAGTCTCCCCCATATAGGTCCCATGCATTCTACCCCATATAGGTCCCATGCAGTCTCCCCCATATAGGTCCCATGCCCC
This sequence comes from Leptodactylus fallax, assembly GCA_947044405.1. NCBI lineage: Eukaryota > Metazoa > Chordata > Amphibia > Anura > Leptodactylidae > Leptodactylus > Leptodactylus fallax. Next base: position 11,920 of record CAMRHE010000162.1, on the reverse strand, counting down.
CCCCCATATAGGTCCCATGCAGTCTCCCTCAATATAGGGCCAGGTCTCTCCCCCATATAGGTCCCATGCCCCCCCATATAGGTCCCATGCCCCCCCCCCATATAGGTCCCATGCAGTCTCCCTCAATATAGGGCCAGGTCTCTCCCCCATATAGGTCCAGGTCTCTCCCCCATATATGTCCAGCTCTCCCCCATATAGGTCCCATCATTCCCCATATAGATCCAGCTCTCTGATCCCCCTCCATGCCCAGTAAAAAAAAAAAAAAGTGAAAATATACTTTACCTAGCACTGCAGCCGCTCCCGCGCTGTGGTCCCGGCTCCTCTGTCTTCGGCTGTAAGGCCTAGATGAGCACGTCGTGCGTCATGACGTGATCATTCTAGGTCCGGACGACGAGCGCCGAGCGTCTACACAGGAACGAGACTTCCCGTGTAGCGCTCGGCGGGTTATTTCAATTGTAAGCGCCTGTGCGCTCACAATTGAAATAACACAAGGAAATTGCGACGCGGGCCGGGTAAATGGCCTCCGGGGGCCGGATGCGGCCCGCGGGCCGTAGTTTGGGGACCCCTGCCCACTTTTTATGTTCCCCTCAAAAAACCCTCTTTCTCCCCCCCCCCCCCCCCCCCCCCCCCCTCCTCTCCCCCCCCTCCCCTCCCTCCCCCCCCCCAACCACCCCCCCACAACCAAAATTTATTTTTAAATTTTTTTTTAATAAATAAAAAACCCCCCCACATTTTTTTTTACTTTCACAAAGGAAAATTAAAAAAATTCCCCCCCCCCCCAAAACACCAGGGAAAATTAATAAAAATAGGGGACCACCTTTTACCTTTTCCCCCCCCAAATTTATTTTTTTTTTCCCCCTTTCCCCCCGTAATCCTCTTCTGTGATACAGTCCCAGCCATTTACAAAGGATCTGGAAAGATCTGGGAACTTAAAAAAAGAAAATGATACGTAAATGTTAATGCTCACATTTCCTTTAACCCAGTAATAGACAGAGAAATTTCATTAAAGGGGCTCTGTCGTCTCACTTCCTTAAAGGTGACCTGAAGTGTCAAATCATTGATCCAGAATTGCTTTTTGCTCTATTCTATTTCCCCTGCAAATGGTAACTCCAGCAATATTAAAGTAATAAAATTGTTGATTACCCAGAGGAATCGCTAGAAAAGAGACCATTAGATACTGTTCAATTTGACTACAAAGTGTTCGCCTGTAATTGAAACCATATTAATATAGTAGATAACCATTACGTATAATGAAGCATTTAATGTAAAACTTGGTCAAGTGATAGAACTCTGCTATATATATATATATATATATATATATATATATATATTTGACAAAGTTTATAATATATATATACATATATATATATATATATATATATATATATATATATATCTACAGTATATTGCAAAAAACTGGCAGCACTCCGTAGTAAAGTGAAGAAAAATGTGGGTTTATTGCCCCATGTGACGTTTTTGGCTCTATACAGACTCACTATAGAGCCGAAACATCGCATGGGGCAATAAACCCACTTTTTTCTTCACTTTACTACGGGGTGCTGCCTGTTTTTTGCAATTTGTTTTGAATGGGATACTACCTTTTCCCAGTGGTGAGCAACCATATTTATGTGCATATTTTACTGATGCGGTCATTCATTATATTGCTATATATATATATATATACACAGACGTGGACAAAATTGTTGGTACCCCTCGTTTAAAGAAAGAAAAACCCACAATGGTCACAGAAATAACTTGAATTTGACAAAAGTAATTTGCCAAACTACATGTTGACAAGCCACAAAGCTTCTGGGAGAATGTCCTATGGACAGATGAGACAAAAATTGAAATTTTTGGCAAGGCACATCAGCTCTATGTTCACAGATGGAAAAATGAAGCGTATCTTGAAAAGAACACTGTCCCTATTGTGAGACATGGAGGAGGCTCTGTTATGTTCTGGGGCTGCTTTGATGCATCTGGCACAGGGTGTCTTGAATCTGTGCAGGGTACAATGAAATCTCAAGACTATCAAGGGATTCTAGAGAGAAATGTGCTGTCCAGTGTCAGAAAGCTTGGTCTCAGTCGCAGGTCATGGGTCTTGCAACAGAATGACCCAAAACACACAGCTAAAAACACCCAAGAATGGCTAAGAGGAAAACATTGGACTATTCTGAAGTGGCTTGACCTATTGAGCATCTTTGGAAGGAGCTGAAACATGCCATCTGGAAAAGGCACCCTTCAAACCCGAGACAACTGGAGCAATTTGCTCATGAGGAGTGGCCAAAATACCTGTTGAGAGGTGCAGAAGTCTCATTGACAGTTACAGGAATCGTTTGATTGCAGGGATTGCCTCAAAAGGTTGTGCAACAAAATATTAAGTTAAGGGAACCATCATTTCTGTCCAGGCCTGTTTCATGAGTTTTCTTTTTTAAAAAATTCTGTTGAAGCATGGTTGAAAAGCAATGTCTGACTTTCGTTTGTTCATTTTCATAGAATTTTTATATATTATTACTTTTGTCAGATTCAAGTTATTTCTGTGACCATTGTGGGTTTTTCTTTCATTAAACGAGGGGTATCAACAATTTTGTCCACATGTGTATATATATATTAGAAAGTAAGCCCCGGTTTCTGTTTAATACATCAGCTCCATCCATTTTTTATCCATATTCCAGTCCTAAGAGAAAGTGTCTTATATGTCTCTGCTGATCCTGTTCCTACTTTATGGAGAATTCTCCTGTTGCTTCATTAAAGGCTCTGCCACTTTCTGACAAATGGGTCATTCTTTAGAACCAATACAACTAAACTACATTGTAACTTACTAATCCATCAACCTTTATATCGCTACATTATATCAAGGGTTTCTTTTCAATACGGGATAAAGCTTTACTGCAAAGGTCATAATTATATTGGAGAATGCCAGGCATGACTTCTTTCCTCATTCACATAATTTTTATTTAAGCATGCTTTTTGGAAAGCTTAACAATCCAATTTTTTTACCACTTTGACTTTCTATAGGAAAGAAGGAAACTTTGCACCTTGTAGGACATCATAAGTTATATACATATGTTATATATATAAGTTATAATATAAAAGTTAAAGAGAGTCTGTCAGGTCGAAAAAAAAACAATAATAGGGCTTCTAAAAGGAGCAGATACATATCTTTATGGTCACAAAATCATTCAATGCAGAGATAATCATCTTTTTTATGGATATCCAGATCAGCCTTCAAGTGCATTGGGGGTGGAGCATGATTAATCCTCTCTGACACAGCCCTTTAGTCATGATTGATATTTTCAGGATATGTCTGCATCATGGCTGTCTGTAGGCAAATCTGGTAAATCAGGCCCCGACCCTGACTCACTTGAAGGATGATTTGCTTATCCATAAAATTATTATTATCTCTGTATTGCTTTATCAGTTTGTGGCTGCAAAATTATGGCCCCACATGGCAATATTATTGGTATGTGTGAAATTGTGGACCTGACAAACTCCCTATATGTAGAATTGTACAATAAATGTAAATGTATTAGGATGTTTAGGAGTGTCTTATAGTGACATTATAGGCATATGGGTGATGTTATAGATCAGGAGGAGAGAGATGAGCATATTCCAACCCTCCAAGAATGAGAAAAACAGGAGTAAGCTGCTTCCTGACACCTTTGTTGGTGGCTTAGCTTCCTTCAGAATTGAGCATTGGGCATGTAGAAATCTGACATGTCTGGCCTTTTTCTTATTATTGCCATTGGGGCCCATCAACATTCATGTAAAGTGTATGGCAATTTTATAGAAAAAAAAATAAATAATAAAAATAATAACAATGTCCAAAGTGGATACCTCATTATCCTATAATCACAGATAAGTGAAAGTGTATGATTGTTGGAGGTTTCACTGAGTCCCTCACATAAATAGGGCCTGTGTCCCCCATTTAAAAGGTGCTCAGATTTCTGTGTTCTGTCTGTGGAATGGGTGAATACAGTTCATTGCACTGATCTCTCCTAGGACTCCCTGTAGTTTGTATTGTATCAAATACAATACAATGTAGTTTGTATTGGTATCAGGAGAACAGAAGGGAGCCCTAAAAGCAGTGAGTACTGGTAAACATATTCACCACTAACTCCTTGAAAACTGTACTGTGTAGGGGCTCGGCTATTATATTGTGAAGGGACAGGGGGCATTATACTATGTGGGGGCTGAGCTAGGGTAATATACAGTGGGGGTGTATCTGGGTATTATACTGGAGCCACTAAAGGGGTATTATACTGTGTGGGTGCCACTAATTCTGCATACAACCCCGCTCTGTGGTCTCAACATAGATTAAATAGAGGAGCAGTGTACATACATAGCTACATCCCATGAACGACATGGGCTCCCTGCTCTTGTGTTCAGAGGAGATCCCAGTGATGGAATATCCAGCTATCAAACACTTTCTACCTATCCACAGGGATAAGTTGTTATAATGGGGCAACCCCTTTAAGAGTATTCACAGTGCCAGTTTCACGCTACGGAATCCAGTGTACTGATGAACTGAAATGCCAGGCAGCATTTGCTTTTAAGAGAAGTCAGTGCATTAGGTCTCCAGAGAAATGGAAAAAAAAACTGAGCAACATTTAATGGATCCTGGTGATTCAGTGAATGTCAAGACCATTTTCATTAGAGACAAGTAAGGGTGTGTGGAGCGAGAGACCCTTGCCAATGTCCTCTAGTAATCAATACAGAATCCTTAACAAGTGTAGGGAACTGCCATTTCTACTAGTATATAATGTATCTGGCTTCTTTGCCCCTGCAGTTTGGCTTCAGAGACCCCAGGCATTTAGTGCAAGTTTTGTTTTGTAAATACAGTGAGTCAGACACATGTGAGTCAGAGCTGCTGGGGGGAGAGATGTGAGCAGAGCTGCTGGGACAGACATGTTGTGTCTGGGGGAGTCTAAGAGCCACTTGTCCCTCTTTACTTCACAGTATATAGTTAGGTATGTGTTACCCCCTATATACTCACAGGACCTAGCTAGTAACCGTAGTTAGGGATCCATATATATATATATAGTTCAGGGCAGTGATAGGTTAGGCTTCCGAAGGCCAACTAGCTAGTTAGAGGCCCGGTGGCACTAGTAGTTTAGCTGGCAGGTTAAGGACTCAGTGTTAGGGTAGTCAGGCCTGCATCTACTGCCGTCACCGTCGCCCTGTTTGCTGCCTGTGAAGAATCTCACCATCATCATCATCTCCTGATCGGCTGTCTGTCATCTCCTGGAAGAATCCGAGGATCCACAGTCATCCACAGGGGCCCCTGCATCTCTTCTGTTGCCTGGAGGTATTGTGCACTGGACTCTTGCTATATATCTATATATATACCCGGGTATATAACCTAAGACGGTTGAGGACTTGCTGGTTGTTGTAGTATTGCTGTGTTCTGAGTATATTTTATGTATGTATTATTACCCTGTTGATTCTTATAAAGCTACTGTTATAACCTTATGTGGTATCTGTATGTATTCTTCAGACTGTGAGATTAGTACAGTGATCCTTGTTAAGGCTACTAACTGTACTTCATGGGTAAGTCCCAGGAAGAGATCCTCCCTGTAATACAGAGGCTCTATCCTGGGTGGAGGCACTGATATATTTCATATATGTTCCCACTCTTCCCTTCAGCGAAGGCTTCAGGTCCCATTATACACACAGGTCAGCGCCAGAGTCTGTTGCGGGAGGGATAATACTCATACCCCCCCCCCCAAATAGGGCTACATTTGGAGGCACTGCTGAGATTTAGAAGTGGGAATAGTCATTGATATGGAGAAGCGATATAGCTCAGAGGGGAACCTCCCACTAGCTACTACATGGGATTACCGACCTCCTGTTCCTCCCCTGGTTCAGGTAAAGGAAGAACCCCGCTCAGCCAGTTACCCCCCAGTATGGCCGTCGCTAGCAGTTCCTCTAGTGACAGTGCTATTAGCACTTTAGCCAGGCTGACTGAAATGTTAGCTCAGGGCCTGCAGGCCACTCACTACAAGAAACTAAAAGTATTCTCTGGTAATGTCCCAGTACCACAAGGGGAGGAAAACTTTGAGATATGGAAAGAACATACTCTCCAATGCCTGAAGGAATGGTCTTGCTCTGAAGAAGGCAAGCGGCAGCGTATCAGTGAAAGTTTGCGGTCTCCTGCTGCAGAATTGATCCGCTTGTACAGAGACTCTCATGAAGGAGTGAGTGCATTGGACTATATACAAGTACTGTCTGATCACTTTGAGCCATACTATGACCTTGCCCAGATGGTTGCTGATTACCGAATGGTTCGTCAAAAAGAAGGGGAAAATGTCTCTACTTTTATTAACCGTTTACAGCTACTTCTTTCACGTCTGGTGTACCACGCAGCTATATCTACGTCAGAGGTAGACGCTATGAGAACCAGTCAGTTGGTGAGAGGGTTACAACCTCATCATCCTCTTGCTCAAGTACTCAAGGTCTTACTATCTGATAGAGTCCTTCCATTTCCTGACTTAATGAAGTTAGTGAAGAAACAAGAAGCTGACATTAGTTTTAGTACCCCTAAGAAAGCGAAAAGCATCTCTAAAGAAGATGTTGTTCCTAATTCAAACAAGGACAAACCAGCGGAGCGGTCAGAACTTAGACAGTCCGCCACTCCACCCACTGCCACTCAATGGAGGAAGGATGCTAGAACCTGTTATAAATGTGGTCAGACGGGCCATAGTGCCAGACAGTGTACGGAGGACAGTGAGGGATTGAGACACAGTGCTGTCTTCTCTATTCAGAATCAAAGACACCGAAGGAAGGCGGGCCGAGTAAAGACCAGAGGCGCTATCGCGGGCTCCAGGTCCGTTGTCAAAGTCACTGTCAATGGTCATGCCGCTCCTGCCCTGTTTGATACAGGATCTCAAGTGACCCTGATTTATCGCTCGTTCTACCAAAAGTATCTGAGGGATATACCTCTTCAGTCTACAGGACAAATGAAATTGTGGGGGCTTAATTCAGGATCATATCCTGTAGATGGCAGCCTACAAGTAGTTATAGCTGTCCCTGAATTAGAAGATCAGAGTGTCGCTCCCATGAAGATTACGGCTCTTGTCTGTCCTGATACAGGTGATTCTTGTGCAGCTCCTGTGATACTTGGCACTAATTGTCCCGCAGTGCATTATGCTTTTCAGAAGTTTCTTGGAAGAGATTGGAACCCTGCAGCTCAGCCGGTGAATATATCTTCTGATCTTAGAGAACTCTGTGATGCCCTGTCTACTGGCTATCGACATGGAATGGTATATCATATCGGTGAGAGAACCGTGGAAGTTCCTGCCGGCGGGGAGAGAGTTCTGAGAGTAACCTCCAGCATTGCTCCCGATTTGCTTGAAGGGGGGAGTTATGTCCTTATGGAAACCCCTGAAGAAATGATTAACCAGAATGGCTGGATGGTGATCCCGGAGAGAAAGGACTGGAGAAATAAAGTGGAGTTATCTACCTGTGTGACAGTGAGGAACTGTTCACCGCATCCGATTGTAATTGGACCATACCAGAATGTGGCCCACTGCTACCCTGTGCTTGGAGTAAATCCATACGCTGAAGTGTGCAGGATTCAAATCCGAGATGCAATCCCTAATCTCAATCTTGACTTGAGTGATCCACATTTACCAGAGGCCTGGAATCAGCGACTGACACAGAAGTTGTCTGAATTATCGGAAGTGTTCTCCATGGATGATATGGATGTAGGTTGTGCTAAAAGTGCTCAACACACTTTCCGATTGACCGATTCTACTCCCTTCCGGGAGCGACCACGGAGAGTTGCTCCAAAGGATGTTGATGAGTTAAGACAGACTCTACAGCAAATGAAAGGTCAGGGGATCATTGTGGACAGTAAGAGCCCCTATGCCTCACCTATTGTGGTGGTAAGAAAAAAAATCTGGAGCAATTCGCCTATGTGTGGATTACAGAACTCTGAACCGGAGAACCTTACCTGATCAGTATACACTGCCGAGAATTGAAGAAGCTCTGGAAGCTCTGAATGGAAACTGTTGGTTCACAGTGCTGGACCTAAGATCGGGATACTATCAAGTCCCAATGGCACCTGAGGATCAGGAAAAGACAGCCTTCATATGCCCCTTGGGTTTCTTTCAGTTCACTCGTATGCCGCAAGGTACAAAAGGTGCGCCAGCAACGTTCCAAAGGTTGATGGAAAGAGTGTTAGGTGATTTAGTGCCCCGGGAATGCCTTGTATATCTTGATGACATTATTGTGTTTGGAAAGACGCTGGAAGAACATGAAGAACGACTCATGAGAGTACTCCATCGCTTAAAAGAAGAGGGGCTGAAGTTGTCGGCTGACAAATGCAAATTTTGTAGATCTTCGGTCACTTATGTAGGTCATATTGTTTCTGCTGAAGGAGTTGCTACCGATCCTGGTAAGATTGAAGCTGTGGTGAATTGGCCCCGACCGCAAAATATTACGGAGTTGCAATCTTTCTTGGGGTTTTGTGGATTCTATCGACGATTTGTGGAAGGATATTCAAAAATTGCTCGAGCCCTCCTCGACCTGTTGAAGAGTGATGCAGGAGATCCGGGAAAGAAGAAAGGGTCTTCCAAAAGCCTTTTTGGCGATAGGTGGACTGCGGATTGTGAAGAAGCATTTAAGTTGTTGAAGAAGAAATTGACAGAAGCTCCCGTTCTGGCTTATGCTGATGCACATAAGCCATATGTGCTACATGTAGATGCCAGCTTTGAAGGATTAGGTGGCGTGCTGCACCAAGAATACCCGGCCGGGTTACGGCCCATAGCTTTCATAAGTCGAAGTCTTTCTCCCAGCGAGAAAAAATTATCCAGTACATAAATTGGAGTTTTTGGCGCTCAAGTGGGCCATTGTTGATAAATTACATGACTATTTATACGGAGCCACGTTTGAAGTAAGAACAGACAACAATCCACTGACATACGTTTTGTCAACCGCTAAACTCGATGCTACAGGACATCGCTGGTTGGCAGCTTTATCCAACTACCAATTCACACTCAAGTATAAATCGGGGCCTAAGAACATTGGGGCAGATGCTCTATCAAGACGGCCTGGATTACCTAGTCCGGAAGTAGTGGATGAATGGGAAGAAGTGCCAAGTCCTGGAGTAGGAGCTTTGTGTGCCATGGCTGCTGTAGTTGAAGACCGAGTAGCCTTTTCTGAAACTCGGCTTATTGACTCTATTGGGGGAGGTCCCGAAGCTGTACCAGACATGTTTGCCTACCCTGCCGCTTTAGGATCCTTTGAGAGTTGTTCTATATCTTCAAAGCGAATGATCTGGAGTCAAAAGACTGATCCTTTAATTGGACCTCTTTATCAAGCAGTGAGTTCTCAAGACAGAGAAATGTTAAAGACATCCCTACCCTCTGAATGCAGTCAACTTCTACGAGATTGGGAGAAGTTTGAAATAGACAATGGCCTACTTTATCGTGTGGTGCTGTATCATGATCACCCTGGAAGGCGCCAACTAGTTATTCCAAGCTGCTTTCAGAAGATGATTTTCCGAAGTCTGCATGATTATCATGGTCATTTGGGACCTGAGAAGACTTATGGCCTAATACAAGACCGATTCTACTGGCCCAAAATGAGAGATACCGTGACTCGTCTGTGTAGGTGCTGTCGCAGATGTTTGCAGAGGAAGACTGTCCCGGTTCGAGCGGCCTTCATGGGACACTTGAAGAGTTCGGGCCCCATGGATCTTGTCTGCATAGACTTCCTTTGTATTGACAACGACTCCAGAGGATTTGGAAATGTATTGGTGGTGACTGATCACTTCACACGATATGCTCAAGCCTTTCCGACTAAGGATCAAAAAGCAGTCACTGTTGCAAGAGTGCTTTGGGAAAAGTATTTTATCCATTATGGCTTACCACACCGGTTGCATTCTGATCAAGGCCGGGATTTTGAGAGTAACCTGATCAAAGAGTTACTTCAGTTGTTGAACATCCGCAAAAGTCGGACGACGCCTTACCATCCAGAGGGAGATGCCCTTCCTGAAAGATTTAACAGGACTTTACTTGATATGCTTGGTACCTTACGAATTGAGGATAAGCGATCCTGGAGTAGAAAAAGTGGAGGCTATGGTGCATGCCTATAATAGTACAAGGCACGAGAGCACAGGATATTCACCATACTTTCTGATGTTTGGAAGAGAGCCTAGGCTACCTATTGACATCTTGTTGGGAGTCTCTACCGATGGTATCAGTCATCGAGATCATTACCGATACGTGGCACGTTTGAAAGAAACGCTTAAGAGTGCTTATCAGCTGGCTGAGGAAAATGCGGCCAAAGTGAATGAAGGAAATAAAAGGAGATTTGATCTTCGAGTAAGATACCGAGAATTGAACCCTGGGGACCATGTTCTGCTACGGAATTTGGGAGCATCTGCAAAACATAAGCTGGCTGATCGATGGCGGAGTGAACTCTTTACAGTGGTAGATCGGTTGCCTGGAATACCAGTCTACAAGATAAAAGGACGGGACGGGAGGATCAGGACTTGGCATAGAAATCATTTGTTGCCTGTACCTCAGATTGATGGTATGGATATCTCCAATGATGGCTTGGCCTGCGATTCTCCACAGTCCTTAGCCGATATTCCACCTGACCTTCCTGAAACTCCTGAGAGTGATTGGACTGTGGCTCCTGAAGTTCCTAGATCACCAGTATCTTCTCCTTCAGGGAGACCTATGAACCCTCAAACTCCAGAATTCGTACCTAGATCTGTGTCTACAGATGAGCAGGGATCTAGCTCTCCTACGCCACCAGCACCATCCCCTCCCATGGCAGACAACCCTAGTTTAGGGCCTGGACATGCTAGTTTACCTCAGAGAGAGGTACGGAGAGGAGAGAGAATTAGACACCCTCCACCTATGCTGACATATGATAGTTTGGGGGACCCCAGATTTACTACTCAGCCTCATTTATACCATGCTTGGGTGGGTGCAGTGTCCACTTTGGTCAATATGTTACCAATTTTCGCTCCTGCTGGCATGTATACCTATTAACCTGTTGTGACTCTGTAAATGCAAAAGCAACCATATTGATATTGTCATTGGTAATGTTGACTGTATACTATGACTTTGTATGTCTTTGACGTGACGTAAAGATTTCACCAGAGGGAGAGTGTAGGGAACTGCCATTTCTACTAGTATATAATGTATCTGGCTTCTTTGCCCCTGCAGTTTGGCTTCAGAGACCCCAGGCATTTAGTGCAAGTTTTGTTTTGTAAATACAGTGAGTCAGACACATGTGAGTCAGAGCTGCTGGGGGGAGAGATGTGAGCAGAGCTGCTGGGACAGACATGTTGTGTCTGGGGGAGTCTAAGAGCCACTTGTTCCTCTTTACTTCACAGTATATAGTTAGGTATGTGTTACCCCCCTATATACTCACAGGACCTAGCTAGTAACCGTAGTTAGGGATCCATATATATATATATAGTTCAGGGCAGTGATAGGTTAGGCTTCCGAAGGCCAACTAGCTAGTTAGAGGCCCGGTGGCACTAGTAGTTTAGCTGGCAGGTTAAGGACTCAGTGTTAGGGTAGTCAGGCCTGCATCTACTGCCGTCACCGTCGCCCTGTTTGCTGCCTGTGAAGAATCTCACCATCATCATCATCTCCTGATCGGCTGTCTGTCATCTCCTGGAAGAATCCGAGGATCCACAGTCATCCACAGGGGCCCCTGCATCTCTTCTGTTGCCTGGAGGTATTGTGCACCGGACTCTTGCTATATATCTATATATATACCAGGGTATATAACCTAAGACGGTTGAGGACTTGCTGGTTGTTGTAGTATTGCTGTGTTCTGAGTATATTTTATGTATGTATTATTACCCTGTTGATTCTTATAAAGCTACTGTTATAACCTTATGTGGTATCTGTATGTATTCTTCAGACTGTGAGATTAGTACAGGGATCCTTGTTAA